>JAQSUU010000347.1:8082500-9332500 GCA_038087645.1 Saccharum hybrid cultivar R570 | reverse complement strand
CTTTAAAGCATGAACTACAGCTGCCAACTCCAAATCATGCGTAGGATAATTCAACTCATGCTTTCTCAACTGCCTAGATGCATAAGCCACAACTCTGCCTTCTTGCATAAGAACACATCCCAAACCTTGACGAGATGCATCACAATAAATAGAAAACTTCTTACTCAAATCTGGCAAGACCAAAACAGGCGCTGTAGTCAACCTCTTCTTCAATTCCTCAAAACTAGCTTGACATTTATCAGACCACACAAACTTGGCATTCTTCTCTAACAGAGATGTCATAGGTTTAGCAAGTTTAGAAAACCCTTCAATGAACCGTCTGTAATATCCAGCTAAACCCAAGAAACTACGAATCTCACTAACATCAGTAGGTGGTTTCCAATTCAATACATCCTTTACTTTACCTGGATCCACTGATATTCCTCCATTAGAAACAATATGACCAAGGAAAGAAACTTCCTTCAACCAAAACTCACATTTACTTCGCTTCGCATACAATTTATGCTCTCTAAGTTTCTGCAATACCAACCTCAAATGTTCAGTATGCTCCAAGATGATGTATTCAACAGATAAGCAAAATCTGATTTCTCTGGGCGAATTCCTATTTCAGCAACTCAGTAAAACTGTCATATCTCGAGCTACAGACGTCCAATTCAGATGATCTTTACATGGTTGGAAAGCTTACAAAATTATCTACAACTTTTATTCACAACACTTTTTCCGATTCTGTCAATAAATTAGCCAAAAACTAAACTTAACCGAAACTGTTTCAGAATTCTAGACTGTGCAGTAACCCCAACTTAGAACAGATATATCTCTTAGCTCATAATAGATAATAAAGTGATTCTTGCGGGGTTGGAAAGATATAGAAGTATAATTATTCCCAGTAAAATTTCTTAAATTTCTCATTAACGGATTTTAAGTTATTTCCAAATCATCCCAGACTGATCCAAAAATCAGCAAAGGACAGAACTAAGTTTACCTCATACCCAACTATTATATTTTGATCAAAATTAATATTCTTAAACATGGAACTTGTAGGCATGTCTACAAAACTCCAGCACACATTACAAAGATCTAAATCACACATTATCATAATAACAATCCATCAATCACACAATTGTTCACACCACAAACTGACTCTCAAACAACCAAACTCAAAATTGACTCGCAACTACTATCGTTCTTATTACATAGGGATTTTCCTATTTCCTAATTAAGCTTCTCATAAATCTTGGGACGACCTAACTCCGCCCTTAATTGGTCAATCTCCTTATAAGCTTGCTCCTTAAGTTCTTTTTCCTTCAGCAACTCATCCTTCAAATCCACCTCATGGAGAGCCAATTCATGAACCAATCCCACTGTAGCTTGTAAAGTCAAGGATGAATCATCTGCAAGCGGCACGGTCCAAACACCCTTGTCATGTAAGAAACAAGGAAAATGCCGGAGTGCACCCTGTAATGTCTTGTCCGAGCGTAGACCATGGTAGTAAACGAACGCATTGTAGGCGACATCCTCCATGCTTGTTTCTACGGTTGCCCGGCTCACTCGGGTAATGAACTTTGACTCCACCTTAGACTCCTTAGTGGTAGGATCCCTTTTCTTGACCCATAGTTCCGTTTCCCAATAGGAATCCATCCATGGATGACTATACTCCGCACTGCGATACTCCAACGTAGCCTCCCAGTCGTAGTAGTTGTCCAAGGTTCTTGTCAACATGTCATGGAAGAAAGCATCAGCTTTAGGAACCATGATCTAAAACTTCATGGTCCACCCCATAGCTACATCCTCCATTGGTGTGTCACCAACTCTTGATTCAGCATTAGATAGCTCTTGGTCACCATCTTCATGAGGCTCCTGGGGTTTGAAACGGGCAATGTACTGTGCAGCTGACAGACGGGGATGAGGAGGCATCTACAAGATTTAGACATAGATTAGATAGAATCAATGTATTTTCGCAATAGAATAAAGTAGAGGAAGCATAAAAATTTAGTAATTAACAAGGTGCAAGGAGTAAGCATGAAATAAGTGAAGCATGGATGCTAATAACGACCATTCTAACTAGGCTTGCGTCCTACAGTCAACATGGCTCTGATACCAATCTGTCACACCCATTTTTAAGGACAAAAATAGGATGCATAACGTACTCATGTGCGCCCCAGGACATGATCGCACACATAAGTAGACAAATTACATAGTATCATCACAGTGCTTATTACATAGCGAATAAATATTTAAAACATAGTCTTGAACGATAAATAATAATAACTAATAGTAGATCTCCAGCGGAAACTCCAAACACAGGGATACGGTTGACTGGTTGACACCAAGACTAGTACTCATTACGATAATCTTCCTCATAATCTTCATCTGTTATGGTGGAAATAGCAAGGGTGAGTCCATGTCGAACTCAACAAATATAACACAGGGTTCATGAGGCTCAAATGGCTAGACACTGTTTGACTGCGTTTAGCTTTTAACCATCATATAATTAGCAATTGAGTAGCATCAAGATAATCCAATCCCATTAATGAATCAATGATCAATTGTAATAAGGATAATGAATAGCATTAACATGAGCACAATAATAATCAGCAATAATTAAGCATGATATAACAATTATGATCAACTATTCCGTAAGAATCCCCAAGGCCGCTCGTATCCGTGAGCACGGCTAGTATACCAGTTTTTAACTCTGCGCAGAGGTGTACACTTTCACTGTGAGTCATGATTTCCAAATGTGTGGGAAGATCAAACCCAAACACCGGAGAACCATATAAAGCCACTCAAAAGTTCGTCTAACAAGTTAGGGCCATTAGATTCACTCGGCAGACAGATGTAGAACCCCCCTTCCCAGTGGCACAACAACCGCAGCCTATACACACAAAGGATAGAGGCTCGCCCTACACCCAACGTGGCAAGTCATTCTTATGCCATTTAAGGTAACCACTAACAAGCTAGAAAAGGTCCTTTAAGCAACTAAAGCCAGAGCCATATAGCCCTCATAGCTGTACTGTATGTCCCGGATGATCACGTACAGATAAGTCCTTATGGAGAGTAACCAGAGCATCAAAAATAATACACATGCTCTAGCCCCCTTTTAACAGTAATAAGATCATCTTAATGGTTGATTGCTTAATCCATTAATCAAATTACAAGATCATTGCTCATAATTAAGCACTAGCAAATAGCTACCCAAATGCATTCCCAAGGTTGACAAGGAATCAAGATAACAATCACTAAGTTATAATCTCTAAGGTTGTCAAGGTAAGCACATGCATATGTATGATAATGTCAATGTATAGGTAACAAGGATAGTCCTGTGTTATACTTGCCTTGATCAAAACTCTCCGAGTGATACTGCTGATCTGACTCAAAGTAATACCCCTGATCGTCCAGATACTGCTCACCTTCTATACTCGATCATCAATCAACAACATACATGCATCCAATCAAACATACACGAAGCAAACAAAGAGATATAATTAGAACAGTACACCAACAGTAACAAAACAGTAATAAAAGTTTATAAAACTCTTCTACACGTTCCTACGATCACACAGACGTAAAGATCACCAAATTCGGAGTTAAAACATGAAAGTTATGAATTTTCTAAGATTTCCTATAGATAATTAAATACTTAATTATAAACTCAAAAATTAAATTGTCAAAACTAACTGTACAACTACACTAACATGTAGAGCTCGCAAATACGAACCTAACGCAACTTAAACGGATCAAATCGAAACAATCCTAGTGGCAAAACTGTAAATAGCTGAAAACATATTTTTGATTTAACCGAGAGAAAATACGCTTTCAAAACAAGAAAACGTATTTCAGACAATACGCTAAAGACGGCGGGTTCAATTATTAAAAAGTCCAGGGGCTCTTTATGAAGTTTACCCCGCGAAGGGGTATCTTCTAATCTCGGCCCTTGATTTCAAATCGGACGGCTCACGTTCATCTTCAACTTCACAGTGCTCATCCGGTCACCACCCTCAAGTCCGGCCGGCGGCCCATCTCGCCGGAGATGGCGGATTTACCTATCTAGACCACCGTTCGACCCCAAATTTGATCCAAATGAACGAGAAGCTCCGTGCGAACTCAACTACGCTATAAAAACTAGCTACGGTAAACCATACGTGACGCGCGGCAACAAGGGGCGGCGGCGCCATTACCGCACCGTCGGTAAGCTTCAAAACCGCGACTAGAACCGCCTCCACCCAAAAGAAAAGCATAGAACTAAAGAGGAGGAAAGTGCAATCTCACCAATGCGATGAAATCGGCCTCGAATCCACCCGACGGCTCCACCCGCGTTCAACCGACACCTCCAACTATCTCAAACCCTAAACCTCGATTTCTTGCGGCGGAGTTCACGGTTTAGATGAAAAACAGATATAGGAAGGTCAAGGCATCCTATTTATAGCTTCTATTGGCCGTGTTCGGGTAGGATTGCCCGGGAATCACGAAACCGATCGCCGTCATCGCTTCCGGTTTGGAGTCCGGAGCTCACACGGAAGGTATGAGACGACTGACCACCGGGCCCCACCGGTCAGCGGAACAAGGAGGCGCGCGGCTCATCACCGATGTTGGGCCGGCCCACCCGATGTCGGGCGCGGGGGAAAGAAGGCGGCAGCGGCCCACTGCGCGGCCCAGGCGGGGAGAACAGGCCGGCGGCTACCAGGTAAGAAGGTAAGTGTTTCCTTTTCTTTTTTTTCTTTTCTACTTTTCTTTATTTACTTGTTTTCAAACTATTCCAAATAGAATTCTTCAAACCAATTCAAAATAAAATAAATCCACTACACAAAATAAAATAAATGCAGCAGCATGAATGCAACACCAAATAGTTTTTAAAATTTTAATTTCCCATTAATTGTTATCTAAATTATTTGAAACTCATTAATTCTAAAATTTGGAATTTTTGGGTGTTACAATCACAAGTGAAACCGTCACTACTAGATGAGGATGATGTAGATGAGCTACATGAAGGGTTAGTGGGAGCAACAACAATAGGCTTATGAAAAGATTCATCAATTATATCACATGATATGCCTATGTTGCAAGTTTTAGCTTTCTCAACATTAGTTGGCATGTTTTCATATTTTTCAACTAGAGAGGAATGAGCTTCTTCAAGCTTGGTGTGAGACTTTTGAAGCTTCTTATGGTCTACCTTTAGACTCTCATAAGATGCTCTAAGCTCATCAAGTTCTTGCATAAGGTTTTTCTTTTCCTTAAGCAAGCCCTTGCACTCCTTTCTAGATTCTTTAAAATGTTGAGTGCAATCTTCTAGCATAGTGATTAGTTCATCTTTAGTGAATTCATCTTCATCACTATCACTATCACTAGCATTATCATGATCACTCTCATCGTCGGATGATACCTTAGCGGCCTTAGCCATGAAGCACGATGGAGTGTCGAAGAGGGAGACCTTCTCTTGGATGGCAATGCTAGCATGTCCCTTCTTCTTGCTCTTGTTGTCATCCTCATCATCGCTTGAGGAGTCATCACTATCCCATGTAGCAACATGAGAATCATTCTTCTTCTTATGAGAACTCTCCTTTTCTTGCTTCTTCTTTTGCTTCTTCCTCTCCTTCTTGATAGCATCTTCATCATCACTATCATAAGGACACTTTGCAATGAGATGGTCCTTGCTATGGCATCTAAAACATCTCATGGTATGCTCATTCTTCTTGGATGAGTTCTTCCTCCTTCTTGCACGAAAGCCTTTCTTCTTCATGAATTTGCCAAATTGCTTGACAAAGAGAGCCATCTTCTCATCAATGTCATCACTTTCACAAGAGCTTGAGTCTTCATCACTTGATTCAATCTTGGATTTGCCCTTGGATGTGGTGGCTTTGAATGCCACACTCTTCTTCTTCTCATCATCCTTCTTTTCACTTTCCTTCTTCTTCTTTTTGACCAACTCCTCTTTCTCATCATCTTCTCTATATGAATCATCGGTCATCACTTCTTGGAATACTTGTTGAGGAGTTGAATCCTTCAATGTAGTCCTCACTAGCACGGTGATCAATGTATCAAACCTCTTGGGCAAGCTTCTCAAGAACTTCATAGAGAATTGATTGTCCTTGACCTCCTCACCAAGTGCCTTGAGCTCATTGACAATGACTTGCAACTGATGAAACATTTCCGGTACACTCTCATCATCTTGCATCTTAAAGCTTGAAAATTTTTCTTGCAAGATATATGCTTTAGCGGTCTTTGTGCCTTCGGTGCCCTCAAATGTTTTTTCAAGCTTGGCCCAAGCATCATGAGCAATTTCAATGTTCTTCACTTGCTCAAATGTCTTGTCATCTAGTGCCTCATGAAGAGCACTAATGGCAATGTCATTGCATTGGAGCTTCTTCTCTTCCACCGGTGTAGGTGCTTCCGGATTAGCAACCTCAAATTTTGTTTCGGTGACCTTCCACACTTCTCTATTGATTGACTTGAGGTGTGCGGTCATCTTAACCTTCCAATATGCATAATTTGTGCCATCAAAGTGAGGTGCCTTCTTGGTGTTGTTGATATGCAAACTTAATTGAGTCATTTCTTCACCGAAGGTTGTTAAGCCTTAATCAAACGGTGCCTCGGCTCCGATACCACTTGTAAGGTCCAAATGGCTAGAGGGGGGGGGTGAATAGCCTATTTAAAAATCTACAAGCTTCACTAAACAACCACGTTAGTATAAAAGATGGCTAAGCTAATTCTAGCACTAGCTCAACTACAGTATGCAAGCCACCTATACAATTCTAGTGAAGCAAGGCTATGATCTCTAATACACACCAACAAGACTAAGTCACTAAGCTACTTACTCCTATGTGATAAAAGCTACACTAGATGGGGATCCTCCAAGCCACGAGCTCCACTAGAGTATCCAATTTGCGAACTCCCGCGGGGAAGGATCAAGAACCCCTTACAACACTTGGTGAGGGCTCCAACAATCTCCAATTGCGAGCTCAATCACCTCCGCTGCTCCAAGCCGTCTACCGTGTTGGGAAACACGGAAGAGTAACAAGAAATCCGCAGCAACTCGAAGATCAAGTGCCTCTAGAATGCAACTCTCAAGCAATGCACTTGAATCTCACTCAATCTCACTCAAGATGTGCAACCAAGCAAAGAGAAGAGTGGAGGGGTTGTTCTCTAGCTCAAAGGATGTCTCTAGGACTCAAAATGTGCAAGAGTTGCCCTCAAACCCCGGCCAACTTCTATTTATAGCGAAGGGGTACGCAGCTAGCCGTTACCGGATGACGTAGTGCAAATCGTGCTGACCGGACGCTCCGGTCAGGGTGACCGGACGCGTCCGGTCACTACAGGACAAGCGTGAACAGTGCATGTCAGAAGTAACCGTTGCCGTGACCGGACGCGCTTCAGCGTTTGACCGGACGCGCTGCACCTGGCGTCCGGTCGGAGTCCAGTAAGCTCCCACCACGTCCGGACGCGTCCGATCGCACGTGACCGGACGCGCCGCACGTCCGATCGTCTCTACGACCGGCTCTGCCCCTCTGGCTGCCTGACCGGACGCTCCAGTTCCATGAGGGACCGGACGCGCCGGTTGCAAACCCTAGCACCCACGCGCCTGACAGCTGCTGAGAACTGACCGGACGCGTCCGGTCAAACCGCGACCGCGTCCGGTGCAGCGTCCGGTCACCACAGTGACCGCCGTTCGCCTCCGTTTCTTTTCCGACTTCCGGCGCAGTAGAAAATAGGCGTTTCACTTTCCCAAAAAGCACCAAATCCCGCCTCGCAAGCTCGGCGAGAGGGAGAGAGGAACCCAAACCCCTCTCTACCGCTTAAACTCCACCGTCTTCGCAAATGTGCTAACACCACCAAGTGTACACCACCATGTGCATGTGTGTTAGCATTTCACAAAAAAATTTCAAGGCGTTATGTTAGCTCTCTACTAGATCCTAATGCATATGCTCAAGACAATGATCTAGTGGCACTTGATTCCCGAGCTAACCGTGATTGCCCCTCTTGATAGTCGGCTATGTATCCTAAATCCGGTCAATCACTTCTCTACTCATCTTAGACCGGCAAAAGGAAAACCCTATGGTTATACCTTTGCCTTGCGCTCTTAGATCCTTCTCTTCCACTTGATCATCATGTCCATCATATTATGTGCATCTCCACCATGATCGTCATTTCATGTCCATGCACCATTTCTTTGTGATCTTGTGGCCACCACTCCTTGCCACATACACCTTCATCACATGTGTTGCTTATGCCTAACTCAAAACACTTAACACATGGCATTAGCAACTTGGTGTCATTAATTACCAAAACCAAACTAGGGCTTTCACCAGGAACCCTAGTCTCCTTAGAGCTCCACCATTATCTATAGCATAGCTACATAGGCTAGATCTAGAGGGAGGCAAGCTTCATCTTGGATTCCAGATCTGTCTACGAGCGCGGCTTGGTAAAGCCCTTGTAACCTCTCTTTTGTATCTTTTTGTTTATATCCTGCTAGATATAATTGATATGACTTTGCTCTATATTATTATATTTGCAATTATATTGTTCTTTATATACTTTGATTATATGTCTAGCATAGTTAGATTGTCTTTATATTCAAACATAGGATCGCAAAGCTCTCGCCCTTTGATATCATGGGTGGGTGGTCGACATTGTGTAAGCATGGTGCTTAGACGTTGTTTACCTGCGGAAACACCCTATATTCCAGGCTTAGTGGTAGATCGCGAAGTAGCATTATAATGCAAATGTGACACTTTCGTTGAGTCCTTTGTAGTCCACTCCTCGAATATAGGCCAAGTTGGATCCGGTTGCCAAGGTAGATTTTATGCTATGTTCATAAACTACCTTATTAGTAATGTCCCTTATGTGTAGTTATAATGCCTTCTTGCTATGATTGCTAGACATAATTGCACTAATCATGGTACACATTGACATGTAGTTGAGAATAACTTAGGAATATTTCTCTATACCTACCTAATCCATGCTAATGCTTAGATTGGAAATGCTCTAAGGTTGATTACTATTTATGACTTATCATATGCTTATCATTATTATTTTATCTTGTGACTTACCCCTGTTATGAGTAGATAGATTGAGTATAGTTGACTCTCTCTCCATCATTTATACATACAAGTGATATATTCCTTTATCCTTCCCTTCTCAGTGGTATAAATATAAATCGATAACCTGGTAATACTCTAGGTAAAATGCTACACTGGTATATTCATCTGTGCGCTTGCGAATACATTTACTTTATCATATACATCTTTATAATTATTTTAGTCACATAAAATGATAGAAAGGCCATTAAACACTTTTAGCTTCCAATGCTGGGGATGACAACCTGGTATAATAAAGCTAGAGGTATAGGTGATTAATATGTGACTGTCCAAAACAAGTGTCGAGTTAATAAATACCAACATCTACACTTCTACATCTTGTAAGACTTATTATCAATTCATTATACTCCTATCTACATGGCTATGCTTACTTTTAATATGTACTTGCTTAGTTGAGGTTATCATTACTTTTGTGTCCGGGTTTATAGAGCGCTTAGCCTGCTAATTTACCATGGTTGGGCTAAGTAGTTGAGCCTCATGTAAGCATGGTGCTTATACGATGCTCTGCCTATGAGTACACCCTGTTCTCTAGTTGTGTGGTAGTAGCTGGAGGTGACAGCCCCGTCTATCCTTTGTAGTCCACACCAAATTGAGCAGGTTCTTAAGTAGTAGGACTATAGTCGTGTCAGTAGAGTTATCCTTTTGTGGTGCTCTATTGTCTAAACGGCGTCCCGAAGTGCACAAGAGTAGAGTTAGTCTTAGCTATAGTCAGGTATATATATACTTTGATCCTGTAATAAGAATATTATAGGAATCTACCTCACCCCTTGTTCTCCTGAGTTAACTAGTTTACATTATTTTAGTGATCTATCCCCTGAGTGTCATTATACATAAATTCCTATCATTACATTTACCCCTTGCTTTAGCTATGCTGGTATGTTGACTGATAAATATTCCTTTATTATTCAATGTCTTTACTCCATTGTTTTCATGTGGTAAAATATAAATAACGATACCTAGAATACTCCCGGTAAAAATGCTACAATGGTATTCTGTGCGCTTGCGGAATCCTTCATATTCTATTTATGTTAATAAATACCAACAAGCATTTTTGGCACCATTGCCAGGGAAACAATTTGTGTAAAGATTTAGATCATTAACATGCCACTAGCTTTAGTAGGATTACTCCTATTTTGTTGAATTGTGGAATAAGACATGACAACAGATGCCGTTTCGACCTTCCGGCAAGCTTCCACAAGAAAAGAAGAAAGACATTGAAGAACCTAGGGTGCCTGAGCATTCAAGATCCATCAACACTAGAACCCTGCCATCTCACATGTTTGTATAAACATATATATTCTCTAACCATGTGTAGATTGGAGAAAAGGTCAACGTCACAAGAATTCAAATCACATCTCAAGTGATGGAAATAGACGCTGCACTACTCACAAGTTCCATCATATGGGTCATGGTAAATATGATCAAGAAAGGTGAGATAGTCATGCTTATGGACTTTAAACTTAATGAGTAGTTATCTTTTTAACATTTTGCATTTCACTGCATGTTTACTGGGAATAATCCATGCATCCATTCCGTTTAGTTTGAATTCTCTCATATCAAATCCACAACATGTTTAGTTCCATGCATATATCAAAGCCTCCTGCATCCTTTATCTTAAAAAAATCATCATTCACCATGATCATGCTCTTTCATCTCTATTTGAGTAAATCTCTGAAATGCTTTCATGCTACTTTTGTCTGCCATAGTGTGCTTTGGTTTGGAAGTACTATACATACTTCCATTGACTTTTAAATTAAGCGTGGTGCTTAGGTTAAAATGCCTTCATTAATCAAAATTAGACATGGAGTCTAGTTTGGTTATTGAACTAAAAATTGCTTGTGTAGACATTGGTTATTTTTGTTGGACTAACCCCTATAGGAAATTCTCAAATTTAATTTGGGAAAGTCCCGAGATGAACTCACACCGAAGATGAATCAAGGCATGCGATGAACTCCAACAACTCTACGCAAAAGAAGGCACAACTCATTTTTCATCGAAGGAAGAACTAAAAGAGTGAATCTACTTTGTGCCTGTCTATGGTTTTGTATGAACCTACCAAACCACCACTCCAGATATGGAACAAAGAGAAATGAGACGAGTGCCACAAAAAGGATCTACAATAGAAGCACTCACTCATAGGAAGTGGACGAACAAATCAACATGCCACAAGTAACATCGAAGGCAACCCAGCATTTCCAGGACTCAAGCTAGAAGGCTGATGAGAAGCAGGGTGCAACTCACCTCATATCAGCTAATCTGATGCCTACTTTCATCATCTTCGAAGAGACCAACTCGCACATTGACAACAAGGACTAGGATGACAAGAGCCACTACATCATGGCATGCATCCTCATATCATCAGACATCAAAAATCAATGGAGGTCTATCGATAGTGTCTCGTAAGGCTACGACCATGGTCACGAGACAACATCCCAAAGTTGTTGAAGATGAAGCTTCTATGCAAGTACCAATGAGGTTCTTTCCTTGATAATAAAGACGGCTAGCGTATCGCTTATATATGAAGAAGAACAACTCTCTGCCATGCCGCTAGACAATCAAGCAGGAACTTGAGTTTACATCTCCAATGAACCCCAACTCGTCAACCAAGAGTCAACAAAAATTAAGAAAGGTTGATGGAAGGAGAATATGCAATTATCCATATCCTCAGGATCATATGGTGCAAAGAAAAGCTAAATGCAAGGGAGAGGTCCTGCTCAATGGACCTAAAAACCATGAGTTCTCACCGACAGTGTCGAGTGACATAAAAGTCCATGTGTGGGGGAGGAAGGCCGACTTTTCCATAGTTGATACAACCCTGCTCTTCTTCTTCCCAGGCTCCTATCGCTCTAGCACGCTGGTTTGCAATCCCTCTGCTCAATATTGCTTTGTATTTATAAGTTTGAATATGTTTACAAATTTCATACATGAAAATCAAACTTAAGGTGTAAAGTAAAATCAAACTATACGAGAAGAAGCTTTTGTGACAATTAAGGCACATTATTTAAAATATGGGACAAATGTTCTATGCTAATTAAAATGTTAAAACCAATTCTGCCATAGCATAGAAGATGACCTTTAGCTCTATGACAACACTATCCTTGTTTCAAATTATTTGTACATCCCTTCGTGTATTGTTGTCCACTAATTTTTTGCAGGAATGAAACAATGAATGGAGCAGAAGGTCCAAAAAAAATGACAAGATTCACAAAAGAATGAACAAAAAGATGGCATCACAAAAGGATGAGAAAGAAGAAGTACAACATATGAGACAAGATGCTCATGAACAGCTCAGGACGTGAAGTTAGTCAAGCAAGGAAGGTTTCAAGCAGAAAGAAAAGATCACCACAAGTCATCTACCCTTCATCAGGTAAGTGGTCATTATCTAAAAAGCTTCCCTTGACCTTGCTATTCACATAAAAGAAGAAACAAACATGATTGAGTTATAACTATCCTTGATCCAACCTGATTAACTCAACATGTTTTGTTCCTTAAGTTTGTTCATAGCACTACTTTCTTGATCTTATAGTCTTAACCAAATGAGCTAAAATGTTGCATATCTTTGGAAGATGATAGTCATAATCATGTTAAGTTTGGTACATTATGAAAAGATGGACAATCCTTCCATAGGTTCAGCAACACCACTCTTTTTGACTAATGTATTCAAATGCCACATTCATACTCATCCTTCTGACCTTATCACCCATGTTGTAAGAATAAATGCCCATAACGTTAACCGTAACATGATTCGATGTGCCTAAGGCTAGAGAAAATAATAAATAAAGTTTTGGTTCGGTTGGTGTTTTCCACCAAAAGAGCCCATGTACTTGATCTCTACCTTGTCTTCATGAGTAGAACACACTTCGAGCAAGTGTGGGGGAGTTGATCCACCAAGTTCTACAAGTGAAAGTTCTGAACCGGCAATAATGATGCACACAAGATGTTGCCAGTTTCTACTACTGATGGTTGACTTCAAAACACAAAACAAGGAAGAGGAGCAAGTCAAGAAAGGAAGCACCTGTCAAACCAAGATCAAACTCAAAATCAAGATGTGTTTGACAGAAGAAGGTGGCACCACTATTGGAAGTGCCACTAATGGAGACGCCACCACAAGAATCCTCATCTTCAAGAGTGAACCGAGTGGGCATCAGGGAGGACGCATGTCTTTCTCTAGCCGAGGGTATCATGACTCTTAGGAGGCCTACCACTGCTTTGACAACAAACTCGCAACCATTGAAGAGACAAATGTTGCCATACAAGGTACGTTACATAATCATACACAATGACAGATAATCATGGGACACGAGATGGCCAGCCTCCAGCAACAATAGCAACAACAAAATCAAAATTGAGAGGCTCTGTTCTAGCACCTCCACATCCGGCCATCTCGTTGAGCAACCACGACAACAACCAGCTTGGGGAAGAAGGCACCCCTCGTGTATCTAGATAAGTAGTTCTTTTCCTTTTATTATTCTTAATTTGCTTTATATATATATTGAAAAAATAAATAACTAAAAACAAAATAAAAAGTTATCTTTATAGAAATATATATATTTATAATGTGTCATCTAAAAAAAATAAAAACAAAATAAAGAGAGAGTGTCCAGTTTGCTTTAATTTATTTTTAAGAGCTGAATAAAATAAAAAGGGATTTTAAAGATAATCTCTTAAAATGGAAATGATGAATAGTTGCTCTGTTGTAATTTCTTTCAAGTACCTAGTTTTCAGCCTTAAATTCTCTCGAGTTTTGGATAAGATTGTTTTGATATAAGGATTTACTCTGAACTTAAAACTCGTGGGTAGCATATGCTTGATCTAAGTCTAGGTAATTGACGAATATGATATGAGAAGGTCTGAGCTGCTGTTTATCTTGTTCCAAGTAACACTAAAGTTTTGGAGATTTATCTTTTGAAAAACATAAGAATGCTATATGACGAGTTCCTGTATGACAAAGCTTGAATTCTCATCAGAGCCATACATGATATTTAGGCTAGGAAAACTTCCACATATATGCTACTTGTATTGCGTTAAGTTTTCTCAAGCTTTGTTGACCTTATGAGAGGTTTGTCATGCTCTTAAAATCAAGATTACATACACACCACTCACTTATACACCTACTGTTCCTACACTGGGAGTACGCAAAAACATGCCTTCCATCTAGATCCACCTAAAAATGTTTTACTCCTACAATGGGAGAGAACATAAAAACATGTTTGTTAGGTTTTCCATCCACCAAATAAATGCTCCAAGTTCTTGTTGCTATCTCTCAAAAGTTTTGTTGCAGAAAAGAGGCATGAGGCTATGCAAAAGTTATTCATAAAAAAAGAAAAAAATAAGAGTTCAGAAAAAGGACAAGTGTCCGAGATATCTAAAACAATAGGTACTTAGATGACCGCCTGAAAAAAAGAAGAGATGAATAAGATAGCCCCTGCTCTCTAGCAAATGTTTTCAAGTTTTCAAAAGAGAGAGATAAGTTTTCAATGAGCATAGCACAATTAGGTTAGCCACCATATATATATATCCACCATATGTCCACACACATGCATATCTTGATTTGATTATATGACTCAACTCTCTTTGGATCCGAGGTTTGACTTTACAATATATGCATTGCAAGTATCCTCTAGCTTTCTCCCTACCTATGAACTCCATATAAGCCTTAGTAGTAGGAAGAGAAAAGGCATAACATCTTTATTGCCTTGGTGAGTATCCACAAATACCACATATATTGAGAGACTTGAGAGTGTCATACAATGGAATCTCTGAATTTTATTTTAAAAACTTATAAAAACTCTGGAACAATGGTGGAACGAAGAACTTGAGATATAGTGCTTGACTTGATCATTCTATCTTTCAATTTCTCAAGACCCAAGTGAAGGCTAAGAAGCCCCATGGTTAAAGGTAATATAGGTAAGTTTGAAAGTCAAATCAATTTATTCTAATTCAGAGAAGAATTTTTGATTGAACACCCGTGTACTTTTGATATTTAATTGTAGCAACTCCTGATCCATTACTAAGTTTGTCTTTGCTCAAGGACTAGCAAAGGTTAAGTGTGGGGGAGCTTGTTGACGGTCACTAACACCAATTATAAACCATCAACATAACCTGCATTTATATTTAATTCCATCACCAACACATAGGTATAGGGGTTTAAACTAATCAATTCCACGAGCTTTGATGATTTCATGACCGCAAGAGGATTTATCCAGAAAACAGCTCCCGGGACCACTGTCATACACTCCAAACAAGCAAACCGATGACAACAAGTGATTCAACCCGCGAAAATTGTGAAAGACAACTCTAGAAGGTTCCAGAAGACACCACACCGAAGCTTGGGCCAAACAGCCACGAAAGTGGGCTGGCCGGCCCAGCCCATAGGCCGGCCAGCCTGCCACGGAGCCCGCTCACCCTCCACCGCCTCGTACTCCTTTCTACGATCTACACCGTTGATTTTAAGGCGGTTTTAGGTCGGTTCATCCAACGGTGATCGGGGGAGTTGACGCGGTCGATGATGTGGCAATTCATTGCCCCCTACTCCACCTCGATTCCTTGCTCCCTACTCCACCTCGATTCCTTGCCCCCTACTCCACCTCGGCCTATATATGGCAGCCCCTACCCCCTTCCCGGAGCCATCCTTGAAACCCTAATTCATATCTCTCATTCAGAGATCAAGATACACCAGGAGGATTAGGTCTAGACTCTCCAATATAGTAGATTAGTAACTCGGGTGTGAGGGTCAAGTAGGGCTCATGCTCAGGTTCTAGATCTAGTCTTGGAGGCTCGGCAAAGCCTTGTATTTACACTTCTACATCTTATAACACTTGTTATCAATTCATTATATTCCTATCTAAATGGCTATGCTTACTTTTAATATGTATCTTGCTTAGTTGAGGTTATCATTACTTTTGTGTGCGGGTTCATAGAGCGCTTAGCTTGCTAGTTTACCATGGTTGGGCTAAGTAGCTGAGCCTCGTGTAAGCATGGTGCTTATATGATGCTCTGCATGTGAGTACACCTTGTTCTCTGGTTGTGTGGTAGCAGCGGGAGGTGACAGCCCCGTCTATCCTTTGTAGTCCACACCAAATTGAGCAAGTTCTTAAATTGTAGGACTGTAGTCGCATCAGTAGAGTTATCCTTTTGTGGTGCTCTACTATCTAAGCGGCGTCCCGAAGTGCACAAGAGTAGAGTTAGTCTTAGCTATAGTCGGGTATATATATACTTTGATTCTATAATAAAAATGTCATAGAAATCTACCTCACCCCTTGTTCTCCTGAGTTAACTAGTTTACATTATCTTATTGATCTATCCCTTGAGTGTCATTATACATAAATTCCTATCATTACATTTACCCCTTGCTCTAGCTATGCTGGTATGTTGACTGATAGATATTCCTTTATTACTCAATAAGTCTTTACTCCATTGTTTCCCTGTGGTAAAATATAAATAACGATACCTAGAATACTCCCGGTAAAAATGCTATAATGGTATTCAGTGCGCTTGCAGAATCCTTCATATTCTATTTGCGTTAATAAATACCAACAGTGAGGGTTAGGGTTCTGGACTTCTGGTGTGGGTGTGGGTGGCTGGGTGCTAGGACCGACGTCTGGGCGGGTATGGTAGACGCACAGGCCTTTTTTTTGGTGCGAGCCCAACAAGTGAACTAGGCCCTCCTGTCCTGCTGGTCCCAAACAACGTCGCCGACTTGTGTTGCGTGTGGGTTGAGTGTCGTACTGCATTCACGTTCTAGTTCCTCGATAAATTCAGTGACGGAATGGAGCTAGAAACTTTTAACGATTCTCATTACACAAGAATCACAGAGGTCGAGCGGTGCCTCCCGCCATTGGATAAATTTATAAGTTTTTCAAGTGGATAAAAAAGTTAGAGCATATTTGTTTGGTTCTTTCAACTATTTTGTTGAGAGACATAGGAGATATTATCGTCCTCAGAGAAAAATATTCCTCTGAACAAACTCATCCCCTCAAATCGATGGGACAGAGTGGGATGAAGAGGGACGAGCGTGCAAGAAGAAAAGATGCCTACACGGTGGCGAGCTCCAAGGCAAACTGGCCACCGACGTGGGTGGAGCTCGACAAGGATATAGCGCAACGTAGGCGCTGGTTGTCGGTTGTGGGCAGCAGGCATGGGTGGATCTCAAGCACGCGGGCATGCTGGCCGAGGGCGCCGGTCATGGGGTATGCCGACTGGGGTTGAGGTGGACACGGGTGCATGCCAGCCACCAGGGATGTCGGTGGCGGGGGCGTGCCTGCCGCTGAGGGCCTCGGTCGCAGGGGCATGCTCCCTAGCCTCTAGCTCTTGCTCTCTTCCCTTGTCTCCTCCCCTAGCACTCCTGTACCTCTTCCCTGTCATCCGGTAGAGGGTCTAGTCCTAGGGCAACTGCCTCTGCCGCGACCTAGCCCTATGCCAACCACCGTTTGTCCTGGCTCCTGGCTCCTCCTCCCCCGGCCCTAGCTCCTCCTCTCCCTTCTTCTCTCCTCCCTAGCCCTAACTTCTCATCTCTCTCCTTCCCCCTCATATCCCAAGCTCCTCCTCTGTCCTCCTATCCTCTCCCTACTCGAGCTCCTCCATGTGAAGAAGAATTATGATGGTGCATATATTTAACTATGTTTTGATTGCCTGTGATGATGGATTATTGATTCCCTATGAAGATATGTTTAACTGTTAGTTGATCCTAAAACTGTAAATTCTGCCGATGCACATGAAGACTGCATATCATCCTCTTGGTTACTATTACCTAGGCCTATGATGACATTGACAGGGCAACTGCTCTGGTACTTCTTATTTTAAAAATGGCACGAATCTCAAAGCAGCCCATTAAACTAATTAGTTATTTTCTTATTGATTTGTTGCCTGGGTTACGGTTGGGCTCAAATTGTCCAACGCAGCCCGAGTCCAGCCCATCAGCTCTCACGTCCTTTATTTCGTGTCGCTCCATTAATTTGTTGAAGTAGACGGTGTCCCGAGCAGCAGCGGCTGGCGGACTCCAGGGGCGGAGCCTCCTTCCCCCTCCTTCCTCGATCCCATTTCGTGAGCCAGCAAGGAAGTTCGGCAGCGCCGCTGTCGAAGGATACGACGCCTTGAGCAGCGGTGGCTGCCAGACTGAGCGAAGGGCGGCGCCTCCTCCCGCTCCTCCCCCGATCTCATTTCATTGTGCTGGCAGCCGGCGAGGTTCAACGGTGCCGTCTGATCTGGCGTGCCCTCATGAAGAGGTCTGTGCTTCAATCCATGTCCTCGACTGGGCGACATGTGAGATTCAGGGTGAGGAGATCCACGTCCTCGATGTGGCTAGGTTCGGCGGCGGCAGTGACAACTATGGAGTCACTACCGAGCGGGCCAAGGGTGGCAGCGCGGTGTATACAATGATGGAAGCCCGTCACCAAGTGCTGCCTGTTTTGGAAGTCTGCGAGAATGGGCAGTGCAAGGGTTATGCCATGCACGGTGCCACTAGCCCCGCCGGCAAGGCAGCATGACTACCGAAATGTGAAGCTGCCAGTGTCGTTGAGGAGGTGGACATGGCGGATGGCCTGGAGAGTCCACCGTGGCACCAATCTGAGGCAGGGGCCATCCACGGAGGTTGAGAGGGTATGGAAACCAGGTATGCATAATGCTTTTGCATCCATTTTGTTCATGTAATAAGCACCAAATAATTGAGAACTGTATTGCACATTTCTCGTGTTACGTTTGCCTGCAGTTTGCTTCTTTTCTTGGCAGGGAATAATTTCGAAATATAGGATCCAATGGTAGTAAAGAACCAAATATAGAGTCCACCTAAGCGTGTGTATAATTTTGATTGAAAGAAAAAATATACGTTTGTAGAGAGCGTCCGCCAGCTACTGCTGCTCACGACGCTGTCCCCGTTGAATTAACGGAGCAGAGCGGACGGCCTGGACTCTGGGCTGGGTTGGACAGGTTAAGCCCAACCGTGACCCAGGCAACAAATCAAATAGAAAATAATTAATTTAGTTGGCTGCTTTGAGATTCGTGCCAATTTTAGAAGGACTACCAGAGCTGTTCCCTATTGGCAGATCTAAAGTTGTCACAAATGAGAGGAAACCATCAAAATTCTTCTCTATTCACCATTTGTTGTTCTCTGTTCTTCAGAGTAGCAATTGAGTGGTAGCATAAACTGCAGTTTCTTGTGAGATGTCTCAGTGAAAAATTCAGTAGCACTTCTCTGTGTTCTTCGCTGTTTTTCTCTGTTTAAGTCAAAAAAATTAGTAGCAATTCAGTGAAAAATTCAAAGTGGCAATTCTGTTTTTCATTCAAAGTGAGTAGCACTTCTCTGTGTTCTCTGTTCTTCGCTGTTTTTCTCTGTTTGAGTCAAATATTCAGTAGCAATTCAGTGAAAAATTCAAAGTGGCAATTTTGTCCTCCTCTGTTTTTCATTTCAGTAAAAAATTCAGTAGCACTTCTTGTGCTTCTATGTTCTCCGTTGTTTTTCTCTGTTGCAGTGTAAAATTCAGTAGCAATTCAGCGAAAAATTCAAAGTAGCAATTCTATTCTTCTATGTTTTTCTTTCAAAGTGATAAAAAGTGATGAATTCAGTAGCACTTCTCTGTGTTCTTCTCTGTTCTTCGCTATTGTTTTCTATTTCAGTGAAAATTTCAGTAGCAATTAAATGACAAATTCAAATTGGCAGTTATGTTCTTCTCTATTTTTCATTCAAAGTGGTAAATTCAGTAGCACTTCTATGTGTTCTTCTCTGTTCTGTGCTGTTTTTCTCTGTTCAGTGAAAAAATCAGTAGCAATTCAGTGAAAAATTAACAAAGTGGCATTTTTGTTCTCTGTTTTTTTCATTCAAAATGATAAATTCAGTAGCCATTCTCTGTGCTCTTCTCTGTTCTTTGATGTTTTCCTCTGTTTCATTGAACAAAACCCATATCAATTTAGTGAAAAATTCAAAGTGGCAATTTTGTTCTTTTCTGTTTTTCTTTCAAAGTGATAAATTCAATAGCACTTTGAAAATCTCGGTTTGGTTTTCGTAAATGAGTGACAACCTCAGGTGGATAATGTGTTTCATGTGAGATGAACATGTACTTAGTCCACAGGTATACTAGGTTGAGCAAGACATGTAAGCCACGGAGAAGAGATGGATTGGGTAATAGATGCAAGTGCTCAACTAGTGGAGATGAAGGAGGCTTATTGAATATGAGACATGACATAGTGTCATACGGCTAGGGTGGAGAAGATAACATTTAAGTTTTAGAAAAGACTATTCACTCCCCCACTCTAGTCGGCCATCTCGACTCTACACACTTCTTTGTGTTCCTCTCTATTCTTCGCTGTTTTTCAGTATCTTCTCTGTTTTTTTGGCATTTCAATGTGATAAATTCTGTTGGTTTTATATTGTATTACTTGTACTTTTGTGATAAATTTGTAACAAAAGTTTGAAGGAGTTGTGTATCAAAACAAATTAGTTGGTATGTCTCACTATAATTTAGTAACATTGTTGTGTTGCATTATGTTTCTACCGAATTACATGGTATATTTTAGTGTAATATCTAAAACATGCTAGTAGTGCCAGCCCTGTTTGCTTCGCTGAAAAGCCAGGATGAACATTACTGTTCGCTGATTTATTGTGAGAGAAAAACACTATTGGATATTACATTGTGGATATTACATCTACGAGTACATGAAGGTCACGTGCAATACTCGAGACACCCAAAACATGCAAGTAACTAGGTCATCATCTCTCCATATAATAAGTTTGGCAACATAACGTTTGTTTGAAACCATAATTTAAAACTATGTTTTCTTGCAGTCGCATATTGAAAAGGATCTTGTCGCCACTAAGGAACTAGAAGATGACGATCTCAAGATTGTCAGGGACCTCTGTCAGGTTTTCTCCAGGACGACGTTATATACAAAGGCAGCCATTACCACGATCCATCGTTCGCTTAGGACGTCAAGCTGATTACTTCATGATTGGTACAGTTTAAATTTAAGTAGCTAAAGAATGTGCATGCGATAGGACATTATTACTATATATTGTTGATGGGATGTTTGCTCTAGATTTGAATGTACGAAATTGTGTATATGTGTATACCTTGATTACAATGTGCATACGTATATAGTCTTATAGAGTTTTCAATTTTCAAATCATTTGAATATTATTGGTACATATATGCACATTATATGTGTATTCAAAATTTGAAATATCATTTTTCAATTTTGGTGGAAAAATATTTACAGACACACCTAGCCACCTCTAGAAATAATTTTCAAGAGGTGGCCGGAAACAACAATCGTCTCTGGAAATCCATTTTTAGAAGCAACTCTTTTTCCTATAGAAATCGTTGATTTCTAGAGACGCATAGTTAGTACCGCCTCTACAAATCTTTCAAGTAGTAATGGCACCTCATTACTCACTAGTCGTATGCACAGGCAAAACTGGATCCCATTGCAGCTTATGCAAGACCAGAATCTGCTACATTGCTATTGCTGTCTGTCGCTTTGCGCCACTGCTGAGTGCTGAACCACCAGAGCTAGTTGTGCTACTGAACCACCAGAACCGCTAATGCCCAAAATAGCAATAAGAGGGTGTCTAAAATGCTATTGCAAAATTAGAAATATATGCTAATGATGAACCTCCAATACCATATTGCATCACATGGCTTAATTTAACAGACATAAGAGGTTGTCTAAATTCACTTAAAGCTCCTTAGTTAGTGCCTCCAGATGTTGAGATCACCACACCCATCCGATTGTGATCTATCTGGCTATCTCTAAGACGTTTGTCCTGTGAACATTGACGACCATTCCTGCTAACATCTTTTTCATGAAACTTACTTCATTAATCCATCTACTGAACTATGTACAATGCTAGACTAGGAGTTCCAAATGAGAATGTAATGTGAAGTAGCTGCTAATATTTTTGAAAAATTGGGAGCTATGTTGCAATGATAAGAGGGTAGATAAAATGATATAGATTGTCACTTAGGAGTCCTACTTGATATTATACCTAGAAATGTGAGGGCCCCTTGTGTTAGGTATATGTGAAAGCAAAAGGAAGCATCTAAATGGGAAACACATGCTTGATGGAGGACATGCTTGATGCCTTGAAGAGCTTCCACTGAAGATCTAGAATTTATATCAGCTGAGCAGCAGGTAACCCTTTTGGCAAACTGTGATGGTAGTTCAGTTCCTGAATATAGTTCCTGTGTGGACGTTGGAGGTACGTGTGTACTTTTTCTCTTGTTTCTCGGATTTGATCTGAAGGCTCGTGAGCCATGATTGTGCTGTCTCGGTGACAGATGGCTGATATTGTAAAGTGTTTGAGCCTGAACTTTTTTTTTATCATGATAGCAATGCTAACGGGCTAGGGTTTCTCCCAGGAACTCTAAGGAAGCATCTAATTGGAGATTTTCTAACTATAAGACTACTTCCATGGAATTGGAAGTTACAAGACTAATATGTAATATTAAATGAAGTTTTAATAAATCTACTGAGAGGTTACTGTTCCTCAGAATTCAAAATAAAAAAATGTCCAAAGCAATCTTGTAGAATAGCACATGGCTCTAATGGATTATATCTAGATGCAAAGTAAAAGCATTGTATCTAGAAAAGCCAAATGTCTTACAATTTGAAATGGAGGGAGCATAAACTAAGAATAAGCATATTTTGTCCAAATATCCCAGGTTCAAAGTAATTGATGTTCAACACACTACAGTCACGAGAAATAGTTGTTCAGGCAAATACCAAATGCGAGTGGCACGACAAAGACCAACCCTAACATCTACATTCGAAGGGGTCTGCTATAGACAGATCGCAGACATGATTGACATGTACATGATGGGTACATATTTTTTTTTGTAAAATGTAACCGTGCACCTCTTGAAGCCCTTTTCTCCATCTGAAGCATCCCATGTTGTTTTGTAAAAAATGCCTCATTGTAATCTCTGAATTCAACTTTGAGTCTCATCGACTCTAACTCTCTCGCATTCAGCAGAAAGAATGAGGCAAAATTGACTTGGGATCTGGTGCCTCGATACTGCTTCAACATTATTGTCTTAAGACGGATATCAAAGGATTTAATGAAATCCCTGTGTTTACGACGCCATCGATTCATTTCCCCTGAAATAGATGACTGAAGAACAAAACAGATAAAAATAACTCAAACCACATGTGCGCATTGGTACAAGGATTAACAGCAAGTGAATGAAAAGAATATATGAACATTGTGATCCAGAAGCTGTAAGTGAAGAACTATCACCTTTATGTACAACTTCTCCAGACATGGAAAGCATTTCATCAACTCAATGACCATATCAAGATTAATATGATCTGATACGACAGCTAGAGTCTTGACGGTGCTCAATGCCGTTGTCAAGCTTACAACGTTTAATCCCTGAATCAAGCATCGAACAAAACATCAAGCCATGTACAAATATAGATGATATGAAAATCTCAGCAACTGAAAATAAATCTCAGAACATATTCATGGAAAGAAAAAAGGATGTCATGCCTACCTGCATAGCTGTGGTGCCAAACACGAGCCTTGGATGACAAAACCAATCTTCTTTAAGACAGACTATGGTCTCCAGTTTAGGTGCGGAGATTACAGTTAAATCGATTGCCTTGGATGCATATGCTGGAGCATCAAAATAGAGAAATCTTTCAAGACAAGGGGCATCAACAATTATGACTTCCTGTAATAATAGGGGATTGTCCCCGGACCAAGAGACATCAGCACACACGCCGATACTTCTAAGGCTATTGGAACTAATACGGAGGCACCCAACCCCAAAGCTGTCTTTAAGCAGCAGGCACTCCAGGACAGGGAAGCTGGAAATGATGGTATGCAGTGAGCCCTCGGAGATGCTGACACCTTCAAGGCCGAGCTGCTTGAGGAAGGGAAAGTGAATCCCTTCCACTGAGCTATCCGGGAGCACACATTTACCGAAGGTAGCAACTCGGAGGGTAGCCGAGAACCGGAAAGTCGAGGCAGGTGGCGGTGCCAAAGGATACGGTGCAATATACCATATCATATCATATCTTTCGCAGAACTCAAGCTCCTGAAGGTTGTCAAGCACCGGGGAGCTGAGCCAGGCGTCCACGGTGGTGGGACGGTTGTGGAGATAGAGCGACGGGATGGAGAAGCGGGGGATGGAGAAGCGGCGGACGGGGCCTGGGTGGACAGAGAGGATGTGGGTGACCGCACAGGCGAGGGCCTCGTAGGCGGCGGTAAGTGCCTTCTCGTCTTCATCACTGTCGCTGCTTTCATCGCTGCTGTCGCTGAGGAGCGCCTTGGGCTTATTGTAGAGGTCAGCACCGTCAAGGACGAGAGGGGAGGCGCCCCAGACGTGGCGCCACTGGGAGACGAGGATTTGGGCGTGTCCGGCTTCCTTGGTGGAGAGAAGCGAAAGTATCTCACCGAGGACGGCATCGGGGAGGCCGCTGATGCGGTTGACGTCGTCACTGCCGCCTCTGCCACCGCCAGCATTAGGCGGCGATGGCGGTGGTTCTTTGCTGTGGATTGTAGGTCCGGTATTGGCCGCCTCCGTGGCTTCCGTTGTCCGCGGTGGGGGCTCACCGGCTGCTACGTCCTTGGATCTCCTCCTCTTGGAATTGGGACCCAGGCACCCAGCAGCTCCATCTCCGCGGCCGGCGCTCGGTGCCTTGCAGGGGAGGCTGCGCCGCCGCACAGGGAGTGTCCGTGGCGGCGGCAGTGGAGTCCGTGGTGGCGGGGAGCAGTGAGGGTTACGGTTCTGGACTTCTGGTGTGGGTGTGGCTGGGCGCTAGGACCGACGTGTGGGCGGGTATGGTAGACGCGCAAGCCTTTTTTTGGTGCAAGCCCAACAAGTGAACTGGGCCCTCCTGTCCTGCTGGTCCCAGGCGACGTCGCCGACTTGCGTTGCGTGTGGGCTGAGTACTTGAGTGTCGTACTGCATTCACGTGCTAGGTACTTATAACAGCTCTAATAGTTCCTCGATAAATTCAGTGAAACGGAGCTGGAAACTTTTAGCAGCTCGAACGATTCTCATTACACAAGAATCGCAGAGGTCGAGCGGTGGCTCCCGCTATTAGATAAATTTATAAGTTTTTCTTCGAGTGGATAAAAAGAGTTAGAACATATTTGTTTGGTTCTTTCAACTGTTTCGTTGAGAGACATAGGAGATATGGTTGCCCTCAGAGAAAAATATTCCCTCGTAAACAAACTCATCTCCTCAAATCAATAGGACGGAGTGGGATGAAGAGAGACGAGCGTGCAAGAAGAAGAGGAGATGCCTACACGGTGGCGAGCTTCGAGGCAAACCGGCCACCGACGCGGGTGGAGCTCGACAAGGATCTAGTGCAACGTAGGTGGAGCTCCAAGAGGCACTGCCACGAGCGTTGGTTGTCGGTTGTGGGCAGTAGGCATGGGCGGATCTCGAGCTCGTGGGCATGCTGGCCATCGAGGGTGCCGGTCATGTGGGCACGCCGGGGCGAGGCAGCCACGGGTGCATGCTAGCCACCACGGGTGTCGGTCCCGGGGGCGTGCCAGCAGCTGAGAGCGTCGGTCGCCGGGGCATGCTACCTACCGGGGGCACCAGTCTCTAGGGCGTGCCGCCCTTCGGGGGCACCGAGCATATGGGGACGCGTAGGGCCTCCAACTCCAATGCTGCTGGAGTGGCGTGGCCGCTGGTTGCAGGTCACGCTGGGATCAGATGAAACAAGAAAGAAAATGGAAGTAAAAAGAAAGGAAAGAAGAAACAGTGAAAGAGACCGGCTTCGGGGGCCTACATGCTAGGTGCCAAATCTCACTTTTCAACGTAGAGCACGAATGACCCTATCCCCTATAACCAAACACACACACATATATATATAGCAGGGACATATACCATCCCCAAAATCATCCCAACCCACTCATTCCAAAACCAAACCACTCTTAGTCTTCACGAACATCAATGCAGCAGCCACTACTACAAAATTGAGCTTCACTACAGGCCCATCACTACCGGTTTGTGGCTAAAACTAATATTGATAGGATCAACCGACAGTGATGTTGGGGTCATCACTGCTAGTTTTAGCCATGAACCGGCAGTGATATTGGGTCATCACTACCATTTTTTTTTGGCTAAAACAGGTATTGATATTATCACTTGCCGGTTCATATCACTGCCATATTTAGCCATGAACTGGCAGTGATATTGGGTCATCACTGCCAATGTTTAGCTAAAACGGGTAGTGATACTACCACTGCCGCTGCCGGTTTGTGGCTTGAACTGGCAGTGCTAGGCTGCATGAAAATTGTGGCTGAATTTCCTCACTTTTGAAATTCAAATTCTTCAAACAACCTCAAATGGAGAAATAATGAAAACCAAAGTTGTAGGTCTTGAAAAGTTATGAAACTTTGTATTTGATAAATTTTTTATTTGGATTTGTTTAGGGTTTCAAATATTCATTTTAAAATTAAACGAACATAAAATGACTAGGACGAATATCCTCAATGCACACAAGTGTCTTATAGATGGAATGGTTAGGGGACAAACGTGCGAAGACTGAGGTCTTGAAAAGTTATGAAGCACGTGTTTTTGCACAAAAAATTGTGTGACTCGTGACTTGTGACGGCGCGTGTGTGTGGCTACTTAGTGGGGTCCCTCCCAGTAAGCCCAATTTGTGAGGGGTAGATACATTCTTTTTGTGCAAATAAGGGGTAGATACATTCTTTTTGTATTCACTTATTGGATTTTAATATGAATACTTGAGACTCTAAACGAATTCAAATGAAAAATATTCCAACGGGAAAGTTATAGTTTTGGTCATTTCTCCGTTCAATATCAATTGAAAATTTTGAACTTTTTAAAACTGAGAAATTCAAACATAATTTCCCTTGGACAAATGATTTGAAATAAAAATATTGTCAACTACAAAGCTGTAAACCATTTTAGATCCATAACTTTGATATAAAGTTTATCTTCATCCGACATTGTTTCAAAAATTTAAGAATTTTACTGTGCTGCACCTGTTTTTACACAAGGCTCTACATCAAGTCGCCTCTGCAAATCGATTTAGAGAGATGTCTCTAGATCTAGTCACCTCTAAAAGTGGATTTCTAGAGCCCATTGGATCCAGAGTCGCCTCTAAAGATATGGGCATTTTTAGAGGCGGCTCGTTTTGAAAATCATTTTTATAGGTGACTTTAGATAGAGCCATCTCTACTAAAAATTGATGACGTTTCAATAAATCAATTATGTAGTCTCTGCGTGTTTTCTCTATAGGTAGATCTATCATAGGATACTTTCTGCAATGTTTTCACGATTTATTTCTTAAACTTTTACAAGAAACAAGTTATCATCACCTTCTTGGATATAGTTATGCTGGTGGAAAATTCCTAATATTGATTTGGCTCATAAAATGTAACATGTATTTTTTTTTTGGTTAAAAAGAGGCGTTGTCGGCAGAGGCAGTGAGGATGGTGAGTAGGGTTGCTTTTGCTGCCGCCATTTGCCACCCATTTGGCATCGACTCTTTAATTAGGCATGGCTGGTATGTAACAGAATTTTTCATTGGAATTTCAGAGGATAACTCTTCCGGTGTTTTGTTGACGTCATGTATAGGGCATTTGGATTTGAGGAACGGAGCTTCCAATTCCTGAGAGAAGTTTTGGATGAGGGGACGAGAATAAGAAATCGGTAATGGACCTGCTAGTGCCCGGACGTCCATTTGGAGCGCTAGCATCGGACACTGCCGCGTGCTGCTGTATCTCTATTGAGGAGGCTATCCCGTACTTGAAAATGGAAGCAGCTGAGAAGATAACATGCAGTGACTTGTCAAATAGCTGAATCCCAGTCAGAAATTTTCCGAATTTCCGAATTTCATCCATTTCGGTAGACGCTGAAATTTTTTAGCTTTTGAATCTCAAAACCTTGTCGAGCGCTAGAGATGGCGCCACCAGAAGGATTGGATCTAGGTGCAAGCGCCATTGCTAGTCGGGAGGAGGGATACGCGATGTACCACAGGACGAAGTCGCGAAGGCTGCTGATGCGATCGGTAAGTTGTTAGTTCTTGGGATCTTTCGAGTCTTGGCTTTCTCTTCTTCCTGATGGGAACCATCTCCATTGCAATTGGCTGCGGCCTGTGGGGATTGGTCTGGTTTCTTCTTGTGAGCCCTGGACCCTCTCACTCTAGTGCGCAAACCAAACTTCCAAACACTAAGAATACCGGAGTGAGAAAAATTTTAAGAAGCCCAGGCCCAACCCAGAAAACGACCTGTTTCAGGGTTGAAGTCTCGCCTTGCTGCCCACGGCCCACCAGGCACGTAGATAATTTTGCAGCTGCCAGGATTTGTTGAAGACGAAGGAAGCAACAACATCAAGTTATTGAAGGTCATCAAGCGGAAGTGAAGTGTTTCTATTATTCCGTTGTACTCCTGTGCTTTACACCGTTAATTAGATGGACAGAT
Source organism: Saccharum hybrid cultivar R570 (assembly GCA_038087645.1). Taxonomy (NCBI): domain Eukaryota; kingdom Viridiplantae; phylum Streptophyta; class Magnoliopsida; order Poales; family Poaceae; genus Saccharum; species Saccharum hybrid cultivar. The sequence continues at coordinate 9,304,009 of JAQSUU010000347.1, read as the reverse complement.
TCTTGCACTCCATGAAAATCAAGGATTCTTTGACAGACTTCCATATTTACGAATCTCAATTTCCAGATCATGAGCATATATATGCGTCAATGACAAAACTCATACAACTTGGCAATGTTGCTGCACTGCATGCATCACAAGGAGAACGGTTTACCTCATGGTTGGCCTCCAAATAAAATGAAGCAAGGCTGAAGCAAAAGCCTCACTGGAAGAGAACTCTAAATAAAAGGTAGCAGTAAACGCCAGAACTTACCAAAGTGATGATCTGCATCCTAATTCTAGTCTGAAGTTGTGCTAAACTTGGGAAGAACCTAGTGTCTAAAAGAAGAGAACAGGTCAAGGAGACACATAGGGCACAAAATGGAAGAAGTGCATCTCACCTGAACCGAACACCTCTAAAGTATCATCTAAAAGTTTAATCCAGGAAGGGAAGGAAAGTAATGTACTAGCATAGTGGGTTGGAGGAGTAGGAAATGGAAAATAACCATAGCAATGAATGACATCTCCATGGGCTCCATGGAGACAGAGGAGACCACTACAAGCTTGAGAAAGGAAAAGGAAAGGCTAGGTAACTTTCACAAACAAAATGAGGTTGGCACTCTCTTCTAGTTTTCTTCCTCAAGAGAGATGGCGCAATATGGTGGCTTGAGAGTATGTTTTAGTTACTTTCCAGGGAAAGAGCTTTGTTGAGGCCAAACTAATTAATTGCAATTTCCATGGCTTGGACGGAGCGACAATATTTTTTCAGGAAACTAGAGTTGTTGGTGGCATTAAAAAAAATAAGAACCAAAGTACACATTTAACTAAAGAAAGAAAGTAAAGAAAGGAAAAAAAAAATCAAAACAAAGCAAGCGAAGGGCATATCAGCACTTCTTACCAAGAAATGTGTAGTATCAATTCAAACATATATACATGGAAGTTCATCAGCTTTCCATACATATGGAGTTGCTAAGAAATCACTTGGAACAAACTTTAAAAGTGGTAGCTTAAATGCACATGAAGACAGGAGTGATATGTGAACACACACTTCCGAATTAAAAGATGTCAATTTCAGTAAAACCACATGCAAAGGCCAGTAACTAGGACCTATTTGCTTGGAAAGTATTTTTAAAGTATTGGAGAAATACTATGGTTTACAAAATACTTTGGTCTTCAAAAGCTACTGGGTGTTTGGATGCAATACATCTTGTTGTCTCTAAAACCATGGTTTTGTCAAAACTAGTCTTTTTGGAGTTTTATAAACTCAACTCATGACCTCTTTTTTCTAAACCATAGTTTTGTGTTTCTTTAGCTTATAAAGTCACGGTTTTGTGATTTTTGAAAACTGCATCATCCAAACAGGCCCTAAGATACAAATTGATACAAGACTGGTACGCAGGCTGGTACCACCTCCATGCCAATTGCATCACAGAGAAAGTACGACACAATATGCATATAATAGACTAACTGAACAAATAAAGTAATACTCAACTCTTAGCAAAGATCATCACTTATAACATTGCATGGAACACTATTTCTTCATAACAAAATTAATTTTGAATTTTAGACTGACTGAATGCAGCTACAATATTGACATTGAAAAGACAAGAAGTTTGAAGCATTACTTATGAGAAGGGAATTCCAAACTGACTAAATGCAGCTACAGTATTGACATTGAAAAGACAGCAAGTTTTTTTTGCGAGTAGAAAAGACAACTAGTTTGAAGCATCAGAACATGGAATGATATGTAAACACACACTTCCAAATTAAAAAAATGTCAATTCCAGTAAAACCAATGACATGCAAAGGCCAGTAACACACTAAGATACATATTGATACCAGCCCGGTAGGCAGGCTGGTACCACCTCCATGCCAATTGCATCACAGAGATAGTATGACACAATATGCATATAACATACACTAACTGAACAAATAAAGTAATACTCGACTCTAGCAAAGATCATCACTTGCAAACATTGGAAGGCACATAATTTCTTCATAACAAAATTAGTTCGAATTTCAGACTGACTGAATGCAGCTATAGTATTAACATTGAAAACACAACAAGTTTGAAGCATTACTTATGCGAATGGGATTACAAGAGGTGTTTCTGAAAAGGAATGCAATGCGGTTTTAAGCAAAGTAACAATCAAGATTATTTAAGGTATGCCCATTTTCATATGAATGCCAGATTCATATTGTGGTGGCATTGATTGTCTATGAAAGTAAATGTAGCACCTCTAGAAGAGCTCTTGTCCAGCTTGAGCTGTATATGCTGCCTTCTTATCCAGTTCTTGTCACCATAGAAACAACTTGGGACCACAAACCGCATAGACTCAAGATTTCTTGCATTCTCCACAAAGAATGTAACAAATTCTGATTGTTCTGCTGTGCCCCGATAATTTGCCATCACTATTGTTTTCAGACGAAGGTCAAGGGATTTGATTAGATTCCTTTGTTTATAGCGCCACTGGTTCGTGTGCCCTTGTTCATGAGACTGGAAGTTCAAATGAGTGTGAAATATTAGTTCGGACCAAGAAATTAGAACAAGGATGACCACGACATTATGAAGACCAAACTAACTTTGTATGTGTGAATCATATATTGAAGTAAGAAACATTACCACTAGCCGGATGTACAGCTTCTCCAGGCATGGAAAGCATCTAATGAAATTGAGAACATCATCCAGACATAGAGACAAAGGGAACACAGATAAGACCTTGACAGTATGCATCGACACCATTGCTCTCATGTCAACCGAACGTATTCCCTTGGTCAAATAAAACATTATGTTAGGGAATCACAACAACAAGTTATAAAATAAAATTCTCTGAATGAAGATCAATGGGGGAGCTCAAATGTGCCCAATGGAATTTTTGTGCCTAAAACAGACCATAATTCACAATGACTTGGAATACACAATACAAGTAACACATAAATGGGAACATTGGGACTTGGGAGAGGGCTCTAGTTATTACCAGAAAAGTCGTAGATCCAAGAGTGAGCATTGTCTTGTTACTATTCTAAAAAAATGCAGCCCAGGGTTTCCAGCTTTGGTGCTGAGATCACCGATATGTGCAACCTACTATATCGCTCGAAACTGATAAGCCTCTCAAGGAATGGGGCATCCTCAATAATGAGCTCCTCTAGAGTGGGACCTTGTCGAAAAGAATTAGTATGAACAACTATGCTCTTAAGGGAACGGGAATTGATCCGAACACAGCGAAAACCTTCATTGTATTTCATTAGCAAGATTTCGAGTGTGGGGCAACTATCAAGCATGGCATGCAGGGTCTCCTCGGAGATAATAGCATCAAATAGTGTAAGCTGCTGGAGGTTCGGGAATTGGAGCTGATTGACCATGATATCTGGGAGGCGACATCCACCAAAGGAGACAATACGGAGTGTGGATGAGAAGCGAAAGATGGATGCTGGTGGTGGGGGATACAGTGACAATGTAAAGTCAACTTCTGGGATGTGGAACTCAAGCTCTTGTAGCCCATTAAGGGTGGGGGACTGAAGCCAAGTAACAACATTGTCAATGTTGGTGCAAAGATAGTGTGCAGGGATGCAAAAGCGTCGGGCAGGTCCGGGGTGAGCATAAAAAATACAGGAAATGATGTTCACAAGGTCTTTATCATCATTGGGATCTTGGAGATCACAATAATCAAAATTAAGAGGGGCGGAGAGCCAAAGGCGGCTCCACTTGGAGGATAGACACTTTGTACGCGCACAATCCATGGTAGGAAGGAGGGAGATAATGTCACCTAGGATGTTATTGGGGAGGCCGCTTATATGGTCAACACCGTCTTCATTTCCTTCTTTGGGAGTAGAATCTTTGTGACGCGGACCTTGAAATCTCTTCTTCTTTGTAGCAGGGCATCCTCCATCTTGACTATGCTCCTTAGGAAGGATGGAGTTTATGGATTTCTTTCAATGGGCTATTTTGACGGATTTGTGCAACATGACTAGGTTATGGATCGAGGTTGCGGCGAGTCTTCTATCTTGAATATAGCACCCTGGAAAGGATGAATGAAGTTTATGGATTTATTTCTAAGGCTTTCTTTGGATGGGATCTTTGGCGGCTGATTGAACAACAGAGGTGAATTGCATACAGGCAATGGTGTGGGCGGAGTAGAGAATATGAGTGGTGGCGTCGCCGCCGCCGTTGGTGAGGGAGGGGAAGAAGGGACTAGGTTAGATAGGGTTAGGGAAAATTTACAAATATATACTAGTGGGAATAGGGGTTGGGTGAGTGGTGATGGGCCGTTGTGTGGGCCGAAGAAGAACAACAATAAGGGGATGGGTGTGAGAAATCTTAGTCATTTAATATTGATCCATCAGGACGACATTGCTCTCAACTATACACACGTCTTCAGGATGGCGGCTATCAGTTCCATGGTACGAGGATCTGCAACCATGCTTCAGCGCTCAACACTTCGGGGCTAGCGAGTTCGTCTACGACATTTGGTCAACAAAGGCGTCAAGCCGCCTTCTTGTTGCCGGGCGTTGCTGAAATGCCGACGAGTTCGTTACTCGTTTCTTCGGTATTAATGTTAGGTTAGTCCCACATCGATAATTGATGGTGGGGAGCATAACATATAAGATAGGGGCAGCCGTCACCTATCAGGCTAGTGTTTTGGGTTGAGTTAGGCCCAATGGCTTGGTATGTTGTGGACTCCGGTGGACCTAGGCCTAAGGGGCGACGGCTCATGGGTATAGCGAGCCCAGGCAGTAAGCACTGCGGACTCTAACATGTGGTATCGGAGCCCATGGTTAGAAAGCCTGGAAAATCTCAAGGGTCGTCACACGGTGACGGGGGAGCCCGTTAACGTCTCGAAGGTCACATGGGTTGTGTGTGACATGGAGCATTGGACTCAGGAACTAGAAAACGTCTTTCGGAGATCGCACGGAATTGTGTCATAAAAATATTAATTTTTGAAATCATTAATCTTAAAATAGAATTTTTATACCTTAAACGATTTCAAACAAAAAAATAGTTAACTACGAGGTTATATATTTATTCGAGTACTATAATTTTTAGGTCATTTCTCCATCATTTGAAAGAAAATTAAAAAATCATTTCTAATTATATGTACTTGCCGCAGATTAGGAAAATCACGAGTGTAAACATATCTATATTGGCAGGTATTTTAAGGTTACCGCTAGTACAAATCCATTTACACTGATGCGGTTGTCTTAAGCCTACCATCAGTGTAAATCTAAGATTTGTACTGACGGTAATCTTAAGAAAACTACAGAGATGTATCTCAACTGTCAGTTCATAGTCATAGGCTCACGGTTCTATTTTGCTGGTGCCTATTATTTATGAACCACCAATAGAAAAAAAATCCCTAGCGTTGACAAAAACTATTTCCGTACTAGTGATCTGTCAATTTTTTTCGATCTTCTTTAATTTTCTTGTTCAGAGCTGTTTATACTCTGAACTCTAAGACCGTGAATGACCAAGCAGTGCAACATGCAATGGAACTGTAGCATTTGGTCACTGCCATACAGCATGATCAGCGTTGTACCCTAGTAATAAAGTCCCCTTCATTCACAACCCATTTTTATAGAGGGTGCCACCATTTGTGACCATTTTCTTTGTTTGAGAAAAGTTCTGATAGTTAATCACTCCTTTCTGAAAATTACTTTGTGCTGCTATAACACCGTTCTAGAGGTAAGGCATATGTTCAGAGTGCAATTTTTTCACACCGCTATGAATAAGTGTAAAGTATGTTCAAAGTGTGTTTTTTTTCACTATCTTGTAGCAAACAGATGAAAGATAGAGAGCATGAGGTGTAACAGAACCGACCAAATTATAAGAGCACAAGTACAAAAACAAGCGCCCGAAACGCTCAAATTTTCGAACTTGAGCCCATATAATCCCGGTAGTCAATCGAAACCACGAAGGATTTCAAACCAACTCGCTTACAACCAAGATCGCATCATTCAATGTAACACATCACACGTTACATTTCACAAGTACTTAAATAAAAGTTTACAACACCACGAAGTAGCAAATATTACAAACCAAGTTTATAAAGTAGCGGAAGCATAAATACACACACTTAGTTTAAGTACGATTGCCAGTCTTACAGATTATAATCCTACAAAAGCATTAAGAAAAGTGAACTAAAAGACGATCACGTCCCAGTGATCTAATCCTCATCACCCGCTGGGTGGAGGCAATTCTTGCAGAAACCTTGATACAGCATGTCATCTACAACAGGAGGAAATAAACCCTGAGTACGAGAATGTACTCAGTTAAACTTACCCGTCGAAACGGAAAATAAAAGACACCAAGGATCATGCAAGGCTTACTTAAAGTGGAGCTAGCTGACATCAATTTTGCGGAAAAGCATAAGTAGTAGTAACTCTTTTAACCTGTACTAGCAGTCATTTTTAACATTAACCTGTCATCTATCTGAGCACCTGTACTAAACATTCACTTGATTATTAAGCAAACATTAATGACCATAGCAGGTATAAATTGAGGCAACATTAAATCATCATCCAATTAACCATCCGTTCAATTAATGGAATCTATGTTGCCGCTGCTCAAGTCAAGTGCTCACTAACCAGGAGCGACGGTGATTCGAATCGAATTCCTATCCAGCTGGAGGGGTATTTCTAACAATCACCGAGACACACCTAGCGAGGGCTGCTCAGGTCACCTTTAGTATGATTCAGGAGTCGCGGGTTCGACTGATGCCGCATCCCCAAGGGCAACACTCTGCCAGGTGATAGGGACTCTAACCCCCTTGGTCTTACGCCAATGTCCCCAAGCACATCCTTACTTCCTCCAAGATGCGCACTTTATCCTTCGATTCCCGGCCTGAACTGTATTACTCGGCTTCACGGTCGAAACGGCTTATCCGGCCAACTAAATGTTAGACTGCGTTCAATATGACTCAAGGACGTACAGCGAATCGGTCCTTAAACGACTTAGACGGGCATAGCTTCGCACCCAAGACGTGAAGTATCTTGCGGCTGCACTATCGAACTCCCGCCCGGTCCCAATTCATTTTTCAGCATGGTTCTTTTCCACGATAGCAAATATAGCCAACCATGACCCACTTCATCCTAAAGCTCACGGATGACCGTAAATCACCCGACTTCTACCGCATCCAAGCATGGCTAAGCATTTACACGTGCCTAAACTTTAATTAGGATTCAAGTTCTATATCTGGACAAGTGTAGATATAATGCAACAAGTGTTTTCACTCAACTCCTACAACTTAATGCAGTAAACAAGTAAAAGTACTCAAAGGTATGCGTATACAAAAGTTGGGTCAGCATGCATCGGGGCTTGCCTTTCAGAAAGGAAGAAGGGCGGTGGTCCTGGCACTCAGGTAGCTCTTCAATGGCGCTTCCTTCGCTGGCTGGCTCTTCGGGCTCCCCCGGCTGCTCCTGATCCTCCTCCGGAAGTGCTCCCTCGAATTCCAGGAGTGATGAGGACATCGCCAAGATGGAGTCGAGGACGACTCCAATTCAAGAAGGGGAGGATGATGAGGACATCGCCATGCTGGACACACCGACGCTATGGTCTTTCCCAAGTTGCAATTCGTCTCCAACTCAGCTACCACGTCACCCTCGGATTCAGCAAACACGTCATCACTATTTCGGTCATAATTTTCTCATACGACATCAAAACGGGGCGTTCTTGGATACGTTGGAAAGGGGACGATGACGCCGTCGTTTTGGATCTGGTCTCAGCTCCAGAAGGTCCATGGATCATTCTGTGTGACCACGGCAAGGTGCTGCGTCACCTATTTGGGCCAACTTGGCCATGTATCATGTCAGGCCTTAAGCCCAAGTTGTGGGCGCCCAACCCCTGGCCGTCCTCAACCCTAGGTCGAGTCTTAGACTATAAACACAGCCGCCGCCGCTGCTAGACAATTGGGTTTTGTTTAGAGTTTAGTTTTCCATCGAGAAACTGAATCGTTCATTGTAACTGTGGTGACAAATCCTTTTACAGTGATCCAGGGCCCCTGTTCTTGATCTCCTCCACTGTGTCAATTAGTCCTTTGGAACCGAGTTCTTGAACCCTCTATTGATATTCGCATCATTCATATTTGCAATTTTAGATTGCGTGTTTTATCTTCTTGCTTGTGTTCTTCGATTCGCTTGCAGGAAAAGCCTTCTTGGCGAGGTCAATCAAGTTGTGCTTGGTTGATAACCAACGGAGCGGTGGTGTAACGGTTGCAGGGTTCGAATCGTATCTGATTTGAAGCCGGATCGCCAACGTCGAGATCTCTACAAATCGAACTTACCGGTTACCTCTCGGAAGATCAGGCCTGCTTTGCCCTGTTTGGTTTCATCAAAATTGTTAAAAAAATTCAAGAAAATAAAGAAAAAAAATTGTCAAAGTTTTTGCATGCTTTTCAGAGAATGTGCTGTATTTCTGTAGGCCACATCTCACCTCAGTTGTAGGTGCTAATTTTTGTGGTTGCATCTTTTTGGATCCTTGTTCAGAGAAAAATATAAAAAAAATAGTGAAAAAATAAAAAAAATTGATTCCTACTAGTGCCTTTTGGAAAAATCAGGGAAAAATACACGCTGGCGATCTTCCGAGATACAGGCCCGATCTTCCGAGAGGTAACCGGTAAGTTCGATTTGTGGAGATCTCGACGTTGGCAATCCGGCTTCAAATCAGACACGATTCGAACCCTGCAACCGTTACACCACCGCTCCGTTGGTTATCAACCAAGCACAACTTGATTGACCTCGCCAAGAAGGCTTTTCCTGCAAGCGAATCGAAGAACACAAGCAAGAAGGTAAAACACGTAATCTGAAATTGCAAATATGAATGATGCGAATATCAATAGAGGGTTCAAGAACTCGGTTCCAAAGGACTAATCGACACAGTGGAGGAGATCAAGAACAGGGGCCCTGGATCACTGTAAAAGGATTTGTCACCACAGTTACAATGAACGATTCAGTTTCTCGATGGAAAACTAAAGTCTAAACAAAACCCAATTGTCTAGCAGCGGCGGCGCCTGTGTTTATAGTCTAAGACTCGACCTAGGGTTGAGGACGGCCAGGGGTTGGGCGCCCACAACTTGGGCTTAAGGCCCGACACGATACATGGCCAAGTTGGCCCAAATAGGTGACGCAGCACCTTGCCATGGTCGCACAGAATGATCCACGAACCTTCTGGAGCTGAGACTAGATCCAAAACGATGGTGTTGTCATCCCCTTTCCAACGCATCTAAGAACGCCCCGTTTCGATGTCGTATGAGAAAATTATGACCGAAACAGTGACGACGTTTCTGCTGAATCTGAGGGTGACGTGGCAGCTGAGTTGGAAACGAATTGCAACTTGGGAAAGACCATAGCGTCGGTGTGTCCAGCGTGGCGATGTCCTCATCAAGGAGTGTCACTCCCTCTGGAACAAATGAATCTCATGGATGCATAAGAGTGAATGCAATGTGAACTACAGCAACACTAACGCTCTATTCAAATCACTTTACAACATGTGCAAATCTCTTCTCCAGTAGAGAAGTACTTACCCAATCTACTCATTCTAATGTATAGTTTCTCTTCCTCAGTTAAAGACCCAACACCTAAACAATCAACAAGAACAACATTACTTAAGCTTATCACAATTCTAACCCAATCTAGGGAGATATATAAATCCAAATGCCATGATACAAGACAATCTGGAAATCTTATAAAATGCTCTACAATTCATTTTCAGACCTCAAGACTTGATTCCAAAGTTTACCTAGTAGAATTCCCAAAGTTCCAGAACTCTATTATCTCCAAACAGAGAGCAGCCATTTATGGACAGCAACTTCAAACAGCTACAACTCCTAAACTACTGGGCCAAATGCCACCAAATTTTGACACAAGCTAGTTTAAGAAGTTCAATACAACTTTGATATTCACAAGATTCCTAGCACACACCTTTATCAAGGTCTAAACCCAGAAATTCTACCAGCTGTCCAGGGAACCTAGAAATGTGAAAATTAATTATTTACTTAAGTGCCATATTAACTTTTTGACCAAACCAAAGGCACTACTAGTTCACACATGAGATGAAACCACCAGAAAATACAGTACACCAAATCAACTCATTTATTTTAATCCTTTTCTTAATTTAATTGATTAATTAAGTGAGAAAATAAACCTATATACAAACTGCTCAGAAAATTCTAAACAAATTACAGGGGACTTTATACCCTATCAGGAGGCTACTGTAAAAATTTCAGCCAAAGTTATCCAAATAAACTCCCTACACAAAATTCACAAGACAGAAAGGCTGATTTTTGAATAATTAAGAAATCATATTGAAAAGTATCAAAAAATAGAAACAATATTTTTCTTATCAATCTTAGGGTACCAGGACACTCTCCATAAAATTTCATGAGCATTGCACATATAGAAAAAATATGAAAATTCATTCAAGTATCTCCTAATATAAAATGACAAAAGCATAACTTGAAAACTACTGAATCAATAGCATCCAAAATTTTACCAGAGCTAGAATAGATATGAAATAGCACACCCACCAAATTTCATAATTTTTGGAGCACTACAACTCAAGTTATCTATTTAACAAGTTTGCATCTATTTTAAAACACATTTCAAAGGTCCATTTAATTCTTCCAGAATTGAAATAACACATATCCATTTTATATTTTTCCTAAATACTAAACTTCACACAGATCCTAACAAACTTGGAATCGCCTCAATTGGATCTACCGAATGTGAGATAAGGAATTTACAATATAGCATACAAAGCTATGAAATCACAACCCTATCAAGCTACCGGGCCGGCTAACCCATGAGCGGCCCGCTAACCCGCGCGGTTCACCGGCTGCCACGGCCCGCGACGGCTATCCCGCCCGCGCACGCGCCTAACAAGCAGGGCCCGCTAGATAGAGAGAGAGGAGGCAGGGGAGGAACGGCGACGACCAGAGCTCGCCGTCGGTGGTGATTCCGGCGAGGCTGAGGGCACCACTAGGTTCACCTCAACCCCCCGCATCGATTGAACCCTCAAACGTAGACTCTACTGGCTTGGGGAGGGGCTGACCGTGGCGATGGCGGACGGTGGTGAGCGGGCGGCGCTGCGCCAGCCAACTCCGGCCATCTCCGGCCAATCCAAGCTCGGTACGAGCTTCACCGACCTTAAGCAAGCCTAACTAGCCTAGCACGTTGTTGATATTTGTTAACGCACACAGGAAAGGATCCGCAAGCGCACGGATATCGATGAGCATTTCACCCAGGAGATATTTCTAGAGTATCATATTTGTTTATCCATAAAGAGAAAGCGTGCGATGACTAACCTAAATCTATACTTAACCCCTAGGCCGCACTACAAGGTAGCGAAGATATAAGCAATTAGAGAAGATTATGACGATAGTCTGGTTCCAACCTATGGTAAGCTATGAAACTATTGGTCTATGGGGACATACCAATGGAAAAGAGACACCACAAAAGATGCTTAACCAGGGCTTAATCCTACCAATCCTTCGAACGGGATGTGGGGTACAAAGGAAACAACGGGATTGTCACGTCCCGCGCTACTACCACGGATCCGGCCAGACAGGGGATATCTACGAGTATCTCTAGCCTAAGCACCACACTTATGCTACAGACGATTACCCTACCCTCTACCATGGAAGAGAATAAAGTAAACTCGTAAACCATAGAACAATAATAACAATGTACTTACTTAGTATTAGAAGTTGAATTACCGAAGAATCCTAGAACCAAGCCTCGGGTTAGGAGACTTGATCCCGCAGGTACAAGCCGGAGAGGAGACACCGACATGCCGGGCTTCCTCCAACTCATCCCTCCACTCTAACTCTCTCAATCTAGAAGAACTCTAATCTCACATGGAGACTACAAAGCTAATCTCTCTTATATGTGCCCTAAGAGAGAAGATCCATTCAAGGGACCCCTCTCAGCTGATCCCAACTGGAAAATAATGAATTAGGGTTTCAAGAGATTGCTCCTCCAGGGGCCAGGGGCCTTGCTTATATAGCCCTCTAGGAAGCATCACAGCCCTCGGATCAAACCGACCTTGATCTACGATTATTATTGATCCTCAAAGGGGTGGAGGCAGGATCCATGAAGTCGCCTCTGATTGGCTCTGTAGGTGGGGCGGGCGCCCAGACCAGGGGGCGGCCGCCCCTCTTTCGGGCCCGTTTCGCCTCCGGTTTGTTTCTAGAGTCTTCTCGTATCTTCTAGATTACAGAAAAGTTGTGCGTAGCCCTTTTGTCTCTATGTAAACCTGACATGTGGGCCATCCTTGGTTCTTTTTAGCTGACCCCCTGCAGAAACAGACATTCACCAAAACTTGTGGAATTATGTTAGTAAACCCCCTATATCTAAGTGGTAATTATGTTTAGGTCCTTTTTCATGTTTCGTTGACGGTTAAAATTGACACTTATCTACCGTCAACACGCGTGGATCGGAGATGGACCAGCGGAGGCTGGCCACGGTGGCGCTCAACTCCGGTGAGGTCCACCTCGGTAGCGGCTACGGGAATGGCGTTTCCACCCTTACCGATGAGCGGCACGGTCAGCTCGGTGGTGCATGAGGTAGTGGGGAGGGTGGAGCAGCTACAGCCGAGGCGGTGGAGGCAGTGCCGTGGCGGCTCAGGCGCACGAGACCGCCGAGGTTTGCAGCAATGGCGAGGCGACGTTTTTCCGCCTTAGGCTCGCGCGAGAGAGGAAGGAAATGGGCGCGCGTGGTCTAGGCGACAGCGGGGACGCTCCTCTTCGCGCTGGGCAGCTGACCGCGACGCCAGGTCACGCGCGGCGTGTGGAGGACACGCGGCGGCACTGCCCTGCGGCCGGTCGGCCACTAAAGTTTCTGAATGGAGGCTGAAATCGACGATTGACAGGGAAACTTTGAGGCCTCATTACTCCTAATCTGGCTCAAATTAGCGGTAGGTGATAACAGAAATTTTGTAGAGCTACAGTAGTACTACAACTTTGTCAATTGGAGCTTGGGCTGATTCGTCATGGTTTACGAGTTACATGGCTCCAAAGTAGTGTACATCAAAACTGCATTTCAGTTAAGACTTAGCCAAAATTGCTAAGTCACAAAACAGCCCTCAAGACTGACTTGTGGGCCACTTTTGAGCATGTTCTAGCCATTTTTAGGAGATGGCCATATTATAACTTTTGTTCCCAATAAAATTCTCTAAAACTTTGATTAGGGGTGCACCTCCATGCAAGATTTCTAAGCTGGACTTTTTAAACAGTCAAACTAAAGCATTCTAGAAGTCAAGACTTGGTCAACAACACTTAGGAGGGCAATTTGGTCATTTTGGTCAACATGAACATTGTTCCACTAATGATCCTAAGTGTGATTAAGGTATTATAGGACATAATTGACCACTGTACACATTGGTTACACACAATCCCAAATGTCACATACGTTGAAACAAGCAAAACAAACCTTTCAACTAAAATGTTGCACTACCATGTTGCATATGTTTCAAGCTCTTGTTGCAATAATTAATCTTATCATGTTATACTACCAACATTGCCATGTTTCAAAGTATGAGACACCCATGTTGCATCTATATGTTGCACCACTCACATTTCATAAGCTAACAATTTTGAAACAAACTTAATAGAGCATGTTGCACACTCATGTTGCAAGCAAAACAAATGCATAAATGAGATGAATGATGCTCATGCTTATGAAATGCAAGTGCAAATATGGGAGCCAAACACCTGGGGTGTTACATAAGGAATGTAAATGAGGGAGATTTTACAATGCTCGAAAAACGGGATAGCCGTTCATCTATCTACATTTGATGGTTAAAAAATTAAGGTGTTGTTAGTTTAGTCCGAAACGAGCCGTTCCAGAGCCTCTTCCAGGTGGAACAGAGCCATCTGTTTTAAAAACTAGAGTACTTTGGCTAGGATCCAAAACTGGTCTGGCTGCTGTCAAACAAACCCTAAAAGAACCAAGAGAAGAACCTAAGTTGTGGGCCAAAACTTAATATAGGTGGATCAGGAACTAATTCTAAATTTACTTTTAGAATGATATAGTAGTATTTCCATACGTTATGGCAGCTGCTGGACTGATTAGTTCATGGGACATAGTTTCTCTTCAACACGGGCATGCTAGCCTGATCAATTTATCTTGCACTCTGGGACTGCCGCCATCTCTACAAATCTTATCACTGCTTTTGCTGCCCCCATTTCCAAATGTGCTGCCGCATTCTCTTCCAGGCGAGCAAAGCAAAGGGACTTCATGTAGGAAATAGAGGTCGCTCTAGCGCTCTGCCGCACACACCGGAGAAAAGCAGACACAACAACGCATAGAAAGTCGAGAGTAGGAGCGGCTGGCCCGGTGGCCCCTGTAGGACTTTGCAGCCGGGCACCCACGAGCTCCCTGCAGATGGTCAGCCAGTGGCCCTGTAGGTGGCTAGCAGTGACCTTATAAACTAGCAGGGCCCCTGTGCAAAGCACAGACGGTTTTTTTAATGGAAGGGGAGGAGAAGGGAAAAAGGAAACTATGGAATAGTAATGGGTATGTGCTACAGTAGTGGACCCATTAACGTGCACTAACGGTATTTGGAACAGCGGAAAGCCCATGCTATTACAGGGTTTACGGCTATAAGTGAGTGTGTACTGTTCATATTGGGTGGGTACTATTCACAGAATCTGTTACTGTTTTACTGTACTGGCAACAGTGATATGTGAGGAGGGGTGGAACCCGCCGCGTCCACGACTTTAGTAGATATGGTTAGATATCCTAAACAAGCAACTAAGGTGCTGGGCTAGTTAGAGCTCACCTAACCAATTCTAGGAGCAAGGTCATATAAACCCATGCCACTAGTACTACAAGCACGGGGGAGCTACTTCACAACTAGTAAGCAAAAGCACAAAGCTCCTAAGCTCACTAGCAATGCTCAATAACAAGGTAACTAATGCCAAATTAGAGAGCGCAAATTACTTAGCTACACAAACTAAGCAATGTGACTAACAAGGTTACTAAAACCAAATTAGCCACGTAAGGGAGCTACTTCTATGCTACACAAGCAAGAAGGTAACTTGCAAGCTACACAAGCTAACTAGTTACAAGAGTAACTACACAAGCACAAAGTATGAAATGTAAATACAATCTTGTGTTGCACGGAATGCAAACCACCAAGAAGCTGATGAAGACAATGTTGACACGGTGATTTTCTCCCGAGGTTCACTTGCTTGCCACCAAGCTACGTCCCCGTTGTGTCGACTGCTCACTTGGTGGTTCGGCAGCTAATTGGCATCACCCGCCAAGCCCGCACATCGGGTACCGTAAGAACCTACCCCGAAAGTGAGGCTAGCTCAATGACACGCTCTACTAGAGTTGCTCTTCGCGATCCTCGCGGGGTGAGCATAATCCCCCTCACAAATCTTCCTCTGGAGCACCACATAATCTTCTCGCGTGCTTCAACGGAGTCGAAAGCCACCAAGCCGTCTAGGAGGTGGCAACCTCCAAGAGTAACCACCAGCTTGCAACACGATCACCTAGTGCCACTCGATGCAACCTCACGATGCAACGCACTAGAATCACACTCACTCGCAATCGGATCGCACTCTTGCAAGCACAAGTGAGTTAGAGGGCATCCAAGCACACCTACATAGGCCACCAAGGCTCAAGGGTGCTCAGCAACCAGCCCAAGGCCGAGCTCCACCTCTATTTATAGCCCCCAAGCCAAATAGAGCCATTGGAGCAAAGCTGCTGGTTTCTCGAGGGCACCGGACACGACGGTGCCCCTTCCAACGGTCGAATTCCAACGGCCCAGCCAGCCCCCTCGAGAAACCACCTCTCTGGAAAAATAGGGCGGTGCATCGCCGTCACCATGGCGGTGACCATAACGGTGACCCCCTGTGCTCAAGTCCAAACTCACCAGCCTCAGGAAGAAAGCGGTGGTGGCACCGGATGCCCCCTGGCGGTGCACCGCCCTACACAAGGCAGTGTACACCATCACCCGCGGTGACCACCTCCACTGCTGCTACTCCGAACCGAGGCTAGGTGGGCACCACCCTAGGGGTGGCGGTGCCACCGGATAGGGCACGGCCGTGCTAGCCCCAACACTCCTTCTCGGCCGAGGCCGGGTTAGCACCGCCACAGGAGTGGCGGTGCACCGAAGAGGGGGTGGCGGTGCACCGAAGAGGGGGTGGCGGTGCCCCTAGGGCAGCACCCTGAGCCCAGTTTCGCTTCCTTTCTTCACCTTTTGACTTCTCTTTTGCAAATGTGCTAACACCACCAAGTGATCACCAACTTGTGCACATGTGTTAGCTTTTCACAAACATTTTTCCATAGGATTAGCACTCTTCTTTCCACGCCACTCGATCCTAACACGTATGCAAAGTTAGATCGCTCAAGTGGCACTAGATGACCAATATGCAAACAAGTTTGCCCCTCTTGATAGTACGACCATCTACCTAAACCCAGTCATAAACTTCTCTACACACCTATGACCGGTGAAATGAAATGTCCTACAAATATACCTTTGCCTTGCGCATTCCATTCTATCTCCTCGGATGTTGATGCAACACATGCACCAACCATATCACAAATGATATGATCCACTTCATATCGTCACGTGACCTTGTTGGTTCATCGATCTTGACCTCACTTGCTTTTCACCGTTGCCTTCGTCCATCGGTGCCAAGTCTTGCTCAAGCTTCACTGCCATGCGGTCCATCTCTCCAAAGCCTCCAACTTGCCCTTCATGCTGGCAATTGGTCCATCAAGCCAAGCCTTGTCATGATCTTCTTCACCTTAGTCATATGACTCCATGTCATGTCTCATATGCAATGAGCTCCTTCGTCACATGTGTGAGCCTTGCAATATATCCAAGCCATTTCACCTCTATGGCATAGGTTGCTCACACATGATGTACTTATGAACTAATCACCTATGTATCTCACATTTAAACACATTAGTCCACCTAGGTTGTCACTCAATTACCAAAACAAAACTAGGGACCTTTCAATCTCCCTCTTTTTGGTAATTGATGACAACTCTACAAAGATATAGAAATTAAGCACTTTTGGATTCATGTTGCTTGCCCAAGTAATTTTACCATGTGTAAATGATTTTGGACAAGTATCACAAACCTGAATTGGTAGTATTAGCTCCCCGTACAGATGTGCTAGAGTGTTTGGTTTGAAGCTTGCACATATGCATAGATTGGAATTGTGGGAGAGTACTTACTACCAATGATGCTAGGGGGAACTGGACAAAGCGGATTGGATAACTAGGAGATGATTTTTGACTGGATTTGCCATGGTTATGGGCTGGGTTTGGACCAACCAGGCCCAAACATGGCCTAGGTGGAAAATAATTAAGATGATGTTTAATTGCTGCTTTGAGATTTGTGTAGTTTTTAGGAGGAGTGCCGACACTGTTTGTCATGACATGCAGTTTAGATTGGTGTTACTTTCAAAAACCACATAGAAAATCACTTGAACCTTAGAAATTATCAAATCATTCTAAAAATCTTTGAAAATCCTAGAAAACACTACTTAGGTTCTCTAGTTCATGTTAAAATTGTGTTGTGTGCATAGGAGTTATGTAGACCATATAGTTATTATGATTTGCATTTGAAATTAAATGTTTTTGGGATTGAAATGATGTATGACTAACATGTGTGGTAAAATAGATCTTTGAATCACTAATATTAAGTGTGTTTAGTTCACTTTAACACATTATTTTTAGGGCGTCAGCAGGGAAGGTCCCTTCCTATTTTCTTTCTTGTATTAGATAACAAATACATGCAGAAAGTTACAATAAGGTTGCAAGCCCAAGAAAAGAAAGAAGAGTACATTAAGTGTAAATATCTAACCACATAGACAGTGGCATTTTTATTTTCTGCGGCCTTGATGCACACCAAAGCCAGATCCTCTTTGAAGTGAGTGTTCCATCTTGTGATCAAGAGGCTTCTATTGTCAAAAATAATATTTTTTCTAGTTTTCAAAATTATCCAGCAGGTTGTTATGACCACTCCTCTAAAGATCAGGCTCCCAAAGTGATTTCTCGCTTCAACGACCATATCAAAGTTTTGTAAGGCCAGATTCCAAAGTGATCAGCAGCAGCAAACTAGCTAAAAGGTCATCCAAAACAGAGGTGCAAATTTGTCTCCTCCGTTCCATTGTTGCAAAACACATAGTTGTAGTCACCAAGATGTCTATTTTTCTACCTAATATATTTCTATTGTTTAGCCTATGCCTATCCCTTAGGAGAAGCCTGACGAAGAACTTGTTCTTGCTAAGCCTGTTTGGTGACTAAGCCATTTGAATAGGGGCCAGGTCTCCTGGATTAGACCATGGAGATTGCATGTTTCATTGTTCAAAAGCTTGGGCCGACAGAGGTAGACTGATTGAGAAGTACCTGAACCAAACTTCGTCTTCCTCATTCTATTCCTCCCTAAAACCTGTTCTTCCCCAACTATCCTTCCCAAATTCTCTCCAAATTCTTGCATCCACGCACTTTAATACTTGGGTGCATGATAGAGAACAGGAGACCTGAGTGAACATGCAGTTTCTTCAGAGAAGTGGCAGGAGCCAAAGCAGGGACCGGAAGAAGCAGTCGAGACTGGGTCTATGGGGATGGATGCCAGTTTGGCAGGATGCTGACAGGACAAGATGGCGGATGGGCCCCCATAGGCTCTCTAGACGCGTGGGGAATGAGGCTGATGCAGGCGGCCCACACATCAAAGCCATCGTAGTCAAGGTTGGGTGGCGCCGAGCCCTAGAGATGGCACCACCAGAAGGACTAGATCTGGGTGCGAGCAACGTTGCTGGTAGGGAGGAGTTATACGATGTAGCATAGGACGCAGTGAAGAAGGCTGCTGATGCGATCACTAAGTTGTTGGTTGTTGCCTCTTGGGATCTTTCGAGTCTCTTATATGATTAGAATTAGAACTAAGTTGGGGTGGTGGTTCGTCGTTCCTTCGGGTTTGCCCATGTCCTATGCTTGTCAATCCATAGGGTCAGAGTCCTGGGGGGATATGAGCAGTTTCCTTATACACAGCCGTGGTGCCCAGGTGCACGGGAACCTTCGAATATGATGGTGTTCCACAGTTGAGGGGTAGGCGGCAGGTGGTGATAGCCCTGTCCATCCCCTGTAATCCCCCACGTTTGGGTATTCATGTAGGAGTTCGTAAAGTCTCCCTGGCTTGCTGGTAGACTAGTGCCCGGAGATCTCCCCGTCCATCTTACACTTAGGTCTAGCTCTAACCATGTAATTTGTATGATCATTAACTATTCTCTACATGGCCATATTAGCACAAGCCTGCTCCATTTAGGAACATTCTTGTATTCTTTGTTTCTCTTTTATCCTTGAGGTTGGCACAAGTGTGTGTCCACTATCTTGAAAATACCATGTTTACCCTTGTCATAGACCTTGGTTCATTTTTCAAGCATGTAATCTTGTTCATATCCATACTAGAATCTTTACACCATGCCTTCCTTTGGGAAAATATAAATAACGATACTCTAAATAATTCCGGGTGAAATGCTACAACGATAGATCCGTGTACTTGTGTATATTTTCTGTAATCGTTAAGAACTATCGTGTTGATGTTCCTTAGCGGTGTTGCTAAGATTTATCCAAATCTTAGTGATGGTGCTAAGAAATACTAACAAGCATTTCTGGCGCTGTTGCCGGGGATGGATTCTATCCCATACTTGATGATTATGCTAAGAAATGCCAACAGCGTGGCTACACCCTGGCGGCTAGGCTAGATGGGCCGTCTACTCCCATCTGGACCCTCCATTAGACATATGACACCACTCCCCCTTCTTCGATTAGTGCATCCTTGTGCTAAATCATTGTCTAGTCGTTGGTGACATTGATGGGGAGGTTGGTACCCCAAGGTGTCTCCTTGATACAAATGAGGAGGTGGACCAGAGTATTGTGCTATTGCTTAGGGTCGATGTTGTTGGCGGAGAACTGTAAGCAATACTGGCAGGGGCTGACGTAGCCAAAGATGTGGTAGTTGAAGGTTCCTGGTCCTGTTGGTGGTCTATGGGCGTGGCGTGCTGCAGCTAAGGTGGCGCCTGGTAGGATCCCTGTCAGGTGTAGCACATGGCAAATTGTATACCTATCCATCGACTTGTCCCATGATGCGTTGACACAATGCCATCTCCACCTTGGATGTCAGTGACATGATCAAGTGCTCCAGGGTGCCGAAGATGAGGTCGTCATTGCTGTCAAAGAGGACAACGGTTGCCGACGAGAGGATATGTTGTGGCCAGTCTTCAATTAGCAAGACACTGGAGGGGAACGCTTGATGGGTAGCTAGTGTGGATGCCACTGTGTGGAAGCAAACTGCTAGGAGTTGTGGGGTTGTCATCCCCACGGATTCCAGTAGCTCCTGCAACAACGGAGAAGTCGCCAGTATGTAGTAGCGCCCATTGTAGAGGATGATGCCTTGTTGGGGCGACCACGCTGGTGCCGCTACCCCAAGGTGTCTCCTTGATACAAATGAGGAGGTGGACCAGAGTATTGTGCTATTGCTTAGGGTCGATGTTGTTGGCGGAGAACTGGAAGCAATACTGGCAGGGGCTGACGTAGCCAAAGATGTGGTAGTTGAAGGTTCCTGGTCCTGTTGGTGGTCTATGGGCGTGGCGTGCTGCAGCTAAGGTGGCGCCTGGTAGGATCCCTGTCAGGTGTAGCACATGGCAAATTGTATACCTATCCATCGACTTGTCCCATGATGCGTTGACACAATGCCATCTCCACCTTGGATGTCAGTGACATGATCAAGTGCTCCAGGGTGCCGAAGATGAGGTCGTCATTGCTGTCAAAGAGGACAACGGTTGCCGACGAGAGGATATGTTGTGGCCAGTCTTCAATTAGCAAGACGCTGGAGGGGAACACTTGATGGGTAGCTAGTGTGGATGCCGCTGTGTGGAAGCAAACTGTTAGGAGTTGTGGGGTTGTCATCCCCACGGATTCCAGCAGCTCCTGCAACAACGGAGAAGTCGCCGGTATGTAGTAGCACCCATTGTATAGGATGATGCCTTGTTGGGGCGACCACGCTGGTGCCGCAGCGTTGACTATGATGGTGGCAGGGTTGATGGTTGTTGACATTTCTTAACGTCGCTACCAGGTTTTGTATCCCTGGCAATGGCGCCAGAAATGCTTGTTGATATTTCTTATGCTCAAGTAGATAATTCCGCAAGCGCATAGATTATCATTATAGCATTTCACCCGGGAGTATTCTAGGGTATTGTTATTTATATTTAACCACAAGGAAGCAATGATTAAAGATAGTGATAATTAACCATCACGTATCTACTAACTAGTATACTAGCTAGACTAAAGTGGGGGTAAGTGATATACAATAAAGTGGGGTGACACACAAGGATCCAATCATGGAAAGGTAAATGGAAACATTACCAACTAGTAGGATAATAAAAAAGAGAACACCAGAATCCTAAGTTACTTCTATTCAAGCACTACTCTAGCTAGTGACTATGGCTATACAGATAAACCAAGATAATGCAAGGTAGGATGCAATAACAATTCGAACGTACCCGCCCCAAACTCACCTAGAGGGTTGATTGGGCACAAAGCACCTCTATCCTATGATTTAACAACTAGATCTATCCTGGGGGAATACATAGGATGGACAGGGTTGTCATCACCTGCCAACTACCCCAATCTATATGGAGACCTAGCCATGTTGAAAGGTACCCGATAGTATAAGCACCACGCTTACACTATTTGATACTACTCTAGCCTCATGTTAATACTAGAGCATCAACTAGTGATGAACAACCCATGCTACAGAGGGGCCACTTATCATATGAATTATACGTATAACCAAAGTATAACTAGAGAACAAGACTAGTACATAAAGTAAAAGACTTGAAATAATACTTGCATAGAAAGTAACATACTAATAAATAAAGTACTTACAAAAGAGAAACAAAGCTATACCATACCCCTGAAGACTGCTCTAGAGCTCCCACCAAGACTAGCTACTACTAGAAGAGCTACATCTTGAGAGAGTAGAGAGAGAGAGCTACATCTCTTGTATGTGAAGGTGTGTGTTACAAGTGAGGGGTGAGGGTTCTTATTTATAGTGGGAGGTGGAGTAGGGGCTACTCCATCGCCACATCATCAATCCACGTGCTCTCCATCCTCCTCCATTGGATCAAACTGTCATATAATAATCAAGGGTGAAGGATAATTGAGCATGTGCTTCTTTGCATGGAGGCATGCAAATGTTGGTGGAGCCACTGAGGGGCACCGGGTGGTGGGAGGTGGCGTCGGCCGGGCTCCCTATGATAGGTGGGGCCTCCCTCCTTCTTCTAGAAGCTTGGCCCACATGTCATGAGTGGGTGTAGATGGTTATATATGTTTGTCATGTGGTTATGTTTCCATGACACGTCAGTGATCCATGTGATGCTTCATTTGATCCTTTGATGTTGAACCGACTTGAGATCAGTGTTGGAGAAGCCTTGGAGGACCTCTCCCATGGATCAGTGACGTGGCAGGGGTAGGTGGGGCACCGGGCGGCACCCTTTGGGACCAGCCAGCGTGGCCAAGTGGGCCCAAGGCCCCTGTCACATCCACTTGCCTCCTTTGTCCATTTTCTTCACCATTTTTCACAAATTTTGCTATAATTCCTGCATACAAATAATTCTACAAGTACAAGTGGAACAAGGTGAATTATAAATAAAACTCAACACATGTGATGATGTTTTACCTCACTTTATCATGCTTTTGGGTGGAATGTTGATGGTCAAAATAGGTGTTAGTGACTGTCAACAAGCTCCCCCACACTAAACCTTTGCTCGTCCCGAGCAAAGCAGGAAAACAAAGATTGAGATGCAACTTGATATGAAATAGGACTTCAAAAGATATGATGCTAACATAAAAGATATACCAAGTCATACCTCGTACCTTGTGGATTTTGAAGTGTCTACCATGTCGCCTTGAGCGGTTGAAAATTGGAACAGCTTTGATACCAAGTCATCACTATCCCCTTTGAAGCATACTTGGAGTTTTTATAACTTATGCAATTAAAAACTTAGCTCATACTTCTCAAATGATACTCTCAAGTCACTCAATGGTGTTTGTATCCTCACCAAGGCATTGATGCTTTGCCTTCCTTCCTACTTCTAATAGGCTTATGTGGAGTTTGGATAGGATAAGAGTAAAGCATACTTCCATTGCATATATTGCTAAGTCAAACATTAGATCTATGGAGAAAAATATCATACACTCTAGATCAATGTGTGCATATAGCGATGAAAACAGACGGAAACGGATGAAAAAAAACCCTATTTCTACTTCTGTTTCTATATTTTTTGACGGAAACGGGATCGGATTCGGAAAATGCGGGTTTGGAAACGGAATCGGGATATGCGGATGCACGAAAACGAACAAATACAGATGGAGAGCCGAAAAATTAAGTTAGAATAATATGATTAAATATTCACGAATATACATGAGCAAAGTCACAAATTAATATACACATACGAAGTTATTGGTCTAGTAGTCACTAGCATGCCATGTGTTAACATGCATAATTGGTGATTAATAGGTTTATGAACATATTAATTTCTACACATCTCATATGGATTTAAAATGGGATGAAAACGGAATAAATACGGGTCAATTTCGGGTGAAAACAAGATCTCGCAGAAAAGGACGGAAAAATCCCTCTGTCACACCCAATTTTAAGGATAAAATCGAGTGCACATCATATGTATGCCAGGATCAATTATTCATACATATGACTACATCATAATAGTATCATTGCATTGTTCAAGACTTAAAACGTTAAACTTCATTACAAAATGACCCGTGGGGCTGAAAGAAAATTACATAAACTTTATTGAAACTCCAACGGAAAAGGCTCCATCTTCACAGGAAGGTTGACCGGGGGTAGCACCAGCCTAGTACACGTCATCAGGGTTGAAGGCATCGTCGTCAGCATACTCCTCCACATCAACTCTAGCATCTGGGTGGGGTAGCAAGGAGACAAAGAGGAAGGGTGAGTACATCGAAATGTACTCCGCAAGTGTATGACATGAGGCTTAAAGCAAGGAAAGGCTATCTTGGTTTGACACTAGCACCTAAAGCAACACACCTATTACCTTAAATCCTTAAGCACCTATTTAACTAAGTGAGATTTTGCCATTCTCCTCAGAGAACCACTTGAACCAACACTCAGATCCCATCTGAGCACCGCACTTGGATTCCATCCAAGCTCCCATCTAAACCACCCATTCCCTTACCAAGGGAACCACCCAACCAAACCAAGCCATCTAATCAAGAAGAAGTCTAGGCCGCTCTTGTCCGTGAGCACGGCTGATATATCAGTTTTACACTCTGCAGAGGTTGCACACTTTCACCATGAGTCATGCTTTCCCCATCATGCTTCACACTGCCTAGGTGCTTAGCGGGGTCCCACTACAAGGCCTTTACAAAGCTGTTATTCCCACCCATGTGCATTCACTAAGGATTCGCCGATTTAGAACCCCTCTTATGCCACCTAACTCTTCACAATGCACATGAATGGGCAGCTAATTAATTAGCCAGGTCGTACCATATAGACCTCGTGGCTGCGCTGTTAAGCCGGGTTACTTGTCCATGAACCGGTCCTTAGAATCCAATAGGAACGAGCACAAACCCAACCACCAACATCAGCCGCCATTCCATGGCATAAACCAACCTCAACCAAACCTTCCCTCCTGCCAGATTCCTAGTCACCAAGTTGCTAAACAGGTTACCATCCCACATGTTACATAGATCATTAATCAATGTTAAATTATAATATTCCCAACCCATCCATGACAGCAAGGCTAAGCATGACTTCTATCAATTCCCACCAGGTTACAAGGATAATGTGACAAAAGCTAGTAAACCCTAATCATAGGATTCAATTTAAGACAATGCATGCAACTAATAGTCTAACTAAAACTAACTCAAAATAAAATAAATGTAGGAGCAAGTATGGTCAAGGACACTTGCCTTCAAAGTGGTTCAGATCAGAGGTGTCGAACTCATGATCTTGGAAGTTCACGATGTCGGCACCGTCTGCGCACAAACATCAAACATGGCCCACAAAATAATTAAAAAAATAGTACACCATAGCACATCAAAATTTTATAAAACATGTACTAAACAGTAGTAGTCGTTTCTACGATCGTGTGGATATAAAGAACGCGAAAAACAGAGTTAAAATGAATAAGTTATGGCCTTCGGAAGACTAGGGACTAATCTGTGATTTTGGAAAACTTTTTATCACAAACAGGTCCTTCTTCTTCCTCCTGTGTACAACACGTACATGGCATCAGCCATGGACGACTGAGGCTGCTGTGCTGCTCGTGCATGGGAGAGGAGCTCAGCCTCGGCCTGCTGGCCAACCGGCAGCGCGGCAGCGGCAACGCGGTGCGGGGCCCACGGAGAGCCGCAGCAGGGGTCCACTCGGCCGGAACCTAGAGATGGTCGTCGGTCACAGCAAGGGCGTCGGCGGCGCTGCTGTTCGCGGCAGCAAGGCGCGTGCGGAGAAGGGGTACCAGGCGCAGGTGCGAGGTTGGAGGCCAGGAGCAGCAGCGCAGGTCTTGCCCTGCGGTGGGTAGACGACAGCCGGAAATGAGCAAGCAAGGAACACCGGCCATCCATGGTGAAACCTCGCCGGAGTGAAGGAAGATGAGGTGGGGAATCGATGAAACGGTGATGGATTCGCACAAACGAGTATACTACGGCGAAGAGAATGATGAGGGCTACCTCTTGGCGGTGGTGGTTGACGCCGAGACACGACGGTTTCGCCGGAAAAGCTCACTGAAGAGTTCGTCAAAAACCTAAGTTTTCCAAACTTCGGCATCCGATCTAGATCGCTACGAGTGGCGGCTGCGGAAAAGGGTTGTACTTCTGGAAACCTCTCGTCGAGGAGAACACCGGCATGTATTTATATGTAGGGTTTGGAAAAGTTACAGAAATTATTAATTTCGGGATTTATTTCCTAGTTAAAAAAATTACAGAAAATTGTTGAAATCATATTTAAGCCACGAAAAAAATCACAGGAATTGGAGAAAATCTTGAGAAAATTTCCAGAGGTAGATATGAATATGATGGATCAAAAGAAGGTGTTTGGGGGTTCAAGAAATGATTATTGAAAGGTTTCTAGAAAAAGATTAAGTTGTAGGAAAGAGGAATTTAATTCTCGGTAAAGCGAGAAAAATTTTCCGAGAGACTCGAAACGACTTCTAAACGCGTTTTGAAAGATATCACAACATAAAACAAAGAAGCAAACGGCATGAATGCAACAGAACAATTAAAGCCTATGTTGAATTGAGTTTAAATTATAAATCATTTTTCCTCCTACTACAAATTTGGTCTTTACTATAATTGAATTCTATTAAATTTTAGAAACTTGCAAAATTTGGTCATTTTTCCCCCTTAAGATGAATCTCGTCCTCGAGATTCAAAAAGATCATCAATAAGATGAGGGAACTCTGCCTTCAGATCATCCTCTCTTTCCCAAGTCGCTTCCTCTTCTGAATAATGTTTCCATTGGACTTTGCACATTTTAACCTTTTTGTTTCGGGTAACTCTTTCTGAGTTTTCCAAAATTTTAATAGGCTTTGAGAAAGACAAGTCTTCCCTCACATTAAGTTCTTAAAGAGGCAACTGTTCTTCAGGGACTCTTAAACACTTCTTCAATTACGAAACATGAAACACATCATGTATCCCTAAAAGTTGCGGAGGCAATTCTAGCTGATAGGCTACCACTCCTTTCCTATCAATCACCATGAATGGACCAGTATACCTTGGTGCAAGCTTTCCTCTAACATTGAATCTCTTGAGACCTCTTAAGGGTGATACCTTGAGATATACAAAATCACCAACTTCAAATGTCAATTCTCGTCGTCTTTTATCTGCATAGCTTTTCTGTCTGGACTGAGCTGTCTTTAGGTTGTTACGAATTTCTTTTACTTGTTCCTCGGCCCTTTTTATAACATCGGGACGAAATACCCTTCTTTCCCCGACTTGGTTCCAAGACAAAGGAGTCCTACACTTTTTCCCATATAAGGCTTCGAATGGTGTCATCTTAAGACTTGCTTGATAACTGTTATTGTAGGAAAACTCTGCATAAGGTATATGCTTATCCCAACTTTTGCTATTCTGAAGAGCACAAGCTCTCAACATATCCTCTAGAATTTGATTGACTCTCTCTATCTGACCATCTGTCTGTGGATGATATGCCGAACTAAAATTCAATCGAGTATCCATTGATTCATGTAGCCGTTTCCAAAATCATGATGTGAATTGCGTACCTCTATCTGATACTATGATCTTGGGCACACCATGCAAACACACAATCCGAGACATATACAACTCTGCAAGTTGTGCTCCTCGATATGACTCCTTAACCGGGATGAAATGAGCCACCTTCGTCAACCTATCCACTATTACCCATATAGAATCATAACCCGACTGTGTTCGAGGTAACCCAACTATAAAATCCATGCTTATTTCTTCTCATTTCCACTCTAGAATTTTTAGTGGTTGTAGTAACCCTGCTGGTCTTTGGTGTTCAGCCTTGATTTGTTGACACGTATCACACAATGCCACATACTCAGCTACTTCATGTTTCATGCCATACCACCAAAAATGTTGCTTGAGATCATTATACATCTTTGTACTTCCAGGGTGTAAAGAGTAAGCTGATTCATGTGCCCCTCTAAGAATTAACTCCTTAATTGTCTTTATGTCAGGAACACAGATTCTCCCTTTAAACCATAACACTCCTTGTTCATCTACTACAAATCCTGGGGCTTTGTCCTCCTTGGTCAATCCTTTGATCTCTATAATTTTCTCATCAGTTAACTGACCCTTGCGGATATCTTGTTCCAATGTAGACTCTACTTCCATAGCAACAACTTCAGTGTTGGATACAAAACCCAAGTTGAGTTTGGCGAACTCCTCATATAACTCAGGTCGTTGTTCTTGTAATTCCAACACATTGCAATAGCTCTTCCGACTCAGTGCATCTCCAACCACATTGGCTTTGCCTGGATGATAGTTGATATTCAATTCATAATCCTTTATTAGTTCTAACCATATGCGCTGACGGAGATTCAAGTCCTGCTGAGTGAAAATATACTTTAAGCTCTTATGATCAGTGTAGATCTCGGTCTTCTTCCCAATCAAATAGTGCCTCCAGATCTTCAGAGCATGCACCACTGCCGCTAACTCTAAATCATGAGTTGGATAATTCACTTCATGTTTTCTGAGCTGTCTTGAGGCATAGGCTACTACATGACCTTCTTGCATAAGAACACATCCCAGACCTTGTCGTGAAGCATCACAATAAACAGAGAAACTTTTCTGGACATCTAGCATGACTAAAACTGGAGCAGAAGTTAATCTCTTCTTGAGTTCATCAAAACTAGCCTGACATTCTGTTGTCCACACAAACTTTGAACCTTTCTCCAACAACTTGGTCATAGGTCTTGCTATCCTTGAGAATCCTTCAATAAAACGTCGATAATACCCAGCCATTCCCAAGAAACTTCTAATCTCACTAACGTTCTGAGGCACTCCCCATTCTAGAACATCTTTCACTTTACCTGGATCAACGGACACTCCTCCTTTTGAGATGACATGACCCAAAAAGGAGACTTCCTTCAACCAAAACACACATTTACTAAGCTTTGCATATAGTTAATTTTCCCTGAGCCTCTGCAATACTAATCTCAAGTGTTCTTCATGCTCTTCCTCATTCTTCGAAAAGACTAAAATATCATCTATGAACACCACTACAAACTTATCCAAATAGTCCATGAAGACCTTGTTCATAAGATACATGAAGTATGCTAGAGCATTAGTCAATCCAAAGGACATTACCGTATACTCATATAACCCATAGCGAGAAACAAAGGCAGTTTTAGGAATATCTGAGGTTCGAATCTTTAACTGGTGATATCCTGATCTCAAATCAATTTTAGAGAACACACATGCACCCTTCAATTGGTCAAACAAATCTTCAATTCGAGGGAGAGGATACTTGTTCTTGATTGTTACTTCATTTAATGCACGATAATCAACACACATCCGTGTACTCCCATCTTTCTTTGGAACAAAAATAACAGGGGCTCCCCAAGGTGATGAACTAGGACGTATGTACCCTTTATCTAAGAGATCTTGGATTTGATTCATTAATTCCGCTAGTTGATTTGCATCCATTCTATATGACCTCTTATAAATAGGTGTAGTGCCAGGTACTAACTCAATAGAAAACTCAATTTCTCGGTCTGGTGGCATACCTGGTAACTCTTCTGGAAATACGTCTGGAAAATCACTAACTACTTTGAGCTCTTCAGCAACATTTGCCTGGTTTAGCTGGATTCTCTCAGTTATTTCTACTTCTGCTTGATACTCTACCTTCGTACCATCTGGATGCCTCAACTGAATTACCTTCCTAGCGCATCCGATTATCCCATCATGTTTAGTTAGCCAATCCATTCCAAGAATGATGTCTATGCCTTTGGACTCAAGGACAATAAGGTGAGCAAGGAAATCTACCCCCCTTATAGAAATACTTATATTTGGGCATACATGCCTGGACAACAACTCTCCTCTATGAGATTGAACTATCATTTTCCACTTCATAACAATTTTTGGTATGTTATATTGTGCTACAAACTTGCTAGATATAAAAGAATTTGATGCACCGGAATCAAATAAAACTGTAGCAGGATTGGAATTGACGGGGAACATACCAAGCACCACACCTAAAGTGTTCTGAGCTTCCTCAGCAACAACATGAATGACCTTTCCATGACAAGCTTGCTGCTGAGGTTGGTTCTGCTGGTCCTTGTTTGGGCACCTATTAGCGAGATGTCCCATTTGGTTGCATTTGAAACAAGGACCAATCTTGGTAGTCCCCTGGCTTGGAGGGTTTTGATTCTGCTGCTGAGCTTGAACCACCTGATGAAACGCCTGACTATTTTGACGTTGCTGTTGCTGTGGCTGTTGAGGTTGCACCTGCTGCCGGTACTGACCAGTCCCTTTATTAGAATTCCTCTGCTGCTGGTACTGAGCTCCTTGACGGACCACTTGGCCCTGCTGGTTGAAGCGGGGGCGAGTGTTGTTGCCAGAAGACTAGCCCTGAAAGGACATCTTTCTCTTGCGATCAGCTTCTAGAATCTTTCTTTCTTTCTCCACTGCAAAAGCTTTATCAACTAGCTTCTGGAAGGTGGGATAGTCATTAGATGACAGGGCATAGCGAATCCTAGGGTGAAGACCATCCTTGAAGCAGTCTTGTTTCTTCTCATCATCATCAACATCACCAAGAGCATAGCGGGACAGCTACGTGAACTTAGTGAGGTATTCACGAACTGTCATTGAGCCTTGTTTGAGTTCTTGAAACTCCTTGCGCTTCACCTTGATTTCACCTTTTGGAACATAATGAGCACGGAAGGTGCGGCGAAACTCCTGCCATGTGATCGTCTGGGGGTCCTCATGAGCAGCGGTGTAAGCAGTCCACCAGTTCTTTGCCTGGCCTTGCAACTGATGGGAAGCATAAAGGACTTTGTCACGTCCTTCACAATGGGCAATCTCCAGCTTGCTTTCAATTGTTTGGAGCCAATCATCTGCATCCATTGGCTCCATGGCATGCTTGAAGACGGGAGGTTGGGTCATCATGAACCTTCTGAGAGCATCTTCTGGACGAGGTGGCGGTGGATGTGGTGGTGCCTGGTTAGCTTGAGCCATCTACTGCATGTTGGCCATCATCTGTTGCATGGTCAACATCATCTGGTTCTACATGGCGGCCATCTGCACCGGATCATAGAGTGGAGGCGATGGTGGAGGGTTCTGGTTGCTATTGTTCTGATCATTGCCTACACCTCCTCTGCCACTCCTAGTGTTCGTCATCTGGTATGATCATGGACAAGGGTGAGATAGGATAGAAAGAAAACCCCAACTATAAAAATAAAACTAGAAAACAAATGATGTCATTGCAGCCTCATGGCTAACAACACACCAACAGTCATTACAAAGGTCCAAAACATTCATTAGCACAAGCACCAAATCACACAACGGTCTATTCGTTACACACATTAGGGACGCACCTTATGGACGGAGGAACCAATTTTGCACCAAAAATTTCAAATTGAGCATCAAGGAATGTAGAGAAATTGAGAGCAAGCATTTTTTTATTAAAATAGTTTTATAAAACCGACATGTCTAACAAGGCCAGCGTCCTACGGTCAACAATGGCTTTGATACCACTCTGTCACACCCAATTTTAAGGATAAAATCGAGTGCACATCATATGTATGCCAGGATCAATTATTCATACATATGACTACGTCATAATAGTATCATTGCATTGTTCAAGACTTAAACGTTAAACTTCATTACAAAATGACCCGTGGGTCTGAAAGAAAATTACATAAACTTTATTGAAACTCCAGCGGAAAAGGCTCCATCTTCACAGGAAGGTTGACCGGGGGTAGCACCAGTCTAGTACACGTCATCAGGGTCGAAGGCATCGTCCTCAGCATACTCCTCCACAACAACTCTAGCATCTGGGTGGGGTAGCAAGGGGACAAAGAGGAAGGGTGAGTACAACTCTAGCCATCATGCTTCACACTGCCTAGGTGCTTAGCGGGGTCACACTACAAGGCCTTAACAAAGCTGTTATTCCCACCCATGTGCATTCACTAAGGATTCACCGATTTAGGCCCCCTCTTATGCCACCTAACTCTCCACAATGCACATGAATGGGCAGCTAATTAATTAGCCAGGTCGTACCATATAGACCTCGTGGCTGCGCTGTTAAGCCGGGTTACTTGTCCATGAACCGGTCCTTAGAATCCAATAGGAATGAGCAAAAACCCAACCACCAACATCAGCCGCCATTCCATGGCATAAACCAACCTCAACCAAACCTTCCCTCCTGCCAGATTCCTAGTCACCAAGTTGCTAAACAGGTTACCATCCCACATGTTACATAGATCGTTAATCAATGTTAAATTATAATATTCCCAACCCATCCATGACAGCAAGGCTAAGCATGACTTCTATCAATTCCCACCAGGTTACAAGGATAATGTGACAAAAGCTAGTAAACCCTAATCATAGGATTCAATTTAAGACAATGCATGCAACTAATAGTCTAACTAAAACTAACTCAAAATAAAATAAATGTAGGAGCAAGTATGGTCAAGGACACCTGCCTTCAAAGTGGTTCGGATCAGAGGTGTCAAACTCCTGATCTTGGAAGTTCACGATGTCGGCACCGTCTGCGCACAAACATCAAACATGGCCCACAAAATAATTAAAAAACAATACACCATAGCACATCAAAATTTTATAAAACATGTACTAAACAGTAGTACTCATTTCTACGATCGCGTGGATATAAAGAACGCGAAAAACAGAGTTAAAATGAATAAGTTATGGCCTTCGGAAGACTAGGGACTAATCTGTGATTTTGGAAAACTTTTTATCGCAAACAGGTCCTTCTTCTTCCTCCTGTGTACAGCATGTACATGGCATCAGCCATGGCCGACTGAGGCTGCTGTGCTGCTCATGCGCGGGAGAGGAGCTCGGCCTCAGCCTGCCGGCCAGCCGGCAGCGCGGCAGCTGCAACGTGGTGCGGGGCCCACGGAGAGCCGCGGCAGGGGTCCACTCGGCCGGAACCTAGAGATGGCCGTCGGTCACAGCAAGGGCGCCGGCGGCGCTGCTGTTCACGACAGCAAGGCATGCGCGGAGAAGGGGTACCAGGCGCAGGTGCGGGGTTGGAGGCCAGGAGCAGCAGCGCAGGTCTTGCCCTGCGGTGGGTAGACGGCAGCCGGAGATGAGCAAGCAAGGAACACCAACCATCCATGGTGAAACCTCACCGAAGTGAAGGAAGATGAGGTGGGGAATCGATGAAACGGTGATGGATTCGCACAAACGAGTATACTATGGCGAAGAGAACGATGAGGGCTACCTCTTGGCGGTGGTGGTTGACGCCGAAACGCGACGGTTTCGCCGGAAAAGCTCACCGAAGAGTTCGTCGGAAACCTAAGTTTTCCAAACTTCGGCGTCCGATCTAGATCGCTACGAGTGGCGGCTACGGAAAAGGGTTGTACTTATGGAAACCTCTCGTCGAGGAGAACACCGGCATATATTTATATGTAGGGTTTGGAAAAGTTACGTAAATTATTAATTTTGGGATTTATTTCCTAGTTAAAAAAATTACAGAAAATTGCTGAAATCATATTTAAGCCACAAAAAAATCACAGGAATTGGAGAAAATCCTAAGAAAATTTCCAGAGGTAGATATGAATATGATGGATCAAAAGAAGGTGTTTGGGGTTCAAGAAATGATTATTGAAAGGTTGCTAGAAAAAGATTAATCTGTAGGAAAAAGGAATTTAGTTCTCAGTAAAGCGAGAAAAATTTTCCGGGAGACTCGAAACGACTTCTAAACGCGTTTTGAAAGATATCACAACATAAAACAAAGATGCAAATGGCATGAATGCAATAGAACAATTAAAGCCTATGTTGAATTGAGTTTAAATTATAAATCATTTTTCCTCCTACTACAAATTTGGTCTTTACTATAATTGAATTCTATTAAATTTTAGAAACTTGCAAAATTTGAAAAGTTCGGGTGTTACACCCTCTTCCATTTCCGTAAATACGAAAACAGGACCCCACAAATACGGAAATGAACGGTCAAAAGTGGAAAACAGAACGGGTCAGAACGGGAATTTTTCCGTCCATTTTCAATGCTATGTGCATGTGAGTGGAAATGGGATGATCATGATTACTCCATAGCAATGATTCTTTCTCCATCCTTTATATGAGAGCAGGGCTAGTTTTTTTTTCTCGACTATGGACCAAAATGTGTCCTCACATTTTTTATGGACCTTCATGTGTGCACATTTTTTTTATTTTTTGTTCAACACTATAGCCCATGCCTCATTTAGGATAATGATAGAGAAAAATCAAGCTAGCAAACATGGAGTATTTATTTGGTGGAAATGGAAAGGCATGCTTTTGCTTACTTCCAGTGTAGAAGCATAGCATATATTTGGTGGAGTGTACGTGACCTTGATCTTAAGAGCATGATAAAATTCTCAACAAAGGTCAACAAAGTTTGACAAAGCTCAAGCAAAAACAAGTAGCATATGTGGAAGGTTTTCAACATATAACATGATATTTGGCTTTGGTAGGAAATATCACCATTGAGGAGAAGTGAGGCTATTAATTTTGATGTTTTATCAAAACAGGAAATCTCCAAGAGCTTACATAGAAAGATAGGATTTCTTTAGTCTTTACCATATCTCACTTCACAACAACTTAGTTGACATGTTTTCCTAATAAAGATATGTCCACAAGTAACAAGTGTATGAACTAGGAATAAAATTTATGTCGGCTAATATTTTGAAAGTCATGTTCATGGTTTGGCATGATTCACATTTTAAGTTTGATTTTAGTATATAGCATTCTCCAATCATATCAAACTTATAAGAACAAAGCAAGAGTGGGTAGAGAGAGTGCAAGCCAGCGTGCCAAAGTCACGAAGGCCTGAGAGAAGAATTGGACAGCCTCCCCCATACTAGGACTTTTATGTCACTTGACATTAAAGGCCTAGTGTACATGTTGGAGCATCCCTCAGAGTGTACTCCAATGTTGAATGACGTTTTGCTCGAGTTGTTGTCTCCTTGCTGTTTTGAACCTTCATTCTTTTTGTGTTCAACCTGAAAGGTTAAGCGACAAATACCCAAAGGATACAAGTTCTACAAGATGCTCTTGTTCTCACTTTACAAAGTTACTTCTTTTTTTCGGTTGAGAACAAAGAGAAGAGATTAAACTTGAATAATTTTTTTTAGAAAGCAAGGCAAGGGGCAAAATAAAATTTAGCAAGGATGGATCAAGGCAAGATGTGTGTGCTCCCCCACACTTAGAGTTTTGTGCAATCAAAATCCAAGTGTAGGTATTGGAGTATATCTTGAAGTATCTTCCATTGCCAAAAAGTATTAAGATGTTAGAGTTGATGCAAGAATTATGTTCTTGGACATGGTACTTCCCTTGTTATTTTTAATCTTAAAACAATTAGTGAACAAAGATAACCAAAGGAAACTTGTCCCAAAAGCATGTTCTTCCCCCATTGTTTTTTTTAAAAGAGGCTTTATTCAAGGAGTGGTTGCAAGCTTATTATGCAAAGAAACCGTACGAGTAAATATTTATTTATTATTTTTTAGTTTTTTAGTTTTTTAACATATATTATTCTAATTTATTATGCATGATAGAAAATATGCGAAAATTAAATACGGGATACATACCGATTTACCTATCGGCAAGGGCTTATTGTGTCAAGTCAATTGAGCATGACTTCCCCATTGAATTCAGCTTGGATTTCATGTTTTCGCCACACCATCTTGATCTTCATTTCTCTTTCCTACAGAGGTTAGTGGACAACACATACCCGAAGGAATTCACAAAGAAACAAGGGTGACTGTAACGACAAGTTGGCACTCCTGTTTAGTTAGCATGGATAGTTTTTCCCATGTTTTATTTTTAGCCCTTGTTTATTGTCCACCAAGTTCTTGTAAAAACTTTAACAAAGCACAACATGACACAAAAGAGAGATTTAAATATTTAAAATGCACCCTTCAAAGATGATAGGTGACTCTCTTTCATGATGTGCTAAATTTGTTGAAGTGTATCACAAGACTCTATCTCCATTTTTGAATTTATCTCAAAGACTTACCCATTCATATTTACAATTTTACATGCAACCAATATCTACACAAGTAGTTTTAGTTCAATAACAAAAATAGACTCCATGTCTAATTTGATTAAGGAAGGCTATTTAACCTAAGCACCATGCTTAATTTAAAAGCCTATAGAAATGTGATCAGGCATCCAAACCTTAAACTAGGCACCATGCTTAATTTAAAGGCTATAGATGTACGATCAATACTTCCAAACTAAAACATACTAGCATAAATGGGAGGAAGCATGAAAACACATTAAAATTCACTCAAGCAGAGATAAGAATATTAATGGTGAAACAATTAAACAAGCATGCTATGGTTTTAGAAAGGAAAGCTAACTAAATGAATGCTTAAGCATAAATGTCTAGGCCTTAGCTTTTTCATAGCGCGAACCAACAGCCGATATCATACCGAATGGCATTGCCAACATATGGATCTGTTGGTCCTGTTTAACTTACGTCTACTATGAAGCTAGACTAGGAACCCAAATAGATAGATAACAAAGGAAATTTGCCATCTACCTAGACTAGGCACAGTGCCCGACTACAGTTTAGAATCTAGAAGCTACCCAAAGAAAGCACTAAACATTTCATGATTCAAGCAAACATGCAATGGTAAACTATAATCCCACAAAAGCTAGTGGTAAACTAGAATAGCAGACATCAAGTTCAATATCAAAATCTTTACGCCAATTGCTTCCAAGGCAATGGCACCAGAAATGCTTGTTGACATTTCTTAACATCGCTACCAGGTTTTGTATCCCCGGCAACAGCGCTAGAAATGCTTGTTGATATTTCTTATGCTCAAGTAGATAATTCTGCAAGCGCACAGAATATTGTTATAGCATTTCACCAAGGAGTATTATAGGGTACCATTATTTATATTTTACCACAGGGAAGCAATGGATAAAGGTAGTGATAATTAACCATCGTGTATCTACTGACTAGTATACCAACTAGACTAAAGTGGGAGTAAGTGATATAGAATAAAGTGGGGTGACACACATGGATCCAATCACGAATAGGTAAATTGGAAACATTACTAACTGGCAGGATAATAATAAAGAGAACACCAGAACTAAGTTACTTTTATTCAAGCACTACTCTAGCTAGCGACTGTTGCTATACAGATAAACCAAGATAATGCAAGGTAGGATTCAATAACAATTCGAACGTACCCACCCCCAAACTCACCCAGAGGGTTGATTGGGCACAAAGCACCTCTGTCCTATGATTTAACAACTAGATCCATCGTGGGGGAATACATAGGATGGACAGGGCTGTCACTGCCTGCCAACTACCCCAATCTATCCGGAGACCTAGCCACGTTGCAAGGTACCCGATAGTATAAGCACCATGCTTATACTATTTGATTCTACTCTAGCCTCACATTAAGACTAAAGCATCAACTAGTGACGAACAACCCATTCTAGAGAGAGCCTACTGTCGGTGTCTAGAACCGCATCCTAGACACTAGACGAGTGAATTTGTGACTGTGCGTCTAGGCTCGGATGGTGCGCAATGTGGACACGAGGGTTTATACTGGTTCAGGCAAGAATGTCCCTACATCTAGTGGGTGTTGTGGCTGCTCGTGCTGCCTTGCACCGGAGTGCTCGTAGTAGGGGTTACAAGCTTTCGAGAGAGGGAGCGGATCCCAAGTCTCTTTGATGGTGTATGAGTTTGTGCTCTTGGTTAGTGAGGTGTGTTCTCGAGCAAGTCTATTTTCTCCCCCCTAGATGTGGCCCCTACCTCCCCTTTTATAGTTCCCAAGGGGAGGGCTTGAGTTACATTTGTGGTAAAAAGGTGAAATGGGGAAAGATGAAAGAGAAAAACAAAAAAGGTGGCCTCAGGTGTGGTCATCTTCCTCCTTATCCGGCGTGAGCAGTTTTCCCTATAGTGCAGAGATGTTATGGGCGTTGAGCTTTTGGCCTCTCCATCCGCTGGTGCAACGCGCTGTGGCCATGCTTCGTCCTATGTGCTTCTGTGTCGTTGAGGATGGACGGTACGTGCGCCCGGATGTGAGTAGAGAGGGGGTTAGGTGGTATAGTTGCCCTTACCCCCGTCGCTGTAGAGGTATGGACGTCGTCGTGGTGGAATGACCGGGGTCATATTGGATCAGAGCATGGTTCCCATGCTCCTGTTCACTATGCACGGTCATGTCTGTCCCATCAGTGGGAATGGGCGCCGTGGTAGGGGCCCCCATGGCTCCCCGCCTTGCCAGAGGGCTCCACGTGTCCCTCGAGCGAGGCAAAAGTATGCCAAGAGGGTCAGGTGTTCCCGATGGGGCGCAGGGGTCGAGCGCTTTGATGACATCATGGGGACTCGGGCGAGGTGGAAATCGTCCCTAAGCCACGAGTGATTTAACAGCTAACACGCTATTAACGCCCTTGATTGGGTATGCCTACTATTGATACCTGACAGTAGCCCCCGAGCCTATGGAGGAGAGGAGCACTCCTTCAAAGGCTTGAGGTTGAGTACTCATGGGTAGTTATTGTTTGTTTGGTTTGATGGAAGTTGTCCGGTGGGTGCGCGCGAGCGCACCCGCCGGGTGTAGCCCCCGAGGCCATGGAGGGATGAGTTATCCCTTCAAGGGCTTTAAATTGAGTGGACCTACCTAGGGAAGACGAGGTGTCGCGCCGGGTAGCAGTTATCATGACGCTTCGTGTCTCGGTGCGTGGGAAGGTGGAGAGGTACCCGAATTTTCGTGTATGCGGGGAGTTGGGCAACAGGCGCCCAATCAGTTGCCCTTTATGGCACTACAAATACAGGCACTGGCGGGGCATAGGAGCCCATCTGTTCTTCTTAGTTCTACATAGCAGCCAGTGACCCCTCCGCTCCCCTTTTCGCGCGGCATCCTTCCCCTGTTTTCGTGATGGACACGGGCAAACGCCCTGCCAGTGATGCGTCTAGAGACAGGCGGTCTATGTGGCACTGCCTGATGAGGGTGGGGTCACCCTCTGGTGTGAACAAACACAAGAGGCCCTTGCCTCTGGCCGTGTCTTTTGAGCCGGCACAACCGTCGGATGCCGCGCCGGCCGCGGTGGTGGAGACAGAGGTGGAGAGACTCAGGAGGTACCTGGAGGTCTCCCAGGCCACTCTCGAGGTGACGGAGCAGGAGATGCAGGCCGTTCGAGGACAG
Organism: Saccharum hybrid cultivar R570; assembly: GCA_038087645.1. Lineage (NCBI taxonomy): Eukaryota > Viridiplantae > Streptophyta > Magnoliopsida > Poales > Poaceae > Saccharum > Saccharum hybrid cultivar. Next base: position 9,265,172 of record JAQSUU010000347.1, on the reverse strand, counting down.
CAGGTGGCTGCGAATAGCTGAGTGGCCGGTGAGTTCTCCATCCATTGTTCTGACTTGATGGCTTATATTTGTTTCTCACACTCATCGTGTTGAGCAGACCTAGAGGCAGAGCTACTGGGGATCCGAGAGGCTGCCGACACCATGGTGAGGTACGTCCACGCCCGCGGTGTGAACTAGGAGGAGCGCCTCCTGGACATCCCCAACCGTGTCCAGGATGCGGTGGAGCTCGGCATCCATCATGGGGTAGTGGTGGCCCTGACGGTGGCGCAGGTGTGCTCGGGGCACACGCTCCATCCCCTGGTTGGGCTCCTAGAGGGTCAGGAGCTGGCTGACCATGATGGGTCCTGGGAGGACTTTGATGAGGCGGCCGACGTCGTTGTCAACTTGGTCCCCGCCGAGGGGATCGTGGAGGAGGTGACCGGGCACCTGGGACCCTGAGCGGCGGCCAACATCAAGGTTGAGCCCTACTGGCCGGCGCTCTTTTGCCCAATTCCAAGGACATCGATGCTGAGGCCGCCTTGATCCCAGCTTAGGATAGGCTCTTCGCATTTTGCATTAGAAGTATCTTGTAAAAAGACTTGTCATTTTTTAATGAAACGTGTCCTTCGTTAATGCAAGTTACTATATATTTTTAGCAATGTTGTGGGGGTGACCGTTCATTGGGTCGGTCGTAGCCCCTGAGCCCTTACTCGATGCAGGGCCATAACCGTTCGTTGGGTTGGGATGTGAGCGCAGCCCCCGATCCCTTGCTCGATGCAGGGGTCCAATTGGGAGGCCACCTGCCTTTGGTTTGGCCCCTCACGCGTTCCTTTGTGGAATGGAGGGGGTGAGCCGAACCACGCTATCCTCATTGGACGAACCATGGCACTCAGTGAGCTGTTAGCGGGTGGGTCTGAGTGGAGCCCCGGTCCCATCCACTGGACGCCGGCTAGTGGTCAAGCTGGTGACGCACTCCAAACTCCCGATGGCCGATTCATATAGTTCTCAGGGCCATCCGACCAGTCCCAAGGGCTCACTGCCTTCCGTCGAGGAGTACCATGAATCGAATGTCCATCAGGACTCAAACATGGGTCGGAATGCCCTCAGCGCCCGCGCGCTGGGGTATTGGCCGCTAGTGTGCCCATTCTACGCCATCCCTGACTCTAAGTGTCCTGAGGCAGCTATAGAACCCACGGTGGGCCAGCCTTCGAACCCCTAGACCGTAATTGGGCCATAGGAGCATGTATAGCTTTGTACTCTGTTCTTTATTTGCCGAGGCCTATGATCAGCCCGTGGAGCGGGGATGTGCCCGAGCCTCGTGCAGTGATGGGATAATGGCAGGCACAACATGCGAGGCGGATGGTGCGTGGTGCTGGGGCAGATTTGCAGGGGCGTGCGCACGGTTACTGAGATATTCATGATGTGATGAGATATTTCTACGGTTGCATTTAATGTGGGTGGTTGGGGTCTCGAATCGCTCCGTCTCGCCTCTTTTTATCCTAGCGGTTTTTCCCTTCCCTTGCACACCTCTGCTTTTTGCCTTCCTCGCGCTCGTGTTTCCCTTCTGCCTTGGCAAGTACTCACCCCGCAGCCACCGTCATTCCTGTTGCTACCGGAGTGCTTTCTTGCCCTTCTCAATGGATCCGTGGGGTCGCTCCAGCTTCACTGAGAAGATCGCGTTGCGGCTCATCGAGGATGGGCTCCTCCGTCCGATGATGAACATTGCACAGCCAGAGTGGATCGTCCCCGACAATGAAGACGAGCTGAACCCCCCATCGGCTATGTCATCAGCTTCACGCACTTCCATGAGCGGGGGTTTGGGACGCCTGCGAGCAACTTCTTCTACGGGCTCCTGCATTACTATAGGATTGAGCTGTAGAATATCAACCCCAACTTGATTCTGCAGATTGCAGTTTTTTTCACCCTGTGCAAGGGCTATCTAGGCATCAAGCCTAACTTTTCCTTGTGGAAGTTCTACTTCTACGCCACCGTCTTTCTCAAGACAGTGAGGAGGGGCGAGACGGTGCCCGTGCGCATCGACAGCTGCACAATTCAGCTTCGCCAGAGCCAGGCAGATGGGTACATCACCATGAAGGGGTCATCATCCAACAAGGAGTGGCACCAAAGGTGGTTCTACCTCAGGAGCGATGCCAACACGCCCCTGCCTCTGTACACTAGTCGTTTCTTCGAAGAAGCACCGGCGCGCTGGGGCTATGGTCCCGTTGCCAGCGACAAGGAGAAGATCGACACCCTCCTCCAGGTAGTCAAGCGTCTGGTAAATGAGGACATAACTGGGGCCGGTGTCATCGCCACGTTCTATGAGAGGAGGGTGCTGCCGCTGATGCGGTGGGCACGCCGCCCAGACGAGATGGTGCCGAACGCGCCCCTCGAGGGGACCGTGCTCGTGATGGGGGAGCTTGATCATGAGGAGATCAAGAAGCACATCAAGTCGACACTCGGGAGTGTTCCTCCCGATGCCACCCTCGACGTCCACCCGCCGATGCATCCTGATGATGGCTTCATCGAGATGGTGAGCGCCCCCCACTCTTCCTCTCCCCACTTTTCCCTTGGCTTATTTGTGTTCCTTTTTGCCTAACCCGAGGCTCAGGCGGCTGCAGGGGAATCTCTGCTTGGTCCCCGACTTTGACCCACCCCTTCCTAAGGACGTGATCTAGAGGGCACAGACCCAGGCTCACGCCATGGGTGTGAAGAAGAAAAAGGACGAGGAGAAGGTGAAGAAGGCCAGCAGGGTCCAGAGGAAGGAGGAGCGTGAGAAGCGCTGGAAGATGCAGCAGCAGGCCGGGGAAGAGGAGTCATCGAGCATTGATGAGGATGATGAGGATGACAACGATGAGGGGGACCACCTGTACGACTGGCTGGACTCCATGGCCGAGGAGGGGGAACGGCTTGGAGGGTCGTCCCTCTCGATCGAGGGGCGGACGCTGCGGACTCAACTGCTGCGCAGCGAATCGGACGACCCTGACCTTGGGGGAGTTGCGGCGACGGGTGGAGGAGAGGAGCCCCTGAGGCCGCAGGGGTCGGCCTGTCCTGAGGGGACGGAGGATTCCTGACCCTAGGAGACGGCGGGGTCACCGCCGCCACCCTCTCATCCCTGCACGGCCAAGACCGTGGCAGCCGGGAAGAGGCCCGGTCCCGTGACAGTAGGGTCGGGCCCAAACAAGCCATCACGGAAACACCCCCATCATATGACGTAGAGGAAACGGGTGCCTTTCTATGTTGTTTGTTTGCGCTGAGGCTTGGTAATGCTGACGCCTATCATTCTTGTAGGAGGGTCCAGTCTGACATCCCCCTGCTTGTGTCGTGGAAGGCGCTGAGGCGGCAAGGCTAGGCCTCAACTGGCAGTGCGCTGGGTTCAGACATCTCTGCCTTGGGGGCGGCCGGCAGCGTCCCTCCGGTGTCCACGGCCATAGGGGGACGTGGGGTGCCGGACGCCCCTGCCTTGCCTTCGCCTGACCCCACCCCGTCAGTTGGAGTGGCGCTTTCGGAAGCGGAGGTGGAGAACTCCATCTAGATGGGGATGGCAGTGCTGGAGCAGCCGCCGCGATTCGGGCCGGATCCCACTCTCGAGGGGGCGCTCCCTCAGGATAGTGCGGCACCTCCACCTCCGATGACGGAGGTGTTAGGATCGACCGTAAGAGTGGGTGCAGGCACCGGAGTCCAAGAGGTGGCAAAAGAGGCTGCACCCAAGGATCCCTTGGCTCGGGTGGGGTCCGCTACGGGAGGTGGGTCCTAGGCAGAGGAGGCGGCGATGAGCGGGCCTGACGTCGTCGAGGTGGAGGTGGTGTCGGTCTCATCCGGTGAACCTTCTGACTTGGCCGAGGTGGCTCAGCCCTCCCGCGGTGAGGGGCCATAGCCCTCATGCGGGTAGGGCATGATACCTACCAGTGGGGTGGTCCGCACCTCACTTGGTCAGATCGGAACCAACCAGAGGCGCCACTGGTTTTCGTGCTAGACGACGTCGAGGAGCAGGAGTACTGGGGCCGGATTCAGGCTGGGTGCCAGACCTTCAACCAGACTCTGTCCTCGGTGTTGTCCATCCTACACGATGATATCCGCCTGGCTGGCCAGGTGCGTCGAGTGAGGTGAATGTTCATCGTTCGGTGTTTTCCCCTTTTGGTGACCTTGACGTGGTTCCTTGCGCAGGCGCTACTTGAACAGAGCAAGGCGAAGTTGGAGTTCCTTCATCGCGAGTAGGGCTCCTAGGGATGTCAGTCAGAGGAAGCATGAAGGACCGCCGTGGCCAAGGCATGGCTTGCTGAGGCCTAGCGAAAGATGGCTGACCTCAACAGCGAAATGGCGGATCTTCATATCCGTTATGATGAGGCAGTCACCGATGCCAAGGAGACCGGGAAGAATCTGTTGGCCCTCATTGAGCATGCTCGTAAGGACCAAGAGGAGGCCCAAAAAGGGAAGAGTGAGCGTGACGAGCTGTTGCAGGCCTCGGAGCGGTTCTAAACTGAGATTGAATCTGTCCGCCGTGAGCGTGAGCATGCTCTTGGTGAGCACGACGAGGCTCGCTGTAACACCCCTGGTGTTATGGTAACTAAAACTGGCCATGTCAACATATGCATTGCAAAGCATTCATGTTTTAGTCAACTCTGATGTGCATCAACTAAAACAAATTTACATTCATAGATTGATTGAGTTCTGGTGATGTTTGACTTGAATCCAAAACCCTAGTTTTGAATATCATTTCAAAAACTTGGATTATGCCCTATGTAAGTTGAGGTGTAAAGTTGTGCTCTACACTAGTGTCAAGTGTAGGGGATAAACTCAAGTGCAACATTTAAAAATGAACTCCAAGTTTGAGGTTGAATTTGAGTTCCAAATTCAAATTCGAATTCGAATTTTGAGGTTTATTAAAATGAATTTATAATTCAAAATTGGTTCAAACGAATGTGGTATTGGGTAGGTCACATGTGATTTGACCCAATGGTACATTTGGATGATAGTTGTGATCACTAATTAATCATCATTTAATGTAGAAATCAAATAAAGTTTGAATTTGATTCAAAACCCAGATTTTCGGAAAAACACCGTTTTACCCCCTTTTGTGTAATTCAAAATCTAAAAAGAATTTGGGGTTCAGCCAAAAATCAAAGTTGTAGATCTCGTCAAGTTGAACAACTTTGGTTTTTGGAGTTTTCAAAGTTTTAGTATAAAATTTGGTGTAATTTTGAAAAGATTCAAATCCCAAATTTGACCCCTTTTCATTTTCCTATTCCAATTTCAAAATGGAGGCAAAATTTGAAAATGGTTTAAAAAGCAAAGTCGTAGATCTTGTCAAGATGTACAAATTTGGTGTTTTGAGTTTTCAAACTTTCAATGAAAAATTTAAAGTAATTTTGAATTTACCAAAATCTAGAAAATATCCCCTTTTTAATTTTAAATTCAAATTTCAATATCTAAGCAGAATTTGAAAAATGTCAAAACATGAAAGTTGTAGATCTTCTCTTTTTGAGCAACTTTTGTATTTGGAGTTTTTCGTGTTCTTTAGAAATTTTTGGAGAAAAAGAAGAAAGAAGGGGCTGAAACAAAGCTATGAAACATTGCAACAACATTCCTTGTTGCAAAGGGAGGGGCCTGCTGTCTGTTATCTAAAACTCTGTTTCAGGTTCAATGTTCCCTCCTTTGCTGTTCTTTTTCTCTCAATCCTTTGACTTTTGGAGCTTGGGCTTGTAAGCAAAGATGAAGAGCATCGGTCAAGGAACAACTTCTATTTTTGGAGATTGTTGAGTAGCTTTATGTTTTCATGAGATATTGGAGGAGGAAGAGGGAGGTTCAGTTGGCTACAGTGAACTCGAGGAGCCGCTCTCCTGTCTACTTCACTAGTGAGGATGCCGCCCTAGGTCAGCGCTCGCGCACGCTGTGACACGCAGCAACTCCCGTGTCGGGGCCAAGCAGGTGGTGGCGAGGTTGTGGAAGCCCCCTAAGCCATCTTAAGCCCTGAGCCGGCCGCCTCATTTCCTTTTTCCTCTCCTCTGCTCGCCTCCGGTGCTCTTGCCGTGCTCGTGAAATTCGTCTTCACCTTAGCACCTTGCGCCATTTGCGTTTACCAGCATCTCCGTCTCGCCCTGTCACTCCTTCCCGACCTACTCGTCTCACCTCTAGTGGTCTAGCGCCACCGCACGACGTCTTCTTTGTTGGAGCCGGTTGCAGCGCCGCCACCGCCCTCACCGTGGCCAACCTGCCTCCTAGCGCCTCTGCCCGTACCGTGTGACCGTGCAAGCTCGCGGTGAGCTCCTGGTGCTGTTGCTCACCTCCAATTCACTTCTACCGTGTTGAGGCGGCGTAGCCGCTATCATGCCACCGGTCGGACCGCCATCGGGCCACCATGGCTGCGGCCGTGTTCTGCACGGGTCCGTTTTCAGTCGTTTAACACCCTAGATAGGTTCGCATGTGGTTGACAAGCACGCGGGTGGTGGTCGCGTCGACGGTGACTTCGTCGCCGATGGGCTGCGCCGCCGTTCTGCCGGCCATGCCGCTGTCGTGCACGGGATAGGCCTGGATGGCCTCGGGCCTTCTTGTCTGTGGTCGGCTTGGGTTGGACTGGGGCGGTCATGGGGTGCGGCCTGGCCTTGCTGGACCGGCCCAGTCTATTGGGCCAGGCAAGGAGAAGTAGGCCAGGGGGGAAAGGAGAGAAGCACGCGTCCAGGTGGGCCGGTCAGGCCAGAGGGAAAAGGGAAGAAGTTGGCCGAGCTTGAGAATGGAGTTTTCCAATTTCTATTTTTCTAAAATATTAAATAGTACCAGTTTTTGTTTATTTTATTGTGAATTATTTAGAGCTCCAAAAAAGATAAAAATTTTTTGTGTAGCCTCTCTGTGATGTGTACTATTTAGGAAAAATATGAAATGCTAATGTTGATTAATTTTTGCATGTCAATTAATTAGCTCTATTAATTGATAAATGATTTTTCCATAATTTTCTAAGCTTAAATAATTATCCAAAAATTGTGAAAATTGTTTTGCCACTTAGTTATGATGTAAGCTTCTTAAAATAAAATTTTGAGCTTAATTGGATAAATTTGATTTTATACTTAATTTACGCTTTATTAATTAATTAGTTAATTAAGTAATTAGTATTTAATAATTTAGGGTTTGTTTGACTTTGGAAATGGGTGTTGACCTTGGGTCATTAACACTTAATGATCTTTAGCATCTTATTTAGTTATTTGAGCTCTTGTTTAACATGTAATTAGTGAACCCTAATGACATTTCATGTGAAGTAAAACTTGTCGAAACCCTAATACACTTAGTTGGTTAGTTTTGTTGTTTTGCAACTGTATCGTGAAGGAAAGTTGTAATCAACTTCTTAATCTTGTTATGAATCTACCGAGCATCATGTTTCGTACTTCATCATATTGAGCATACATTATCATCTCATGTAGTCCCCGTGAATGAGGAGATTAACGTGGTCGAACCAGTCCCCGAAGAAGAGCCATCGTCAGTGGAGGTTGGGTTTGATATTTGTGGGACTAACCCGGAGCCTAAAAATCCCATCGATCAAGGCAAGCCCCGGATGCATTTAAACCTTCCTTGCGTTTTGAAAAGCTTTACTTCACTTATGTTAATGCTTTGTGGCATTAGGTGATAGGAGTTGAGTGATAACCTAATTACTGCATTACCATCCTTGATACTTCGATATTATCCTTGTTACTGTTTTATTTGAAAATACTTAGTATGCTTAGCCTTGCTTAATGAGAAAATTTGAAAATGTTTAACAAAGTTTGAAGGGTTGTTGTGGAACAACTTAATGAATGATGATGTTAATTTGACACCGGTCGGTGGATTTGCATCGGGAAAGGAGTCCCAATGTAGTGTCTCCAATTGTGTCGGTTAAGGACCATTCGATGTAGGCTTGCTTGGTTGAGACTTTGCAACTGATCGCATACTCCGGTAAGCCTAAGACCTTGGCTATTCTATCCCGTGGACGGCCGACCGCACACTGGGAGTGGAGAGATGGTGAGAGTTGTGTGTACCCTCATGGCCAAGGGCTGGATTGGAGGTGTACTATGCTCTCGGGTGGCGCTGGACCCGGTCACATTTTGGAGGATCCGAGTGAAGGTTGATATATGTAGGTTTGAGTCCTGCATATGTCGTGCGATTAGGGATCCCCAGCTGGGTATAATCGGTTCGAATCGTCGTTGCTCCTCGGTTAAGGAGACTTTGATCAACTACCCTGCATCGTAGTTAATGGATGGAACTTTGGACTCAAAATCACGAGACGGATGTTAAGAATTGATTACTTTTGTATAGGCTCACCTAGTGATAGTCATAATAAATGATGAGTTTAAAAGATTAAAAGTAAGGATTCACTAATAGTGGGCTTTTCTGCAAAAGACTTTGATTCTTGCTACATTCTCACCTTGATTCCCCTAAGCCTGCATTCCTGAGTCTTCTCCACCCTTTTCATCGGTTAAGTCTTGTGGAGTACTTTTGTACTCAGGGTTTGTTAAACCCTTGTTGCAGGTACGTATCATGAGCAAGTTTGTTTCGGACCCTGCTGCATGACCATCTTTGCGGTAAGCGACAACGAGTAGAATGTTTGGCTCTTGGGCAGAGCACTATGTTTTGGTGGTTTGTAATAAAGTTACTAATGCTACTCCACTACTATGGTTGTAATAACTAAACTTAAGGTTTGTAAGGTTTGGAACAAATGGTTTGTAAATTATGTTATGTAAGACTTTCGCACTATTACTCTGATGTAATTTGTTATATAAACTATTGTAATACTGCAATGTCTCTGTAATCTGATCCTGCTCGAAAGATCGTGGATGATTCGGGTTTCTCGAGGACACCCGACAGACTTATTAAGTTATGTGGTACACATGCATAGCCGTCAGAGGTCTTTGAGACAATGACAGGTGCATATGGGCCATATTATTTAGGAGGTTCTGCCACACTCGCCAAGAGTGCATCATAGCTCGGAGGGAGAAGAACACCACAACAACCAAATGAAGGAGGCTACGCGCATGGCCTCTTGGCTTGCTGAGGAAAATCGCCTACTGAAGCCTGAGGTGCAGTCCCTCTGAGCCACGGTGGCCATAGGGCGTCAGCAGGACTTGGCCAGGGTCTAGGAGCTAGAAGGTAGGTACCTTTACCCGTCCATCGTTGGGTTTTTCAAAATCTGCTTCTTATCTCTTGCAATGATCAAGGCTGAAGGGCAAGCTTGCCACAGTGGAGGCGAAGCTTCTGTCAGCGCGAGAGGCCCTGAAGATAGAACAGCATGAGCACATCAAACTACGTGCCGCCGTTGAGCTAGTGTGCGATGCCCTTAGGGCGATCCAAGTGTGTCCCGAGGCGAGCTCGCTGCGGAGTTGTCTTGGGGTCACCTTCGAGCGGGCTCAGACCCAAGTGAAGGAGGTGCTTCACCTTGGGGTGCAGCATGCACTCGCCATCTTCAGGTCCCACTACTAGAAGATCGACCTAGAGACGCTTAGTGAGGGCTACATCGATATCCCTGAGGAGGAGCTCAATGCCATCGATGAGGAAGTGCTAGAGCCGGCGAAGACCTTGGCAGCCAAGTTCGAAGAAGAGGTTGTCCCCCTGCCTTTGAATCTGTAAACAACGTCGGGCAAGGTGCCCATGCAAAAACTTAGAATATCGAACAAGTCCGTGGCCCTCGGGACCCTTTTAAATCTTGCGTTTAACTTTCGTTCTAAGTTTTTACGCATTCGTCGCGATCCCCTTAGTGCGGCTAGGCCTGCGGCATTTAGAATCGAGTCCGATGCCCTGGGTTGGGGTTAATAGGCGAGAGTACCATAGCCGTAGAGGCGTAGGTTTTTAGCAGTCCGATTAACTCTAACCCAAGAGATCCTCGTACTCTAACACACCCGCATTTCCTAGTCACCGTCGGAGGGCTCGGGTGGATAACCTTTCGTAAAGTTTTTTGAGTGGTTGCCCGATCCCTACATTGTGTTTAAGTTTATGGCTTTTTTTAGAAGTGCGAGTTGGCCCCTTAGGCCAAGATTGGTGAGCAAAGGCACTGTAACCGCCGGGGTGTAGGTTTCTCACAATCTGACCGATCTGGCCCGAGGGGCTCTTCGCTTTCTAAAATGTCCGCTTTCTTAAACAACATTGTAAGGGCTCGGGTACGAAAAACTTTTTGTAAAGTATTGTAAAAAATTTTGCAGCATTGGGGGGTTCCCCCCAGCCCCCGAGGGAGGCCCGACCCTAACCAAAGGTAGGGTCGGGTCTGTCAGAGTTAGACAGAGTAAGAGATAGTAAGCATTATTTTTATTCTTTCGAGATAAAACATGTCACAAGACTGGAAATCTATGGGCAGAAGTGGCATAGTTGTTCGATGTTTCAAGCATTGGTGAAGACTTCGCCATCTGCAGTGGCCAGCTTGTAGGTGCCCGGTCTGAGTACTTCTTTGATAATGAACGGCCCCTCCCATGGTGGCGTTAACTTGTGGTGGCCCCTGTTGTCCTGTCTGAGGCGAAGCAGCAGGTCCCTGACGTTGAACGCCCGACCCCGCATACAACGATGGTGGTACCAACGTAAGGCTTGCTGGTATTTGATGGAGTGGAGTAGGGCGACGTCACATGCTTCCTCCAGCTGGTCCATGGCGTCCTCAAGGGAAGTTTGGTTCCCTTGATCGTCGTACGTTCTGACTCTCGGCACTCCATACTCCAAGTCGGTGGGGAGGATGGCCTCAGATCCATAGACCATGAAGAAAGGCATGAAGCCTGTCACTTGGCTTGGGGTTGTTCTCAAACTCCAGAGGACTGTGGAGAGTTTCGTGACCCATCGGTGGCCAAATTTGTTCAACCGGTTGAAGATCCTTGGCTTGAGGCCTTGCAAGATCATGTCGTTGGCGCATTCAACCTGCCTGTTTGTCTAGGGGTGTGCCATGGCTGCCCAATCCATGCGGATATGGCGGAGACGGAATAGAGGTGATGGAGATCTTCTTGGGATAGGCGTGGCCCTAGGATGGCGTCAAGCTGATGCTCCAGCCTTGGGTGGTCGAAACCATGGGGTTGAGTGCCCCAGGAGCCTGCGCCTCATTGGTATCCAGACAAAGGCCAGCCATCGACTCGGCAATGGAGTCGACGTTGGCGGGTGAGTCAGCAGGGGATGGCAAGGCGCACTCCCCCTCTGTGTCGGTAGGATCCAGTTCGCCAACACGCTCGTCAGAACCTGAAGGGGACGTAGAGTCAACTGACACGGACAGGGGAAGCAGGACCAGGTCGTGATCCACTCCCGTGCAGAGAAAATCTAGGCTCCCAACCAGATGTGGGAGCCCAGAGTAAAGCGAACGTGGTGATCGGCCATCTGAAGCCTGACAAAGCATATCGTGACACGCAGAAGGCCCCTACCTGGCGCGCCAACTGTCGGTGTCTAGAACCGCTTCCTAGGCACTAGACAAGTGAATTTGTGACTACGCGTCTAGGCTAGAATGGTGTGCAATGCTGACACGAGGGTTTATACTGGTTCAGGCAAGAATGTCCCTACGTCCAGTGGGTGTTGCGGCTGCTCATATTGCCTTGCACCGGAGTGCTCGTAGTAGGGTTACAAGCTTTCGAGAGAGGGAGCGGATCCCAAGTCTCTTTGGTGGTGTATGAGTTTGTGCTCTTGGTTAGTGAGGTGTGTTCTCGAGCATGAGTCTATTTTCTCCCCCCTAGATGTGGCCCCTGCCTCCCCTTTTATAGTTCCTAAGGGGAGGGCTCGGGTTACATTTGTGGTAAAAAGATAAAATGGGGAAAAGACGAAAGAGAAAAAACAAAAAAGGTGGCCTTGAGTGCGGCCGTCTTCCTCCTTACCCTGCGTGAGCAGTTTTCCCTGTAGCACAGAGATGTTATGGGCGTTGAGCTTTTGGCCTCTCCATCCGCTGGTGCAATGCGCTGTGGCCCTGCTTCGTCCTGTGTGCTTCTGTGCCGTCGAGGATGGACGGTACGTGCGCCCAAATGTGCGTAGAGAGAGGGTTAGGTGGTATAGTTGCCGTTACCCCCGTTGCTGTAGAGGTATGGATGTCGTCGTGGTAGAATGACCGGGGTCATGTTGGATCATAGCATGGTTCCTATGCCCCCATTCACTATGCACGGTCATGTTTGTCCCATCAGTGGGAATGGGCGCTGTGGTAGGGGCCCCCCGCAGCTCCCTACCTTGCCAGAGGGCTCCACGTGTCCCTCGAGCGAGGTAGAAGTATGCCAAGAGGGTCGGGCGCTCTCGTGCTTACGTTGCAGGGGTCGGGCGAGGCAAAGGTTGTTCCTGACGGGGCACAAGGGCCAGACGCTTTGATGATGTCATGGGGGCTCGGGCGAGGCGGAAGTCGTCCCCAAGCCTCGAGTGATTTAACAGCTGACATGCTATTAACGCCCTTGATTGGGTATGTCTACTATTGATACTCGACACCTACGTATCATAGGAATTATACGCACAACCAAAGTATAACTAGAGAACAAGACTAGTACATAAAGTAAAAGACTTGAAATAATACTTGCATAGAAAGTAACATACTAATAAATAAAGTACTTACAAAAGAGAGACAAAGCTATACCAGACTCCTGAAGATCGCTCAGAGCTCCCACCAAGACTAGCTACTACTAGAAGAGTTACATCATGAGAGAGTAGAGAGAGAGCTACATCTCTTGTATGTGAAGGTGTGTGTTACAAGTGAGGGGTGAGGGTCCTATTTATAGTGGATGGTGGAGTAGGGGCTACTCCATCGCCACATCATCAATCTGCGTGCTCTCCATCCTGCTCCATAGGATCAAACCGTCATATCATCAAGGGTGGAGGACAATTGAGCATGTGCTTCATTGCATGGAGGCATGCAAATGGCGGTGGATCCACTGAGGGGCGCCGGGTGGTGGGGTGGCGCTGGCTGACCCCCCTATGATAGGTGGTGAAGTGAACTAGGATTCCCAATCTTCCGAAAGGTTCTGATAACTCTCGATTTGGTGGAGTCACGACACAATTCGATCCGGCTTCTGAACAACTCGGCTCTGAACCCCGCAATCGCAGCACCACGACCCCTCTGGTTATCGACCGGTGTTGCACGGTCGACCTCGCCAAGAAGGCTAAGTCCTTGCCTGCGAATCAAGAACACACGCAAGAACACAAAGGAATGCAACCAAATTGCAGATGAATGATTAATCTCACAAAGTTGGGGTCTCACAAACCGACAGCGGCGGCGAAACTGTTGTCAACAGAATAATCTAAGCAAAACCCAACCCTAATGTAGACGGCGACTACTTATTATATAGCCTAAGGGACGTCCAAGGACCCCTATTCACGTCCTTGGGGAGCGCCGACACGTTACAAGGCCCAAACGGCCCAAAAGACGGCGACACAGCGCCCTGACAGATTCTGGACGGTGACTTGTTTTGATGATTCCCGTTGATTCCAAACAGATTTTGACGTGGGACCACTTGGGTTAGCTTCCTTATCAAATAAGCTTTCCATCCATATATGGATCATCGAAAACGGAGTCCGGACGCGTCCTGGGTGACCAGTTCAAGGCAGACTGGTCCTGAACTGCGAGGCAGACTCGAACTCAACTTGGTTTGGTCCTCCATCTTTATCCGAGCGCCCTCGCTGGTCCTCCACGCCTCCAAGCCCTCCTCCATGTGTATCCTGGACCTCTCCTTCATACCTAAGCACAATACAATCATTAGGTAGCAATCTATTCTCATAATCATATAAAGAGTTACTTAGGAACGAGCTCACCTCTAAATTTAATTGACGCGCGCGAGCTCTAGTGACTGGACCTTGAATGTCCAGCAGTGGATCATTGTGTGTATGTGAAGGAGTGATGTCCTCATCAGGTGGGACCTCCCTTGTTCTTCTAGAAGCTTGGCCCACATGTCATGAGTGGGTGTAGATGGTTGTAGATGTTTGTCACATGGTTATGTTGCCATGTCACGTCAGTGATCCATGTGATGCTTCATTCGAGCCTTTGATGCGGAACCGACTTGAGATCAGTGTTGGAGAAGCCTTGGAGGACCTCTCCCATGGATCAATGACATGGCAGGGGCAGGTGGGGCACTAGGCGGCTCCCTTGTGGGGCCGGCCGACATGGCCAAGTGGGCCCAAGGCCCCTACCACGTCCACTTGCCTCCTTTGTCCATTTTCTTCACCATTTTGCATAAATTTTGCTATAAATTATGCATTCAAATAATTCTACAAGTACAAGTGGAATAAGGTGAATTATAAATAAAACTCAACACATGTGATGATGTTTTACCTCACTTTATCATGCTTTTGGGTGGAATGTTGATGGTCAAAATAGGTGTTAGCGACTGTAACACTCCGGTGTTACGCAAGCATTTGCATGGCAATCATATTGCATGGCATTTCATATCATCATAATCATACATGTTAATATTATAATTTGAGTTAAATAAAAGCTTGGAAACGGTATATGTGATGTAATATATTAATATGCTAATCACACTACACCAAAATTTTTGCAACTACAAATTTTATATCACTTAGAACCATAGTTCAATTTTTGGAGCAACTAGATGACTCAAAATTTTGTCAAAAACTTGTTCAAAAATATTAATTAAAAATATTCAAAAATACTCCCTATTTTAGCTTTTATTCTGCCATTCAAAATCTATTGAGAATTTTTAGTTGGCCCCTTAATCAAAGTTGTAGAGAATGAAATTCTAAACAACTTTTATTTTTGGGTCAATTCCAGAAAATGTCTTCTTCTTGTTCAAAATGGGGTTTGAAGTTTGTGTTGCATTTGATTTGAAATTGAGAAATTCAAAAAAATTCAAATTCGGCTTAGCAGGCCGCCGCCTCGGATTCGGCCCGCCGGCCGAATCGGCCCGCGCCACTCCCGCGCGCGCACCCGCGTCCGCCTCCGCCGCGGCCCGGCCCAGCCAGCCCCCTCTCTCTTCTTCCCGCTCGCGCGTGCGCACGCTGGCGCCCCGGCAGCAAACGCCCGCCGCGTGGCGGCCGCATGCCGGCGACGCCACCGCGTGGCCGCCGTGGACCCCGCGCCCGCGCTCCGCTTCAAAAACACCCGGGCACCTGGTCTCCCTTCCATTTCCGCCTCGCCTGCTCCCTTTCTTCCTCCCTCCGGTGAAAACCGCAGCGGAACGCCGCTCGCCACCGAGCTCCGCCACCGTCACCGCCCTGTTCCGGCACCGGTGGACCACCTCCGTCCAATTGGCCGTGCACGAGGCTCCGCCCCATCCTCCCCTCCTCCGAACGGGTGTCGCCATCCCCTCGTTCGCCCCGGTAGGGCTTAATTTTCCCTCGCCTCGCCGCGCCACCGCGACGGTGCCGCCGAGCCCGTGCTCCGCCACCGCCTCGCTCGCCCTCTCTCTGCCCTCCCGCGTCTCCTTCACGCGTTCGCCACTCTCTTGCGAGCGTTTTGCGCGCCTTAGCTGGTCTCAGTTTGGCCGGAGCCGGCCGTCGGCCCTCGGCCACCGCCGCGACGTCGAGGCCACGGACGCCGGCGAACTCGCTCTGTTCTCCCTTCTTTCCCCCTCGGTGGACTGGGCTGCGCCTGTGGGCCGCGCCCCGAGCAGGCCGGCTCGGCCGTCCCCCCCCCCCTCCCGCGCGCGCAAGCCGGGCCAAGAACGGCCATGGGCCGCTTGACTTCCCGGGCCAGCCCAGTGCCATTATGAAAAATTCATTTCTATTTTTCTTTTATTATTCTTGATAAAAATGCTTTGGAAAATGTTTTAGTAGTCATTTCAGCTCCAAAAATTGTGAAATAAATTTCTCTAGATTCATAGGAACCAGATCTATGATATAAAATTATTGCATGTCAAATTTGAGATACTTTCCTGTAGAGTTTTTAATTAACTATTGAAATGGCTGTTTTAATTGCTAGGAAAAATTTATATCATGTCTGTTCTGTAGAAAGTTGTGTAGGTGTAGTTCAAATGCTTCTTATCACTACTATTTGTTATTTTTGTTAATTAAATAAATTTGAATAGAACATGCAAGTAATAATTTTTTCTATAGTGTTTGTTTACTGTGTAGAAAGTAGGAAAATTTCTAAATCTGTTGTTTGATACTTTTCATAATGCAAAGTATTTTAATATTCACTTTTAGGCCTTAGCTTGTTATTTTTGTATAGACAGTTCTAGTAATCCAGATGCAGTGAGAATCTTGTGTCAGGCTATTTTTGATATTAGTAATTCACTGTAATTTTCTAAGATTTTTTTGTGCTACTAAACTATGCGTTGCTGTTCAAGCATAGGGCTAATTAGGGTTTACATTCATTCTTTAATGCAAAAATAGTTAGTAAACTATACTTTGGTGTATCTTTGAAGCATCTTGAGTGTCGAAGTGTCTTTGCATGGTAGGGAATAATGGTGGTAGTTTTTGAGTACATGTTCTTGGATGACGTAGACTACCTTGTAGAAGAGTCGTAAGTTTCACGTAATCCAAAGAACGTAACATGCTCATTTACATCTCATTCATTCATCATCATCCTCTCATGTCATCCCTGCAATGCACCTATGCATGAGCACTCATACTTCTGCATCATACAGGGTCGCAGGAAGTGACCCCGGTAGCAGTTCTCGAGGACCCAGAAGAGCAGTCTGAGGTGCCAGAGCAGGAGTTGACCGAAGCCGAAGAGGAGGTCGGTGAAGATCTTCCGGAGTGCCCCGACCACCGTCCGAGCTCCTTTGAACGAGGCAAGCCCCGGAGCATTTCTCCCCCGGTTTGCAAATAATTTATTATTAACTTTACTTAATTGATGCATTACGTTTAGGAGTTGTTTGCAAACGTTGCTGCATTATACCTTGTTTCACTTTGCTTTACCCGCTCCTTGTTACCCTGGTGTCCGCAGTCAATAATTACTTAGTTTGCTTAGACCGGTAGAAGTCGGGTGATTGCCTGTCATCCACGAGCTATAGGGGATTACCTGGATTTATGTGAAAGAATGTCATATGAGAATAACTAAGTGTCGAAATGAATCTGAGACCGGACGGAAGCTTGCAGGGTTTCGGACTGTAGTGTCTTCCGTCTGTGTCGATTAAGGACCGTCCGTTGTTGGGTCTCGAGTCATGTTGAACGCATGCCTCACATTTAGCTGGCCGAATAAAGTACCTTTCGACCGCGAAGCCGAGAGATGATTCGGGCCGAGTGGATTGGCCGCAACGCACTATACCGGAGCAGTAGTGGCAGGAAACGGGGGCGCGATGATAAGGCCAAAGAGCAGTCGGGCGGCCCCCGGGTACATGTGGTTCCTGGCAAGCTCGCGACTTTACCTGAATGGTTGACTCGGTGACCAATACCTCACTTTAGCGGGTGAGTGAGGTTTGTGTGAGGAATAAATTACCAGCTGGTTAATAATCGATTCGAATCGCCATCGTTCACTGGATAGTGAACACTTGACTTGAGCTACTTCATCGTAGTAATATTGATGAAACACTTGGATAGTTATGTGGAAAATGACATGGTAATTATTGTTATTGATCAATGGTAATCCTTACTTGCTTAATTACATGGTTACTCTGGCATAAGTGCAACATAGTTGGCAGGGTAATAAAGATTAAAATACTGCATGCTTTTGTAAAAGAACTGCTAAGTTAAAATGCTTTTCTTGCAAATGAGTCAGCTACCCCACCAAAAAGCCTATCATGATCCTTGGTGTCATTTTATTTTGGTTCTGTCGGGTAAGTCTAGCTGAGTACCTTCTCGTACTCAGGGCTTTGTTCCCACTTGTTGCAGATGGACAGATGTACTATGGTTATTGTATCAACTGTCTCTACCCTGCGATGGGCGAAGCTTAGGACCATGGGCAATGGTCAATCACTACTTCTCGTCTGATGCTTTTGCTGGAGATGATCACGAGCTGGCACTTTGTCTCAAAACGCTGTGTGTGTGCGTGATTTGAACTACTGCTTCCGCTACTTTTATTCGAACCTGGTTTGTAATAACTATGTTTAAACTCCGATGTATTTTGTGCCGCGAACCTCTATGTAACTTATGACGGTGACCGCTAAACTTAGTACGATCTTGGCTGTTATGTGAATGGTTTGAAATCCGTCGAGATTTCACGGACTACCGGGTTATACGGGCTTAAGTTTGTTAAATTTGTCCTTCCGTTGGATGATTTTCTTACTTCATCTCGTATAATTGGGCGGTTCTGTTACAGCTGGCATCGGAGCATGGTTTAGCGTGATTACTGTTCATAAGTGTATTTAAAACAAAATTCTGTTTAAAAAGTGTGATTTTCAAACTAAAAGTGTGCCAGTGGTCATATCCTGTATGCCCAGTTAAGGACTCTAGGTGGCTATTTAAGTACTAACTTGGGGTTCTTGCACCATATTTCTCTTTCGTTGCTCATACGGCGTGCTATTGTATGAGTGCCACTTAATTGAGTGGTAATGTATGGATCAGTACCTCTACGCTGCGGTAAGTGTAAGCTGTGAGAGCATGATCGGATACACCGCCGATCTAGGGAGAGTGCTTATATGATACTAGAATAATTACATGTTTTACACATGTTTTTATGAAAGTATCGCATGTGTGGGTGTTCTGTCCGTTGAGGCGATGCCGTCACTAGGGCGATGTGTTTGTGTAGTTACTACCGTTGTACACGCATCTGGGGATTCATGTAGAGCGTGTAGGTAGATTTACTGCTTTCATGCATTCATGGGGAATGGGCTGAAATGAATTTTCTGCAGGTACATAACAGCGTTTATCATGTAGATCGAATTAGTTACGTATATGAGAGATCGTTTGTATGCCACCGAATTCATCATTAGATGTCCTTATTTTCTAAGTTGTGAGAACGTAAGACTCGTGCATGCATCATGTTGCCTGTGCATTTTATTCATGACATGCATTCCTCCCCTTATAAAAGGATTATCCCCTTTTGATAAAAGTGACATCAACTTAAAATATGTTCTCACCGGGTAATTAAAACTTGTGCTACAGATGGCCCGCACGAAGCAGACTGCCCGCAAGTCCACCGGCGGAAGAGCACCCCGTCGTCAGATGGCCCCGCGGGAGCGCCGCAGCACGGACACTTTTCTAAGCGAGTTTGGCATGCCCACCTTGCTTTGGAGAGTGCTCCATGATGTGGGGTACCCGGAGGGTCAAGAGCCGGTATACTCTTGGAGCGAGAGCCAGCTAGCTGAGGATGGGCTTGCAGTCGTGGAAATCACCGTCCCTGCTCTTGGTGATGTGCCAGAATGGGATGGTTGGCATTTGGAGTTTGAAGGACGCACTCCAGTTGAGGGTGCAGAGGGCGCAGCCTTTTGCGTCATTCGAGACATAATGAGCAGGTTCCCCAATGAGTTGGCAGCAGCTTTGGCTGGTACTTTCCCGAGAGATGATCCTCGTGATGCCATTTGGGTACAGCCACAGGAAAGTGCCCTGGTTAGAGGCCCCAGTGAAGGACGGGCCAGCGACAACCACACCATGAGTGCCATGTATGCAGCCATCAGAGCATACCAGGGTCTTGAGAATACCTATTGGACCTTGACTGGCCTACGTGGTGATGATTGGCTTGAAGCAAGGAAGCAGAAGAAGAAGCAAGCACGTGCTATAGCTAGCTTGCAGGAGCAGTTGGCCGACATGAGCTTGCAGCGGGACCGGGCTCTCGAGAGAGGTGAGAGTTCCATGCAGCGGGTGCAGACGTTGACTCAGGCCAACAGAAATGCAGACCGCATGATGGGACAGCTAGTGCAAGAAAGGAATGAAGCCTGGAACGAGAGGGACCTTCTGAGGCAGAGGGTCGAGGAGCTAGAAGAGTACAATGCTAACTTGCATGAAGAGTTTCATGCCCTCTACAACGGGATGGGCCCGTATGCTCCTCCGGACGCCGCCCAGATGGACGTCGACGACGACGCTGCTGCTGAAGGTAGCGGTGGTGATGCCTCCGACCTCAACGACGGCCCCGAAGAGTAGGATAGTGTCCTGTGTTAGTAGTTAGGCTTTGTCGCGATGGCCTTCTTTTGTTTTCCATGTATCATGTTGTATCCTGTTCGATCTTGAGACTGACGATCTTTTGGATCTTGGTTGTGTATGCGATGCCCGAACGCATAAAAGTCCAGTGTATGTATGCTGGCAACGTGGTTGTGTTGGAACGCGATGTTGCATTCGAAGTAACCTAATTAGTGATGTTGTTCTAATTGGAATGTGATTATTGTGCCTCTGTTTTATTGTATGACTTGTTCTCTCCAATGAATTCAGTATGGCATGATTGTTCATTCGAATACAATTACTACAACTTTGCTCAATTATTGCTTGTTGCTGAAATATGCAGATGGCAAACACTCGCCGTGCCACGTATGAGGCCGCTGAAACTGGTGGCAACGGTGCAGGAGCTAGTGGGGGTGGTGCAAACAACATCAACCATCAGGAGCCACAGCCAGAGCCACATTTGCCCCCTCCTCCACCGCTCACTGCAGAAGTGTTCTTCGCACAGTTCCTTGGAAGTCAGCGAAATGCCGAGCAGTCACAGAGGAATATGGAAGATTTTCTGCGTACCATCGCTGAAAATGTTCAGAGAGGTAATAATCAAGGTGGTGGCCATGGGGTGAACCAGTACAGCAATTTCAAGGATTTCATGGATACTAGGCCACCTATTTTTAAGGAAGCAGCAGAGCCACTCGACGCTGAAGAATGGATCAACACTATGGAAGATAAGTTCCGTGTGTTGAGGCTGACAGAAGTTCTGAAAACAGAGTATGTTGCACATCAGCTACAGGGACCGGCAGGAATGTGGTGGAAATATCACCGCACCACCCTTCCTCCCAATGTCCAGATTACTTGGAGAGATTTCACTGAAGCGTTTAGGGGAGTTTATATTCCCCCAGGGTTGGTTGAGATGAAGCTCGGAGAGTTCTTGGCCTTGAATCAGGGTACCAAGACTGTGACACAGTATCTGCATGCCTTTAACAACTTGTGCCGTTATGCTCCAGACATGGTTGACACAGATGCAAAGAGGATTGCTAGTTTCAAGAGAGGGTTAAGTCCGAAGATGATGAAGCATGTGGGTACCAATACTCGCGCCAGATTCAACGACTTTATCAGTGATTGTTTGAAACAAGAAAAGAACAACAACGCCTACACTGCATCCAAGAATCGCAAGAGGGTGTTTGAGTCAGGACCATCCCAGTCCAGAGTTGTCACTGCAAATCGTTCTTCTTATCGTCCGTCCGCACCTGGTGCAAGGTTCAGGCCGCCACAGCATAAAACTCAGAACTACAAGGGACCACAGAAGCCGTACAAGATGGCCGTGCCACCAGCAAAGATCACCGCAGCTGCGGAACAGAGCAACTCCAAGGGAGCTATAGGATCTGCTGGTACAGTGAAGGGGCCCTGCTACAATTGTGGTCAGCCAGGCCACTTTTCAAAGTTCTGCCCTTATCCGCCTAAAAAGAAGCAACAGACTTACAATGCTCGTGTGCACCACACCACCGTTGATGAGATTCCTGAGGGAGAGCCTGTAACTGCCGGTAAGTTTCTTGTTAACCATCACCCTGCAGTTGTTCTATTTGATTCTGGATCCTCGCATTCTTTTATGAGTCAAGCATTTGCACGGAAGCATGAACAACTATGCACAGAATTGAGTTATGGTTATCGCATAAGCTCAGCAGGAGCTGATGTGTTAACCAATAAGATGGTTAGAGGGGCAACCCTTGAGTTAGGTAGTCAGAAGTTTCGAGTGAACCTGGTAGTTATGCCTGGACTAGTTTTGGATGTAATAATAGGAATAAACTGGATGAAAGACTGGGGAGCAGTCATAGATACAAGCAGTCGGATGCTTACCCTTAAGGATCCCCAGGCAGAGGGTACTTTCCGGGTACCATTTCCTAAAAGAACAGACCTTGTGAGTGTGACCTGTGCCATGGAAGTTGTTCCTATCCACCAGATCCCGGTAGTGTGTGAGTTCCCGGATGTGTTTCCAGACGAGCTACCTGGCCTTCCTCCAGATAGAGATGTTGAGTTTGGAATCGAGTTGATCCCCGGGACAGCTCCTATTTCAAGGAGACCCTATCGGATGCCTCCGGATGAGTTAGCTGAGTTGAAGAAGCAACTGGAAGAATTATTAAAGAAAGGGTTTATCCGCCCAAGTAAGTCTGAATGGGGATGTCCTGCCTTGTTCGTAAAGAAAAAGAAAGAGGGTACTCTAAGGATGTGTGTGGATTATCGACCTCTTAATGCTGTAACTATCAAGAATAAATATCCTTTGCCTCATATCGACGTTCTGTTTGATCAGTTGGCTAAGGCTAGAGTGTTCTCCAAGATAGACCTAAGGTCAGGGTATCATCAGATAAAGATTAGGCCACAAGATGTTCCAAAAACCGCCTTTTCTACTAGATACGGGTTGTACGAGTATCTTGTTATGTCATTTAGCTTAACAAATGCTCCTGCATATTTTATGTATCTGATGAATACGGTTTTCATGCCAGAGTTGGACAAGTTTGTAGTTGTCTCCATTGATGACATTCTAGTATACTCTGAGAATGAGAAAGATCATGATGAGCATCTGAGAATTGTCTTGACCAGACTGAGAGATCATAAGTTGTATGCTAAGTTCAGCAAATGTGAAATTTGGTTGAAGAAAGTTCCTTTCCTTGGTCATATTCTATCTGAGAATGGAGTTTCGGTAGATCCGAGCAAAGTGCAAGAGATTATGGATTGGAAAACTCCAACCACAGTGTCAGAAGTCAGGAGTTTCCTAGGGTTAGCTGGTTACTATCGCCGCTTTATCCCAGACTTCTCGAAGATTGCCAAACCGATGACAAGTCTGTTACAGAAATATCACAAGTTTGTGTGGACAGAGGAGTGTGAGACAGCTTTCCACACCTTGCGGAAACTGTTGACCACTGCTCCAGTTCTTGCACAGCCCGACATCGAGAAACCTTTTGATGTGTTCTGTGACGCATCAAAAACAGGATTAGGTTGTGTTCTAATGCAAGAAGGAAGAGTCATTGCTTATGCCTCCCGGCAGTTGAGAAAACATGAAATCAATTATCCGACACATGATCTTGAGCTTGCCGCTGTAGTGCATGCCTTAAAGATTTGGAGACACTATTTGCTTGGTAATGTGTGCAATATTTTCACCGATCATAAGAGTCTCAAGTACATTTTCACCCAATCAGAATTGAACATGAGACAGCGAAGATGGTTAGAACTAATCAAAGATTATAACTTAAATGTACAGTATCACCCTGGGAAAGCCAATGTGGTAGCTGATGCTTTGAGTAGAAAGTCACATTGTCTGAATACGCAACCATTACTCGAAGATGGTTTTAATCTAATGCACCCTGCCGTGTTACATAGTATTCAGATCAGTTGCTCCTTGGAAAGTAAGATAATAGAAGGCCAGAAGGCAGACAAGGGGATATTCCACATCAAAAGGAGAATTAAAGAAGAACCCTCGAAACACTTCAGAGTGGATGAGCAAGATGTGTTGTGGTTCGACAATCGTCTTGTTGTTCCAAAGGATAGAGAGCTTAAGAATAAAATTATGGATGAAGCTCATCTCTCTAAGTTGTCCATTCATCCTGGCAGCAGTAAAATGTATCAAGAACTAAGACCTCGTTATTGGTGGACAAAGATGAAGAAGGAAATTGCAGCTTATGTAGCCAGATGTGACACATGTTGTAGAGTGAAAGCGATTCACATGAAACCTGCCGGATTGCTACAACCTTTGTCAGTACCTAGTTGGAAGTGGGATGATATAAGTATGGATTTCATCACGGGTCTGCCTACTACTCAGAAAGGTCACGATTCGATTTGGGTAATTGTGGATCGTCTTACCAAGACAGCCCACTTTTTGCCTGTCGAGACAGAGTATAGACCACCTCAATATGCCGAGAAGTACATTGCGGAGATTGTGAGATTGCATGGCATACCAAAAACTATAGTGTCTGACAGAGGGTCACAGTTCACTGCTCACTTTTGGGAGCATTTGCACAAAGGTTTGGGGACTAGTTTGATTCGTAGCACTGCCTATCATCCTCAAACAGATGGTCAGACTGAAAGAGTTAATGCTGTTTTAGAGGATATGTTAAGAGCTTGTGTGTTGTCTTCCAGAGGTTCCTGGGAGTCATGGTTACCGTTAGCAGAGTTCGCGTACAATAATAGCTATCAAGAAAGTATCAAGATGGCACCTTTTGAGGCTCTGTATGGCTGAAAGTGTAGAACACCTTTAAACTGGATTGAGCCAGGAGAAAGAAGGTATTATGGTATTGACTTCGTGGAGGAAGCCGAAAAGAAAGTTCATATCATCCAGCAAAATATGAGAGCAGCTCAGTCACGTCAGAAAAGTTATGCAGATAAGAGAAGGAGACCGCTTGTATTCGAAGTTGGTGACTATGTTTATCTAAAAGTCACGCCAATGAAAAAGAAGCGGTTTGGTATACGCAGAAAGCTTGCCGCTAGATTTGTAGGACCTTACAAAATCTTGGAAAGGAAGGGTCCAGTGGCTTACAAATTGGAATTACCAGAATCAATGGGTGCTATATTCCCAGTTTTTCACGTATCACATCTCAAGAAGTGTTTGCGCGTTCCAGAGGAAAGAATTGAACCTCGAGGCATAAAACTTAAGTCAGATCTGGTGTATCGTGAGCAGCCAATTCGAGTCTTGGATTCCAAGGAGAGGGCTACTCGAAACAGTATGGTGAAAACGTATAAGATACAATGGAGTCATCATGATGAAGGGGATGCATCTTGGGAAATGGGTGAATACCTACAAAAAGCATACGAAGATTTTTATAATAAATGGTTCGTAACCCAAATCTCGGGACGAGATTTTTATAAGGGGGGAGGGCTGTAACACTCCGGTGTTACGCAAGCATTTGCATGGCAATCATATTGCATGGCATTTCATATCATCATAATCATACATGTTAATATTATAATTTGAGTTAAATAAAAGCTTGAAAACGGTATATGTGATGTAATATATTAATATGCTAATCACATTACACCAAAATTTTTGCAACTACAAATTTTATATCACTTAGAACCATAGTTCAATTTTTGGAGCAACTAGATGACTCAAAATTTTGTCAAAAACTTGTTCAAAAATATTAATTAAAAATATTCAAAAATACTCCCTATTTTAGCTTTTATTCTGCCATTCAAAATCTATTGAGAATTTTTAGTTGGCCCCTTAATCAAAGTTGTAGAGAATGAAATTCTATACAACTTTTATTTTTGGGTCAATTCCAGAAAATGTCTTCTTCTTGTTCAAAATGGGGTTTGAAGTTTGTGTTGCATTTGATTTGAAATTGAGAAATTCAAAAAAAATTCAAATCCGGCTTAGCAGGCCGCCGCCTCGGATTCGGCCCGCCGGCCGAATCGGCCCGCGCCACTCCCGCGCGCGCACCCGCGTCCGCCTCCGCCGCGGCCCGGCCCAGCCAGCCCCCTCTCTCTTCTTCCCGCTCGCGCGCGCACGCTGGCGCCCCGGCAGCAAACGCCCGCCGCGTGGCGGCCGCATGCCGGCGACGCCACCGCGTGGCCGCCGTGGACCCCGCGCCCGTGCTCCGCTTCAAAAACGCCCGGGCACCTGGTCTCCCTTCCATTTCCGCCTCGCCTGCTCCCTTTCTTCCTCCCTCCGGTGAAAACCGCAGCGGAACGCCGCTCGCCACCGAGCTCCGCCACCGTCACCGCCCTGTTCCGGCACCGGTGGACCACCTCCGTCCAATTGGCCGTGCACGAGGCTCCGCCCCATCCTCCCCTCCTCCGAACGGGTGTCGCCATCCCCTCGTTCGCCCCGGTAAGGCTTAATTTTCCCTCGCCTAGCCGCGCCACCGCGACGGTGCCGCCGAGCCCGTGCTCCGCCACCACCTCGCTCGCCCTCTCTCTGCCCTCCCGCGTCTCCTTCACGCGTTCGCCACTCTCTTGCGAGCGTTTTGCGCGCCTTAGCTGGTCTCGGTTTGGCCGGAGCCGGCCGTCGGCCCTCGGCCACCGCCGCGACGTCGAGGCCACGGACGCCGGCGAACTCGCTCTGTTCTCCCTTCTTTCCCCCTCGGTGGACTGGGCTGCGCCTGTGGGCCGCGCCCCGAGCAGGCCGGCTCGGCCGTTCCCCCCGCGCGCGCAAGCCGGGCCAAGAACGGCCATGGGCCGCTTGACTTCCCGGGCCGGCCCAGTGCCATTATGAAAAATTCATTTCTATTTTTCTTTTATTATTCTTGATGAAAATACTTTGGAAAATGTTTTAGTAGTCATTTTAGCTCCAAAAATTGTGAAATAAATTTCTCTAGATTCATTGGAACCAGATCTATGATATAAAATTATTGCATGTCAAATTTGAGATCCTTTCCTGTAGAGTTTTTAATTAACTATTGAAATGGCTGTTTTCTTGATAAATGCTTAATAAATCCTAGAAAAATCAGAAAAATGTAATTCCAAGTTTGTTGATCTTTTGTGCCATGCACTTGCTAGGAAAAATTTATATCATATCTGTTCTGTAGAAAGTTGTGTAGGTGTAGTTCAAATGCTTCCTATCACTACTATTTGTTATTTTTGTTAATTAAATAAATTTGAATAGAACATGCAAGTAATAATTTTTTCTATAGTGTTTGTTTACTGTGTAGAAAGTAGGAAAATTTCTAAATCTGTTGTTTGATACTTTTCATAATGCAAAGTATTTTAATATTCACTTTTAGGCCTTAGCTTGTTATTTTTGTATAGACAGTTCTAGTAATCCAGATGCAGTGAGAATCTTGTGTCAGGCTAGTTTTGATATTAGTAATCCACTGTAATTTTCTAAAATTTTTCTGTGCTACTAAACTATGCGTTGCTGTTCAAGTATAGGGCTAATTAGGGTTTACATTCATTCTTTAATGCAAAAATAGTTAGTAAACTATACTTTGGTGTATCTTTGAAGCATCTTGAGTGTCGAAGTGTCTTTGCATGGTAGGGAATAATGGTGGTAGTTTTCGAGTACATGTTCTTGGATGACGTAGACTACCTTGTAGAAGAGTCGTAAGTTCCACGTAATCCAAAGAACGTAACATGCTCATTTACATCTCATTCATTCATCATCATCCTCTCATGTCATCCCTGCAATGCACCTATGCATGAGCACTCATACTTCTGCATCATACAGGATCGCAGGAAGTGACCCCGGTAGCAGTTCCCGAGGACCCAGAAGAGCAGTCCGAGGTGCCAGAGCAGGAGTTGACCGAAGCCGAAGAGGAGGTCGGTGAAGATCTTCCGGAGTGCCCCGACCACCGTCCGAGCTCCTTTGAACGAGGCAAGCCCCGGAGCATTTCTCCCCCGGTTTGCAAATAATTTATTATTAACTTTACTTAATTGATGCATTACGTTTAGGAGTTGTTTGCAAATGTTGCTGCATTATACCTTGTTTCACTTTGCTTTACCCGCTCCTTGTTACCCTGGTGTCCGCGGTCAATAATTGCTTAGTTTGCTTAGACCGGTAGAAGTCGGGTGATTGCCTGTCATCCGTGAGCTATAGGGGATTACCTGGATTTATGTGAAAGAATGTCATATGAGAATAACTAAGTGTCAAAATGAATCTGAGACCGGACGGAAGCTTGCAGGGTTTCGGACTGTAGTGTCTTCCGTCTGTGTCGATTAAGGACCGTCCGTTGTTGGGCCTCGAGTCATGTTGAACGCATGCCTCACATTTAGCTGGCCGAATAAAGTACCTTTCGACCGCGAAGCCGGGAGATGATTCGGGCCGAGTGGATTGCCCGCAACGCACTGTACCGGAGCAGTAGTGGCAGGAAACGGGGGCGCGATGATAAGGCCAAAGAGCAGTCGGGCGGCCCCCGGGTACATGTGGTTCCTGGCAAGCTCGCGACTTTACCTGAATGGTTGACTCGGTGACCAATACCTCACTTTAGTGGGTGAGTGAGGTTTGTGTGAGGAATAAATTACCAGCTGGTTAATAATCGATTCGAATCGCCATCGTTCACTGGATAGTGAACACTTGACTTGAGCTACTTCATCGTAGTAATATTGATGAAACACTTGGATAGTTATGTGGAAAATGACATGGTAATTATTGTTATTGATCAATGGTAATCCTTACTTGCTTAATTACATGGTTACTCTGGCATAAGTGCAACATAGTTGGCAGGGTAATAAAGATTAAAATACTGCATGCTTTTGTAAAAGAACTGCTAAGTTAAAATGCTTTTCTTGCAAATGAGTCAGCTACCCCACCAAAAAGCCTATCATGATCCTTGGTGTCATTTTATTTTGGTTTTGTCGGGTAAGTCTAGCTGAGTACCTTCTCGTACTCAGGGCTTTGTTCCCACTTGTTGCAGATGGACAGATGTACTATGGTTATTGTATCAACTGTCTCTACCCTGCGATGGGCGAAGCTTAGGACCATGGGCAATGGTCAATCACTACTTCTCGTCTGATGCTTTTGCTGGAGATGATCACGAGCTGGCACTTTGTCTCAAAACGCTGTGTGTGTGCGTGATTTGAACTACTGCTTCCGCTACTTTTATTCGAACCTGGTTTGTAATAACTATGTTTAAACTCCGATGTATTTTGTGCCGCGAACCTCTATGTAACTTATGACGGTGACCGCTAAACTTAGTACGATCTTGGCTGTTATGTGAATGGTTTGAAATCCGTCGAGATTTCACGGACTACCGGGTTATACGGGCTTAAGTTTGTTAAATTTGTCCTTCCGTTGGATGATTTTCTTACTTAATCTCGTATAATTGGGCGGTTCTGTTACAGCGACCGTCAACAATGGTGTTGCCAAGAATAGGGACTATGCCGGCGTTGTTGGCGACACGTGGAGGCAGCATTGGTGGTGGAGGGATGTCAAGTGTCGAGGTCACCGTGGGAGGGTGAGGAGCAGAGGTACATGTCGTTCTCCTCGTCAGGGCATCCCTTGCCCGCTATGCCCTGAGATTAGGATCGTTGACAATGGTGATGTCATCCAGGTGCGTGGCCACTCCGGTGTTTTAGCCGACTAGTGGAAGGGGCGCCTTTGTGGGGGTGTTGTGGGGTGTCGGAGTCATTGCCGAAGGTGGTGCCAAGTCACGTTCCATCTTGCCCGATGGGGTGTGCACTTCCAGCTGTGCCATGTGGTCGGAGTTGGCGTCGATGTTGGGGATGTCTCATGCAGTGTTGCCATTTGTAGGCACCAGATGCTCCTGTGCTCATGCTAGAGCTATGGTCGTCTCTAGCTCTCTTGGGTGGTGTTGTGTGACTATCACCTGGGGTGGATCTTGCAGACCAGTGATGAAGAGGCTGATCTGATGAAGCTCGATGGTGATGCCAACATGTAATACGTACACGGCGAAGTTGTTGATATAGTCGTTCATGGTGCTGGTGTGTCGAGGCGAAGCGAGGTCGTCGAGCATGTCCTAACAGATTGGTGGGCTGAAGTCATAGAGGATGCATCGGTTGAAGAGCTCCCACTCAATTATCAGCGCATCCTTAGTTGAACGGATGAACCAGAGGTGCGCTACGCCTATTAGATGAAAAGATGCATACCAAACTTGTTGATCTTCTGGCACATGGTGCAGCTCGAAGAGAAGCTGCATCTAAGAGAGCCACGATTGTGGATCTGTGGAGCCATTGTATGTCAGGGTTGGTAGCTGGGCCATGATGGTTGGTCGAGGCTTTGGTGGTGTTGGCACTACTGAAGGAAGAGGGCCCTGTGGTGGTGGAGTCATGTGCACCTGCTGCGCTGGTGGCCAGGTGGCCGGCTGGAATGAGCGGCGACCGGCCTGGGTTGGCTGGATGGTAGCCGGGCTGGCTATAAGTCAGATAAGCGTGCTGGGCAACGGCAGCTGTGATGGCTGTGGTGTTGGCGATTCCTCGAACAAGTTGTTCATCACCTCCATGACGATCTCCGGGGTGCCGAATGATTGGGGATCCTCCTCTTGTTGTTGAGGAAGTATTTGTCGGCGAAGATCATGGAGCGCTTGGTCTTAGCATGAAGGTTGTCGACAACGTCCTTCTGACTCAATCTAGTTTGGATGCGGCGTCTCCGTGGCCGTGTGCTTGCTCGATGGCGTGCAGGCGTGTGTCTAGTTTGATGAGCTCGTCAGTGAGGTTCTGGAGCAGCTGTTGCACGTTGGTGGTGGTGGAAGCCATGGATCATCTAGTCTCTGAATACTAGTTGTAAGAGTCCTCCTAGGGAAGGGGGCTGTGGCTAGGTGTAGGGTCGAGATGGCGGACTAGAGGGGGTGAATAGTCTTTTCTAAAATTAATCGTGTCGGCTATCCGAAACAAATACGGGATTAAAACTATCGGTCTAACCAAGACTACACCCCTCTATCTAAGTTCTCAAGCACCTTACAAAGATACTAATTAAGCGACAAAGGTGTCAGGCTAGCTAGAGCTCACCTAAACAATTCTAGTTAGCAAGGTCACACAAACCTATGTAACTAGTACTCAAGCAACCGAGGGAGCTCCTACACAACTAGTAAGCAAAAGCACAAAGCTCCTAAGCTCACTAGCAATGCTCAATAACAAGTCTACACAAGCCAAATTAGAGAGCACAAATTATTTAGCTACACAAACTAAGCAATGTGACTAACAAGGTTACTAAAACCAAATTAGCCATGCAAGGGAGCTACTTCTATGCTACACATGCAAGAAGGTAACTAGCAAGCTACACAAGCTAACTTATTACAAGAGCAACTACATAAGCACAATGTATGAAATGTAAATACAAGCTTGTGTTGCACGAAATGCAAACCACCAAGAAGATGATGAAGACAATGTTGACATGGTGATTTTTATCCCGAGGTTCACATGTTTGCCAACACGCTAGTCCCCATTGAGATAAGCTCCAAGGTTGCCGTCAGTCCTCTTGCTAGTGGTGACCTGCAAGTCACACTCTTCCACGTGGAGTGCTTACCACAAGCTCTAGCACTTGACACGGCCGGACCACTTGTCACCCTTCTCGTCTCAGTCTACTAGAGTTGCTCTTCGTGGCTCCCACGGGGTGAGCACAATACCCCTCACAATCGGTTCTCTGGAGCACTGCACAATCTTCTCGCGGGCTTCGACGGAGACCACCACCAAGTTGTCTAGGAGGTGGCAACCTCCAAGAGTAACAAGCATCACTGGCTTGCAACTCGATCACCCAGTGCCACTCGATGCAACCTCACAATGCAATGCACTAGAATCACACTCACTCACAATCAGATCGCACTCTTACAAACACAAGTGAGTTAGAGGGCATTCAAGCACACCTACACAAGCCACCAATGCTTAAGGGTGCTCAAGCACACCTACACTCGGGGAAAGGCCCAATGTCCCTAAAAGACTAGTCTGATAGGGGAAGGGTGACTCTCTCTTTTAAGGTGGCTTCCTCCTCCCAAGCTAAGCAAGGTGAGATTATTCAAAGGCTCACACGGTCGCCGCCCGACTACAACTAGGCCACTTGGCCTTTTTTGTTGCGTCTTTGCCAGCGGGTAATAGTGGAGGATGTCCTCATCACAACTAGCCCAAGGCCGGCCACCACTTCTATTTATAGCCCCAAGGGCTAAAAGAGCCATTACCCCTCCACTGGGCACTTTTCGCACTGACCGGACTCGCAGGTCATAGTGACCAGACGTGCAGGTCGTAGAGTTTGGTTGCTCCTCGTGCGCCACGTGTACTAGCCGTTCGAAGATGACCCTTGCTCCCCAACGGCTAGCTCCCGCACGTGCATAATCCTAACCGGACCCGCATAGGTCCATCAACCGGACACGCCGAGGCCGAGTCTGGTCACCAACGCGTCACTACACAATTGACCGGACTCGCCTTTCTCCTATGACCAGACTCGACTCTCCCAGAGTCCAGTCACTTCCAGAGAGATTCCAGAGAGCTTTTTTGATGACTAGACGTGTCAGGTCATCACTGACTGGACTCGCCTATCGTCTGGTTGCTTCTGTACGTGAAGAAAACACTAACCGGACCGGACTCGCAGGTGCTGACCGGACGCGCAGGTCACAGAGTCCGGTCACAAACCTTTTAACGCTAAAACGGCTATAACTCTTAGCTCCGAACTCTGAATTTATGGTCTTAGATATTTTGGAAAGCTTACTCAGAGGGCTACACAACCCACTAGTAAGTTTAATCCAAAGAAAAATGGGTCTACACATAATTCCAATCCAAGTGCCATCTTATAGTTCGGAGTACACCGAAAAACCGTTTTCTCTTCTCCAAGTTGATTCAATTCAACTCCAACAACTTCTCCTTTGCAAATGTGCCAACACCACCAAGTGTATACCATCAAGTGCAAGTGTGTTAGCATTTTTACAAATATTTGTCAAAGGATTAGTCACTCATTTCACCACGCCACTCAATCCTAACACATATGCAAAGTTAGATCGCTCAAGTGGCACTAGATGACCTCATTTCACCACGCCACTCAATCCTAACACATATGCAAAGTTAGATCGCTCAAGTGGCACTAGATGACCAATGTGCAAACAAGTTTGGCCCTCTTGATAGTATGGCCATCTATCCTAAACCTGGTCATAAACTTCTCTACACACCTATGACCGGTGAAATAAAATGCCCTATAAATATACCTTTGCTTTGCGCATTCTATTCCATCTCCTCCAATGTTGATGCAACACATGCACCAACACGATCAACAAATGATATGATCCACTTCATATCATTCATCGATCTTGACATCACTTGCTCTTCACCGTTGCCTTTGTCCATCGGCACCAAGTCTTGCTCAAGCTTCACCGCCACGCAGTCCATCGCTCCAAAGCCTCCAACTTGCCCTTCACGCTTGCAACCGGTCCATCAAGCCAAGTCTTATCTTGATCTTCTCCACCTTAGTCACATGACTCAATGTCATGTCTCATATGCAATGAGCTCCTTCCTCACATGTGTGAGCCTTGCAACAAATCCGAGCCATTTTCACCTTCATGGCATATGTTGCTCACACACATGTACCTATGGACTAATCACCTATGTATCTCATATTTAACACAATTAGTCCACCTAGGTTGTCACTCAATTACCAAAACCAAACAAGGACCTTTCACTAGGGCTAGCGGCAGCGGCTATGGTGGAGGAGAGGTGGTGCCTCGGGTTTGGGGAGAGAGGAGAGGGAGGAGGCGCAAAGACAAAGAGGAGAGGGAGGCACTAGAGAGAGAGAAGAGGGGGAGAGGGGTAGGAAAGCCCTTAGGCTACTTCTTTACTAATCCCAATGATTACATTGCCTTTCTATTTATAGTCCTGAGGAGACTTGCATCTTAAGTAATCTAACGAGGGAAGTCCTTATAGATATGGACTCCTCCCAATCTACCTAATCTAAACCGATCCTATTTCTATTCCCTTTCCTTTGCTCCGGATATGGATGTCAGTGGCAGCAGGGGGCCGCCCTCACCATACGCGCCCTTCCCCTATAGGTGGCGCGGCTGCCCCCTTGGTGGCTGGGCTAGATGAGCCACCTGCTCCCATCTAGGCCCTCCATTAGATGTATGACAATAGTGGATTGGAGTAGGAAATGGAAAACAACCATAGCAATGAATGACATCTCCATGAGCTCCATGGAGACAGAGGAGACTACTCCAAGCTTGAGAAAGGAAATGGAAAGGCTAGGTAACTTTCACAATCAAAATGAGGTTGACACTATCTTCTAGTTTTTTTGCTCAAGAGAGAAGGCGTAGTCTGGTGGCTTTAGAGTATGTTTTAGTTATTTTCCAGGAAAAGAGCTTTGTGGAGGCCAAACTAATTAATTGCAATTTCCATGGCTTGGACAGAGCGACAATATTTTTTCAGGAAACTAGAGGTGTTGGTGGCATTAAAAAAATAAGAACCAAAGTACACATTTAATGAAAGAAAGAAAGTAAAGAAAGGAAAAAACATATATACATGGAAGTTCATCGGCTTTCCATACACATGGAGTAGCTAAGAAATCACTAGGAACGAACTTCAAAAGTGGTAGCTTAAATGTGCATACAGACTAGGAATGATATGTAAACACACTTCCAAATTAAAAGATGTCAATTCCAGTAAAACCACTTGACATGCAAAGGCTAGTAACACACTAAGATACATATTGATACTAGCCTGGTAGGCAGGCTAGTACCACCTCCATGCCAATTGCATCACAGAGGAGAGAATGCATATAACAGACTAACTGAACAAATAAAGTAATACTCAAGTATAGCAAAGATCATCACTTATAACATCGCAAGGCACACTATTTCTTCATAACAAAATTAGTTCCAATTTCAGACTGACTAAATGCAGCTACAGTATTGACATTGAAAACACAACAAGTTCAAAGCATTATTTATGCGAATTGCAAAGGGGATTACAAGTAGTGTTTCTGAAAAGGAATGCAATGCACGGTTTTAAGCAAAGTAACAATCAAGATTATTTAAGGTATGACAATTTTCATATGAATGCCAGATTCAGTAGTTACAGTCAAACGGATCAGCTGCTGACAGATCACTGGCCCGCAAAACATGTTTCATATTGTGGTGGCATTGATCCTCTGTGAAAGTAAATGTAGGACCTCTGGAAGACCTCTTGTCCAGCTTGAGCTGTCTCTGCTGCCTTCTTATCCAGTTCTTGTCACGGTAGAAACAACTTGGGACCAGAAAACTCATAGACTCAAGCATTCTTGCATTCTCCACAAAGAATGTCACAAATTCTAATTGTTCTGTTGTGACCTGAAAATTTGTCATCACTATTGTTTTCAGGCGAAGGTCAAGGGATTTGATTAGGTTCCTGTGTTTACGGCGCCAACGGTTCGTGCGCCCTCGTGCACGAGACTGGAAGTTAAAATGAGTGTGAAATATTAGTTCGGACCGAGAAATCAGAACAAAGATGGCCATGGCATTGTGGAGACCAAATTAACATTGTATGTGTGAACCATATATGGAACTAAGAAACATTACTAGCTGGATGTACAGCTTCTCCAGGCACAGAAAGCATCTAATGAAATTGAGAACATCATCCAGACACAGACCAAAAGGGAACACAGATAAAACCTTGACAGTATGCGTTGGCACCATTGCTCTCATATCAGCCGAACGTATACCCTTGGTCAAATAAAACATTTTGTTAGGGAACATAACAACAAGTTATAAAATAAAATTCTCTGAATGAAGATCAATGGGGGGAACTCAAATGTGACCAATGGAATTTCTATGGCTAAAACAGACCATAAATCACAATGACATGGAATACGGAATACAAGCAGCACTTAAGTGTGAACACTGGGAGTTGGGAGAGGGCTCTAGTTACCAGAAAAGTCGTAGATCCAAGAGTGAGCTTTGTCTTGTTATTATTCTAAAAAATACAGCCAAGGGTTTCCAGCTTTGGTGCTGAGACCACCGATATGTGCAACCTACTATATCGCTTAAAAATGATAAGCCTCTCAAGTAATGGGGCATCCTCAATAATGAGCTCCTCTATAATGGGACCTTGTTGAAAAGAACCAGTATGAACACCTACGCTCTTAGGGATCGGGAATTAATCTGAACATAGCAAACACCTTCATTGTATTTCATCAGCAAGATCTCGAGTGCAGGGCAACTATCAAGCATGGCATGCAGGGTCTCCTCGGAGATAATAGCATCAAAGAGTGTAAGCTGCTGGAGATTGGGGAATTGGAGTTTATTAACCATGATATCTGGGAGGCGGCATCCACCAAAGGAGACAATACAGAGTGTGGAGGAGAAGCGAAATATGGATGCTAGTGGTGGGGGATATAATGACAATGTAAAGTCAACTTCTGGGATGTGGAACTCAAGCTCTTGTAGCCCATTAAGGGTGGGGGACTGAAGCCAAGTAACAACATTGTCAATGTTTGTGCAGAGATAGTGTGCGGGGATGCAAAAGCATCGGGCAGGTCCAGGGTGAGCATAAAAAAATCTAGAAATGAGGCTCACAAGGTCTTTATCATCGTTGGGACCTTGGAGGTCACAATAGTCAAAATTAAGAGGGGCGGTGAGCCAAAGCTGGCTCCACATGGAGGATAGATACTTTGTACACGCACCATCCATGGTAGGAAGGAGGGAGATAATATCACCTAGGATGTCGTTGGGAAGGCCGCTTATATGGTCAACACCATCTTCATTTCCTTCTTTGGGAGTAGATTCTTTGTGACACAAACCTTGAAATCTCTTCTTCTTTGTATCAGGGGTGTCCTCCATCTTGACTATGCTCCTTAGGAAAGATGAAGTTTATGGATTTCTTTCAATGGGCTATTTTGACGGATTTCTGCGGCATGACTAGGATATGGATCGAGGTTGAGACGTGTCTTCTATCTTGACAATAGCACCCTAGAAAGGATGAAGTTTATGGATTTCTTTCTATGGGCTTTGTTTGGATGGGGTCGCGGTCGATCGAACAACAAAGGTGACGTGCGTAGAGGCAATGGTGTGGGACGGAGATAGAGAGTACGAGTGGTGGCGGCGCCGCCGCCGTTGGTGAGGGAGGGGGAGAGGGGACTAGGTTAGATAGGGTTAAGGAAAAATTTACAAGTATATAGAGCGAGTTAGTGAATAAAGGATGAAGGCATGCTAGTGGGAATGGGGGTTGGGCTGGGGTGAGTGGTGATGGGCCGGTGTGTGGGCCGAAGAAGAAGAACAACAACAATAAGAGGATGAGTGTAAGAATTCTTAGTCATTTAATACTGATCCATCGGTTAGAAACTAAGTGATAGAATTTTAGAATCCAACCAATGAAAATAATAGTGCACCTTGCTTTTTGTTGATTTGCTCTTAAGTCTTAATTGTAATTTGGCTATTTGGCATGCAAGGGCAGTAGCAATCATTGAATGTAGCTTTACTACATTTTAACTCTCCAAAGGCGACCAATAATGCTAGGTAGATGCAGACCAAGAGGCCGCCTCTGGATGATGGTCTGTGTTAATCGCTAATAACAGATGGTCAAAAGTACACCTGTGAAAATGGTATTTCTAGTTGGTGGATTACAATGCCCGCCTCTAATTTTTTTTTTTATAAAAACTAGCTCTAGCTTCTAGAGGTAGTGTGACTACTCCTTATCTTGCTTCCGATTAGCACCACCGAGTCGCTACTGGTAGGTCCACTGATACCGAGAGCCTCCTCCTCGTCAGATGGGACCTATGAGATCGAGAGACAACAAAACTCAAAGATCTCCATGGTGGATCTAGATCTAGCAGATGCAAAACAACAGCCAGATCTGCATGAGCGGGAGACTAGAAGAGATCAAGAGGGAGCACCTGGAATGCTAAGGATCAGATCCAGACAGGGAGAAAGTTGTGCCACCCTCAGCCTCCTCTACAAATAGGGAGCCTGCACTACCCTTGCCCCTGAAACCCGCTGGGCCTCCACAACAGCCGTGTCGCCCGAAGCTGGATGTCTTCCTCCACGCACCGCTCAGAGGCTGCTAGTCACCTCTGCGCACCCTGCCCATAGCCCACCGGTCTCCACGAACGTGCCACATGCCACCCTCTTCCACATGTGTTGCTTGGCACCAGTTAGTTTTCTCTACACTCAGATAGCCCGGATCCCCCAGCCTCCTCCACCCTCAGTCTCATCTCCTGTCACCATGAGAAATAGAAGAGAGAGATTTAGATACGCACAGGGAAAATTAAAGAGGGGAGAGAGTGAAGGAGATGGATAGAGGAGATAGAGAGAGATGATAGATATTCTCAACTACTACTAAAGATGTCCATACAGCCCGGCCCGAAGCACGGCATTTTAGCCCAGCACGGCACGGTGAGCTGCGGGCCCGGCCTGGCACCGCCTGATGCATAGGGCCGTGCCTGGGCCGCTCCCCAGGCACGACGGGCGGCACGGCACGACCCGAAAAATACTACCGGCCCGTTAAAGGCCCGTTACCCCAGTCAAATATATATGCAGATTTTTATCCTCCATAACCCTAACTCCCTTCCATCACAGAAGAAGCAACCGCCGCCACCTCCCGTTCCGACGCCGCACACGCGCGAGCGCGACTCCGCACACGCGGACGCGCCCTTCTCGTCCCGGTCACTTGCTTCTCTTCCTCCCGATGCTTCTCTCCAATTTGCCTCCAGCACGCCTCCTCCACTCCATCAACCTGCCGGCCATGTAGATCCGGCATCGAGTGCCTCCGGTCGTGCGGATCTGACGGCGAGCCCGTGGGAGCAAAGCGCGGCGGCGGCGGCGGCTCCCCTCCTGGCTCCTGCCTCGGTGAGCACGTGGAGGTCGCGCCTGGAGGCACCACGCGGAGGCTCCCTCTCCGACTCCATCGCTACAGCCGTGACCTCACTTCCTCCGTTGACGGCGCTGCCACGCGGGCCTCAGGCGGGCACGACACACTAGATTGACCATGCCTTCTCGGGCCGGCCCGGCCCGAAAACCAGCCCGACAGGCCGTGCCTGGGCCGTTGGTCAGGCACGAAGCCCAGTTCGGCACGGCCCGAGAGGCACGGCGTGCCATGCCAGCCTGACCCCCATTGGGCCGTGCTTGGCATGGGCCCGTGCCAGGCCGGCCCAATGGCCATCTATAACTACTACGACTCTCCTTTGTGCCTCCAAGCATGGGTCTCCCCCGCGTCATTGATCTGTCAACCATAGGCCTCCATGCTCACACTAAGATCTTGTCATCCCTCAGCTTCCATGCACGCACTTGATTTGTATAGAGTCATTGGAGCTTCCAGTGCACACCAGAGTTCTCGGGTGCCTACACCGAGATGTTCTGGGGGACAACAGAATAACCTAGTGCCCCTCATCGGAGAGTCACCGGAAAATGCGTATAGTCATTGGAAGCTCCAACGGCTAGTTTGACTCAGACAGAGCGCGTGCGTGGCCACCTGAATTGTCCAGTGGTGCACATTATGTTGCACCAAAGATAGCGCTACAGGTTTAAACTTCACATTGAATCTAAGCCATTAGTTTGAGCGTCGCTTGCTCCGGTGGTGCCTGTCTAGTGGGCACCTGACTCTACCGGTGCCTACGTAGACAGCCTACCATCAAGCCTGTAACGGCTACTTTTTGGGAGCTCGATAAATACAAGTTGGCTGGCTCTTGAGGCCCCTCTTGGCAACCATTCCAATACTTGTGTAAGCTCTAAAAAACACCTCCCACTCATCTCCTTGCTAGTTGCTCGATACAAAGTGAGATTGGGAGAGATCTAGTGCATTTGCATAGTTGATTTGCATTTGCTGGAACTAATTCATTATTTAGGCTGCGGATTTCTTGTTACTATTGGTTATTGACGTACGCCACTTAGATGGCTTGAAGCAGCGGTGATCATTGAGGGGTGTGTTCATGATTGTTTTGGCCTCCAATCAGTGATTTGTGAGTGGTTTTGATCCCACTTCGTGGAGATTACAAAGGGATACTCTAGTGGAATGTGCGTGTCTAGTTGGAGTCCTCGTTGTGTTTGATTATTACGGCACCCAGGTTGTGGGTATAGCTTGAGCATCTAGTTAGTGCACGAATCCCTCGTCTTAAGACTTGCCACAGCGAGGAAATAGATTGTCAGTAAGCCACCGAACGTCGGGACAAATTGATTGTCTCCCTCTTGCCCAGCTCAGTTCGCTACTACTCACTTGTGCATTAATTTCATTGACCGCCGCCGTGCTTTTTAAAATAATATAATATTCTTACGGTCATGTTCTTGTGCTTACCAGGGAGAAATGCATTTGCTTGAATAAATAAAATATTGTGTTGTGTTCAAATATCTTTTGCAATTTTATGCATGTGTGACTCGATGGAATAAAAAATTGGGTATGGTTGGATCGCCCGTGGTGTTTTTGTTATTCTTATATGGTTGAGTGATTACCAGGTAAATGCACATTTTTCTTGAATAAAAAATCACCTGTCTGGTCGCTACAAACCTTTTATATAATTGTATTCCTATATATATGCCTCGCCCGAAGAAAATAAAAGTGAAGAAGACAGAAAAAGCCACATTTTTCTAGCTTTGGTTCCTTGGCAAAAATGGCTTTGGCTTCATTAACTGTGGCTTGGTTTGGCTTCATAAGTCGTTCCTCATGTGTTCTGTTTAATAGGGTTTTGATTAAGCCAATGGAGAAGCCACAACAAAAACCCTACTAAATAGGGTCTAAAGAAATAATGTTTGCTCTAAACTGTTAAAGATTAAGGTAGCAGTGATTCACCTCCAAGTATCTTTCCTACCTCTAATGCACAAGTCAATATAAACAAATGCATCCCAAACCAGCATATCTAACAAGTCAAACTGTACAAAGTGATCACCATATATAGTCAAAGTTTTTTTTTAGCATTTTTATGTTAGTGATGATAGGTGTTCCACAAACCGAGTGTATCTCACCTAGTTAGGTTTCTTGTGGTTGAACATGTCCACCCGTGTTCAAGTCCTTAATTCGAGTGCTCGAAATTTCCTAGATATATTCTAAGATTTAATGGACCTATTCTTTCAGTGGTAAGTGATGTGCTCATCAACAAGGTGTTAATGGTAAAATGACTTCGCCCAGCTAAGATCTGTTGGCTCAGACTTTTAGAGGTACTCATAGGAATAAGGTGTCTATGATTGCGTTTATAGAGGTGAATGTGCATGTATGTGAGTGTCTCATGCAGTTCTTCAATAGCCATCTCTCACACATTTCCAAGCATATTACATCCTAAAATTTCCATTTTGGTTATAAAGAAAACACTAAATAGAATGAATAATATTAATATTTCTATACAATTTTTTAAGATCTATTTAATTTGTTCTCAATTTAGAGAATGATAAGTGTGATCTTATAATGTTTTTTACAATTGAATATAATTTTATTGTTAAATTCCATGCCTTTGTATTGATTTTCTTGTGTGGAAAATGAAATTACATAATTTGATTAAACCTCGAATATGTTTAGTTCTATTTTAAAATGGAAAATCTAATTGTGTTGGACTCCACATGAGTAGATCTACACAGTAAACATATAATATAGTATGCTTTAGTACAAAGTTTTTGCTGTAACTTTAGATCTATATTTTTCTATAATGAATTCATTACTGCAGTTTCTCTAGTCCAACTGTGGTGAAATTTTTATGATGGCTAATCATTGCTGCTTGAGTTGTAGTAAATTTTTCATGCTCATTAGATCGTGTATGATTGAGTTACAGATTTATCTAGGTTTATATTTGTTAAATAGTTTTTAAATGAATTAAATTTATAACTCAATCATACATGATCCATTGAGCATAAATTTTTTGCTGGACTCCACATGAGCATATCTACACAATGAACATATGATATGGTATGCTTTCGTGCAAAGTTTTTGTTGTAGCTTTAGATCTATACTTTTCTGTAATTAATTCATAACTGCAGTTTTTGTGATCCAATAGCGAAATTTTTATGGTGGGTTAATCATTACATGCTTGACATGTAGCAAAAATTTCATGATCATTGGATCATGCACGACTGAGTTATACATTTATCTAGGTCTACAAATTAAACATGAAATAATTAGCTCACCATAAAAATTTCATCATAGTTAGACAAAAGAAACTGCAACTAAGAATGAATTATAGAAAAGCATAGATCTAAAGTTACGACAAAAAAATTATACTAAAGCATATCATATTATATGTTCACTTTTAGATCTACTCGTGGAGTCCAACACAATTGAATTTTTTCATTTTATGATTTTTCAATAATTCAACCGAAATAAACATGGAGAAAAAGGGAAAACCAGACACGGGTCAAGTTGCCGGTTTTGGAAGATGGAGAACTATTTTCGCTTTTAAGTTGAGGGAAACAAAATAGACTTTTTCTTTCTCCATTCACCCAATGGCGATTTATGCCATTACCGCCACCTCCGAGCAGGAGCGCAGCTTTTCCTCTCCCTCATTTTCCTTATAATAAAAAACAACGTTGGCCTCCTGCTGCAGACCATGGCCCACAGGCGTCACATTAGCCCAGTGTAATGTAAACGAGCAGGGCCACGTTTCATCTTGTTAAAAGCCCATTCCTGTCCAACCGCCTTCTTCTCAATGCCTTCCAGCATGGGATGGAAATGAGAATGGGGCGTGAATGGGCCGACCCGCACCTGGCCTTGGACCAATCTCGTGGCCTCAAAAGTCAATTTGTCATGAATCAACCCATTTTATTTAAAGGTCATATATGGCCTCTTTAGTCCAATGAATAATATAAGTCGCCCAAATATTTCTCTATTAGCGTAGGCCGTAAATAAATACTATCAACCTATCAACCCTTTTAGAAAAGATAAGATACAAGACTGAAATGTATTATGATGACAATGAAGGTTATTAGTAATACATCAGATTAATTAAGTTTGTAAGTGAACCATGATTCTAATTTCACTTCCGAAAAAAATGATATTTCTCAAGCTACTTCTAAGCATAGACGTGCTTACAAGTTATGATCAACCATGCTTATTTAGAAAAAAAAAATGTAAATGACCTCCCCTTTTCATCTCCTTTTTACAAAATATAAATCAAGAAAACGATATATAGCACGTAGGACCAAAGAAAGATCTCGTTGAAGCAGAAGCGCCTGAGGCTCCCCCTGCTGTCGCCGTTTGACAACTGTGAAAACACAGTTCCTGAAGAAAATGTTAAATTGCCACAAATCCGACCGTATCCACACATTTCGTTAAACCAGACTTCGCATCGCAGATGCACAGGTGCGTTATTTGTAGCAGAGCATTTTGCAAGTACTGTATGCAAGACTTTCACCCTGTTTTTTTAGCACTTATTCAGCAGTACATTCGGCGAAAGAACAGTGTTTTTCTCTCACAATAAATCAGCAGCAGCAGCAGCCAAATTTCAGCGAAACAAACAGGGCTGCCATGACCTGTCTCAAGTACTAGGAGGTATGATTGAATATAAACAGAGATACAGTATTGTTTCTTCATTCAGTCCAATAAATTTGATAACACAACCAGAGTTTACCTGCTCTTGTAGTTCCAAATAAACACTTGGTATATTTCAAAATGATAAAATGTAATAACCTGTGTCAATAATTAATGCTTGGCTAAAAAAACTGTTCATGTCAGGATGCACTTGCTTGATACAATTAAAACAATACATTATGGAAAATGAACAAAAATGGGGTAGCTTCATTCACAGAAGCCTAGAAAAAAATTGAGACGGATCCGAATTAAGAGATTTTTTTATCTACCATGATATGGGCACTGTAGAAAGAATTGAAAAGGCATTCACTTGACAATATAATGAATATCTCCTAACAATTTTATTCATGGTTGCATTAATGTTACATTAGTACCCTGTGAG
This sequence comes from Saccharum hybrid cultivar R570, assembly GCA_038087645.1. Taxonomy (NCBI): domain Eukaryota; kingdom Viridiplantae; phylum Streptophyta; class Magnoliopsida; order Poales; family Poaceae; genus Saccharum; species Saccharum hybrid cultivar. The sequence continues at coordinate 9,222,118 of JAQSUU010000347.1, read as the reverse complement.
TAAATACACATGCATGTGGTCAAAGTGAAGTGAGGGCCATTCATCTATGGATTTCATCTGCTTTCACAATTTACACATTTGATGTATGTTGCTTCCGCATTATAGTAGATAATCATAATAGAAAAAGAAAATACTATCAGGAAGTATTAGGGGCAAGCTGTCAATATAACTATAGAAATGCCTCACGTTTTCTCTTTCTAAATGTGCAGGGTCAATGACATCATTGTAATTTGTAAGCACCCAAAGGTCTCTTGAGCGGATTCTTTTGAGGCTTCCTCGGCAGAAAGGGCAAGACTCCGATCTCTTATACCTATACCAACAACAAGATAACATTAAGCAAAGCTATGAATAGAAGGCAAAAAAAGTTATAACACATGGGCATACATTGTATTATTAAATAACTAAAATATAGTGCTATAATTAGCCTCAGAATCCATATCCAAATTGCATAAGCCTGTTCAAATTCACATACAGATAATAAAAATTATGAAAGGCAATTACCAATCTCTATAGCACTTTATGCACATTGCATGACTGCAATTAGGCAGGACCATCTTGGTGCATGCCTCCATGCAAATCCCACATTCATCCTCCCTTTCCAGATCCTTACCAGAAAGCTTTTTCCAATCCTCCATCCTTCTCCTACTCACTATATCTTTGCATCGACCCTTCCCCTTCAGGTCCCTCTCGATCAAACTACTCTCAAGCTGCTGCAGAATAGGATAGATAATTGCTGCAATGCAAGAAGCTTATGAGAATTCAAGTCCAAAGCAGATTGATGTGGAGGTTACAAAATGGCCATATAGGCTAGAGATTACCATAGAATTCCCTAAGGCTTGCCCGCCTTTCATATGTCGACACCGAGCTATCTCCATCAGCATAAACCTGTGTAAACAAAAATATAAAGATTTTAATGCCTGAAACCCAGGCCACCTGTACAGAAAAACAAATATAAGAGGTCCAAATTCCAAAACTACATACTGAAATTTTACCTTGCATATGAGAATGTGAAACAGTCCTAAATAGCTGGGAAGAGCATAACAGCAGCCGCAGTCCAGCCATTGGATGAAGTACAAAAAGAACGGAGCCAAGGAGCTGAACGACAGCCTCATCTGCACACATGCTCCACCATAATTCCTCTGAACTGCATCCGCCCTGGAATTTGCAAACCAGCAGTAAGTTGAAACCGTCCAACCTAACCAATCATGACAGCAGCATTGAAACACAGATAGGGGAGAAAAATCGTTACGCCAGAGCAGCATTCTTCAGAAATGCAACAGATTATGGCTGGCCAACATACTGATTGTGTTTTTCACTGATTCCTAGCATAACCGCAGGTGAACTCCCTAAATTACTCTCTTCGTTGATTAATTGGAGTGAATTTACTAAATTACTACCCTACGCTGGGAGTCGACAAATTACGGCATTTCCAAACTGGGCACTTTCCCCAATTTCAGCGCGCATGGTCATAAGAAAAATCTAATCCAAGGTGCAGGCGAGGCGAGAAATGCCCAAAATAGCGCACAATCCAGGGCTGGGTCAGAGGTAAAGATGCTTACATGGCGTTAGCGTGGTGGATGTCTGCCTCTAGGGCTTTGAGGGGGCCTCTCAGCGGGAGCTGCCGCCCCAGCTCGCCCCGCTGCGCCATGGACCGGCCGCCCTCCCTCCAAGAACCCGAGTTCTCGATCCTAGTCAGTTGCCGGCCCCCAACGCCAATAGACTGTGCCAGCTGCCTTCCTTCTCCTCCCTGGGGTAGAGAGAGAAAGCTCGCAGCTTTCCGTCGGGGTGGGGTGGGGGGCGAGAGGGTCAAGAAAGCGGTGAAGGGAGAGAGAGAAGGACGGAGAAGATGAAGAAGCTTGTGGAGACGGAAAGACCGATGGATGGACTTTGGGGGACCCCTTTACGCCTCGTTTAGTTCCCCGAATCGGGGGTGGCAAACTTTGCACAGTGCCACCCCCGAATACTGTAGCACTTTTGTTTTTTTTTTTAATAATTGTCCAAATCTTGATTAATTAGGCTTAAAATGTTCGTCTCGTAGAGTACAATAAAACTGTGCAATTAGTTTTTGATTTCATCTACATTTAATACTCCATGTATTTGTTGGCATTTTGATGTGATGGGGAATCTTCTTTTTGCATAGTGGAATTTGGGGGTGAAATCTGGAATCTAAACAAGGCCTTAGGCTTGTTCGTACTTTTGTGTATGGCCCGTTCACTTCCCAAAATATTTCCTCTGTCACCCGTCACATCGAATCTTGATGCATGCATGGAACATTAAATGTAGGTAAAAAAAATAACTAATTATACAGTTTGTCTGTAAAGTTCGAGATGAATCTTTTAAGCCTAATTAATTCATGGTTGAATAAATTTTGTCAAATAACAACAAAAGTGCTATAGGAATATTTCCTCCAAATATTTTGGAAGTGAACACAGCGTGTGCAAAATCGTTTCCTTTGTGCGATTATAATAATCTGATCTGTTGAGGGGTCGCGGAGAGGCAGCGATTACGGCCTAGAATCGCGTGATTATATATTTTCAATTCATTGCGGAGACCGTAAGGCCGTTTTCATCGCCCTGATGGTAAAAAATGCAATCGGCTCTTTACTCCCTGCATTGTCGAATAGGAATTTAGACTCTGTTTCGAACACGGTAAAAAAAAATTCAATTTTTGTGTTTTCTGTAAAAATAAACTGATTTTGTGTAAATTCTATGAAATTCCTATGTTTCAAACATGCTCTTATGATTTCTACGAAGGGAAATCGCTTACAACGAAAGTGCAGCACCCGTTGAATTCTAAGATTCTTTTTTCCATTTCTATTTTTTTCTTTAAGGAATCATGGTTGAACTTAAGGTGCGTTTGGTATAGTTTCCTAAGCAGTTCCAACAGTAGTTTTTGTGCCACGCCAACGAAATGGAGTTCACAGAAACAGCTTCGGGCGTGAAGCTCTTGAAGTCACGGTAACTAGAGTCTCATGGAGGAGGTGGAGCCAAAAAAAGAAGAAAAAAAACAAGCTCATCCTGGTTCCAACCTCTATCTTTGCAGGGCACATATCGAAATGACCTTCGTGCTCGCAAGTAGCAGTGGCTCGTGACCACGCGTTCGATAACGGTCAAGGCAAAGACGCAATTAGGTGGAATTTTCAGCAAATGGCGGTCAGTCTTGAGCGGGAGCCCAAGATGAGGCACGACAATAGGACAGAGACGGGAGGGCAGCGAACGGGCAAGCCGTGGGTATGTGAGTGCGGTGTGGTAAATGAGGTGGACGAGTGCGGTAGGGGAGATGAGGCTGCGAGGGAGATGAGGTGGGTGAGGAAGCACGACAGATTTGGTGGTGCGAGAGAGAGATAGCAATGGGAGAGGAAGAGATAAACAGGAGGAGAAGAAATAAAAAAAATTAAAGGAGCAATAAATAAAGGGGAAAAAAGGAAAGAAAAAATGAAAGAGAGGAAAATAGAAGAGCATAATGGGCATTTCATGCATTTTATCTACTAGGAGAAGTTATTTTACCAAATGTTTTTATAACTAGTGAAGTTGGAGCTAGAAAAAGCTATTTCATCATAGAAGTCAGAGCTGAAGTTGTATTAGTTAGAAGTGGAGTTATAGCAAACGGCCTCTTATTATTTACTAAACAACTAGGATGTTTGAATCCTACAAACAACAATAAATAAAAGTTATATGACCATTTTGAACTTGATCTGGAACGAAGTTTAATTACTACATAGGACTAGACTTTACTATTATGGCTTTCAAAAGTATATGCTTATAACCGAGACACTTGGAAAAAAGCCACAAATCCATACTACAAGTAGGATAGAGTAGTCCTGGGCATTCGGGTAACCCGAAATTTTCGGGTCAGGCAGTTCAGGTAATTTGAAATTCGAGTAACAGAAATCAATACCGATATTCGTCCTGAAAAAACACTACCCAAAATTTCGGGTACCCGATAATTCGGGTTCGGGTATACCCAAACTACCTAAGATTTATAAAAATCAACGTTGTACAGAATTCAAGCAGACTGGTGCGGCGGTGGTGTCGAGTCGTCCTTGGCTCCTCATCCCTCGATCTGCCTCACACGCTCCTCCTTGTCCCTCGATCTGTTGGTGCGGTGGTGCTAGCGCCGGGTTCCAAGTGCGTGCGCCGCCTAGCCGCTCGCGGAACAGCGTCGTCGCCCGCCACCTTTGTGGCCGCTTGGGAGGTCACCATCGCAAGCTGGACCGCTTGAGCCTGGAGGCCTTGAGGAGGAGGCATCCAGTCGAGGGCTCGACGCTCCACTGCTTGACGGCTCGAGGCAGAGGCACGCCGCCGCTGACGCTAGGTTTTGCAATTCGTGTTTGTCTGTCGAGGACTCGAGGTCTCTATCTCTCGGGGAGTCATGGTGGGGGAGGGGGGGTCTGGGGGATCCTTTTGCGCTTGGAGCCTGGGATGGGGCTTTGGGCTGTCCTGTGTTGGGACGAATGAAGTGGACTAAGTTGAGGGCTGTTGGGCGTTCTTGTAGATATCGGGTATTTTGGGTAATTCGGGTACCGTGACTTGTTACCCGAACTACCCGAATTAATTTCGGGTATCTCAAGTTAATATCTGAACTACCCAAAATAATTTCGGGTTCGGGTAATTCGGGTCTGGGTAGTTCGGATTCAAGTAATGGGTATCGGGTATTTTGCCCAGGCTTAGGATAGAGAAAATAACAATTGCCAATAATAGCTAAGTGGTGATCAATAAATAAAACCTTATGATTTTGGATTGATCCTTAATTTTTTAGTAGTTTTGAGGATGTTTTCACAATATTGTACTGTTTTTTATGTTAATAAATAGAAAAAAAATATGAAACAGATTGATCGAAACAAATAGGAGAAAGAAAACCAACAAGCTAGCTAGGACTAGGGCGGCGCCGTACCTAGATTGATGAATTAAAAAATATATAAGAATAAGTTCAAGTATCCACCTATGAATTTTGAGCGTCCGAAAAGTTATTTTAATTTTATTATAATTATAACTTTTAAAATGCCTCTCTTGGTTTTAGAAGATGAAATAGTTCTAAAGGAAAGAAACATGAACAATTACTAAGCATAAATTAGTAAAGACTTTTTTGAAGTAATTTCTATATACTCCTACATCCTAAGACTTTCTCTTAGTAATATACAAATGATGTTAGTATGAAACTTTAGAATTGACTCTCTTGGTTTTATAAGATGAAATATTTTCGAAGGAAGCATAGTTTAGTTTTGAAATTTTGAAGTAATTTCCATATATATCCTAAGAGTTACTCTTAATATACAAATGATGTTATTGCAATCAATTGTGTACACCAATATAGTAGGAATTATATAAAAAAGTATAAGATTATTAACAGCAATAGAATCACCTTTATGGTATGAAACAATGCAACCATGATATCGAAATTCCAAGAATTTCCTTATTTTGAAAAGTATGCCTAGATAGTTTGACTAAATGCAACTTGAAACAAATACTTTTAGGAAATAAATAGCTAGACTTGTCACATCAAATTGGAATGTAGATAAAAACAAAATGCATAGCATGGGAAAAAAATTCTCCTAGTTTTCTCCAAACCTTGAGGGAATCACCATGTCTACAATGCAGTGTGTAGTGGATGCACCAGAGCTTGATGCCATCCTCTCCTCGGCTTAGCTACTACAGACACTAAGGTTGTCAAAATCTTGATCTAGAATCAGATGGGAACTTTAATGGTACAGTGATAGGACCGTAACTAATGTGATTGTATGATCGTAAAATCATGAAATGTACTTATTAGAATCGTAGAATCAACCCAATAAACTAAGATCATAAAGTCATAAAAATCACATTATAGAACCAATGTTTTCATAACTATGACAAACACGCTAAAATTGTCGTGTTATGGTCAACCCTTTTTTCAAAACTCTGCTTCCCTACCATTTAATAAATAGTATCAGTTGTGACGTTTCCCCCTATTCCGACTTTTGTTTTCTCATTAACCTAGCACCACATCTATACCATCAATACTCCTCAACCATATTGTAGCCTATCACCCGGTCGTATACTTCTCTTGTAAGGAACCAATGTCTAGAACCATTGAAAAAATTACCAACTTCACTAGTTGGTATTGTGGTCTTCAAGGGTAGGATTAGATAGCTTAGTTGTTCCTCATTCTCATTTAGTAGATCTAAGAGTGCTTTCAACATTTTCTACTATTTTTTAATCTCAAAATAAATTGAAAATCCACAAGCTATGATTGTCACTGTATGAAATTGTATTAAAATTTCAAATAAATAACAATAAACTGAACCCATTGATAATTTTGCAATGACTAAGGAGTAATTTGAATTTTATGTATCTTTCAAAGCGCATCTTTGCTTTTTATGAGATTAAAAATATTTTGGTAAGGAAATAAAAATAAACAGTTACTACACATAACTTAGGAAGTGACATCCTGGTATTTTGAGGGATGTTCTTAATTTATGAATTAGATGAAAGATAAGAAAAGCATGAGATTACTTTTACTTATCGGAAAAAGAATACCTTTATCATTAACAACCGGCTATTTCCACAAAGAGAAACCTTGTGTGCATTCAAACAATACAAGCACGATATTGAATTCCAAGATTTTTCTTTCTTACAAAAATCTCTGCCCACATAGTTTATCTGCATGTAAATTAAAACAAAAACACTTCTGGGAAATATAAGTACCTTGTTTTTGGAAATCAAACTGAAACTAAATAAAAAAATGAGTAGCATGGGCTCAAAACCCCTCTCAATGCTCGCTCGCACACACCCACCCCACCCTGCATTCCTTCTTGAGTGGACCAACCGGAGCATGACGTATCCTCTCCGGGCCCAGCTAATGCAGACATCCTAAATTGTCCCATCTGGTCAGCGCCTCCTTCAAACTGTTATTTAAGCAGTAGCTGTAGTGACGTTTCCCCCACACTTATTTCACGCGTTCTATCTGCCACCTGTAGGAACTACTGTAGATAATTGCTGTAAGTTGGCCTTGATGGGGGCGTTTTTTTCCTCGATCGTACAATTGTGGTACGTTTTTCAATAAAAAGAAGTAAAGTTTGAGACAGTAGAAGGACACACAAGTAATTCTAGGATTACCGTAGCGGTCCCAAAGACCCACAGCAACGAAAGAAACAAAAACAAGAGAAAAAAAAAGGTACTGAGACCCAGTGCCTCGACACCCTGACAGACTGAGAACCTGTGAAAGAAGACAACAACGCAGCAGTAACCAACAGGGTTTTTTTTGGCATATAAACTATTTCCTCTTGATAAATTCATGCTTAAGTACATATAAGTTAAGCAAAAAAAACAAATAGTGCACTCTAAACTTTGATCCGGACCCAACGTTGGTCTCGTGGTGAAATAAAAAATTGTCCCTACAGACCTACAAATTTTTTTTACTTGCACTCCAATCCACCTCAATCTACATGCATTAGGGTAGATTGAGGTGAAAAATTAACTATAAGAGAAAGAGAAACAGAGACGGGACGTCGTGGTGTTACTTCACTTCTGCTATCAGGCACATGGCATCTGATTGTGCACAGGCGTCTCAAGAGAAATGGAGCAGCCATGGAAGAGACTGCCCAAGAGCAATAAGGTTGCGCACGTTGGCTGTGGAGAACATGCCAACCAATTGTTCAAGAGCAACTTGGACTCTGTTCCTAATCTGGTGAACCTTGATTCCTCTGAGACCATGGTTCAATGGAAGTTAATTCCATCTGAGGAAGAACAGATACTTCGAAACATATAGTAACTGAACACACCATGGCAACTATACCAAAGCATTTTGAGAATCCAGAAACATAGCATCAGTATGAAGACTACCTGAACATCATACAAGAAAGCATAGCAGAACAAGGCTACAACACCTAATACAAAAAGGAAAGCTGACATGCTCTTATAGGACACATCCGAAACAGTGGATTCTGATTGTTGCTCTGGCGTTTTTACTTATAAACAAATCGAGCCTCGATAGCATCAATCTTCACAGCACCACAGATAGGACACGCCGCAAGCCTGGCTACACACGGCTTGCATGCACAGAGGTGTTGGCATGGCAACACAAGCATACAGGCATTACCAGAGTTGCAAACCTTACAGATCAGATTGGGCTGTGTTGTCTCCACTGCTGCTCTCGCCATGCTCGATGCTTCACCTCTAGAACTTGGAGCACCTAAATCATTAGATGAAACATGTGAATTCGCTTCCAGCTGCATGGTACGACGGATAAGTGTCTGATTAATTTCATATGCGGCCATAGCGACGTTCATCCACTCATCTCTGTCATGCAGTGTTGTTTCTAGATCCTCTTGCTTCTTCTGCAGCTCTATTCGCAGACTGGCTATCTCATCATGCTTTTGCATCAGCACATCTCTTGTCACAGATTCCACAAGGTTCAGTACAGTTGCGTTCTGCATAGATATTTGCTGCTGCAGTGACACCCGCAACTGTTCGTTCTGATTTTTTAAGAAAAAAAATGAAATAAGGAGCATAAGTTAGACAACATCAGGGTAAAATTCAGAACCAAATGGTGGGCAAATAAACACTTACATGGAGTTGAAGGACCTGATCCAACTGCAGCCTGTGCTGCTCAAGGGAGAACCAAAATGATGACAGATTTGTGTGCTGTTGGCCAATCGTATCTAAGACCTGACCTATTGGTAAAGCGAAAGAAAGGGCATTTGCTTGTGGCCCATGAGGTTGATCAGCATATTCAGAATGGGTTTTGAGGTTGTCCATTGCAGACACCTGAGAACCTGACAGAGGGTGTCTCCGATACTTGTTCGAAGTTTAGTGCAAAGGATACCTCCTTATATAGAAAAAAGGGATTCGTGGTGCATAATCAATACTAGTGACTCCCCTAGTCCCCTATCCCTTGAGAAAGATGTATGCTATCTCTACTCATTTATTTAGTTGAAGTGTTCATGAACGTCACCTGTCTAGGTAGATTTTTACCTGTCCTATTCATTGCCAAAGATACATCTCCACGGAAGTTTCTGTTCAACTCAAGGTCAGTCAAGCTTACCATTGATAACCTTGTGACGTTTGTTCCACAAATGCTTGTCTTATGTATTTAATAAGAGATGCACTACTTCCATCCAAATAAATTGCTACTTATTTGGTAGAGGATTCTATAGCCCAAAGGCTGGCACTAGCCAAATAATATAGGATGTATTAAACACTAGTGTCCTTTGTTTAGTATCTATTAACCTTAACTAAAAACTGAAGTTTGAAAATTGTTGAGATTTTTTTTCTGGAACACGCAGGAGAGCAATGTATCCGTTTGTTAAAAAAGAGGAAATGTACTCAGCCGGTGGGGAAAGACCGCCCTGTGGTATTGCACTATGAAGCTCTCAGTCAAACCAACCAAGAAACCCGTGATCCCATGCTTCACCCTATAAGGCCGAAAACTTACAATGATCTTCTGGGCTAGCGACTGCTGCAACTACCCCCTGGTAGGAGAGCCCAAACCAACCATAAGTGCCGACAAAATTCTTGAGATTGTTTTGTACATTCCTTGGCGAACAACTGGGCGAGGATCTTTTACGAGTCCTCCTCATGATAAGGAGCAATCTTTATCCAGAAATCAGAATCGGAATCAAACAAAAGGGAGAAAATTTTCCAGAAGTAACTGAAGATGGAATTTAGGCCTTGACAAATGGAGAAACACAGGAAGGTGCAAAACAAAGGATAAAAAAAACTCCAGAGAACTGGACAAAGGTATGATAGATGTAATGCTGGTCATCCAGAATCCATCCCACACTGTCCCTCAATGGCTGGAAGAACCACGGGGGTCCTGTCCAAACACGCAATCAAGTTCTTTTCCATGGGGCAAATTTGATAGTCCCCAATAAAAAAAGCTTGGTAGGCTGACTTGCTGCTGTAGGAACCAGAAGAGCAGAGTTTCCAGATCTAGGACATCTTGCTGAAGGACCAGGCCATCTACTAAATCCCAAATTTGAAGGTCTCAACCAATACTTGCACTGTAAGGGCCCCATATCAGCCACCCAACCCCGAATAAGGTGTCAATCAAAACAGAAAGTAGCAAACACAACTTAATCAAAATATATAGATCACAACATTTTAATAAAGATTGATTAGTTAGATTCCATGACAAGTATTAGAGTACACAGTAGAGAAGAGCAAGACATGAACTGCTTAGGCACGAGTTCCACATGACAACTAGAATCATATGCCACCAAGTGAAACTTAATCTATTTATAAACCGCACAACAGAACAAGCAACCATGTTGCACTCCAAAGGCAATATGATTAGTAGGGGGTGAAAGTGGGTACACATAAGGTAATTCTAGTAGGCTATCATTTTTGTTCCACTTTTTCTTGCTCCAAAATACAGATTAGTTTTGTGTCAAATGAATGACTGAGAGAAATATAAACTTTGCATCCCTAATGATTAGTTGTTTCTTCATCGAGAAAATCCAAGAGGGGTGCAAGTGCAATCGCACCTTATTGTACATTTGGGAAAGGGTATGAATGGTGCCAGGCTAAAATGACCAGGGATTGTATACAGGCTACATACTACTAGCTTGATCGGTGTCTGACGCAATGTTTTCAGATCGGACGACTAATCGCGATTAGTCGTCATTATCGTAAATAGGTGCTCGATAAGGGCCCTCGATTAGTTTTTTTCGATCAGAAAACTTATCGTCCGATAAATGACGACTAATCGTGATTAGTCGTCCGATAAGGCTAGCTGGACGATAAGTTGGGCCAGTACAGGTACATGATGTAGATAGAATTCGGCCCACCTTTGGCTGACCCATTAGGGTTAGAAGAAGAGGAGTGCTGACGTGCTGAGTGAGGGGAGTGAGTGAATCAGTGAACCAGCTGCAGCCGCCGCATTTCCAGCTCCCGCTCGACACATTCCATTTCCCGCTCTGGCTCTGCTCTCCCTCGCAGCCGCCGGCGCCTCCGCCCACTTCTCCTCCGCCTGAGGCCTGCATCTTCTCCGGCCGCGGCCTACCTCTCTGGATCTTCCTCGCCGGCGTCCACAGCTACGTCCACGCCTCTCTCCGGCGTCCGCGGCAGCTCCATTCGTGCCTCTCGCCGGCGTCCAAAGCTCCGTCCGTGCCTCCACCTCCGCCCGTGTCTGTGTCCTCCCGTGCGCAACCCCAGCAGCTCCGCCGCCGCCTCTTAGGCTCTAAGATACTTCCTCCATTCCTCGAGACATGGACGCTTGGAGGACGGACGCGGGAGGCCTGAAGCTTCAAGATGAGCCAACACTCTGCCTCCTTTGAAGGTTGGTGTCTATGTCTTCCTCTGCTACTCTGCTGTTGTGCCTGTTGCCTCCAATTTGTGACACATTTGTGTGGCTACGCCGATCTATATATATAGTATATACAGGGTCGATCAGGTCATCCAGGCATGAGGACGACTAATTGGTCCGACTAGCCGATCAGACCGACTAATCGACCCTGATCGACGACTAATCGCGATTAGTCGTTTGATCAGTGGTCATACGACTAGCCTCGATAATACGATCTGAAAACATTGGTCTGACGGGTGGCAGGGGAAGCAAAAGAAAACAGGGGAAGGGCAAAGAAGAAACGTTAAGGTGTTACATGAGGGAGAAATAAAACAGCAGGGTAACCTTTCTAATGATTAGTCAACATCGATTTAATTTTCTACACCAGATAAAATTTCTCTTAGTGGTTCAAATTTCGCCTCCAGCTTTTGTTGAGGTGCTTCAAATACATTGTCAGATACTCTGTCATCATCAACAAAAAATACTAACATTCACAATCAGATTAGATATGAAAAATAGGTTAACATAAAACATAACATCCCCTCTTGAACTTAAAGTCTCTACCTCCCTCTGTCCATGGGTAAGGTGATGTGGAGAGAGGAGGGTGTAGGTAAGAAAACCCAGGGGTATAATTATCCAAAGATTATACAATCAGAACTCAGAAGGAGTAATTTTCAGTGTAATTAAACTGAAGTTCACAGTTTCAGTTAAGTGATATTTTCAGAAAGAGTGCATCTTTTAGAGTTCAATGTAATATTATATGGAATGAGCAATATTATTTAACTACTATTCCAATATATTATTGAAGCTGTTCCTTGATCACAAATCGATAAGTTATGGAATATGATGCATACAATTTAGACCACAACGAGCATAACAGATAACATATTTCCAAACGGGCTGGTGAAGCTGGAGCAAAATTAGAGGACAAATAGTAATTTCTGTTATGTTGCAAAAAAAAAACTGTGGTAAACAACCCACCGATATAATCATTTTAACAAGGCAAAATTTACAGTGGACACATATAAATAATGACTGTTACTTAAAAGACACTGTTATGGTTCAGAACATTATTGGTGTCCTATAGTAAAACTTTCTATTTGTTGTAGACACTGATCAAATGTACTCAATTTGATAGTGTTCGATGACCAATTTACACTATAACAGTGTTCTTGAGAAAAATCCGCAAAAAAAGGAGTGCTCCACAGCAAACCATTAACATTCAGATCACACAGTCATTTCATTTTCATAACAGAACTGTAAGCCAGGACAGCAATTGCTGAAACATGGAAACCATTAACTGAACTCAGTTTATAGGTAAACGAAAATATGTAGTTAAGTTCGTAGAAATTCAACTACCACATCATTTAACAATTAACTGGAAGTACTGCTCACCTGATCAATACAAAACCAGATGATAACACAACATTTAGCTACCAATCAGTAGTTTGAACATCACGATTTCCACTATGCAAAAGAGTCCACATGCAGCCATGGTTCAGTTCCTTCTCAACCTACTCGACAGAATAATAATAAAATAATGATTAGCAGTTTAAAAGAACACAACCCTATGCTTTAGCATTTGAAATTGTGGGATTTCTTCTCTTAAGTCCAAGGCGTGAGTGTGTGGTGTTGTATGGGGCTTCTTTCCCTTTTTTATTCTTCTCAATATAATGATACTTAGTTCTCCTGTGTGTTCGAGAAAAAAGAAATTGTGGGATTTCAGTTCACCCGGTGTGTTTGTCTGTGTGGCAGGGGGTGGCGGTGTCAGTCTTAGAGGAAGGGCCATGGATGCAAGCCAGACTGGTGATGCCGGCAAATGGCGGGCAGGGGAAGAGGGGCGCTGCTACCTGCTAGCTGTGCTGCTGGAAGATCAGTGGTTGGTGATCGGTGATGCTGGTGGCAGGGAACTAAAAGCTTGGATGGGCTAGCACGGCGGCGGCGGATGTGGGTCGCTGCCGGACATGAGGATGGCGAGGCCGCACGGGAGAGTACAATCACCATCAGATGCTCACCATGTGGCTCATATTGGTCGACTGAGTTTTACCAGATTTGCATTTGAGCATTTAGCACCTCTCTTAAAAAATGGTGCCGATAAGTTAAAAGGAATGCTCTTCTTAATAAAATGACACGCAGTTCTCCTACGTAGTTCGAGGAAAAAATGTTCGAAGGAATGCAGTATTCCTGTATGGGAGTGAACTAATCGGAGAAAATATTGACATAGTGACATAGTTCCAGAGAAAGGCACCACTACCCGGTCCCGGTGAAGGTGAATGCAATCAATTAGACACACGTCACAAAGCATTCTGCGAGAAATCTCTCGGCAATGAATAAAATCGTGATCTTGTAAGCCTCTCAGGACTACATGGCAGCTTGCATCTACATGTGGTTCAGTCGTTTGTATCGGGTAGTACTGCTACGGGACATGGTGCAGTAATTATCACTAACAAGTGGGGTTGCTGCCTGTGTCGCCTACAATATTTTCGATTTCGCACAGTTGGTCTGTTTCTTAGATGTCCAAAGAAATAAGTTCTTTCTATGCTTGGCTGACAGATTCAGGGAGTAGATAACCATTTTATTAATTATTAACTTATTAAGACGATTCTCAAAAAAAATTCCTGTATTTGAGAACTGTAATACTTAGTGTTTCAATAAAAGCACAGTAGGGGGCTTTACCCCTCCTGTTTTCCCTAAAAAAAAGACGATTCTAAAAAAAAACTTATTAAGACGAGTAGGGAAGGGAAAGGGGGTGCGGCGAGCGGCGAGGACCTACCGTGGGAGTCCCGGGAGGGGACAGAGTGGACGGCCGAACAAGCTGCGGACGGAGAGGAGATTCGCGTCCTCAACGGAGGCGGCGGCAGAGGAGGAGGGGGGACAAGTGTTGTCGCTCGCGGAGCTCCGACGCAGAGGCATTGGGGAGGGGGCGTAGGAGGGGGCAGAGAGGGACGGATGAGATAGGCGGTAGAGGAAGGCAGCGCCGGCGACGGGCTGGGAGTGGGAGAGGCGCGCTGCTTCAGTGGCCATGGGCGGTGCGCGTGAGGCCTGTGGGAGGAAGAATGATGGGGAGATTTTACTTCGGTGGCGTTTGGATGGCACTGGGACGGGGATGGGACAGGATATCCCACTCGTCTAGAGGGTAATATTATACGTAAGTCATCTATTTTTTATATCTTATTTAATCCTAAGCATTTATCTATTTTTATTTTTCTATCCCACTCCTTATATCCTTATATCCAAACGCCAACCAGTATAAGAGCAACTCCATCTTATTGACAAAAACAATCTCCTTTCTCTAGAAGCTGTCCTAGTGGGCATAAAACAAAAAAAAGAAACTATCCTAGTGGAATGAGGTGAAAAAACTGTTTCATCATATCAGTTTCTCAATCCGTATATTTTTCTCGGGGCATCAAAAACTACACTCAATTCATCGAAAAACAAGACATGACAAAAATAATCTCCATACAATGCCATGGGAGGGGTGCGTGCTTGGATCATACGTCTGAAGTAGATGAAACACTCTGAATAAATACCTATAACATACGTGTATAGTCATTGCAACATATACGACATCTAGATGTACTTGTGTAACATCCGTATCGCGCACATGGGACCGCCTTCGCTTGCTCACGAAACACTAGCAACATAAAAAGCACTTCCTGCAGCATATGTGTGAAGCAGATGAAACATTTGGAACATACGTTTACAACATATGTGTACAGCCACTGCAACATATGGAGCATCATGATAAAACATTTTGCAACATACGTCTGAAGTAGATAAAACATTTTGAATAGACACTTGCAACGTACATGTATAACCATTACAACATACGCAACATCAAGAAACACTTGCAACATTCATCTGGAATATCTGAAACACTTGCACAGATGTTTACAGCATACGCTTTCAATGCAACATGGGTGGGAGCGCACGACGAACTGGCGCGGTGGAGGCAACCCTACTAGATGGCCGCAAAAGGTGGGGCGCATGACGACCAGGGCGAATCCGTGTAGGCTGGAGCAAGCAACGTCACGAGCAGGAGGGGCTCAGGGCGCGTGGAGTGGTCCGTCCGTCCGGACGGACGCCCGCTTCGTAGCATTACCGTTAAAGAAAGTGCATGATGAAATTTTGGCATAGTATTGACTATGCACTACTGTAGAAAACTTAACCGAGACGGGCAAAATGGCTTAACCGAGGCGGGCAAGTCAACCACCTCCATCGAAAGGTCACGAATTAACCAAGGCGGTCGTTGTTGTCCACCATCAGGTTCTGCATTCACCGCCGCCGTCGTTGTTGACGAGTTTCCTCCAGATGCATCGACACTTGGATCCTCTGCTTCGCCGTGAAACTTTCAGACTGTATACTCCTTCACGAAATCATACTAGACCAAGTGAGATTGCACCACATTATCTTCGTGGACAAGAAGGTTCTTGCAGCTATTACATGGACAAATGTTGTGTTCCCGCTTCAGACTTAGACGATGTCTTTTCGCCGTGACAACAAACTTTCTCGCATGATCCAGGTAAGATGGATCCAGTCTTGATGTCTTGTACATCCATTCCTTGTCCATGACCACAAACCTTGCACAAATAGTGAAAAAGGCATATAAGCATAGCAGTATGGACAAAATGCAGCCGGACAGTTCTAGATCTGATTTCTCTCCTCTCCATATAGATCTAGATAGAGAAAAGGCACTCAAATCATGGAAAAGAGAGAAGAATGAGGGTTGAAGAGCGAGAATCAACCTAATGTGGTGCCTCCTTCGACGAATCTAAGGGCAAAACTTCTTCCCCTAAGAAATGGCCAATTTTTGGGTTTTGGAAATCAAAACCCGCAAAAATGGAGGAGAAGCTGTGGGAAAGAAGGGTGTGTGCGGCTGTATTTATAGCCTAGACTTAACCGAGGCAGGCACTATGAGGCAACCGCCTCGGTTAATCGCTTTTAGCCCAGGTGGTCACGTTGTACCAAACGCCTTGGTTAATATTTTAACCGAGGCGGGCAACCTAACTGAACCGCCTTGCTGGGCCGGCTGCCTTGCCACGAATAACCAAGGCGGGCAGCCGGCCCAACCGCCTCGAAGGCCATTTGGGAAACACCTTGTAAAAGTTTCAGTGTAGTAGTGATGGTTAATTAGGCAAAATAAATTATTAAGCCGGCCATACAAATATTTTATACGTGGCTCTAACATATCATGGCCCTTACGAAAATGGTTGCTATTTATGCTGATCTTGCTAAGTTGACTCGCAATATGATTCGGCTCACGTATATTTGTGGTCTATAATTACATGTATGTCACGTATTCATGTTCTGAACTTCTAATGAGACCGTCATACATACTTGTACATGCACATATTTGTGTTACGTTATGTCCATAGATTAAAATATAACCGGGCCCATTGAGCAGCCGGTGCAGCCAGAAGCAATGGCGCGGGGTGCACAGAGCGATCCGTTTGGACGCTTAAAACAAATCAAACCGATGGCTTGGATTAACAAAACACGAGGCGCGCGGAGCGGTCCGTCCGAATGGACGGACGCCCGCTTTGTAGGATTACCGATAGATTTTTCTCCATTCCCTTTTCGCTCCTCCTATCATTGATGCGTGGGTCCACAGGATGGTGGGGGTGTCGCCATGGTGCTTTGGGTGAGGGCTGTCATTGTGGCGAGTGGGAGAGCGCGCAGGCCACCATGCCACAGCGGGGTGCACGGGCTGGCCGCACCACTGCGCTCCAGCTGCATCGGGCAAAGCCTTCTTGTCGCAACAACGGAGGGAGAGGAAAGAGAGAAAAGGAGAGAGATGCCTATGACCTATGGGTCTAGAAAATCTCAAGTATAATCTGGAATTGACTTTTCTCGATCCCCTATATACTAACATTTACGGAGAAGAGGAACAAAGATCGGTGGTGTTGCTCTTATTTAGACCGTCTCCAATAGGTGATCCATATGGGCACCCAAACTCAAAATAGGTAGCAGGAGACCTAAATTTAGCCTCCAACAGAGTACCTATACGGGAAACCCATTTTGAGTTGCCTAAGAGGCACAACCCAAGTATGAGTATTCTTTCTCCTAGAAACCTATTTGCAGAATGATTCTCTTTTAGGTTCTGTTGTTGGAGAAGATGTCGAATGTGTATCGAATCATTTGCTTGTAGCGCTACCCAAACTTTGAATGGGTCTTATATTTTGGGTGTTGTTGTTGGAGATAGTCTTAGCTACTTTTTTTTGGGTCACTGCAAATTTTTCTAATTTAATATGAAAATAGGTACTCTTTTTGACATAAGAAATCGCTTCAAAACTATTTTGGTAGCCATTTAAAATTCTATTTTAACCACCCACAAAATTAGTGAAAATTAGCTAGCATATAAAATTAGCATACACAATTCTAAATCACGCGTATTGAAATATACACGTACACTCCATCCGTCCCATGATATGATGACTTCTTCATAACCTGATCAAACCATATATAACTGAGAATCACACACATCATCAATGCATCTCAGTTTAGTAGCAGAAATAAAATGTTACATAGAGTTGCCCTGAATAAATGTCACCACACAAACTAGAGCTAAAATCATGCGGTGGGAAGTAAGCAATTTAAAATACTTCAAAAGACAGTGTAAGTTTCAAATAAAGACAGCGCAAATTAAAAGTTCTAAAGTATTTCAAAAGGATAAAGGCCCTGTTCGGCTGTGCTGATATCATATACATGTCGATCCCACCGGCAATGAATCTGCAAGCAACTACTTTGGGCGTGTTTGGTTGGCGTGATGCCGCCGTGCACGTCATGCTTCCCTAGGTGCCTATTCTTCTCACAGAGAAGAGTTTTTGGTTGCCTCATTCCCTGGCTCAGCGGGTGCAGCTGCAACGGCAGGTGCAGCACCGAGTCATGCGGCCAAATCGGCCGTATCCGCTGAGCCAGGCTGCGTGGCTCTGGCTGCAGCGCATGGTCCACTTGTCACCTATCTAGTATATATACTATGTCTATCTATACAATCGGCCTACCAAACACAGGTTTAGCTCAGCCTATTTTTACGGCTGCAGACAACCAAATATTTTTCCCTTTTTTAGAAATACGGTTTTATTCAGCTTGCATTCTCTCAACTAAGATAGACGCAGGCTTCATCCGACACCATTGATTGTCTCGTTCTTGCTCATGCAGTGCCCTCTATGGGAGTTCAAAGGTTTATTTTTTTTTTTCAAAAAAGATCACTAGATTTAGTGAGGAAGGGCAGCTAAGGCTGTGCCTTCATATTCATAGGGATCGCATCAGCAGACTAATAGTCAACTAAGGGCATGTTTGCATCAATTAGCATTATAGCTAATTTTTAGCAGGGGACTATTTGGATCCACCTACTAATAGGTGGTTGATAGTGAGTTGAAGGTTAATATGAACTATTAGCAAATCTAAACTTGCTAATGAAACTAATAGTTAGCAGCTCTCAAGCTAATAATTATCTGGTTTATTAGCAGGTCTGTTTGAATCTACTAGTACTAATTTTAGCTACTAATTTTTGGTGTTAATGGATTAATTAGGCCCTAAATATATACTTTTTGTAAATTGTTTGGCGCTGCTAATGACGTTTTCTTTTCTTATTATCATCATATATAGACCTGCTTCAGTACTATAGATGTAAATTTGGATCAGTATTCCAAATTGCCATAACCTTTGCTAGGTAATCCCCCCATGTAATATATCGTTGGTCAAAACTCTTTGAGCTGCAAATAAAAGACCGTGAGTACTCAAATAAGCGGTCTCTGTTATTTGCGGTCCAATGATACGATATAAGCTAGTGTTGCTTGTCTAGATAACCAAGCTATATAATTGACTTTGCATTCTTTAGTTAGCTCAGCTCTTATTATTGGTAGATTTCATTTTCAACAATCTTTGATGACACAAACACTATATAGTTTGCTGTGTGGGATGGAAATGAAGAGGGTGCGTGACCTTCGCTGCTGAAGGAGCAAAACAAAACCCCACACCACATCATATATAATATTCCTCCTGACGTCAACCCAAGTGAAGTTATTATCATATATACAGTAATATGCCTTGTTCAACGAATGCTTCAGTGGCTGGCCTGAATGGTCATGATTACTTAATTATAAGGGTAGTCATCAACTGCGCGGCTCCATATATAGTTTGTGTTTCCCAATTGTTGATGTAAAACAATATAAAGTAGCACAAGCAAAGATAGACGACTGACAAAAACAAATTATAACCCTTTCATTTCATCACGAGAGTGAACCACCGCGTCTAGTGGAGAAAAATTAATACGTACAAATTGAAGATGCTTAGATCGATGAAAAGGGAAAGATGGCATTGAACAAGGTACACACTTGATAACAGAAAACACCACTGTCATATATATATGATATGATGAATTATTATTCGCTTACGACGTAGATCCTGGGAGATCACCTTAAGAGCCTTCATCACGAGAGTGAACCACCGCGTCTAGCGGAGAGAAAAAATCATACAAATTGAAGATGCTTAGATCCAATGACGATTATAAAGGGAAAGATGGCATTGAACAAGGTACACACTTGATAATAGAAAATACCACTGTTATATATATTATGTGATGAATCGTTTTTCGCTTGCGACGTAGATCCTGGGAGATCACCTTAAGAGCCTTCATCACGAGAGTGAACCACCGCGTCTAGTGGAGAAAAAATTCATACAAATTGAAGATGCTTAGATCCGATGACATTATAAAGGGAAAGATGGCATTGAACAAGGTACACACTTGATAATCGAAAATACCACTGTTATATATATGATGTGATGAAGTGTTATTCGCTTACGACGTAGATCCTGGGAGATCACCTTAATGCTAAGATATTCTCAATGGGCCAGTTAATTATTTGGTGGTGGTATGTTTCGCAAGGGATCAGAGTTGCTTGAAATTTATCTATACACTGGTTCCAATAATGAACACATGCACGCAAGTGACCCATCACAGCAAGGAGGCCTGTTCTCTAAACTAGTGGTAGAACTACCAGCAATAGTACTATATTACTTTGTGTGACTGTTGACACCAATTTATTAGGGCCATTAGGAATACCGGCCAAGCCGCGTCTGAGGCCATCTAAGCCGGCTTTGCTGTTGGCCGTCTGAAATCATGGAACCTGGCTAAGCTGGGGTAAGCCTGATAGATTCCGAGCTGATGGCTTCTAGTCTTGGCCCGGGATGCTTGTTGGCCTTGAGCCAACAGGTTGGGATGGCCACTAGGGCTGCGGCTCGGCAGGGGCTCCCCTTGGGCCGGTAATAATCCCCGCGTCCTGGCCGATTCCCCGAGCTCTGAGCTATGGTAGCTCTCACCTCCTCAGGCTTGCCTCTCTGATATCGAGGACTTCCTCAGGGAAGGGCCGTCTACAGGCTGCCGAGCCACCCCTTTCCTTTCAGTGGGCGCACGAGCGCACCCAATAGGTGTAGTCCCTGGCTGATTCAGAGAGTCATCTAGGGCGTTAGTTGGACTGTCACGTCCTCAACCTAGGGACTTAACATACCCTATGTTAGACTCTCGTCAGGAGCCCCCAATGTAACAAATGACCACCGCGAGGGTTTTTGACGGTGAAAATGTCATACTTTCACATACTCAAAACACTGTCAACATCCTCGGAATGAAAAGAAGATAAGCATGTCATAAGCATATTTTTATCAAATAACAAGTTCCACATTTCCATGGAGTACTTGCTGCAAGACTATAGGAAATGGAGAAATGTGAGCTGGTGGGACCACCATAGAAGGGTTGGCCAACCACCCTATGGGCCCACCAGCCATCCCAAGCTTCCATGATCCATGTGAAAGGCTCCAAAGTGATTCTCGACCCTTGGATGAAAGTTGTGTTTCTTCTCAAGGGTGGAAGATCAACTCACATATATTGGATGGCCCACAAGTGACCAAACCGACGTGCCAACGTGTCAACCTCGGCACATACCCACTCTACATCAAGCTAGGACCCCACCACACCAGAGTGGGAGGGCCCACATGTCAGAGAGAGGGTCGGCTGACCCCCTTCTTCAAAAGCCAACCACCCTGGTGCACCAACCGACTTCCAGCATGCCGCCATGCAAACAAGCACAACTTTGGTGCATCTCAACCATTGATTCAATGATGGTTTGATCAAGTGGCTATGGTGTGAAGCACATAGATCCATGGGTCCACCTCTATCCATATATAAATAGAGGCTTACACCCCCTCTCCATTCATGCCTCCAAGCTCCAAGTGAAGAGTAGCATAGCTCCATTCTATCTTAGTAGTGTAGGATAGTTTAGTGTGGGAGTTAGAGTTGAGTATTGAGCTTGCTCAGTTTCCAGATTTTTCTTCTGGAGAGTCTGATATAGCTCTTGTACCTTTCCCTTTTTAGTAAGACTTTACTCTATTCAATATATTTATATTCTTTCTCTACTTTACTTAGTTGTTACTTAGTGCAACTTGATACTTGTTATATTTTTGTTGTGGTATATCTTAACATATAGTTGTTGCATATTAGATTGATGATCCAGGACCCACACTTGTATACAATCATTGCCTATCATTAGGTGCTCTAATTAATCTTTGTGTTCACAATTAGAGTAGTGAGAGAAGGTGTAAGCGTGGTGCTTATACTCTACCGTGCCTTCCATTACTGCTTATTGCACGTATAGATTGTGGATGCTAGCAGGTGGTGACAACACTGTCTAGTCTTTGTATTCCACCATGTTTCGAGACAAGTTATTAAAAGTAAGGTTAGCATCAACTGTATAGCCATTTTTGGTAGGAACTACTGTTCCTACTGTCTCGCCTATCGCCTAGTATTCCCATTGTGTGGACTCAATCTATGTGTTGTAATTGTGTGATTAAGGTAGAACCATAGAAGTAGAGTTTGAATCATAGGAGCCTTACACTATGTCGTTGTCCTCCCACCTAGCTATACCTTACTACTTATCCTTGAGTTATCTTTATCTTGGCTTGTTGCATCAACCCTTCCTATCATATTTCAATTACCCCCCTACACTAGTTGATACTAAGTTGTGGTAAACATAAAGATCCACTACTAGAAATATCTACTTTTATGATGAAAATCTTAATGATGATTTTGAAACCGTCATAGAAGATCGCTTTTTATGATGAATTTTTCTGTTTCATCATAGATTAGTGCTGATGATCCTTCAACCCTCCTTATCTATGACGAAAACAGGCATCGTCACAAAAAATGTCATAGAGGAGCATAGGGTTCCATCACAAATCACTCGCGTGACTCATCTATGACGATCTCCTTTAAAACTGTGATGAACATGGCTTCGTCATTGAACTAATTACACATCTGTGACGAACAATATTCGATCTGTAACGAATGGCTTCGTCATAGATCTCCACATGGTACTTTCTCCATCCGACGTGTGCCTGTGGGATATACAGTTACTCATCCGTGATGCTTATAATTCGTCATAAAAGTCTTCGTTCGATCATATCTCCACGCGACGTGTACCCGTGGGGCCCTTCTCCATCTGACTTGTACCTATGGGACCTGTAGTTACTCATCCTGACGCTTGCAATTCATCATAAAAGTCTCTGCTCAGTCGTTTCACCGTCCGATGTGTACCTGTGGGACCCTTCAGCATCCGACCTGTGGGACCTGACGGATTGCGTGTCACGTGTACCTGTGGGACCTTCCTCCATCTCCATCTGACCTGTGGGACTCGACAGCTTGCGTGTCACTTGTACCTTTTGTGCCGCCAGGGTCTAATAAATTAAAAAAATCTCAATGCCTGGGAGTCGAACCCGGGACCTAGAGGAAGGAATACACGGTCTTTACCATTGCGCTAGATGCCTGGTTGTATTGACATGTCTTTGGAGTCATTAAAGTATTGTATTCTCTGTGTGGATGCCCTATAGGTTGACCTATTGTCGAGTATCAATATTAGGGATACCCAACCAAAGGAAGTAAACGGCACATCTGTGTTGATCACTCGAGGCTCAGGGTACAATCTCTACCTCGCCGCCACGCCCAACCCCTCCAACGTAATTACGGGAGCGCTCGACCCCCTCGGCATACTTTCACCTCGCCCGAGGGACGTGTAAGGCCCTCGGGCGCAGTCGGGAGCCACGTGGGCCCCCACCACGACACCCATTCCCAATGATGGGACGAACACGACTATGCATAGTGAACGGGGGCATGAGAGCCGTGTTACGACTCGACATGACCCCGGTCATTCCACCACGATGGTGTTCATGCCTCTACAGTAACGGGGATAACATTAACTGTGCTACCTAACCCCCTCTCTACGCAGATCCAGGCGCACCCACCGCCCATCCTCGATGGTACAAAAGCACACAGGCCAAAGCATGGCCACAGCGTGTTGCACCAGTAGACGGAGAGGCCAAAAGCTCGACGCCCATTGCGTCCCTGCGCTACAGGGTAAACTACTCATGTCGGATAAGGAGAAAGACAACCATGCCCGATGCCACCTTTTTATTTCTCTCTTTTGTCTTTTCCCCTTTCACCACATTTGTAACCTGAGCCCTCCCCTTGGGAACTTTAAAAGGGGAGGTAGGGGCCACATCTAGGCCCGATTGAAAGACAACTGACTGAGCAGGCACTCTAGCTCATACACCCCCAAAGCGACTTGGGATCTGCTCCCTCTCTCAAAAGCTTGTAACCCCTACTACGAGCACTCTGGTGCAAAGCAACATGAGCAGAAGCAACATCCACTGAATGTAGGGACATTTTTGCCCGAACCAGTATAAACCCTTGTGTCTGCATTGCATACCATCCGGGCCTAGGCGCGCATATACAAATTCACTTGTCTTAGTGTCTAGGGGCGATTCTAGACACCGACACCTATATTGGATATTTCCCCTTCAAGTGGAAACAAATCTATGCCCGTTAGACTAGCGGTGGCGGTGGCAACGGAGTATCCCCAGTGTACTGTGGTGGCTCTGATGTCCTTTTGGAGACTAGGCGGCGGGGCTTGCCGGTGGAGCGCAGCCACATTGGCATCCGTGTCCGTTGTGTGCCGCGGTAGAGGCGATAGATCTGATCCGCAGGTCTCCTTTCTCACCTTTTCCTGTTCGCTTCACTGTTGTGGTCCTTGCTTGAGCATGAGTTATACAAGAAACATTCTAGCATTAGAGATCTAATTAGGCCAATGATATGATGATGAAAAGAACTAGGAGGTGGCACTGGTTGGTTTCTACTGATGTCTTGGTTTTCTGCATATGTTCAGTTTTGTTACTATAAATGCCTGTGTTCCCCTAGGCCTGTTAATTGTTAAGTGCTTGCTTAATTGTACCTATCTGTCAAGGCAAACAAACAGATCCATTGCTTCTGCCTTCAAAACTGTTGTAATTGTCGTCCTCTTAATCTTTGTCTGTCTCCTATGGAAGAAGCTCTGAGCTCGTGTACTGATTGTAAGTGTGATGGATAGACTTGATTTAGCTAGAATTATAATGGTTATAGCTCCATTAACTGCTACTCTAGTTTGAGTTATATATATCTATGTGGTGCTACTCTAAATTTGTTTGAGGTCATACCATGAAAATTGTTAATGGTTGTTAAAGTTGCACTTTGGTATGAGTTGTGGACTTCACTATTCAATCTTTGTTGGATTATTTTTTCTCTTTAGTGATCTCATTACAGACGAAATGGAGGAGGCCCCCAACAAGAAGAACGCACTGGCCAGCCTCACGGATGATGCCATTGTCGAGATCCTCCACCACTTGCCTGCCCGCTCCTTGTTTTACTGCAAATGTGTCTGTCGCTCCTAGAACCGCCTCATCAAGGACTACAACAATAATAAGGTGCTGCCCCAGAATGTGGCAGGCTTCTTCTACGACACCGACCAAGGCTATCGATGCTACACCATAGTCACCAGTGAACACCCTCCTTGTCCTTCTTGACCTTCACCTTGGCCAATGTAGCTGTCTTAGATATCTGCAACGGCCTCATCCTATGCTGGTGCCGAGGGGCTGATGGATCATACTGTTATGTCATCTGTAATCCGGCAACCAAGGAGTTCAAGGAACTGCCACCTAGCATCCATTCTGTTGGTGAGGCTCGATTGGGTTCGATCCGAAAGCCTCCTCGTACTTCCATGTGATTGAATATATAAAAGAGGAGCAAGATGATGAGTGCAAGGGTGTGGACATCTACTCATCTAAAGCTGCAGCATGGATCTATATAGAATCTAAATTATCTAAAACTGCAGCATGGATCTGTAAGGAATCTAAATGGGGACTGAATACTTGTGTGACAACTGAGAGATCAGAAGAAATGAGATCATCAAAAACTATGTATCTTAACGGTTGTCTGCACATTATGGGGTACTCGGGGTTTTACCCTCAGATACTTGCTATGGATATGGAGGGAGAGACATGGAGAAAAATTCCTTTCCCGCATTGTTCTGAAGGTTCCATCCATTAAGCTGAGGGTCACTTGTGTATGTACTATTCATGGTCGCAATATGTCCAAACTTTCAATCTGGATCCTTGAAGACTATGGTATTAATAAATGGATATTGAAGCATACTATCAACATTCTGAAGGTGTTTAACGGACTAACATTGAATTTAGTTATTACTCGTACTACAATGTTAACGAGTACTCCTACTCAACGGTTCACCCAAAATGGAATTTGCTTCTCTTTGTTGGGGTTAGGGAGGAAAATGACATCGTTACATATAACATGGACAACATAAAAGTTCATGTCATCCCTACACGTTACAGTGCATTTTTCAGACGAGATGTCCTGCCACAAAACATCTGCAAACCTTACTATCTTCCCTATGTTCTCTTGTTCTCGGAGTTGGAGTCATTAGCAGAGGAGTAAATAAAGTTCCATGATGTATCTCTCTGTCATGACATGTTTAAATGGATCAATTTTGCTTGATTGTCTATGAACATGTTAATTTTCTCTTGGATGGATGCTATCATTATTTTGCAGCAACTTTAACTTGTTTATAATGTAAGCTAAGGTGTGTGCAGTGTGTCAGACGCGTTCAAACCTACAAAGGTCAGACTTTCTTGCATGTCAGTAACATTTTAACACCAATGGCTCCTCTTTGTTCCCAAAAAATAAAAAACACCAATGGCTCCTCTTTAGTAGTGATATATGAACCGCCACGATCTCTTCCACAACTTCACTTGTTTTCATTCCTTCCTCGAGCCCTCCCATTCTCACTACAGATCTAAAATCACCAGGAACATGCAGTTGCCTTCTTAAACCTACTTCACTCTTAGCCACCGCCATGGTGAAAGGCGAGCCTTCTGTGAAGCGCGCACGAGAGGGGGATGATGCTGTGCCCGTGGTGAAGGAGGATGACGCCGTGCCCGTGGTAAATCAAGATGAAGCTGCAGTGGATCCCTTTGGAGATAGAGATGATTGGGTCATTGGCATCATGAGTAAGGCTTTCTTGAAGATTAGGCATGTGCTATAGAACACCGGTCTAGGCACCCTCAACCCACCTCGGGAGGAAAAGGTGAGTAGTTACATCTTCATTTTTCACTAACTCGCCAATGCGTCACTATGCAGGGAATCAGCACCGCCCATAACACCGAGAAGCACTCACGCAACCTGGTTCGTGCTGATGCTGAGCTGGTGGCCAACTGCATCACCGCTAACAAGGACGATGACGATGTTGATACCAACGAGGAGGACGAGGACGAGGACAGTGATACCGATGATGAGTAGAGGAGTAAATAAGGTTCCATTTGATGTATCTCATGTTGCATTTGATGTATCTTCCTTATGTTGGGAGTACGGAGGGAGTACATGTTGTTACTCTTTCCTTATGTTGTTACTATTCCTTATGTATCTTCCCTTGCATTTTATGTCAGACGCGTTCAAATGTACAAAGGTTTGTTGACACCATTTTTGGCACGTGTCAAAATGATCAGAGTGGGCTAATCGGCAGGAGGAAAGTTACTGTATACGGCGGTAGAAGGGTGCCGATGAAAATCAATTTGTAAGGGTTGTTGCCGATGAATGGTGGTGACCGATGGGAAGGTAGACTTAGATTCAGAGGTGTTGCTGATAAGATTGGAGATGTTATTGCCGATGCCGATGAAGAAAGATTTGAAGACTGCTGCCGATGGAGCCTGTGATAACAGGAAGCATGCCGATGAAGGAAGATTTGAAGACTGCTACCGATGATAACAGGTAGCATGCCGATGGAGAGGAGGTCGATGAGAATTGCATCGTAATTGAGGCGGACAGGGAAATAGATAGGTGTTGATTTCCTTTTCTATATTTGGTAGAGTATGATTCATGTAAGAGTCACGTGTTTCCTTAGGTATGGACTCGGTGTCCTAGTCGTGTTTGGTTATGTTTCCTTAGATCAGGGTATAAATATAGATTGAGTGGCAATGTAATAGATATATCAATCAATATCAAACCAATTTTACTCCTATTTGCATCTACTTACTTTTCGGCGACTTCGTCAATTTGCGTATTTTTTCTTTTTACGAGTTCTCATCGATTCGACGAGCTGCATCGCTTCAGTGCGACCTTCGGCGATCCTCGAGTTCCGTGTGAGTACCTCTTGGTCGTGACTTCCGGGCGTATCGCTGTTGTCAGGACCAAAGTACTCGAATCTTTCATCCTTGTCGATTAACAGGTCAAATGGACTGGCACGCTTTGGATATCGATTTGGGTATTAGCCCTTTGTGTTTGCAGATCCACTTTTGCATCAACACATCTTTTGGCACGCCCGGTGGGACCAATCAATCTGATCAATATGTTCAATCCTGAGATCGATTCGGGGAACATCATCGCGGTATCAGAAGATCTTAAGGAAGATCAGAAGCAGGCTATGGAAAAGGCTATAGAAGAATACAGGCAGCTTTGCCTGAAATCATTTAGCATAAACAGGAGCGGACAAGTCATCCAGAAGCAAGATTTGCCGTTGCCTCGGTAGGTTACCTTTGACTCCAATCCTGGTAAACTTCAAGAGATGGTTAATTCTGCAGTAAATCATGCTTTGATTAACCACTCTAATGTGCTGTCCAATACTGTTCATAATGCTGTGGTTCAAACTTTTAAAAAAGGACAAGTGTCACCACATTACGTTGGGCTAGCTTATCACCAACCAGAACTGGCATCGGTCAATACTCCATCGGCTCCCTCAGCCGTTGTGGGTACAAAAGTTACTTCTCCTCCAGTATCGGCAGACTTACCTAATATTCAATCTACACCGATACGATCAGATCCGGTACTGACAGGAGGACGAGTTCAGCTTAATACAGATCTATCGGCATCAGCTATGTCAGGTCATGTGTCTCAGAATAGCCAGATTCCTGCTAATTGGTGGGAATATGGTATGCCTCCGGAGTCATCTGTCTTCAATCCTGGGTTACCTCAAGTGTTTGACGCAGCAGGAAAAGCTCCTATATCATCGGCTGTTTCGCCGATGGCTCAAGTGCCTCAATATGCCACATCAACTACTGTGCAACCAACTCCAGGAGGTTTCCAGATACCTTTGTTTCAAGCACCCAATACAAGTCCATCGGCAAGCTTACTGCCGATGCAGTAGAAAACCCCTGCTATGAGTCAACCTGGGGTGCAGTTCATGCCTCAAGCTGGTTATACTAATTATCCAACAATGTCAGCAAATTACCAGCCATCGGCAAGTTTTGTACCGATGAGTTCTAATAATGGTTGGTCAGGACAGTTACCTGTTCAGCATACAGTTCAGCAAAATCAGCAAGTTGCAGGGATTCAGCAAGGTCATATGCAAGCTGGTTTTCAGAATCAAGCATCGGCAGCTCAGCCAATGAATCCTTTCCAGCAGATTAGTGGACCACAAATAACGGTGGATATGCCGATTGCTGGAGATCGTGTGCCACAAAGATACGTGGAGGGATATCAGCAGGCACCTCCTGTAGAAATTCAGCCAGTTCATCAGCAGGAGGCTGATGCTTTTTGGGCCGATAAGATAGTAGAAATTATGAGGGATCAGTTTGGGATAAAGCCCAAAGTCAATACTTATTCTTATCGGACTCCATACCCTCCAGCATATGATTTAATTCCTCTCCCAAATCGGTACAAGGTACCAGATTTCACTAAATTCTCTGGATAAGATGATACATCAACAATGGAACACATCAATCGCTTCATTATTCAATGTGGAGAGGCAGCTAGCAGAGATGAATTAAGAGTTCGATTATTTTCATCATCTTTATCTGGATCAGCATTCACATGGTTCATTTCATTACCGCCAAATTCTACTATTACTTAGGCTGATCTAGAAAAACAATTTCATAAATATTTCTTTGCTGGAATCCATGAAAAAAAGCTTACCAATTTAGTAAAATTGAGACAACGTAATGATGAATCGGTAGAAAGCTTTGTGCAAAGGCTACGAGATGTAAAGAATAAGTGCTACAGCCTGGTGCTGGATGATCGGCAGCTTGCCGATCTGGCTTTCCAAGGGTTATTGCCACATCTTAAGGACAGATATGCCTCTCAGGAGTTTGAAAGCCTGAGTCATCTTGTACAAAGGATCTCTGATCAAGACACTAGGGTTTTTGAGCCTAAAAAGAATTGGAGCAAAAAAGTATCATTTGTTGAGGAGGTAGAAGATTCTGATTCTGATGAAGAACCAGTTATCGGCTTAGCTGAGTGGGTTAAGAATAAAAAGCCGATATCTTGTCCCTTTGGTCAGAAAGAGCCAGATAAATTTACCTTTGATATCACCAAAGCCGACAAGATATTTGATCTTTTGCTTCAAGAGGGCCAAATTAAGCTGTCACCTAATCATGTGATCCCATCAGCAGAAGTGTTGAAGAAGATCTTGTACTACAAATGGCACAATGCAACTTCACACAGTACAAATGAGTGCAAGGTGTTCAGGCAACAGTTACAATCGGCTATTGAATCTGGGAGAATTAAGTTTGGCAACTCCAAGACCCAGAAACCGATGAAAATTGATCAACACCCTTTTCCAGCAAATATGTTGGATGCCAAGGGTAAGACCAAAGTATTGACATCAGAAGCTACTGAGAAAAACGCATCAGTGGATCCCCAGCATCGGATAACTACCGATGATGCGAAAAGTAAGGGTCTGCTGGGAGAAACTAGTAGTTCCAAAAAACCTCCTCGACCTGGCATTGTGATTACCCATCGAAGGCAGGAGGAGGGTTGGCATCAGTATAGGGACCGATATCAACAACAGCAAGAAGAGAGACGTCGAGAAGAGTGGTATCGGCATAAAGATCATTGGAGGTGCCCGTTTTTCATCCATTACTAGGAAGAAGGTATTAAATTGCCAACTGTTGAAAATTGCCCTGAGTGCAATGGTTATTATGGGGCCAACCGGACAGAAAGGAGGTTTCAACCTGGCAATCAGAGTTTATCCATCAATGAGCCGATCAGAGGCAGAGCATCAGAGCATGATCGGCTGGGGGCAGACTTAGTGTACATGAAAGGCTTAGTAAGCGCACTGGATATTTTCCAAGGAATCAAGAGGAGCTTGAGGAGATGGCAAACGCAAGAGTTCCCGATAAAGAAATATTCTACAAGGACCCTAATATACGTTGTGTAGAATCAACTGGGACCTGTTATCAGCCGGTTTCGAGAACTAAGCTTCCTTGATGGTGCCCTGAGGGTCTAACAAAGACACAGAAAAGGAGGATGCAACGTGAGCGTCAGGAGGACCTGTACCGAGGGGAAAGTTCCTCTAATGAGAGGTCCGGGCATCAGCAGTGGCAAGTAAAACACAAAAATAAGGGTCCATCGGCAGATGTTAATATGGTATTTATGTTGCCAATGGAGTTTCTGGCACTTTCTGATGATGAGGAAGAAGTTGTTCTCTCCGATCAAGTAGCTCAGCTGGCACTAGATCCAATGATAGCTGTTTTTGAGAAACCTACTGATGACGAGAGACAGCATCTCAAAGCTTTATTTGTGAAAGGCAGAGTTGATGGGCAGCCTGTATCCAAGATACTTATCGACGGAGGAGCTGCAATTAATATTATGCCTTATGTGATGTATCGGAAACTTGGTAAAGGAGATCAAGACTTGACCAAAACCGATATGCTGAAGGATTTCGAAGGCAATGTGTCACCGGCTAAAGGAGCAGTATGCGTTGAATTGACCATCGGCAGCAAAACCTTGCCGATGACGTTCTTTGTTATTAATAGCAAAGGTGCATATAATCTGCTTCTAGGAAGGGATTGGATTCATGCCAATTGTTGTGTTCCTTTCACAATGCATCAATGCCTCGTACAGTGGATTGGGGATAAGATTGAGGTTGTCCCTGGTGATTCTTCTTATATCATCACATCGGCAGAATCAGATACTTATGAGCGAACTAAATGCATATCAGGAGAAGTTTGGGAAAAAGAGTTCCTTAGAGTTGCTGATTATGAAATTCCACCGATCCAACCAATCGGTTCTGAAGAAGAGTTTTAATGGATAGGTTTGCCGATGATGGAAAATTAGATCAGGGGTTCACATCGGCTGATGATTCAGTAGAGGTAGATATTGGTGATGGCGATAAGCCAAGACCTACTTTTATTAGTGCTAAGTTAGATTCCAAGTGTAAGCAGCAAATAACCATTTTGTTAAAAGAATATAAAGATTGTTTTGCTTGGGATTATACTGAGATACCTGGATTAGACCGATCGATAGTTGAACATCGGTTACCTATCAAATCTGGATTTCGGCCACATCAGCAGCCAGCGCGCCGATGCAACCCTAATATACTTCCTGACATTAAGGCCGAAATAAATAAATTAATTGAAGCAAAGTTTATTCGGCAATGTCAGTATGCGGAGTGGATTTCTAATGTGGTTCCTATTTATAAGAAAAATGGGAAACTTTGTGTTTGTATTGATTTCAGAAATCTCAACAAAGCCACACCGATGGATGGCTATCCAATGCCGATTGCTGATTTGTTGATTGATGCTGCAGCTGGACATCAAATTATCAGCTTCATGGATGGTAATGCAGGTTACAATCAAATATTCATGGCTGAAGAAGATATTCTCAAGACTGCTTTCAGATGTCCAAGTCATGTGGGGTTGTTTGAGTGGATAGTCATGACTTTTGGTTTGAAAAATGCCAGTGCTACTTATCAGAGAGCTATGAATTTTATTTTTCATGAATACATCAGCACATTAGTGGAAATCTACATTGATGATGTAGTGATTAAGTCTGGGGATATCACAAAACATCTAGCCGATCTACGAAAGATACTGGAGTGCACAAGGAAGCATGGATTGAAGATGAATCCTAATAAGTGTGCATTTGGTGTATCGGCAGGTCAATTCTTGGGTTTTATGGTGCATCAGAGGGGTATTGAAATCAGTAGGAAGTCTATTGATGCAATTAACAAGGTGGTTGCTCCTGCTAGTAAAACTAAATTGCAATCTTTGATCGGCAAGATTAATTTCATTAGAAGATTCATATCTAATCTGTCGGGTAGGATCAAGGCTTTCAGTCCATTGCTTAAATTGAAGGTCGATCAGGAATTTGTATGGGGAGCTGAGCAGCAGTTAGCCTTAGATGAAATTAAGAAGTACTTAACAAATCCTCCAGTGCTAGTTTCACCCCAACACGGGAAGCCTTTCAGGTTGTATTTGTCAACTGATGATACTGTTATCGGTTCAGCTCTTATTCAAGAATTTGAAGGGAAAGAACATGTTATTTATTATTTGAGCAGAAGATTGGTGGATGCTGAGACAAGGTATTCGGCCATCAAAAAATTATGTCTGTGTCTATACTTTTCTTGTATCAAATTAAGACATTATTTGTTATCTGCCGAATGTACTGTCATATGCAAAGACGACGTGGTCAAGTATATGCTGTCGATGCCGATATTAAGTGGTAGAATCGGCAAGTGGATTTTAGCGTTATCAGAGTTTGACCTACGTTACGAATCGGCTAAGGCAGTTAAGGGGCAGGTTATGACTGATTTTGTCACTCAGCATTGCAATATGGTGGACTCTCTGGAGGTTGCTCCTTGGACACTTTTCTTTGATGGGTCTACATGTGGTGAAGGAACAGGTATCAGCATTGTGTTGATTTCACCTCAAGGAAGGAAGTATGAGTTTTCATTGCCGATTGTTGCTACGTCGACAAACAATCAGGCTGAATACCAAGCCTTGATAAAAGGGTTAGAATTGCTTAAGGAGATACGTGCCGATGCTGTTAAAATCTTTGGTGATTCTATGCTGGTTATAAATCAATTAACTGGAATTTATGAATGCCGAAGTGAAGTTTTAATTTCATATTATGAGAGATGTTTGCAATTGTTGAAAGGGTTTAGAGATTTTCATCTTGAACATATTTCTCGATTGCATAATGAAGAAGCTAATCGACTAGCTCAGCATGCTTCAGGGTATCAGCCTATCCAGGAAGTGCTAACATCGGCAGTTGATACCGATGACTGGAGAAAGGAGATTGTCGATTATTTAAAGGATCCATCTAAAAAGGTTGAAAGGCGTATAAGATTCCAAACCACCAAGTATGTGCTCCTTGATGATGAATTGTATTATCGGACTATAGATGGAGTTTTACTCAAATGTATTAGCGGTGATAAATCGAAAAGCTTGATGGGTGAAATCCATGAAGGAGTATGTGGGGTACATCAATCAGCTTTTAAGATAAAATGGATGATCAGAAGGAATGGATACTATTGGCCGACTATTCTTGAAGATTATTTTAAATATTTTAAAGGATGTCAGGGGTGTCAGAAGTTTGGTAATATTCAAAGAGCGCCTGCATCGGCTATGAACCCTATAATTAAACCTTGGCCGTTCCGGGGATGGGCTATCGACCTCATCGGTCAGATTTATCCGCCATCGAGCAAAGGACATAAATTTATTCTGGTTGCTATCGATTATTTCACAAAATGGGTTGAAGCAATTCCTTTGAAAAAGGTGACATCGGCTAATATGATCGATTTTGTGAAAGAGCATATTGTTTACCGATTTGGTATTCCTCAAACTATCACTACCGATCAAGGTACTATGTTTACATCGGGAGAATTTGATGAGTTTGCTGTTGGTATGGGGATTAAAGTTTTGAATTCTTCTCCCTATTATGCTCAAGCTAATGGTCAGGCTGAGGCTTCTAACAAAGGGATTATCAAACTCATTAAGCGCAAAATTAAAGAAAATCCTAAATGGTGGCATACAATATTAAATGAAGCCTTGTGGTCATATCGGATGGCATGTCATGGTGCAATCAAAATAATGCCTTATCAGTTAGTATACGGACACGACGCAGTGTTGCCTTGGGAAATTAAAACTGGCTCTAGGCGGATATGTTCTCAAGATCAACTAACAGCCGATGACTATGATACTCTTATGAAAGATGAGTTAGAAGATGTGGTAGGTCATCGGTTAAAGGCTTTAGTTAGCATCGAAGAAAATAAGAAAAGAGTAGCCAGATGGTATGACAAGAAGGTGAAGGTAAAGGAGTTTGCCGATGGAGATCTGGTTTGGAAGTTGATTTTACCGATTGGGACTAAAAGTTCAAAGTTTGGAAAGTGGTCTCCTAATTGGGAAGGTCCATATCAGATAAATCAGTCTGTTCCTGGCAACGCATATATTCTAGAAACCCTCGAAGGGGTTGTGTTTCCTAAAGCATTAAACGGAAAATATTTAAAGAAATATTACCCTAGTATCTGGATGGATGCATAAAAGTATAAGTGCCGATAACAGTCCTATCGGCTAGAATCATACAAGGATATCAGTGTTTCATAAAGTGCCAATGCAATAGACAAGATTTACAAATTTAATAAAGATTGGATAGCCGATATCGTACGCAGGCGAATCTGATCGGCTTCCTTTATCTCTTTAATGTCTTCATCGGCAGCACCCTCCATAGGCTTAAGTTTTTTCTTCATTGCCAGGGCTTTGCGAGCTTGGATGTCTCTTTCTTGCTGAAGGGCCTTGATGGCATCGGGTAGCTGGTTTTCTTCTGTTCTGGCATGAGTTAGGGCTGCATCGACTTCTTTCAATTCAGCCAATAGAGCCATCCTCTTTGCCGATAAATCTAGGATTTTCTGCTTAAGTTCGGCACCCGAAGTCTGCAAGTTGCCGATGCTCTTGTGCTTCTCATCGGCAATCTGTTTCAGTTGTAGCATCTCTTCTTTGAGCTGAGCCTGAGCTGCTCTATCGGCAATATGTTGGGCAGCCCTTTGATATTGCAGTTGTCGGCTTTCTAAGTGGGCTGCTGGGAAGAGTGCTTCTTCAACATCGGCAGGGACCTGGCCACGGATTGTTTTGAAGATTGCCTTTGCGGGGTCCGAGTCATCTACCAGCTAGGCGGTATCTTGCTGCAGCAAGTTCAGGAGAGCCTCCAACTTGGACTTGATTTCTGCCGATATTGTTTCCAGTACAAGGGAAGAGCTTGCTTCCTCTCCGTCATCATTATAAACGTCGATGGTAAAGGAAAATAGACTGTTTGGAGAGTCTTGTTCCTAAAAAGAAGAAAAGAGGTCAGTTAAGGATAAATATGAATATTATAAATTGGCTAGGTCAATCGGCTTACCTGTTTCAAGGCAATTTCCTGTATTTGACTGGAGGAAGTGGCCTGGAGTGTGCCGTGTGGAGGATCGGCTGAGCTTGCCGATAGGATATTCTCTGTGGTCTCATCGGTAGTTGGCCCTTGAGACACGATGGCATATGGTGTGCCCTGTGCAGGAGGATTGACTGCTTGCTCAGTTGCACCGGCCGATTCTGGCTGGCTGGGAGGCGCTGGGTCAGCTGTTGGGATCGACACGGACTTCTGCCATTTTGGCTGTGCCTCAGCATCTGTTAAAGCTTTGCGCTTTGCTTGGGCCTCAGCAACGGTTGGCTGGGGGGCATCGGCACTTGCTGGTTGTGAAGGTTGGACATCTGGTACACTTGCCGATGTACCCATTTGTTGCTGCAAAATGGGTGTAAGATATGATATTTAACAGATTAAATGTAAAGTTGAAGGAATACCTCTGAAGGTTTATCAGAGATGGTGGTGCTTGATGTCAGAGGAATTGCCGATGATGATCCAGCAGTGGTTCTTACACCCTGAAAATTAGTGTTAATACAGTTTGAGATCGGCATGAGTTGAAATAAACAGGGTTGTTACCTTAAATGCTTTGATCAAGGTCGTAGCAGCAGCCAATGGAGTGGCTCTAGCTATAGCCAGTTTGGACTTGGAGGTGATTGTCTTGGCACGAGTCCTCTGATGAGTCAAAGCAGCCAAGGTGGGGGCGTTGTAGCCGATCGGTGATATCGGGGAGACAGGCCGAAGATCGAAGGGTTTCCCACTCTTGCTTATAGATGGTGCCGGGTTGTTGACCTGTCACAAGAAAGTTAGTTGCCGATATATAAAAGAAAAAGGCAGAAGGGTGTTAAAAGAAACTTACTGCGTCATCGGGAATGACATGCTCAGGGTCGATCATGTGCCGATATGTATGAGCGGATGTTGCAAATAGTTGTCCCCTCCACTCTTGCCACCATTGCTTATATGATTCAGTAATAAAAGATGTTGGCATCCAGGTGGATAGATCAACATCTGTAGCATCGACATCGGGGGAGAGTCGCACTACCCTGCTCCAGTCCGTTCCACTGGTGATTGTTTCTCTCGGCTTAATCACATCGGCAAAACAAAGTTTGATTGGCAGCTGCCCAAAAGCCAATTGACGTGATACTGTCGATGGATTGTAAAATTCATAAGTGATGTTGGTGTTTTTCCCACTGCCGAATGTATTCACTGGGATTGCCTTGGGAGTAATGATGGCCATCATAAGTTCATTATCCTGGTTCAGGGTATCATCGGCAAAGTTGAAAAGGAGAGGGAATCTGGTTTCTTCATCAATGTAGGGTACCCAGGCCCGATGATCACGAGAAAGACCGTTGTAGAAGCTTTGGAAGAATCTACCGATCTGGTCTTCATTGGCCTCTGTTCCAGGAAGAACAATTATGGCTTCACCAAAATTGAGGGGTGGGTGTGTTGCCGATTCTTCATCTCCAAGTATGTGGCCTTCGGCGATTTCTCATGGGAATTGTTGGGCAAAGAAGTCCCATTGCAAGCGTTTGTGCATGTGGGCATTCAGCCACATGTTAATAAACCACCACGGGCCTCCTAAGTTGCCGATGGGTTCACCAAGCAGAAGTTTCTGAGACACTTGGTGTAAAAGATGATAAGTAGAGCTCAGAAGATATCGGCCAAGAGGGAACCTTACACGTTGGCCAAGAGTTCAGCTGCGGGGAGGAAAGCGTTGGTTGGTCCAACCGATCGACCACAGAAAATAAATTTTTCTAACCACATATTCAAAAATGTGGCATGTTCCCTCTGATTAACTGTCACGGTCCTCCTGTATTCTTGAATATACCCTGTCCAACCGCCGATATTGCGGGTATTCACTCTATATTCAGATTTCCTGCCATAGATGGAGGCTTCATCGGCAGTTGAAATATCCAGGCCAGTGAGCATATATACATCAGCAAGTGTGGGGGTAGTCGGGCCATGTCCAAACATAAAAGTGTTTGTTGTGTCTGACCAGAAGTAAGCAGCAGCAATCATCATCGACTCATTCTTCTGCATATCGGCAATGGATAGCCTAATGCATTGATCTAACTTCCGTTCTGCCCAGTACACTTGCATCGACCTGTTTACCCTCAAGTACCAATCTTTCCATCCTTTGGTGGTTTTGGGCCAAGATCGGAATGTATCTTTCCATAAATTCAGGGAGAAATTCTGGGCTCTAAAAGGGATTCTGTTAACCTCTGCGTTGATCAGATCAGTCGGATCTGGGTTGCCCATTGGACCTAGGCATTGGAAGTGCGGCTGATCGGTTGGAATAACTAACTTGTTGCATAGTTCCTAAGTTTGGAGGATCAAAAGAACAGAGAAAAAGAGGAAAAATTTACCAACTGTATGAACTTGCATAGACTAAAGGAATTGAGGTAAAAGTAACGAAAGTGAAACGAACCGCAGGGACGTCGAAATTGATTGCCATTGTCCTGAGGAAGATGGGGGCACAAGCTGGAGACTCGAGGTTGACGCTGAAGAAGGTTCTTGTTGGTTGAGGTCGCACGGTTGTTCGTCGGGGTCGCCGCCGGAAAGAGAGAATGCCAAAGGTTGGAGTCTGAGGGTAGAAGACGAGCGTTCCGAAGACCTTTATTTATAGGCCGGTTGGAATAGGGGTATTCTGGACTTATCTCTCTGCCGCGCGCGTGTAGGTCAAGGTAGTTCAGATGGATATGGTAACTGTTCGCACGATAATCAAGGGATTGTACAGATGATTTGATGGCAAGTAATCATGACTCTAAAGAAATCTCGGCACATGATATTTTAATTCCAAAAGCAGCGGCGTTATTATGTTAGGATCTTGCCGATGGACTATTGTTTTGATATCTTAACCATAATCGGAGCAAGAGTGGTTGAAGATTGTGCGATATTTACTGAGGTGCGTGAATCGGGACTATATTTGATTAGATTTGGTAACAGATTATGTTATGCTTGGAGGATGAGTTAAGATAATTGGGCGAAGGCAATCGTTGTCTGGAGTAAATTTCAAAGCATCAATGGTTTTATACTCCGAAATTGGGGGGCATGTGTTGACACCATTTTTGGCACGTGTCAAAATGATCAGAGTGGGCTAATCGGCAGGAGGAAAGTTACTGTATACGGCGGTAGATGGGTGCCGATGAAAATCAATTTGTAAGGGTTGTTGCCGATGAATGGTGGTGACCGATGGGAAGGTAGACTTAGATTCAGAGGCGTTATTGATAAGATTGGAGATGTTATTGCCGATGCCGATGAAGGAAGATTTGAAGACTGCTGCCGATGGAGCCTGTGATAACAGGAAGCATGCCGATGAAGGAAGATTTGAAGACTGCTGCCGATGATAACAGGTAGCATGCCGATGGAGAGGAGGTCGATGAGAATTGCATCGTAATTGAGGCGGACAGGGAAATAGATAGGTGTTGATTTCCTTTTCTATATTTGTTAGAGTATGATTCATGTAAGAGTCACATGTTTCCTTAGGTATGGACTCGGTGTCCTAGTCGTGTTTGGTTATGTTTCCTTAGATCAGGGTATAAATATAGATTGAGGGGCAATGTAATAGATATAGCAATCAATATCAAACCAATTTTACTCCTATTTGCATCTACTTACTTTTCGGCGACTTCATCAATTTGCGTATTTTTTCTTTTTACGAGTTCTCATCGATTCGACGAGCTGCATCGCTTCAGTGCGACCTTCGGTGATCCTCGAGTTCCGTGTGAGTACCTCTTGGCCGTGGTTTCCGGGCGTATCACTGTTGTAAGGACCAAAGTACTCGAATCTTTCATCCTTGTCGATTAACAGGTCAAATCGACTGGCACGCTTTAGATATCGATTTGGGTATTAGCCCTTTGTGTTTGCAGATCCACTTTTGCATCAACAGGTTTTGATTTGTGAAGTCTTATTTGCATGTCTGTGTTTACTATATTGTTGAACTTTGTATTAATTAGGTGGGTTAAACTCTGTTGAGCATGGTGTAGATCAGGTCCTTTGGTCATTTGGTAGCCGGTTTCTAGCCGCTGTTGGTTTGTTTTGCCTGCAGGTTTCTTTTTGGTTCTCTTTCTAATCTGTAGTTATGGTAAACATGCATAACGGAATTTATCCGATCAAGTCTTGCATCGATGTAATGCCTAACAGAGGAGCCACATAGCTATTCAAATTTTATAGCACATGCAAGAAAGTTCGAGCATCGTAAATCTGACTGGGCCAAACACATCTCATGTTATACAAGAATACCTGTTTCGTACGAATACATTCGTTGAATTCCTAAAGAAACAAATAAAATTCAAAATCTTTGAGGGAAGGGGGATGCTCCTCCCATATAGACCTTGCGCAGTTGCTGAGAATGAAGTGAATGCTCAGGAAAGAAGTGCATCTTAGAAGAAGAGCTTTTGACCACCATGACATGCTTAAGACTTGAAAGGCTGGTGCGGCTGTGAAGAGGACTCAAAGCAGTCGAGGGGTAGTCAGGCAGTCAGCTAGCTAGAGATGGCTATACAATGGGAGTGAGGCCAGACTTTGTACACATAGGGACGCCAGGGCTGGAACAGGCTTCTGACATGACCGCATGAGGTTCATCATTACTAGTATCCGAGTAGTGAATATTTTAGATGGTCGAACCTTCTATCATCTGGTGAAGTATACAATGCACTCCAATCCAAGCAGTCGTAGGCTCGCAGTAGCCAAGGGGCAGTAGCTACCTAGAGATGGCTACATGGTTTCATAGGTTCTGATCGACTGCACTCCCTGGGTTGTGGTTGACGCTGCTGCTTTATTAGGCGCCTGCGGGTTTTAGAAAAGTTCGTATTATTAGGAGTATCCTAGAAATAAGGCTACAATTAACTCCTGATGGAAGCCAAGCTCGTCTCTAGTCTGTTCCAATTAAAGGCTACATGCATACATGCATGGAAGCCAGGGAGATGGCTCCAATAGAGGTTTGGACGTGATATTTTTAATTAATACAATTTCATAGTCTTTCTCCATTTCTTGGTATTTGAAATTTCATCCTGTGCGCCTAACAAACCGGCCCGGAGGCAGTATGAACAAATGCACTCAATTTGCTATGACTTTCAAATGTACAAATGAGACTATATACTGTCCTATAAGATGAAATGTACAACGGGCGGACTTTCTTATGTGTGTAGTAAAAAATGTGAACAGAAAGAAACGTGCAGATCAGAAAAGAGAACTAGAAAACTCTGTATTTCCTGGTAATATGACCGTCTCGTCCGCCCGGTCACCCGCCTACTCGGTAATCTGAACCGTGTCATCATTGGAATTCCCACGCCAGTTCGTAGAGGGTATTTAAAACTCCTACTATAACCTCCGCTCGGCGGCCTCTCCCGCCTCCTCCTTAATCAACGTAAGTCGATCACGCCACGCCGCCTCTCCAACGCTCTGTCTTGCTGCTGTCCACACGCCGTAGCTCCATCCATGCACATGCCGTAGCTCCATCCACACCGCCACGCGAGCCCTCGGTTGGCCTCCTTGTGCTCCGTATCACGTGATGTCGATGCCAGCAATCATGGCAGCGAGGCAGCACCCCATGTCGCGTTTGCTGGTGCTCACTGATGAGCTAGCCATTGAGATCATCGGCCACCTCGCTGTGACCTCAGAGCAGCCCATGGATGACCTCCGTAGCCTATGGGCGACCTACTCGTCCATGCGCCGCATCTGCGGTAACCCTACTATCGGTCAGCGTGTGGCCCTGGACCAGTGCAAACGTGGGCTGGGGTGTGACGATATCAGCAACTACTACGCCCTCCTTTCTAGCCTGACCCAACTCGACAACCTGGAGGCTTGCTTCCTCACCGGGATACCAATGGTATTCGAGGAAACCCACAGGCCCTGGCCATGCCTCGATGATCTCGCTCGCGCCACCGATGGCAGGCATAATCTGGCAGCCTATCTAGTCACCATATTGCTCTATAGGCACAATGGCGACGCCCACGACGATGACATGGCGAGGCGTTACATGAGACGGGTCGAGGGTGGGGAAGAATCATGAGCGACGGCGGCGGGTGGCGGAGATGGACTAACGAGTAGGTGGCTATGCAATAAGGGGTGTGTGCTGTGCCATCGCGAGGCAACCATCGAGGTGATCCGCGAAATGAGGTGGGCCTGGGGCAAGTTGTCGCTGCCACTGCTAGCATAGGTGCACGGCGATCTTTCGTGCACAGGCTGCGCTTGCGGCAATGCAGACGGATGGGAAGAAAGGGCTGTGTATTGTAGCTGTAGGCTTCTCCATGAATTTGAGTTGTTCACATGGGAACTTGGAATAAGAAAGTAGTAGTTCACTCTTTACATGTGAGAGTGAATTACTCCCTTCGTCCTGAAATATATTGTATTCTGGCTTCAGCTGTACTTTTCAGCGAACACATAGTGTTTTTCTCTCACAACAAATCAGCATAAGCATTAGCATAAGCCAAATTTTAGCGAAACAAACAGGGCCCCGTTTCGCTGAAATTAGGCTTATGCTGATTTGTTGTGAGGAAAACACTGTGTTCGCTGAAAAGTACTGCTGAAGTAGTTCGAGCTCCTCAAATATAGTGTATTCTGCAGCTTTTGATTTTCTATTGTTTTGTTTCAATTTTATTTATTTCCTTTAGGGATTCAACGAAAGTACTTGTACGAAATAGGTTTCCCTATACAACATGAGATGTATCTGGCCTGGTCAAATTTATTATGCTTGGACTTTCTTGCGTGTGCAATAAAATTTGAATAGCTATGTGGCTCCTCCTTTAGGCATTAGATCGATGCAAAACTTGATCGGATGAATTCCGTATGCATGTTTACCATACTATAGATCAGAAAGAGAACTAGAAAGAAACCTGCAGGCAAAACCAACCAACAGGGGCTAGAAACCGGCTACCAAATGACCAAAGTACCTGACCTACACCATGCTCAATAGAGTTTACTGAAAGCGGCCAAGCAGAGGCGGTTACAGTAGGAGTTCTCTAAATACCCTCTACGAACTGGCGTGGGAACTCGCAACGACGACACGGTTCAGATTACCGGGTGGGCAGGCGATCGGGTGCATTGAGTGTACACTGTTTCCAATCCCAGGAGTCAAAATGTGAAACGGGGGAGGCCAACCAACCGTGAAGCCTCCATCATCACGTCCTCTGGGAGAGCAACCATTCTGCTCTCCTTTCCCTTTAATCATCGTCGCGTCCTGTGGGAGAGCAACCGTTCGGCTCTCCTCTTTAAAATGACCAGTAGGCTGTAGAGAGCACCACCAACTAGGGTATTCTCTCATACATACGTACTAGTACACATCACATCACCTCCTCTGATCCTAACTTGCTGGCGACGCGTAGTGCGAGCAATGGGCACTAGTCATCCGGCAAGTATTCCACCGACTACGAAGATGAGGACAACAAGGAGGTGAATCAATTGACACTGAGCCCCGAGCACGAGGAGGAGCCCACCGAAGACGATGGGGAGCCCACTGATGATGATGAGGAGGAGGCACCGCAGGCGGCAAAGGAGGAGGAGGAGAAGGAGGAGGAGAAGAAGGAGGAGGAGGTGCTGGCAGAGGAGGTGGACAACATCACCGAGACCATTCCACCAGGGTTCAGCCCCATGCCGCGCAACAAGAAGCACAGGCTCAACCCTTCATCCCCCAACATGATCATGGAGGACGAGGATGACTCCTCGTCGGAGTAGACAATGAGGAGGGTGGCAACAATGGTGACAGCGGGGGCAGCAGTGTCGATCAGTAGGTGTAGTTAATTAGTACAGAAGCAGTAGGTCTAGTACTAACTAGTAGTAGTATAATGGCAGGTGCGTTGTATTTCACTTTTGGTCTATTTCGAATGGCCTCATGTACCTAGATAAATATTAGGAATTAGGAATCAATATAGTAGCGGTTTTAACTATTTTTGAGTGCTTTTCCTATATTTTGGAATGTGCTTTTGATGAGGGCGCACAGGTAATGGCATTCTTTGAACAGTGAACAACATTGCGATGAAATGAACAAACTGATATAAACGCTGAACAAACACTGAATAAACAAGCGCACTGCCAATTACAGATTGAGATACATTAGCATTATTGACATCTAGATACATACCACAATTAACTAAGTTCAAACCATCGCCTAACTCATCTTGTTGCCCTTCCGCTTCTGCACCATTTTTGCATGTCCAGCCTGTGGCAAAACAAGGGGCCGAACTGTCCTTTGGTTGTTGATTTTGCATGTCCAAGATAAAAGAGCTGGACGGACACCTAATATATGGTCTGGCCTCGTCTAATACAACATGGCCAGACTATGCTTTGGTGGCATAGAAGATTAGGGACCTATTCCTAGGTTGGTTTTGTAGAGCTAGGCATGGCTACATGCAGTGCTACTAGAAAGATAACATAACATCAAACTAGACTTCATATATATATATATATATATATATATATATATATATATATATATATGTGGTGTATAGCAACGATACGAGTTCAGACTACATAACCATGCCTTCATTGACCATAATAAGAGGAGAAACATGCCACACTACTCAAAGTCATACAACTACTACATAAACATACTAGTTCTAACTACAGATGATTAACATGACTTCGTAGTAGCAATGAGCACTAGGCAGCATACTCGTCCTAACTACAAATGTTTACATGACTTAATACTACTAATTAATTCAATGAGCTGTGCCATCCCACAGCTCTAAGCAAGTCACGCAACAAGGGTACCAATGGGCATGATCAAAATCCAACACCTGCAAGGTAAATCTACTTGGGTTGAAACCAGCAAACCTCTCCACCACGTCAAACTGGAGGATCACTTCACCCGCTCCTGCCGTGGGGTGCTGGGAGCCGATCTGGTGAAGGCAAGCTAGACCATGATAGGGCCACCACCATAAAGCCCTTGGACATGTCCTAGGTGGATGCCAAGCAGGACCACGATGTTGCAGGAGACTCGCTCCCGCCGTGGGGCACCGGGAGTGGATCCGGCAACAGCAAGCTCGACCACGACGGTGCCACCGACAATGTCGAGGTGGACCGCACCGGGAGCAGCGGTGGCGAGTGAACCACCAATGCTGGTGGCATTAACTTCATCATTGTGGGCGACGAGGAGACCAATGCCAACCTAGGGGACAGCGTGCGAGACCGCAACGGTGCCTGCGACGATGGCAAGCTGGACTGCACCG
This sequence comes from Saccharum hybrid cultivar R570, assembly GCA_038087645.1. NCBI lineage: Eukaryota > Viridiplantae > Streptophyta > Magnoliopsida > Poales > Poaceae > Saccharum > Saccharum hybrid cultivar. The sequence goes on along the minus strand of JAQSUU010000347.1, from coordinate 9,177,211 downwards.
GGAGTGGCGGTGGCGAGCGAACCACTGGTGCTGGTGGCGTAATGCTAGGGGGGAGTGAGGCCGGGCTTTGTACACACAGGGATGCCAGGGCTGGAATAGGCTTCTGACGTGACTGCATGATGTTCATCATTACTAGTACTATCCGAGTAGTGAATATTTTAGATGGTGAGACCTTCTGTCATCCGGTGTAGTATATAGTGCAGTCCATTCCAAGCAGTCGTAGGCTCGTGGTAGCAGCTTGCTAGAGATGGCTACATGGTTTCATAGGTTCTGATCGTCTGCACACCCTCGGCTGTGTTTGAAGCTGCCACTTTAGGAATCTAATACCTTACTACTTCATGCATGCAGCCACGGATGGTGCAGCTCCTATTTGTAGTACAGCCGATCAGGCAAAGTTCTACTCATAGCTGAGTACAAGAGTTACATGTCCGGCCTATTCAAATTTACGCTGCTCGGACTATCAGGTGAACATATGGTTTACAAGAAACAGGTAAACATCATTTTGTCTAATATCATAGAGGGATGTGGTCAGGGGAAAAGTTGTGAGTGAGAAGGTTGGGAAAATGCAAACGGGTGAGAGAAAGGGGGAGCCAGAAGGTAGGCGATTGATGCAATGCTATCGGATGAGGGAAGGGGATAGGAGTGAAGCGAATGCGGCAGGAAAGCTAGACACAAGAAGTGAATCGGGAGAAAGAGCTTTTGACCACCATGACACGCTTGACACCTGAATGCCTGGTGCGGTTGTGATAGGTCTTTTCTGTACTTATTTTACTCCAATCCAAGCAGTCACAGCAGTCAAGGGGTAGATTGATTGCTACTCCGTATGACACTTTATTCTGTCCTACGAGATCAAATACTCAGTGGGCGGACTTTCTTGTGTTCACAGTAAAAGTCAATAGATATGGCTCCTCCGTTCTGTATTAGATCGAGGCAAGACTTGTTCAGATGAACTCCTCGCTCCATGGTTGTTTCAAGGTCAATAGATTTTATCGAAGACGCAAGTTGGCCTCAACAGAGATCAAAGGCACTCATGAATGTTTAGCATATTATAGATCAGATCAAAGACAACTAGAAAGAAATATGTAGCGAAAGCAATCAACAATGGCTACAAACCAGCTACAAAATGAGCAAAGGACCTGAGCTACACCACGCTCAATAGAGTTTAACCCACCTAATACAAAGTTCAACAAAAGTTAACACCAACACGCAAATAAGAGTTCACATATTTGCAAGGGTGTCCCACAGATCAAACCTATTCATGACTACTAATACTACTGATACATCCCACAAATAGGGCCGAGGCAGGCATGCAGGATCAGCTCCACGTCCACCTTTGCTAAGACGGCATTGGCGGTCGGCTCGAACTCTCAACCAGATCAGCGATATCATCGTCTTTCGATCCTAGCGAAAAACCCTGCTTCGCCACTCGGACATTCACCGCTACGCCAATCTGAAGCTGGGAAGCAGCCAGTGCCATGGTAGCCCCCTGACGAATGGCTTCGGTCACCATGGCTCGAAGGTGGATTGGCAGAGCTCGGAGGCGCTCCTCTGCAACGACCAGATTGTCCGCTGTTTCCACGGGGAAGGTAGCGCTTCTCCAATCCGGGACAAACTTCGATTGAGGCACCCCCATCGGACAACGATAGTGCCAAGTGGATGCTGACAGAACCACCCAGAAAATAAATCGCCATAGATCATAATGGGCAGGTATTCCTAGGAAGCCCTCGCACAACATGATAAAGACCGAGAGGTGGAGGATCCCCTCTAGGGTTAAGTCATGGAGGCGGAGCCCTAGTAGTAGAGCAGCCACCTCAGCAAGGGGTGTGCCGGCAGCCCAAACCCAAGAAGGTGGAAAGGGACGAAAGAGATGACCTCATTTTTGTAACACCCCTAGTGTTAAGCTTCACTAAAACTTGAGCATGTCATCATCAAGCATTTTAAGCATCCATAGTAGCTAACCAAGCCCTGCATTCACAAAAAATAATATTTATTTGTTAGCAAGGCAATGCATGAGTGATGTGTTGTGCTTAAACCAAAAACTCTTTTAAGGTACTTTGTGACCTATTTTTGAATTTCACCAAAATACTTGAAATTATGCCCTAATAAACTTTGAGGTGTAAAGTATGTGCTTCACACTAGTGTCAGGTGTAGGGTATGAATTCAAGTCCCAACCATTAAAAATTGAGCTTGAAATTTGAAATCAAGATTGGAATCCAACACTTAGTCATTATTGGCCGTCTTGGAGATCAATAAGGAATTCAATTTTGGAGTATTTATTAAAATGAATTTTATAAATAAACTTGTTACAAACTTTAGCATCATTTCATAGTATGAAATTTGTACTATGCAATGGTGTTACTGATTGTATTTTTTGCTTGATAATTAATCACCAACTAATGTACAAACTTAGCTAGCCGAGCTATTTTCCCAAAACCCTAACTGTTAGTTTTGAAAATTCAGAGTTGCAGTTTCTTTCTACCTTTGTTCTTCAGTTTTGATCTTCAAAACCAGTTTGAATCAGAGCCTGAGCCTTAAAGCAAAGTTAGAGTCGACATGAAGATGAACAACTTTCGTTCTTGGAGGTTTTCAAGTTTACATTTGGAATCAGGAGAAAAGGAATGAAGAAGAAGCTCTGTCAGGTGTGAACAGTGCTCACCAGTGCCCTGCCTGCTTGCCTGCTTACCACCAATGGCCATTGTGCTCATTTTTGCAACTTCACGCACGCTCAGCATGCAGCTGCTTCATGGTGGCAAGCCCAAGAAGCTACTATCGCTCGCTCATGCCTTGCCCTCGTCCTTATCTCACCGAGCCGCCATCGTCGTCCTTCTTCTCTTTTCCCGCCACCACCGAGCACCTCCAATTCACCGATCGTGTTCGCCATCCTCGCTCGCCCTCAACCCGATTGCTCTAGCCAACGTGTTCGCCTCCTCTTTGTCCATCGTTTGCGCTTGGTTGCTGAACCGCTACAGGCCGAAATCTCCCGTGCCGTGATTCTTGCCGCCGGTGCTAATCTCGCCGCCATGACTACCCCTCACCGTGGTCAGGCCACTCCGGTGAGCCTCTTACCGTGCTGTTTCATGTGCTAGCTTTGCCTTGACACCCTAATGCTCATTTTCTCCTCTATTGTATCTATAGAGCACTAGACACACCGAAACGCCATCGTCTTCACTAGTCTGCACCGCCAGAGCTGCCGTCACCATCGCCAACACCGCCTGCTCTGTCTCTGCTTGAACTGTCAGGATGCGCAAGTCACGGTGAGCACCTCGGATGCATGGAAGCCCTTAGATAGACCGATTAGGGTCAAGTTTGGCTAGAGCGCTATTGCGCCGGCGTGCTCTGCTTCGCCATGCCGCCATGGCCACAGGCGGGCTCTTCCTAAGCTCCAATCTGCACGACTGACCGCTCGAGCGGGTTCACGAGATCGGGAGGTATAAGTAGGAGCAGTTCCTATCACTAGAGTCATCACCACTAGCCGTTGATGCCTCGTCGGAGTGCCACCGTGCCACCAGAATCGTTGTCGTGATTGCTGCCATGCTCAATCTGATCAACCATCACTGCTAGGAGATGCACAAAGTTAAGGGGAGTCCAGTGGGGTCGGTCAACAGCGCCAGCACCGCGGTCAGTGCAGGCGCGGCTTGGGCTCCCCTGTTAGTGAGAGCGGGTGAGAGAGAGGGAGTGAGAAAAGGATTTTTATCCTTTTCAATTTTCTAAAAATGTTAATAAGTGCTGAAATTTGATTAATTCATAACAATTAATTAAGGCTGGTAAAAATGTGCAATTAATTGCATAAGCTTGTTACCTTATGCTTAATCATGAAAAAATATGAGTTTGCCAAAATCAGTACATTTGCTAGGTTAAAAAATTACATCTTTTAATTAATAAATCCACATTCCATGATTTTTATAGGTTAAAATAATTCTCCTTAAATCATGAAACTTTTTGTGTAAGCTTTATATGCTTAAATCAATCTTCACAAAAAGTTTGATTCTATTTTGACTAAAATAAGTTGTTCACTTAATTCAAATGCCTTTTATGGATTATTAAAAATACCAAAATGATTTCTATAAATCCCTAAATGGCTTTGGTGTGAATTTGGACTTGATTATGGACCTTGGAACACTTGATTATGAACTTAACCATTTCCATGATATGCTCAAATCTAACTTGTTAATAATAATCCCAACACAAGGTTGAAATGTGCCCTTGTGGTTCGATTTGTGATGAGTGGTTATCAACATGACTTACGATCAAGGTTGAGTGTGTGACCTAACCCTGACATGAGTTGGGAAGTACGGCATGTTTCTTGGCTTGTGTTGTGCAGGTGTGGAGCTCGGAGGCGGTGGTCGACGGCGGGGTGAAGGTCAAGTAGAGACGTGCCGTGCCGATGGACCGGGAGTGGTGAAGGGCGGACGTGACTTTGGATTGAGGGACTAGGATTCCAGGTGATCAGCCACGTGGCTGACATCTAGGAGATCGACAAGCACAAGTGTACATGGGAGTGACCGTGTTGACCGAGTCAAGACGGAGGACGTGCAAGTCGAGCAGGGCTTAGAGGACTTGGCGGCCGGCCGGTCGTGGACGGCAGTGACATGTGTCGAGCGGCGGGGGACGCGTATGGAGTACGCTACTCGCGAGGGGGTTTGGTGGTTTGGGCCTCAAAACCATCAGTGGCGGGTTTATGGGTTTGAGCCTCAAAACTCGGGCGGAGGTTCCAAGGAGGAACGGATGGCACGTGACGGTATTAGGGAGTTCGCGTCAAGGCGAAGCTGCTGATGAGGAGGCACGGTGGCCGTCGGAAGAAGATGACACCGGGTTGGACCAAATGCCCTTGGGCTAAGAGGTTTGACTAAATTGTATAAAGGGGCAAAACTAGGATTGTGTAATAGCCCTATTAAATAGGATGAGGGAGCCCCCATCTCCCTCACCTCCTCCATTTGCATTTTTTCTTTCATCCTTGTTAGGGTTTCCCGTCCCTTAGGTGCTTGTGAGAGAGAGGTCCACTAATCCTTATGATTTGTGTAAGAACCAAGATTTCAAGTGGGAAAGGAGGTCCCAAATCCTCCTTGTGTCCTCCGGGATTTGGCAAAAGAATCACTCTTTGTGTTCTTGATGTGTTCTTCGCGTTCTTCTCCTTCCCCCTCTCATTCTTGAGTTGATTCATCACTTTTAGACCATTTTGATATGTTCTTTTTGCATTGATTTGAGCTATGACGTGAGTTGAGCCTTTCCACCGAAGGAAATCAATCAATTCCTCATGAGCTCGTAGATCGGGTGATTTCTTGGTCTAGGTCTCAAGAATCGGTGTTTTTCGTTCTCCTTCGATTTCCTATTGATTGGCTTCAAATTGGGCGATGACCTCTTAGAGATAGCTCCCCTACAGCCTTGTGATCATGCTCACCAAGTTTCATGGCAGTTGGTGAAGATTTGGGCGCAAATCGGGAGATCGAAGCGAGAAGTGATTTTGGGGTGCTCCTGTTCTATTCTTGTTCGCGATTCGCGGATAGTCTGCCGTTCTACCAACGGATAGTCTGACACCAGGCTGTGGACAGTCCACCTTTCACCACTGAGCAGTGTCCAGAACTTGTTTAGTTTGGTGTGTTTTCTGAAGTTTTGCCTGCAGACAGTCCGCCAATGTTCTTCGAGTTGTGTCTAGAACTAGTTCGATTCTGTTTGTTTTCTGGAGTTTGAACTGCGGATAGTCCGCCCCCGTGAGCCAGACAGTCCATCACTGTTAGCAGTACCCAAGTTAGTTTCTATTGTTAGTTCTGCTGTTGCCGCTGAATAGTCCGAGGACTGACCTACGGACAGTCCGTCGCCTCAGTCCAGATTGTCTGGGAGTGCACAGAAAGTGCTGTTTTCCTCTTTGCTTCGGGTGTTTGTTTCCATCGTCTCTCGAGGGTTCTTTTAAGTGCCCAAGACTTCACATGAGGTATCTTGCTACATGTTAGCACATGTATCTCACGGGTTTCGTGTGAGTTGGCTTTTGGGGTTGTTTGTCGAGCCAAGGACCAAAGTTTTGAAAGAAATTTGAGGCTCCCATTCACCCCCCTCTGGTCATCGTTTCTAGTGCTTCAATTGGTATCAGAGCCAGTTAAGGATCATTCCACCTTAATCGGTCCGTGATCCACGAAGGTGACATGGAGTGTGGTTCTGGCAAACCACCGTTCTTCGATGGAACAAACTACCCCTATTGGAAGATCCACATGTCCACGCATCTCCGAGGGATTGATTGGCTTGTTTGGGAGGTTTACGAGGATGCTACCTACGTTGTGCTTGAACCCCATGCTCATGTCACACAAGATCAAAAATATCGGGACAACGCTAATAGCAGAGCTCGCACAGTTCTTTTCTCGAGTCTTTCGCTTCAAGAGTTCGAAAGAGTCTCCGATTGTACTACTGCTCGGGAGATATGGGTGAGGCTTTAGAGCTATCATGTGGGGACCACATAGGTCAAAACCAAACTCTACGAGACGTACAAGAGGGAGTACAAGAACTTCACTCAGTTTGATGGCGAGTCCATCGATGCCATGTTTTCTCGCTTTCAGACCATCGTCAACATGATGCGAGCAAACAAGGCACAGCTATCTTGTGATGATCATGAGAGGGCACTCAAGCTTCTATATGCCCTAGATCAGATGGTATGGGATGTGAAGGTGACCACCATCATTGAGTCTTCAGGGTATGAGACCCTCACCATGGATGAGCTTTTCAGCAAGCTCAAGTCCACCGAGATCGACTACCAGACCCAAGCCAAGCTCAAGAATCCCTCTGCACCGACTATGGTTTTGGTCTCAGGTAATGGCTCAAGTTCTTTGGCTAACCCCTCACAGATGTCATTTGCCTTGTCTTTTTTTGTGTCTATCACAGAGGAGCAATTAGAGGCCCTTGGGGACGATGAGCTGGCGTTGATCATCAGTCGGTTCTCGTGGTTTCACAACAACAGCTTGAATCACTGGCATAGTGGTGGTCTGAAAGAAGGATGCTATGGCTATGGAGACCTCAACCACTTCATCGCCCACTGCCCCAAGAAGAACAAGCACTCCTCTGAAAGTACAACTCTAGCAAGCACAAGGACAAGCGCGAGTACACCTCCAAGTAGAAGTCGAAGGGAGGATTCGACAAGGAGGTTCTCAAGAAGAAGTACTTCAAGAAGGCCAAGGCCCAAGAGTGCACCTTCCTTGCCTCCCTCAGCGACCTCGACAATGACACCGACGATGACCGTTCTTCTTCCTTGAGCGATGATGAGTCCGAGAAGAGGCGTAAGGACAAGTTGACCAGGCTTTGTTTCGTCGCCAAGTCCATCCACGGAGGCTACTGCACCATGGCCGTGGATGAAGGGGTGAAGCCCAACAAGGACGTGCTTTCCGACGACGATGACTCTATCGAGGTAAAACCCACCGTCGATGCTCTTATTGCCAAGCTTGATATCATGACTGATACTTCGATGAGTCAAGATAAGATGCTAAAATGTGCTGCTCATGAGAGGAAAGAGTTTAAGGACAAGCTAGAAGTTATGGAGGAGTTTGAGGAAGCTAAGAAGCTTGTCATTCATGTGTCTGACGAGGTTGAGTGCAATGAATGTGCTGTTCATATGACCAACTTTTCTAAGTTGCAATCTAAGTATTTTGTCTTGTTAGATGAGAACAATGAGCTGAAGGCTAGGTCTAGTTTGTTGGGTGCGTGCAAGTCCTGTTCGGGCTTGCAATCTGAGCTGGCAGAGAAGAATGCCAAGATCCTTGCTCTTGAGAAGGCTAGTTTAGATAGTACTGTTGTTGAGTGTGCATGTTGTGAGAGCTTGGTGTTGCAGCTTGAGTCTTGCAGGTGTGATAAGATGAGATCCGAGGAAGACAACACATACATTCGGTCCATCTTAAATTGGGTGTCTTGTAGTGAGCCGCAGTTGGGCATGATGATGAGCCAGTTCAGGCGGGGAGCCAGTTGGGCATGATGATGAGCCAGTTTAGGTGGGAAGGGTGAACATATCTATGGCAAAGTTGGTGAGTTCAGTGGTTTGAGCCCAAGTGAGAAACCTTCCACTACTCCCAAATCAAACAAGATCAATCCACCCAAGCCTACCGAACCCACTGTGAAAGATGGAGTGTTTGAAGAACCTCCAAGAGCTCCACCCCAGAAATAAGTTTGGGTTCCAAAACTGAACCATCTTAGGAACCCACTTGACACTCTACCCAACAGCTATGAGGATCCTCTTCCTAAAGCCAAAGAGCTATCAAGAGTGACACATACCCACAAGAAAGTGAGCCAACAACCACCTAAGAGAGAGATGAGGTATCACTATGACTATTGCCATAGAGATGGTCACCTTGTTGAGTTTTGCTTTAGGAGGAAGAGAGATGAGCGGCAGGAGTATGAGTTGAACAACTGAAACATGTACTGCCCACCCCATGGCGTACATGTGCCGCCTATTCAGAGGTGCAATGCTAGGCCTCAAGGGGCAATGTCTCAAGGTGCTTGGCCTCAGGTTGCGAGACCACGCGGTAGTCATGGTGGTCATTCCTGGCGTGGTTTAGGTTATGATCAATATGACTTTGGACCTTGTGGCAGTGGCTTTCAGTCCTACAGTTCTAGCGGACCACATTTTCCCTCACGTGGTGCCCGCTTTCCTCAAATAGGACATGGCATGTTTGGTGTTTTTCCTAACACTTTTCTAGGGTAAATGAGCCAACACTAGTATCCTTCACAGTTTACTAACCCTAGTGTTGCTCCATTTTCTCATCCCATGTCCTTCTATTGATGTAGGACGGAGGCCTAGAGAACACATGGCTCAATGATTCCGGCTATTTGCGCCACATGACTGAAAGTTCAAAATGGTTCTCCAGCCTCGACCCCGTGCAATGTAAGGAGTACATCACATTTGGGGACAATAGCAAAGGTAAGGTGCTTTCTCATGGGACTATTCAGGTCAATGAGAGTTTTGTCTCAAAGGATGTTGCTTTGGTTTTGAATTTGCATTTCAATTTGCTTTTAGTTTTGTAACTCCTTCAAGATGGCTTTGAAGTGCGTTTTAAGACCGGCTTGTCTCGAGTTCTTGATTCCCAGGGAAATCTTGTTTGCTAGATTGTCCCTTTTGGCCGTGTCTTTCGAGCTAATTTTTCTCACTCCTTTGGTTCTTCTCGATGTTTGGTGGCTGGATTCTCCTCTGAGCTTTGGAAGTGGCTAGGAGACTAGGTCACTTGAACTTTGACTTACCAGCTAGGTTGAGCTCACTTGACTTAATCCAAGGATTGCCCAAGTTAAAATTTGAAAAGGATTTGGTTTGCCACCCTTGTCATCATGGAAGATGGTTGCCACTTCTCATCCACCTGTGAACCAAGTCATGACTAAGGAACCTAGTGAGCTACTTCACATGGACACAGTTGGTCCAGCTTGGGTCCGGTCAGATGGTGGGAAGTGGTATGTTCTAGTGATCATGGATGACTTTTCTCGCTACTCTTGGGTGTTTTTTATGGAGAGTAAGGATGAGGCTTTTTCACTTTCTCGTGATTTGATTCTTCGGTTGCAAAATGAGTTCCCTAAGAATGCTATGAGAGTGATTCACAGTGACAATGACACATAATTCAAGAATACTCATTTTGAAATCTTTTGTGCTTCTTTGGGCCTTGAGCACCAATTTTCCTCTCCTTATGTCCCTTAGCAAAATGGTGTTGTTGAGCGCAAGAATCGGACCCTTGTTGAGATGGCCAGGACGATGCTTGATGAGCATAGGACTCCTAGGAGATATTGGGCTGAAGCGATCAACATTGCGTGCCATGTTTCAAATCGTATTTTCCTTCGAGCTTTCATGAAGAAGAATTCTTATGAGTTGCGATTAGGACAACCACCCTAGGTAATCCACTTTAGAGTGTTTGGATGCAAGTGCTTCATTCTGAAACAAGGAAATTTGGACAAGTTTGATTCCAGGTCTTCTGACAGTATTTTTCTTGGTTATGCTTCTCACTCTCATGCATATAGTGTTCTTAACCTTGAAACTAACCGAGTTATGCAGGCCTGTGAGGTCACTTTCGACGAGACCATGCCTTGTTCTATTCCTATCTTTGAAAGTGCAGGTAATCAGAAGATCGGTGAGAGCATCTTTGTTGAGAAGAATGAGGAAGATGCTGATTGGGGAGATGCTGAGCTGACCTCTTTGGCTGCCCCTGTCGAGTCTGCGATGACTACTTCGGTTCACAGTCCTGACCCATCTTCTTCCACTACTTGGGGTCCACACGAGCCACCTCCTCAGCCTACGCCGGCTGCACTTGAGGAGGCCCCAGCTACTGTTGAGGGGGAGGTGACTTCTTCGAGAGAAGCACCTCAGCACATTCAACGTCGTCACCCGCCTCAGACCTTGATCGGTGACATCGACCAGCGAGTCACGCTGTCTAGTTCATATCATATTTCACACTTTGCTTATTCTGCATTCGTAGCTTCTTTTGAGCCTTGAGATATTGGACACGCACTATCTAATGCCAATTGGTTCAATGCTATGCATGAGGAGTTAGAGAACTTTGAGCGAAACCAAGTGTGAGTTTTAGTTCCACCTCCACTAGAGTGTCACCCCATAGGTACAAAGTGCGTTTATAAGAACAAACAGAGTGAGGATGGGGTGGTAGTAAGAAACAAGGCGAGATTGGTGGCTTAGGGTTTTTGAAAAAAGAAGGAATAGACTATGAAGAAACCTTTGCTCTTGTTGCCCATCTAGAAGCCATTAGGATCCTTTTAGCATTTCCAGCTTCGAAAGGGTTCAAGCTGTATCAGATGGATGTGAAGAGTGTCTTCTTGAACGGGTACATAGAGGAAGGGGTTATGTGAGGCAACCCCCTGGCTTTGAAAATCCTAAGTTCCCCAACCATGTTTTTAAACTCCATAAAGCCTTGTATGGTTTGAAACAAGCCCCGAGAGCCTGGTATGATCATTTGAAAGCTTTCTTGCTTGATCCTAGATAAGACTTTGTTCCTCCTCAAGCAAGGCACTGATATCCTTTTGGTTCAGATATACGTGGATGATATAATCTTTGGTGGCTCTTCTCACACTCTTGTTGCCAAGTTTTCAGATACTATGAGCAGGGAATTTGAGATGACCATGATGGGTGAATTGACTTTCTTCCTCGGGCTGCAAATCAAGGAAACTCACGAGGGGATGTTCATGCACCAAGGCAAGTACACCAAGGACGTGCTCAAGAAATTTGATATGGGTGAGGCCAAGCCTCTTTCGATGCCCATGTCGACCATGACGGCCCTAGATGAAGACAAGGAAGGAGAAGCTGTGGACCAGAAGGAATACTGAAGCATGATCAAATCCCTACTGTACTTGACGGTGACGAGACTAGACATCCAGTTTGTGGTCTGCTTGTGCGCATGCTTTCAGACTTCGCAGCGCACGTCTCATCGTCAAGTCATCAAGAGAATCCTAGGTACCTTCGTTTCACACCCGAGTTTGGTCTTTGGTTTTCGGCCTCCTCCTCTCTCTCTCTTTGCAGGTATTCCGATGCAGATTATATTGGTTGTCGTGTTGAGAGGAAGTCCACTTTTAGGACTTATCAGTTTCTTGGATCTTCTCTTGTGTCTTGATCTTCTCACAAGCAGTCTAGTGTCTCCCAATCCTCCCTAGAAGCTGAGTATGTTGCTGCTGCTGCCTGTTGCTCCCAGTTACTTTGGATGATAGCTACTCTGAGAGACTTTAGGTTAGAGTTTAGGCGAGTGCCTTTGTTTTGTGACAGCACCAGTGCCATAAGCATAGCCAAAAACCTAGTCCTCCACTCAAAGACAAAGCACATAGATGTCTGTTTTCATTTCTTGTGTGACCACTATGAGAAAGGTGATATTGATCTGCACCATATTGATACCCAAAACCAACTTGCAGATATTTTCACCAAACCACTTGACCAAGCCCAGTTTGCTCGCTTGCGAGGGGAGCTTGGAGTTTGTTTCCCTTTTTAGAGGAGGGGAATTTTGATTGTTGTATTCTAGTTTTGCTTTTCTTTGTAGTTTATCTTTTGCTTTTGTATCATACTTGCATATCATATCATCATGTATCATATTGCATCTTGAGCTTCATCCTTATAGTAGCTAGATTGACACTATTCTCTTGTTGGGGATGTTATGGATATACATGATGTGCTTTTGGCTTAGGCTCCTTTTGATCAATTGATGCATGTTATGAGCTAAGCTTGTTTTCCAAATTGTGAACTTGATTAAAACTTGTTGAAACATGAAATGTGTTCACCACTACTTGTGGCAACTAGCATGTGTAGAATGTGTCGAGATCTCTTTTGCTTCATATATATGCTTAGTTGCTACGACTCATACCTTGAGTTACACACTTGCTTGAGAAACTTGAATTTGTGCTAAAACTTAAAAAATAAGCTAAGTGATTTGAAAAGATCGGGATGGGTCTATGCTATCCTATGTCAGAGTATCGAGACAGCTCCAAATTGCACTTATGGGTGAACTTGAGCTCTGTAGTGGATACCGAGATCATTTTCTTAAGCTTCTGATTGCCTTTGGCATAGGCTTAACATGGTCACTAAGTCAGTTCTTGATGGCACAGATAACCTCCCGCACACACTTGTTTTGACAAACTTTGATGATAAGCTACATAACTCTGATAAATTTCATTTGGTATCTAAAATTTGATCAAACCACAAGTTTGTCTCATGACATGATGTGTGAACTTTGTTTGGGGTAGTTCACTTTGCATACATGTGTAGCACAAGGTCGATCTCCTATCTATCTTTGCTATGTGCACCTTTGGTGGTGAACCCTCTTTTAAAATTGCTCTAATTTGACCAAACTTGCTTAAATGCCATATTTCGTCTCATTTGGTCACCTTGAGCATTTGCTAGCACTTGTATGTGTTGCTATATATACATGACAGCATTAATTAGAGCATCTTTTAAATCTACTTGCTATAATCTTGAAGCTTCTGCATTTGTGCATTTCTATATTCATAGCAAGATTTGAGGGGGAGTTGCATTCTTCGAGCTAAAACTTGATAAGTGCATGTGTCAACAAGGGGGAGAAGTTTCCACACTCACAAGGGGAGAATACTCATTTCCACACTCACAAGGGGAGAATACTCAAGGGGGAGTATGTCTTACCAAGCTCCACCTAAATTTTGAGTGCATGCTTTCATATGAGAGATTGCATTTGTTCAGGGGGAGTTGCACTTGAGTTGCTTTTGCTAGATGTGTTGAGCCTTTACCTCTTTTGGAGGGTCTAGCAGTTTTTCAGCTTTTCGAGCTTTGCTATGGTGTTGAGCCCGTTGTCTCTTCTTGAGGGCTAGTTTTATTTTACTTGGTTGCATCGAGCCATTGCCCATGTCTTTGGGGACCAAGTTTTTGCTCATTTCAAATGACCCCGTTTTGGCTTTTGGTCATTTGGTTGAGCTCTTTGTTTTCTCTTCTTCTTCTTCTTCTTTTGCTCAAGCTGTTCGTGTGTTGGTGTTGCCAATGCACTCATCAAGGAGGAGATTGGGAACACAAGGTTGAAATGTGCCCTTATGATTCGATTTGTGATGAGTGATTGTCAACTTGACTTACGATCAAGGTTGAGTGTGTGACCTAACCCTGATGTGAGTTGGGAAGTGCGACATGTGTCTTGGCTTGTGTTGTGTAGGTATGGAGCTCAAAGATGGTGGTCGACGGTGGGGTGAAGGTCAAGTAGAGACATGCCGTGCCGATGGACTAGGAGTGGTGAAGGGTGGACGTGAGGCTTGGACTAAGGGACTAGGAGACCAGGTGACCAGCCATGGTGGCTGACATCTGGGACATCAACAAGCACAAGTGTACATGGGAGTTACCGTATTGACTGAGTCAAGATGGAGGACGTGCAAGTCGAGCGGGGCTCAGAGGACTTGGCAGCCAGCCAGTCGAGGACGGTAGTGACACGTGTCAAGCAGCGGGGAACACATATGGAGTACGCTACTCGCGAGCGGGTTTGGTGGTTTGGGCCTCAAAACCTAGGTGGAGGTTTCAAGGAGGAACGGACGGCACATGGCGGCATTAGGGAGTTTGCGTCGAGGTGAAGCTACAAATGAGGAGGCGCGGTGGCCATCGGATAAAGATGACACCGGGTTGGACCATAACACCCTTGGGCTAAGTGGTTTGACTAAATTGTATCCAGGGGCAAAACTAGGATTGTGTAATAGCTCTGTTAAATAGGATGAGGGAGCCACCATCTCCCTCACCTCCTCCATTTGCATTTTTCTTTCATCCTTGTTAGGGTTTCCCCGTCCCTTAGGTGATTGTGAGAGAGAGGTCCACTAATCCTTATGATTTGTGTAAGAACCAAGATTTCAAGTGGGAAAGGAGGTCCCGAATCCTCCTTGTGTGCTCCGGGATTTGGCGGAAGAATCACTCTTTGTGTTCTTGATGTGTTCTTCGCGTTCTTCTCCTTCCCCCTCTCATTCTTGAGTTGATTCGTCACTTTTAGACCATTTTGATCTGTTCTTTTTGCATTGATTTGAGCTATGACGTGAGTTGAGCCTTTCCACCGAAGGAAATCAATCAATTCCTCATGAGCTTGTAGATCGGGTGATTTCTTGGTCTAGGTCTCAAGAACCGGTGTTTTTTATTCTCCTTCGATTTCCTGTTGATTGGCTTCAAATTGGGCGATGACCTCTTAGAGATAGCTCCCCTACAGCCTTGTGATCATGCTCACCAAGTTTCATGGCAGTTGGTGAAGATTTGGACGCAAATCGGGAGATCGAAGTGAGAGGTGATTTTAGGGTGCTCCTGTTCTGTTCTTGTTCGCGATTCGTGGACAGCCTGCCGTTCTAGCAGCGGACAGTCCGACACCAGGCTACGGACAGTCCACCTTTCACCACTGAGTAGTGTCCAGAACTTATTTAGTTCGCTGTGTTTTGTGAAGTTTTGCCTGCGGACAGTCCAGCCCAGGTCGCGGATAGTCCGCTAGTGTTCGTCGAGCTGTGTCCAGAACTAGTTTGATTATGTTTGTTTTCTGGAGTTTGAACTACGGACAGTCCGTCCCCGTTAGCCGGACAGTCCGCCGCTGTTAGCAGTACCCAGGTCTGTTTCTGTTGTTGGTTCTGCTATTGCCACTGGACAGTCCAAGAGGTGACCCCAGACAGTCCGAGGACTGACCTACGGACAGTCCGGTGCCTCAGTCCGGACAGTCTGGGAGTGCACAGAAAGTGCTGTTTTCCTCCATTGCTTTGAGTGTTTGTTTCCATCGTCTCTCGAGGGTTCTTCTAAGTGCCCAAGACTTCACGTGAGGTATCTTGCTACGTGTTAGCACATGTATCTCACGGGTTTCGTGTGAGTTGGCTTTTGGGGTTGTTTGTCGAGCCAAGGACCAAAGTTTTGAAAGAAATTTGAGGCTCCCATTCACCCCCCTCTGGTCACCGTTTCCAGTCCTTCAAATAATAACAATATTGCTTTCTGAATAATTAACCTAAATATTTAGTGAAGGAAAGTTGTACTCATGTTAGTTAATTTTTTTACTCATCATAATCCATGTTTAGTACATCATCATCCTAAAGCATGCATCTTTATTTACGTTTAGTGAACAAGAGTGGTGATTCTTTAATTGAGCAAGAGAAGGGTTTTCTGTCAGTGGATTGGATCTGTTGTCTAAGGTTTTCAGAAGTGACTGACAACCCTGACACCGAAGGCGAGCCCGGAGCATAAACCATTTCCTTGTGTTTTACAAATGTTATTCACATAAGTCTATGTTTTGTGCATTCAAATAAATAGGAGTTGGTTGTTATACCAATTGTTGCATGCCTTCCTTGACTTTCAATACTCATCTTTGTCGCACTGTTTAGTTATACCAGTTTTATGATGCTTAGCCATGCTTAGATGATAAGGGTTGAGCAATGAGCTTATGGTTCTATAATCAGGGTTAGTCCTAAGGTTTAATAATGATGATCATGAATATTAACTTGAGACCGTGGAGATTCTTTGCTTGTGTCAAGAATGGAGTCTTGACGTAGTGCCCCACCTGTGTCGATTGAGGACCGTACCATTGTAGACCTATTGTGAGTAGAGACCTTATAGTACTGACCACAAACTCTAGTAAGCCTAATACCTCGGCTATTCCATTATGTGAAAGGCCAACTGCACACTGGGAGTGGAGAGATAGAGAGAGTAGTGTGTACACATCCTATGAATCCATGAGGAGTGGTGCAGGGAGGTGGAGTACTGTACTCTCGGGTAGCGCTGGACCCGTTCATGTTTTGGAGGATCCGAATGAGGGTTGATATATGTGGGTTCAGGACCGGTCCTAGACCTGCATATGTCGTGTGGTAAGGAAGCCCTAGCTGGGCCAAATCAATTCAAATTGCCATGCTTCTCGAAGAAGGAGACTCGATTCTTTGCTCTACATCATAGTTAATAACTAAAACATTAGTCATATGATCATGAGATGAGATGGTTAAAGAAGTGCTTGACCTAGATTAGCTGCAAATGAGAGACTTATAATCTTTTAACTTGAGCTAAAATATTGAAATTAAGGATCAACATTAGTAAGATTTTCTGCAAAAGTTAAACTTGATTCTTGCTACAGACTTACCTTGATTCCCCGTAAGCCAGCATATCCTTGGAGTCTTTCCTTTTTGTCGATTAAGTCTTGTTGAGTACCTTTGTACTCAGGGTTTGTGAAACCCATGTTGCAGGAGGAGAGCCAGCATTAGAAGAGTTTGATGTGCACCCTTGGGCAGGGTGAATCCCTTTGAGTGTTGAATTAAGTGGTACTGATCATGCTACCCTACTACCTAGTTGGGTAAAGCTTATAGTTTGTATTAACTCAATAACTGGTTTGTAAACTTATGGTTTGCAAGACTTCCGCTGTTTACTCTGATGTAACATATTTGTCTATTTGTACAAACTATTGTAATACTGCAATGTCTTCTATAATGTGTCCTACTCGAAAAGATAAAGTGGATGATTCAAGGTTCCCCGAGGATACCTGACAGACTTCTAGAGTTGTCTGGCTCCCATGTGTAGTAGTCAGAAGTCTGTAAGACAATGACAGGCACATGTGGGCCATATAATTCAAGTGGTTCTGCCACAGTTTTCCTTTGGCCTCGGTCCACTTCGCTTCTTGCTGGGACTCTCCACCTGAGCTCCTCGGCGGCCTCTGGGATCACCCCCACTCTCACAATCGGTCGAACTCAGCCTGGTCGACAGATGACCTCGTCCACTCTGCCATGGTCCTGGCAGGAGGTGTTGGCGGCACAGTAGGGTGGAAGGCAAAAGCTTTGGGATGGAATCAGGAGCTCTAGAGAGAGAAGGCAACAGGTATAACCTTCGCTCTCGCGCCGTTATCTCTGCTGCTATAGTTTGGGGGCTGTTGACCACCCCACGACCGAGATGTTTGCGTGGGTGGGCGACAGGGCTTTGCCCTGTCCTATCAATGCGATGGGCTGAGAGGCGACGTCCCCTACTATTTCAGAGGCTTTGCCCGATGCACCCTTGGCGATGGCTCCACAGTTACTTTTTGGGGAGATCTCTAGTCGGATGAAGTTCTTGCACATCGATTCCCTAGGCTCTTTTCTTTTGCAAGAAATGTTAGTATGAGCGTGAAAGACGTCATGGCTGCTGAGGACCTTGAGAGCATTTTCACCCTGCCACTCTCACAAGAAGCTTTTGACGAGCTTCAAACTCTCAGAGATCACCTCCTACTTCAAGCATTTGATGATCAGGGCAAAGACACTTGGTATTATCAGTGGGGCAGCACTACATACTCGGCAAAGAAATTTTACAAGATGGTGTTCCAAAGCTTGCCAGTGCATCCGGTCTTTTCCTGGACGTGGAAATCCAAGTACACACCAGGGGTGAAATTTTTTGCCTGGCAAATTCTTGTCGACAGGTTGAACACCAAGATGATGCGGAAAAGAAGAAACATCTATGCCGAAGAGGAAGTGCACTGTGTTATGTGCACCACAGGAGCAGACGAGGACCTAGATCATTTATTCTTTAATTGCTCTTTTGCCAAGAGTTGTTGGGAAAATTGGCATACACTGGAATGCAGGGCTTAGCTTGAACTCACGCCTGGCTCATGCCACGCAATAGCAGAACATCCTGTTCTTCATGGAGGTGGTGACTATTGCAGCCTGGGAGATTTGGAAGATCAGGAACGGCAAAATCTTCAGGAATGACACTGTACACGTTGATAGCCGGTTTAGAAATTTTAAAAATCAGTGTCTCTTACAGTCTCTGTTTTAGTGATGACTTGAGGTCTTCAGTTTGTTTTTGGCTAGAGGCATATAGTTAAGACCCTTGTAAGTCCCTCCTTTGTAACTTTATAAAATTTATAAAATGAAGTGCTATGGGGATCCCCCCACAGTTTTTGCCTTAAAAAATACAGGTTGCTAATGCCACCCACGCGCGCACCTGCACGGGGATGCAGGAGCATGTCATCTGGGTAGTCAAGATTTCAGATGGCCGGACCTTGTGTGATCCTGTGAAGTAGACATATGGTCTAATGCAAGCGGTCACGATAGTCGAGGGGCAGACTGAGGACTTGCTCAATTTCTCTTGGTTTGCAGAGGCATGCATCCGATTATAAAATCTAAATTCTGATTAAAATTATCTTTGATGCATGGTTCTTGCAAGTTCAACAAATCTTATTAAACACACAAAAATAAGATGAGTTGGCTTCAACACAGATCAAAGCCACTCACGACTACAACTACTACTGATACAAATATTGTGACCGAGTACACTTTGTAGGCAATAGTTTTACTCACAACTCTATACTGTATATTGTTCGAAGAGATGTAATGTGCCGCATTCAGACTTTCTTGCAAGTGTAGTAAAATATGAATAGCTATCTAGCTGCTCCTTTTCGGTGGCTTGTTTCTCGATGCGTATTTCTCAGAAGGCGTGCTCCTCAGAGATCATGGAGATGTGGCCTCCCCTTACCTCCCGCTATCGCCTGGCATCTACTAGAATTCGGGTCCATCGACCGTGCACGTCCCCTGCTATAAAAATAGAGAAAAAATAGGGGAGTCAGCACAATTGCCTTGTAATCTTGCGAACTCACCTTTCCTGCTCGCCGCCTCCTCCCTAGCTCCTCGTTCTTCAAGCTTGAACCATGGCGACGAAGAAGCGTCCAAGGGAGGAGACGATGGTGCAGGACCTAGACGTGACCAAACAGGCTCTCCGCGTGGAGAATTAGGAGGCGGAGCAGTTGCGGTCGTGCTTCTCCACTATGGAGACAGCACTTGCCGCGGCCAATAGGGAGACGGCAACGGCTGAAGCCGTGGCGGGTTAAGCGTAGGCGCAGCTCACTGGTAAGGCATTGTCATTACCTTATCTTCTTGTTTTGTGTGGCACCGCACCTTATTAATTGCTACAGTTTTCTCGTTCTGGCTCTTTCAGCCGTCATGGAGCAACTGAACGCCGCGTCCGTGCTGCTGGCGGGGCCAAACTTCCTTGAGCGCGTCCATGCTCTGCCAGCGCGAATCCAGGAGGTAGTGACGCATGGCCTTCATGACAGGGCTGCGTTAGCCCTGGCCACCACCCACCTCTGTTCAGACGTGGACTTGCATGCGGTGGAGCTAGGGTTCCCGCTAGAGCTGCCGGTCCAAAGGGCTTCATAGGATTTTTTTCCTATAGGGATTTGGATCCTTCAAAATTCCTATTTCTCCTCCATTCCAAAGGAGCCATAAGTTTTTTAGTTTCTTTTGTCCATTTCTCAGGATTCCATTTTGTAGTGTTGGTGTCCCCAAATAGACGGGGAGATGTGCCCGCGCGAAAATTTGATTTTCGATGATAATTTCACACTGCCCCGAGCAGTGCCGCCAACATGCACCAAAAATTAGATGTCTCTCTTTTGACCTCCACGAGGAAATTAGGTTTACCATGCCATCGATTTCAGACAAGGGCATTTGTGGTACTATGATAGCCACATAAAAGTGCAAGGAGTCTCTACCTCCATCTCCATCCTCTAGTCGCCACCGTCTCTCCTCCCGCTCCAAATCCTAGCCCCATGGCCATCCTCTCCACTCTCTAGCTGCCCCCTCTGCCACCCCTCTCTGGACCCTAGGCACCATCAGCACAGCAGCTCAACTCATCAATCTGCAGTCTCCAGCCACACCCTCTCTCATAGCTTTTTGAACCCTAGCCAGAGCCATATCCCCTTCGATTTGTCGATAGCAGGTCAGCTGACGGCGGAAGGACCGCCTCGATGATGGTATAGGCCAAATCCAAATCCCCTACTTCATCACCTGTCCCGACTAGCCGGATCCAAACCCTAGCCAAAGTCGGATCTGGTAGCCCTTCGTCAACGCCGGCCACACCGGTTCCGCGACCACGATGACAAGATGTCTGTGCCGATGACGAAGCATAGCCAGCGTACACGGAGGAAGGGGTACCCAAATTCCTTTTATGATGTATACTGTATTGTAGTGGTTCAACCTGGGATATGTAGATAGCGATGGGGTTGCATATTTCCAATAGTTGAGTGTAGCTGACATGTGCTTTATTGGATTAACGACTTCCGCATAAGCTGTAGTTACTAGTTAGGTGCTTATTTGCATACTCTTGCTCTGTTGTGTTGACATTCACCAGAAGTTTAAGTTAATAAATACCTTTGTAATCTAGATGAATAATCACTAAATGCTTTTGAAAGAGAGCGAGAGGCACAAGTCACATAGAATCATAGGAAGATGGAAGAACCAGGGGTGGTTGTTGAGGGATTTGGTGATACAGATGAAACATATTCAGATTTACAAGATGAGCCAGTGGCCCATGTAGTTGAGGTGTTTCTTCTACCTTGTATTGAGTTCAGGCGAGAGGGGCCGGGGGGGTGTAGATAGCAATGCAATGCTTTGCTGTCTAGATAGCAATGCAATTTGTACATGCTTCCTGCTTAAATTTGTTTCTCCAATTTCAGCGTCCGGTTCAAAGAAGCAGCAGAGGAGGCACTGCTAGCAGGACAAAAGGCAGCGTTGATATCAGTCCTAGAGGAAGGCAGTCCAAAAGAGTGAAGTCAACACGACCTAGAGAGTTGACTCATGGATCTAAGAAGAACAAGCAAAACCTTGCAAAAGCGAAGTGCCACCAGGCTACAGGATCTCGCTCCTATGCTGTACAGCTGCAATCTTTTGTAAGTGATGATTATGTTTTATTGATACTCTAGCCTTTGTATAAACAGAAATTCATGTGCACGGTTAATAGAAGAAATAGTGGCAGGAGCCTAAGGCCCCCTTTGGAACGCAAGATTGGAAAAAGGTAGGAACAGGAAAAATATAGGAATATGATAAGAATGCATGTGAAAAAAGAGGAATGAAAAACAGAGGAATTTTGTTAGAAGGGGTGTTTGGTTTTGTACAGGAAAAATATAGGAATCTAGTACAATGAGGTTTCACTAGATGTTTTTTTCTTTGTTTTCTTGTGAAAGTTGAAGGATAGAAACTTTCATATGGTTTTCCTTCCCCCATTTCTACCTGTGAACCTAAGGTCTCTACGGTGTTGATTCCATAGGATTACCAATTCCTACATTTTTCTTTGGAAATCCTATGAACCAAAGGGGCCCTAAATTTGGCATCATCATTTAATTTTGAAGTTACAATAGCTGTGCATTGTGCTTATGTAATCCATATTTGTAACCTATTATTTACTGCTTGAATTTCGCAGTATGTAATCCATATCGGTACCTGTGCGTTGTACTATATGTAATCCATATCAATATGAAACCTGTGTTACTTGTTATGAACTAATCTCTTGGGTTTTCAATTAAAGTCTTCCACTATCTGTAACCTAATGTTTACTGCTTGAATTTCATAGGAAGCTATGGAAACTATGTGAGCAAAACCTGTTGCTGATGGGTACGAACGACTAACAAGTGTTTATGTTGTTCCCATAGTCCTTTGCCTCTCCTATGGCTAGGTCCACTCCTAGGTCAGCGGCAACACCTTTATTTTTGAAGAGTGCTGGTATCCTGACAAACTCTGCTAGAACAGAGACATTGGCAGAGAGAATGCTTTGAGAATAGCTTATTGTTGACCAAGAAAGTTCCACTAACCTCGTCGAACAAGTGGATGAACTGAAGAGGAAGACAGAAAAGACTGAAAGGGAGTTTGAGGAGTTCAAGATACAGCAACAGGAGGAGTACAATAAGCTATATGAGGATATCATGCGCTTCAGCTCTTCTTCTGGTAACTCATAGTCATCAACTCTATTGGCTTGATGCAGTGAACATTTGTGGTTTGATATGTGTACTCGTGTGCTGGTTTGATGTGGTGAAACTGTCAGCAGGTTGCTGCTAATGTGTAAACAGTAATTTGTTGTATTTGATTGTCATGCTGAATAATTATGTACACATTGTCAAATAATTATGTTGTCAATCTGTGCAGCAGTGACGATCTTGAATTACTTTTATGATGAATTGATTGTTGAGCACATGGTAGAACCTGGGCAAGCCACGTGATCAAATAAAAATACAACACGTGGATGAACCAGTGCATGACACGTAAAATAGCCATGGCACGACACGTGGGCTAATAAAAACCTGACACGTGGAAGGAAGCCGTCAATCCAGTGGCCGAATAAAAAATGCAATATGGATGGACAGCACCGTGACACGTGGTCGAATACGAAACGGCCACATGGACCAATAAAAATACGACACATGGTCCAATGAAGAAATGACACATGACCCAGCCGCAACACGACATGTGTGCAAGGTCCTAATGGCTAGAGGGGGTGAATAACCTATAAAAATTTCTACAACAACACTAAATAATGTGGTAAGACAAATATGAGGTGAAGCGAATGTTGTGCCAGCCTACAAAAAATGCAAGCCACCTACCACAACTAGTTGCTATAGTCTCTAATCACACAATGGCTATGTCACTACACTAAGTTAGTGAGCTCTCAAAGACTAACTAAAGAGCCACACTAACCACTAAACTCGACACAAGCTAGCTCTCAAAACTAATTACACTAAAGAGCTTAGCTACAGTAAGAAAGTAAATACAAGAGAGGTGATGATGTTTATACTGACGTGTCGAGGTGTGTGCCAATCACAATGTGGAGCCAATCAACCACAATGAAATCTAATGAAAACCTCAGAGACAAGATGACACAAGATTTTTTATCAAGGTTAACTTGCTTGTCGGCAAGCTAGTCCTCGTTGTGGCGATTCACTCACTTAGAGGTTCACGTGCTAATTGACTTCACACGTCAAAGCCTCAATAGGGTGCCGCACAACCAACACAAGATGAGGATCACACAAGCCACGAGCAATCCACTAGAGTACCTTTTGGCTCTCCACCGGGGAAAGGTCAAGAACCCCTCACAATCACTATGATCGGAGCCGGAGACAACCACCAACCTCTACTCGACGATCCTCGCTGCTCCAAGCCGTCTAGGTGGCGGCAACCACCAAGAGTAACAAGCGAATCCCGCAACAAAACACGATCATGAAGTGCCTCTAGATGCAAACACTCAAGCAATGCACTTGGATTCTCTCCCAATCTCATAAAGATGATGAATCAATGATGAAGATGAGTGGGAGGGCTTTGGCTAAGCTCACAAAGTTGCTATGTCAATGCAAATGGCTAAGAGACTGAGCTAGAGCCGGCCAAGGGGCTTAAATAGAAGCCCCCATGAAATAGAGTTGTTGGGCCTTAGACAGTTAGCCCTCGTGGCATGACCGGACGTGCCGGTCAGATCAACCAGACGCACACCACCAGCGTCCGGTCGCCCGATAGGTGCCACATGTCACCGAGATTCAACGTCATTCATCGGTCACCAACGGTCAACTACACCCATGCCTCACTTAAGTGATGACCAAACACACGCCCACGATGACCTGACGCAGCCCCACTGTGTCCACTCGCGCGCTCCACTGTAGCCAGCACGCCGCGATAGGACGCGCCGCCGCCTGCACCTCCCCGGCATCCGATTAGATCCAGAGAGGCAAAACCATGGCCTGACGCGTCCGATCGTCATCGACCTGACGCGATCAGCGTCTAGTCACTCACTCACTCCACTCCACACACCAGAACACTGCCACATCAGTGACAATGGATGATGAACAGTGTTCACCCAGCGTCCGGTCGCTACCCTTCACCGAGTCCACTCCTGTTTCATAGTGAGTAGACGCGCAGGTCTAGTGTCTGGTCCTGCGTCCGGTCACAAGAAACAGCGCCTCAACTCCAAACTTCACCAAACTTCTTCACCCTTGCTCAAATGTGCCAACCGCCAAGTGTATACACGTGTGTTAGCATATTTTCATAAACATGGTGTTAGCACTCCACTAGATCTAAATGCATATGCAATGAGTTAGAGCATCTAGTGGCACTTTAACAACCGCATTTCGATACGAGTTTCACCTGGCACTTTAACAACCGCATTTCAATATGAGTTTCACCCCTCTTAATAGTATGGCTATCAATCCTAAATGTGATCACACTCACGGCTATCAATCCTAAATGTGATCACACTCACTAAGTGTCTCGATCACCCAACCAAAAAGCTCCTATCAAGTTTCACCTTTGCCTTGAGCTTTTTGTTTTTCTCTTTCTTCGTTTCCAAATGAAGAGCTTGACCATCATCACATGTCCAACACCACCACCTTTGGAATTCAATTGCTCCACCACTTGGATTGGTGCTTAACCTATCTCATGATCACTTTGAGCACATGGTTAGCACCTAGGGTTTCATCAATTCACCAAAACCAACCTAGAGCATTCAATGTGTGCCAATAGAAAACAGTTATGTGGAACAACTAGGCCCGACACGTGGTCCATTAAGAACCTAAAACATGCAAGAACTAGAGATGGTCATGTTGTCCAATAACAAGGTGACACGTACCTGAAGCATCTCCAATGCAACTGGCTATAGCGAGTACACGTGGAAAGCATGTCCAACAGAAGAAACCGCCAGGGTGGATGCCCCCTACCACGCATTCCAAAGCAGTTCTATGACGACCAGTTTTCATCATAGATCTATCCAAATCTATGATGATTTTCTAGAATCGTCATAGAATTGCAAGAATGACGTGACTTCTATGACGAACCGTTTTTTGTCATAAATTCATCATAAAACTGAAATTATAACAAATTTGGCTCCTTCAATGACAAAAATTGTTCGTCATAGAAGTGGATACTCCTAGTAGTGATCTCTCATTTATTATCATTCCTAGTTACCACTTTCCCTTGGGATTAAATAAATAATGATACCTTGGAATACTCCTTTGTGAAGTGCTACAACAATATTTTGTTTGAATTCTAGTCCTGCTATTCGCTTTGTTTGCTTTCATATTAGATGAATAAAGCCTTGGTTCACTAGTACATGCGTACTAGTAGAACTCTATTGCTTTTACTCTTTGTGTCTTTGAGTAAACACAGATACCAAAGGAACAGGTGCGGGGGTTGGGCAACCCAACCCTATCTTAGGCAACCTCTCCTCTGATGGAAAACACCGAGATGGCACACATAGGCACTTCACACATCAACACCAACCTTCTGAAGAAAAATCAACGCAAGAGGATATCAGGGGGTTCGGCTGAACCCATATGGGGTTAGGCAACCTAGCCCTGAGCTCTATGGACTTCATCTCAATATGATACGCTGGTTTGTATATTGGTACCCCTCTCATATATTTTATTTCCTTGCAAATGAATGCCTAAAAGCCAATTATTCCATGTTGTTAAAACTTGATGAACTCTAAAACATGATCCCAAAGATTTGATCACGACTTATCTTGTGAGATTGGCTTGCATAATCTTTATTCCTTGTCTTTCACTTGATGCTGGTGGGAACATTACTCAATTAGGATGACATTACCTAAGTTGTTGTGAAGTGTGATATAGTGACGACAAGACAAGTCTTTCTTTCTAATCAAGTGCTTTGGAGACCTTTTGTTTTGAGCAAAATCTAAAACCATGGCTTCATAACTCCTCTATGGTATGGCTGTCCTACCAGAGCCATATGCAATATCTTTACAAACCCATAGGTTCTTGCTGCATAGATTTTGTTTTGAGTTTCGTCAAATCACATGACCCGAATGAGTGATGCATAATGCTTACTTGATCAAGATCACGTACACTCCACCCAAATATCCTATACTCTGACACTAAGAGTGAGCAAAAACATGTCTTTCCACATATATGCTATAATCTTATACCAAGATTAACCAAAAACATGCCTTTCCACCTCTCGACAAAATAAAGACTCCATGTATGATGTGTGCACGCGCATTGGGCCACCAACCGGGACTAGAGGTCCCCTCTTGCAAAAGCCTACGGCTCTATCCATTGGGCAGGGGACTTTAGCCCCGGTTGGTGGCTCCAACCGGGACTAATCCTCTCTTTAGTCCCAGGCCCAAATATGGCCGGGACTAAAGCCAAAAAATGATGCAAACTGAAAGTCTATTCTCTACTAGTGCGCGTATGGATCACACATGAGCGTACTTGTGGCCTGATCTTCTCGAAGGATCCAACTTGATAACTATCGCTGCGTGACCTGGTGAAGAGGCAGCGCACCGCGAGTCTGCACATGTGATGAACTACCAAAACAATCACCCTTCCATGTACCGACGAAGCAACCCACACAATCACACTGTGTAGACGTGAAGGCATGGACTGGGTGAACCATAGTTCGGTGTTTTACAACTCCCTCAGGAATTGAAAGAACAAGTTTGCAAGCCTCCCAAGACTCATGTGGAAAGAAGAACTCAAAGAGTTTGTATTTCTTAGTTGGCAGCCAAAAAGTCCCTCCTGTAATCTATTACATGGATATATAAACACTAGTGGAGTTTTCAGTTCAGATTAAAACATAAATGAGAACATGTAGTTGGAAGTTGCAACACTCCTTATATTGATAGCCTGGCCTAATGAAGCTCTTTGGATGGTTGGTATTCATTTCCATGCTTCTATGTGTGTGTGAAACAACCTTGCGATAACTCACGAATTAATTGTTTTGCACATCCACAGCTGATCTGCTTGGTAGCTGAATGGTCCTTCCTCTCTATGCACACCCAAGCTCCTTATTCCATAGATTTGGAGGGCAGAAACCATCATCATCCCATGGACTTTCGTGCACTCCATCATTCCTAAGAACATTAAAACAAGTACTCAAAAGCATAGGATGATCCAAAATAATCTAATTAGTTAAGACAAGGTTAGCATTCACTTGAGAATGCATTTGCTTCTCCAGTTGTTTGGCTCCGTTCCTTGTAGTTGGACCCACTATATCAGATGCACTTTTGTTAGGAGGTGGAGAAGAGTGGATGCTAGGGATGTCCTCATTAGCCTCTCCCTCTTGAGAAGGAGTCGTCCTCGACTTAGACTCACCAACGAATGGAATCATATCTTTGACATTGAATGTTGTACTCACATTAATTGGAATATTCAGGGGGAAGCTCACTTTTGTAAGCATTATCATTTATGTTTTCTAGGGAATGGACCGTCACCCCGAGGAGATAACTTTCTCTTGCATTGTTGAGAAAATCGATCCTTGCGTAGATGTAACCACACTAGGTTACCGGGCTAGAATATAACTTTCTTCTTACCCTTGTTTGCTTGCTTTGCATACTATGCAGATTTCTTCTCGATATTTCTCCTTGTGTTATCATGTAGCTACTTAATAAATTCTGACCTCTTTGCAACATCCATGTTAACTTGTTCCTGTAATGGTAAATATGTGGTTTAAAACTACCATAAACAATTTCGAAGGGACAAAAATTTGTTGTTTGATGTACTGCCCTGTAATAAGCAAATTCGACATGTGGAAGGCATTCTTCCCACGTCTTCATATTCTTTTTCAGCACAACCCTCACCATTGTAGATAGAGTACGGTTGACAACCATAGTTTGTCCATCAATTTGTGGGTGACAAGTGGTAGAAAATAACAACTTGGTGCCAAGTTTTCCCCATAAAGTCTTCCAAAAATAGCACAAAAGTTTCGTATCTCGATCTGAAACAATAGTCTTTGGCACTCCATGTAAACAAACTATCTCCCTAAAAAACAATTCAGCAATGCGTGAAACATCATCTCTCTTATGACATGGAATAAAATGTGCCATTTTTGAGAAGCGATCTACAACAACAAAAATGGAATCCCTCCCCCTTGGGAGAGACCAAGGTAACCCCAAAATAAAATCCATGGATATATCTTCCCCTTGGTAATATTGACCATGGGGATTAAAGTGGGACTTAGCTTTCAATCAAGTTATGAACCACTCAACATGTCACTGGACATCATGTCTCATATGTGGCCAAAAGAAATGATCAGAAAGCATGTCCAATGTCTTTTTTACACCAAAATGACCAGCTAACCCACCAACATGTGCTTCGTGCAAAAGAACATTGCGAATCGAGCAAGTTGGAATGCATAGTTTGTTAGTAGTCCGAAATAAGAATCTAGCATGCACATAGAATTTGTCCCATCCTTTGCCAACAATGCACTTGGAGATATGTTCTTTAAAATCATAATCATTAGCATAAGTTGTTTTAATTGATTCCAAACAAGCACTTTTGTATCTATAGTTGTGTAACCAAAGCACATCTTCTCGACAAAGCATCTGCAACAATGTTATCTTTACCACGCTTTATGTTTGACAACATAGGGGAATGTTTCAATGAACTCAATCCATTTCGCATGGCGACAGTTCAGTTTACCTCTTGGCTTTTGAGATATTTCAAAGCTTCATGATCAGAATGGATTACAAATTCTTTAGGTAATAAGTAATGTTGCCATACTTCCAAACTCGAATTGAGGCATAAAGCTCCTTGTCATATGCAAAGAACAGAAGGTGAGAAGAAGCTGGTTCATTATGGAAGCTGGAACATGGAAAGGCATGCAAGGTATGTTTGGCACGACTCTGGCTCTGGCTCCGGCTCTAGCTTTTGGAGAGGAGACGGAGGAGTTATACCAAACATTTTAGGAGAAGTCATTTTTGATTAACAGTAGAGGAACCGGAGCTCTTTTGAGGTGAGAAGTCAGAACTGCAAAAAGTGATGGACGAGCACTTGAGGAGGAGCTGTGCCAAACGGGCCCAAAAGCGAGCTCGGGTGGCAAAGTTGAATATGAAGCGGCACAGTCACATAGGATGTTCCAGTGATCATAAGCTTTGGTGCATATCTATGCTGGAGTTAGGGAAATGGCAGCTGGACGGACATGATCTAACTATGTGAGCGGATGGTTATAATGTAAGGATGACGTGGATGAACGTGGAAAGAGATTTTAAGAAATCAATTACTCTAGTGGGTATGAATTATATAATATATATAAGAATAAGAATTTTGCTATTTATCTGTTGATAAATTTTTTTTACTAAATCTGTCAGATTTCTATACATTTGATTGTCCTTTAGGATTTGTGGTACAACTGTCTACTGGGTCGCATTTATAAAAAAATATGACAGATTTGACCACGTAAAATCTGTCAGATCTTTACTATAAAAGAGCGAAGGAATTGAAAATAGTCTCTCACCTTTATATTCCTACCCACCTTAAATATTGCCCCTTAGATTTACATTAAAATCATATCCGACGCATCTAAATCATCCATCATGATCTGACGAGTGAACCCGGCTGAAAAACTTGTAAACATTTACGCGTGTTTATCTCTTGCCGGTGTCTTAAGTTGAATTTTTTTTCACCGATAGTTTTGTACCCGCCCGTGCCTACCCAACACAGCCGATCAATTCTATATATCTGCCTTCCTCTATTGAACGCCGCTCCTCTCCTGGTCAACCTGCGCCACTGCCTACCCCTATAGGCCCTAAACCCAAGCACCGCTGAAAGCAGCCGAGTAAACGAAATCATCGTCGTCGCTGTGTCGGCGTAGTTGTGCATGGTGATTGATGCCTCGGCATGGAACTGACGCCACACCATGCACTGCTTGTTGTCTCCTGGTTGCATGTACGTGTAGTCAGGTAGATGCCTCCATAATGAACTTCTCGCTGATTAGCTTGCATGGCCGTGTAGAGCGCGTGGCTTCTTTTTGCTTGATTGTGATCACGCATGTTATGCATGCTGATCGGTGATCTTCGCCTCAGTCCACGTGCAGCCACCATATCAAATCATTCCAGCGTGTATCGGATCCGTATCGAGCTTCCTTGTGCGAGATTCATGAAGCGGCATGCAGAGAGATTCCATCGCCTCGATGTGTAAGATCCATTGCCTGACTTCTCGGATTGATCTCAGACTCGGCTCCGATGCAGGGTTGTTGAGTGACTAGATTAGTGACAGGCATGCGCCGGAATTGATATATGATCCCGATCGGAACCGAACAGGAGACAACACGCCATAAGCTTCGCCAGATGAGATGCTCCTCGGCGAGTTTCTTGGATCACGAGGAAAAAAGTGGTATTTGTTGACGATGAACGTGCAGAACGCTGCAGTGATATTTGGTCGTAGCTGAAGTAGATTGATTCTATCTTGATCTGCGCCATGGGGCAGAGATGCGCAGAGACGCTGCACCAGAGCCCAAAGGCCGCCACCGAGTAGCAGTCATAGCCTTTACAGATGGCAACGCTTTGTCACTGGCCGCTCCAATCGATGAGAGTTTTTTTCGCGATTTTCAAGGATTAAGTGCACAACCCTACATGGCGCGCCAACTGTCGACGTTAATGGTCGGCACAGCAGTCCACCCAAGGTGGTAATTGTTTGGTGGGGATGTAGTCGATCAGGTGCCTGATGGTAACACGGGCGCAGGGACACAAGGTTTAGACAGGTCTCCTACGATGGAAGCTTGCTAAAGAGGCAGCTGAGAAGGAACTGGAAGAATTTGTCCACTTACTCAAGTCTGCCAAAGCATTGCCTATGGAGTCCAAGCCTCCTAAAACTTCATGGTTGGTGGTGCATGGACTGAAATTTGTGATGGCATGGCGTCTGCTACTACGTTGGATGAAATAATGGAAGTTCATGAGGCATATCTCTCTTCTATTCAACGACAATGCTCTGTGGCCTCTGATAAGTTGGTAAGCATCTTTGCCATCTTAATATGAATCAATAATTCATCCTGATATTTAAACTTGGAAAAGAATGGCCATTAGTTGTTTTTTCAGTGGATCCTCTCATTGCCAGTCGGGTTAAGACTATTTTTGGATTGGCACTGGACTTTCACAATGTAGAACAAACTCTCAGTACTGGTGAGATGGTTTCAGCTGTGAGGACATGATGCTTGATCGAAATGGACCGAATTGAGAAGCAGTTTGATGAGTGTGTCGTATTTCTCTTGAGGGACGTTTCTAAATATCTATTTGCTAAGCGTGCATTGGTCTAGGACTCATGGGGTTTGCAATTCACATGACAGCTGCAGCCAAGAGGAAAAGGCCATGGCTTGCCATGAAATCTTGGTTTTTTTTCGGTACTCTTCTTGCGTTTGTATCTAAAAAGTATTGCTTCACTTTGCAGTGAGTAGGTTGTCTTCGATTTCATAACAAAAGGAAGGATTGGATTCACCAGGTTGTCTGGTTGAATATCAAGAGAAATTGATCATGAGCTGGGGATGTAATGTACCGAACATCTTGATAGTGACTTGGTGTAAAAAAAGGCGACAATGGTTTGGTTTGAGGTTCGATTTTTTTCAGCTCATTAGAATTTGGATAATAAATGTTGCAACTACCTCAAAGAATTGTTCTGATCAGTTAATTTTATGCTAAATTTATAAGTTTGAAACCATGATTTTCAACTAAAAATCAAAATCTGGAGAAACATCACGGGCCTTCCAGCAATGTGGTTCAGACAGTTGCAATATTGGAGAAACATGCTCCAAATATTTCCATACAAGTGATAAACAAATTTACCTTTTTTGTAGGTTTGGCTTCTCATATGGTGAGATGTAGTAGTTTCATCTATCTTTATTCAAGGATACGACCTTTTTCATCAGTAGTTCAAATTGTCGACTCTTTGTATGTTATTGAGCTCTATTTATTACAAGAGATTTTAGTTTATTTGTATCACATTAATAGTTGTATAGATATGTAGTTTCCATGTCTTTCAACGATGGGAATAATCATTTTCTTGAATTATAAATTTCTAGCATTGATACTACAATGCTACCTTTGTCTCATTGTCCGTCTAAAATGGGAGGGATTTAGAATCTGTCATTTTTTTCTGGGAGATACAAAACATGCGCGTACTCAATGAGTTTGATCTCATCTCAATATAAATAGTTTCGATCTAATAATTGGACATAGAATTTTATTACCTATCCCTCGTATTATGGAATGTTTTAACCTTATCAAGATACCCATCGGACGCTTTTTCCATCACTCATTTAGATAAGAGTATGTTTTATCTTACTATAGACACAACTATAGACACATGCGTGCCACATGTACATGGCTACTAGTATATAATAATACAGTAGATAACATATATACAACGGAGAGCAGGCACAACACACGGTATTGTAGATCATGTGAAAGCATGCGATACGAGGCCGAGGCCCCATATACTTGTTGCCTATATATACGAGCCACAACACTGCACTGGATACACAGCTAAGCCATAATAAGCACATAAGTACATAACACAATTACACAAGCTCAACTGCTGAAACCAGACAATGATGAATGGCCATGCCCACCTACTTCTGCCCTCCTCGTCTTTCGGCCAGCATGCCCTCCCGACAGACTCTAAACTCTCCAGCATACGATCACCAGCCCCGGCCCTGGGGGCGGGCGAGCGGGGCGGACGCCCTTGCCCGCCAAGCTGTCAGGACCCCCTTTTATGTATATACGTGTAGGAGTAGCCAAGCCCAGTTCCTGTATACAGGTGGAGTAGTATGTTTATTTTGGAAACACGAGTAGTATGCCTTAGCTGAAGTACCAATGAGTGCAGGCGGCTCATCATAGCCCTGCTGTACGAGAGGCCAGGAGACCACGAGCAAGCGTGTGCATCAATTCTGTTTTTTTTATGTCATACAGCTGTAGGAGCAAATAAATACTACCAATCCCGATAACAAGGCCTACAGAGTTACCATAGATAATAATTTGTAGGAGCAAATAAATACTACCAATCCCGATAGCAAGGCCTACAGAGTTATCATAGATAATAATTTGGACAACGATGAGGATGATAACCAGTATGTGACAAGATAATTTTTTTTTGAAAATGTACGGTGCAAGGAGAATAGTTAATGCATGCTAGGGCTTAGCATCCAAGCGATAACAGATGCACATACGGGCGTCCCCAGTAATCTAGCTTTTTTTTAGCTTGCTAGCTACTCCCTCCGTCTCGTAAAACATGTAAATCTCGTTTTTCAAGGCTAGATTAGTGAAAGTAGAAAATTATGCATGTGCCCCTCCTTTGTCTTTTCCACATGCCAGCAGATGTGCGGTTGAACCTTCGAGACAGGGGCAGACCAGAAGGGGCAGATTCGCGATTCTTCGGATTTGTTATTTTTTTTTCCAGGTGCGGGTGGCTGGAAGGCTACGCGGCCAATCACGGATGGATGGATGGACCGGGTTGTACGGTAGGGTGGCCTTTCCAATTGCATGCTGTGGTTTTTCTTTTTGCCGTTGCTAATTTTTTTATTCGGTGGACCTAGTCAAAAAAAGCTGATGACAACTTACAATTTCATGTTTTTGAGACCAGATTTGAATGCTAGATTTACATATTTTTGGAGACGGAGGGAGTAGTACAAGTACACGTCACTTCTAGCTAACAGTACGCGTTTATCCGTCCAACAATCTGACTCTTGGACAGCAGTCATGGGACCCACCACCGGCCAACCATAATGCGCCAGATGCCTACCGACGAAACAGTCGCTAGCAATTTGAGTTTTCACATTGTCTCAGCTCCAGATCATTCTAAAATCTGACGTAAGCTTCGATCACCGCTGGGGCCACCCTAAGGGACCTCATTTTTCAATCTTTGCCCCGGGCCCCCAAAGTCTCAGGGCCGGCCCTGACGATCACAATGCACCCCACGCCGCCCAATGTTTGCAGTGCCAGCGCTTCGACAACTCCAGACGACTCTCCAAACAACCAAGACGCTGCACCCAACGACGCCCGCCCTCACCGCGGACCACGCCGCCGGCTTCGCGAGCACCGACCTCTTCCATGTGACGGACTTCCACCACGTCGAGTTTTGGTGCGCCGTCGACGCCGCCTCCGCTGCCGGCCGCTTCTCCTTCGCGCTCGGGGTGCCACTGGCCGCGCACTCCGACCTCACCACGGGGAACACTGCGCACGCCTCCCGCTTGCTACTCTCGAGGTCGGGACCTCTCGCGTTCCTCTTCACCGCCCCGTACGCGGCGCAGCACGGCGCCGCCGACGACGCGACGGCCGCGTCGTCCTCCGTGCTGCCCTCCTTCTCCGCGGACGCCACGCGCCGCTTCGCCGCCGACTACGGCCTCGCGGTGCGCGCCGTCGCGGTCCGTGTCTCCGACGCCACCGAGGCGTTCCGCGCCAGCGTCGCCGCGGGTGCGCGCCCGGCCTTCGCCCCCGCTGAGCTTGGGCACGGCTTCGTGTTCGCGGAGGTCGAGCTCTACGGAGACGTCGTCCTCCGCTTCGTGAGCTACCCAGACGACACGGACGTAGCCTTCCTGCCCGGGTTCGAGGACGTCGCGAGCTCAGAGTCAGAGTGTCCGGACTACGGACTCAGCCGGTTCGACCACATCGTCGGCGCCGTGCCGGACCTGGATCCGGTCGCCGCGTACATCGCCGGATTCACAGGCTTCCACGAATTCGACAGGGTCAACGCGAAGGAAGTGGGCACGCTCAACGGCTTGGTGCTCGCCAACAGCTCGGAGAACGTGCTCCTCACGCTCCTGGAGCCGGTGCACGGCACGAAGGGCCGGAGCCAGATACAGACGTTCCTGGACCACAATCGCGGCCCAGGCGTGCAGCACCTGGCGATGATCAGCGACGACCTTATCGGCACGCTGAGGGAGATACGTGCGCGGTCCTCCATGGGCGGCTTCGAGCTCCTGCCACCGCCGCCGCCCAGCTACTGGTGTAAGGCGTTTCGCCGGGGACGTGCTGTCGGAGGCACAGATTAGGGAGTGCCAGGAGCTCGGCGTGCGGGTGGACAGGGCAGCTGACAATAATGGCGGAGTTGTGCTCCAAACCTTCACCAAAGCTGCTGGAGACAGGTAATAATCGCGTGTTTTCTCCTTTGCATGCATGTTTGTTGACATAAATCTTCGACTAGTTACATCCCTGTTCTCCTACTATTAAAAAAACTAGCACAATAGTACAGAAGAATTTATCGTTTACTGTTTTTCTTTAAAAAGAGCTGAAACCTGTTATTATGTATGCATGTTGACTTAAATCTTCAACTCATAATTACCTCAATATCTTCTATCTATATACCTATATATAATATTAAAAAAGCTAAAATTTCTGCCACTAAAATTTTCTCAAGCTTTAACCTCCTTTCAAGTTCCGATCTTTTGTCTGCCGGATCCTCTTTTCCATGTCCGTGTCAGTTTAGTTTTGGTTCGATTTTCTTTTACTCTGTTCATCCGTGTCGGCTTCAGTTCCATCCGAGGTTTCTGTTTGCACCATCCATCTGTTTCCTTTTTGTTTTAGATCATGTGATCTTTTTCCGCAAAAGTAAAAAAAATAATAAATACAATATTCTATTGGCCTTTTAGCCATCTATTAGAAATAAAGATTTCTATTGCTAAAGTGTTGATGTAATTCTAATTAGAAATAAAACTTTGTTTTTATCAAATCATGGATCAGATTAGCCGATGGTCCAACTAATTAGTCAAAATGTGAACTGAAATTTTAAGCATTTTATTGTCTAATCTAGTTTAATAAACAAATTTAAATATATCTTTGCAATCTCGTGATATCAGCTAGCATGTGAAAAATCCATAGAGGTCTCTCGAAATTAGAGCTGAACAAAAATTTTATAAATAATAGCCTTTAAAATTTTATAAAAGGTGAAACATAAACAATATGTACCATTCCTATTGTCGTTTGATCTCTATAAATGTTTGATAGTTTTTTTTCACCCATAGCAACATACGAGCATATTTGCTAGTCAATTCTAAATTATATATCATTCTGACTTCTGTAAATACATAACTTTTATTAAGTATCTAATAAACATAGGTTATATCTAAATGCATAGCAAACATAATATGCCTAGGAAATATAGAAAAAACCTATAATTTGAAATAGAGGGAATACTATTTCTTATTTTTCTTAAAAAAACTAACAATAAAACGTGTTATATATACATGCAGGCCAACCTTGCTCTTGGAGCTTATGCAAAGGATCGGGTGCGTGGAGATAGATGAGAACGGGAAGGAATACCAGAGACGTGGCTGCGGTGGGTTTGCCAAGGATAACGTCATTCATCTGGTGAAATCCATTGAGGATTATGACAAGACTCTTGATGCTCCTACCCGTGTGGCTTAATGAAATAATGCGCTCAATTAGTACATGGTAAATGGGGTATAGTGTCATAAAATACGTGCATATCTACGTACTATCGAATGTCCTTAAGTGTACTCCTCTGTTCCAAAAATATTGCAATTCTAAAAGAGTACCAAGGCAAACCATACTAATGTTAATTAAGTTCATATACAAAAAAAGTATCAATAATGTTTATGATATTTACTTTGAGTCGTACATGTTATTGGTATATAGTATGTCTCTTCATGGAATGTATTAGTAAAGTTTGAAAAAAATACAGAAAAGAGCGTCAATATATTTTACTAATGGTCCCCTTAAGTTACTAACAGTAGAAATAAATTCTAAAAACAATGTAAAAATACATATTTTTTCCACCTGGGCTCCGACCTGAGGCCACGCCTACCATCTCGACAGTTTCTGAAAATCGTTCACAAAAATTATATTTATGAAATAGATCTGAGAACTTTTAATGAATATTAGGGCACCTAAAATATTCCAAATTTAAGTGTTCTCTAGAATTCGAATCTAAGACATCAGCCCTCACGCAATCCTTCCTTACCAATTACCATCCCACTGCGCAGCTGACTGTCATATCAATGTGACTATGTGAGAATCATTCCTTTTGACCCCTCCATGGATGCTATTACTGGAGGTTTCCTTAAGTGTATCACCTGTAACCACTTCTATTAATCATTCACGAAAATTATATTTTTAAAATTAATATGAGAACTTTTATTGAATATTTGGACACTTAAATTATTTCAAATGAAAAAAATTTCAATAGTTATAGATATTGTCGAGCACTATAATTTTTGTATAACATTTGTCTTCATATGACTTAATATGAAAAATCAATTTTATATACGTGTTATTTTGAATCAGTGTTTCTAAATAGATTTGAGAACTCTCAACGAATATTTGGGGATCTAAATGATTTCAAATGACAAAGTTTTCAACTATAAAGTTGTAGATCTTGTCAAGCTCTACAATTTTGGTATGACATTTGTCTTCATCTGACTCAATTTGAATCAGTGTTTTTAAAATAGATCTAAGAACTTTTAACAAATATTTGGAAACCTAAATGATTTCAAATGAAAAAAATTCCAGTAGAATATTGTAGATCTTGTTGAGGTCTACAATTTTGATAAAACATTTGTGTTCATCTAATTTAATAAAAAGCTATCAGTTTTAGAGTTACTGCACGAGAGGCCCTTAAACTTGTCCTATGGTGTCACTTAGATCCATGAACTTTGAAAATGCATTTATGGGTATCTAAACTTGTTAAATGATACACCGCAGGTCCATACTCGCCACGCGGGCATTTTATCTGATGTGGCAGAAAAATATGCACTGAACCCCCTGAAACCCCATCCCCTCAACACACAGTCCCACACCCTTGCTCTGCCCATCATCCCTCCACGTCCTCGGTGTCCGTCCTGGAGTCACGGGGGCTGCGCAACGACGATGACAAGCTTATGATCACTAAAACATCAGACTTATGCTCGGCGTCCGCCCTGGAGTTGTGGAATGCATAGTTTGTTAGTTCGAAATAAGAATCTAGCATGCACATAGAATTTGTCCCATCCTTTGCCAACAATGCACTTGGAGAAAGTTCTTTAAAATCATAATCATTAGCATAAATTGTTTTAACTGATTCCAAACCAAGCACTTTTGTATCTATAGTTGTGTAACCAAAGCACATCTTCTCGACAAAGCATCTGCAACAATGTTATCTTTACCACGCTTATGTTTGACATCATAGGGGAATGTTTCAATGAACTCAATCCATTTCATATGGTGACGGTTCAGTTTACCTCTTAGCTTTTGAGATATTCCAAAGCTTCATGATCTGAATGGATTACAAATGCTTTAGGTAATAAGTAATGTTGCCATACTTCAAAAACTCGAACTGAGGTATAAAGCTCCTTGCCATATGTAAAGAACACAAGGTGAGAAGAAGCTGGTTCTTTATGGAAACTGGAACATGGAAAGGCATGCAAAGGGTATGTTTGGCACGGCTCTGGCTCCAGCTCCAGCTCCAGCTTTTGGAGAGGAGACGGAGGAGTTGTACTAAACACTATGTTTGAATTTCTCAAATTTGAAATTTAAATTTTTCAAACTTCCTCGGATGGAGAAACAATCAAAACGAAAGTTGTAGATCTCGAAAAGTTATAGAACTTTGTAGTTGACAACTTTTTTTAAAATCATTTTGTCAAGGAAAACTATGTTTGAATTTCTCAAATTTGAAATTTGAATTTTTTAAACGTCCTCGGATGGAGAAACAACCAAGATGAAAGTTGTAGATCCCAAAACGTTATACAACTTTATAGTTGACAACTTTTTGATTTCAGATCATCTTGTCAAGAAAAACTACATTTGGGTTTCTCAAATTTGAAATTCAAATTTTGTAAACGACCTCGGATAGAGAAACTAGTAAAATAAAAGTTATAGATCTCGAAAAGTTATACAAATTTGTAGTTGACAACCTTTTCATCTGAATTCGTTTAGGGAATCAAACAATCAATTTAAACTCAGCGAACGAATGTTGTTTTCCCCTCACAACAAATCAGCATAAGTATCAGCATAAGCCAAATTTCAGCGAAACGAACAGGTATGTAGGGAAAGAAAATCCAATGTGGACACAAGTGAGTGTGAGGTACGGTGGTAGAGGGTATGCACGAGGGAGAGGTCGCGGGTTCGAATACCGCCGGCCGCGAGCTTACGTGATTTTCATGAGAAAAATGCCACGACTTCTAGGTGGCTGATCAGTGGGGGCCTCGTCAGATTAAATATTATTTGTTATTTTTTTGCACGATTTTGTAATTTCTGAAAAATTAATTTGTAGGAGCAGCTCGGCTTGAGCCGCCCTTAGAAATGCAATTTGTAGGGGCAGCTAGCCAACGGCCCCTACAAATCTTCGATTTGTAGCAACGCACCAGTAGGGGCGACCGGCTGCAGCCACCCTTACAAATCTTGTGTGTAGTAGTGTGCGAGTTTGAAATGCAAAGATTAATTCCAGTGATTATGAAATTGCACTTCATTCGAAATATGAGAGAATATATGCTTAAATTTACATGGGGTAAATATGACTGGATGCAATTACTGACAATACATAATGAATAGGGTAATGAAAGTTAGACCCTATACTTGAATTGCAAGATGGTAAAAATAAGCCAAATTAAAATATTCATTCGATTAAGGATGGTGCACTGACTTATGCTGATGCTTATGCTGAAACGCTGGGAGAGAATAATACTGTTTCGCCGGTCATAAGTGCTATCTGTTGCATGCTATCCTTTCTCCATCTCCTCGTTGTTGCTCACACTCCTCCATCTGGCATGCATGGACTCAATGGTGGCCCTACTCCTGCAATTGTCCTCACATGCGAGCTCCTATGCAATCCATCGTTTCCTCCCTCCTAGCTAGGCCCTTGTTTAGATTGGGAAAAAATTTCAAACCGATGAATAGTACCACTTTCGTCTTATTTGACAAATATTGTCCAATCGTGGACCAACTAGGCTCAAAAGATTCATCTCATGATTTACAACTAAACTGTGTAATTAGTAATTTTTTTACCTACATTTAATACTCCATGCAAGCGGTTAAAATTTGATGTGATGGAGAGAGAGTGAAAAAACTTGGAATTTTGATGTCATCTAAACAAGGGCTAGGCTCTCTTTCCAATCAAATCTGAGCTCCAAATTAAGTACCCTCAGATGATGATGTCCAAACATGTTCCCCTGCATGTCACTCTCCGCATGCACAACCATGTGTGTTCCCCTGCATCTTCGATGACAAGCTTCTCCAAAGTGGCTACAGCGTCCTACACGGCGAGGTCTACCGGCCAGAAATGCACAAGGTAGGTGGTTTTTTAATATATTTTTGAGATGTTGTATAGTTGGTTCCTTTTTATTATTATTATTATTTGCTAATGCAGTGCGTTGAGAGGGCGCCTGCTTGCGTACGTGTGTCTTTCCGCTCCATGAGTGCCTACTTCCACTCCCCCTTGCTAATGCAATCACGCCTCCAGGCTTGTAGTGCGTGATCCTCCACGGAGTAGCTTGCACTAGTAAAAAAACATTTATAGTAACGGTAGAAAATGGTTTGTACTAGCTGTACCTTTTTACCATCAGTGTGAAAGATAAAAAAAATGTTGGACTTCTGTCACGACACCAGATGGTTCCAAATTAAACTTTGCAAACACCCACCCTTCTTGAAAGCCCTATCTCTTGACCATCACCCCTGTAACATCTCGAAGATTCAAATTTTAAATCACTCATACTCAAAATGACTATTTTTAAAATATATTTCGAAAACTAAAAATTATTTGAGCTCTACTTAAATCTTCTTTCAACTCATGTTCACCTCATTTATTTCTCCCAGTCCCTCGCCCAAACATATATCCTGCACACCATAGCGACAATATCAGCAGCCCGTCCACCACTTCTCTCTCGCTTTGCTTGGCCTCGCCCGACAGCGTACGCACGCGCTGACTTGAATAGTCCCTAGGCCCAAGCTATCAAATTAGATGTCAGTTGTTCAAAGTTTTGAGTGTTAACGTAGAAAGCCTTTTTTTTACCTCAAACAACTGGCATATTTGTGCCTGATTGGCGAAGCTACATTCAATTATTGCGGTCGACCGACCCTGATGACTTTCGGCCAAAGCAATGGGAAATCTCTGCAGCAGATGCTATCAAGTAGGGATGTAATCGAATAGGATATGAACGGATATTGCTAACATCATATTTGTTTTTATATTTTTCTTCGAATACGGATAGCCTTTAGATACAACGGATTGTCTCAGTCATAGATACGAAAACATGTATCGAATATGAGACGAGATGGTTGTGGACAATAGCAGTTTTTTTTCAGAATATTGAGTGAAAGCAGCATCGACTATAAATATACAACATGTGCTGTAATCGTTAAACCACTCCACAAGTCTGAATTCGAGCTAGATTACCTAAAGAAGCGAATTAACAATGAACATATTATATCAGTCATTGAGGCTTTAGTGTCATGTGGTGGTGCCTGCCTGCCTGATGCTTGGTATGCAAGTTGAAAGTTTTAATTAGCACAAACTTGTGCTCATAGGACAGGCGCGGCTTTGCCATGCCCTCCGGGAGCAGGCCACCTGCTTAGTCCATTTTATTTGTACTCCTCTATCCCTGAATAATTAAATTCCTAAAGTTGTCTTAAACCAAACTTTTTAAACTTTGATCGAATTTTTGAAAAAATGTCAAGATTTATGACATCAAATTAGTGTCATTAGATATACCATAGAATATATTTTCATAATGCGCTCATTTTATATCGTAGATGTTGTTACTCTTTCTTACGAAGTTAGTCAAACTTAAGATAATTTGACTTGCACGGATTCTAGAAATTGATTTATTTGGGGATAGAGGGAGTACATTTGTAGGCTATGCAGGTGGTGATGAGTTATTGTTCTACATATACTCTATTTTTTGCTAACTGAGCATCTATAAGAGTCTTTCTAAAGCTCACTCTTATCTCATCATTTGAAGAGTGTTATAAAATTATCGAGATTATATGGGCTGAATACTACTGAATTATACAAGCATCACTTTGATAAGATAAGGAAGATAGAGAAAGCAATTAGAGAACTGTAACACCCTAAATTTTGCATTATTTCAAAATAGTTAAATATGATTTATTTATGCAAATGTGTGTGCATTTCAAATATAGGAGATAATAAATTTTTGCAAAATTAAAATCAACTCTAAGGTTAGCTACTTGTTTATGCATACATACTGCTGCACTTTATTTTATGTAATGTCTAGTTTTACCTAAATGCCAAAATAATTTAAAAATCCTTTAAAAATGTATTTGGAAAAGTCATTTCAAAAAATAAAAAGAAAAAATCCTATTCCTCCCTCTCTCCCTCCAATTTGGCCTGCTGGCCCATTTCCTCCCACCGGCCCGCCCGCCTTCCTCTCCCTTCCCTCCCTCATTTCCTACTGGGCCAGCCCATGACGAGATGGAAACCGCCCAGAACCTCCCCTTCACTCTCAGCGGCTGACTGCTCGGGCCCGCACATCAGCGTCGCCCCCAACCTCCAGCCGTTCCCTCCTACTTCGCTCGCACTCGAGCGCAACTGTCGCCCGCGCCCACGAGCTCTGAATCGTGGGAGCGTCTTCCCCCACGCCTCGGGGCCATTAAAGGGAAGCGCGACCCCGTCTCTGCCCCCTTCCCCCCACTCCAACTCCCTCTCTCCCACTCACAAGAGGCCGCAACCGCAGCACCGCAAATCGCCGGAGTCACCATCCGCACCTCCGCGTCGCCGTCGCTTCCGAGCCGCCCTCGTCTCCGTTTTTTTCCGCTCGGTGAGCTTCGCCTCGCTCCCCTCTTCTTCCCCATGCCCTCAGTTTCGCGTATCATGGCCTCTAGGGCCGTTTCGCGAGCTCTGGCGAGCCCCCTCCGCGGCCGGCCATGGCGAGCGCCGCACCGGGTCTTCTCCGACCGTGATTTGCACCCCACCGAGGTCACCGTCGCCCCCGCGTCACCCCGGTGCCCTCGGTTCGTCGAACCGTGGACCATAGGGCCCTAACCGCGCCCGCCGGCGAGCTCTCCGCCGTCGGCAATGGCGGCGTCGCCACGTCCTTCCCCAACTCCGGCGGCCCGTGCCTCTCTCTCCCCCTCCCATCAATTCTCTGTCGTCCGATCTGAGATCAACGGCCCAGAATGGCCGATACCCCTTCAT
Source organism: Saccharum hybrid cultivar R570 (assembly GCA_038087645.1). Taxonomy (NCBI): domain Eukaryota; kingdom Viridiplantae; phylum Streptophyta; class Magnoliopsida; order Poales; family Poaceae; genus Saccharum; species Saccharum hybrid cultivar. Next base: position 9,134,189 of record JAQSUU010000347.1, on the reverse strand, counting down.
GGGTCAAATTGTTAAAGAACCCCCCAGCTTTCATTTATTTGACCCCGCAGTCCTCGACCATTTGGAAATTCCTGAATTTTGATTTATTTAAATCCAAAAATAGTTCAACTTATTTACAGAATTGCCACTGCATTAAATTGCTTATAAAATCATCGTTTTAGCTCCGATTTGATCTGTTCAACTTGTATTGGGTTCGTAATTCCATAATCTACGCATTAATGCCACTGTTAGTTAGGTTTGCAACATTTAAAATTCTTGGTTAGGTTGTTTAATTAATTTGATTTAGGAAAACTCGTTTAATTCATAACTTTCGCGATTTAGCTCCGATTTTCGTGATCTTCGCGTTGACGTGATCGTAGCGAGACATGGAGTATTTTCATAAACTTTTTATCTTGTTTTTATACTGCTGGTGTACTGTTCTAATTATAGGTTTGTTTGCTATGCATGAATGCTCCTAAAATGTGTATGTTGCCGTGTTGGTCGAGTTCAGACGGTGAGGAGTACGTTGGAAACCAGGAGAACTTCGAAGACTAGCAGGACCTGCAGGAGTGTGCTATCCAAGGCAAGTATAGCATGGGCCTACCTTGTTGTCCTACTCATTGAAAATTACTCATGATTGCATGTGTATAATATTGCTCAACTATAAGGACATGCTAACATATTGATGACTGCACCTTGATTTCCTATGGGTTTAATTGCATAAGGGTAGAATGCTAGTGCTCTAACTAAACATGATCAATATTGTGACAAATGAAACAAAAATTGAACTTGATGGTAACAATGGATCTCTAGGGTGACGATGCAAATGACGTTGGTCATGTTGCCCTAAACCCTCCGTAATAGTCATATGGCTATGACTTTAGCTCAGTAATAGGATCTTTTCTAACAAGCTAGAGGTAACCTTTATGGCGCAAAAGGAGCTTGCCACTTTGGGTATAGAACTGCATTTGTTTTGGTGTGTGTATAGCTTGCGGGAATTGTGTCATAGAAAGGGGTTCTCTATATCTGCCTGTTGAGAAAACATCGCGGCCCTAACTTGTTAGAAAAGACCTATGGAAGGCTTCATAGTGTACCCTGCCCGCTCACCTTGGTAGTGTTATGGGAGTAATTAACCCGGGCATTTGGGCAACACGACTCACGGGTAAAGATGCATAACCTCTGCAGAGTGTTAAAAACTGTTATAACAGTCGCGCTCACGGTCACGAGCGGCCTGGAAATTTCACAGAATAAATGGTTACTTATGATGTTGTTATTCATGGTGAACTATGATGGTATTATGATGATGTTCATATGATTCTATTGGTACTAATATAAGATCATGTGGGTTTAATTGGGGCTTAAGCGTAACTTGATTCTATTTAATGCTAAAATCTTGATGACTTACTAAAAATGCTAAACGCAGTAAACCGTGTCTACCCTTTTGAGCCTCATGAATCCCCATGTTATGCTTGTGGAGTACGAAATGTACTCACGCTTATTTATTTTTCAATACTTTGGAAAAATCCCGGATGGGTACCAGATTGCCAGAGATTGGAGCAGTTAGGCTTATGATCAACCAGTCAGTTGTCCCTGTGGAGTGGAGTCTTCACCTGAAGACCGGAGTTGTCTTTCCGTTGTTTGCTATCTAAGGTTATATCTTTTATACTAAGTACATTATATATTAAACATTGTCATTTGATATTATCCTTATTTGTAGCTATATGTGAGATTTGACTTCCTAGGCTCACATATGGTGTGTCTCTGGTTTTGTTCTTAAAACCGGGTGCTACAAGAACTTTATAAAAAAGAAAAGGCCCAATAAAATAAATATAGAGGTAGCATAGATATGTTGTGCATTGATTACTAAAAGGGGTATTAAGCATTGACTAAGGCATCAAGGTTGAACTTGTTCCCCTGGTTTAATCAGATACTGTAAAGACAATTGTGTAATTCAAAATCATATATAGAGTACACACAATCGTCTAACATAATTATGAACTAAGCAATTAATTTTTGTCTTGTGACACGCAGAAGTTTTAGATGACGTGGGTTGACTTCGATTGAGGTTCAAGACAACAAAGCAGGTCGTCGTTTACCCAGTGCTCCGATTGAGCACTGGGTCTCCGGAGGAATTCTTTGGGAGGGACAGATGCCGCACGGGTGTGGAAGGAAACTTTTGGAGGAGGGGTAGGCAGAGAGATGACCCGATTTATAACTCCTTCGACGTATGCTCTCATCGTCTTGCGTCTTGCCAGTTGTAGCCGTTCCAGGAAAGACCCTAGAAGTTTCGTACATCCTACCCGCACCTTTGCGGGGTACACGACCCTCGTATACCCACGGGTGAGTTTTTGTACCCATGCCCGCACCCATCGGGTACAAAACCCGCAGGTAAGATTGCCATGCCTACCAAGAACCGATATTAGAGATAGCTCTAAGAGACTTTAAAAAATATCCTCCAACCATCTTTTTAACAGATCTCTAATTAAATATATACATTCTCTATTTCAGATTTCTCATTAGCCAAAGATGAAAAGCAATAATGGAGTAAGCACAAGATATAAAAAAACTAGAGGGTATAAAAGTATATAAAGCGATTTTTACCTAACTGACTCTCCAAATGATGATTTAGAGACTACGGGGGTGTTTGGTTTGAAGAATGAGTTAGTCCATCATCTACTCATTCCTCACTTTTTTGTTTGGTTTGTGGGATGAATTAGGTTGATGCATCGTCACCTCATTTCTCACGAGCTAATAATTAGTACCAGTACGAGCCTACGAGGACTGAAGTCATCCCACCAAATAATCAGTGAGGATGGAGTGGCTCCTCAAACCAAACACACTGTAAATTTTATATAGACTCTCGGAGATACTCTTATTTAACATACTCAAAAAAAGATACTCACATTTAGCTACTTTCTTTTGGGACGGTCTAGATTTTCTGAATTAATGTGAAAATAGTACTATTTTTTATAGAAGAATTCACTTAGTAGTTAAAATTCTAATTTAATCATCCACAAAATTAGGGAAAATTAGCTAGCATATAAAACTACCATACACAATTCTAAATCATGGGTATCGAAATATAAACATCTACTCCCTCCGTCCCATGATATGATGACCTTTTAATAACCAGATCAAACTATAGATAATTGAGGATCACACACACCATCTCAGTTAGCAGCACAAATAAAATATCACATAGGGTTGCCCCTCAATAAATGTCACTACAAACTAGAGCCTAAATCATGAAGTGGAAAATAAACAATTCAAAATACTTCAAATCTATATCTATATCTATATATATATACCTTAATACTGAAGAGGCAAAATTTCTGACCACTTTAGATTTTCGTCCATCATAATCCTTATTCTGTCCGCATTACTGGCACTCTATCCGTGTCTTTTTTTTCGTTTCGATCTCTGCCTTTTTTCCTTCTTGGGCACGGTGGTGTACGTGACTGTCTCTTCCGTTATTTTATTTTGTTTTTTCTTTTCTAATAAAGAACTATGCTTTTCTATATAAAGATAAAGGTAAAAAATAAATATAGTATTACGTTTGAAACTCTGACCTTAATAAATAAATATTTATATTAGTAAATTGTTAGTTTTAATTAGATATAAATTATATTATTACTATAACATGAATCAGTCAAAGGTCTACCAACTAAATCGTAAACTGAAATCTTAAGCAAATTTCTTATATAAAGATAAGGGTAAAAAAATAAATGCAATATTACGTTTGAAACTCTGACCCTTAATAAATAAATATTTTTATTACTAAATTGTTAGTTTTAATTAGATATAAATTGTTACTATAATATGAATCAGTCAATGGTCTAACCAATTAAATCGTAAACTGAAATCTTAAGCAAATTTTCATTCAATCTAATCAAAATAAATGTTTCTCTAAGCTACCTGTATAGCAGTGCAAACCTTTAAGTCATCTGCATATACCAGTGCAACTCTCGACAAATGCTGACATGTGAAAATCAAGATACGATGATGACCAACCCATGTCGACTTTAATAAGATATTAAAATTACATATTTTTATGAATTCTTAAAATAAGTCACTGAGTTTTGATATCTAACCCTACCAACACATGGATAGTATGAAAACTAAAGTTAGGATATATTTACGAGTAAATATTTTAGTGCCCCACAATGAAAGAAAAAAAATCCTATCTACGTTGAATTTAATTCAAAACAGAATTAATACAACATTGTCATATTATTGCCAATATTAACTTGTATTATATGGATACAATGATCATCATACAATAAATTATAGCTTTTAAATTTTAGAAAAAGAATAATACATAAATAAATATTTAATATTGTCATCCTTGTTTCCATTAACAGATCCGTTAGTTTGTAATCGTTGCATCAACCACTCACAGCATCAAGTCACCTATAAAAAAATTAAACTGTCGCGGCCGCTGCAGCTGTGCAGCAAGCTAAAGCGAACAAGTCAAACATTTTTTTTCTCCCGTTGCAACGCACGGGTATATTTGCTACTACAACGTAAGTTTCAAAAAGAGACAAAACAACTTTTTGAACAATAATAAAAACAAATAAACAGTACGAAACTATTTTTTGAACAAGAATAAAAACAAATAAACAGTACGAAACTACCGTACACAATGATTATGAATAACATCAAACTGCGTCAAAAACAACCAACAACCTGAGCAGGGACAATCCGTGTCTAAACAGCATGGAGTGAACAGTAATGAATAGTGTCAGATGTCCTGGGAGCATAGTTATCGATTCCGTTCCGGTACCGCCCGGAATGGCCGGTATTCCTCGTGCCGGCGTGCGGACCGGAACAGAAGAAGCTGCATCCCGTACCGGTTAGGATACCGGGTGATTCCGGCCATCTCAGACGATTCCGGCCATTCCGGGCGGGACTGAGAGTTTCGTCGATACCGGTACCGTCCTGGAGGAGGATGATGGTCGAGCGCGAGTCCTGTTCTTGCGCTCCCGCTCCCGTGCCCGCTGATGCCGAACGACCAGGCACCATGGACGACGGCTCGAGAAGACAGTCTTGTTCCAGCACTCCGACCCCACTAGCTTTTCTGCCTTGGTCGAGTAGTCATGGCCTCGCCTGCTCTCGAGCTACGGACTGAGAAAGATGGACGCTGACGGCTGCAAGGTGCACGCCGGCGGAGCTACGGACGGAGAGAGATGGACGCCGACAGCTGCAAGTGCTCGCCGGCGGAGCTACAGACGGAAGCTTCTCGAGTCTCCCGGACACAAAGTCTCAGCAGGAAGCGCTTGACCAACTATCTAGAGTAGAGGTAGGTGACGGCGGTGCTTATTGAGTGTTCCTAAAGCCTGGACGTGTGGCTACATTCAATTCAATTGAATGAATGAGGTCGGTTCCATGTGTTGAGTTGGGTAAAAGCCCAATACATACCAGCATACCGGCCCAAGCTGCAGTTCTCCTATTTTCATTACTTGTGAGTGATTTCTGATATTTTCGAAACTTGTATATTCCAAAAATATATAAATTAATATAAAAACCGGAATGGTACACCGGAATGCACCGGTATCGGAATATACCGTTCCAAGATCAAAACCGGAATGGACACCGAAATGGAATTGACAAGTTAGCCTGGGAGTCCAGCGATTTATTCCCTGTTGAAGGAGTACATTCTTACAGAGAAAAGTGTTTTGGTTGCCTCACTCCTTGGCTCAGCGGGTGCAGCGGCGGCATCGGCAAAATCAGTTGTATCCGCTGACCCAGGCTACGTGGACGGAGCAGCAGGGTCCACTCGTTAGAGACGTTCCTAGTATACTACTCGAGCTGTGCCTTTTATTTGTCGTTCTCGCATCCCGAAGAGTTAAACATACTTAACTTTAATTAAATATATAAAATAAAACATTAATATTTATAGTAAATAGTTAATATTATTAGATAGATCGTCATAATAAACTTATTCAGAGATACAAATAAAATTAATTAAATTTGAGAAAGTTCGACTAACATGATTCCCATGATAACCGTTAAATAAGGACAGAGAGGGTATGTCCATTCACACAGCTTACTTGAGGAGACTCTAGATGACCATGGGCAGGCAAGCAATGGCAATCTTGCTCTTGAACCTCTGCGTCAGGAACAGGCACATCAAGGTGCTAAACGGACATTGGCAGGTTGTTTAGATTGGTCACCTGCAGTAGCATTGCAACCCCACCGAGCTTGACGGTTGAAAACGAATGAAAAAAAAAATCCCATCCCGACCTGATTCACATATTCTATATTTTCGAAAAAATCTGGATGACGTGGGATGAGAACGGTCGGGACCGGAACGGAAACAGGAGCACCCTCGTCCCGCCTGTATATTCAGTTATTCACGGGATCCCGTATATTTACACGGAAATGTCCTGTATTTGACCCATTTTTCTAAATTCCCGGATGGCCCAAACACAAATACATCGTGGCCCCATAAGGCCATAGCCAATATGCAGCCCAACTATCCCTCAAAAAAAAAACGCAGCCCAACAATCCCCCAGCAAGCTACTAGCATTCTGTACGTGTGCCGCATGGCACAATAATCATTACGCAGCCCAACTATCTTCCCTCAACGCTACGCGTGTCGAGGCTTCCAGCTTGATGAAACTAGCTTTGCCTCATGGGCTTTCATGGCCTAGCTATATATTAACATGCCAAGGTTCTATGGTAATGCTACTGCTGGCTATGTGCTGAATGTTGCTGACTAAAAGCATATATGTTGCTCACTTTGTGGAAATTTGGTTTAAAAACATATATGTTGCTGCCTAAATATTGTATGGTAAACTGAATTTTCCTGAAAGCATATAAAAGTGTCTATCTAAATACTGAAGCTTTAGACTGAGTTTGTTCCTGATGCTTTGTTTGTCGATCCTAAACAGGCATTGCCATTCTCTTGGCATGAGTATGTGTTCATTTATTCTTTAGTCGGGTTTCAGCATGCTGTTACATAAGCGTGTCGGGATAGTAACTGCCTAGACGTGCTTCCTGTTGTGTGGTTAATACAAGCAGCTTTGTTGTGTGGTTATTTTTTGTTTTCTGGATCTGGTTCACTAAATATAATTGGGTTTAACGGGCTGCAGCAGGATCTGAAGGAGAAAGAAGACGGCACGCAACGCCTCTGCTCCAAAGCGGGCACCAAAGAAGCAGAAGGTTCGTGCTGGATGTGGTCTGAAATGGCAGCTCCTCAAGTCTTCTGGAGCCAGAGCCACTGGAACGCACGGTTTGCCTCCGTGTTCCCGTGTGTTTTCAACAGGCCGATGAAGATAAGCACGAAAGTGCGGTCAGCGGTGATACTGGTTCCCATGAAGGTTAGTTGTGCCCCCTGATTTAGTTCGGTTTATCATGTTGCAGGCCGCTGCTCTCCCGATGGATTCTTGCACATCTTTATGTTAGCAAATCTGCATAAAAAATGGGATACCTGCATAGAATACTACTCGAATAGATGAGATGACAATATACTGTTGTAGGTAGATGACTACTCGAATAAGCAAAAATGGCCACTGTCCGCACATCTTGCATATACCTGCATAGATGACTACTCGAATGTAATTTTATCTATAATGAGATCCGTTCACATTTTTTTAGATAAAGGATACAAATCCGGCTTCATCTATCCATAATCAGGCCAATTATTACAAAACCAAACTCGGGCACCCAATTTGATTGCAATGAACTTACAATCACTCACTCGACTAAGAAAATAAGTAAAATGTTCTTGACTAAACAAATCCAAGATGCCTTTGCGCGAGCCAGCCATGGAAACTGAAGAATTCTAAAGCCGATGTCTCTAGGTGCTGCGCCACATAGATCATCTGATCTTTCAGATCTTCATACCGCTGCAAGTTCGCCCATTGGCGTAGCCAGTGTGTCCCTCGGAACAGTACCTGCAAAAGAGATTTGGGTTTGCATTTGTCAAAAACTATCTCATTCCTTGTTAGCCAGATTGCCCATAGTAGTGCTGCAGCTGCGGTTAACAACAATGTATTGTACTTTTTATTGCCCAATTTAGACCAACGAACAAACAAATCAGCCATATCTGTCGATGGTAATAAACCAAAAGTAAATGTATAGACCGCCACAGAAATTTGGCATAAAAGCAGTCAAAAAAGAGATGATAAATCGTCTCTGAGAAATGGCAGAAACAACAGGATTTGTCTCCAGACCAATTCCTCCTAGCCAGGTTATCCTTGGTTAGAGTCACTCCTTTTTTCAAGTACCACATGAAAATTTTTATCTTCATTGGAAGCTTCGTTTGCCAAATATCCTGTGACACTCTCACCCCATTGTTGATTAAAGCAGCATACATGGACTTGACTGTGAAAACCCCAGAGGCCTTTAAGCCCCAAACAAACACATCCCTTTGCTGTATTAGATTAACTTGTTGTAAAGAAGCCACAATTCGATGCCAGTTTGTTAGATTTGCACCCACTAGATTTCTCCTAAAAGAGATATTTAGTACAGGAGAACTCATAACTGTAGCAATAGTGTCATGTTTTCTTCTTACAATATTAAACAATGCAGAAAATTTATCCTTGAGAGGTTTATTTCCCAGCCAAGTATCCAACCAAAATCTAGTCTGTGACCCATCTTTGACATCAAAATGACCTAACTTCATAAAGGTGTCTTTAATATTCATCAGACTTTTCCAGAAACGTGAGTCCGTTGGTTTCTTTTGATAACTTCCTAAAGTCTTATTTTTAATATACTTATTTCTTAGTAACTTTTGCCACAACTCATCCTCATTTAACAGCTTGAACAACCACTTGCTAAGCAAAGATTTATTTTGAAACTCTAAATTCTGAATCCCAAGACCTCCCTGGTCTTTAGGTTGACACATAACTTCCCACTTGACTAATCTGTACTTTCTTTTGTGTTGGTCATTTTGCCAGTAGAAGCGAGACCTGAAACAATCGATTTTTTCCAACACACCTTTCGGAAGTTCGAAAAAAGACATCATAAACATCGGTAAACTAGAGAGCACCGAGTTTATAAGGACCAAACGGCCACCGACGGTTAGCAGTTTCCCTTTCCAACCACTAAGTCTTTTCTCAATTCTCTCTTCAATGCACTTCCAATCTTTGTTAAATAATTTCCTGAAATGCATGGGTAATCCCAGGTAACGAAATGGGTATTTACCAATGGCGCATCCAAACAGCTACGAATAAAATTCTTCATGATCTTTAGCTTTTCCAAAACAAAAGACTTCGCTTTTGTGGAAGTTTATTTTTAAGCCAGATAGTTGCTCAAAAGTGCTTAGCAGCAATTTCATATTGACTGCTTTTTCAACATCATGGCTCATAAAAATCACAGTATCATCTGCATACTGAAGGATGGACAAACCATCTTGAACAAGATGGGGGATGACCCCTCTACCTGACCTGCTTCCTTTGCTCTGGCAATTAGTACAACCAACATATCAACCACTATATTGAATAGTATAGGTGACATGGGATCACCTTGCCTTAGACCCTTTTTAGTCTGGAAGTAGGGCCCTAGTTGGTCATTAACCTTAATATTTACATTGCCTCCTTGTGTAAAGTTCTATACCCACTCACACCACTTTTGTGAAAATCCCTTCATCCTTAGTGTTTGCTGTAAAAAAACTCCATTTCACTTTATCATATGCTTTTTCAAAATCAATTTTGAAAATCACCCCGTCTTGTTTTTTCGTATGGAGTTCATGTAACTTTTCATGCAAAATAACTGCACCCTCCATAATATTTCTTCCTGGTAAAAAGGTTGTCTGAGTCGGTCTTATTAACTTCTGAGCAATAGATGTTAATCTATTTTTTGCCACCTTTGTGAAGATTTTGAAAGAGACATTCAGCAAACAGATAGGCCTGTATTGTTGAACAACTCGTGCATCCTTCTTCTTAGACAACAAGATTATATTTCCGAAATTTAGACGATTGAGAGGCAAGGTTCCATGATAAAAATCAGAGAACAACACCATCAAATCATCTCTAATTAAAGCCCAGAAGACTTGATAGAACTCCGGTGGAAATCCATCCGGTCCAGGTGCCTTGTTATGTTCCATTTGGAAAATCGCCACTCTTACTTCCTCATGAGTAAAGGGCTGTGTTAAGAACTCATTTTCCACATCAGAAACTTGAGGAATATCTTCCGTCTGGGATTCTTCTAGTGAAAATAGGGAATCTTCAGATGGACCGAACAAGTTTCTGTAATAACTGGTAATATGCTCTTTAAGTTGAGCATCACCAGTTATAATACTCTCATCATCCTCAAGCTGGAAAATACGAGTTTTTCTGTGTCTACCATTGGCTAACAGGTGATAGTATTTTGTATTTGCGTCTCCTTGTAGGAGATGTTTCACCTTAGCTCTTTGGTACCATTTGAGTTCCTCTTCTCTCAAAAGTTCTGCAAGTCTTTCATTTAGCACGTGCTTTAGATCTCGCTCAGAGTCATTTAGAATGGTGTGTTCTGCTTTTTTATCCAGTTCGTCCAACTTGTTTAAAAGTGTTGTTTTTTCTTTTTTATACACACCACTCTCATGCTTCGCCCATCCTCTGAGATGCTGGCGGAGCCTTCTAATTTTCATTTGCCATCTCTCTATGGGTGAGCCAGATACTATAGTATTTTGCCACACTTCTGAAACCATCTCACAAAATCCGTCTCTCAACAACCATCCTAGTTCGAATTTAAACTGAGGCCGGTAAGTTGAGGTTGAGTTATTTGTAGATAAAAGCAGAGGTGTATGATTAGAAATTTCTCTAGTTAGAGTATGTACAGTTGTATATGAGTACTTTGACTCAAATTCTGTGCATACTAAAACTCTATATAATTTTTCAAAGGTTTGGATAGGCATATTATTAACCCAAGTGAACTTCCTTCCTGTCAAATCAATTTCTCTGAGATTTAAGGCATCAATTACTGCATTGAACATAAAAGGCCATCTATCACTGTAGTTATCATTATTTTTCTCGTCAGGTCTACAAATAATGTTAAAGTCACCACCCATAATAATGGGTACGGTTTCTTTTGAACATACTCGAACCAGCTCAGACAAGAAACTAGACTTATGATCCACCTGAGCTGGACCATATACTGAAATAAGATTAAAAATAAAATCCTCTTCTCTATGTCCGTTCACATACCTGCATACTGATCCTTTCTGACTATTTTGTTTATTAGTCATGACTTAACACAGAATATAGTACTATATTATTCACAGCTAGGCAGCCACCACTCTATTAAAATAAACAATAGAACAGAAGTTGCAGGAGTGTCCTGAATCTTGCTTTCATAAGGATGTGTATTTGTTAGCTGCAATTAGCACATCTGGGCGGTTAGCAAACTTACTGAATTTACGAAGGAACAAAAGTCAATAACTAGCTATAGCTCTATTGATTGTTTACTTCTGAAACATTTGATAGTTTTGTTCTAAAATTTATGCTTACTGTAACAATGCAGGAAATGAGCCTGCGGGTGACCTTTGGACATTCAGACATGTGAAAATGAGCTCGTGGGTGACCTTTGGACATTCAGACATGTTTCCAGATCTCATATGTCTTCGTGTATGTGATGGTCCTGCATGTGATAGTTCATGTGTTGGAAATGATGGAAAATTGCTGCAGGTGTCTTATATAGGTAGTGGTATTAGGTGTAGGTGTTTTACATAGGAAGTGGTCTTAATAGAATATAGTATACTGTTATTGCTTTAGTTTTGGTCATTACTGGAAAGTGACGATGTGTAATTATGTATTTGCTATGTTAATTTAATATATTGACATGGTCTTTTATATGATGTTAAATGGGCTGAAAACAGATTAAATGGGCTAAAAACAGATTGCATATGGGCTGAAAACAGGCTAAAAAATGGCCCAACTTTGATATTAGCCTGTTAATAAATAGGCTAGAATGGTGATGTCATCACCCACGTCATTATCCTTGTCATCATCACGTCATCATCCATGTAAGCATCCATGATGACGTGGCAACTCATCCATGACGGTTATTTTTCGTCACAGAAAATGGGCTTGGCTGGGCTAACTAGGCTTTGGGCTCTATGGTGACGGTTTAAAATCGTCACGGATTTTGTTAATCTGTGACGGTTTTCGGTAAACCGTCACGGAGGTTAATCCATGACACTCAATCCATGACGATCTATGAAACCATCACAGATGCTGCATAGTGACGATTTTCTGGTGATCGGTGACGGAAATTTTACGTCATGGATTACCAGGATTCTTGTAGTGAATGCCGAGTAAGCGTGCTGTGTTCCAACATTAGTTCCTGGTTTCCGTCCAGTTCCATTGAATTTCCACCCGTATTTTTTTGTTTCTGTATGTCCGCATATACCTAGCCCGTTTCTGTTCTCGGCATTTCCGAACCCGATCCCGTTTTTGCAAAAAAATATAGAAATGGAAGCCAGAAAGAGGTTTTCCCGCCCGTCTTCATCCCTTCACCGTAGAGGAAATTGAGGTGCAGGGCATGCCCCATAGGGCGATGCTCTAGACAACGATGTTGCTGATGTTTACTCCAATTGATTTCTTCACCATTATGACATCACGCAGATCGCCATTGATTGAAGATGAGGCTAGATCTAGCAAAGCCCTCCACCAGTCCATCGTTGCAACTTGCATGTCACTACCTTCCTCGTGGATCCGGTAGAGTCCAACCTGGGCTCCTCCACCGCCCTCATGTGATGTAGAAGGGACATGAATGGAAAGGGGAAGTGGCGAGAGAGGACGCCACACACATGAAACTTGATGAAACACGTGGCTGTCAGTGTGAGTTTCATTTCGTTTCATCCGTATAGGTAATTGGGCCGGCCAGGTTTCATCCTCATGAAACTCGAATCCTCTCTCTTCTTAACTAAGCTGCCAAGTCATCCGAAATGTAGCACAGTAATTAATGAGAATGAAACTCTGATGAAATCTGCATTGAGACTAGCCTTAGTCTGCATCCATGGCCGCAGACAACCAAATACTCTTCTTCTTTGGAATACGGTCATGAATGATATACGATGCAGGCTCCATCCGATACCATTGATTGTCTCGTTTGGCAAAAAAGATCACCATACTAAGTGAGGAAGGGCAGCCAAGGCTGTGCCTTCATATGCATAGTGATCGCATCGTGTAGGCCATTCTTTTCAATGCATAGGAAGGACAGCTAAGGCCATGCCTTTTGTAAATTGTTTGGCGCTGCTAATTACGTTTTGTTTTCTTATCGTCATCATAGACCTGCTTTAGTACACTATAGATGTAAATTGGATCAGTATTCCAAACTGTCATAACCTTTGCTAGGTATGAAGGCAGATCGCCGCAGGTAATATATCACTGGACAAAACCTTATAAGCTGCAAGACTATGTACTCAAATAGATGGTCTCTATTATTTTCGGTCCAATGATACGATATAACCCTAGTACTGCTTGTCTTCGATAACCTAGCTATATAAATGACTTTGCATTCTTTAATTAGCTCAGCTCTTATAATTGTTCAGACTTCATTTTCAACAATCTTTGATGGCACAAATACTATATTACAGTTTGGTGTGTAGGACGCGCAATAATTGGCGCAAGGGTTTCTAGTATATAATGAAGACTTGCGTGACCTTCGCCGCTGGAGCAAAACCCCACACGAGTTTGATGCCATATCTTCTTGCTAACATGTGAAATGGAGAAAGTTGTGTCTCCCGACGCCAACCCAAGTCAAGTTATTATATACAGTATGCTTCAGTGGCTTGTTAACATAACTTATGCCTTGTTCACTGAATGCTTCAGTGGTTGGCCTCAATGGTCATGATTAAAAATAAGGGCAGTCATCAACTGCGCGGCTCCATATGTAGTTTCTGTTTCCCAATTGTTGTTGTAAAACAAGAAAAAAAAAGTAGCACAAGCAAAGACGACTGACAAAAACAATTATAACCCTTTCATCACGAGAGGAGAGTGAACTACCGCGCCTAGTGGAGAAAAATTAATACAAATCGAAGATGCTATTGCACTAGCACTGCACACACATCTCTTTCTATTGCACTGACCAAGTTTTTTTTCTTTGTTTCATTATTCCCCAGTTCCCCACTTGTGTAGGCTGATTGTAGCTTATGATTTCATACTTCATTTGTTAGCATAGCCGAGACGTATAGTAGATGAACAATAATATTAAATGTAGCACATCCATATTGTAACTTTTTTTTCTTGGACGTACTTGTTTAGAATTTCTTTCGACAAGATTTTTCAATTCCTAACTCTTTCGTTTTATGTGTTCATGTGCTTTTTCAACAATGAAGTAGCCTTGGAGGCAAAAGCAAGAACCAAAAGAAAAAAAATAAAATATACTTGCTCTCCTTCCTATATGTGCAATTTGAAAAGCATTATTGTATCTATACCCCTAAATAAACGACCAATCAAAGTTTTTCTGACTGATGCATTTGAGCACCTTCTTATAGTTGTTTCTTGACTAATACTCCCTCCGTTACAAATTATAAGTCGCTTTGACTTTTTTAGTACGATCGAAATTAGTAATTTCGATCGTACCAAAAAAGTCAAAGCGACTTATAATTTGAAACAGAGGAAGTAATGTTGTATATTGTTGCATGGTAGTTTTCTCCCATTTAAATAGGACTATACTGGATTTAGAATTCTCATATTTGGATATGGCAAGGATCGACTCAGTTCGTTCGGATATGGCCTATCAGATCCTTTATTTGGTGTACATCCTTTCTAGATGCAGCAAATAGCAAACCAATAGAACAACAATTTTGGAAAGAATGATTGGAGCAGGCAGTCAAACGCGTATTTTTCAATGGGAGTACATCAGTTTCTTTAGCTGTTCTGCAGCCATCTTGAATATCACTGAGGCACTGGTCACCAGTATTTGATCTTTGGAACTATTGCCTTTTCAGACTGCAAATGGAAGGCACAAGCAGGGAAAATTTGTGTATAGATCATAGCTAAAGTGTCAATCTATTTTGAGACGGAGGGAGTAATTCTATTGTCTGGTAGCTTGCACTTTTAAAAACCTGTGTTGAAAACTCTAGACATGTAGAGGTTCACTGGAACTGAATGGTGCTCGGTAGGTAGTGAACCTGACAGCCATCCATCCCACCTCAATGAAGAGTTGATGCTTTTCTTTGCAAAGCAAATTTAAAAACCTATGTTATAAGGTGGAGAAAACTTGATTTTGTGGTTTCCGGAGAAGGTTATTTTCGTTGTGATATGCTTTGAAGTTTATCCTGGAAAATCTCCCCTAAAATGGCATTATCCACTACCGGACACGGCTGATTTGCCGAGTGCAAAATAATTTGCCGAGTGCTTTCTGTCGGGTACTCGGCAAATTTTAGCCGTCGGCAAAAAATTTTCTTTGCCGAGTGCTGGGCGCTCGGCAAAGTTTGACCGTCGGCAAAGGTGGCAGGCGTGACGACGGCCACCTGCTGTCAACCTTTGCCGAGTGCCCTGCCGTTAGGCACTCGGCAAAGGCTGATTTGCCGAGTGCCATGGATGGCACTCGGTAAATTAAATTTTTTTTTGGCCCCATTTTTTCTGGGGCCTTGCTACAGTAATTACATCTCAATTTTAAAATTTGGGACAATTTTGAGTTTTTTTACTATATTTCCTTAATTATTTTTGTTTTGTTGAATTTTTCCGACTATTTTAAATTTGAACTGCAGGTACATGAAATAATCGAATTTGGTCATTCAAAATATGGTATTCATGATGTTTAGCGTACGTTGAGGCCGTATCCAGGAACTCGCATGAAATTACGACTATCTTGGTGTCGTAACATGACGAGGTACCCGTGGGAAAAGTGTATTTAAATTATATAAAATCCAAACAAAGTCTGAAAATGACGAAACTTGTCGAGGTGACATGTTATCGCATGTGGAGGCCGTGGTAAAAAAATTAAGAAAGTTTCGAGCAAGTTGTGACGTCGGATGCCTAAAACCCAGACATCTTCACATGTGATCACTGTGATCACATGTGGAGATGTCTGGGTTTTAGGCATCCGACGTCACAACTTGCTCGAAACTTTCTTAATTTTTTACTCTGCTTGTGAGTTTAGTTTCATGTGATTAACATCTGCTTGTATTTTCATTATAGTCCATTTATCTGAACAATGTTTAGGTGAGGGCATGTTACTCTTCTTCAGTAGCTTTGCAATATTGTCCGATGCTATGAGATGATTGATGGCTTGCAATGATCCTTTCATTAGTTTATTTTCTATCTATGTTTAATTGTTTATTCAGACTATTTCATAGACATGCCGGTAGATAATGGATCACAAAATTGAAGCATCCATAATTTATCTCTTTGACTTTGAGTATGGGTTTTGTTTTAATTAACATATTGTTTTTTTGTTTTGACCATAGCGTTAGCACGAGTATGCTACTAGTGATTAATTAAGGGCAGTCATCAACTGCGCGGCTCCATATATAGTTTGCGTTTCCCGATTGTTGATGTAAAACAAGATAAAATGGCACAAGCAAAGAAGACTAACAAAAACAAATTATAACCCTTTCATCACGAGAGTGAACCACCGCGTCTAGTGGAGAAAAATTAATACAAATTGAAGATGCTATTTAGATTGGATGCCGGTGAGATGCCAATGAAACAGGCGAAAGATGACGCTGAACGAGGTATACACTTGATAATAGAAAATACTATACCACTGTTATATATATGATGATGTAATGAATTGTTAGCTTGTGGCTTAGATCTTGTGAGGTCACCTTAATGCTAACATATATTCCCAATGGGCGTGAGTCAGTTAATTATTTGGTGGTGGTATGTTGCACAAGGCCGAGCACCGACGCCGAGCAGGCCTGTCTGCCGCGCTGACGACCGGGCCCCACCTTTTCCCCTCAGCCGATGACCAGCAGGGCCCACCAAAGGCAGAGCAAGTCCGTTGCCTATGCAAAAATCCGGCGCCCGTTGCGTCAGAGCCTGCCCGTCAGCACCGTTCCTGTTTCGCGCACCCGCGCCTGCGGTTTCGACCAAACCGCTGGGTCCCGCCTGTCTCAGCCGCACCCGCGGTTTGGAAAGACCAGCGCCGCGCGCGTCCAACCGGTCGGGAGTTGCTTGAAATTTATGTACACACCAGTTCCAATTTGTAAGCCGATACCGACAAAAACTATTCTAACGACTGTCATCACTCATCAGCATGCTGACTGTCGTCCGGAGGAACGAATAGACGATCTATGGAAGATAGATAATGACCAATGCCGAAGTCTGGTCGTGAATACACCCCTTGTGCCGCGCAAAAGGTGCTGAGAACCTGCCCGTAATAGGCTTTTGCTTAACGTAATCAATATATTGCAAATGACCAAGTGGTAAGAGCATCTTCAGGAATCAGGAGTCATAAATTTGTTTTATGTTTGCCATTTTCGGTGGTGATGGAGCATTGATGAAGGTGATCGTCTTAAGGCGACTGCCTCCGTTAACGATTAATAGAGGCAGCCACCTTAGGGTCTGTTTTGGACAACTCCATGAGCTTCACGTTTACTAAAAATAGCTCCAATCCACGAAAAGTTACCCAAACACTCTAGTTCCACCAAGTCTAGATTCACCAAGACAGTAGATCTGGGGGCAGATTCACCATTCTGGTGAAGCTTCTCGAGAGGTGCTCCACCAAACTATGTTTGGTAACTTTATTAGGTGCAGTTTGGAAAAATTACTCACCATTGCCCCTCGTTACACACGTACCAGTTCATTTCCTAGTTTCTTTTTTTCTATCGATTGCCTTCTTCCCCAACGAGACGTCCGCCGTGCCCATCGCCACCTGGGGCCACGAGCTTGGGCCACTGCCATGGCCGCGCCGTCTGTGGCTGCACGCCGCGTCTAGTGGAGAGAAATTAATACAAATCGAAGATGCTATTTAGATTGGATGCCAGTGAAATGCGAATGAAAGAAGGGAAACTTGACGTTAAACAAGGTACACACATGATAACAGAAAAAAAAATACTAGTTGAAGGTGCTATTTAGATTGGATGATAATTATAAAGGGAAAGATAGCGTTGAACGAGGTACACACTTTGGGTAAATAGAAAATACCACTGTTATATATATGATGATGTAATGAATTGTTTGCTTATGGCTTAGATCTTGTGAGTTCACCTTAATGCTAACATATTCCCAATGGGCATGAATCAGTTAATTATTTGGTGGGGTATGTTTCACAAGGCCGAGCGCCGAGCAGGGCAGCAGGCCTATGCGTGCTCTGCCGCGCTGATGACAGGGCCCCACATTTTCCCCTCAGCCGATGACCCGCAGGGCCCACCAAAGGCAGAGCACGTCCGCTGCCTTTGCAAAAACCCAGCGCCCGTTGCGACTACGGATGAAAACGGTCAAAAACGGTATTACAATATAGAAAAACGAAAGCGGTTCAGGATATTTCTATATTTTAGCAATTAAAAAGTACAAAAAATAGTTGAAAATGGTTGTGAAACCAATTGAAACTGATAATTTTTCAGGTTAGAAAACGGTATCATAATATAGAAAACAAAAATAGTCAGTTCGGAATATTTCTGTTCCGTTTTCATCCTCACTTGCGACAGACCTGCCCGTCAGCACCTTCCCTGTTTTGCGCACCCGCGCCTGCGGTTTCGACAAAACCGCTGGACCCCGCCTGCCTCAGCCACCGGTTTGGAAAGACCAGCGGCCATTCATTAATCGATTGATCAATGCTTTGGAACTGGTGTGTATACATAAACTTACAAACCGGCTAGAAACCCATCTTTGGAGCAACTAATCTTTCCAACCATTGATCAAACCACCTACGTACTTCAACAAATGTTGTAGATTGACGAACCATTAGCAACTTTCATTAAGGTTTGTCGGGCGATTAGATTTGAGTACAGCTAGAAAATAGGAGCAAAGATGCCCACAAGATGCAGCACTTGGCCTACACGCCGATAGAGCAAGCCGCGAATAATAAAGCTAAGTGTTTTGCTATAAGTTAAGTAATAAAAGCTAAGTTATACAATAGTTGTCTTTTATTTGTCTATAAAAACTTTTTTATTATTACTTTTGTTGATGTCCCACGTTCTATTTCCTAATTCTCCTCACATGCACTTGATATCTAGGCCCGCCACTACGTGGACTCCCATGCCTTGATATCTAGGCCCGCCACTACGTGGACTCCCATGCCTACCTTGTTGCTTGCAAGCTCTCCTCTCTTCTCTCCTTCACATCGACATTTGCTTGGCTATAATACCATTATTGTACCTGCTCTCAGGCATGACCGTGATGCCGAGTAGGTGTGTGCGACACGTGGCCACAGCCGATTGGTAGTGAAAGTATCAAGATGCCCAAGAGGGGGGGTGAATTGGGCTTTTCTAAAATTTATTTCAAGAATTAAATCCTACTAAGCCATAATTCACCCCTAGTGCCTACAAGTGTTCCTAGTGATTCTACTGATAAAGGTTTTGCACCTTAAATTCCAAACCTAGTCTAGCATAGCAATTCTAGAAATGTAAAACAAGCAAAGAAAGTAATGCGGGAAAGTAAATTGCTTGAATGTAAAGGGTTAGGAACACAATGATGTTTTCCCGAGGTATCGGAGAGTCGCCACTCCCCACTAGTCCTCGTTGGAGCACCCGCGCAAGGGTGTAGCTCCCCCTTGATCCGCACAAGGATCAAGTGCTCTCTACGGGCTGATTCTTTTACACTCCGTCGCGGTGAATCGCCCACAACCGCTCACAAGATGAGTTGGGTCATCCACAAGCTCTGCCGGATGATCACCAAGCTCCCAATCACCACCAAGCCATCTAGGTGATGGCGATCACCAAGAGTAATAAGAAAGAACTCTCACTTGACCACAACAAGCCTAATGAGAAGGTGGATGCACATTTGCTACACCCTAGTCACTAATGAGAGTCCTTAATCTTGGATTCTCAAAACTCAATCATCACTAGAGCTCTTGCACTTCCTTGCACTTGAAAAGTGTTTCTTAGCTGAACAAATGAGCAAGAGTTACTCAAACGGAGGGGTAGGGGATGTATTTATACTCCCCCTCAACTCCCCCAACCGTTATCTTCAAAAACAGCAACTTTCGGGGCCAACAGACGCGTCCGTCGCCACCGAAGAGCACGTCTATCGCGTGTAACGGAGTACAAACATCCAACTAGCCGTTAGGGGCCAACAGACACTGGGCTGTGTCTGTCGCCCTAGCACCAGATGCGTCTGTCGCGTGATCTGAGCACTCAGGGCATTCTAGACTGCGTCTGACGCACACCAGTCGCGTCAGACGCTATGCCTTATCAGCGTTTGTCGCGGGCATCAGTGAGGGACGCGTCTGACGCCCTTCACCCCTGTGTCTGTCGCTCCAAATTCACTTAGGCCGCGCAAGTTCCATGCGACAGACGCTGACGTCAGCGTCTGTCGCTTTCGCCTTCAGCGTCTGTCGCCTGTTTGAAGGCCGAAACGACTTCCGATTCAAACACTTCTTGAACGGCTTTTGTTCGAAACAATTTCAGGGCCATCTTGGAGCTATCTAGTGCTAAGTTTGACAAGTGTGCACCACACCTAACCATTAGACTCACCTAGGTCAAGCTACCCATCCATGCCCCCCTTAATAGTACGGCCAAAGGAGAAAAACAAAAGTCCTGACAACTAATCCGAACGTCACTCAACTCCTTGACGTCCGGCACTAACTGTCCTTAACCTTGTCGTCCATCCTTTGAAAACCGAAACGATTTCCATCGATAAAGGGCATGATCACCACATCGCCCATGATTCCCATTACCATGACCTAACATTCTATCGTCTCTGCAAAACACACGTTAGTCATGATAATTAACCGTTGTCATCAATCATCGAAACTCACTCTAGGGGCCTAGATGCTTTCAGGTAGCAAGGTAGCACCCAATTAGCTAGCTTGCTTGCACCCAACCAAGCAGGCAAGTAGCCTTAAGGCCTCGAGCATGCTATCACCTCCCTATGCCATTTGGTCTCACTGTTGTAACTCTCACTCACTTCCCATGCTCGTCGTTGCCATTGTCGCCAATGAGCACCACCTTCGTCGTAGATTGTTTACTCACACTTAGAGCACTGTTGTTTAATTCTTATCACTAGTAAGTAACCTAAGGAATCACGCTTAGTACACCATACGGGTAGCTCATGGATCACATGTATTTATACTAGTTCAGACAGGGTGCCCTACATCTAGTTTATGAGGATTTTATTGCTCAAGCATCGAGTGTTAAGCTTGGGGTCAATTAAGGGTGATAAGATGTGTCTCCGACTGCTGATCCTGGCTGCCTACCCCTTCTTATGTTGTCCAGGGTAGGGCTGCAAATAGAGTCGAGATCAGTTCACAGGTTGGTTTGAATAGAGTCCTGATCTAGTTGGTTTCTGTATATATCTTCTATGTCTTGTTTGCCAACCCTTGGGTTAGATTCTCCATCGGCCAGTCAGCCCGGCCCGATCCACACCCGCCTTGGGAACTGGTTATGACCTCGGTGTAATATCCTTTGATATCCAATTTTGTTTTTGATGAAGCTATATTTATTGCAATGAAATGAAATGTTGTAATTTGTAGTGGATGGACCTTTTCGGTTACAATAGTGACTATTGCAAACACTGTTGTCTTTGCAATATCACCTACTGCAAGAGATTTTTTATCATTTGGATGAGGCTCTATTGCAACACAAATGTCTAATTGCAATACGCCCTATTTCCTACTGGAATGGAATCACTTTCGTTGCAAGAAGCCCTGTTGCAACGGAATTAGGTTCAATATACTATGGTCCCGACCCATCCCCATGGCCTCAGTGAGGATATCCAGGGCCTATGTACTCGTCAACCACACCGTCCCTAGCTCGTAGCAATAGCTTCCTTGGATCACTAACTTGGTGGACGACAAATTTTGGTTCTGTTCAGAAAGTTAGCGGTACTTTTGGGGAAAAAAAGTTAGCCAGGTAACGAAGCCACTGCAGTAAATTGGTGGCTGTAGGGTTTTTGGCTCCACGCTTCAATTATTCGGATAGATTATGCAGCGTTGGTACATGTCATGGTTACTGCATGCAGACTGCGCAGCAGTTAATAACTTTTTTAATCTCAAGTCGCGAGTAATAAATAGTTCGAAAGTTTGTAAGCTGATACCGACAAAAACTATTCACTCATCAGCAAGCTGATGTCGTCCGGACTCCGGAGGAACGAATAGACGATCAATGGAAGATAAATAATGACCAATGCCGAAGTCTGGTCGTGAATACATCCCTTGTGCCGCGCTAGGTGCTGAGAACCTGCCCATAATAGGCTTTTGCTTAACGTACGTAATCAATATATTGCAAATGACCAAGTGGTAAGAGCATTTCCAGGAATCAGGAGTCATTTTGTCATTTTCGGCAGTGATGGAGCATTAATGAAGTGATCTTTTTAGGCCGGTCTCACTAGGAATTTCACGTGAGTTTTATTTGCATTAAATAGATTGTCACATAGCCATTTTTAATGAAATGGTAGTATATTTAATGAAATAGATTGTCACATTACCAACTCTATGAGTCATGAAATGAAATGCCTATGAAACTATAGAATATAAAACTTTGTATTTAGAATGAATGTTTCATCCTAGTTTCATTTCATTCTATATGACATGACAGTCTTGGAAACGACGTCATGAAATTATCCACTGAGATTGGCCTTAAGGTGACTGACTCCGTTAACGATTAATAGGCAGCCGCCTTATGGTCTGTTTGGGACAGCTCCATGAGCTTCAGATTCGCCAAAAATAGCTCCATCACTCCGCAAAAAGTTACCCAAACGCTCTAGCTTCACCAAGTCCGGATTCACCAAGATGGTGGATCTGGGGCCAGATTCACCATTTTAGTGGAGCTCCTCAAGAGGTGCTCCACCAAACTTTATTTGGTAACTTTGTTTGGTGGAATTGGGAAAAATTACCCACCACTGCCACTCGTTACACATGTACTGGTTCATTTTGTAGTTTTTTTTCTATAAATTGTCATCTTCCCCAATGAGAGTCCGCTGTGTCCATCGCCACCTGGGGCCACAAGCTCGGGCCGCTACCATGGCCGTGATCTCGGGCCACTAGGCTATCACCGTAGCCCTGCCCTAGCAGTGGTCGTGCCCACATCACCGCCATCTCCCTCCTTCCGCTGATTCGCTTTGCCCATGGCTGGCCGTGTCCTCCTCTGCTCCGCTGCCTTCGTCTTAACCACCATGGGTGCGGGGTCCCTGCATGTCATGTCCAAGTGGGACGCCTCCGAGGGAGATCTCTCCCTTCCTCCCGTTCATGAAGCTCATGCTCTTGGAGAACGCGAACGTGGAGATTGGCCATGATGGACCCCGCCATCTCCACGGACCTCCGCATCATCCTCGTGCGACTGCGCCCGCGCGTGACCATGGCCGTGCCTAGCGCTACTGGCCCCATGCCGAGGAGCCTCGCACTAAGGAGCACCGCCCGTGCCGTCTGTGGCTACATGCTTGTGCCCGCGTGTGGCCGTGGCCACGCTTCACACCGCCGGCCTCGCACCGAGGAATCCTCGTTGTCCTGTTGCTCATGTGTTTTTCTTTTACGCAGGAAGAAGCGTCGAGAGGAAGGACAAGAGGGGCAAATCCCGGATCTAGATTCAGTTTTTTAGTGGTGAAGCTGTGCCAAATAGGACCTTAGGATGCCCGTCTCCATTAATGAAATGCTATAAATACAACAACCCAATCATCCTATCTCTTTCCTCCATGAGCTCCCCTATTAGTTTTGATGGTGCGAACTGCTCAAAAACTGTGAAAAACCTTTTTTCAAAGGAGGAGGTTTTGATCTTGGTTTCTTTGAGGGAGATGGATGTAGGAGCTTGATATTCACTCTCATATATCTTTTTGTGCTCTTTTCAAAGTTTTTGGTGCTCATGTGGTGGTCTACATCTAGATCTATGGTGGAGAGAGAAAAAAGATATACTTCATCAAGTTGGTATATGCATTTCTAACTTGTTTCAATTTGCACAATATGCCTAAAGGTTAAGTATATGCATTTCTATGTTACTATATGACTAGGATTCCTAAGCTTGCCTACTTGAGCTTTCATTCCTTGAAGTTGATCCAATGACTTGCCACAATGTTTTTTTACCTTTGTTATTATGCTACCGTATAATCTATGCTTAGCTTGCTTAGATGGTAGAAGCCGAACTCTCTGATGCGGCTATCAGTGGCCAGGGCCATCCGCATGGAACTAGATGTGAGGGCTAGCGCTCGGCCCCCGCGCACGCACATCGGCTAGGCCAGGCGACGGGCGGATGGCCAGGGCCATGGCTGGAGGCCCGCGCACGCTTATGCAACCGCACGCTCACCGGATATGCCAAGCGGCGGCTGGGTGGCCAGGGCTGCGTCCACTAGGGTTCGTGTCCATGGCACAAGGCCTTGCTCCGCTCTGTGTGGTGGTGTCTGACCACAAGCAGCACGGGATGGAGCAGGGGAATAGGGGGAGGCCGCTCTATGTCGGCCTCGTCTGCGGTGGACCATTCGACGAGAGGGGCATCTCCTAGAACTCCCCGTGCTCGGTGCTGTTATTGACGGTCGTTAACGTCAACAATATATAGTGAAATAAATATGAGAGAATGGTCAAAATACATGAAAACATAGAAGACTAGGGTGTTATCTGACGAATTCCACGGGCTTTGTTGAATTCTAATGTTTGCAAGGAGTTATGCAGAAAAGTGGAGAGAGATACCTAATTATTAAAAGAATTTTTAGAATTTCATCGCGAGACAAATACTAGTATATTATAGAAGACCCCAGAAGACACCGGAACGAAGCGGAGGCCGAGTGCCTGCCAGGTGGGGCTGCCCGGCCAGGGGGGTGGCCGGGCGGCCACCCCCTTCTCCCCCCTTCCACGAGCTTCTGGAGTATTCTTCTACCGACCTTGAGGATCAATTCTAGCCCTACGTGAAGTCGGTTTGATCCAATGGCTCGCGTGCGTCCCACCAGGGTATTAATACAGGGGGCAGACCCCCCGGAAGGCATCAAGTCATTTGAAGATCAGTTCATCCAGAGCCAGAAACCCTAGATCATCAGAGTTCCTCTAGTTCATAGCTTTAGCATAGTTAGATCAGGTCTAGAGGGAAGTCAAGCTGAGTCAACCTAGCTTGGATTCCCTATCGTTGGCGAGCGTGCAGTTTTGGTAATGTTCTAGTTCTCCGCTCTTATTATAATTCTGTCTTTGCACAATTATTGCAATGTCAACATTATTCTTCATCTTTATTACGTTCTTGAATGCATTGTTCATTGTCTACTTCAATTCTAGTATAGTTGGTTGCTATTTAGTTTGATCACATATTCGTATAGCGCTCGTCTACTTGGCCATAAGATGAGTGGTATGCATTATGTAAGTGTGGTGCTTAGATGCTTTGCATATCTGCGGATGCCTCCAGTTGTTCAAGGTCGTGTGGTAGATCGTGGGTGTGACAAAGCTTGAATTCCTACTAGAGCCATACATGTTATTTAGGCTAGAAAAACTTTCACATATATGCTGCTTGCTTTTGCATTGAGTTTTGTCAAGCTTTGTTGACCCTTATGAGATATTTCTCATGCCCTTAAAATCAAGATCACGTACACACCAGCGAAATATGCACTACTCCTACACTGGGGGTAGGCGCAAAAACATGCCTTCCATCTAGATCCACCCAAAAATATTCTACTCCTACACTGGGGGTGAACACAAAAACATGCTTGTTAGGTTTTCCATTCACCAAATAAATGCTCCAAGTTCTTGTTGATATCTCTCTTGAAGTTTTGTTACAGAAAAGAGACATGAGGCTATGCAAAAGTTATTCATAAAAAAAGAGAAAATAAAAAAAGAAAGTTAAGAAAAAGTGGACACAAAAGTGTCCGAGATATTTAAAACAATGGGTACTTAGATGCCCGCCTAAAAAATATGAATAAGATAGCCCCTGTTCTCTCGTGAAAATATTTTCAAGTTTCAAAACAGAGATAAATTTTCAAGGAGCAAAGTAGAATTAGGTTAGCCACCATATACATCCACTATATATTCTACACACATGCACATCTTGATTTGATTGTATGACTCAACTTTCTTTAAATCCGTTGTTTGACTTTACAATATATGCATTGCAAGTATGCTCTAGCTTTGTCCCTACCTATGAACTCTACATAAGGCCTTAGTGGTAGGAAGAGAAAAGACACATCATCTTTATTGTCTTGGTGAGGATCCACAAATACCACATATATTGAGAGACTTGAGAGTGTCATACAATTGAATCTCTGAGTTTTATTTTGAAAACTTATAAAAACTCTAGAACATCGGTGGAACAAAGAACTTGAGACATAGTGCTTGATTTGATCATTCTGTCTTTCAATTGCTCAAGACCCAAGTGAAGCCTAAGAAGCCCCATGGTTGAAGGTAATATAGGTAAGTTTGAAAGTCAGATCAGTTTATTCTAATCCGGAGGAGAATTTTTGTTTGAATGCATGTGTACTTTTGAGGAGTGAAAATATTGTAGCAACTCCTGATCCATTGCTGAGTTTAGCTTTGCTTAGGGACGAGCAAAGGTTAAGCTTGGGGGAACTTGTTGACGGTCATTAACATCAATTATAAACCATCAATATAACCTGCATATATACTTAATTCTATCACCAAACATAGGTCTAGGGGTTCAAACTAATAAATTCCACGAGTTTTGGTGAATCTGTGTTTGCAGGAGGATTTAATCAGAAAACCGTCAAGGTGGACCTATTCGTCAAAGTAAATCACGTTTATCCACGACGAAAATAACTCAAGAAGATTCTAGAAGACTCTCCACCGAAGATCGAGCCAAGTGGCTGACATGGGGGCCGACCGGCCTATGGGGCCCACACATCAGCCTCCCCTTTTTATGTCAATTTCCCACCGCCTTATAGATCAAATCTATACCGTTGTTTTAAGTCGATTTGGTCCGAGGGTCCAGAATTGATGTTGCCCCCTATATATAGCAGCCCCTACCCCCTCTCTGAAGCTATCCTGAAACCCTAATTCATATCCTCCTCATCAGGATTAGAGCTAGCTATCAAGAGAAAATTAGTCCTCCATAGGATCTAGTCTTGTAACTAGAAATAGTGAGATAGAGAGTGAGGGAAGAGTTTGGAGGAAGTGCCGACCTATCGGTGCTCTCTCTATGGCTTGTACCTTGGCGGATCCAAGTTCTACTTGAGCTTGCTCTGAGACATCTCTGGTAATCAACTTCTGATTCAAGTAAGCATCGTGTTTATATTGTTCTTCAAGTTCGCGACTCTTTTAAATACTTTAATCTATTGATCATAGGTTAAAGTAGTATTCGTAGTGTATACGTGGTGCTTAGACTCGTGGATGTACCCTACATTTTGGATCGGTGGTAGCTCGCGAGGGTGACTCTTATTGCCTCGTTGAATCCTTTGTAGTCCACCTCCCGTTTGTAGGCCGAGTAAGACCTAGTTACTATTGGAAACATACTCTGCTTATGTTTTCCTTAGTAATATCCCCAGAATTGAACAATAGAAGACATAGCATACCGAAGTCGGAACTAGAGAGCCTTAGTAGTCCTCTCTACACTCCTGTTATCTTAAGTCTTGTTGCTACTCTTGGTTAACTTAGATTGTAGTTAATCTCAC
This sequence comes from Saccharum hybrid cultivar R570, assembly GCA_038087645.1. Classification (NCBI taxonomy): domain Eukaryota; kingdom Viridiplantae; phylum Streptophyta; class Magnoliopsida; order Poales; family Poaceae; genus Saccharum; species Saccharum hybrid cultivar. Next base: position 9,106,647 of record JAQSUU010000347.1, on the reverse strand, counting down.
ACGTTTCCCTATGGATAAGATACTTGGAATACTTCTGGATGAAAGCTATAGCGGTATCCGTGCGCTTACGGATCTATCTGTGTGCGTTAATAAATACCAACAACGAGCTGCCCGCGCTGCCGGCCTGCTCGCCGCTAGGAGGAGCCATTGGGAGTGGGAGGGGCGCGGGGCCGGGTGGGGAGGGAAGTAGGAGGGGCGCCGGGCTCTGGGAGCAGAGGAGCGCCGGTTGTGTTGGGAGAGAGAGGCGTCGGATCTGAGGGAGAGGGAGGAGGCCAGGGCTGGGAGTGGGCTGGGAGAGTGATAGCTGGTGAGGGAGGGAGGGAGACCTAGGGGTTTTGTTGATATAGCGTGACTACTTACCGGGCCGAGTGGGCTTCCTAGTGGGCTCAGCCATATTAACCGAGACAGGCCTTATAAGAGGCCCGCCTTTGAAAATGGGGGTATTTTTGAATGAGGCTCGCCTCGGTTAATAGATTTTAGGAGACGGTTAGTTTTTAAGCGCCTCTGTAAATCTATTTTGCGAGGCGATTGATTGTGACCGCCTCGGTTAATAAAACTGCCAGCCTCGGTTAATCCCAAGCATTACCAAGGCATTTCAAATACCCGCCCGCCTTCGAGCCCATTTGCCAAACGCCAAACGAAGCAGAAGTGGATCCTATTGGCTCGTGGCTGATAAGCTAGTTCCGACTGGACGACGAGTCATGAAGGTGGGCCAACTGGCGACCACATGGTGTCAGCTCACTTGAAGTGGATAAAGATGGCACAAGCGGAGGATTACAATGATGGCGCACTAGGGGTGACAGCGACATGATGACTTCCACTCATTGAACACTACTGGAATCAGGTGCTTTGCGAGTGTCTAGGGCACTCGGCAAAGCCCTAAATACACTCGGCAACTAGGGCTTTGCCGAGTGCCACACTCGGCAAAGAGGACACGGTAAAAAACTGTCGGCAAAGCGGCCTTTGCCGAGTGTCTTTTTTCGGGCACTCGGCAAAGGCTCGGCACTCGGCAAAGGCTGAATCGAAAAAATCTAAAAAAATAGGAAAATTTTTTTTAATTGGGGGAGAGACCCACCGACCAGTCATATGGCAACCTGCTCCTAAGTGACCAGCCAAAGCAATTTTTCGAAACTTTGCGCCCAACAAGAATCGAACCTGTGACCTCTCACACACGCGCAAGCTCCTCTACCACTACACCTCTCTTTCATTTGTGTCTATATTCCATTTCGGTTCCCCAAATATTATACCAAATCAAGTGTAAATTGATTGTTTGAGGACCTAAACGAATTCAAATCAAAAGGCTGTCAACTACAAAGTTTCATAACTTTTCGAGATCTACAATTTTTATTTAGGAAGTTTCTCCGTCCGAGGTCGTTTGAAAAATTCAAATTTTAAAATTTTAAATTTCAAACGTAGTTTTGCATAACAAGATGATTTCAAATTAAAAAGTTGTCAACTACAAAGTTTCATAACTTTTCGAGATCTACAATTTTCATTTAGGAATTTTCTCCAACCGAGGTCGTTTGAAAAATTCAAATTTTAAAATTTTGAATTTCAAACGTAGTTTTGCAAGACAAGATGATTTCAAATTAAAAAGTTATCAACTACAAAGTTTCATAACTTTTCAAGATCTACAAAGTTTATTTTGGTTGTTTTTTCATCCGAGGTCTTTTGAAAAATTCAAATTTTAAATTTTTGAAATTCGGATGCAGTTTTGCATGACAACATGGTTTCAATTGAAAAGTTGTCAACTACAATGTTTCATAACTTTTCGAGATCTACAATTTTCATTTAGGAAGTTTTTCCATCTGAGGTCGTGGTTCTAACATTATTCACAAATCTTATATCTCTCTCTTGTAGTTTCATAAAACTATGAGACACGTGTAGATTTTGTAAACAACGTTACTATCGCTTTGTCGAATGAAGAAATGACCAAAATAAACTTTATAGATCTTGAGAAGTTATGAAACTTTGTAGTTGAAAACTTTTTGATTTGAATTCGTTTAGGGCTTCAAAATGTGCTTTGAAAAACTGCTTTGCCGAGTGAAAAAAAACACTCGGCAAAGACCCTCTTTGCCGAGTGTTTTTTTTTGGCACTCGGCAAAGCAGCTTCTTTGCCGAATGTTTTTTTTGGCACTCGGCAAAGAAGGCCTTTGCTGAGTGTTTTTTTCGGTTATGTGTTCTCTTCTTTATTGAGGTGCGAGTCTAACTACTCTTGTATCCTATTGGCGGTGTATATAAAGGCCAAATCAATGAAAATCTAGTATCTAAAAAAGGCGATGATGGGTTTCCCACGAAGAAGCTACCCTGTGTAAAAATCGTGTAAAAACTTCACGAGAGGGTGATTATAGGAGTTTATCTAGGGAGACTAATGTGGAGTGTTTTTTTATATTGCTATATAAAATCTTAAATTTGACTATAGGAGGTCGAATTGGCCAACTTACTTTGGAAAGCATGTGTATGTATGTGGCCCCGTATACCCTGTAGGTGCCGGAAGTAAATTGTGGCAACATGCGACAATTTAATATGTGTATATATAAATTATGACTTGCAAGATACTCATTTTGTCTCTTTTTAACTGTTGTTCTCACTTCACGAGTCAAACGTACTCAGCTTTAACTATATATAAGAAAATATTAATATTTATGATATATAATTGGTTAAATTTATTTTCATAATAAACTTATTTAAAAATAAGAAAATTTATATATACAAGAAAATCGTTAAATTTATTTCCATAATAAACTTTTTTTTAAAATATAAATATCGCTAATATAAACCTAGTTACATTTAAAAAGCGACGGAGGGATTAACAAACAATAATTATTTGCCTGTTTGGGCATCCTGCACGGGCGGAACGTGCAGCGACTGGGTTTTTAAATGGGAGGGCGCTAGGATTTTGGCCAGGAAGAAGCTGCCCCTGTGTAAATAAAATCGTGTGAACTTCAAATATGACTTGAAAGATACCAAACAATAATATGCATATATGCGTAATAACATCGATGGAGAAAACGCACAACACAAGCAGGTCGATAATGTGAAAGCATGCGATACTGAAGCCGAGCCACCGTACACTTCTGGGCTCTGGCCTATATATAGACAAGCCACGACACTGCACTGGATACACAGCACAGCTGAGCCATAAGCCCATAACACATTTACACAAGCTAGCTAGCTTAACTGCTGAAACAAACAGACATGATGAATGCCCACGCCCGCCTAGTTGTGGTCTCCTCGGCTTTCGCCCATGCCCTCCCGCCAAACCCTAAACACTCCAGCAGCATCCGATCACGAAGCACCCCACGCCGCCCATCGCTTCCGATGCCATCACTTCGACATCTCCCGACGACTCTCCAAGCAAACAAGACGTTGCTCCCAACGACGACGCCCGTCGTCACCGCGGACCGCGCTGCCAGTGGCTTCGCCACCAGCACCGACCGCTTCCACGTGATCGACTTCCACCACGTGGAGTTCTGGTGCGCCGACGCCACCTCCGCTGCCGGCCGCTTCTCCTTCGCACTCGGGGTGCCACTGGCTGCGCACTCCGATCTCACCACGGGGAACACCGCACATGCCTCCCACCTGCTGCGCTCGCGCTCTGGACCTCTCGCGTTCCTCTTCACCGCCCCGTACGCGCGGCACATCAGCGCCAACGACGACGCCGACGCGACGGCCGCAGAGCCCAACTCCTCCCCCGTCACTACTGGACAGACAGGCTTTGCCGAGTGCCAAAAACACTCGGCAAAGACCTGTTTACTCTCGGCAAAGGCTTTGCCGAGAGCCCCTCTCGGCAAAGGGCTGCCGGCAAAGCGACGTCCGGCAAAGGGGCCTTTGCCGAGAGCCTTCTTTCGGGCACTCGGCAAAGCCTTTGCCGAGGGCCACGGCGGCTCTCGGCAAACAAAAGTAGCCGTTAGGAGCTTTCCGCCGTTACCGGCCCTTTGCCGAGAGCCCGGCTCTCGGCAAAGAATTTTTCAAATTTTTTTACTTAATTTCTTTGCCGAGAGCCTAGATGTCCGGTTCTCGGCAAAGATTTTTTTTCTTTTTTTTACTTAATTTCTTTGCCGAGAGCCCAGGTGCTCGGCTCTCGGCAAAGATTTTTTTCTTTTTTTTTACTTAATTTCTTTGCCGAGAGCCCAGGTGTCCGGCTCTCGGCAAAGATTTTTTTCCCTTTTGTTAATAATTTCTTTGCCGAGAGCCCAGGTGCTCGGCTCTCGGCAAAGATTTTTTTTCTTTTTTTTACTTAATTTCTTTGCCGAGAGCCCAGGTGTCCGGCTCTCGGCAAAGATTTTTTCTCTTTTTTTAATAATTTCTTTGCCGAGAGCCCCGTTGCAGGCTCTCGGCAAAGATTTTTTTTCTTTTTTTTGAATAATTTCTTTGCCAAGAGCCCCGGTGCCTGACCCTTGGCAAATATTTTGGTTTTTCTTTTTTTTTAATTTCTTTGCCGAGAGCCCTCTGAGCCGGCTCTCGGCAAAGAGCTGGTCTTTGCCGAGAGTCGGCCAAGAGGGCACTCGCAAAGCTGTCATTTCGTTGTCCACTGTCCATCTTTGACGAGAGCCTGCTTTAAAAGGCTCTCGGCAAAGAGCCTTTGCCGAGGGTCACCCTCGGCAAAGTGACCAAATTTTTTTTGTTTTTTTGTTTTTATTTTCAATCCCTGCAAACACGACAAATGTATATATATGTCTATATTATCCATCACAGATATACCACATCCAGCACCATATATATCACATCCATCGCATAACTCACATCCAGCACCATATGTCACAATTGTTCACATAAATCACATAAAACTGTCTCAAATACAAGTCCACGTGCATAACAAGTTCGTGTATAGTTCATCCACATGCATGCATACCAAAACAAGACACGAAACTACCAGTGCTACTCACTGCGCCAGTCGCCCTTGACAACCTTGTGACGGCGGTGACGGAAACACTTGGTCGCCCTGAGCGCCAGGAAGTGGGTTGTTCGAACCCGCCGACGGAAGCTGCACACATGAGAAGAGTTTGCATCAGAGGAGATTGGTTGATTAGCTAATGTTGCAATTCCTTGCATGTGTGACTCATAGGAGTTTGCATCAGGGGAGATTGGTTAGGATGCGTCGGTGGACCCATTAACCCTGGAGGCACGGGGGAACCCGTCAAAGATTGCATCCAGGCGACAATTTCCGCAATCCTTTTGTCCTGGGCCTCCCGCGCTGCCCGCTCGGCCGCCAACTCCAACGCCAGCTCAGCGGCCCTCCGGTTTGCTTCTTCCACATTGGCCTACAAATTGGTGCAAAGCTAATGATACAATATTGCAAAGGAAATAAAGTTGTGTAATGATCAATGTACGACGAGTGCCACAGGAATAACCTCAAGTACTTCGACCCGGTGCTGTGCAGTGCTAGGCCGCGTGCGTATCTCTGGGAGTGAGGAGTTGCTTGTGGTCCGTGCTCGGATCTGGGAGAGAGTGGGAGTAGAGGCCGTGTCGATCACGCTGTCGCCAATCCAGAAGCGGCCATGCTTCTTGCCTTGTCCAATCCTCATGACGGTCTCTGCATCAATGTTGTCGGTCCATGGATCATACTCTGGCCCATGGATCGACCTTGACGCCTCCGTGTACGCCATCATTTTCTCGTAGGCGGTCGAGCTTGTGTATGCCTCGGGCGGGTCATCTGGGTTGAAGGAGACGTCGGACGTCGCCTTGCCCTTGTGTGACATGGACCATGCGGCGAAGTTGGAGCACTCTTGGCCTTGATGTGCCGCCGACTGCAAGAACAAAAACAAGATGATTACAATTCTTTGCCGAGTTGAATGAAAGCAAGAAGAATAGAAACATGACCACGTACCCATGCTTTTTTGTATCCGGAGAGGTTGCGGTTGCCTTGATGGTGTGGTATGCCTTGCATGCATGCACGCCGCTGCCTAGGTTACATATGCAGAGATCTACATACTTCCAACCGTATCTCTTTCGGATGGAAGACGCCTAACTAGGTTACACCGATCTACGACAATGATAAGGAAGAGAGGCTATTTATACCTTGGGTGGCGGTGGAGTCAACCTAGCGGGGTAGTGGCGACTGGCGAGTCGATGTGCGGTGGACTCCTGACCTGCAATTGTATTTCAGTCATTCGTTCAGGATAGCACAATGAAAAAACAGCAAACATAAATTCATTAATAAAAACATTTAGTCATGTCATGGATCAGCAAAAAATCAACCAGGTTATGAAACAGCTAGCCTGTCATAAGTAGGATCACCAAACAACAGATTGTGCTAGCTAACACAAAAGACAATACAGAATTTACTTGATAGAAGTATTTGTATTCACAAAACAGACGTCTAGAGCTAACCACAGAGTAAGCCAGAAATACCTGAACTTTGCAAATCTAGCAGCTAGGAAGACACCAAAAACAAACTTTCTTATTGGTACCTCTCTATGAGTGAAGACAGCAGATACTAATTTGTCATATACAGAATATATAGAATAAGCGCCTTGAACTTCCTAAACCATTGTTAACTTGCTGTAACAATAAGATGACTTGTTCTAACAAGTAAAACATAACTTAAGCTGAAGCAATGCAAGGCTACAAAGTGACCATTCAAAAATGACAAGATATAAAACATGTGACAGTCTAATGCGGACTGCACTTTCATCTAGCCATCTGTCATGAAACTGTAGGAAGAGTCAGGGAGCCTTTGATCCTGCTGCCTTGTGCTGATTGCCTGTAGTTTTTTTTACAGCACACAAAAAGTCTGTGCAGTTGGTCTACTGCATCGGCATATCCTAATTTCAATTGCAAATTCCAGTGGCAAATTGCTAATGGCAAATAGATTGTCAATCACTTGTACGTCTATGCACAAATCCATCAGTAGTACTAACCCTAGATCCCCAATCATGCACAAATCCATCAGAAATAAGAGCTCACCACGACAACACTCTTTCCTTAGCCTAAAATCTTCAATGCAGCACTCCGCTTAGCCCAAAATCTTCACTGCAGCATGGACACACAAATAATTAGATATCACAACAATGACAACTCCATTTTTTTTGGATGAAAGCATAAATATTCCAAAAAGCATATAAGTGGACACTCAAATAAACTGTAGAATAACAGGATCTCACAAAAAAAATAGAATGGCCAGATCTGGAGGGACACAGACTGGTTTGTAGTCCTATCAAATGGTTCAATTTTACATAGTGTTAGAGAGCTCTCATACTTTTAGATCAAGCCTCTGCTGGGACCTTTCACATGGATAAAACATAGACGATAGACTATTTGCTGAACAGAGTCCTAGTCAAACTAGAGACAAAAAATTAGTTCATAGTTTTATATATGCAGGCACATCACAGATCGAAGCCTATCACTAACCGGCTAATTGGTCATTGTAGACTGGACAGAGAAAAAATGAACCTTAGACCCTTACATACAAATATTATCCACACAAGAATAGATCCACCAAGCCATAAGAATCTGCATTACAGATAGAAGAAACATGCCAATTTGTGAAGGAGAAAAAACATGCCTGTTCAGTTCTCTGAGACATGGCTGCTACTGAACTTGCTGATGTCGACGGTTTTGCTTCCTGGAGTGAACAACGCTAATCAGTAGAGGAAACGTAGAAAAAGTAGATTCACTTAAATCCCACAAAAAATTCAGAGAAAAAAAGAGTGGGTACTACTACTGCCACCACACAAGTTCAGACAACAAGCAAGAACTAAAGCCATGACTATCTTGTACACAATCGAGAGTAACTAACATTTGGATTTGAGTAATGGCATTGAAGGCTAGTACTCATACCTCTCTGCTCCTACAATCCTGCTCGGCTCCAGGAGAGGTCCCAGCGGTCAGCACCCGGCGCCGGCGGCCTGAGGACCCAGGCCACGCACGGGAGGGGGTCGTGACCAGGGATAGACCGACGAGGGGCTTGGGGAGGTGCGGATCTGACTTCAGGAGCTTAGGGAGGCGCTGAATCGGCGGCGAACGGCATGGCTGCGAAGGCCGAGGTGGAGGCGGCGGCGGATGTGTGCGTGCGTGCGTTCGGGAAAAGGAGAAGTACGAACGTAGGGATGAACGGAATGGTCTTCGGCTGTATTGGGCCTTCATGGGCAATGGTGTGCGTGTGTTTCTCTTTGTTTTTTTGTTCTATTTTTTATTTTATGCATATGCAAATACCTATATTAATTAATTCACAAAAAATATAAGTATATCCATTTAGAGCAAATATATTGGCGGGGTCAAGTTTGTATACATATTTATACATGTATATATTTATATACATATTTATTCACCGTTCATCTATTGTGTTAGATATTGTTTAAGCACTTTCTTTTTTTTTTAGCGCGAACGCAGGGTCAAAAAAAACTTTGCGGAGGTAAGTTTTTTTTTACATTTTCTTTGCCGAGAGCCCTCGATCTGGCTCTCGGTAGAGTTTTTTTTTGCATTTTCTTTGCCGAGAGCCCCGATCTGGCTCTCGGCAAAGTTTTTTTTATTTTCTTTGCCGAGAGCCCCCGATCTGGCTCTCGGCAAAGGTGTTTTTGCATTTTCTTTGCCGAGAGCCCCCGATCCAGCTCTCGGCAAAGGTTTTTCCTCTTTTTTTTGCACTTTCTTAAGAAATTTCTTTGCCGAGGGTCCTCAGTTAGGCTCTCGGCAAAGAGCTCTTTGCCAAGAGGCATACGCCGGCTCTCGGCAAAGAAATTTCTTTGCCGAGGGCTATTTCTAGACTCTCGGCAAAGAATTTAATTTTTTTTTGGTTTTCGCATCCATTTTTTTTTGATAGCATGTTACAATACTAATATTTTAATTTTAAAATTTGACACTTTTTTTTAATGTTTTTTACTATATATTTTGAGTTTTGTTCATTTATTTACATTTCTCCGAAAAATGCAAGTTTGAACTGCAGGTTCATACAATAGTGAAACTTAGCGATTCAAAAAATGATATTGATGATATTGATTGTATTTTGAGACCAAATACAAGAGCACTCATGAAATTTCAAACATCTCGCGCACGGAACATGGCGACAAACTTTACGATGAAGTGTATTTTAATTATATAAAATGCAAACAACTTCCGAAAATCATGAAACTTGACGGCACGTCTTGAAATCACATGTGGCGGCTAGGATAAAAATTTTAAAATGTTTCACGCACGTTGCCCCGTACGAGGGTTAGAAACCTAGATATCTCCTTTGTTAATCACTGTTATTGCAGGTGAGATGTCTAGGTTTATAACTAGCTTAGTTTGCAACATGCGTGAAACGTTTCCAAAATTTTATCGTAGCCTCCACATGTGATTTCAAGACGTGCCGTCAAGTTTCTTGATTTTCGGAAGTTGTTTGTATTTTATATAATTAAAATACACCTCATCACAAAGTTTACCGCCATGTTCCGTGCGCGAGGTGTTTGAAATTTCATGAGTGCTCCTGGATTTGGTCTCAAAATACAATCAATATCATCAATATCATTTTTTGAATCGCTAAGTTTCACTATTGTATGCACCTGCAGTTCAAACTTGCATTTTTCGGAGAAATATAAATAAATGAACTAAACTCAAAATATATAGTAAAAAGCATTAAAAAAGTGTCAAATTTTAAAATTAAAATATTAGTATTGTAACATGCTATCAAAAAAAATATGGATGCGAAAATAAAAAAAATAAATTCTTTGCCGAGAGCCCAGAAATAGCCCTTGGCAAAGAAATTTCTTTGCCGAGAGCCGGCGAAGGCCTCTCGGCAAAGAGCTCTTTGCCGAGAGCCTAGCTGAGGACCCTCGGCAAAGACTGACGGCGGTTAGGCTCGTCGGTCCTTTGCCGAGGGCCTTATTTGCCGAGAGCCGGGCCCTCGGCAAAGGACGCCTTTGCCGAGAGCTGACCTTTGGCTCTCGGCAAAGAACAAATTTGCCGACGGGCGTTCTTTGCCGAGAGCCCGGCTCTCGGCAAAGAGATCTTTGCCAAGAGCGCCTCTTTGCCGAGAGCCCGGCTCTCGGCAAAGAGTTCTTTGTCGAGTGCCCGTATTTTTGCTCTCGGCAAAGATAATCCCTCTCGGCAAAGGCTCTGTTTCCCGTAGTGCGTGGTGCCCTCCTTCTCGGCCGACGCCGCGCGCCGCTTCGCCGCCGACTACGGCCTCGCGGTGCGCGCCGTCGCGGTCCGTGTCTCCGACGCCGCCGAGGCGTTCCGCGCCAGCGTCGCCGCGGGTGCGCGCCCGGCCTTCGCCCCAGCCGAGCTCGGCCACGACTTCGTGTTCGCGGAGGTGGAGCTCTACGGAGACGCCGTCCTCCGTTTCGTGAGCTACCCGGACGACACGGACGTAGCCTTCCTGCCCGGGTTCGAGAGCGTCGTGAGCCCATCAGAGTGTCCGGACTACGGACTCAACCGCTTCGACCACATTGTCGGCGGCGTTCCGGACCTGGCTCCGGTCGCCGCGTACATCGCCGGGTTCACGGGCTTCCACGAATTCGACAGGATCAACGGGGACGAAATAGGCACTGCCGAGAGCTCGCTCAACGGCCTGGTGCTCGCCAACAGCTCGGAGAACGTGCTCCTCACGCTCCTGGAGCCGGTGCAGGGCACCAAGCGCCGGAGCCAGATACAGACGTTCCTGGACCACCATGGCGGGCCAGGCGTGCAGCACCTGGCCATGACCAGCGACGACCTTCTTGGCACGCTGAGGGAGATACGTGCGCGGTCCTCCATGGGCGGCTTCGAGCTCCTGCCACCACAGCCGCCCAGCTACTATGATGGCGTAAAGCGGCTCGCCGGGGACGTGCTGTCGGAGGCACAGATTAAGGAGTGCCAAGAGCTCGGCGTGCGAGTGGACAGGGCTGACGATGGCGGAGTTGTGCTCCAAACCTTCACCAAGGCTGCTGGAGACAGGTAATAATCGCGTCCTTTGCATGCATGCTTTTGTTGACATATAAATCTTCGACTACACTAATTCCATCCATGGCCGCGTTCACTTGCCATGTGTACCCAAAATATTTCCTCTTCCACCCATCACATCGAATCTTTAGACGCATGCATGAAGCATTAAATGTAGGTAAAAAAAATAACTAATTGTATAGTTTGTCTGTAAAGTTCGAGACGAATCTTTTTAGTCTAATTAATCCATGGTTGGACAAATTTTACCAAATAACAACGAAAAGTGCTACAGTAACTTTTCACCCAAATTTTCTCAATTAAACACAGCCCATGTTCCCCTACTATAAAAAATAACCTACTAGGCACGAATTTCCATGCGAATCGACCTTGTGGTCCACAGCAGCTTGGCACGTGTTCTTAGAGGCAAATTTTACTTTACCAGTACAGTACAAAAGAATCTATTTTTTCTTAAAAAAAGCTATAACAAATGAAACGTTTTATGTATGCATGTTGACTTAAATCTTCAACTAATTACATCCGTATTCTGTATTCTGGTACTACAAATTACTCTTTCATTCTAAATTATAAGTCCTTTTAACTTTTTAAAAAATACATAATTTTGTTTAAATATCTAGACACAGTCTATATTTAAATGTATAATAAAAATAATGTAGCAAGAAAACCTAGAATAATTTATAATTCGAAATGGAGGGAGTACTGTCCTTTTTTATATTTTTTTAAAAAGCTAACAATAAAACGTATTATATATATATGTATGCAGGCCAACCTTGCTGTTGGAGTTTATCCAAAGGATCGGCTGCGTGGAGATAGATGAGAACGGGAAGGAGTACCAGAGGGGTGGCTGCGGCGGGTTTGCCAAGGATAACGTCATTCACCTCGTGAAATCTATTGAGGACTATGACAAGACTCTTGATGCTCCTTCCCGTGTGGCGTCCTAAACAACATTATATTGCCATCTCTTTGCTTGAGCGAGTTACAAGTATATACTACTTAAAAGTTTGGTAATGATGAAATAACGAAATAATGCGCTTAAGTAGTACATGGTAAATGGGGTATGGTATCATATAACATATGGTGCGTGTAATACTACTATCCAATGCCCTTTTTTTCTCTGTTTGGATACTGTACATTATTGTGTTACTACAATGGTATTGTACTCTGTTCCAAAATATTGGAATTCTATAATAGTACCAAGTCGGTATTACCATCTATAACTAAAATTCCTATCCTCCTGTATTGTTCATCTGCATGGTTCATAGGGTTGCGAGGATATCGGTTGCGATAGCAGAGTGGGAGGCGGTGAGATGGGTACCTCGGGAAGGATCCTCACTGGAACCCTCCTGCCGGGGATCCGCTTCGCTGGATACGGAGGACGCCATGGCGGTGCTCGCCGCTCGTTGCGACTCTCGGCATAGGGCGAATCTCTAGTTGACTGATGGGGTGGTCGAGGTGACCACGTTTCCTAGTCCGCGGAGAACGCAGGCCTGGCGTCCATGACCTCAATGGAGATTACAGTCATGACTCCCCGGTTCCCGCGCGTCGAAGGTGGCGGCGACCCTCACCGAGGCGGCAGCACCATCCCCCCGGAAACACAGGGGATCCCGTGGGGTAGGGCAGGACCTACAGCATAGTCATGCCCTGGTCGAAGGATGGAGGCGGAGTTCCCAACTTCGGCAGAGAGCCTGCGACATCAAGGAAAGGTCGGGCATTAGTTTGCTGCTTGATTCATCGAAGAGAGGATTCAAGCATGTGGCAGCGGCGAAGTTTTTTCCATTCGAAGAAGTGGATCTAATGAAGGTCAAGATTAAGGAGATCTTGATTGAGCTTCACTAGCCCAGCAATGGTAGACGGGCAGCTGAGCACCCGTTCATCAATGACGAGGGAGACCCGAGTTCGAAGAAGATGAAACAGGTGAACTCAGTTCAGCTGGACTGGTGGTTCCGCGCACTGCCAAAAGTTAGACTCACCGTTAGGATCCTAGGGTAACCATGGCACACACGTCGCCAATCTAGAGAGGGGTGAGCGGGAGGTTGGGGGTGACTCTGAGTTAGAGAACCACAGGCCCTCCTCCCCACCTCACCTTCTAGACCCGATGGTTGATGTAGAGTTGAATCCGTCAACTACACACCCTAGGGTTCTTCACGAGCCAAAATTCCCCAATCGAGAAAATTGGTTGGACACCTATGGAGAGGTGCTCCTGCTAGATGTTTTGTTGCTGCTGTGAGAAGTGAGTTGGCCCCCATCGTGCAAGTCACCATGAATTGTGGCGGTGGGTAGATGTGCAATTTTGGATACAATAGAGAGGGTTTTGGAGCTAGGCAACAAGGCCGCGGCCGTGGTCGGACTGGTGCGTGTGACTTTGTGTGGAAGTAGGTGGCCAAACAAAGAAGATCTACAGGAAGACGAAGACGAAGAGCAATAAATCATCAACCCTGAGGAAGGAAAAGTTAAATAAGAAAGTGATAATGCTCGCTAGAACAACATGTGATGAACAAGGCCTAGGGCAAGGAAATGTGGGGGAAGGATGCTGCTGGTGTCTCTCTGCAGCAATGGAGGCCAAAGCTAGGAACAATCCTCAGCAAGGTAATCCTAAACCCCTAAGAAGCTGGAAACACCCTGAACACAGCCCTCCTGGTACCCAAGTGTGTTGTCTATTTAGTCATCTAACGAGGGATTGTACTGCTCAAATGTGAAATATGTGGTCTGGGGAACCATGTGACATACAACTGTAGGAGGGGTATTCCATGGAATTTAGGCCTAAAGCATTGTGCTGCTCAAGTTGAAGACTAGAGCTTCTGTGAGCTCCTCGTCTACCAGTGCCCAAACACACCTTGACATTGCGCAATCAAAAAGAGCGTGCCTCCATGAGTCAATATTGGCCCCACATATTTTGCATCCACACTGATCACTCATGGACCTTTCTTTACAAACTTCACCAGTGGATAAAGAATTATGTGCAAGTCTCCAAGCAAAAATACAAATTTTTGATGGTACCTTGACCTTCCATAATGATTTCCATCTGTTTCTAGTTGCTTCCGTGTCTGAACTTTCAGCATTAGAGTCAAGCCAATCTTGTCGTTGATTCCTAGTATGGACAAGCATTCTGTAAGCAGATTTAACAGAGAAAACTCCACTCCTTTCATAATGCCATGCCCAAAAATCATCTTGTCGGGAATAACTTAAAGGAATGTTTTTGATTACCTAGGCATCAAATTCATAGAAGTACTTCTGTATGACGTCCTCCTTCCACTGCATAGATGTGTTATCTATTAACTCACTAACATACCTTGGCGGATTTGATGCTTTAACTGCAATAGGCTTCAGACCACCATCCCTTGGTAGCCAATTATGGTCCCATATTCTAGTAGTTTCACCATTACCAATTCTTCTAATCAAGCCTTGTTCGAGTACGTCCCGTCCATCAAGAATAGCTCTCCAAATTTGTGACGGTCTACTTCCCAGGGCTGCATCTAAAAATTTATTATTAGGAAAATATAAAGCCTTCAGCAGCCTAGCACTTAGGGATTTCGAATTCTGCATGATCCTCCAAGCCTGCCGGGCAAGTAGGGCCAAATTAAACATCTCAAAATCTCCGAATCCGATCCCGCCAAGATATTTAGGTTGAGTTATCTTTTCCCATGACACCCAGCAGGTTTTCCTCTTCCCTTCCTTACTACCCCACCAAAATCTTCGAATCATTGCATTGATTGCTTGGCAAAGTCCTCTTGGCAGCCTAAAGCATTCCATAGAAATAAGTAGGAACTGCTTGAGCTACAGCTTTGATCAATACTTCTTTGCCACCGGCTGAGAGACATTGTTCCATCCATCCTTGCACCTTATGCCATACTTGATTTTTTAAATATTTGAAGGCCCCATTTTTTGACCTGCTCACATCAGTAGGTAATCCCAGGTATCGTTCAGTAAGAGCTTCATTATGCACATTAACCTTTTGTTTCATCTGCTCCTTGGTATTTTCACTGCATTTTTTGCTAAAGAAAATTGATGATTTATCATAGTTGATTCGTTGGCCTGATGCATCACAATAATCAGCAAGCATTGATTGAACTCCTTCCGCAACATTTGCTTTCGCCTTGAAGAATAGAATATTGTCATCTGCAAAAAACAGGTGGCTTATTTTTGGAGCATTTTTTGCCACTATAATCCCCATATCATGTTCCCTATTGTTATTTAAAAGACATGACAGGCCTTCAGCACAAAGGAGGAAAAGATATGGAGAAATTGGATCACCTTGTCAGATTCCCCTAGAAGGTTTAAATTCTTCTAATTTGTGTCCATTGAACAGAATCGAGAAAGATACAGTAGTAACACATTTCATGATTAAGTCAATCCATCTTCTGCTAAATCCTAGCCTTTCCATAATGGCCGATAAATATGACCATTCAATTCTATCATATGCCTTTGACATATCAAGTTTGAGAGCACAGTAGCCATTCTGTTTTGTGCAATTCGTTCGCATAAAATGCAGACATTCATAAGCTGAAATTATATTGTCAGAGATGATTCTACCAGGGACAAATGCAGATTGCTCTTCAGAGATTATCTCAGATAGGACAGACTTAAGCCAATTAGCCATCACCTTAGAAATAATTTTGTAGATTACATTGCATAGACTAATTGGTCTAAACTGCCCCATCAAGGTCGGATTGGGAACCTTTGGGATTAAAACAATGAACGTACTGTTGATTTCTTCCAACCACTCATCTCCATTGAGCACTCGTAACACTGCCCTAGTAATATCTTCTGCACACATGTCCCAATTCCTCTGAAAATAATGGGCTGGATAACCATCTGGTCCTAGAGCCTTCAGTGGAGACATTTGAAAAAGTGCTTCTTTAATCTCTTTCTCTGTAAATGGTTTACATAAGAAAGCATTCATCTCACCAGTAACCTTCCTTGGCACATGAGATAGGACTTTCTCCATATTTGTGGTACCCTCAGATGAATATAGTTTACTATAAAATTCCCTTGTCATATGTTGCATCTCATCAATATCCTCGGTAATTGTACCATCCTCACGGGTTAGTTGTGTGATTTTGTTTTTATTCCGCCTACGGCTGGCCTTCTGGTGGAAAAACTTTGTGTTATTATCTCCTTCAATGAGCCACTGGATACGGGAGCGTTGCTTCCACATAATCTCCTCTTGCAAGCTTAACTTAATAATCTTTTCTTCAATTTCCTTCTCTTCTTTAGAAATCACCCATCTTTGTGGATCTGCTCGAAGGATTTCCAATTTCTTCCTCAAAGCCCTTAATTCCTTTCTTACTGCTCCAAAAGAAGTAGCACTCCAATGCTGAAGTGTACTCGTAAGTCGAGTAAGTTTCCTTTTCAATTCGTGGAGGCTATTGCAATGCATATCATTTTTCCACACTTGGGAAATCAGTGGCATAAGACTTTTATTTGTTTCCCACATGACTTCATATCTAAATGAAAAAAGTCTAATTGACCCCCCCAACTATAGGGGTGGTCTAGTTTACCCCCCGAACTATGAAATGGTCTAATTTACCCCCTGAACTTTGCAAAACTGGCCAAATCACCCCCTCGGGCGGTTTTGGGCGGTGGTTTTGCTACAGTAACAGCGGTTTTGTCTTTTCCTTTTTTATTTATTTCGTCTGAATCTTTGAAAAATCATAGTAAATCACAGAAAAATCATAAAATGAAAAATCTAATTTTGTTGGACTCCACATGAGTAGATCTACACAGTGAATATATAATATAGTATGCTTTAGTACCACCGCCCAAAACCGCCCGAGGGGGTGATTTGGCCGGTTTTGCAAAGTTCAGGGGGGTAAATTAGACCATTTCATAGTTCGGGGGGTAAAATAGACCACCCCCTATAGTTGGGGGGGTCAATTAGACTTTTTCCTATCTAAATGGTCTTCCCTTAGAAGTAGCCCCTTGCCATTGATTCTCTCGTTCTGTAGATAAAAGAAGTGGACAGTGATCTGACTTGACCGCAGTTAGATGTCTCAGTGATGCCATTGGAAACATACTACAACCTTCAACTGTTGCTAGAGCACGATCCAACCTCACCCTAACATACTCATTATTGGCCAATTTTCTCTCCCAAGTCCAGTCCAAACCAATATAACCAATATCACAAAAGCCGCACACATCCACTGCATCTCGAAAGCCTTCCATTAAATATTCCTCTCTAGGATTAGGGCCAAATTGTTCTTCTGGTCGTAGAATTTCATTGAAGTCTCCCATACATATCCATGGTAAATAGCTATGGCTTTTTATAAATTTTAGCAAATTCCATGTTTTCTCCCTTTCAGCTCGATTTGCCTCACCGTAAATGAAGGTAAGCCTCCACGGTCCCTTGCTGTTGTCACAAATCTCCATATCAATATGATACTGGGAGTACTGTGTGATCTTCAGGAGAACCTCATTATTCCAAAAGATTCCTAGTCCACCACTTCTTCCATTACTATTAACAGCAAAACTATTATCATATCCTAGAAAGTACCTTAAATTTTCCACCCGGCTCTTAGCAATTTGCGTCTTGAGAATACATACAACCGAGGGGGCATATTCCTTCACAAGGTTGCGAAGTTCTCGTACTGTCGCGGAGTTGCCAATTCCGTGACAGTTCCAGCATAGGACTTTCATTTCTCCCGGCGGTACTCCTCTAGGGAGCCCGCCGATCTCATATCAATATCATTGGAAGCATCAATCCCACCTTCCTTCCTCAACCTTTTCGTACCTCTCCCATTTGGATCTCTATCCTTCTCGAACTCACTACTATCACGCACATTTTGTGGCACATAACTAGCCATTTCCCCAGTGTCTTTTCCTGCATCTGCACTTAGATTGGTGAAAGGAATAAGTGCCATGGATTCGTGATTATCATCCTATCCTTCACCATATCCTACCGAAAGGCGTTTACGAGAACCATTTTCCTCAATTCTCAGTTGCTGAACTATTCCCCTTTCCATGGAAATTTCGTCATCATCATGCACATCAGTCTTGTCGTCAACATGCTTTTTTCGGTTGCTTCCTCTTCTTGCATTATTAGTGCCTTCCATTGGAAAGTTGCCCTTGGATGAGTCTCTAGAAGCAGAACCTTTTGTGTCTGTCGAGCCTGTCGACCTACTTCCTTTCACTCTCCATTGTCCCTCTGGACTAGCAATTAACCAGTCCCCATACTGAAAAGCCTTCTTATCATGCACTCCATCACCACATTCAGAGTCAGAATGCCCTAGCAGACCACATACTGCACAAAATTTAGGTAATTTCTCATACTTAACACAGAACACTTCCCTTTTCCCATTATGTCCCATTGATACATATACAACTCTGGTCAAGGGCTTCTCAATGTCTAATTTAACTCTGATACGCAAATAGTCTCGCCATCCACTCATATTCTCATCTGTCTCCACACACAGGGTTTTCCCAATTTTATTTCCAATTTGGTGTCCTATACTCTCAGTCCTGAAACATGTTGGCAGGTCATAAATACGAGCCCAAATTGCTAAATTCTTGAACTTCACAGTGGAAGGTTTTGTAATTCCATCATATTCTTCTATTAGGACAGCATTTCCTCTAAAAATCCAAGGACCCTCATCTATTACTTTACGCCAATCTCCTAAACATGAGAACTGGAAAACAAACAGATTCTCCTCTATGGCCTTGAATCTTACATCTTTTGCCAAACTCCAAGCATACTTCATATTAGCCAGAAAAGCAGAATGACTAAAAGGTTTTGAGTTAACCTTTGCCAGTACTGTCCATTGTGCTCCTGCTTTAAGCTCCTCAAGATTTTCTTCCAACACAATTACTTCGCTTTCATCTTCACGAATATTAAGATGTTGAACCAACTCATCCAATCCATACTCTACCTTCCCTCCAGATTGCAGTCCCGAGTTGGGTGTAGTCATCTCCCTAGTCTGATCACATCAGCTCTGAACACCCCAAGGATCCCAAAACACAACCAAGGCCGAGAAGCAAACCCAATGGTTGCCCTTTAATCAGCCCGAATTGCGTTGGGGATATAAGAGGCCAGACAGATCTAATCAGACAAGATAGGGAAGTATATACAAATCTCACACTGGTTCACAGCGGTAGTAGAAGATTCCAGGCGCACCAAGCTCAACTAGGAAAAGTCTCAAGAGCTCCAATGATATCTGGGTGTGCGGGTATATCCAACAATCTGCGCGTCGAAATGCGCCGCTTGCCGGAGTTAGACAGGCCACGGCTAAACGGCGGCGGCGGCGATCGCAGCACAAGCGGAACAGGAAATCTCTCTCCTCTCCGTTGCGGAAGTGGGCTAACAGCGAAGAGGAAACGCAGCGCATAAAGCAGCGGCATGAACGCCGGCGGCCTAAGCAGCACAGCGTAGAAGAGCGGTGGCGCAAGCACCGATGGCGTACGGTACGGCCGGCGACTTCTCAAAGCCTCAGGCAGCTACCGGAGTAATAACTTACCTGGTGGAATCCGGGATCACGCCACCAAGAAAGGCCCACGTGAGGCGGCCCATGCGGTAGGTCCACCAAAGGACCACGAAACGCAATCCCACTGCCCATGCGAGTACGGGAGACTTTCCTCCCAATTTCCCTAACCTATCCCTAATGGCCTAATCTAATCTCGATCGGAGGCGATGGAGCTAGAGGATGGAACATCGAAGTGATCGAACGCGCCGCCTCATGCCGTGCCGCCTGAACGGTCGCACTAATTAGATTATCAGATAGTCACAGTCTCACGGAGGTCCGTCATCTACTCGTTTTGATTCTTTATTCGTTATTTTGTTTAGATGAAATCCAAAATTTGTTATTCGGTCTCTTGTGCTATTCGTATTTTTTTAAAAAATTATTGTGTACTTCAATAGCAATTTGCAAACATCACAAATAATAAATTGCTTAATTATTTAGTATTGTGTTTAATATTTGTGCTTTTACGAAGAGAAACTCGGATGTTGCGGCCATGTTCGCTTAACTTATCAGCCTGGTTTATCAACCATGGTACAGTGTTTTTCTCTCGCAACAAATCAGTGAACAATACTTTTCAGCTTAGCTTACTTTCAAACGTTCCCTTGATCCGGTTGAACCTGCGGTGGAAGAGCATACTCTTGGCTGAGTAATAAGGAGTTGTTGTCTTGTATGTTGGCCTTTGATCCTTCTAACTCAAGACATATTTTATTTGAAGTTGATGAAGATGATATACTCAAGACATTCATGTCTCTTCGAAAGCATCGAATAAAACAGTCAGAAAAATAGCATTGTAAGTCTCTGGTACTCTTTTATGCCTATATTTGAACTATTTATAATGTATTTAGTGGATGATTTCAACTTGATCCTTAAATTTACCGAATCATGTTACAAAATTTACGATTATTACCGAATTACTAAAATGGATTTACCGAATTGTATATGAAATTTTTTGAACGGCATACCTCATTAAAATTCTAGATCCGCCACTGACGGCGTGGAGGGATGGACGTGGCGGTGTATGGGTGGGGGCCAGCATGGCGCAGGACGGAGCGCGGCGTGGGAATGAGGAGCCAAGCGTAGCTGGCAGCACGCATCGCGGGTGGGAGTGAGCGGCGAGAAAAAGCGTAGCAGCGAGGCGGAGTGGAGTGTGTGGCGTCGGGAAGGACAGACGCCGGCATCAGAGCATTATCGATAAAATAATAGTATTTATTTATATCAAGCCGACCAGCGCACGGCTGGAAGATGTAACCAAAGTTAAACTATGTAGCTGGCCAACAAAATGACAACGATCGAGTGTTGCAATACATAAGAATCTTAACTTCTCCGGGATGGATGAAACACAGCAAGCTGTCTTTTGATTAAATTAAGCACGATGACGCAACCCGATTTTCTCAAAAAGACGATGACGGCCGTACAAATCTTGGATAAGGATCGCCACCATGGATCACTGCAGGCAAAAGTTGAGAAGAAAAAGAGTGCAACGTGCACTAATTAGATATTTGGTCGTAACACACATCGCCACCATGCATTCAACATCGATCAACAGAAACGTACCTGAAAGTAAATCCATTCAGGTAGGCCACTACTTCTGACCGAAATATTGTTTCCATTGTCAATAATGTCGTCATTACCGGTAGGCTCAGGTTTCTTATCAGTCACACTTACCACACTGCTACCAGTACCAGTACTACCAGCCACAATGTCATGGACGATCTCTTTCGTGTTGATGCAAAGGGTGATACGGTTGCGGTGCTCCTTGGCTTCTTTCCTCACCTGATTAATAAGCTCACGTATGCCCGGAGCATCCGTTGTGTACCCGGAGGCACACCGGAAATCGACCCTGCGGAGGCTCGAGAGGTGCACGATGCCCATAGGCTCTTGTTTGGTTGCCCGGAAAGCATAGAACTTGAACTGAAGATGTTTCAACACCGGCATAGCTTCACTCTGGAAGCTCAGTCGTGGCACCCGGCAATCAACACAGAAGCTCTCCAGCCTTGAGAACCCTGCACTAGTGATGGCTGTTCTGGGGAGAACTTCGACCCGTAGTGCAAGAACCTGAAGCTTGGGCATCTCCTGAAGAATCTTGAGGTCATCCTCCCTCAGTTTCCAGAGATTGATTTCTAAGGATGAAATGTCGCTGAGAGTCTCTTTATTGAGCCATGGAGGGAGACTGGTATGTTTGCCGGGAATCTTAAATCTCGCCACAGGTATGGGTTCCCAGCTGGAGCCGAAACGATCAAAGAGGATAATGGATATGTTCTCCCGCGAACAAATATCACCATAATTGTTCACTGCGCCCTCAAGCAAGTTCACGACTTTAGGGGAATCCTTGTCGCCGGCAACCACACTGATGGAGTTGGAACGCTGGCCAGCTTCCCATGGTAGCTCTCTGACATCGGTGTTGCTAATATTCAGAGTTTTGAGCTGCTGCAGGTTCCAAATTTCCATGGGTAGCTTCGCAACCTTTGTGTTGCTGACATCAAGTGTCTCCAGATGCTGCAGCTGTCCGATTTCCTCGGCTAGCTCTGTTTCCGTGACATCTATGCCACTTACGTGCAGTGTCTTCAACCGCTGCAGGTTTCTGATTTCCCTGGGTAACTTTGCAACCATGGTGTTGCTCACGTCAAGTGCCTCCAGGTTTTCTAGGTGTCTTATTTCCGCCGGGAGTTCACGCACGTTTGTGTCGCTTACGTCCAGAGTCTTCAGCATGTGCAGCTTCCCGATTTCCTTTGGTACTTCTGTCACCGCCGTGTTACTTACATTCAGAGTCTTCAGTCGCTGCAGCTCCCCGATCTCCCTTGGTAGCTCCCTGACACCTGTACCTCTCACGTCCAGAGTCTCCAGAAGCTGCAGTTGTCCAATTTGTGGAGGCAGCATGGTGATTTTGCAGCCCTTCAGTTTGACGTACCTCAGCAAAAGCAGTTCACATATATCCACCAGATCATCATCTCCAAAATCCGGGAAATTGTGTAGATCTGCACCCTCCAAGCTCGTGTCCTCGTCAAGATGCAGCACTCGCAGGTGGCTCAAACGATCGAATGGTATTAAACTTGCGCGTCCAAAAACCACGAGCGAGCGCATGCATGAGAAATCCAATCTTGAAACATCCCATGAACCCAGGCCTCCCTGGACAGATATCCGATGGTGTCGTCGACCATACAGGGACTCTATGCTAGAGAAATACCCCGCGGAAGCAACAAATTCATGTTCTTGTGCCTGGCATCTGAGGAAGGCTAGTACCGCAGCACTGATTTCATATTCCGCAACCCAGCTATGGCGTCTGCCTTCAGCAGGGGAAATCGAAATATACCCCCAGTTGACAAGCTCCTCAAAGTAAGCAATAGCTTGTTCCTCGTCAGCAAACCCTTCGTCCATCCAAATCCTGATCAGATCATCCCTTTCGAATCTTTGGTTTGGAGGATATATACTGCATTCCAGCAAGCAAGTCTTCAGATGCAGGGGAAGGCAGTGGTAGCCAAGGACTAGACTCTCAACCAACGGTTTCATGCAGGGAATTTCTGCAAATCCTTTTAATGCTTGGCATAAGGCCACATCAAACCGATCCGTTGCTGATGGTAATAGCTGCTGTGCCACTGCGGCCGATATGCAGATTATTGCTAATGGCATACGACCAGATATTTTTGCGATAGAAGAACAGCTCTTCTTGTCTGATGGAGCAGTGTGGACCTTGAATATCTTTTCCGATAAAGCTACTGCAGCACAGTGGCGAAGCTACGTTCACGCGTCGGGGTCCGACGACACCGACGACTTTGCCGATACCCGTGTACGGAGTAATTTCTGGCAGGCTTTGACCCCATTAAAAATTACACGAGACCCCGGTGGCCCAGCATGCAGCAGCTGGAGCATGCGGCAGCCCAGCAGTAGCAGTCCTACTCAGCCCATCGCCCATCCGATCCATCAATCCATATGCAGCGGCAAGTTTTCATTATCGGAAATTAAAATTTATCGAACGTCATAGATAAAGAGGATAAGCAAGATATATCAAAAATATCAGACCAAATTCAAAAAAATTTAATTTTTTTTTCAAAAAATTTGTAGAATTTGACTTGAAACTATTCCTAAGATATTAAACATCACTTGTTCACAAATCAAAACCAGAATAAATCATTATAAGTGTCAGACCGTCGCGTGGCTGATTTTGGATTGTCTGTGTAGAAACAGGAAAGAAGGAAAAAAATTGACTGATATCAAATTTTATCGAACCCCGGGGATAGAAAGGAAATTTCGAAAATATCGGCGACTTTCGGCCGATAAAAAAAACCCTGGCAGGCGGTAGTCCACAATCAGTGAATGCCACACTACAGATATTTGATAGTCCATAAGGCCAGACGTTCGCGCACCCTTTCAGGTTCGTACCCGACGCATCGCAAATCCTCGTGACCGGCGTCACCCCTGCCCGGCGGGCAGTGCTCAGAGTTCGTTCTCAATCTCATGTTCCTGCTGTCTGCTCTCAAGCATCTAGACGAGATACCCCAAACAGCAAATACCAATTATGCAGTTTGCAATTAAATTAATGATCAGGTCTGAACATTGAGGTCTTAGGGTTTTTTTTTCAGCTATACAATCCGAACTCAGATTCTGAGAAAGCATTCTGTCCAGCAAAGAAGCGAAGAATGTTCTCCTTCATTCCAGCCAGCAAGATCCAAGATGTCAGGTATCTATCTAGTACTGAAGTTAATTATTTAACAATGTCGGCATAGCTGCTATCTGCTTTAGTTTTTTTAATATGTGACTAAATTAGTAATTTGAACACTATTTTTGAGCTTGCTAGGTTGATGGTGGGTTAAAACACATTTGGCATTTTCTTTTGTCTATCGGTGGGTTAAAACACTATTTCTGAGCTTACTAGTTCTTACTATCGCCACTGCCTCAGTGGAAAGGTGCTTTTCAGCAATAAAAATTATGAAGACAATACTGAGAAATCGTATTGAAGATGGATTCATGAACAATTATATCATATGCTTCGTGGAGCCGGGATCTCTAACCTCAATTCCAATGAAAGATGTGATAGTTCACTTTTATATGATGGAGGATTGTAGCGGTAGAGAGAAACTGCAAGAGGTAACTACTATTTTTTTAGATAATAAGAGGTAACTACTATTGTGAAACCTTATTTTGTCACAATATGCGGTTGTTATTTTATCAATTTAATGTTATGCATGGCATTATTATCAGACCATATATATCAGCGCTTAGTACCGTGAGTACTGACCCCGGCAGCCATTTCTTCTGGCTTCGCCCCTGCTGCAGCATCCATAGAAAGACCCACTACTTCACAAACAACAGCATGGTCATCCTTGCAACATTTCTCCACTACTGAATTCACACGAGTTGTCACGATAATTCTACTGCCGCGGTCATTCTTTTCAAGAGACTTCCTTATGACTTCCCATTGTTGGCAATGCCAAATATCATCCACAACTACAAGGTACCTAAAAAGATCAAGAGAAAGGGGTCCTATTAATAGTGGTCCTACTACTACTAATTAGAGAATATGGAAACACTATTCTTATTATAGTTCCACAAGAACCTCCGCATTAATCCACGTGACACGTGATAGTAAAAAGGATAACATGTTCTTATGCATGTTAGTCATGTCTTTAATTTGTTATAGTAGACATTTTGTGATAAAGCCTTGGTTGGGTGGTGGTGTTTCTATAGGCGCAGAGGGAGAAGAGGCCGCCGGCTAGGGCTGAGGAGGGGAAGGCACAAAAAGAGAGACGGAGGCGCAGGGAGACAGGGAGAGAGATAGAGGGAGGAGCAATGCTATATTATTTGCTTATAAGATCCAAATGATTACATGACCCCTATATTTATAGTCCCTAAGGGACCTTACTCCCAAGCAAACTAGAAATCGAGTCCTTATATAGATTTGGACTCCCCTTTCCTAACAAAATTTCCATCATTCTTTCATAAACAAACTCTATTTCTTTTTATTCTCATCTTTATATAAACCTATCTCTAATTGCCACCTATTCCAGACTCTTCTGGGTGAGAGGAGGCCAGCGGTTTCGGAGCAGCAACCGGGCTGCGCCTTATGCCATGGCGTGGCCCACCAAGGCTATCCTCTATGCCTTGCTTGGCCCAGCAACCGGGCCTATATAGATCGGCCCGTGATATCTCTCCCATCATTTCCACTTAGCGCGTCATCAGATTGAATCATAGTCCAGTTGTTGACTCCGTCAGAGGGAAGAGATACTCCAAAGGGCACCGTCACGATCCTAATGTTGAGGCGTCACAACATAATGCCAGCATAAAGATGATATTGTCATGTGTGCGGTTCATTATGAACTCCAAGTAGTACAGGAGGTTGCCGACAAATGCGAAGATGAAGTATTATGTGTAGTGTGGTGATGTCGGCCCATTTGTAGTTGAGGCAGCGTTGATGACAAATCAGAGAACACCGGCGTAGACTGACAATATCTGCATGACCCATGGTGTCTATCGAAGCTTTGTACCTGGATGTCGACGCCTAGGACAGGACTATGTAGCACATCATTCACATGTATACACGGGCACATAACAGACTTTCGGTTTTTTTTTGCTTTAGTCCCGTCCAGAATTGGACCTGGGACTAATAGGAGATTTAGTCCCAGTTTGAGCCACCAACTGGGACTAGAATCCCCTGCCCAACGGCTAGTGCAGCAGGCTTTTCTAGGAGGGATATTTAGTCCCAGTCTGTGACTCAAATCAGGACTAAAGGTTTTCTTTCAATCCCGGTTGGAACCACTAACCGGGACCAAAGGTCCTGCTGAACTTTTATAAGTTGTGGCTCCAACCGGACTAGAGGTTGACCTTTAGTCTCAGTAGGATCCACCAACCGGGACTAAATGTCCCCACTATATATATAGGCTTCCATTGTCCCCCCAACCCGAGACATCAGTTCAATTATTTGGTCTGTGTTCGTCCGTGTTCTTGCTTGGGGGAGCAAGTTCTTGCTCTCGGCCACCGGCTTCATCTTCAATCTTCTAAAGGTTAGCAACTTTATATTTTAATCTTTCTTTGCTAATAATATAGATAATTTCATGGTTTAGTAATAAACAGAGAAATATGTGGTTTTTTAGATTAGGAATAATGATGATGTATTTTATTTTTATTTATACATCATTTCTACGTAACCTTAAACATTTATAGTTTTCTAGATCTTTATTAGCAACATTAGTTCTTAATGAGAGTTAATATTCGTTAAAAAAATTATGTGCCAACAAGTAGGGTGCAAAATGGTTGCAAATATTTAAGTTTACTTAGCATGCATACATATATATATATACATATATATATATAGTATTACTATATGGTACATGGGTACTAAATAGCTATTCAGTACCCAGCGTCCAATAAGCCAGGCAAACAGGCCCACCCTCCTGTCGGGAGGCCCGGCCCACTTTGTTGGGCCAGTGGCATCTCAGCTCAAGAGCTCCCCCACCTCCCGGCCATCACCCCCCACTACCCACGTTTTTTTGCAGTTTCATTATCTCAGGTCTCGTTCGCTCGATCCGCTCCGTCCCTCACCCCCGCCAACGCCGCCTATCCGCTCCCTCGTCCTACCACCGCTGCTGCGCCACTGCCTAGCGCCCCGCTGTTCTCGGCCGGCGTGCCCCAGCGTCCCGCCCCGCGGTGCCGTGACTGAGATCGTGGATGCGACTGCATGCGTACCCGCTCCTCCGACCAGCCGCTACCATCGCCTAATCCATTCGCCCGACGAGGATGGCCGCGCGAGCACGGGCGACAGGGACAGCGGCCAGCAGATCTCAACCCCCATCGCTGCCCCTCACGCGCAGAGCTGATGATGGTGACCACGGCACAACTCCGTGCCCTTCGCATCACGTCAGATCCGTTCCTCCTTGCGATGCGTGATGGCGTGGCCGGAGCTTCGCGGCGTCGACCTCATCCTCGCATCTCTCCTCCGGACGTGGCCTCTGGAGTGGATCTCTCTCTGCACCACGGTAAGCAGCTGGCTCGTCCTCTTCCTGAACTTCAAAATGGGTTGGATCTTCCCTAGAATCTCAGGGATCGCAGTTTCCTCTACCTCATCTAGATCTGGAGGTGGACACAGGCATGTTTCATCCGGAGGGGAATAACTGAGGCAGATCGTTAATCAAGCCCAAGGTAATGTCTCTTCGGCCCCTCATTTTTTTATCTGCCAATTGATATTTTGCTGTTCGTTTCTAGAGAAATGGTTGATACTTTGTGTTTGTGTTGCATGCAATTTCTGTCCCTATAGATGGATCAACGTGAGGAGGGTTGGTGCAAGATCAATGTAGGGCAGCGGGATCTGAGAGCAAAGCTGCTGGCAGTAGTGCTCTGCTTGCAGGAGTGAGGATGTGGCATCTGGATCCATGGAGGAACAATTTAAGGCAACATCAGCATGATGGGCGCTATTATGCTGAATTCGTTTTTGGCAGAGGAGCGAATGAGGCAAGGAAGCAGAGTGGAGGAAGCGCGACAGCCCTCCCTCAACCACAAATTGGCCACGTGAGCAGGCAACATGGTATAGTGGAGAAGCGGAGAATGCAGGGTGGATGTTAGTGATATAACAGAGAAGGAATTGAATTTCTCAAGGAGAATCCACTCTGCGACTGCCTACTGAGAAGCATTAAACATTTACGATTTGCCTGATGTTCTGGTCTATCTAAAGTGGTTTTGGATTGGAATGGCCAATTTTTTTTATTCAGATCTTTGATCTATTCCTACTGCAGCTATACCTTCTTGTGATGACAATGTGATCTATACATTTTGTTTTGCTAATTTTCTTTCCCCAAAGTTACTTCTTGTAAATGATAGGTTTCGTTTCCTACGAACATCAGATTAGTACCTAGACACTAATTATTCTTGAAAGTATTCACAATTTTTTACTCATCCACACAGGTTTCATATGTTTTCTCTGTTTCCTGTACCCTCCATTCTACTATCTTTGTTCAATTCAATTGTCAGTTTCTTTTAGGTCAAAGACTTATTTTCCCATTGCAATAAACCATTAGCGGAGCCAGAAGCTTTTAGGAGCCTGAGCAATTCAACATATTTAGCTACAAAATTACACGGTTCTACTTTGATATAAACAAAATTTCCATTCGAACGTCGGCGGGCGGCCGGGTGGTGGCTCTGCCACTGCAATAAACCTGTTCAGAGCACGAATTGAAATAGGATTAAAAAATACTTCACCGAACTTAAATCTTCTTTCAAATTGCAGACCCTTTCGATTTCTCCTGACTAAATTTTGTCAAACCCATTTTAGTTTTCTACTCTAATTGTTTGTAGGACAATACCAGGTTCTGGAGTTCGTATGTAGCAATGTGAAGGTACCTGGTTTTTTAGCTTAATATAACATTTACAATCTCGATCAACCTATTTAGAGACAAATTGCACTAACCTTCTTTTTTGGATGTATATGTACTTAACCTTGGTCATTTCCTGTGATCATCATGCTGTTCTGAAGTCCACTATACTATCAAAATTTTAAAATCGTCTGGCCTATTTAGAGTCAATATCTTCATCAGTGTTGTTTATTGCTTTTTTTTTGCTCTTTCATTGTGTCTATAGATCCGAGGCATTCCCCTTTTGCAGCAGCCTTCACTACCTACTCCCCTAGACCGCTCACAGAGAAGGTCATGTTTTTCCACATTATGATATTTTTCCTTACTCTCACATATTAAATTGCTGTTCTAATAACGAATCGCAATTGTATCAGCCATATCGTTTTTCTATTTCCTCCATTCCGACGGTAAGATTGTGGATAAAAGTTCAGTTCTTGTATGCACAATGTAAATGGTCCCCATGCAGTTTTTTAAAATGGCACAGACCTTTTTTTTTTTTCCATTCTCTTGCCGGATGGATGCTGGCCAGCACCTGGTTTATAGGATGCCTCTCAACCCGAAGAGGCTGTTATTTGAGAGCTCACATTGCACTTTTTGTTTCTGTCTATTCAGCCCTCCCGCATTTTTTGTATTCTGTTCTACCAAAAGCGAATATATTAGGGACATAATAAACTGTCTGCAATTATTGCTTCCATCTTGAGATTGTTCCATATGCGATGGCACTGTCTTTTTATTATATTTTTTATTCTATTATATGCTATTTAAGAGTAAGACCTAGTGGATGATATCTAAAATATTTATGAGCAGGCTAGTTTTGTTGCAAATAACTAAGGTTTTGTGAAATGCTGTATGCACATGGCATGCGATGAACTACTATGTACAATTAAGGTTCAAGGTTTATAACTTCTTTTTATCTGATTTCCTTTCCTTGGTGCAGCACAATTTCATTCTGAGGTGGGAAGCTTTCAAGACTGTGTATGCCCTATGCTCCTCAGCATCCTCTTTATCCACTTTATATTTCCTCGTAAAATTCATTCTTTATGTGTTCAT
The DNA here is from genome assembly GCA_038087645.1 of Saccharum hybrid cultivar R570. Lineage (NCBI taxonomy): Eukaryota > Viridiplantae > Streptophyta > Magnoliopsida > Poales > Poaceae > Saccharum > Saccharum hybrid cultivar. Next base: position 9,076,955 of record JAQSUU010000347.1, on the reverse strand, counting down.
TTGGTATCACTTGTCCAATCAGAAATATGTCGATATCAACCTGTTAACTAGATTGACTGTGCACTGCATGTTAGAAACTCTATTTGTTCTAATGAAACGCGACAATATCTTTAGAACCTGCTCCTGCCGTGCTTATGGTTGTATAGTTGATGCCATTGTGTACATCTTCTATCAGCTGATTTCTCAGGGAATAAAATTATTCGCACTTGGGTAACATTCTTTGGCTATGGCATCAATTCTTCATAGTGGTGCTGAGTGCTTACAAAAGAGAACATATTTTTTGTTGTAAATTTCAGAGCAAACCTTTTTGATTTACTGTTTTGGTTTTGATGAACACAATTGATTCCTTGAACTACCACTATTTGTCAATAGAAATTGATTGTCAACATGTATACGGTGTTTGTTATTGGTTCAGTATGGGGCATGCTGATTCTGCCTCACAATTTTTTAATGCGCAGAATTGAAAATATTCTTCCAATTATAGCTTTCCATTTGATGCCATTGGCCAGATTTTTTATGAATGAAAGAATGCAGTGGAGCAGAAATGACAAAGGTGAACTGCTACTAGGAGCAAAAGTTGGTTTTCATATCTACTGTAGTCAGTAGTTAGTTTATATGTAATCGTTTCAGCGGAGTGACCATGCAATTTTATCTTATCTTTTCTGGTATTCAAAGCCCTCATTTCTCTTTTATCTGCAACTTGACAACCTATTCTAGTTCTTCACTAGCTTACTTGAATTGAAGGTTATGTTCTTAAATAAATGTGTGGCACACCCTTGATGTTCGTTGTCTTCATGATTTATGTGCCCTTCCACTGGTGTATTGGTAGGCCCAGGACAAAATTAGTCAATAAAATTCAGATTACCTTTGATGAATAACACCACTTTCCATTATTTTGATGCTTAAGCACCTTTTCTTTCTGGTGTTAAAAGAAATACTTTCATGAAATAGTTTTGGATACTTGAATTCTTCCTAATAGTCTTTTTCTGAATACTATGTTTCTAAATGTCACATTTGAAGAATTTTATGAACTGTCAATCTTATTAGCTAATAAAAAATAACACACAGAGAGATCACAATTAAAAAGGAGACATTACCAGATTGGTGTGCAGAGATAGATTCTGTCTGCCTGTCACTCTAGTTAGGTTTTATGCATATGATAGACTGATAGTTTTCATAGGAACCTTTTATTAATCGGTTTCGTGCAGATAGATTCCTGCATTATAGTTAGGTTGCATGCAGATAGGTTCCTGCAGGCCTTTTGTTAATCAAAGCATTTCCAGTTAGCTTTTCCACTAGTTCGTTAGAGGTTCATTAGTATTCAATATATTTGTGTACTTCAGGTCTGCATGAAGGCTATTTGTGTGTTGGAAAGCATTTCAATATATTTATTTCACTTGAGAACATAGTATCATAGAATAAAATGTTGCCAGCTTGCTGTAGTTATTATTTCTGTTTTGGAGACTTACTGCTGTTCAAAAAAAGCAACAATGATCTAATGATCCAGTATATGGGATGTATATTTGATTATTTTAGTCAACGAGGGCACCACAACAATGTAGTTATTATTTCTGTTTCGGAATATAAACTGATTTTGTCGACATTTCCCCAGTTTATATTTCATTTGAGACGATCTCAGTTTGTTCAGGTAAGCCAGTTCGGGTCAGCCAATTCTGTTGAATGTAACTACAAATGCAGCAAAAACTAAAAATGCCTAGTTCTTTTATTGATTTGCTTATTAATCATGAAAGTTTTAGGCAAAGTGTTCGGCTGCTGCAAAAAAAGCAGCTGCTGCAGCTAGCTGCTGCTTGCCGCTACAGTAATTTAAGAGGGAAAAAAGCATCAGCTGCAGCAGCTATGTCATTCTCTTTTGCTGGTTTAGTCATGGCAAATGTTTTCTTTTGTCCTGCTTTTGACAGATGAAGCAATTGGAGGCCATTAGAGAGGGGTGACAGAAGGGAGAGGGATGTATTAGTTTTGTTTTTTCTCAAATTGTATAATTTCTGATTAAAAGTAATATTTTTTTCCTCACAGATTGTAATATTCACGATCCCATGAAGGTTATTTAGCTGCTATAAATTGCATGTGATTTTGTGGAATAACTCAGGCGAAATTACAAAACTATATATATCTTCAAAATTGCAAACTGTATTGTAATCTTCTTTCACGATTCATTTATATAAAAAAGTATGCTTTTGGCGAAAAAAGGTTTATGATTTGAAATATGCCTCATATGATTCATTTTACCATTGATCGCGAAAAAAAAGATTCATTTTACCATTAAAAACCCGTTTTATGAATAGTACCATCATATAAATACGCCAAATCACGTCTTGACATTTTAGTCTCAGATTTTTGTTTTTCCTCATCTATCTCACAATATAAAATCTGCCTCCAAAAAAACACGTTCAAGCCATGTTTTTCTGAACGTCGCGATTTTACCTTCCAGTTGGATACCCTTTTTTTGTTTCCTCTTGCCTCACCTATTTCAATATAAAATCCACCTTTCAAATCCAAAATAAGAAAAAAATACAGGTTAAGCCTTGGCCGCAAGAAAAAAGGAAAAAAAATCGGCCGCAAGAGCCGACCACGTTACGTGGAAAGAAAAACTGAATGAAAACCGACGATGAGGAAAAAAATCTGTCGCAACAAACTTGAAAAATTGGCCACCACAAAAAAGGAAAAAAAACAGCCGCAATAAAAACGAAAAAAATCGGCCTCAAGAGCCCACCACGAGAGAACGGAAAAAATCTCATCGGAGACTACCGTGCGGAGAAGGTCGGGCAACCAGGGGTGCTCGGGTACTGAATAATATTTAGTACCCTGGGTACTATTTAGTGTAGTTCTATATATATACATATATATATATATATCTCTTGATGAATTATTTTTTATATGTTTCTTTAATATATATTGCATGTATATTTATATGGGGTTCTATATATTTATTGAGATGTTTTTCCAGTTTTTTTAGTTATTCCCTAGCCACAGGAACCAGGTTTCCACCATGGCGATCTTCCATTCGTGTCATCACTAGATAGGGCCGTTCCTCGTTACCCAGATCCATCAATAATATGAAATATTTAAGATTTGCATGCTAATATAATTTTTGCATATATACATTCATTCATAATATATGATTGTTGTATATGTCGCAAACTATAAAACCGGTTAAGTGGCTGGAATCAGCACTATGGCTGCTCAGGGTGTGGGACATCTTCGAGACGACATCAAGTGAGGTCGTGAATGATAAAGGTGGCGAGTGATGGACGTGTAATCTCGCCTTTGGCATCCCCATTAGGAACAATGATGATATGCGCCAAGACATCGTGCAGACCGGACGACAGATGCCGACCAAGACAGCGCCCAGATCGATGCCATGTTGTTTTCTTTACAGGCAGTTGAGTGAATTGGCTACCGTATATCTGATTTCTCGTCCTTGAAGATAGAAGCTTTACGTAAGCATAATCTAGACATGTCACGAGTAAGCAAAAGGCATGCGACATTCAACCAAATGGATGTGGTACGTCGTGTATGATATCAGAGCAATATTTTTTTATTATTATTATTATTATTATTATTATTATTATTATTATTATTTGAGCGCTTCTTGATATTTTTTTGTCCGCTTGTAGAATTTGCTCTATGATTTCACCTATACTGCAAGTGGCATGCAGCCCATTCTCACGCAAGCTATTGAGCAACTGGGATACCTCTAGGACTACGTGGAAGACCTGGGCCAGAGGACGACAGCTGATATCTAGTATTGCATGAGATTTAGGCAGAACCGGATCATCAATAGTCCGACAGTACGCTACATCTATGGGGTACCATGTCTTCGGTGTTGTGAGGCAAGAGAGAGTGTTTTAGTGCGGGCCTTGCATTACATAGACAATGACCGTGGTTACTGTATCCGAGACATACACTACTGACAAGAGATAGGCTAGAGCTGCGGCTGGTTTGTAGGGTTCATGTGTTAATTAGGTTTATTGGTATTGTTATGTTTAATTAGGTTTATTCGAATGGTTTGTATGTTTAATTAGGTTTATTTGTATGGATATTTTAATTATGTTTGTATACAATTTAATTATGTTTCATTAGGTTTATTTGTATGGATATTATAATTATGTTTGTATTGATTGAAATTTATCTCGTGTAGGATCGAAATGCATATACAAATAAAAAAATCAGAGAAATAAGAACACAAAGAATTTTTGTCAGAATAATAAACAAAAACAAAAAAAGGACCTTTTAGTCCTGGTTTGTACTACCAACCAGGATTAAATGGCACCTTTTAGTCCCGATTTTCAGTACAAACTGGGTTACCTTTAATCCCGGTTTTTGTTACAAATTGGGACTGAAAGTCCCCCACATACCACGCCGACCACTGCTCCCACCTACCACCACGCACGATCACCACTCATCCGACCTACCATCGCTGCTCACCCTTATAAAACTGGCCACCGCAGGGCCATTCATCTCCCACCACGACATGCAGTGTTCTGTTGTGTCCAATTCAGTTCCAATCCATTGTTGTTTGCCCAATTTCGTACCCACATATGTGGCCACTCTATGGGAGAAAACCCTCCACGTACAAATTTTATTATGCATAGTTAGCAATGATGCACACAAGAGGTACTAGAAAAATGTTTTTGAAGATGGAGCAACGTCGAAGCCTGGAGAAGCTAGGTGTGACGCCCGTGCAATGTAATTGTTGCATGTGCTGTCTAGTATGTTAATGGATCCATCTTCTGCAGTGTGCTCTAGACTGTCTAAGGAATGTTTCTCCATGTAAGGCATGAATGGGCTATTCGCAGGTTGATGGATCCATCCAAGCCGGGTGTCTGTCCATTCAATGCATGAATGTACTGTCTTCTGAGAGGCATGGGTTCATCGGAGCTCGCTCAACCGCCCCCTTCGTTTCTAAATAGGCATAGTTCGTCATCTATCTCTGGCATCCTCTGGCACCTATTTGACCCTACTTTGATGCTATAAGAATGTTTTTGAGATGGTTATTTTATAATGTGTTGGTACATTTTGACTGTAACATTGACCTACACAGAGAAAGGTCTTTGTTATCATATATGTAATTTTATTGTTAGGTCTTTGTTATCATATATGTAATTTTTATGTACCTCAAATATTTATTCTAATGTTCTTTAAGATCTTTAATTATTATTGTTTTAAATGTCGCATGCGTCTCATATTCAAATTTTTCATGTGACCTTGATGGAGAAATGACCAAAATAAAAGTTGTAGATCTCGAAAAGTTTTACAACTTTATAGTTGACAACTTTTTCATTTGAAATCATCTTCTATTTTGAATTTCTATTTGAAATTTAATTTTTTTAAATAAGTCTGATTTCTCTTTTTAATCTCTGGCTAAATTTGTAACTAGTCTTTCTCCATCATACTAACTTCAAAATTGATGATTTTTTCCTAAAATTTTCTAAAATCATGCTCTATCAATTTATTGTGTTCATTTTGGTTATCTTTTTCAAGTGAATTTGTTTCATGAATTCAAAATTTGATTCTCCAAAAATGGCAACTTCAATCAGCATTTTGAAGTAGTACATGAATTTAGCTAGGAAATTCATAAACATAAAAGTTATACAACTGATCAAGATCTACAACTTTTATTTTGATCATTTCTCCATCCGATAAAGTGGTAGTAAACATTGTTCAAAATTTACATATAGATATGGTAGTAAAACATTGTTCAAAATTTACATATAGATAGATATGGTAGTTAACATTGTTCAAAATTTTGTTCAAAATTTACATATCTATATTTTGAACAATGTTTACTACCATTTTGTTCAAAATTTACATATAGAATTTTGAACAATGTTTACTACCACTTTGTCGGATGGGAAAATTACCAAAACGAAAGTTGTACATCTCGAAAAGTTATGCAACCTTGTAGTTGACAACTTTTTTATTTGAAATCATCTTATCAAGGAAAACTATGTTTGATTTTCTCATATAAGAAATTTGAATATTTAAAAATATCCTAAATAGAGAAATGACCAAAACAAAAGTTGTAGATCTTGAAAAGTTATGCAACTTTGTAGTTCACAACTTTTTCATTTGAAATCATCTTGTTAAGGAAAACTATGTTTGAATTTCTCAAATTTGAAATTTGTATATTTAAAATGTAATTATAATTTATGGCATATGTTATTAAACATTTAAAGCATAGAACAAACAACATTATAAGTTATATATGAAAGCAAATTTGTATTGCAATTTTTTGAGCTTTATTTTTTTACTATGCAATTTCCAATTTGCAGCCTACTTAGGTTAAAGGAAATGTTAAAAACTGTTTGATGGGCGAAAAATGAAACTGCCAGGTACACAGCAGATTTGCCGCGCGCCAAAATTTGGCTTTAGTCCCGGGTTGGGCCACCAACTGGGACTAAAGGCCTTTCAATCCCTGTTGGTGGTCCAACCCGGGAATAAAAGGTCCAACCCTACATATACTCGTCGCTTCTCTTTTTCTTCCTCCTTTCAATCGCCGCCACCCAGAGAGAGCTCGTGTCCGGATCCAATAGCCCCACCGCTCGCCACCCGCGCTGTGCGCCCGTTCGACCTCACCCTCGTGCTCGGCTCGGGCGTGCGCGGCCCCACCCCCTTCCTCATCTCGATCAGGCTGGCCTCGCCCCTCGTCCTCTCTCCTCGGACAGCGCGCGACGGTGCCCTTGTCCTCGTCACCGATGGCCGGCCTCGCCCTCGTCCTCAGCTCTAGCGTGCGCGGCCTCGCCCTCACCCTCGTCCTCTCTCCCCGGCGCGTGGTGGTGCCATCGACCGTCCTCGTCTCCGGCGGCTGGCCTCGCCCCTCGTCCTCATCTCCGGCGCGCGCGGCCTCACCCTGGCCCCCTCGTCTCGATCTGTCCGGCCACCTCACCCTCGTCCTCTCTCCCCGGCGCGCGTGGCGGCTCCATCGCGCTTGTCGATCTCCACCAGCTAGCGCACCTTCGTGATCTCCGGCCTCGATTGACATTTTGTCTCCACCGGCGCCTTCGTCTTCGGTCTCGCCCTCGCTGTTGCCACCAGGTATTCGAACCTTCCTGCTGTGTGAAACCCAAACTTGGCTAGCTATTTGTGTTCGATCTAACTTGTAATTGCTTTAGTGATATATATTTTGATATAATTTGATATATATATGCGGAAAGACATTGACTTTGGTGATAGAAATTTTAATATATTGACTTTAGTGTGATATATTGTATATAGATATGCATTTTGGTATAATATATAGGGTCCAGTTAATTATATGAATTTTGATATAGTGTTCACATGTAAATTTTCATATATACACTTTAGTGACATGCATTTTGATATATGAAAATATTGACTTTAGTGATATATATGAATTTTGATATTCTATAAATATATATGAATATATGAATTTTGGTGTATGAATTCATATATTGACTCCAGTTATATGGATTTTTATATATTAACTTTAGTGAGAAGAAATGGCTCAACGTCTCCCTAAACCAATTGTCCTGAGTTGGGGCTATTGTATTACTGGAGGATTCAAACCAAGGTTGCCGGCTGTACCGTTCAATCATCCGGGCATAATAAGTAACGATATATGTTTTAATAAATTAATATGTTTTAAATACGTTTGTACACAATATATTTTTTCTGATATGTATATATATGTGTTTCTCTTAAATATATCATAGGTAATTGACCCCATCGTTTGGTTTGAAGAGACACTCTCAAATTTCGGAGTTGAGGGAGTAGATATTGAGACCTTTGATGTAGATAACGATCAATTGGTCAAATGTTGAATTGGCTTTTTCATCGCCGCTAGGAGTGGTATAGGTGTTACACAAATCTCAGAGGTGGGAGTAAAGGCACATGAGAAAAAAATTACAATTAAATATGTTGTCATTGCATGTTTAAAAAAGCTTGCGAATATTGGATACACCCTGCCTACACTATTCTCCATAACGATACAAGCAATAGATGTGGGCTAGTATCATGATATTGCGGGCTTCTATGCAAGGATTGCTCAAACCAACCGAAATGATGTGGTAAAGTCGAAGTCGAACTCATAGTTTATATTCAGATTTGTTGTTATTGGAAAGCTTTGTTCTCATATCCATTTTTTCTACCAACAGTTACTGGTTGAGGACTATGACTTAACGTTGTAGCTTTGAAGCCATTCTAAACCAGACAATGCATGCATTGGGTTTTGATTGGAAATATGCTGATGAATGGCCAACACTCACTACAGAAGGATTTCAGGAAAAGCTGATTATGACTAAGAGAGGATCAGCTGACCCACCGACTTCTCGACCACCGCTTTCCGTTGTTAGTAGACCATGTGCTTGTACTTTTAAAGCAAGGGAGAGTGCACTACTTAATGCGTTGCTCTACGTCAATGATATTTGTGGATACCATATCAGTGACCTACATTTCGCCAAGTACATAATATGACGTAGTCAAATTTGGCGGTGATTATTTGCGCTTGCATGAACTTGGTGTGTAATTGAACTTTGGGGTCTACTTGGATATCTAGTTTGTAATGACTTGTTTTAAATTATTATGGTTTGTATGAACTTGATGAATGGGAATGATCATTGTAATAATATATAAGCTCTTACTTAATTAGTTTAATTCTTATTTATGAATGACGTACAATAGTATAGCATATAATACGTGTACAAAAACAAATTGAATGAAAAAAACTGTAAAAGAAAATAAAACAAAACAAAATAAAAAAGTAATATTTAGTCCCAGTTGGTTATACCAACCAGGACTGGAGGTGGTCGTCCTTGGGCTTAGCTTAGAGCCCATTTAGTCCCGGTTGGTATAAGTAACCAGGACTAAAAGGCTCCCATTCAATCCTGGTTGGACAGCCCATAGTCCCAGATTGGCAGTCCCAGTTGAGAAACCGGGACTAGAGGGGGTTTCCCAACCGGGACTGTAACCTAGTCCTGCACTAGTGATAGCATCGACGTGACGCATAGTGGCGGGGTCGTCGTGATGTAGAGTGTCACAAAAAATTGCGACCCCCAGGTTCATATTGTGATGGTGAGATGTGCGGGTGTCTGGAGTCATGGTGCATGTAGCTAGATGTAGCCGGTGTCGTCGAAGAACACTACCGTTGTCGAAGGCAATATACCTTGGGGCCACTTGTGTGAAAACCCATTGCTAGCAGGCTCGACAGTAGCACTCATGATGCAATAAGGTAGAAGCGACCATCAAAGAAGCACTACCGGAAACGCAGACTTTGCCGAGGGCTTCCGGCTTTGCCGAGGGCCAAATATCGGGCACTCGGCACTGGGCATGCGAGTCCAGTAGTGAAGATGAACTCTTGATCCACGGACCAAGGTGGTGCTGCTATGATGGCGGTGGCGATGGCGCACAGCTCGGGAATACCCGAACTACTTGTCGAATGTGGCCAAAGGCGCCGGCTTTTGGTAGATCAAGCTAAAGGTGTTTGGGTGATGTGGTCCAGTGGCCCAAGTCTGGTTGCAGCATGGCTGCAGTGGTAGTGACGCTCGCCGCTGAGGCGGCGGCACCTACTGCTATTATTGCGGTGGTGCGATGACAACAAGAGCTGAGGCGAGAAGTGCGAGCACATTCTGAGGTGCTCGGTGGGAGGGACGCTGGCGAAGGTGATGGTGCGCTCTTCAGTGATGGAAAGTTCTAGAGGATGTTATCGAGGTCAACCAAAAGGGCATTGACCTAGAACGTCTCAAAATGGATATGAATGGGCATGTTGAAGTAGGCTCCCTGGCAAGCAATCTCATTGCCACTACCAATGAGGATTGTAGTGTTACTGCACCGCTCCACGAGGCCTACCAAGAGGACTAAGATGACGTCGAGGATGTTGTGTGTGGTGCCGGTGTCGACAAGGATCCGCACGCCTTCTCCAAGGATGACACCCGCCAATAACATGGGGCGCCAACCATGCACACCTGAGTTATGGGCGCTGATCCTCATCATGGGGTCAGGGTTATCCTGCTCCCCTTCGTAGTCATTGACGACAATGATGTCGAAGAGTTGGTTGCACTTGTGGCCACGAGTAAACTGTTCGTCGTGGTTCAAGCAGAGGCCCATGCAACGTGTTGGTGCAGCTGATGAGGTTGTCGATGATGATGCCGTTGTAGTAGCTGCAGCAAATATCAACCTGCGGTTTTTGGAGGAAGCGAAGGACCAACTCTAGAACATACCGGTGGTGCCGCTAGTTTGTTGATGTTGGCAATGATGACAGCTCGCCGCTCGTATTCCTGCACCAACCACATGGCATTTTCGATGTCCCTTGGGTTCTGGAGTTCAACGTATGTCTTTAGCGGCTCCAGCAGGCCGGCGGTCTAGATGTTGACCTGTTGTACCTCATCGAGTGTCCCAGCGTGAGCCACGTGCACCTAGAAGTGCTCCGTGTACTCATCGATGGTCCTAGTCTTCCACAAGGATGCCAACTCACCTAGCGGGTAATGTCGAGTTGAAGGGCCGAAATGCTCGTTAACGCAACGAGTAACCCCAATCATTCACCATTCGGTCCTAGGTTAGACGCATGAACCACTGTTGCGCTCTACCTGTTAGATGAAATATGAATACTAGACTTTGTTGTTGTGGGTAGTGCATTATTGGTCTCAGAGAAATTGCTCGTAGCGCTTAAGCCATGGCAATGGATGTTCCTTGCCATCATATGTTGGGAGCAATAGCTTGTGGTAGAGTGGTTTTGAGGACTCAAAGGATCCTGGAGATGTTGTTGGGTGAGGAAGCGACGAAGGCAGCAGTGCCATAGGTGGCACCTGGTTGAGGCATGTCAACGAACAAATTGTTCCTCACCTGCTCCACAATCTCGTTAATCCCCGAAGACTTGATGTGATGAGCCTTGGTTGGGTGTTGGTGGTGTAAGCGCACGCAAGAGGAGGCTAGCAGCTAGGGCAGAGGAGGGGGCAGTGCAGAGAGAGGGAGATGCATGGGGAGAGGGAGAGATGTAGAGGGGAGAACAATGCTCTACTCTTTGCTTAAGATCAAAATGATTACATGGCCCCTATATTATTGTCCCTAAGGGACTTGACTCCCAAGAAAACTAGAGATAGAGTCCTCATAGATAACTAGAGATAGAGTTCTTATAGGTTTGGGCTCTACTTTCCTAACAATTCACTCCTTTTCCAGACAAACTATATTTGTTTCTGTTTTCATTCTTATCTGAATCTATCTCTCATTATCTAAAAAAATCTGAATCTATCTCTAAACGCTATCTATTCTGGACACCTCCTGAGGGGGCCGGCGGTTTCGGAGTGCCCCCCTGCTCGCACACGCCCATGGTGGCGCCTTGGGCCAGGACACGGCCTGCCATGTCCCTCTTCTGGATCTCTCTTGGCCCAGCAAGTGGACCCATAGATCGGCCCGTGACACATTTACTACGCCCGTAGATGGGTAAATTTGATCTGAGACAGGTCTCTATCTATCTACCGCGGTTATTTCTCTTAGGTAATCACTGCTTGTTTTTAATTGTCCTGTACCAACTTCCCTCACCTCAACTAATATCTATTTTTCCTAGCATCGGTAGTTCTTTGAATTTGCTGCTGTTGCTGTTTTCAGTTAGTGCAGAGAAACTCTGTTGTCATTTGCTAGTGCTGGTTTGAACTTGTGATATTCTCTTGGAATAGTGTTGCCTGTTCCTTTTATTTTCAGCAAGTCCTTAGTTCACTTAAAATAAGCCGCAGCCTGCTGCTTAAATAGTAATTTATGAGAAGAGTCAAAAAAAAAAAAAAAAAACAGCAGCCGGCTGTGACTCATTTTAAGTGCAACCGAACGCAGCGTGTCTGGTTCTTTTTATTTGCAGGTTGATGTTAGTACGCGTCATCAGTTAGCCCTTTTTTTACTGTTCAAAGCATGTGGTTCGCTTTTACAGCGTGCATGTACTAAACAAGCCCACGACACGTCAATTTCTCAATCGCCGACAAGATTAGGTGAAGGTATTAATTGATAATAGTAAGCGTCTATTTAGATCCATGGATAAAAGTTTAGTCCTTCGCTGGGGAAGAATTAAAGTTTAGTCTATTTGTTCTAAAGGAGATCTAAACTAGGCTAAAAGTGCTTGGGAGGGGGGGGGGGGGGGGGGGGGGGGCAAAGGACGCCCTGTACCCTCACCCACCCACTAGCTGTGCATGTGCTTGTGCATGTGCATGGCTAAATTAAATTAGAGACAAATTGATCATTATTGGCTGAAGCACTAAAGTTTAGCCTAAGATCCAAACATCCCATCTAAGACTAAATTTTAGCTCCTTTAGTCAAGGACTAAACTGCCAAACAAGCCTTAAGAAGTGACCCTCGAGTTAAGAGTAGAAACACATATACGTCAATTTATCAATAGCCGACAGGATTAGGTGAACGTATTTATAATAGTAAGAAGGGACCCTCGAGTTAAGTGTAGACACATTTATTATAGTAGTAGGTAGTACCAAAGTCTTGATCTAGTGCAACCACATGAGGGAGTCCGAAGTGAATGTCAGGCCCGTTTGGTCCAAAGGCTAAAGATTAGCCCGTCTTTTTAGCCAATTAGCCCTAGCCAGGTGTCCTAAAAGAGGGCAAAAATGCTAACAAGTGAATTTACTCTCTTTCTTTCTCCTCTCTCTTTCACCTTTTATTCACATCTTAGTCATGTATCCAAATAGCTTGAGAGACTAAACTTTAGCCCCTTCATTTCAAAGGCTAATCTTTAGACCTGAGCTAAACTTTAGCCAAGGCGATCCAAGCAAGACCTAAGCTAGTTCAGCCACATGTGAGGTATTCCGAGCACACTTGCTAAGCCGCCATAACAACCTTGGATATGCTTAGCCCTCTTTATTTTGGCTTCCAAACCTGTTTTGGCTACCAAAAAAGCTAGTAAAAGCTAACTGAAAGGACCAGCTTGCTCTCAAGTTCTACAGAGGAAGCCGCTTCTTTCTAGTACAGTTTTTACAACAGCTAGGGGCTGCTTCTACCAGTTGTGGGATCGACAATTTATCCGACCGCATAAATGATATGATTTTTTTAAGACTACAAGCCTGTAGCGTGATTAATATGTTGTTAAAATTGTATATTATTTTTTGGCCATCATAATGACCTCAAATGACAAAATTCAAAACCATGAATATGTAGATCTCATCAAGACCTACAGTTTTCATATACAAAGTATCTTTATCACACGCTGTATAAGAAAGATGTGATTTTTCTAAGACGACATATTTGGTACGTGATTAATATCCTGCTAAAACTGTATAATATTTTTAGCATTTAAACAATCACAAATGAAAAAAAAACCCAAAACTAGAAAGTTATCTCATCGAGGGCTACAATGTCACATACGAATCATCTTTATGTGTGTCATAAGAAAAAAAGCTATGGTTTTCTAAAATTGAGCCTTGCTACTAACATGTGGGTCACATTTGTTTGATCTACGTAAGTCCTAAGTCAGAATGCCACGTTAGCTACCGGGTCAGGTAAATGTCCGTTTAAACCTGAATGAGACCTGAACTAACCTTAGAGATCTAAAATGCATTTTGATATTTTGATCTATATGACAACTCTAGCTAACTTTTAGGACCTGCGATGAATTTCACTCCATCATGCACAAGGACGATATGCATGTCTGAAAGAACCCATCTGTGGCCGGTAATAGCACTGAGCACGCAGATGTAAGGATATGCATATCGGTTGCATTGTGGAGCAACTGTGCAAATCTACAGCCTACCTGCTGGACCGAGCAGAGTGACATGGAGGAGTGGTTCATGGTACTGACTGTAGGGGGCACCAAGGCGGCACATTCGATAGCCATCCTGACATTATGGCACATTTGGAAGAAGAGAAACGCCAAAGTTTTCAATACGACAAGGAGCACGGAACAGGCGGTGTTCACAAGGATAAAGGATGAGTGTTCTCATTGGGCTTCAACATGGAGAGGGGTACTTAGTTACCCAAGGAATGCTCTGAATAATATGAGTAATTAGCATAGATGCTTCTATTATCTATGAAGATAGCAACTCTACTTCTTGCTTATTAATTTAATGCCGGACAACTGGATCTTTAAAAAAAAGGATATGCATACCTTTGGTCAGCAAGGAATTCTGATAAGATATTGATGAGATATTGTGCATCATCCACTACATCGCTGGTCCCAGCAACCGGTGCACGGTCAGATATCTTTCTGTGAATGAGTACTATTACTACATGTGACGCGTAAACATGAACCGTGCAGAATAATATACAAGCATGGAGCATATGTGATACTAAGTATTTTTAGATATGATAAAATAATATGCATACCTTTTTTCTCCTAGTAATTTCAATACGATGTTGATGAGATACTGTTTGTGGTCTACACCGGCACCAGCAAGTTGTCTACTAGCATTTAGTTTCCTGCGAATTTTATGAGCTTGGCCGGAGTAAGTTTATATGGCGCTACACTATATGTGATATTCATATCTGCGTTGTATTGCGCATGTATATATATATAGATGTAACAAAGCTATGCTCACCTTTTGTTGGTGAGGAATCTCGTCGATATCCTGTCGATCATAGTTTTCTTTGTGTTGTCTGCACCAGTGGCAGCATGAGGTGCACTGTCAGTTTTTGCGTCCGGTATGCCGGTGCTAGCAAGAATTGCTGTGTCAGTTTTTGCGTCCGTGGTAGGAAGAGCTGAACTGTCAGTTTTGGCGCCGTCCGTTACACCGGTGCGCGCAACTGGTGCACTACTGTCAGTTACTTCTCTGAGATTTTTTTTTTTTGAAAGGACCACAACAGTGTTACTAAAAGGAATTGTAACCAGATCCATCACGCATAATATAGATCGATCGATCAATGTGACGATGTCATAAGTCATATATGCATACCTCCTGTACGTTAGGAGCTCCAATATGCTGTCCACGAGACATTGCTCGTCGCCTTCACCGGTGTCTTCAGTTGTTGGTGCAACATTATTCCCTGTTAGTTCTCTGCCAACAAAATAGATTCCGGATACACATATATGATCGAGTGATAGAATATCAATTGTAGCGCTCGGATGCCATAATAGTAATGAAATTAACTTTTTATAATATATTACTCCTACTTTTCTTTGTCGCTCGTTGCTTTAATGATAGCAGACGCAATGACTTCACTGGTAATGGTAGTCAGAACGTGCATCATGCTTTGCCTCGGAGAGACCGACACGAAGGCCCGGCACTGGAATTGCTCGCTCACTGCTTGGTACGCGAGGCCGGCAAGGGTGGTCTTGCCCATCCCAGCAGAGCCATGTATGCACACCATCTCGTTGTGCTTAAGCAACTTGATGAGCTCAGCTTTCTTCTCGTCCACCTCCACGAGCTCCGACGCATTCTTGCGGGGCAGGGACGAAGGAGACGAGGACGAAGCCGCAGGGGCGTCTTCGTCGATGATGGCCTCTGTAATCCAGTGCTTCCCGCGGCACCGGTTTACCAGCTCCTGCACCTGATTTCTCATTACCTCGAAAGGGCTCGCCGCAGCAGCGGAGCCGCTGCCAGCAGCCTCCAGAGCATGCCTGAAGCCGTCGATTGCGTCCTCCATGTCGTAGGAAAGCATCCTCGCCTCCGCCATCCAGTCCTTGCACGCCGCGTCAAGACGATCCTCCTTATCCCATATCCTCAGGAGGAGGGAGCGCAGCGGCTCGAGTTCAGATTTGATGAACTCGATGTCGCTGCCGCTTCCCTCCAGAGCAACCATGTGCTCACTGCGAAGCAAATCGCCGAGCTTCGCGATGACAGGCCCCAAAGCACCCGTGGCTGCTGCTGTCATGGCCACGGCTTCCCCGGCGCCGGCGGCCTCCATGACTCTCGCACACAAACACCTTAAGTCAGAGTCTAGACTATGGTAGCTGTGATGTACGCGGTGGCCGCAGCTCTGAGTCTCCCCTCGCCCTTTCAAGTTTGGGCTCACACAGCCGTGCGGTTGTGCCCTGTGAAGACCATGTGGGTTGGGTGGGACTTCCAATTATTTGTTTACTCCCTTCTTTCTCAGAGATAAAGATCTCTGATGTGCCTTTTCTATTGGATGGCCTCACCCTCACATGATAGCTTGGAGTCTCGACTCTCGAGTGCAATTAAAGAAGAGGCTATGGTCGGTAGGGACGAAAACGGATGGAAACGGACGGAAAAACTTTATTTCTACTTCCGTTTCTATATTTTTTGGTAGAAACGGGAGCGGGTTCGGAAAATGCAGGTTCGAAAATAGAATCGGAATATGCGGACATACGGAAACGGACAAATACGGATGGAGAGCCGAAAAATTAAATTAAGATCACATAATCTAATATTCTCAAAGTATACATATATATAAAGTCATGTAATAATATATACAAAGTTTAATATTTATTTACATGCTATGTACGTGAACATAGAATTCATATTTAGTGATTCGTAGTTACATTAACATAACATAAGGATATGTAATTGTTGAACACGTTGAGCATAGATTGAAAACAGGATAAATACGGGTCTATTCCGTATTAAAACGGGACTACTCGGAAACGAACGGAAAACACCATTTTCTACTTCCGCAAATACGAAAACGGGATCTTGCAAATACGGAAACGGATGGAAAAATGTGGAAAACGAAACGGGACGGTACGGGAAAAATTCCGTCCGTTTTCATCCCTAATGGTCGGAACCTAGTCATTGCAAGATTTGTGATAAACTTGATGTTAGGACTGAGTATCCCAACAGAGTAGAGTGAGGAATGAGGCTCAGCCGGGCAAAGGGCGTGTCCCGAAGGTTGGGCCATTGCTCGCCCTAAGCTCAACTACCAAGACAGTTGTTGACGTCAGAAGATGCTCCTGATCACACACCAGCAAGGGTTAGCATGCCCGGTGGGTTGCAATCAACCCTCAACGCAAGAACGCAGCGAGATTGACTAAACCGATATAGAGACCAATTAGGCTGATGTTGAGCCCGTTATTCGCTTGGATAGACTCCTGAACTTCTCCCGGGAAGACCTGTGGGGGAAGAGCACATGGAGGATGTTCTAGGGCTAGCAAGGCCGCCTAGAACGCTACCGAATCTTGTCGGGAGACATGACCAACAGCAAGGTAGAGAGGAAAAGGGGTAAAAGGGTTGTTTGTTGATTGATTTTTGATGATTGGAAGTTGGGATCCTCAATCGGCCGTGATCCTCACTCTCCAAGTTCATAACACGTTCTCCAATTTTCTCACGTCAAAACATGCCAACAACCGATTTGGAATCAAACCGAGCCGGTTTCCAGGAGGGGAGTCGGTTTAGCCGACTGTTTTAGGCTCGGGCATAGCTCCTCAACTGGCCAGGCGGGGGCCAGGTCGGGTTAGCCAAGCTTGGTAGTTGGCTAAGCCGACTGGCTCAGGGCTCGCTTTCTTTTCTGCGTGCGCCAATGGACCTCCAACACAACCATGACGTTTATAACTTGTTGGAGATGCCCACAACTCATATTGGGCCACTTTTGAGTGTCAACATCAGTGGAATTTGGGAAATCGGACCAAATGGTCTCTCTTTATTGGGATCTGAGTCTCCTTTTTAATTTATAGCGTACGTTTACACATATTTTCCTTTATGTAAATGCACATTACCTACTACAGAATATGCTACAATATTCTCGTCAACAAAGTACACACAGCCACAAGGACATTTACGATCACAACCATCTCTCCAAATAGGCCAGCCTCTTGAGCCATTGGGTCCATCCAGAGGGTTTCCTGCCGTGGGTTGCCTTCATCACATCTAGAAGGCTCCCAAGGGAAAGGCTCCATGAAGGCTCATGGCACCATGCCCCCGGTATTTGCCTCATATATGGCTTCGTTAGAGCCTTTGGCCCGTAACGCATCTACCGGTAGCTTTAGCCTTCAGCTTTCTCCTGAAGGCCTCGTTGTTGACATTTACTGAAGGCTCTGCGGGACCTTAGCATGGCCCCTTGGGAACCCTCGCGAGGCACCTGCAATCCATGGGGCTTGCATAGTAGAAATACTAGTACAGTTAGTGAACCTCGAGCACAGGGCTTCGCCCCCAACAATTCCCTCTTCAAGGTTAATGCTTGATGTAGACGAGCATGATCCTCGAGTCATAGCGGTTGCATTGTGCCCAAGGGTTCACTCCCCCTCCCCTGGGTCTCATTTGTGTCAGGGGCGTTTCATGTTTACTTTTGACATGTGAACTGCCTGTTGGCCTTCTCAAGATACTGTAGTTGGAGCAAACCGTTGGAAGTTTGACCGCTGCTTGGGTTACTATATAAGGTGGGGGTAAAACGGAGGTACCCCTAGTCGCTTTTGTTGTAGTGAAAATCTTAGCCTTTTCTTTTGTTGCCTTCATCTTAGGCATCAGAGGTGGTTTCTTTTCACGGCTAGGGTCCTTGGTCTAAGCTTGTTGGCGTTAGTGTTAAGGATTACGACTTGTTCTTTGAGTGGTCCACGATGCAAGTGAGAAGGCTCAGGATTATGATGATACTTTGAGTGACATCGATGCTGGTCCTGATGACCTGGTTGCTGATGTGGGTAAAAATGATGAACGCACAAGTAGCAAAGGCAACATGGTGATAGAGAAAACCTTCGAGTTTGGTCCTTCACTTACTACTGACGCTGATTTGAAGAGGTACTCTGAACTCGGGTGGTTCGAGTAGGAGAGGGTTAGGCTCCCGATGGGCTAGTCGGTGCCTGATCCTTAGTACAATGAAGCTGTGATTTTTTGTGAATTTTTTGTCTACGGTCTTTAGATGCCTCGAGGCAAATTCCTCAAGGATGTGTTGGAGACCTTCCGAGAACAACTTCACCATTTGGACCCAATGGGACCTTGAAATGGGCGAAGTTCTATTGGGCCTACTGGACCTTTGATGTGGAGGCTATTGTTGATTGATTTTGTGCTTATTATGATCTTGTAGTAGATGGCGAGACGAAGGACACTCAATTTGCTAGGTGTGATTTCATCCCGATTCTCTCTGGCCAAATGTTTTATGAAGGATCCTATGCGAACGCCCTTTGTGGATGATTCGATAGCCACTTCTTCGGGCACATTGTGTGCCCTGGCCTTGAGGTGTACAAATCTTTGGCAGTATTGTTTGAATGAGTTGCCTAGTCGCTGTTTGCGCTGGAAGTGGTCAGAGCATGTTAGGGATTTGTTTGCAAAGCCTTGGATGTTTGCCATTATTTTGTCTTGGAGGTTTTCCCATGAGTACACATATTTTGTTTAGCATCGAGTACCACGTGAGGGCATCTCCTTCTGCGTCAATGACAAAGGATTTGGCCAAGACCGTGTTGTTACCTCCTGCGGAGGCTATGTCTCGTAGCTCATGATGATTGGCGAGGGTCTGTTTGATTGCAGTTGGGTAGAGATAAGGGTTTGTAGATGGATGGCCATGGGGTGGTTTGCAGGCCTTTGAATAGTGGGGAATTATTGTCTATTGGTTTTGAAAGTGGTGCTAGGTTGAGCAAGGCTTCAGAGGTTTGATCAAACAATGGATTTAGTTGTATGTTGGCCTGGTTCTATGTATTTGGTGGCGGATTGTTCAAGTTGTTGGCAACCGAAGGCTGATTGGGGAGTAGACTATGGATTTCTGCTTGGAGGATTGCAAGTTATTGTCTGACTTCAGCTGCTTATTGTGTTGCGAGGGCTGCCTCTAGTTGGTCGCCGATGTAGTGGGGCTAGCCTATCTCTTTCAGGCTCTGCTCTTTGCAGCTTGCCCTGCAGTTGCTAGAGCAGTTGTTCTGGTATGGGATCAGGAGCTAGCTGAGGCACTGTTGGGGCTGGCTCCTCTGCCACATATGTGGCTGGCTCTTGTTCTTCGGCCTCCATTTCCCTAGGAAATATAGGGAGGTGGTGTAGGTGCTCCGGGTGTTGCGCCATGCCCTTCACCGCATGGAGGCTTTTCTCTTTGGTGGCATGCTGGGTGTTTGGTTGGCTTAGCACGGTGGGCGCCAATGTTGGGACTGAGTATCCCGACATGATAGAGTGAGGAATGAGGCTCAGTTGGGTGAAGGTTTTGTCCCAAAGGTTTGACCTTCACTCGCCCTAAACTCGATTACCGAGATAGTGAAATCTAGGAAGTCAGGCCAAGTGGTCTCTCTCTTCGTTAAGATTTGAGTCCCCCTTTTTAAAGGGTATGGTTACAAACATTACCCTGTACGTAAATGTCTTTTACCTACAACAGCATATGTTGGAATATCCTCATCTACCCAGTACACAAAGCCACAATACAGGGACATTTACATTCACAACCACCTTTCCAAATGGGCCCTTGTTGAGTCATGGTTTGGGCCATCGGGTCCATCTGAAGGGTTTCCGATCGGGAGTTGTCTTCATCGCATCTTGAAGGATCCGAGCAAGGGGCCTTCGAAGGTTCAAAGGCACGTGGCCACGTGCCCCAGGTATTCGCCCGATGGCTTTGTTTGAGTGTTTGGCCTCGAACACATCCCTTCAACATCGGCGATGTTGTGGCCCTTCGGGAACCCTCGCGAAGCACCTGCATTGATAGGGTTCGTATTGTAGAAACACTAGTACAGTTAGTGAACCTGAGGCACGGGGTTTCACCCGCAACAATTGAAACAAATGGTCATGCCTTATTCTGCTGTCCGACATTCCAATTTTCTTATGGTCGTATATGAGAGATACGTTGGGGTTGTCTAAATCCCCCACTTGTGGCTTTGTTGTGTTCGTTGAGGTGCTGAAAAGCTGCTGAGGAAAAAAGGAACAAATAATCCTATTTATTTGTACAATGGCTTTGTGGACCATCTGGAATACCACAAGTAATATTGTCTTCAACAACAAGTTGTTGTCCACACCAATGATGATCATCCACAAGATGGTGTAGTAGTCGAGGGCTTGGTGTTTGAATTTTGCTGCAGTAGGTTTTGCTTTGGCTCTGTACAATGTAAGCTGGTACCCAAGTTCTAGATTGATGGCTTTTGTTAAGCTCTCTAATAAAGCCAGGTGAATACCTTTGATATACAATAAAAATGGGCCTTTACCTTAAATCTGAAGGCCTACAAATTATCACATTAATTAGTTAGAGGAAATAAAATCAAAACACCTAAAGTCATGCAGAAAAAAATTACCAAACAATATAATTACATGGGAGGAAAACTAGCTAAAAATATCTAAAAATATCTTTATATCTATTGATGTGGTTATTTGCAGTACAACATTATCTTGGTTGAACATACCTATGGCATAGAGCCTTGGGCACTCCATTGGGTTCACATGGGATCCTATATGGGCCCCTCCCATGTGTTTTGTTTTGAAGTTTCAAGTCCTTTGGCAGTGTGCCTTGCGTATTGGGCTTACCATGAGAAAACATGGCATGGTTAAATGCTGAATGTAAGGAGGTATTACAACGTCTGCACTCTAGTGCACAAGCTATTTTTCAGAAACAGTCAGATTCATTTTCTGAAGACAGTTTTCACAACTACCTCTCCCTATGAGTGTTTTTAAAATGAAGTATTTCTATGGGTTGTCTGTAACATGAATCTTTCCTAAAAATCAATTTCTATACATTGAAAATTATTATACATAAAAATAGGGAAAAATGCTGGAGAAGCCAACTAGCTAAGTACCATTATAGAATATGAGTTTACTAGAATACAAACGAATGTCATCTTACCTCACGCTAGCATAACCTACCACGATGCCGCACAGTTATATGTGTCCAAGTATAGGAGATAATATCCTTTTGTATTAGCTGCTGACTTTTCCATAGGATATGTCTTCAACTGCGTTTGTGTGAAAGAACAAAAAATTCCAATGATAACTTGAACCTAAATTTGGGTCCCTACAAAGTTTCAGACTAGTTGAACTCTTATAACATTTTGATAACTCTTATATAACTTTAATATATAATAATTTTTCTTCATCCGAGTTCATTTGACAAAGTTGTGGGCCCCTAAGTTTCGTCTCTATTGTATTGGCATCTGGTTCAAACGACCTGTATGCTCCAGTCGCTCAGGCCCCCTTGTCATTCTCCTCTGGAGGCGACTCGGGCGGCGCTGACTACTTCGCCTTCAGGCACCTCTCCCTCATGCCTTCTCGGCTCGGCCGCCGTCGAAGCTCGATGCAGTAGTTCCCGCGAAGGGCGAGGACGGCGGCAGCCAGGTGTTCTTCTCCCTCTCCTTCTCCCTTTCCCAGTGGTGCTGCGTGCGGACGTCGAGGCCCCCTTCCAGCGGTGGATGGCGCGGCTGTTCCTGTGTCGGGGTGGCTGGATCCACGTGCTTGTGGGCCGGATCCAGTCGCCGGTGGCTGGATCTGGTGGTGGCAGCCGAGCTTGTCCTCCGCACAGTACTTCTGGCAGCTGATTCCACGCGGAACGCCAGAGGTCGCGCTGGATCCGGCGGTCCTGCGGCTGGATCTGGCGGGGCGTGGTGGTCCGCAAGCTCAGGCTGTGTCTCGGCAGGCTCAGGTCGAGCCCATGGCGACGGTGGCGGCTCCGGCCCCGACATCGGAGGTAGCTTGGGGATAAGTGCGCAAGGCGCGCAGGCCATGATCTTGCGGGATCCAGTATCTTTCCTCGCCCAGTTCCAGTGTTGTGGTATGGCTCAGATCCATAGAGGGTTGGGGAGCGGACATTCAGATGGCGGCAGTTCGGTGTGGAGGCTCCTGGATGCCTTGTACGGCGTGATTGATGCGGGTACTAGTTGAGAACAGACTTTTGGTTCGAGCATTTAGTCCTGGACATTTTTGGACCCGGGACTAAATAAAGTATTTGTCCTAGTTGGATATACCAACCGGAACTAAAGTCCCCTGCCCAACGGCTAGAGGCGTAGCTTTTGCAGGAGGGAACCTTTAGTCTCGGTTGGTATGTTCAACCGGGACTAAAGGTCGTCCTCCAGTCTTGGTTGGAGCCACAAGCCGTGGCTAAAGCTTTAATACCGGTTGGTGGTTCCAACGGGGATTAGAAGCCCACCTGTAGTCCGGGTTTGATCCACAAACCGGGACTACAGGTCCTGACATATATACTCTCTCCTTCTTCCTCCCCCAGCCTGAGCCATTTCAAGCTCTCTGTTCTTGCTCGTCGATCTCCTATGTTCTTGCTCATCGCCAGCCGCCATTTCAACACTTCATCCGATTCCTCCATCCATTTTCGGTTCTAAAAGGTTAGGCACTTCATCCTCTCATGTTTCATCACTTGGCTCATTTCATGGTCTAGAAATAGAGAAATTTATAGTTTTTTAGATTGTGAATGATGGTAGATTTTTTTATTTATATACCATTTGAGCTCGAAATCACTTGATAGTTTGAATATGAAGATGAAGGAAGCTTATAATAGTCCATCGAAACTAGTATGCACCTTTCATTGCCTCATTTCATGATCTTGAAATAGAGAAACTTTTTGTTTTATAGATTGAGAATAATGGTGAATATTTTTTATTTAATTTATATGCCATTTGAGCTCAAAATCACTTGATAGTTGGCATATTTGGATGAAGGAAGTTTATAGTAGTTCATCAAAACTAGTATGCACCTTGCATTGCTAGTATACATAGCTTTAAATAGAGAAATTTATGATTTTTATATAGCTCATTTCAATTTCATGGCTTAGAGAATGAGAAATTTATAGTAGTTAATGAAAATGAGTATAGTGAGTAGATGACGACCACTTCCGGTTCCTCGGGCTCACATGGAGTTCGTAAGCGACTGAGGCCGGACCTCCCTCTCAGTACTACAATAAACTTAATGGAGGTGGCTAGAAAAGATTTTTCGAGGCGAGCAACCCCACCCGCCTCGAACCTAACATCACAATAAATATTGATTAACCGAGGTGGTCCAATGCCTGCCTAATCAAGGCGGTCCAATGCTCACCTCGGTTAATCAAATAAAAAAACAAAAAAAAGAAAAAACCATGGATAGGCCCGGCGAGCCCATCCACAGGCCTGCCAAGCCCATCCACACGCTACTGCCAGATCTACGCATGCGCTGCCGTCGCTCCTTCATCTGCCCTCGCTGCCACACCTCAATCCGTAGTCATGGAGGCACCTCCTCACTGGATCCGCTGCCGTGGGACTCATCCTCGCGGGATCTACCGCCGTGGGGGCTCCTCCTTGCCGACGAGCTCGAGGGAGAGGGAGAGGGATGCACCCGCACCGGATCCGCCCGTGTTGGTGCCGCCGTTGCTAGATCCGCCCACGCCGGGGCCGGATTCGGCCCCCCGTGCGCCAGCGAGCTCGAGGGAGAGGGAGAGGGATGCGCCCGCGCTGGGGCCGCCGTCGGCGGATCCGCCCGTGCTGGGGCCAGATCCAGCCTCCTCGTGCACTGACGAGATTGAGGGAAAGCGAGAGGGAAGTGCCAGAGTGGCTGTCACCAGATCCTTTTGCGCCGGCGCCGCCATCGCCAGATCCGCTCGTGCTAGGACCGGATTCGGCCTTCTCGTGCGTCAGCGAGCTTGAGGGAGAGGGAGAGTGATACGCCCTGCCTGCGTCTGCTATGGGGAAGAGGGAGGAGGTGGAGGTGGCGCCCTGCCTGCCATGGGAAGGAGGGAAAGGTGAGGGAGAGGAAGGGGCGAGTGAGGGAGAGGAGAAGGATAGGGTGTCGTGCTGAGGAGCGTGGAGGGAGGAAGCGACGGCTGAGTGAGGGAGATGTGAGCAAAACCCTAAATCCCTTGTGTGTATATATATGGAACCCGATATCAGTTGGATCTGGGCTTTTTGATGGGCCTCGTGGCCCGCCTCCGAAAATGGGGGTATTATAAGGCCCGCCTTGGTTAATAGATTTTAGGAACCGCCTCCGTAAATCGATTTTTCGAGGCAATTACATATAACGGCCTCGTTTAATAAAAAGCGCCCACCTCGGTTAATCCCAAGCATTAACTGAGGCAATTCTTATTCGTGCCCGCCTCCGAGACCATTTTCCAAATGCCTCGCAAAAGATTTTTTGTAGTAGTGTCTCATTCCGTGTGGTGAGTGTGAGAAGAAGATTGTGTTGGAGCACCAAGTGAATAAGTGTCCCAACAAGGATCATATCTTCTACACGTGTCCGGATCGCAATGTGAGTTGTTTTTTTGTCTTGTTTGTTTATGGTTGGTAGCCATTTTTCGTGATGATTTTGATTAACGTTCTTCTCATTTGGTGTTATAATTTTAGTGGGATGGCATTGGATCATGTAGCGGTTGGTACTGGGAGGAAGATGCATGTCCAAAAATATCTTGCGGAGCAGGCGACTAAGGCAGCTAAGCAAACTGATGAGAGTGCAGGTGTGGATGATGAGGCAGTGAGCCAGCAGAAGAAGCCCATCGATGATCTGTCTATTTTAGTTGGAATTGGTCACAAAATCCTTCTTCTGCTGAAGTGCATTGTAGGCTTAGTTTGTTTAGTGCTATTTGGGATTGTCTACATTGTATCAAGGCTTTAATAAATTCATGTTCGAGAGTGAATGAAACAGCCGTGTGGTATAGGATATTAATTAATCATATTGATTGATGGATATTTTGGATCTTTTAATTAACTATTAACCATGCATGTTGTATAATATGGGTTATTACAGGTTTCTGATACAGTGTATATCCTATAATGCAGATGAACCAACAATGGATGTACAACGCTGATCGGCGCTCCCTAGAGTTCATTAGGGGTGTGCATGAATTCTTAAATGTGGTTAAGGCAAACATGCAGAATGGTTTCATATGCTACCCATGTGCTCTATGTAAGAATGAGAGGTATTATTCTTTCCCAAAAACAATTCATGGACACTTGTTCACGTCTGGTTTCATGCCAAACTATATTTGTTTGGACTAAGCACAGAGAAACAGGTGTTATAATGGAAGAAGATGAAGAAGAAGGGGATGATGACAACATGATTTTTCGTGGTTTTGCTGAATACGGTGCCTTTGATGATACTGCAGTGGGGGAAGCTGAAGAAGATGTAGCTACTAAAGAAGAGGTAGAGCCCATTGATGATCTTGGTCAGGCCATCCTTGATGCACAAAGAGAATGTGAAAGTGATAAGGAGAAGATCAAGTTCGAGCGCATGCTAGAGGATCACAGGAAATTGCTATACTCGACCGCCGAAGAGGGGCAAAAAAAGTTAGATACCACACTAGAATTGCTGGAATGGAAGGCAAAGAATGGTGTATCCGACAAGGGATTTGGGCAATTACTGGCTATCCAAAAGAAGATGCTTCTGAAGAGAAATGAATTGCCCGCCACTACGTACGAAGCAAAATGGGTCGTCTGCCCTCTGAGATTAGAAATCTAGAAGATACATGCATA
Source organism: Saccharum hybrid cultivar R570 (assembly GCA_038087645.1). Classification (NCBI taxonomy): domain Eukaryota; kingdom Viridiplantae; phylum Streptophyta; class Magnoliopsida; order Poales; family Poaceae; genus Saccharum; species Saccharum hybrid cultivar. Next base: position 9,050,776 of record JAQSUU010000347.1, on the reverse strand, counting down.
TCCTAATGACTGCATCCTCTGCCACGGCAAGGACTACGAGAATTTTGATGCATGCTCGATATGCCATGCATTGCGGTACAAGATCAGGCAAGATGACCCTAGTGATGTTGAGGGCGAATGTCCGAGGAAGAGAATCCCTGCCAAGGTGATGTGGTATGCTCCTATAATACCACGCTTGAAATGTTTGTTTAGAAACAAAGAGCATGCAAAGTTGCTGCGATGGCACAAAGAAGACCGTAAGGTAGATAATATATTGAGACACCCAGCTGATGGGCCCTAGTGGAGATCAATCGATAGAGAATTCCCGAAGTTTGCAAAAGACGCAAGAAACTTAAGGTTTGCTTTAACTACAGATGGCATGAATCCTTTCGAGGAGCAGAGCAATAGCCATAGCACTTGGCCTGTTACTCTATGCATCTACAACCTTCCTCCATAGCTGTGCATAAAGTAGAAGTTTATTATGATGCCAGTGCTCATCCAAGGACTAAAGCAACCTAGAAACAACATTGATGTGTACCTGAGGCCATTAGTTGAGGAACTTTTAGAATTGTGGAGCAGCATAGGCGTACATGTGTGGGATAAGTACAAATAGGAACACTTTGACCAACGAGCATTATTGTTCATGACAATCAATGATTGGCCTACTCTTAGTAATCTTTTAGGACAGTCAAACAAGGGATACAATGCATGCATGCACTATTTTCATGACCTGAAAGGTATATTTTTGAAAAAAAATGTCGAAAGGTCATGTACATGGGCATCATCGATTTCTTCCGTTGAATCACACGCCCTAAGAAAGAAAGGCAAGCATTTTAAATGTTCCAGAGAAGAAATTCCTAAACTTAAAGTCTCATGACTGCCACGTGCTTAAGACGTAATTGCTTCCTATTGCATTGAGAGGGATTCTACCTCCAAATGTACGATTAGCCACCGTGAAACTATGTGCATTCCTCAATGTAATTTCTCAGAAGGCAATCAATCCAGCGCATCTAGCGAACCTACAGAAGGATGTGGTCCAATGTCTTATCAGCTTTGAGTTGGTGTTCCCACCATCCTTCTTTGATATTATGATGCACCTCCTAGTTCACTTGATCAAAGATATTAGTATTCTCGGCCCTGTGTTCCTACACAACATGTTCCCCTTTGAGAGGTTCATGGGAGTCATGAAGAAATATGTTCACAACTGTGCTCGGCTAGAAGGAAGCATCGCCAAATGCTACGGAACAGAGGAGGTCATTAACTTCTGCATTGATTTTATTCCTAACCTCGACCCGATTGGTGCTCCTGAATCACGGCATGAGGAGAGACTAAGTGGAAAGGGAACATGGCCTTGCCTCCGCACGGCTGGCTTCTTGTCCTCATCCTCGCCGGTCACGAAGCGCCGCCTCTCGTGGCGTCGTCCTCCGCCTCGATCGTCACCCCGTCGGCCGCGCCTCGTCTTCCCTGCGCGGCCTTGCCTCACACCCACTGCCGGCGTTGCCACCATCGTCCTCGTCCCTCGTCGTCATCGCACCGACCGGCCTCGCTTTGCTGGAGTGGTGAGTATAGTCCATATATATATGTTTGTTTTGATATATACTCATATATGTGTGTGCGCGTTGTGATATAATATCATCTCAGTAAATTGTGTACAAGTGTGATGAGAATGAGATGAGAGTGAGAGTGATCAATGAGTGTACATGTGTGATGTGCATATTATTTTTTTGGCATAGATAGAAATATTTTAGTGTATAGTATAACATGTATATAGAAAAACTATAGAAAATTAAACAATATAGTTGTAGGAAATTAGTGCTATGAATGAATTTTAATTTTTGATATATATACATATCTAAATTTTGATATATATATATTGTAATATCTTGACACACCACTCCAAACCCTAACCTGGCCAGGCTCCTACTTCGCTCTGCTCTGGCCAATCACCGCTCCAAACCCTAACTCCCCGCCATGCTCCCGCTCCAAAACCTAACTCACCCAAGCTCCGCTCCGACCAAGGGCCGCTCCAAACCCTAACCCCGCCATGCGCCCGCTCGAAACCCTAACCCTGCCACGCTCCCGCTCAAAACCCTAACCCGGTCGATCCCTGAATTATATATAGTGTTTTAAGTTTAATCCCCTGGCTCGATCCATTAATTAATTAGCATATGCATGACTAATGGTTTTCATTTATATATAGTTGTGGTAATTAAGATGGCCAATCAGCAAGATGACTGCGACCACAATGAGGCCATGTTGAACATTATCAACGCCGGCACTCAATATGGCCCCAACCAGAACGAGGCTGACCAAGAGTTCAATGCATACTTAGCAAATTTTGGCAGTTGAGCAACCACCTCATGTGCAAGAACCTCCTGTGCAAGAGAGTGCTGGTGAGGTATATTTGTTAATAGTCTACTTGAACCTCATATATATATATATGAAATTGAACAATTCCATTAATTCGTATATATATATGAAATTGAATCTTTTGGGTTTATACGTACGTAGCCCTCAGGATCAATGACGTCGACGAGAAGTGTATGAGGCCCGGCCAAACCATTGGAGGGCCACTACAACATCACAGAAGTCGAGCCGAATACCGGTGAACCGCTCCTGCCAAAAGCCAATACAAGGAAGTTCGTAAACCAATGTGGGGTTGTTGTTAGGGACAGGGTCCTAACCAACATCCGTGAATGGAAAGAGAGGAAGGATGCTCCTACAATCCCTTTTGTATCTAATCTAGAGAAGTGGCTTCTTTGGGATGCAATCATTGAACATTTCACTCTCCCAAAAGGTGTCGATGTAGAACTAGTGAAAAGTTAGGCTCTCAAGAAGATGGCCACGCAATTTTAGACTTGGAAGAAGAAGCTGTATAACGAGTTTGTTAAGAAGAATCTGACTCCTTTCGGTGAAAATAGCCCATAGAAAAAGTTAAGGGACCAGTGGCCTGAATTTGTGAGGTACAAGACCTCGGAAGAGGGTGAGGAACGGGTGAGAAGGAACCAAGAGAATGCGCAAAAGAAGGTATACCATCATAAAACTGGATCAGGTGGATACAAGACTACCATTCAAAAGTAGGAAAGAATGGAACAAGACTTGGTTGCCAAAGGGGTCCATCCATTTTCATTGGACTGGCCCGAATGCTCCAAGAATTGGTTTTTCACACATGGGGAGCACTAGACACAGAGACCGGGGCGCCGCGTATGAGTCTAGGAATCAGAGAGGCAGCAGAAAGGCTTTTCAATATAGTAGATGCTTTTGCCTGTGGTGCCTTTGTGCCCAGACAAGAGAAGGATGAGCTCACGTACGCCCTTCAGACTCCTGAATACCCGGGGTGAACGCGGGGCAAAGGATCAATGATTTCGTGGTGGTATGGCTTCCCTGAGGACGCGGATACATACAAAAGCTGCCAACGAAGGAAGGATGAGGAGGCAGTGCAGCTCCACAGGTTAGAGCAAGAGATGCAAGAAACGCGGGAGCGAGAACTAAGCATGCAAGCGAGAATGAAAGAGTTAGAGGAGATGGTATAGAGCCAAAGGTAGTCAACATCGGAGCATGGAGCCACCGTTTGCGCCACTCAACATAGAAGCAGCTGCGCTTCCACTGAGGTCCCTGCAAATCAAGATGACGCTTGCAGCACTTCCCCGTGGATGACATCTCCGTGCCTTTGACGCCATGTGAGCTGCACATTCCCATGGTGAATACCGAGGCCGCAATCTTGGTGGCGTACGGTATCGTTTCTCCTATGGTTCCTGGTTAGGAGGCACCAACAAGCCATGGGAAACAAATTCCACCTGGCTATTATAGCGTCGGGGTGGATAGAGTTGTCGATGAATATAAGAAATTGGCTCTTGAGTTTGAAGAAGGTGATAGGGAGAAGACCCTAGGACAAGCAGAGCATTCGTGCATTATATGGCGCAAGCGCTACATCATTATTCCTAATCCAGCGGAAAGGGCACTGTCGCCTCCTCCTCAACCAGCTCAAAATAGGTGCAGATTAAAGTTAACGAAACAGTTTTTTAATATTTAATAACCCCCATTTTCAACTATTGGCTCTTCTCGTGTAATAACAATGTACTCCCAATCATTTCTGTACTCATAGGTCTCCCAATCGGAGTCCTCTAACCCATGATGATCATCAGAGTGCTATGGATAACGAGACAGAAGATGTGTTCCATGGCACGGCTGCATCTCCATCTCCATCACCATCTCCTCCAAGGCGGTCTCCCCCTCCTCCACCTCCCCTGCCACCAAAGAACCGGAAGAGGCGCCCCCCGCCCCAGGCGAAGTCCCCAGCGAAGAAGAAAACCACCCGTGGTAGGAAAAAGGCCTCTCCAGGGAAGCTGCCTTATGAGAAGTCTGAAGAGAAATCTAAAGTGGCGGCACAAAAGCAATATGAGGATTGGAAGAAAAAGTGTGCAGAACAAAGAGTACAGAAGAGGGAACTTCAGAAAAACCCACAAAAGCCGCAATACATTCAGCAACAAGAACTGCGCCAAAAACTCGCTGAGGTAAAGAAAAAGCAGCGTGAGTCATATAAGCCTAGCCCATTATTAGACTATGAACGCTCTCTCAGCAAATCACATAAGGAGAATGTGAAAGCGAGGAGAGCAGGGAAAGATGTTCCCTAGCTCGGACTGCAATCTAAGCAATCTATCAACCCGCTAACTGTTAAGAAGGGTGAAGTCGTTCAAAGGGCCCCAATAAATCCGGCGGCAGTTGAGAAGTTCACGAGAGACACAGGTCTCACATGTGAACAAGTCCTGGATATGGAAATGGTACCAACAGGAAACTATGATCCATTCTAGACCTACATGTATGGACAGAGTCTTGTCAACCCAGATCACTACTCATCACTTGGTACTCAAATGTACTTGTTAAACAAGTGGTACTTAAAAATATGTGAGACTAAAGAAGCCTCATGGGTTATTGGCAGAACGAGACCACAGCATTACTTGGGCTATGACATGCTATATGTTGAGTTTAATGAATTACACCAACTACTAAACCAGGATGTTCTCGATAAATCTCTCCTGAGCTGCTGGTGTTTGTAAGTGATTCTTTCTACAACTGAGTTGAAGTAACTCCTATGTTAGTTCGTTATTCATATATAGTTATATCCTCACACTATATATATTCTTTTGTACTATATGTATATGCAGACATGAAATGCTGACCCATAAGCGGAAAAGGTTGACTGATGTTGGTTTCATTGATCCGAATCGTGTATTCAAGGCGCCTACGCACGTTATGCCATATAATAAATGGTGACCTCAGACGGAGCTGAATCTCTTCAGGTTCTTAGAAAGGCACGCCGACAAGACACAGATACTCTTTCCTTACAACTTTAAGTGAGTGTGAATGTCTTGAGGCCATTTTATTTTGCTTACTCTATGTTGACTTTAGTTAATGATGCCTGCGTACGAATGTAGCTTCCACTGGATACTACTGGTCATCGATATGCCTAGGGGTATTGTAAAAATCTTTGACTCAGCGACAAAACCCCGAGAAGAGTACCAAGAAATCCTCGATATATTCCAAATATAATTTTGGTCTCACACACACTATATACTCTCTTATGCCACTTTAATGTTATAACTCCATTATTTGTTTTTTTTGTTGAGCACTGCTTGTAAATCATTCACCGAGAAACACAGTTATGGTAATTGGGTAGTGCCTCTACAAATAGACCAATACCCAGTAAGTAATAGCTAGGTCATCGCATCTTTATTTAGTTCAATTCATTGTTACCATGCTTCATTGGTTGATGATGAATCTTTTTTTCGTAAAGTAGTGTCTGCAGTAGGGATCGGGGTATAACTTATGTGGATACTACATATGTGAGTTCCTGATGGAGTACTCAAGGAGAACTCTAGAAGAGATCCTCAGAGTACATAAAAAATATAAATAATTTTTTTGTTACCATTGTGTTGATATATATATATATATATATATATATATATATATATATATATATATTCATAATTTTTCTTTTATTGGAATTGAAGGAGGATTGGATGAAGCGCAGGATCCTGCGAGATCAACGGATCAAAGCAATTCAAGAGGCATTGTCTGGATTTCTTATGGACCAAGTCATCAATCCCAATGGCGCGTACTATATAACCCTAAAGAAGTAATACCTAGTAGCCAAACGACAGCGGAAGATTAGGGCAAGAAATGCCAAAGACATGAGTAGTACAAGGTTTTTGCGACTTTATTGCGTACATATTCCATGCATGCACAACCTCTTTGTAATATTTGTATATATCTAGTTTCATACATTTTAGTGAGTTTATGTATGTATAATTCTCGAATGGAACTTTATGTGGCGTATGTATAGTAGCAACATAGAATTCGTATATGAAAAGCTAATCGAAACAAAAAAGAATTGAATTGAAAAGAAACCATAAAATAAAAGGGAAAGAAATAGAAAAAAGATTTTAGTACCGGTTGGATAAGCCAACTGGGACTAAACGTGTCAGCCCTGGTGCAATGCCTGGGGGCACATTTAGTCCCGGTTGGTAGTAGCAACCGGACTAAAGGGGGGCTTTCAATCCCGGCTCAGGCACCGGGACTAAAGAGGGGGGCCTTTAGTCCCGGATTCGCAATTTCGGTTGGAAAACTAGGACTAAAGGGGTTTCCCAACCTGGATTGTAGCTCGGTTCTGCACTAGTGGGGGCCGCCTTGGCAGGGGTTGGGACGTTGGTGGGCTGGGTGACCAGGTCTGGCTTCAGTAGCGGAGCTGGCCAGATCTGCTTGTGTTGGCCGGCTTTGCCGGTTCCGACGGGCTTCTCCCGACACTAATCCTGCCTGGCATCCCTAGGGGCGGTGGCCAGTCGGGCGGGGCTGCTGTTGAACCATCGCCGCACCCTGCCTCCGATCCCTGGTAGGGTTGGGTCTCCTACAGCGATGATGTGGAGGTTGCTTGAGGTCAGGGTGAAAGCTTGGATGATGACGTCTGCGGATGTCGTTTCCTTCTTAGAGGCATTCTTTCCTACCTCTCCTCCTATAGTACTAGATGTTGTAGGTGAAAAGATTTCCCTGGCGGGCTACCTTGTCGGCGCTCTTTAGCGTTGTTTCCTTCTTGAAGGCGTTTCTAGGATTTCCAGTTCCGCGGTTGCTCCTTTGTCATCTGGCCATGGTGGTGCCCCAAGTTGTGCTGTTGTGTGGCGTATGTTTTGATAGTTGTTCGGTTATTGTACCAAAGTTATATAGGATGAGTGCAGCACTCTCCTCGGTTGTATGGTTTTGGGCCCAGTTTCTGTTTAGAAAACTGGACGGACACTTTCCTTGGTCTAATTGAAATCGCAGCAAAGGTCCCTTCTAAAAAAACGACCTGCATGCCTAAGGCAAGAGGATTGCCAAGTTCCTTAAAAGGGGAAGAAGAGGAACACCCGCTTCAATTCATGTTGTGATCCAACTATCTAAGGAGGCTTGCCAGCTCGCTACTCCATCCTCTTGCATAAAAATAACGCTCCGCTTAGCTGCTCCTGATCATGGAGGCCAAGCATGGAACCATATATATACAGGAAATATAGCAGTTAGTAACCACATCAATCTCGAAACAAGTTCTACCCAAATTACTACGCACCGCGCATACTGCAAAAGAATGGTCATCACTTCTCTCTCTCTCGATCTCGATCTCAACAACACATAGAGCAGTATATGTAACATTACTTCTAATTTGAGTTGATTCTTGCAGAGCTCTGTGGTGAAGATTGGACCATGGGGCAGGGGCTCCCAGTTGACCGAGAACTGTGACATCGCGGTAGCTCCTCTGCGCCTGGAAAGCATCACCGTGAAACATGGCGATGTGGTCGACGGCCTTGGCTTCTCCTACAGGGACCGCGAGAAGCTACCCCACACCGCCGGACCCTGGGGCGGCAGCGGCGGCCAGGAAACCACGGTAAGCTAAGCTGTAAGCTCCATCTCTGTATCTGCGCCGTGTCCACCTAGGTCTTGTTGATATAGCCATGGGAGCTCCATGCATCTCTGGCACGCACGCAGATAAAGCTTGGCCCGTCGGAGTTTGTGACGGAAGTTCACGGGGAGTATGGATCCTACTACGGCCACAACGGCATAGCCAACCTCACGTTCGTCACCAACCGCGGACGCCATGGACCGTTTGGAGACGTGGACACATCCGGCTGGGATCGCTTCAGCGTTCCCGTCAAGAATAACAGCAGCATCGTCGGCTTCTTCGCCCGCACCGGCAATCCCTACCTCAGCGCCATCGGTGTCTACGTCAGGCCATTCTGAATTTCTCATCGTCGTCAAAAGATGCCTGCCCTGGATGCTGTGAATGTATATCGCTGTAAAATATGAATATCCGCGTTAATTATAATGCCTGGCTGCGTCCAGGCTTTCCCATTATATTTTCCGTAGGCTGTGTGTCTGGTTGAAGTTGGAACTGATCTATTGTAGTACATGTAAGTTGAAGCTGATCGACCTTTGCTTTCAGTAAAGCGGGACCAATTTAAAAGGTCTTTGGTAAAAAAAAACAACTACAACGAAAAATTTGGACCTTTATTTGCCCTGTTAATTTTCTTGGAATAGACAAATATGGACATCAGCGACGGACGTGTGGCTGCTCGGTGGAGCCTCCTAGATTAAAAAAATGCTATTTTATTGCCCAAATTTTTGATTTTTGGAAAATGGACAGTTACTCCTGCAAATTGATTTATAGACCTTGGGAACGGCTCTTACAGATCAGTGATTTGTAGAGGTGTCTGTGTATAGGCGTCAGACACACCGTCTCTACGAACCTTCATGAACCACCTCCACAAATCATGTGTGTAGTAGTGTTCTGGGTAGGATGTGGAGATGCTGAAGGCCTCGCCTGGACCTTCGTGGTGGGTGGGACCTTGAGGCGGCAGTCCAGGACCAAGGCGGAGGCCTCCGCCGTCGGGCCTTCTCCATCGGAGCAGGACGTGAATGCTCATGGCGGGTGGAAGGATAAAGAAAGTAGAGATTATATAGGAAATAAAATAGGGAAAGAAAAAACATATAAAGATACTGTTTACTAAACGTTTATAAAAAAGCCTTCAGTTTCATCAGTGGAGCTGTTCATAAAGGTAAAGCAAAAAAAATAATACACTAATAGTGCGTGCAAGGCACTCGCATTAGAAAACAACTTTCACGTAAAAAGTACCTTCATTTGACAACATAGAAAAACGATATTATTTTTCTAATGCGACAAGCACTTGTACGTGGTTATTATGCTCTTAAAATTATGTATTAATTTTTTTGAGCATCTTAACTTCCTTAAATGAAAAAACCCAAAACTACAAAATTGTAGATCTCATCGAGAGCTATAATTTTCATACAAATTTCATCTTCATCCGACGTAGTATCAAAGAGTTATCATTTTTCAAAGGTTTTATCTTGTCACACCACTCCCGATGGCGTGACAGAACAATACTGTCACGTCAGCAGGAGTGACGTGACAGCATTTTTCACATCGGAAATGCCATCTAACGTGGCGGATGTTGCCATGCCAATGCATGTGGCGCACACGCGGGCTATGAATAAAACCAATTTACAGCCAAACAAAAGAATAACTGAAACGATGATAAAGTTTTAACTAAACATGACCAATATATCTAGTTGACAACCACCCATTGGAACCAAAGAACCGCAAAGCTGACATCTCTAGATGTTGTCCGACTAGGATCAGCTCATCCCGTGGATCATCATGCCGCTGCAATCTTCCCCATTGCCGAAGCCAGTGCATTCCCTGAAAAGTACCTGCAAAAAGGATTTTGGTCTACATTTGTCAAAAACCACCTCATTTCTTGTTATCCAAATTGCCCAACAAAGCACGGAGGCTGCTATTAATAACAATGAATTATACTTTTTCTTAGCCATTTTTGACCACCTATTAAAAAGGTCATCTATATCTTGAGGGGACGATGTTCCAAAAAATATATGTACAGTGCGCCACAAGAATTTGGCATAAAACAATCTAAAAAAAGATGTTGAATGGTCTCTAGACAATGACAGAAGTAGCACTTCTTGTCACCATTCCAGTTTCTTTGGGCCAGGTTATCCTTAGTTAAAATCACACCTTTTTTTAGATACCACAGAAAAGCTTTAATTTTCATAGGAATTTTAGTTTGCCATATATCTTGTGACACTCTAACCCCATTGTTAATTAATGCAACATACATGGATTTCACCGTAAAACTTCCAGATGTATTCAGCCCCCAAACAAAAACATCCCTTTCCTCCAGTAAGTTAACATCATGTAAAGAGGCAACAATTCTATACCAGTCCCTTAAGTTTACACCCACTAAGTTTCGGCGAAAAGAAATATTTAGTGGAGATGAACTAAGGACTTGTGCCACAGAATCTTGTTTTCTTCTTACAATATTGAACAATGCAGGAAATCTATCTTTAAGAGGTTTATTTCTCAATCAATTGTCTACCCAGAACCTGGTTTGTGTCCCATCTTTCCCTTTAAACGACCCAAAGCCCATAAAAGAGTCTTTGATATTCATTAAAGTTTTCCAGAAATGAGAGTCTATTGGTTTTTTGACACAGCTCCCTGGAGTCTTATCTTTGATGTATTTATTCCTCAAAAGTTCCTGTCACATGCCATCTTCATTCAATAGATTGAAAAGCCATTTACATAGCAAGCACTTATTTTGTATATCAAGATATTGTATGTCCAAACCGCCCTGAGATTTAGGTTGACATAATATTTCTCATTTGGCTAATCTATATTTCCGTTTGTGTTGGTCATTTTGCCAGTAAAATCGTGATCCGAAACAGTCTATTTTTTCTAGAATGCCTCTCGAGAGTTCGAAAAAGAACATCAAAAACATTGGTAAACTAGACAGCACCGAGTTTATCAAAACCAATCGACCCCCCTACCGTGAGCATTTTGCCTTTCCATCCACTAAGCCTCTTTTTGATTCTGTTCTCAATTGTTTGCCAATCTTTATTGTTTAGTTTCCTAGTGTTCATGGGTAGGCCATGGTAATGAAAGGGTACTTTCCAATCTCACAACCAAACAACTACGAATAGAACACTTCTTGATCTTTGGCTTTGCCAAAACAAAAGATTTTACTTTTGTGAAAATTTATTTTAAACCCTGATAGTTGTTCAAAGAAAATTCCTACCACCATTGCCAACCTCTGAAGCGCCCTGATTTCTCTGACCGAGCTTGGGAGCTAGCGCACCAACGCATTATCCAACGCACCGCCTTCAAGCTTGAGGACGTGCGCAAGAAGAAGAATCCTAAGGCACGGCGGAAATATCTCGACGCAGTGACCGCCATTGCCGGCCTGTAAATAGGCACGACCGGTGAGCCCTGGCAACAACCATCACCACAGCGAGCTCCGCTTTGAGCTAGAACACACCATCTCTCTCATTTTCTCTCCTCCCTTCCTCTACCGAGGTCCTGCTTGATTTTACCCAATTTGGGCGCCATGACCGCCATTGGAGCCGAGCTCAAATGTCTCCCTCTCCAGCACGTTTTTGGTCAATTAGAGCAGTTGGTGAGGCCATGGATCTCTCCTCTACCTCCTCCGCCATCCCTAGCCCTCTCAATCTCCCAATGTCGCCCTGCACCTGAGTGAAGCCCATCGCTGCCACCATTGTCGCTGCACACCATCAGCAAGGCAAGGCAGAGCGTGGCCACACCTTCTACATGCTCGAGCACGCACCGCACACAACATCGCACACTCAGAAACCCAGGTGTAAGGCCCAATGCGAGCAATCATATGTCACTGCACCGCTGGAACCTCTATGGCGAGCCACCGCCGCTGCCGCCACGAACACCCACCGTCGACAACAACTCCACCAAAAGCTGTGGCCTGGTCCCTGGAGTACCGACCACCGCATAACGTTGAGCTCTGGCCAAGAACAACGCTGGTGAAACTGATTCCGGCGAGCCCGTGGCCGCTGCCCTGCTCCTCCATCGTACCGAGCACCGTCGTTCCGTCGCCATCGTCCCTCCCTTTGTGTCTGATATGCGAGCCTAGACCCGAAATGACATCCCCGTCCGTTAGAGAGAGACGGCCAAGGATGGCTATTGGCGGTCCTTAATGATCAATTTTACCCGCCAATTAAGACATGAAAAGAGGAGAAACTAGCAATCTTGCACACATATGCATTTACTATTGACCCAATTTCACATGTATTTGGAGATTGTTGTTTTGCAGGACATAAACACGAATACATGGGAAAATGCATAAAAAGGCACATTCCAACAAAGCGTAAAACTCAATCGCGCAATGGAATAAAGGAGAAGGCCCATCTACCTAGAATATTTGAGCGAAATACTACCCAAGGAGCAGCCCATGCCATGCCAGAAGTCCACCACACGAAAGCGGTGGCCAGCTAGGCTAGACGGGGTGCGGCCGCACCCTGGGTACCACCTCTCGGGCTCTCCTTCCACGTGGCGCTCTCTGGTGGCCTCTCCATGGTGGTTGCATGGGTACATGCAAGAAAATCCCCCTGGGCACCGCCTTCAACTAGCTATAAATAGAGGGGGGGAGCTCCCCTCTAAAACACACTCTACACTTGAGGATTCCATCATATTTTTCATAATAGTGTCCCTGTAGGTGATCCCACCTAGTTGTAGTATAGAAAATAGGGAGAGAGGAGAGGAAGAGAGTGGAGGAGGAGCGAGGTCTGTCAGACCCTGCTCAACTTTAATTTGTACCTCCATGGAGCTGACTCAATTCTTGAGTAATATCCAAGTTATACTTTGATAATTCCAAGCTTTCTATTTGATTAAGTTGAAGTCTTACTTCACTTTACTTATGGGAACTCTGCTCGATCGAGTGCTCTAGTTATCACATGAGACTAGAGTAGTAATCGTTAGCATAAGCATGGTGTCTAGGCTAGTGTTTACCTGAGTTTGCGTCCAATCTCATGGATAGTTATGGTAGCCCCAGAGATGACAGCTCTGACCAGACCTTTATAATTAATCTTGTTCGGATTGGTGTTTCCTTAGAGCTTTTTGGCAGCTTGACCCGATCACCTCTTCTCAGTCTTTTTAAGGATTGGAAAGGTACTGTTGCTCCGAAGTAAGTGAGTTGAGGAAGCCTGAACCTTGGTTATCTAGTTATCTTGGGAAAACCTTAGAAAACCCCTCTACCCACAAAAACACTTCTTCCTTGGACGACATTGATCTTTTCTAGTTCACTTTTCGTTCCTCATGGAAATCGATACCTAGGAATGCTCTAGGTGAAAGTTATAGTGGTATCCGTGTGCTTGCGAATTTATCTGTTTGTGTTAACACATACCAGCAAGCTTTCTGGCGCCGTTGCCAGGGAACGGTAGCTGTTCTCGAATCAAACCAAGTTCATCTGTGTATCATTTTTTCTTTTACCCCCATCATATGCACCTTACCACCACCATCTCTACCACATGGATTCCACTCCTATCTTTAAATACTCTGCTCCAAAGGGCGAATCATTGAAGTTGTGGGATGGTGTAAGATTACCACCGATCAACACTATAAGCATATATATTCCCTAATTATATTCCGTACATTACATAGAAAATTAATAACTTGGCTTATTATCTGCCATGTACAACTATCAACTTCACTGAGGATGGAATTCTTGGCGGACATTTTGAAGAGTCATGTAAACGAATGTTTTGACGTTGCTTCTCTAAAGATCTCTAAGTCGTAGGTAGAATTGAACTTAGATGGTTAATACGAGAAATAACTTTTACTATGTCTTCTTATGTAAAAGTGTTTCCCGGATTATATACATGCTCAACTATAATTGTCTAAAAGTTGAACCATGAAAAAAAATCATTGGTTTTTTTCATGTGCATCCTAAGATAAAATCGTGGCGTTAGCACGAACATTATACTAGTGTGTGTGGTAGTGTTCTGGGTAGGACGTGGAGATGCTGGAGGCCTCGTCTGGACCTTCGGGTGGTTGGGACCTTGGGGCGGCAGCACGGATGGGACGAAGGCGGAAGCCTCCGCCGTCAGGCCTTCTCCTTTCGAGCAGGACGTGAATACTCATGGTGGGCGGAAGGATAAAGAAAGTAGAGATTAGGAAATAATAGGGAAAGAAAAATATATAAGGATACTGTTTATCCAACGTTTGTAAAAACAACTCCAGTTCCATCAGTGGAGCTGTTTATAAAGCTGAAGAAGAAAAAAACTAATACATTAATGGTTGCTTTGGCACTTTTGGATATAGCGTCCCTTAGCAGCTTTAGAAGCTGGGAGAATTTCTATTTTTAATCCTTTTTTATTTAATATTTTAATAATAATCGTTTCTAAAAAACCGGATTTAACCTTTTTGGCGTGACCAAATAATGTTGTCGCGCCACATGCATTGGCGCGGCAACATCCGCCACATTAGACGGTGTTTCCGACGTGGAAAACGCTGTCACGCCACTCCCGTTGATGTGATAGTGTTGTTCGGTCGTGCCACCGGGAGTGGCGTGACAAGACATAACTCTTTGATATGATGTCGGATGAAGATCACATTTATATGAAAATTGTAGCTCTCGATGATATCTACATAAAAGTTGTAGCTCTCGAAATTGTAGCTCTCGATGATGCTTTTTACATAAAAGTTGTAGCTCTCAATGATATCTACAACTTTGTTGTTTTAAGTTTTTACATTTGAAATTGTTAAAGTGTACGAAAAAATAATATAAAATTTCAGCAGCATAATAATCGCGTACTAGTGCTTGTCGTGTTAGAAAAATAATATCGTTTTCATATGGGGTCAAACGAAGATACATTTTATATCAAAGTTGTAGCCCTTAGTAAGATCTACGAGTTTATAGTTTTGAGTTTTTACATTTGGAGTCGTTAAGATGCTCAAAAAAATAATATAAAATTTCGGTCATTAATATGCTGCTAAAACTTTATATTAATCTTTAGAGTAGGTTAACGACCTTAGATATGACAACTCAAAACTATAAACTTGTAGATCTCACTAAGGGCTACAACTTTGATATAAAATGTATCTTCATTTTACCCTATATGAAAACGATATTATTTTTCTAACGCGATAAGCGCTAGTACGCGATT
Source organism: Saccharum hybrid cultivar R570 (assembly GCA_038087645.1). Classification (NCBI taxonomy): domain Eukaryota; kingdom Viridiplantae; phylum Streptophyta; class Magnoliopsida; order Poales; family Poaceae; genus Saccharum; species Saccharum hybrid cultivar. Next base: position 9,035,776 of record JAQSUU010000347.1, on the reverse strand, counting down.
ATTATGCTTTTGAAACTTTATATTATTTTTTCGTACATTTTAACGATCTCAAATGTAAAAACTCAAAACTACAAAGTTATAGATATCATTGAGAGATACAACTTTCATGTAAAATGTATCTTCATTTGACACCATACAAAAACGATATTATTTTTCTAATGTGACAAGCACATGTACGTGGTTATTATGCTCCTGAAATTATATATTAATTTTTTTGAGCATCTTAACGTCCTCAAATCAAAAAACTCAAAACTATAAAACTGTATATGTCATTGAGAGCTACAATTTTCATATAAATTTCATCTTCATCCGACGTGGTATCAAAGAGTTATCACTTTTCAAAGGTTTTGTCCTATCATATCACTCCCGGTGGCGCGACAGAATAATACTGTCACGCCAGCGGACGTGGCGTGACAACGTTTTTCACATCGGAACGCCGTCTAACGTGGCGGATGTTGCCGCGCTAATGCATGTGGCGCGACAACGTTATTTGGTCGCACTAGTGCCGCTGGCGCGACCAAAAAAGTCAGATCCGTAAATTTTTTGAGCGATTATTATTAAAATATCAAATAAAAAAGGATTATGTTGACATTGTTTTTGGCACGTGTCAAGATGGTCAGAAGGGGCTAATCAGCAGAGGAAAAATTACTGTGTAGGTTGATAGCCGATGAAAAGGAGCTTGTAAAGAAGGCTGCCTATGAGTGGTGGCGGTGTATGGAGAAGTTAATTCAAATTGAAGTGTTGCCGATAAGGTTAAGGGTATTATTGCCGATGCCGATGAAAGAAGACTTAAAGGCTGCTGCCGATGAAACAGAGAGTGTGCTGATGAAAAAGACTTGAAAGCTGCTGCCGATGAAACATGGAGTGTGCCGATGGAAAGGAGGTCGATGAGGATACTATCGTAGTTGAGGCGGACTAGGGAGTAAAGATAGGAATTAATTTCCTTTTCTATGTTTATTAGAGTCTGAGTTGTATCAGAGTCATGTGTATCCTTAGATTTGGATTTATTGTCCTAGTCGTATTTGGTTACGTTTCTGTAGATCAGGATATAAATATAGAGTGAAGGGCAATGTAATAACCAATCAATCAATATCAAAAACCAGCTTTTACTCTTATTTGCATCTATTTACTTTTTGGCGACTTCGTCAATTTGCATACTTTTCCTTTTTACGAGTTCTCATCGATTCGGCGAGTTGCATTGCTCCAGTGCAATCTTCGACGATCCTCGAGTTCCGCGTGAGTACCTCTTGGTCGTGACTTCCGAGCGTATCGCTGTTGTCAGGACCAAAGTGCTCGTATCTTCATCCTTGTCGATTAACAAATCAAATCGACTAGCACGCTTTGGATATCGATTTCGGGTATTAGCCCTTTGTGTTTGCAGATCCACTTTTGTATCAACACATCTTTTGGCACGCCTGGTGGGACCAGATCTAATCAATATGTTCAACCCTGAGATTGATGCGGGGAACATCATCGCGGTATCAGAAGAAGATCTTAAGGAAGAACAGAAGCAGGCTATGGACAAGGCTATAGAAGAATACAGACAACTTTGCTTGAAGTCATTCAGCTTGAACAAGAGTGGACAAGTCATCCAGAAGCAAGATTTGCCGTTGCCTCGGCAAGTTACCTTTGATTCTAATCCGGGTAAACTTCAAGAGATGGTTAATTCTGCAGTAAATCATGCTTTAATTAATCACTCCAATGTGCTGTCCAATACTGTTCATAATGCTGTGGTTCAAACTTTCAAAGAAGGGCAAGCGTCACCTCATTACGTTGGGCCTGCCTATCATCAACCAGAATCACCATCTGTTATTACTCCATCGGCTCCCCCAGCCGTTGTGGGTACAGAGGTTTCTTCCCCTCCAGTATCAGCAGGCTTATCTAACGTACAGTCTATATTGATGCGATCAGATTCAGCATTATCAGGACGAGTTCAGCTTAATACAGATCTAACGGCATCGGCTTTATCAGGTCCTGTGCCACAGAGTAATCAGACTCCTGCTAATTGGTGGGGATACGGTATGTCTCCAGAGCCATCTGCTTTTAACCCTGGATTACCTCAAGTGTTTGACACAGCAGGAAAAGCTCCTATGACATCGGCTGGTTCGCCGATAGCTCAAGTACCTCAATATATTACAGCAACTACTATGCAACCAACTCTAGGAGGTTTCCAGATGCCTTTGGGTCAAACATCTAATTCAAGTCTATCAGTAAACTTGTTACCGATGCAACAGAAGGTTCCTACTGTAAGTTAACCTAGAGTCCAGGTTATACCTCAAGCTGGTTGTAATTATCCAGCAATGACAACAAATTACCAGCCATCGGCAAATTTTGTACCGATGAACGCTAATAATAATTGGTCAGGGCAGTTTCCAACTCAACATACAATTCAGCCAAATCAGCAAGCTGCAGGGATTCATCAAGGTCATATGCACGCTGGTTTTCAGAATCAAGCATCGGCAGCTCAGCCGATGAATCCTTTCTTGCAGGTTAATGGACCACAAATAGTGGCAAATATGCCAATTGCTGGAGATCGTGGGCCACAAAGATATGCAGAGGGGTATCAGCAAGTACCTCCGGTGGAAATTCAGCCATATCGTCAACAAGATGTTGATGCTTTTTGGGCCGATAAAATAGCAGAAATTATGAAGGATCAGTTTGGGATCAAGCCCAAGGTCAATACATATTCTTATCGGACTCCATATCCTCCGGCATATGATTTAATTCCTCTCCCAAATCGGTACAAGGTGTCAGATTTCACTAAGTTCTCTGGGCAAGATGATACATCAACCATGGAACATGTTAATCGCTTCATTATTCAATGTGGAGAGGCAGCTAGTAGAGATGAATTAAGAGTTCGTTTGTTTTCATCATCTCTGTCTGGATCAGCATTCACATGGTTTATTTCATTACCGCCAAATTCTATTATTACTTGGGCTGATCTAGAAAAAGCAATTTCATAAATATTTCTTTGCTGGAGTTCATGAAAAGTTGAGACAGCGCACTGATGAATCGGTGGAAGGCTTTGTGCAAAGGCTACGAGATGTAAAAAATAAGTGTTATAGCCTGGTATTGGATGATCGGCAACTTGCCGATTTGGCCTTCCAAGGATTGTTGCCACACCTTAAGGACAGATACGCTTCTCAGGAGTTCGAAAGCCTAAGTCATCTCGTGCAAAGGATTTCTGATCAAGATACTAGGGTTTTTGAACCCAAAAGGAATTGGAACAAGAAGGTTTCATTTGTCGGAGAGGTCGAAGATTCTAATTCAGATGAAGAACCAGTTATCGGTTTGGCTGAGTGAGTTAAGAATAAAAAGCCGATATCTTGTCCCTTTGGTCAGAAAGAGCCAGAGAAGTTTACTTTCGACATCACCAAAGCCGATAAGATATTTGATCTTCTGCTTCAAGAGGGCCAAATTAAGCTGTCACCTAATCATGTGATCCCATCGGCAGAAGAGTTGAAGAAAATGCTATATTGCAAATGGCATAATGCAACTTCACACAGTACAAATGAGTGCAAAGTGTTTAGACAACAGTTACAATTAGCTATTGAGTCTGGGAGAATTAAATTTGGTAATTCCAAGATCCAGAAGGCGATGAAACTTGATCAACATCCTTTTCCAGCAAATATGTTGGATGCTAAAGGAAAGACTAAGGTGTTGACATCAGAAGCTACTGAGAAAAATGCATCAGTGGATCCCCAACATCGGATAACTACCGATGATGCAAAAGGCAAGGGGCTACTAAGAGAAAGTGGCAGTTCTGAAAAGCCTCCTCGATCTGGCATTGTGATTACCCATCAAAGGCAACAGGAAGGCTGGCGTCAGCGAAGGGACCGATATCGACAACAGCAAGAAGAAAGACGTCGAGAGGAGTGGAATCGGCATAAGGATCATTGGAGGTGTCCATTTTTTATTCATTGTTGGGAAGAAGGTATTAAATTACCTACTGTTGAAAATTGCCTAGAGTGCAATGGTTATTATGGGGTTAATCGTCTAGAAAGGAGGTTTCAATCTGGCAATCAAGGTTTGTCCATCAATGAGCCGATCAGAGGTAAAGCATCAGTACATGATCGACTGGGGGTAGTCTTAGTGTACATGAGAGGCTTGGTAAACGCGTTGCATATTTTCCAAGAAACCAAGAGGAGCTTGAAGAGATGGCAAACGCAAGAGTTCCTGATGAAGAAATATTTTACAGGGATCCTAATATACGTCGTGTAGAGTCAACCAGGACCTATTATCAGCCAGTTTGGAAAACTAAACTTCCTCAATGGTGTCCAGAAGGTTTGACAAAGACACAGAAAAGGAGGATGCAGCGAGAGCGTCAAGAGGACTTATACCAAGAAGAGAGTTCCTCCAATGAGAGATCTGGTAATCAGCAGTGGCAAATAAAGCATAAAAATAAAAGGCCCATCGACAGATGTCAATATGGTGTTTATGTTGCCGATGGAATTTTTGGCACTCCCTGATAATGAGGAAGAAGTTGTTTTCTCTGACCAAATAGCTCAATTAACGCTAGATCCAATGATGGCTGTTTTTGAGAAACCTGCCGATGATGAGAGACAGCATCTCAAGGCTTTGTTTGTGAAAGGCAGAGTTGATGGGCAGCCTGTATCTAAGATACTTATTGATGGAGGAGCTGCGATTAATATTATGCCTTATGTGATGTATCAGAAACTTGGTAAGGGAGATCAAGACTTAACTAAAACCGATATGATGCTAAAGGATTTTGAAGGCAATGTGTCACCGGCTAAAGGGGCAGTATGCGTTGAGTTGACCATCGGCAGCAAAACCTTACCGACGACTTTCTTTGTTATTAATGGCAAGGGTGCATATAATCTGCTTCTAGGAAGGGATTGGATTCATGCTAATTGTTGTGTTCCGTCTACAATGCATCAGTGCCTTGTACAATGGATTGGGGATAAAATTGAAGTTGTTCCTGGTGATTCTTCTTATATCATCGCATCGGCAGAATCAGACACTTATGAACAAACCAAGTGCATATCAGGAGAAGCTTGGGAAAAAGAGTTCCTCAAGGTTGCCGATTACGAAATTCCACCGATCCAAGCAGTCGGTTCTGAAGAAGAATTTTAATGGATAGGTTTGCCGATGATGGAAAATTAGGTCAAGGGTTTACATCGGCTGATGATTTAGTAGAAGTAGATATTGGTGAGGGCGATAGGCCAAGGCCTACTTTTATTAGTGCTAAGTTAAATTCCAAGTGTAAACAGCAATTAGTCGATTTGTTAAAAGAATATAAAGATTGGTTTGCTTGGGATTATACTGAAATGCCTGGATTAGACCGATCGATAGTTGAACATCGGTTGCCTATTAAGTCTGGATTTCGGCCACATCAGCAGCCAGCGCGCCGATGCAATCCTAATATACTTCCTGATATTAAGGCCGAAATAACTAAATTGATTGAGGCAAAGTTTATTCGGTAGTGTCGATATGCGGAGTGGATTTCTAATGTGGTTCCTGTTTACAAGAAAAATGGGAAACTTCGTGTTTGTATTGATTTCAGGAATCTCAATAAAGCCACACCGATGGATGGTTATCCAATGCCGATTGCTGATCTGTTGATTGATGCTGCAGCAGGACATCAAATTATCAGCTTCATGGATGATAATGCGGGTTATAAACAAATATTCATGGCTGAAGAGGATATTCCCAAGACTGCTTTTAGGTGTCCAGGTCATGTGGGATTATTTGAATGGATAGTTATGACGTTTGGTTTAAAAAATACCGGTGTTACTTATCAAAGAGCTATGAACTTTATTTTTCATGAATACATCGGCACATTAGTAGAGATCTACATCGATGACATAGTAATTAAGTCTGGAGATATCACAAAGCATCTAACCGATCTACGAAAGATACTGGAGTGCACAAGGAAGCATGGATTAAAGATGAATCCTAATAAATGTGCATTTGGTGTATCGGCAGGGCAATTCTTGGGTTTTATGGTGCATCAGTGGGGCATTGAAATTAGTAGAAAGTCTATTGAGGCAATCAACAAGGTGGTTGCTCCTGCCAATAAAACTGAATTACAATCTTTGATCGGTAAGATTAATTTCATCAGGAGATTCATATCTAATCTGTCGGGTAAGATCAAGGCTTTCAGTCCATTACTGAAATTGAAAGCCGATTAGGAATTTAGATGGGGAGATGAGCAGCAATTAGCCCTAGATAAAATTAAGAGTTACTTAACAAATCCTCCAGTGCTAGTTCCACCTCAACACGGAAAATCTTTCAGATTGTATTTGTAACTAATGATACTGTTATCGGTTCAGCTCTTATTCAAGAATTTGAAGGGAAAGAACGTGTTATTTATTATTTGAACAGACGGTTAGTAGATGCTGAAACCAGATATTCAGCTATCGAGAAATTATGTTTGTGTCTATACTTTTCTTGTATTAAGTTGAGGCATTATTTACTATCGGCCGAGTGTACTGTCATATGCAAAGATGACGTGGTCAAATTTATGCTGTCGATGCCGATATTAAGTGGTAGAATTGGCAAATGGATTTTAGCGTTATCAGAATTTGACCTATGTTATGAATCAGCTAAGGCAGTTAAAGGACAGGTTATGGCTGATTTTGTTACTCAACATTGCAACACAGTGGATTCTCTGGAGATTGCTCCTTGGACACTTTTCTTTGATGGGTCTACATGTGGTGAAGGAGCAGGCATTGACATTGTGTTAATTTTCCCTCAGGGGAAGAGGTATGAATTCTCATTACCGATTGTTGCTACATCAACAAACAATCAGGCTGAATACCAAGCTTTGATAAAAGGGTTAGAATTACTTAAGGAAGTACGTGCCGATGCTGTTGAAGTCTTTGGTGATTCTATGCTAGTTATAAATCAGTTGGCTGGGATTTATGAATGCCGAAGTGAAGTTATAATTTCATATTATGAGAAGTGTTTGCAGTTGTTGAAAGGGTTTAGGAATTTTCATCTGGAACATGTTTCTCGATTGCATAATGAAGAGGCTAATCGATTGGCTCAGCATGCTTCAGGGTATCAGCCTATTCAAGAAGTGTTAACATCGACAGTTGATACCGATGACTGGAGAAAGGAAATTATTGATTATTTAAAGAATCCATCTAAAAAGGTTGAAAGACGTATAAGGTTCCAAGCTACCAAGTATGTGCTCCTTGATGATGAATTATATTACCGTACCATAGATGGAGTTTTACTCAGGTGTGTTGGCATCGATGAATCAAAAGGCTTGATGGGTGAGATTCATGAAGGAGTATGTGGAGCTCATCAGTCAGCTTTCAAGATGAAATGGATGATCAGAAGGAATGGATATTATTGGCCGACTATTCTCGAAGATTGTTTTAAATATTTTAAAGGATGTCAGGAATGTCAAAAATTTGGTAATATTCAAAGAGCACCCGCATCGGCTATGAACCCCATAATTAAGCCTTGGCCATTCCGGGGTTGGGCTATTGATCTCATCGGTCAAATTTATCCACCATCGAGTAAGGGGCATAAATTTATTCTGGTTGCTACCGATTATTTCACAAAGTGGGTTGAAGCAGTTCCTTTGAAAAAGGTGATATCGGCTAATATGGTTGATTTTGTGAAAGAGCATATTGTTTACCGATTTGGTATTCCTCAAACCATCACTACCGATCAGGGTACCATGTTTACATCGAGCGAATTTGATGAATTTGCTATAGGTATGGGGATTAAAGTTTTGAATTCTTCGCCATATTATGCCCAGGCTAATGGTCAGGCTGAGGCTTCTAACAAAGGAATTATCAAGCTCATTAAGCGCAAAATTAAAGAATATCCTAAGAGGTGGCATACGGTATTAAATAAAGCCTTGTGGTCATATCGGATGGCGTGTCATGGTGCAACCAAGGTAACACCTTATCAGTTGGTATATGGACACGACGCAGTATTACCTTGGGAGATTAAAACTGGCTCTAGGCGAATACGTTCTCAAGATCAATTGACAGCCGATGACTATGATACCCTTATGAAAGATGAGTTGGAAGATGTAGCAGGTCATCGGTTAAAGGCTTTAGCTAGCATCGAAGAGAATAAGAAAAGGGTAGCCAGATGGTATGACAAGAAGGTGAAGGTAAAGGAGTTTGTCGATGGAGATTTGGTTTGGAAGTTGATTTTACCGATTGGGACTAAAAGTTCAAAGTTTGGCAAATGGTCGCCTAATTGGGAGGGTCCATATCAGATAAATCAATCTGTTCCTGGTAATGCATATATTCTCGAAACCCTCGAAGGGGTTGTATTTCCCAGAGCATTAAATGGAAAATATTTAAAGAAATATTACCCTAGTATCTGGATAGATACATAAAAGTATAATTGCCGATAACAATCCTATCGGCTAGAGTTAAAACAAAGTATTAATATCTTATTGCCGATGCACTAGATGAGAATTACAGGTTTAGCAAAGATTGGATAGCCGATATTGCACGCAGGCGAATTTCATTGGCTTCCTTCAATTCTTTAGCGTCTTCATCGGCAGCTCCCTCCACAGGCTTGAGTTTCTTTTTTAAGGTCAAGGCCTTGCGAGCTTTGACATCCCTTTCTTGCTGAAGGGTTTTGATGACGTCAGAAAGCTGGTCTTCTTCTTGCTTGACGTGGGTTAGGGCTGCTTCAACTTCTTTCAGTTCAGCTAGAAGAGCTGCTCTCTTTGCCGATAGATCCAGAATTTTCTGCTTAAGATCGGCACCCGAGGTTTGCAAGTTGCTGATGTTTTTGTGCTTCTCATCGGCAGTTTGTTTTAGCTGTAGCATTTCTTCCTTGAGCTGGGCTTGAGCTGCTCTATCGGCGATACGGTGAGCAGCCCATTGATATTGAAGTTGTCGGCTCTCTAGATGGACTGCTAGGAAGAGAATTTCTTCAACATCGGCAGGAACTTGGCCACGTATTGTCTTGAAGATAGTCTTTGCAGGATCTGAATCGTTTATCAATTGAGCAGTATCTTGTTGTAACAGATTCAGAAGGGCTTCTAGCTTGCCATAGATTTCTGCCCATATTGTTCCCAATGCCAAGGAAGAACTCGCTTCTTCTCCATCATCATCGGAGACGTCGATAGCAAAAGAAAACAAGCTATCGGGAGAATCTTGTTCCTGTGAAGAGAAAAGGAAGTCAGAGATTCTACTTAAGGATAGATATGGATATTATAAATCGAATAGGTCAATCGGTTTACCTGCTTCAAGGCAATTTCTTGGGCCTGGCTGGAGGGAGCAGCTTGAAGGGGGTCATGCGAAGGATCGGCAGAGGTTGCCGATGGGATGTCTTCTACGACCTCATCAGTAGGTTGCCCTTGGGGTAGGATGGTCGATGATATATTCTGTGCAGGAGGGTCAACTTGTTCAACTACATCGGTTGGCTGACTAATAGGTGTTGGAGCGGATGCAGGGACTGGCGTAGATTTATGTCGTTTTTGCTGAGCGTCGGCATCAGTTAAAGCTTTACGCTTTACTTGGATCTCAGTGACAATTGGCTGGGGGGCATCGGCACTTGTTGATTGAGGAGCTTGAGTGCTTGGTATGCTTGCCGATGTACCCATTTGTTGCTGCAAAACAAGTGTGAGATCGGATATTTAATAGATAAAATGTAAAGATATAAGGATACCTCTGAAGGCTGGTTGGAGGTAGTGGTGCTTGATGTTGGAGGAGTTGCCGATGACGATCCAGCCGCAGCTCTTACACCCTGATGGTTACATGTTAATATAGTTTGTATCTGCAGTGAATAAAAATAAACAAGGTTATTACCTTAAAAGCCTTAATTAGGCTTGTAGCGGCAGCCATTGGAGTGGCCCTAGATGTTGCCAGTTTTGATCTGGAGGTGATAGTCTTGGCACGGGTCCTCTGGAAAGTTAAAGCGGCTAAGGTGGGGGCGTTGTAGCCGATCACTGAAACTGGGGAGATAGGTTGGAGGTTGAAAGGTTTCTCACTCTTGCTCATGGATGGAACCGGGTCATCGGCCTGTTGCGAGAAAGATTAGCTGCCGATATATGAAAAAGAAGAAACAAAAGAAAGTTAAAAGAAACTTACTGCATCGTCAGGGATGGCGTAGTCGGGATCGATCATGTGCCGATATGTATGGACGGATGTTGAGAATAATTGTTCCTTCCACTCTTGCCACCATTGCTTATATGATTCTGTAATAAAAGACGCTGGTGACCAGGCGGAGAGATCGACATTTGAGATATCGGCATCGGGAGCGAGTCTTACTACCCTGCTCCACTCAGTTCCGATGGTGATTGTTTCTCTGGGCTTAATCACATCGGCAAAGCACAGCTTGATTGGCAGTTGCCCAAAAGCCAGTTGACGAGATACTACCGATGGATTGTAGAACTCATAAGTAGTATTGGAATTTTTCCCACTACCAAATGTGTTCACCGGGATTGCCCTGGGAGTAATGATGGCCATCATAAGCTCATTATCTTGGTTCAGCTCGTCATCGGCAAAGTTGAAGAGAAGGGGGAACTTGTTATCTTCATCAATATAGGGTACCCAAGCCCTATGATCGCGAGGGAGACCATTGTAGAAGTTCTGGAAAAATCTACCAATTTGATCTTCATTAGCCTCTGTTCCAGGGAGGACAATTATAGCTTCACCGAAGTTGAGAGGGGGGCGTGTTGCTGATTCCTCATCTCCAAGGACATAATCTTCGGTGATTTCTTGTGGGAATTCTTGGGCGAAGAAATTCCACTGCAGACGTTTATGCATATGGGCGTTTAGCCACATATTGATGAACCACCATGGGCCTCCCAAATTGCCGATGGGTTCACCAAGTAAAAGCTTCTGAGATACTTGGTGGAGGAGGTGGTAGGTGGAGCTCAGAAGGTATCGGCCGAGCGGGAACCTTACACCGTTGGCCAAGAGTTTGGCTGCAGGAAGGAAGGCGTTGGTTGGTGCTACCGTGACCACAGAAGATAAATTTCTCCAGCCACATATTCAAGAATATGGCGTGTTCCCTCTGATTGACAGTACCAGTCCCTTGGTATTCCTGGATGTATCCTGTCCAGCCGCCGATGTTGCGTGTGTTCACTCTATATTCAGCTTTTCTGCCATAGATGGAGCCTTCGTCGACAGTTGAGATATCTAAGCCAGTGAGCATGTATACATCGGCAAGAGTAGGGGTGGATGGACTATGGCCAAACATAAAGGTATTTGTGGTGTCTGACCAGAAGTGAGCGGCGGCTATCATCATGGATTCATTCTTTTGCATATCGGCAATAGATAGCCTAATACATTGGTCTATCTTCCGCTCTGCCCAGTACACCTGCATCGACCTGTTAACCCTCAAGTACCAATCTTTCCACCCTTTGGTGGGTTTGGGCCAAGATCGGAATGTATCCTTCCATAGATTCAAAGAAAAATTTTGAGCTTTGAAGGGAATTCTGTTAGCTTCTGCATTGATCAAGTCAGTTGGATCTGGGTCGCCCATTGGACCTAGGCATTGGAGGGGAGGTTGATTGGTTGGAATAACCAATTTGTTGTGTAGTTCCTAAGTTCGGAAGATCAAAAGAATGGAAAAAGAAGGAAAATTACCAACTGTAAGAACTCGCAAAGACCAAATAGATCAAGGTAAAAGTAATAGAAGAAAAACGAACCGCGGGAACGTTGAAGTTTATCGCCATTGCTCTGAGAAGGATGAGGGCACAAGCTGGGGATTTGAAGTTGACGCTGGAAGGAGCTCTAGTGGGTTGAAGACGCGCGGTTGTTCGTTAAGGTTGCTGCCGGAGAGAGAATGCCAAAGGTCGAAGTTTGAAGGTAGAAGACGAGCGATCCGGAGAAATCTATTTATAGGCCGCTTGGAGTAGGGGTATTCTTGACTTATCTCTATGCCGCGCGCGTGTGGATCGAGGTGGTTCAGATGGATATGGTAACTATTCGCACGACAATCAAGGGATTGTACAGAAGATTTGATGGCAAGTAATCATGACTTGGAAGAGATCTTGGTACAGGATCTTTCAGTTCTAAAATGGTGGTGTTGTTATGATAAGATCTTACCGATGGGTTGTTATTTTGGTATCTCAACCGTAATTGGGGCAAGAATAGTTGGAAATTGTGCGATATTTACTGAGATGCATGAATCAGAGCTAAATTTGATTAAATTCGGTAACAGATTATGTTATGCTTGGAGAATGGATTGAGAAAAATAGGTAACAGCAAGCATTATCTGGAGTAAATTTCGGAGCATCAGTATCTTATACTCTAAAATTGGGGGGCATGTGTTGACATCGTTTTTGGCATGTGTCAAGATGGTCAGAAGGGGCTAATCAGCTGAGGAAAAATTACTGTGTAGGTTGATAGCCGATGAAAAGGAGCTTGTAAAGAAGGCTACCTATGAGTGGTGGCGGTGTATGGAGAAGTTAATTCAAATTGAAGTGTTGCCGATAAGGTTAAGGGTATTATTGCCGATGCCGATGAAAGAAGACTTAAAGGCTGCTGCCGATGAAACAGGGAGTGTGCCGATGAAAAAGACTTGAAGGCTGCTGCCGATGAAACATGGAGTGTGCCGATGAAAAGGAGGTCGATGAGGATACTATCGTAGTTGAGGCGGACTAGGGAGTAAAGATAGGAATTAATTTCCTTTTCTATGTTTATTAGAGTCTGAGTTGTATCAGAGTCATTTGTGTCCTTAGATTTGGATTTAGTGTCCTAGTCGTATTTGGTTACGTTTCTGTAGATCAGGATATAAATATAGAGTGAAGGGCAATGTAATAACCAATCAATCAATATCAAAAACCAGCTTTTACTCTTATTTGCATCTATTTACTTTTCGGCGACTTCGTCAATTTGCATACTTTTCCTTTTTACGAGTTCTCATCGATTCGGCGAGTTGCATTGCTCCAGTGCAATTTTCGACGATCCTTGAGTTCCGCGTGAGTACCTCTTGGCCGTGACTTCCGGGCGTATCGCTGTTGTCATGACCAAAGTGCTCGTATCTTCATCCTTATCGATTAACAGGTCAAATCGACTGGCACGCTTTGGATATCAATTTTGGGTATTAGCCCTTTGTATTTGCAGATCCACTTTTGCATCGACAGATTAAAAATTAAAAAATCCTAAAAACTGCCCTACTACTGCATCGTGAGTGCCTTTAACGCCCGAATAACGAAGACCATCCAACCATGGTTTGTTGGCGCCGTCGATTGGACATTTATTCTAGTCATCACTGGCCATTGAATTGGTGCAGTCATTTAAAGGGAACTGATATGATCGATGAACGTACCGACGACCTTGACTTAAGCCAAGTGCGTGTACTTCCTTCCTAAGAATCAAACATTACCGGTTTATGGTTTTGTCTATTAGGTTTTTTATTCTCTTGTACCTGTACAAATTGTAATGAACTAGAACTATAATTTAACATAAAATATATGCAACAACCGTCATTGGAAAGACAGTAAGTCCCTTAATTCCTATGCTCTGGTCCTACATCGTGAGTGCCTTGAGTGCACGAACAATGAGGACCGTCGGACCCGTGGGTTGCTGGCGCCATGCATTGAACATTAATTCTAATCATCACTGGCCATTGAATTGGCACAGTCATTTAAAGAGGGAACTAATATGATCGATGAACATACCGACGACCTTTGGCGTGTTCGCTGGTCTGGTCCATCCAGACCAGCCGGCTGATCCCCTCAGCAATTTCAGCCAAGTTCAATCAAGTTCAGCACCAGCGAACAGATTCCTTGACTTGAGCCATGTGCATGCAGGGTGTGTTTAGTTGGTGGGGTGAAAAATTTTAGGGTGTCACATCAGATGTTTCAAGAGATATCAGAAGGGGTGTTCCGATACTAATAAAAAAAACTAATTACATAACTCGTCTGGAAATCACGAGACGAATTTATTAAGCATAATTAATCCATCATTAGTACATATTTACTGTAGCACAACGTTGTCAAATCATGGATTAATTAGGCTCAAAAAAATTTGTCTCGCAAATTTATCCCAATCTGAGTAATTAGTTATTTTTTTACCTACATTTAATACTTCATGCATGTGTCCAAACATCCGATGTGATAGATTGAAAAATTTTTAGGGAGGAACTAAACACCCCCGTATTTCTTGGCTGCGGATCAAATTTTATTGGCTCTTCAGTTTTGTCTAACGGATTTTTTATTCTCTGATCTAAACATTTATAGATTATATCTACAGAAATTGTAACAAACTAAAACTGTAATTTTAATATAAAATATATGCAACAACCTTCGTCTGAAAGGAGCTAAAATTCCGACACCTGAATTTTAGCAAGTCCCTTAACTCTTATTCGAAACTGACCTGGTACTACAATGTGAGTGTCTTGAGCGCACAAATAATGAGGACCATCCAACCGTGGGTTGTTGGCGCCATGCATTGGACAGTTATTCTAGTCTACACTAGCCATTGAATTGGCACAGGGGAACTGATATGATCGATGAACGTACCGACGACCTTGACTTGAGCCATGTGTATGTATTTTGTGCCTACGGATCAATTTTTATCAGTATTGTGATTTTATCTTACGGCCGGATTTTTTATTTTCAGATCTAAAAAATTATAAGTTATACCTATATAAATTGCAACGAACTAAAACTTCAATTCTAACATTAAATACGTGCAATAACCATCGTTTGAAAGAAAGCTATAATTTAGACGGCCCCACTCGCTCTATCGTAGCAACAAATTGGCAAATGAAAATAAATATCCAATTTATTCGATATATAATTTATAATTTAATTATGAATATTACAAAATATGTATTTTTTATTGATGTAATTTATTGTATATATTATTGTAATTTCCATATGAATATTATATAAACTAGGATCGTGCCCGTGCGTTGCAACGGGAGCAACAAAACTTTTGAGATGCTTGGTCTCATTGAAGAATTCTCGCCAACCCTAAATCAAGACGGTGGTTCATGTCTATATGTTTCCATGCAATGTTTTTTCGTGAATTTAATTTTAAGATTGACTAAGACTAACACAATCAAAGTTTTTTCAAATTAATTATTTGTCGAAAGGTGCTTTGTGATACAACAGACATTGAACTCATTGTCTTCCATTCTTTCTATTATTGTAATGCTCGCCTGATTAAGATGAATTTCAAGATCTACCGAGAGGGTTTCTCACCTCTACATCTTGCTACTCAATTCGATGATGTACATTACAATGCACATAGATTTCATGATACATCTGTTGACAACCAAAAATATTCATTTTGTGAAGTTGTCAAAATGTGTAACGGACTGCACCGTTGTGTTCCTCTCGTCGAGATGGTCAAAAAAACATATATGGAACGTCCAATTTGAGGTCCGGATGAGAGAGTTATGCCTCCGAGAAAATGTATGAACTACCGGTACTACCAGTCCGAGATCACCGGTACTACTGGCTTGAGAAGGTTTGGCGCAGATATGAATTACCGGTACTACTGGTCCGAGACCGGTACTACCGATGGATGGCGGAAGGAGGCGCAGTTTTGTGTGAAAATGAACTACCAGTACTACCACCGGTACTACCGGCGGAGCCTGACCGATACTACCGGTAGGGTCTGTTCCGAATCTAACTCTCAGGTCTCGAACCGATTTGTTTCTAGATCAGTTTTTGGACATGGAAAACTTAGAAAATAAGCCTTGGAGAGGTTTTCTACTGGGATAAGACCACCCCCTCTATATATATGAGAGGATCATGGCCGATTGAGTTCTCATCTATCCAATCGTCATAC
This sequence comes from Saccharum hybrid cultivar R570, assembly GCA_038087645.1. NCBI lineage: Eukaryota > Viridiplantae > Streptophyta > Magnoliopsida > Poales > Poaceae > Saccharum > Saccharum hybrid cultivar. The sequence continues at coordinate 9,020,075 of JAQSUU010000347.1, read as the reverse complement.
AAACAAATCAATCTACTCCTTTTACCCCTTTTCTCTTCTCCTTCAACCTCTATGTTGTTCATCCCTTGATCCACGATTAAGGATGATGTCCTAGGCTTGCCGGCCAACCTAGGGCAATCCGGCGACGTCCTTGCCCTGACGGGGTCCCTCCCGTGCGAGAGCTTCGACGGTTTCTTTGCTAGTTTGCCTGAAAACTAACCAGTTCTTCGTCACGTAAGCACGACTGGTTATCCTTTGGTGGTTTGCTTATAAACCTCTCTGTGTATCACCACGTAAGAGTGACATCCTTGCTGCATTCTTTGGTCCGTAGCGGCCCGGGCGTCCAATGCCCTTTCTGGTGTGTGATTCGGATCACATCCGACGTCAACAACATCTAAGAGCCAACCCTCTCTGTTTTAGTGTTTGATCTTCATTACCTTCATAAAATAACTAAGATTAAGAACCAGTCAGAAAGATGGAAGTGTCATAAGCTAATATTACTTACTAACCTCATAACAAACTATACTAATTACAGCCATCAAGGAGTGACTTATGTTATGGCTTGATAATTGTCTTTGCAGTAATCAAAGGAAAAGTAATTACCGAATTGATTGAAATATACCAAGAAATTAAAGCCAGTTAAACAATAAACCTGTTGTTCAGGTGGCAAAGGGCACCAAATATTGTGGACTCATGCATTTGACAGTCCACTCCATCCAGGCACCTGTTAAGAAGTATTATGGAGAATGAAACATATGCACCACAGAAATTATAAAAACAATTAGCTTCCAGTTGAGTAGTTGACCATGCTGTAATGAAAATGTAATTATAAAAACATTATGGTCTTGATAATTGATCATGCAAAGGGAGACTATCTAGTCTCATACACATCCTAAGAAATTATCAACAACTATCAGGATAGTTTATTAGAATGTCTCCATAACAAACAAAACACTGAACCAACCTATGGCAATGCAAAATGTATGGAACACTAGTAGAAAAGAGTACAACGCTGACGCCCCCTTTTTATACCACAGGCGGTTTTAGTTATCACGCGCCTATGGTATAAAAAGGGCGGTCTCAGAGCTGCCAACCGCCTGTGAAGATGCATTACCATAGGCGGTTGGCTTAAGCCAACCACCTGTGTAAATGTTTTATTTACACAGGCGGTTGGCTGCCAACCGCCTGTGTAAATGTCCGCCTGTGTAAATGAAACATTTACACAGGTGGTTGGCTTAAGCCAACCGCCTGTGGTAATGCATCTTCACAGAATGAAACATTTACACAGGTGGTTGGCTTATGAATATGCATTACCACAGGCGGTTGGCTAATCCAACCGCCTATGATTTCTCTGGGTGTAAATACCCCTTCTTCCTCCCCGAGCAGCACTGTATCTCGCAGTCACCTTCCATTGGAGGCGATTTTGGAGGTTCAGATTTTACAAAATACAAGGGGGGAGGTTTTGATCTTGATTTCTTGGAAGGAGGTTGCCAAAAAAGGTTAGTTTATGTCCCAATTGCCTCAATTTGCTCATTAATGCTCAATTAGAGCCACTTTTGGATCTAGGGTTTCACCAAAAGTGTGGGAGAAGAATAGCTAGCTTCTTGTCTTTATTTCTTAAGATGGTTAGATGAGGTTGCTCAAGATGGTTGGATAATGCCTCTCCTCTCTCCCTTTTCATGTTTGCTTCTTAATTTTTAGCTAGTTTATGCAAGATTGAATCAATGGCTAGTTTATGCTAGTTTACTTCAATATCTCTCCTTATTTCTCAATTTATGTTTTCCACATCTATACATTTCTAATGAATTGTGTGTTTCTATAATTATGCTATATACTTAGATTTTTTTAATTATGCAACTTAGGTTTTTTCCTTTAATCCCAAGCTAAACCATAAACCCTAAATAATAAACCCTAGATAAATCCTATCTAAACCCTAGATCATGAATGGTGTTTTACAGGTAGTGATGGAGAGGTAATTCTGGATGTATAATTTATCAAGACTAGATCCATCATACATAACTGAGGTTCTGAGGTTTATTGATGCTGCTAAGAACCATGCTTCAAGAACAAGAAAGACGCACATACATTGTCCATGCATGGATTGTAGAAATTTTGTTGTATCTGATGACATTCAACAAATCCTTACTCATATGGTTCGTCGAGGATTTATGAAGGATTGCTTGATTTGGACAAAGCATGGAGATGGTAGCTCTGCGCCTTATGCAACTGGAATTCCTACGAGCATCGATACCGATGGTCCAGAAGTGCTTGTTGATGGGTTTGAGTTCGTACACGAGACACAACAACCTGACATCGATGGTCTAGCTGCTGAACATGTTGTGCCAAATGTTCCTGATCATGGTTTCGCTGGAGGAAATGAAGATGGCACCGAAACTAACATGGTTGCGAAAGATTCAGAATTTCTAGAGGCAATGTTGCGTCGTCATGCGGAAGATCCATCAGTCTTCTTCATGAAAGGTATGGAGACCCTGATGAAGGCAGCAGAAGAGCCTTTGTAAGATGAGTCTAAGGGTAGCACCAAAGAGTTCACGATGCTGCGGTCTGTGCTAAAGTTGTTGGTGTGCAAAGCTAGATATAGTCTTTCTGATGCTGGCTTCGATGCGTTCTTGAGCATTATCGTAGACATGCTTCCTAAGGAGAACAAAGTGCCTGCTAACACGTACTATGCAAAGAAGCTAATCAGTCCACTCACGATGGGTGTTGAGAAGATCCACGCTTGTAGAAATCACTGTATCCTATATCGAGGTGATGATTATAAGGACTTGGACAGCTGTCCGAAGTGTGGTGCAAGTAGGTACAAGACAAATAAAGACTACATAGAGGAAGAGTGTGCTGCCTCCATGTCTAAGGGAAAAAAACGAAAGAAGACCCAACAAAAGACCCAGAAGAGTAGTTCAAAACCGATGGCCAGCAGTGGAAAGATTTCAATGAAAACCACAAGGACTTTGCAAGGGAACCAAGGAATGTTAGGTTCGCGCTGAGTACTGACGGAATGAATCCATTTGCTGAGAGGAGCAGCAAGCACATCACATGGCTGGTGATCCTCACCATCTACAACCTTCCTCCATGGTTGATGTAGAAGAGAAAGTACCTTTTGCTAACCATTCTTATATCTGGACCTACACAGCCTGGAGTTGATATGGATGTTTTCTTAGAGCCCTTAATGCAGGACATGAAGATACTGTGGGAAACAGGTGTTCAAATGTTGGACGAGTACCGCAAAGAATCATTTATGCTCAGAGCAATTATCTTTGTTACGATCAATGACTACCCTGCTCTCTTTACATTATCAGGGCAGTTCAAGGGGAAGCTTGGTTGCGTGGTATGCATAGATGGCACCGCTTACGTGTACCTTACTGCATCTAAGAAGATAGCGTACATGAGGCACAGACGCTTCTTATCGAAAGGACACAAGTACCAGTAGAAAAAGATGGATAAGTACTTTGACAATAATAGTGAACTACAGTCTACTGCTCCATTTGTTTACAGTAAAGGCAAAAAAAGTTTTCAGCATAGTCAGCAAACTCAAATTTGTTTTCGGGAAGAAGACAAAAGACGGAAAACCAAGAAAGAATGTCAAACCAGCTCCAGGGGCTACATTCAAGAAGAAGTCTATTTTCTTTGAGTATTTGGAATACTAGCCAGAGTTAGACATACGCCACGCGATCGATGGTATGCACGTTCAGAAGAACGTGTTTGAAAGTCTAATTGGCACCTTGCTAGAGATGAAGGGCAAGACAAAGGAAGGACTAAATTCACGCATGGATATGGTACAGTTAGGCATAAAAAAAGAACTTCACCCTGTTTGGCTAGAAAATGGCAAGTACCACCTTCCTGCAGCAAGCTACAACCTCAACAATGATGAGAAACATGCAATGTGTGTGTGGTTAAAGAAATTGAAAGTCCCATCTGGATTCTGCTCTAGCATACGGAGTATTGTGTCAATGAAAGACCTTACACTCACCAACTACAACTCACATAATTGTCATGTCATGCTAACTACTTTCCTCCCTATTGCCATCAGGGCTATAAACCCAGTGTGGATAAAGGTTGCAGTCACATGGTTCTGCTACTTCTTCAATAGGATCTCACTGAAGGTGATAGACTGTGATGAGTTGGCGTCTCTTAAGGAATTTGCAGTGGAGACAGTGTCACAGTTTGAGATGTGTTTCCCCCAGCATTCTTCGATATGATGGTTCACCTTGTGGTGCACTTGGTTTCACAAATAGAGGCACTGGGTCCCATGTACTTGCATGAGATGTGGACGTATGAGCGTTTCATGTCAATACTAAATGTCTATGTATCAACTCATGCTCATCCAGAGGCGTCTATGGTAGAGGGGTACTTAACCGAAGAGGCTATTGAGTCCGGAGGTCCATTCTACAATAGGGTCCTAAAAGACCAGGTTGCAATAGGTCTACCTCCATCACGACACGAGGGTAGGCTGACTGGAAGAGAGAGAATGGGAAAGTAAACATTGCTCCCAAACGATTACAATACAGTTCTTATAACATCCCAGTTTTTCCAAAAACCAAAAAATTGCAACTGAAATTTTTTTCGCAATTAAACCCATGTTTGGTGAGTGACATGTAGGAAAACACCCTGTAGTTGCACAAGTAGCACCTAGGTAGAGCCTTTGCATTGCATCATATAATTAACCTGTGAGTTGGCTCTCTCTTGGTTTATGTGTTGTCAATAAAATCAACGACTTGATTTACTTTTAAATTAATCTTGCTAATCAATTTATTGTGAATTAATTAATTAACCTAAGTGCCTACCCTTGGAAAGGACTCCTACCCCTAGACCCCTAGTGTCTACCACCTAAGGGTACATACATGTTTGGCACACATGTATACACATATAGAAGCCCTTGGCTTAGCTAGAAATGGAATGAAGGAAATGGAAAAGCCCTTAGTCTTTAGGAGGAAATAGAAAAGGCCATTTCGTCCTGAGACGCCTGGCTAGCCCAGCGGCTGCCCGCCTTCACTCTCCAGCCCAGCCCGCCAGCGCGTGCGTGAGCCTAGCAAGCAAGGCCAGCCTAGTTAGGCCACGGCCCAGCCGCTCGCTCTTCACCACGACGCAACGCTGCACTGCTGCCTCCAGGGACTGCCAACCGGGCCCCCCCGTGCCTCCAGGGACTGGCCAGGTTTCGCCGCCGGCGAGCCGCTGCGGTGGGAGGCAGAGCCCCTCTTTCCCCTAGACCACTGCTTGTACTACTGGTGCACCATGAGCCTAGAGAGGAGAAAAGGAGGGTGAGCTCGGTCCACCGCAGGCCGAGTCAGTAGCCTATAGACCGCCCCTGCGCGGCCACCATGGACCAGCCCACCATGAACCGTAGCCTAGTTTGGGCCCAAGCCGTGACGTGGCCTCTTCACGGTTTGACACATGTCCGGGCCGAGCGGCCCAACCCGGCCCATCCAGACCCGATCCAGGCCCGGTCCGCGTTAACCGTTGACTGGTCAACATTGACCATTGACCTTGGTCCCACTTGTCATCCACTGTTCACCGGGACCCCACCTATCTCTCTATGATTCCCCTCTAACCATCCAGAAGTCGCCACGTGTCACCCCCAGATTAATCAACCTGTTTTTCCTTTTTCAGAAATTATTTAAATCTTCAGAAATTCATAATTAATTAACCGTAGCTCAGAAAAATGCCAAACCAGAGTCCAAATTTTTTCTAAAAATAAGCTCTACATCATAGGCCTATGTTTGAGTGCATTTGGCTCTTTTGGTTTTCAGTTACTTCTTTGTACACCTCCATAGGAGCCGCTAACACGGCTATATGTTACATTTGGCAGACCCGGAGGAGCCACCGACTGAGGAGTTCGACCCCGACTACACCGACGACTTGGGTGATGACCTGCCAGGTGCCACGCCCCACCCATTCGTAGATCCTATTACGCATTGCAAATACTTAGAATTGCTAGTGACTTACCTTTATGTCTTAATATTACTGATAGGTTGCATGGTAGTTTACTGCTTTTGAGCCACTTACCTTGTTGCAACCTTACACCAGCTCACCCCGCTGTTAGATTAGATGCTGCTATATTACTTGTTACCACTGCTTTACTCTTACTTGCATTATATCTGTGATGTGGTGCTGGTGAGTGAGAGGCGTTCGAGGTAAGGCACGAGGTGCCGTTAACCTGATAATAACCTGATAATGAACCTAGGGAGATCTTGGCGTGAGTCTTGGGTGTGTGGTGAGGGTCGATTCGACCGAGCAGGATCTATGACGAGTCGGAGGACAAGTCTTGCCGGAGGATGCTACCTGGGTGTTCGCCATGTCAGGTGCCTATGGCGGGTACATGTGACAGGGAGAGGTCCCGGGGTGGAGTGTCTTCGTGGGATGAAGCCCCGGGACGGGAGGTGTTGTGATGGCATGGGGTGCCGGGTGTTCCGTTGAGCGGAAAACGGTTTCCCCTTTGTGAAGATGTCCTGCTTAGTCACCCTAAGGACTGATATGTCCATGGATCGGGTCTTAGGAATCCTTGCACGCCCACTCACTTCTGTGGGGAGGAGACGGACGTTCGACTTGCTAGTGTGGTGCCACTACTATTGAGAGGTTAGCAGATAGTGTAGGGAGGTACGGGCATGAGGACCCACACCCTCCCAAGACAGCGTAGTACTCAGGGGCCAAGTAGTACGTCTCACAGTCTTAGCGTGTTAGTGGTACTCCGACATGGCCCCAGTTCTGAGTGATAGGGTGGTACCGTTTCTAGTCGGTAGGCAGCCCAGAATCAGCTTAGACGAGGCATCGTCGAGGATGGCTATCTTGTGGGATGTGTAAACCTCTGCAGAGTTTCTGGTCGATCGATCGATACATATGCCGAACCCTTCAGCTATGGACCTTTCCTAAGTACAGCTTCACTTGACTAGATGAGAGGAGTCCTTCTACCTTCCCCGGGATTTCAGTGTGTGTTCCGGCCTTAGCCGTTGAGACATGGGCGAGAGGGAGTCGCCCGTGTCGATGAGAGAGTGAGTTGAGATGTGATGTGGTGGTGAGATATGTGTTGGGATGGGACAACATGTGTGAATGAGATGGGTTAAAATGTGATAAACTTATACTTTTAAAATATTGATTACTCGCATAGGAAACCACAGCCAAAGATAGGTCTTTTCTTACCCCCTTTGCATCCAGTTCCACAAAGCGAATGCATCATAGGGTGGGAGATGCGTGGCCAGTACCAAGTGTACTGATAGATTTTTGGCAGGCTCGGAGCCCGAGTTCAATGAGGAGGACGACTGGGAGGAGTAGGGGTTCGCCCTGCACTCAAGCTTGGTGCGAGAAGTCCTAGTTTCCGTTGCTGTCGTCGAGAAGTTGTTCCAGATGCTGTGTGTGAGCATGTCCGGCCCTGCGTGGCGATGATAATAATTAATGTAAACCTTCTATTTGTACTCTGATATCCGTGTATAACTCTGTTATTCGATTGAGATTTGGGTAATGGCATGAACTTGTTCATCCATTACATGTCAAATTTGTGGCATTCCCTTGGCGGAATGCAGGATCGTTTCAGTTCTTGAGGCACGTCACAGCGTCCTACATCAGCTATCGATAATGAGCATTTGATCAACCAACACATTAAAGAGGTTCGCGAACATAATCATGGGCGCATGGAAGAATGGTTAATGAAGGAACACAAGAATCGGTTCGCTTCGTGGCTAAGGGAGTAGGACATACCAAATGGGGAAACACTCGAGGAACGCACCATCAAGGTGTTAGCATTTGGACCATCACGCCAGGTTAGGACATGGCAAACCTATGACATTAGTGGCTTCACGTTCTGTACCAAGTCCAAGGATGTCGACGAAATGTGGTCGGCAGTCCATCGAGGGGTATGCCCGTGATGGTGATTTGTCGGTAGACAGGTGCGCAAGACACGAACCGGATGGTAACAGGACACAGGACACAAGATTTATACAGTCAGGCCGTCAGCATGACGTAAAACCCTACATCATGTGCTCTGTTATATTGTATTGAGTTATGTGGTGTATGATCTGTCCTCTAGTGGACCCTTGCCCCCTCCTTATATACTCTGAAGGGACAAGGTTACAAGTAAAGTATTCCATCTGGTACTATTACAATATCTAGTATAGCCTATAATCTTGCGATGTACGTCTTGATCTTACGGGCTAGACCACCTTAGACGTTGTGGCCTATATACCATCTTGTGGTACCGGGGGTTTATACCCCCACAGCTAGTCCCCGAGCGCCATATATTCTGATCCGACACGCCGTCTTGACCTTCTCCGAACAGTGAGGCTCGAGTCCTTGACGTCTTCGACCAATCAAAGCGGCATCCGAGCAGTTGTTGCAAGCGTTGTTGCCGGAGAAGTAGGTTGTCCGAAGAATGTATGGTGCTCTTTGAGAAAACAAAAAGATTTCTCCTTCCTGGTAAGTGTGCCCACTTGGATTTCTGTGAAGAAACGTAAGTCTTGAAGCGTAGCGTCTTTGATCCTCAGAGGTGTAGGGGTCAAAAAACAAGCACATTCACCGCAAGGTGAAGTGTGCCTACTTAGTCCCCCGAGCCTGATAATAGGTGACGTAGGCACGTGGTGCCAGGGTCTAAAAGAATAGAGCCCAAAGTCTTTAAAAACTCGATACTGAGATGCACTGGCAGGTGCATCGTACTGATGTAGTCCCCGAGCCTGCTGGAAGGCAAAGTATAAGCCTTGTAGCATGGTCTAAGAAAATAATGACCTCTCAACTGTATGTGAGTCAAATTTCACATGTAGCTGAGGAAATCAGGCCTCGAGCTGTGGGCCTCAAGCTGTGGTCGGAGAGTGGTCGAAGCAGTCCTCGAACACAGCGTGAGACGCGGTCAACGAATCCCCGAGCACTGGTCGGGTGGTCGAAGGCGCAGTCCCTAAGCGTTGGTCGGGTGATCGAGGAGGCGCACTGGTCGGGTGGTCAAGGAGTATAACGTGCTCGGTGGTCTGAGACAAGATGTGTTTGCTAGACCAGTCCCCGAGCACGGCTGGAAGCGCGGTTCGAGTGGCGAGAGCTCAGCTACGAGCGGCGAGAGCTCGGCGACGAGCAGTGAGAGCTCGACGAGGAGTGGCGAGAGCTCAGCGAGAGATCGGTGAGAGCTCGACGAGAGCTCAGCGAGAGGTTGGCGATAAGCGACGAGAGCTCGGCGACGAGCAGCGAGAGCTCGGCGACGAGCGGCGAGAGCTCGGTGATGAGTCCCCGGTGTGGCCGGAGACATGGTCGAGCAATGAGAGCTCGGCGACGAGCCTGACGAGGAGGGACGAGAGCTCGGCGAGGAGTCCCCAGTGTGGCCGGAGAGTGGTCGAGCAGTGAGAGCTCCACGACGAGTGGCGAGAGCTCGGCGACGAGCGGCGAGAGCTTGGTGATGAGTCCCCGGTGTGGCCAGAGACATGGTCGAGCTCTGAGGGCTCGGCGATGAGCCTGACGAGGAGTGATGAGAGCTCGGCGAGGAGTCCCCAGCGTGGCCGGAGACATGGTCGAGCTGAGAGCTCGGCGATGAGCTTGACGAGGAGGGACGAGAGCTCGGCGAGGAGTCCCCAGCGTGGCCGGAGACGTGGTCGAGCGGCGAGAGCTCGGCGAGGAGCGGCGAGAGCTCGGTGATGTGTCCCCGGTGTGGCTGGAGACATGGTCGAGCTGTGAGAGCTCGGCGACGAGCCTGACGAGGAGGGACGAGAGCTCGGCGAGGAGTCCCCAGCGTGGCCAGAGACGTGGTCAAGCAGCGAGAGCTTGGCGACAAGCGGCGAGAGCTCGGTGATGACCAGCGAGAGCTCGGCGAGAGCTCAGCGACGAGCGGTGAGAGCTCAGTGACTAGCAGCAAGAGCTCGGCGAGAGCTCGGCGAGGAGTCCCCGACGTGGCCGGAGACATCGTCAAGCAGCAAGAGCTCGGCGAAGAGCCTGACAAGGAGCGACGAGAGCTCAGCGAGGAGTCCCTGGCGTGGGCGGAGACGTGGTCGAGCAGCGAGAGCTCGGCGACGAGCGGTGAGAGCTCAGCGACGAGCAGCGAGAGCTCGGCGACGAGCGGCGAGAGCTCGGCGAGGAGTTCCCGACGTGGCCGGAGACGTGGTCGAGCAGCGAGAGCTCGGCAACGAGCCTGACGAGGAGCGATAAGAGCTCGGTGAAGATCCTGCAATATAAACGTTTATAATAATGTATTGTTGTAACAATGTAAGCTTGTTTGTGTTTTTTGGAAAAAAACGTTTAAAGCTTGTATAATGTGTGGAGGATAACTAAGTTAGGAACGTATAAGTGTTCTGTTTTAGTTATATCAGTTGGTAGACGCATCATCCTGTAGAATCCGTACGGCCCAGCCGGATCTATGGTCCGAGTGCGAGGCGCGAAGCCTGTTCACACGTAAGAGCGCACAGGTCAGACCAGGGAGCGTCCGCCGACCACCCGGAGCGTAGAGAGCGGGTCCCGTGCACGCGTAGGGAGAAGCTGGAGACGGGGCTGGCTCCGAGAACTCGAGAAAGGATGGTACTCTATCAACTGGTCTTTTATAAAATATTAATAGAAAGTGATCTTCAGGTAAGCACGTTAGAGTGGTTGGAAGAAATTGTATTAAATACGAATATTGGAAGTATACTTATCTTTGGACATAAATCTGGTCGGTGGCGATGAAGTTGTCGTAGCGCCTTTCCTTGCGGCGATTATTATTGCGACGTGGCAGGTGGTCGAGGCAAGAGGTCGTGGACGTAGTCGAAGCATGTTGGAACTGCTCTCCTGCCACTGAAGCCGCCGAGTCCGTCGTTGTCGAGTTAATTCTCGATATTCATCCCAGCGGGCTCCAGGGCGATGTTAGCGAAGTAGATCGCAAACGAGGGAGATGTTGTTACATGCAGAAAAATCAATCTGTATTAGATATTCAAAGAAAAGACTGATCCAAACAACAATGTAGAACGACTCACCCGGTTTTTAGTAGAGAATTAACGAAAAAAATTCTCATCTGGCTCGCCTGGGAGTCTGTACGCACAACCCCTACCTAGCGCGCCACTGTCGACGAAATGTGGTCGGCAGTCCATCGAGAGGTATGCCCGTGATGGTGATTTATCGGTAGACAGGTGCGCAAGACACAAACCGAATGGTAACCGGACACAAGACATAAGATTTATACACGTTCAGGCCGTCAGCATGATATAAAATCCTACATCCTGTGCTCTGTTATATTGTATTGAGTTATGTGGTGTATGACCTGTCCTATAGGGGACCCTTGCCCCCTCCTTATATACTCTGAAGGGACAAGGTTACAAGTAAAGTATTCCATCTGGTACTATTACAATATCTAGTATAGTCTATAATCTTACGATGTACGTTTTGATCTTACGGGCCAGACCACCTTAGACGGTGCGGCCTATGTACCATCTTGTGGTACCGGGGGTTTATACCCCCACAAAGGACCAAAAGAGCATGGCACAAATCCGTTACATCAACGTATAATTCAATCTAATTTTATTTTTGTTTTTATCTTGGATTCTTTCATTGTCTTGCCCAATATTGATAAAAAGGATGTAAAAATAGGTAACTTTAACTATACATGCAACGTTTTTATTTTGTATGAAAGACCCACAACAACGTGCAGGGTTTCACGCAGGGCATCGTTCTAGTAAAATTAGTTTATACACGCATTTGGTGGAGCAATGAATATAAGATCCAAAATACATTAAAGCATTAAACAACTATATATAGATATTTGATTTTGTCCAAGTTCGAAGAAAGGATGTATCAGCATCATGAGTTCATGACAGTATACCTACCGGCTGACATAGTGTTGCAATCACAGCATTCATGCTACCGAATGACCGACCCAAGAGGGCCATGACAAGGTCTTCGATCGGGTTATGACGACCAATTGTGTTTATAGATAGATGCACAGGAAGAAACTCATTGGAGGTTCGACTATATAAAGAGCTCCACCAAATTGTCATTTTCAGTTAGATTAAACAAAGATTTGATGGTGTAAAGGATAGAAGAGTATGACTACGCAGAAGCCAAACAAATGTATTAGTTACTACCCAATGTTTCAAGAGAAACAACATGCATCACATCGTGAGGTAGACCTTCAAGCTACTAAATAAAACCACCTACACAATTGCTCGCAATTGGATAAGTGTGAAAGAACGTTGAATTGTGGATATGCACATGCTGCCTTCATTCACCCTGCATGCATGTGCCGACCAGTGGACCCACTCGCTTTGTCGCCACTCGGACGACGAATACGACGATCAACTAGCATCAGGCCTTGTTTAGATTTTAAATTTTAGAGGCAAAGTTTGCATAGTAAGTGTCCCGTTACACTGTAACAATTTTGTTTTTATTTGGTAATAATTGTCCAAATATTGATTAATTAGGCTTAAAATATTCATCTCGCAAAGTACAACAAAACTGTGCAATTAGTTTTTGATTTTATCTACATTTAATACTCTATATATGTGTCGACATTTTGATGTGATGGAGAATCTTTTTTTTGCATAGTAAAATTTAGGGGTGAATTTGGATATCTAAACAAGGCCTCAGTCATTGGGCGGGGCCTACCATGTGGCATTCTTAAAGAAATTATGCTCAAATGACGTGCTGACGTGCAATGATGAGTGTTGCTTCGCGCAACTACACTGCACTGCTGACCCCAGTTTTATTTTATTCAGCTCAACAAACAGCTCTCCTAGTGGAGTTGAAATAGTCTAGATGATGTGCTCGGCAATGCAAAACAATTCGTTATAGAAAACGAAAATGCTAAAATGTTTATAGTATCCTATCCTTCCTTGTCCCATTCGGACACCTGCCTCGTGCTCTCTCTCTCGGCATCTGCATCCTCGCGGGCCCACTAGGGCTTAATTACAACTCGTTCGTCCTTGCGAGTGGTCCACACGAGGTAATTGGCAGGATGGTAGATTTTTTATACACAATCGACAACTTATAGTTTTATTGGTAGGATGGTAAATTTTTGATAGATCGCCCACGGTAACTAGAGTTTAAGTAAGATTTCAACTAAATGCATAGTAACGATACACAGAGATGCTATGCATTAAAAAAAACTATAAATATGGAAGAAAAACAAATAGATTGTATTCAAGTTGAACCTTTTTAGTGCAGCAAGCTAAATTGGATTGTGTTCAAGTTGTTCTTCGTATACAAAAAGTTTAGAATTTTTTCGGAGCATATTTTTATTTATATGATTTTCTTTTAAAAAATATATTCCTATGAATCAGGATCCAGTCTACCACCCTAACGATTTCACAAAGTGATATTAATTCACCATTTAAGGCTCTGTTCACTTGTCTTATAAGCCGTAATTTTTCAGCCAATGAACAGTGTTTTTCTCTCACAACAAATGAGCGAACAGTACTTTCAGCCAAGCGAACATGACGCTTTTTGAGATAATTTGGATGAAAACTTGGAACATGCGGGATAAAGATAGCCCCCGGCAATGCATTAAGAAGAAGACCTTCTCACGCAAGTTGAGAAAACCTCCGAACCCATGCTCCACTCATATACAGTGGCTACGTAGTCCATGTGACAACGATCATATAACACCCTGTGTTTTTCATCATGTTAAAATTCACTAAAAATTTGAACTCTTTAAAGTTTTACAATAAATTAAAATTTGAGTAGGTTATTTCCTACGAAACCATTTTGAAAACCTTTTAAAAAAACTTACATCAAAAGTCATCGTATGCATATTTTGGTTTGAATGCTTGTGTGCTTCTCTAGAATTTATTGTGGCACCTAAATATTTTCCTTGACCCTTCCTTTAAAAAACTTTCCCTTGAATTCAATTTGAAACCAATTCAAATAGCTTTGAATAATTCAGGAGAAAAAGAAAAGGGATTCCTCACATAGAAAATGATTTCCAGGCTCAATCTCCCTTTCTCTCCCTTCCGGCCCAACTAATGCGGCCCACCTCTCCCTCCACTTCTCCTTCTTGCATGGGCCGCCCCCAGCCACTCAGCCCAACCAGCGCAGCCCGCCTCCCATCTCCCTCTCTTCTCTCACTGACACCACGGCCCCTACCAACAGTCACTTCACTTCCCTTACCCTCCCACTGACATGCGAGACCCATCTGTCAGCTTCATCTTCCTTGCCGAGACGACGAAATAACGCATCGTCTTCTGGCACTCGACCTCGCCGCCTCGAACCCGCTACCAAAAATGGAAAGGATAAGGACAACGACGCCACATGTCCCTCCCCAAACCTTCTAGGCACCCCGCTGCTCTCTTTCCCCCTCTTCTCTCCCACCTCGTGAAGAGCCCGACGATTCGACCATTCCTACCGCCAATGCCAACCTCTGAAGCGCCTTGATTTCTCTGACCGAGCTTGGGAGCTAGCTCACCACCGCATTATCCAATGCACCGCCTTCAAGCTTGAGGACGTGCGCAAGAAGAAGAATCCTAAGGCACGATAGAAATATCTCGACGCAGTGACCGCCATTGCTGGCCTGTAAATAGACCCGACCGGTGAGCCCCGGCATCAACCATCACCACAGCGAGCTCCGCTTTGAACTAGAACACACCATCTCTCTCATTTTCTCTTCTCCCTTCCTCTACCGAGGTCCTGCTCGATTTTACCCAATTTGGGCGCCATGACCGCCATTGGAGCCGAGCTCAAATGTCTCCCTCTCCAACGTGTTTTTGGTCAATTAGAGCAGTTGGTGAGGCCATGGATCTCTCCTCTACCTCCTCCGCCATCCCTAGCCCTCTTAATCTCCCAATGTCGCCCTGCACCTGAGTAAAGTCCATTGCTGCCACCATTGTCGCTGCCCACCATCAGCAAGGCAAGGCAGAGCGTGGCCACACCTTCTACATGCTCGAGCACGCACCGCACACAGCATCACACACTCAGAAACCCAGGTGTAAGGCCCAATGCGAGCAATCATGTGTCACTGCACCGCCGCAACCTCTATGGCGAGCCACCACCGCTGTCGCCATGAACACCCACCGTCGACCACAACTCCACCAAAAGCTGCGCCCTGGTCCCTAGAGTACCGACCACCGCATAACGTTGAGCTCTGGCCAAGAACAACGCTGGTGAAACTGATTGGAGCACCGTCGTTCCGTCACCATCGTCCTCCGTCCCTCCCTTTGTGTCTGATATGCGAGCCTAGACCCAAAACAACATCCCCGTCCGTTAGAGAGAGACGACCAAGGATGGCTGTTGGCTGTCCTTAATGATCAATTTTACTCGCCAATTAAGACATAAAAAGAGGAGAAACTAGCAATCTTGCACACATATGCATTTACTATTGACCCAATTTCACATGTATTTGGAGATTGTTGTTTTGCAGGACATAAACACGAATACATGGGAAAATGCATAAAAAGGCACATTCCAACAAAGCGTAAAACTCAATTGCGCAATGGAATAAAGGAGAAGGCCCATCTACCTAGAATATTTGAGCGAAATACTACCCAAGGAGCAGCCCATGCCAAGCCAGAAGTCCACCACACGAAAGCGGTGGCCAGCTGGGCTAGACAGGGTGCGGCTACACCTTGGGTACCACCTCTCGGGCTCTCATTCCACTTGGTGCTCTCTGGTGGCCTCTCCATGGCGGTTGCATGGGTACATGCAAGAAAATCCCCCTCGGCACCGCCTTCAACTAGCTATAAATAGAGGGGGGAGCTCCCCTCTAAAACACACTCTACACTTGAGCATTCCATCATATTTTTCGTAATAGTGTCCCTGTAGGTGATCCCACCTAGTTGTAGTATAGAAAATAGGGAGAGAGGAGAGGAAGAGAGTGGAGGAGGAGCGAGGTCTGTCAGACCCTGCTCAACTTTAATTTGTACCTCCACGGAGCTGACTCAATTCTTGAGTAATATCCAAGTTATACTTTGATAATTCCAAGCTTTCTATTTGATTAAGTTGAAGTCTTACTTCACTTTACTTATGGGAACTCTGCTCGATCGACTGCTCTAGTTATCACATGAGACTAGAGTAGTAATCGTTAGCAAAAGCATGGTGTCTAGGCTAGTGTTTACCTGAGTTTGCGTCCAATCCCATGGATAGTTGTGGTAGCCCCAGAGATGATAGCTCTGACCAGACCTTTATAATTCATCATGTTCGGATTGGTGTTTCCTTAGAGCTTTTTGGCAGCTTGACCCCGATCACCTCTTCTCAGTCTTTTCGAGGATCGGAAAGGTACTGTTGCTCCGAAGTAAGTGAGTTTAGGAAGCCTGAACCTTGGTGTCAGTACCAACAGTATGGGGTACCTACAACCGACAGTAATAAAAAACAAAATGATTAAGCCACTGCAAAAGGCAGCCCGCCCCAATCGCGTACCGGGTCCGTCTCGTACGAGGCCAGCTCGACGGAGTGCCTCGACCGCGCCCTGTCCCGCACAACAGGGCACCTCGACCGCACTCCGACTCGTACGAGGCTCGTCCGCCCACCGAAAAAACTCCGACTTGCTTGACCCACTCAATTCACCTACCCCGACCCACTCAATTCACCTACCCCGACACAAAAGTCAGAGCATTTAATGCGATTACCTGCTACCACCTACCGACATGGCCACAACCAGGATCGACGTGGGAGCAATGCCGGTGTTAGTCCTCACTGTTTTACCGCCCATCCCATGATGGGGGGTGAAACCTGTCACTATACACACCTTACCGTGGACTATTTATCGCCAGTCACCCTCGAGAAAGGATACGACAAGGCCCGTATTCCGCAATCTCAGGGATTCGGCCTTATCCGTCCGGCCTCGACCCGACCTCGACCCAGCCTCGACGCCCAGCACAGTTCGACAGGGAAGGAAGGCCGGCGTGGCACGATGCTCCGGGTCATTTCACCGTCTCATCCCCAACGTCACCACGGTGTCCAGGGATGGCCGGCCATTCTCGGGGCACGTCGCTACAGTCACTCCTACAGGGATCGACAAAGCATCACCTCAAGGCTCCCCGGTGCCCTAGCCTCCTCTTACCCTATAAAAGGGCGGGCCAGGACCCTACAAGGGGACACAGACAACAGGAAAGAGACAAGTCCAAAGACAAGTGCCAGCAATCCAAGACCCCCAACTCAGAGATCAACATCTCAAGCAATCATCTTTGTACTCTTTTTTCTCTCTTTGAGACTTGGGCTCGCCGCCCTCTCTCGCAAGCTTGTAACCCCTACACAAGCACCTCGGTGCAAGGAAATACAAAACTCTCCCCCCCTCTGGACGTAGGGCCTTCTTCTGCCCGAACCAGGATAAACCCCCGTGTGTTCTCCTTGCATCACCATCTAGGTTAGGGACACGCAGCACTCACTCGTCGGTTTAGGACCCCCACGGGACCGAACACCGACAGTTGGCGCGCCAGGTAGGGGGCCGCTGCGTGCCAACATCGCTTTCCCGCCATTCTTTCCTGGATGGCTGACCCCGAATGTCCACTCCCGTTGGCCATGGTGATCTGGTTCGGGAGTTTGGAGTTCATGTCGCTTGGCCATGGCTACGATATGGTCCTCCTCCCGCCCAGGCACCCGACCGACGAGGATTACGAGCTCTCCCAGCCTGGGGGAGCACTGCGCTGGTATCATCACTCTCGACAGGCACGAGCCGCCAGACGACGACGAGCCCGGCGCAACCGCCGTCTTCACCTCACGGAGGGTGGTGGGATTCCCCGATCTGGCGCCTCTCAGCCAGACGCCAACCCAGATTTCCTCATTGAGGGTCTGTGTAGGATGAGCTTGGCTGAGGGTAAGATGCCGACGGAGAATTCCGCCGCGCCCCCGTCTGGTGAGACACCGCCGCTACCCGATCCAACCACTGTTGACGGTCCTTAAGTACCAAATATAGTTATCAAATAAATAAAGAAAAGGATCCAAATGCAACCAACACCTAAACTTAGGGTTTTATCCGACAGAATTCCACGAGTTTTGGTGTTTGTCTGTTTCTGCAGGGGGTTATCAGAAAATACGGAGGAAAGGCCCACACGTCGGGTTTACATAGAGATAATAACGTGTTCACCGATTTTCTATCATCTAGAAGACTCCAGAAGCCACGAGATCGAACGGGAGGCCGAACGGGCCCGGAGGCAGGGCGCTCGCCCTGGCCTGAGAGCCAATCAGGCTCCGTCTCGCGGATTATGCTCCACCGACCTAAGGGATCAAGGAAAACCGTGCGATTAATGTCGGTTTGATCCGACGGCCCACGTTCACTTGAGGGGGCTATATAAGCAGGACCCTTGGCCCCTGGAGGAGGCACTCCCTCATTCTCAATTCTTCAAACCCTAATCTCAGGAGGAGAGTCTCTGATCAAGCCCTAGAGCCACCACATCAACTAGATCTCTAGTATAGCATAGCTACATAGGATTAGAACTAGAAGGAGTCAATCTTCGATTGGTTTCCGGATCTGTCAAGAGGATTCTTGGTAATTCCTTTACTGTTCTTCATTGTTCATCTTTGTTCTTCAATATTATGAATACAACTTTGTTCTATTTCAATATATTGATTATGACTATGCTCTACTTGTTTATGTTTGCGATTATATTGTTCTTAGTTTATCGTAGTTATACGCTTGGCTTAGTTAGATTGGAATTATATACATGTTTAGGATCGTATAGCGTTTATCCATCGGATCCATGGGTAAATGATAAATATTGTGTAGGCGTGGTGCTTAGACCATATTTATCTGCGATTGCACCTTATATGCCGGATCATGGGGTGGTCCGCGATGGTGACAGCTTCGTTGGTTCTTATATAGTCCCCCTCCCGTGTGTAAGGCAGGCAGAGCAACATTATTACGGGGGAGTGATTGCTTTGTTTCTCATCTTCCTTGATAATATCACTATACATGGGCGTAGTCCTTTTTCGCAATGATTGCCAAGTGTACTTGCACTAACTATGATATGCTAGACTTTATAGTTAAGAATAACTTAGAAAATATCCTTGTAGTTCGTCCTAATACCATGCTAATGACTTGCTAGAATATCTGTTGAGGTGCTTATCATTATTATATGTGGCTAGCTGATCAGATTAATTATCTTTGTCACCATTCATACTTTATCTATATTTTATGTGACACTTACCCCTGTATGCAAGAGATAGATGAATGCTCTCACTTATACATGCAATGATTGATACTCATTCCTATATTCCATTCCATAATCAACATTGATGTTAGTAATCCCTTCCCAGTGGTAAAAATATAAATAACGATACCTGGACTACTTCCCGATTAAAATGCTACATCGGTATTAATCTGTGCGCTTACAGATCTTATTTATTATTTATTTAGAAGAGCAGTTGCATATTTCAATACCGCGTCTCTCATGTCATGCTGGGGATGACAACTTGGCTTAAGTGGCATGAGGGATAGGTTCGGCAATTTTGGCGCCGTTATCAGAATTAGAAAACTAAGTCTACTTTTGGTAATGACGTTAAGAATGCCCAACAACCACTTCAACGCATGCGACAATATCTCCGTCAACATTCTCGTTTGGGCTAGACACGGTTGCCTGGGCGTACGCTTCCTTTGTGAGCACTAACATGAGTGCTTACGAAGAACTCCCCGGGCACCATCTACGCTCCACTCTGGACCTTGTTGCATCCACACCAGCTTCTGAGTATCTGGACTCTACGGAGACCCCGAAAATAGAGCCCTGTGTGACTACTTCTCAACGTTGCAACCACGGAGGTGATTTGCAACGGTCTCACATTCCCCCATCATATTACTACTTCAGCGCTCCTGACTCTGACTCGGCTGACGACACCTACGATCTGACCCGCGAGTGCTTCAACATCGACAAGGCAAGCACGTCGGAATCAGAGGACGAGGAGCCAGTTGAAGGAAGGCACACGCCACCTCATGTCAAACTCCCTGCCGAGCGAGACGAGGCTCAATTCCTTGCAGATCAAGGGATGCAGCTCGAGCAAATTCACG
Organism: Saccharum hybrid cultivar R570; assembly: GCA_038087645.1. Taxonomy (NCBI): domain Eukaryota; kingdom Viridiplantae; phylum Streptophyta; class Magnoliopsida; order Poales; family Poaceae; genus Saccharum; species Saccharum hybrid cultivar. Next base: position 9,000,232 of record JAQSUU010000347.1, on the reverse strand, counting down.
AGTTGCAGGACAGGCTCGACGAGGAACAAGAAAACCTGCACCTACTCTAACAAACCCTCGAGCGTGAGCGTGCGGCACATGCACTTGGCGGGAGAGCTCGCGACGTCAATCGTCGCATCGACGAGGACCGGGTGGTCGACCCCCCGGTTTTCGCTCGAGCCAGCCAGAACATCATCGCCGCCGCCATGCTCCTCTACAACATGCCCAAGCCGTCGAACCCCGACGCCCGTCGAGCTCGGGATGAAATCCGAGAACTCCTCGAGACCGCTGCTATGCAGCAGGCCGAGAGCTCTGCCTCGAGGCGACGCGAGCCAGCCTCGGAGCGGCTCGTCGAGCCCTCCCAACAGGAGAGAGAGGCCTCGGTTCATCCCGAGCCTGCCCGGTGAAACCGGGCGGCGCCTGTCCCCGAGCACATTGCCGATGATCATGAACCTCGAGACACCCGTGGCAACATCGTCGAACGCCGCACGCGTAAACATGGTGACGGCGTGGCTCGAGGTTACCGTGTGCACAGAGGCAGGCGCTACAATAGCTCAGAAGATCGTAGCCCTTCACCCGAGCCTCCGGGCCCTCGGGTCGTCAGTAAGGCTATCCGCGAAACGATACTCCCGTCTCGGTTCCGCCCTCCCACGACTCTCACCAAGTACAATGGTGAAACCAAACCTGAACTTTGGCTCGCTGATTTCCGCTTGGCGTGTTAGCTGGGCGGGGCCATCAACGACCGGGTCATCATCCGACAACTCCCCCTGTTCCTCTCCGACACCGCTCGAGCCTGGCTCGAGGATCTCCCGCCTCGACAGATCCATGACTGGGACGATCTCATGAGGGTGTTCGAGGGAAACTTCAAGGGGACCTATGTGGGCCCCGGCAACTCATGGGACCTCCGGAGTTGCAAGCAAAAGCCAGGTGAATCCCTCCGGGATTATATCCGGCGCTTCTCCAGGCAACGCACCAAGCTCCCCAACATCACCGACTCCGACGTGATCATGGCCTTCCTCTCCGGAACCACCTGCAAAGAGTTGATCCGAGAGTTGTGCCGTAACACCCCGCTCACTGCCAACGGATTAATGGACATCATCACCAACTTTGCCGCCGGCGAGGAGGCAGTTGGTGCTATCTTTGGCGGTGACCAGGACAAGGGGAAGCAGAAGGTCGACGATCCCGCGAGCTCCAGCCGGGGCTCTAAGAGAAACAACCGGAGAAAGAAGAAGAACCAGCAGGGCAAGCTCGAGGCCCTGGCCGATGAACTTGTCGCTGCTGTCGAGCGCAAGAAACCTCGAGGCCCCCCCGGCGGGGGCATCTTCGACAAAATGCTCAAAGAGCCGTGTCCCTACCACAAGGGACCCACAAACCATAACCTCGAGGACTGTCACATGCTCCGTAGGTACTTCGAAGGCGTAGGCGTCAAGAAGGACGATAAGAAGGAAGATCCCAAGGGCGACGACAAGGATGGGGGATTTCCCGAGATCCATGACTGCTTCATGATCTACGGAGGACCCTCGACCCGCCTCTCGACGCGCCAGCGCAAACGAGAGCGGCGTGAGGTTTTCTCCGTACAACCGGCGGTCCCCCACTTCCTTAGCTGGTCTGAGGTGGCCATCACTTTCAACCGTGATGACCATCCTGACTACGTCCCCAATCCAGGAGTCTACCCGCTCGTTGTTGATCCCATCATCGCCAACACGCGCCTCACCAAGGTACTCATGGACGGCAGAAGCAACCTCAACATCATCTACGCTCAGACCCTCGACCTCTTGGGGGTCGAGAGGACGCGCCTCCAACCCAGCGTCGGGGGTTTCCACGAAGTTGTGCCAGGGAAACGGGCAGAACCTGTTGGCCGGGTCGATCTGCCTGCCTACTTTGGCACACCTTCCAACTTCAGAAAGGAGACTCTCACTTTCGAAGTGGTCGGATTCCGTGCAACATACCACGCTATCCTTGGGCGCCCATGCTATGCCCGGTTCATGGTGGTCCCAAACTACACCTACCTCAAGCTCAAGATGTCAGGCCCAAACGGTGTCATCACTGTAGGGCCATCATACGAACACGCCTACGAGTGTGACGTCGAGTGCGTCGAGCACGGCGAGGCTGTTTTGGAGTCGGCGACCTTGGTAGCGGACCTCGACGGTCTGGCCAACGAGGTTCTCGACCCCAAGCGCCATGCCGGCAGCTTCGAGCCCGCGGAGGACGTCAAGCTCGTGCCCCTCGACCCTGCTGATCCCAAGGGAAAGGCGCTGAGCATCAGCGCCACCCTCGATCCCAAATAGGAAGCAGTGCTCGTCGACTTTCTCCACGCGAACATCGACATCTTTGCGTGGAGTCCCTCGGATATGCCGAGCATACCCAGGGAAGTCGCCGAGCACGCCTTGGAGATCCGGGCCGGCTCCAAACCGGTGAAGCAACGAGAAACTGCTGGAGGCCGGGTTCATCAAGGAGGTTCATCATCCTGAGTGGCTAGCTAATCCTGTATTAGTTAAGAAAAAGAGTGGGAAGTGGAGGATGTGTGTAGACTATACTAGTTTAAATAAAGCATGTCCAAAAGTTCCCTTTCCTTTACCACGCATTGATCAAATCGTTGATTCCACTGCAGGATGTGAAACTCTCTCATTCTTAGATGCATACTCCGGCTACCACCAAATTAAAATGAAAGAGTCCGACTAGCTCGCAACTTCATTCATTACCCTGTTCGGCATGTATTGCTACGTTACTATGCCCTTCGGTCTCCGGAACGCAGGGGCTATGTACCAGCGATGCATGCAACACGTCTTTGGGGAACACATTGGACCAACCGTCGAGGCTTACTTCGATGACATCGTTGTCAAGACCAAACAAGCCAATGATTTGGTAAACGACCTCGACATTGCGTTCAAATGCCTCCGGGCAAAAAACATCAAGCTCAATCCTGAGAAATGTGTTTTTGGCGTTCCTCGAGGCATGCTTTTGGGGTTCATCGTGTCTAAGCGTGGCATCTAGGCCAGCCTAGAAAAAATCACTGCGATAACCAAGATGGGCCCCATCCGAGATCTGAAGGGCGTATAGAGGATCACGGGCTGCTTGGCGGCGCTCAGCCGTTTCATTTCACGCCTCGGCGAAAAAGCGCTCCCTCTGTACCGCCTTCTGAAGAAATCGGAGCACTTTTCATGGACCCTTGAGGCCGAAGAAGCTCTTGCAAAACTCAAAGCTACACTCTCTAATTCACCAATTCTCGTCCCTCCAACCCCAGGAGAACTGCTCATACTTTATGTCGCCGCGACAACACAAGTAGTCAGCGCGGTCTTGGTTGTCGAGAGGGCCGAGGAAGCACATACCTTGCTCGTCCAAAGGCCGGTCTATTTCATTAGCGAGGTGCTCTCGGAAACTAAGGTACGATACCCACAAATCTAGAAGCTGCTATATGCCATCGTCTTGACACGGCGCAAACTCCGTCACTACTTCGAGGGTCACCCGGTAACTGTGGTTTCTTCTTTCCCCTTGGGAGAGATAGCCCAGAACCGGGAAGCCTCGGGTAGAATTGCCAAGTGGGCAATCGAGCTCATGGGCGAGACCCTATCTTATGCGCCGCGCAAAGCTATTAAGTCACAGGTGTTAGCAGATTTCCTGGCAGAATGGACCGACACTCAACTCCCCCCTATACAGCTCCAAGCTAAACTGTGGACCATGTACTTTGACGGGTCATTGATGAAAACAGGAGCAGGCATGGGTTTGCTCTTCATCTCGCCCCTTGGGGTTCACATGCGCTATGTCATCCGGCTTCATTTCCCTGCATTAAATAACGTCGCCGAATACGAGGCGCTCGTCACGGGTCTGAGAATTACCATCGAACTTGGGGTCCGACACCTTGAAGTTCGAGGCGACTCCCAGCTCGTGATCGACCAGGTCATGAAAAACTCAAGCTGCCATGATCCCAAGATGGAAGCTTACTGCGAAGAAGTGCGGCGCCTTGAGAACAAGTTTCACGGCCTCGAGCTCAACCACATCGCACGCAGGTATAATGAGGCCGCCGATGAACTGGCGAAAATCGTGTCCAATCGAACTACGGTTCCACCAGACGTTTTCGCAAAAGATCTCCAGCAGCCATCCGTCGACCTCGGGTCGGAAGGAAGAGTCGACGGGCCATCGCCCGACCCTCCACCTGTGACAAAAGCCCCCTCGACCGGGGCTGAGGCCATGCAGGTGGAAGGCTCGACCCCGCCACCTGACCCCAAGCCTGACTGGCGCGTTCCGTACCTCGACCATCTCGTCCGAGGGGACCTCCCCTCGGACAGGACCGAGGCTCAACGGATCGCTCGCCGGGCCAAAACCTTTGTGATCTTTGGCGACAGTAGGGAGCTGTACCGCCGTAGCCCTACTAGCGTCCTCCAACGTTGCATCACAAATGAAGAAGGCAGAGACCTGCTAGACGATCTACACTCGGGGGGCTTGCGGTCACCACCCAGCGCCTCGAACCCTTGTCAGAAATGCTTTTCGACAAGGTTTCTATTGGCCGACCGCGGTCTCTGACGCTGTCAAGCTAGTACGCTCCTACAAAGGTTGCTAGTACTATGCGAGACAAACCCATCTTCCAGCACATGCCCTGCAAACCATTCCCATCATGTGGCCGTTTGCCGTTTGGGGACTCGACCTTGTTGGATCCTTGAAAAGGACAACCGGCGGCTTCACCCACTTGCTCGTTGCCATCGACAAATTCTCCAAGTGGATCGAGGCCCGCCCTATCACCAGCATCAGGTCCGAGCAAGCTGTGCTCTTTTTCACCGACATCATCCACCGCTTTGGGGTTCCCAACTGTATCATCACGGACAATGGCACCTAGTTTACTGGTAAAAAGTTTTTGGATTTCTGTGACAACCACCACATCCGTGTGCTCTGGTCAGGCATTGCTCATCCAAAAATGAATGGCCAAGTGGAACGTGCCAACGGCATGGTCCTGCAAGGCCTGAAACCCAGAATCTTTGACAAGCTAAACAAACATGGGAAGAGATGGGCTGCCGAGCTCCCCTCGGTCCTATGGAGCCTAAGAACAACGCCGAGTCGAGCCATGGGGTTCACTCCGTTCTTCTTAGTCTACGGATCTGAGGCCATGCTCCCCACTGACATAGAATATAGGTCCCCAAGGCTAAAAGCCTACAACGAGAGAAATAACGACGCCGCAAGAGAGGACGCCCTTGACCAGCTCGAGGAAGCCCGAGATGTGGCTCTGTTACATTCTGCCAGGTACCAGCAAGGTCTCCGACGCTACCACGATAGACACATCCGCAGGCGCGACCTCAACGTCGGTGACCTGGTGCTACGTCGAAACCAGAACACCAAGGGACGGCACAAGCTCACGCCCCCGTGGGAAGGACCGTACATCATCGTAGAAGTACTAAAACCGGGCACCTATAAGCTATCCAACGAGAAGGGTGAAATCCTCACCAACGCTTGGAACATTGAACAGCTACGTCGCTTTTTCCCTTAAAAAGCCTCGAGGCTCTGTAATTTCTTTTCAATCTCATCAATAAAGAATACAGCAATGTTCAAAGTTTCGTTTCACAAACAATGAGGAAGGATCGACTCTGTTCTCCTAGAATCGACCCTCCCTCGGGGGCTACAAGGGGGGAACCCCTCCCCGAAAAAATTTGTACTCTTTTTCAAAAAAGAAAAACTGCCACTTAAGTCGACAGCGCTGCGGGAGCGCCCTAAGGCTCAAAGGGTCGTCAAACCATGAGATCACTTACGCCTCCGAGGCTACGGTACCTCCATTCACCCTTCACATCTAGGGGCGTGACTGCACGCTAAGTAGACCTAATGGCGGTTCATAACTTTGAAAAGGAGTACATCCCCCGTCGCTTAAATCAGGTTCTTACACGATCTGCGAGGCCGCAAGAGCACCCTAGAGTTCAAGGGCAGTCGAGCCACGAGATCACTCACGCCTTCGAGGCTACGGTACCTCCGCGCACTCCCTTACGCTCAAAGGCGCGACGACGTGCTAAGTAAATCATGCAAAAACGTGATTCAAGCAATAAAGGGAAGAAAAGCTCGAACAAAACTTAAATAACCAGCACAGGTTTACGTTCCGAGTTTTTAAGGCCTCCGAGGCCACTACGACCAAAATTCAAAACACTAACTTATTACATGGGCCTCTGTGCCCAGATTTGGCTCATAGGCCCTCGTCGTTGGCGGGCGGAACCACCTCGGCTTCGAAAAGCTTGGCCAAGCGGCTTCCAGGCTGCTCGGCGGCTCCAATCAGGTCCAAGCAGGCGTCCTCGTTCTCCTCGTCCGTCCGGTCTGGGTCGGTGATGAAGCCATCAGCAACAAGCTCCATGTCATACATGAACCTAGATCGAATGATGACCAGCGCTCTCTTCACGCCATGGTGGAGGCTGCCCCGTATCCTTTCCCGGACAAGGCGGCCTAGCGCCACCATCCGGCGGACGAAGGAGTTCCCCGGGGCATCCTCCCCAGTGTCGGCGTCGGGCTCGACCCCCAGGCCGTCACACACGGAGGTGATCGTGCCCTGGAGCACCTGAGTCCGCTAGGCCTCGGCCTCGAAGAGGCTCTGGAAGGAGTTGGCCGCCGCCTGGGCCACCCGCTGCTCCCTCTCCAACTCTGGAACACAATTAACTAAATTAGCACTAATACGGGGCTTCGACGCCAAGGCCGTAACACCAATACTTACCCTCGGAATGGGTCTGCAAGCCCATGATCTCGTCACGGAGCCCCCCGCACGTCCTCTCGAGCGCTTGAAGAGCGCCATCCCTGTCATGAATGGCCGCCCTCAACGTCTCGATCTCCTGGCAGGCGCTCAGGAGAGCCGCGTCCTTCTCCTGAACGGCTCCGCTCAGCGGCGCGACCTCGTCCTTCAGGGCCCCGAAGCGAGCAGTTACCTACCCGATCTGGACGTTGAGGGTGTCACGGTGCCCGCTGACCAGGGCGACGTCCTCCTCGAGCTCTTTCACCCGTGCTGACAGGGGCACGAGATCCTCGTGGGCCTTAGCTGCCTCCTCCCGGGCCTTGGTCACGTCTTCACGCACCATGGCCTCAGCCGCCCAGGCCTGCACCACCTCCTCCTTGACCGCCGCATTGGCGACGCGCAGCTCGGCCATCTCGGCACTCTGATCAGAAAGCCACTTGTTGGCCTCCTCGACCAGAGCCCGTTGCCAGGCAAGCGCCGCCCACACGCCGCTCTCATTCCGAATGAAGAGCGACTTACGGCGGGAGCGCTCCTTGAGCTCCTGACCATGGTTCGAAAAACCAAAGAGGTTTAGAACCAAAGAAAGGGGGCAAAAGGACAGCAAAAGGATAGCAAAAGAACCATTAAGCCAAACTTACCTCTGTGGCGTCCCGCATGCCTCGTGACACGGCCTCCGACGCCACACGAAGCGATCGCTCTATGTGTCGACGGAGACCCTCGAGGTATTCCCAATGGTGCACCTCGTCTCCATCGTTCAGGGTGAAGACGGGGTCCGCGCCGGGGTTGGAAGAGTCCCTGAACTCAAGGGACGGTCCCCCCTAGCGCGGTATCTCCTCCTCCGCCCGTACTAGGGCCAGCGCGGCGAGGTCCAGCCACTCGGACGACGGTCCAGCCGGGGCGCTCTCTGGCCCCGCGGAAGGACCGGCCTGACCCGCAGCTCCGGCCTCATTAGCCGCAGCTGAGAGACCAGCATGGTCCACGGCCTCGACCTCCTTGACTCCCACCACCTGCTTCCCCTTGTCCAGGGGGGAGTCGTCGAGGGTGAGGTCGACCATGGCCGGGGTCGACCCTTCTGCCGGGGCCGGCCCCTCAACCGCCGGCACCTCCTCCTCTGGGACCACGGGCGGGGGCTCGACGACCCCACCCTCCACCGTAGCCGCCGGCTCCGCCGGCAGGTCCTACTGCGGCTACGGCTCTCCCGGCTGCGCCGCCTCCTGTCCCGCCGTCGGCGGGACCTCCTCCATCACCTCATCCGCATCCGCCCGCCCCGCGTCACGGACGGATGCCTCGGCCATTGTGGCCTCGACGGTAGCCTCGGCGGTCGACGACGACCCCAGCTCCACCCCGCCCGTGCTGGGCGCCGCCACCTCTGACGGCACCGACCCCTGTGCGGCAGGGCTGGAACCGGCGACCGCTTGGATGCCCGCCTCCGCCTGGACGCCCGCCTCCGCCTGGGCCGTCGCCTCCTTCTGCTTCAGGCGCTCCTTTGTGGCCTGAAGCCTCTCGACCTAAGCGAAGTCGTCTACCACCGTCCGATTAATGACGACGGCACTTGCCCGGAGCGACTTTGCGGGGGTCGGCCCCATCAGCTCCGCCTTGCGCTTAAGCTTGTGAAGCAAGAAGAAACATCAGAAACGGTACTGATAAAAAGCGATAAAACAGAGCACGGAGCCTTACCCAGAAATGGGCAGCAGGGGCCTCGACCCTGGCCGATCAGAACCCCCTGGCGCTGCCTGTGGCGGTCTCGCAGCCGGCCCCCGGCGGGCCGGGTGCTCCTTGGGGCCTTGGCCGGAGGGCCGCCTCGGGTCCTCTGCGCCTCCGAGGCCAGCCGGCTTCGGGTCCTCATGCCCGCCGGCGGCGCTGCCGATGACGATGCCGGCGCTGCCGTTCCAGCCGCCGGCTGAGCCTACGGTGCCTGGACTTGTGGAGGCGGCCCCGTCAACCCCTCCTGTGGGGTCCGGGACGGGGCGACCCCTCCCGTCGAGGGCCCCGCCTCTCTGCCTGCCTCTTCCTCCGTCTCCTCCTCCACCACCTCGACCGACACCGAGGCTGACCCCGATGCCCGAGAGGTCGACCCCCCAATGGGCTCCAAGAATGGACAAACATCGGGGAGGTCCGCCAGGCCGGTCGCGGCGTCGTACCGTGACACGGCGTCATCGTCGTCCCCGTCGCTGTCATCATCATCCTCCCCCGAGACCATCTCGGAGGGAGACTCCGCGAGGGGGAGCCCCTCGAGGCTCTGCTGGCGCCGAAGCTTCTTCAGCGCCTCCTTCTCCTTGGCCTTGCGGATCTGCCGCTTCTTGGCAGTTTCCTTTGTCTGCTTCTTTTGGGACGCCAGCTGGCGTCGAGCCTCCCGGGTGGGCTGGTCCTCTGGGACTGGCGGCCGTGTCTCCCTCACCACAGACAAGTCCTGCGCATCGACCTCAACTAAATCAAAAGAACCCGAAAACAGACAAAATAAACAAACGTGCTAATGATAACACTTACCAGAGGCTCGAACCCTTGGGTAGGCCACATTGGCACCTTATCGACGTCCTCCGTCTTAAAGTTCCCCACCATCCGGTGCGCTCGCCGGAGGACCTCCTCGAGGGTGAGGGACTCGTACGACATCCGGCTCCCCACCAGTGGCGCCTCCGGTGTCATCTGGTCGAGCCGAAGTCGACGCTGGCACAACGGCATCACCCTGCGTCGGTGGAATGCCGTGGCCACTGCCGTCGCCATCAAACCTTGCAGACGAAGCTGCTGCAGCGCCGCCAGCAGCGGGTCCAGACGTGGCTTCTCGGCCTCCGTGACTCCGTAGGACCAATTCTCCTCTCGGGCGACCAGCACCCGGCCGGTATACCTCGGCAACTGACTCTCGTCGTTGCGGAGGTAGAACCAGCCGTCGTGCCAGCCGCTGTTCGAGGAAATGAGTTGGGCCGGGATATACTGGTCAGCCCGACCAGACCTCACCTGCAAGACGTAGCTCCCCGCTCAAACCGCACACTGTATCCCCTTCTCCCCTGCCTTCTTGGCGAAGAGCTCCGCCCTGAAGAGATGGAGCCATAGATTCCACTGCGGCTCCATCCCCAGGTAGCCCTCACAGACCACCGCGAAGATGGCGGCCTGTGCGACGGCGTTGGGGGCGAGATGGTGCAGCTCCACCCTATAGTAGTGGAGGAGCGCAGGCATGAAGATGGTCGCCGGCACGCCAAACCCCCGCTCGTGGAAGCAGATGAAGCTAACCACGTATCCTTCAGGGGGTGCCGGCTCCCGGTGGTCGGGCGACGGCGCAATCCACTCCGGCCGCGACCGGCTCGTCCTCGGCCGCAGCAATCCGTCCTCGACCAGCTCCTCCAGCCTCCTCTCTGTCACCGAGGAGGCAGCCCAGTCGTCGGCAGGGAGAATTTGACCCTTGCCTGCCATTGACGCCGGGAAGCTGTGCGGACAGAGGGGGGGCGACGGCGGCGGCGCTGGATGAAGGTGGAAGGGCGCAAGGGGCACAGAGAGCTGTCTAAGGCAAGGAAGGCAAGAACGCAAAGGGCCAGTAGGGGAGGCAGACCCCCAGACCTTGTTTTTATAGCCCCGGCAGAAGCCCAACGGCCGCGCGAGAAGGTAGGAGCGGTTTCTTGCATTTAATGCCCTTACCTAACCGTTTCCCCCAAATCTCGCAGGAGTTGGGCGCGTGGCCATCCCCCACGTCGTAACCGTATGCCACGTCGCCCACTACCGTGCTGATCTCACCCCCTCTCCTCAAAAGGCGCACCCGGCTAACGGGCGGGGCAGGGATCCGTGGACGAATATTCCTAGATACCTGGTAAACGGGCTCCGAGCCTGGTATGAGTCTCGAGGGAGCGGAAGCTGGCCCTCGACCTGGGTTCGACAGTTGCCCTCGAGCGACAGAGTTAGGGACGACCAGGGATGCGCCTGTACATGGCCAGGGCTCGAGCCACGCTCTCGAGGCACCCCAAGACGTATTCGAGGCCGTAGGAGAAGGTCGATATAGGAATCCCCTCAAGGGAGGCACCGAGCCCTCGAATCCCGTCGCAGGGAATCGAGATCCCCACGACCACTTCTTGGCATTCTTGAGAGCGCCTCTAGGCCACTAGCCGACTCCTAACGAATGGAGCACGGGCTCACACTCGAATTCCCCCGCTAGTAGCTCGCCAGAGATCGTCGGAACTCGCCCAAACAGGGGTAGTACGGCGTTCCCCACCCCTCCTCCTCCTTCCCAAAGGAGGAGCGTGAGGGTCGAACGATAAAAGACGGCCGAGACTCTGATCGACCTCATGCGCACGAGGATCGGGGGCTCGACCGCAACAAACCAAACCTCGAAAGACATGAATTACACGGCAGATCAAGACCATTGCCCAGAAAAACACATAAAAGACCTCGGAGGAGTCCCAACACTCCACCGAGGCATCGGGGGCTACACCCGGCGGGTGCGCTCGCGCGCACCCACTGGAAAAACCGCGACGCTACGACTCCAGTTCATTAACCGACAAGCCTCTGAGAGAGTGATCACACACTCACCCAAAGGCTCGGGGGCTACTGTCGGTACCAACAGTATGGGGTACCTACAACCGACGGTAATAAAAAGCAAAACGATTAAGCCACCACAAAAGGCAGCCCGCCCCAATCCCGTACCGGGTCCGTCTCGTACGAGGCCAGCTCGACGGAGTGCTTCGACCGCGCCCTGTCCCGTACAACAGGGCACCTCGACCGCACTCCGACTCGTACGAGGCTCGTCCGCCCACCGGAAAAACTCCGACTCGCATGACCCCGGGTCGGAGCGCCCGACCCACTCAATTCACCTACCCCAAGACAAAAGTCAGAGCATTTAATGCGATTACCTGCTACCACCTACCGACATGGCCGCAACTAGGATCGACGTGGGAGCAACGCCGGTGTCAGTTCTCACTGTTTTACCGCCCATCCCGTGATGGGGGGTGAAACCTGTCACTATACACACCTTACCGTGGACTATTTATCGCCAGTCACCCTCGAGAAAGGATATGACAAGGCCTGTATTCCGCAATCTTAGGGATTCGGCCTTATCCGTCTGGCCTCGACCCGACCTCGACCCAGCCTCAACGCCCAGTACAGTTCGACAGGGAAGGAAGGCCGGCGTGGCACGGTGCTCCGGGTCATTTCGCCGTCTCATCCCCAACGTCACCACGGTGTCCAGGGATGGCTGGCCATTCCCGGGGCACGTCGCTACAGTCACTCCTACAGGATCGACAAAGCATCACCTCAAGGCTCCCCGGTGCCCTGGCCTCCTCTTACCCTATAAAAGGGCGGGCCAGGACCCTACAAGGGGACACTGACAATAGGCAAGACACAAGTCCAAAGACAAGTGCCAGCAATCCAAGACCCCCAACAAAGAGATCAACATCTCAAGCAATCATCTTTGTACTCTTTTTTCTCTCTTTGAGACTTGGGGTCGCCGCCCTCTCTTGCAAGCTTGTAACCCCTACACAAGCACCTCGGTGCAAGGAAATACAAGACTCTCCCCCCCCTCTGGACGTAGGGCCTTCTTCTGCTCGAACCAGGATAAACCCCCGTGTGTTCTCCTTGCATCACCATCCAGGTTAGGGACACGTAACACTCACTCGTCAGTTTAGGACCCCCACGGGACCGAACACCGACACTTGGTTATCTAGTTACCTTGGGAAAACCTTAGAAAACCCCTCTACCCACAAAAACACTTCTTGCTTGGACGACATTGATCTTTTCTAGTTCACTTTTCGTTTCTCATGGAAATTGGTACCAAGGAATGCTCTAGCTGAAAGTTATAGCGGTATCCGTGTGCTTGCGAATTTATCTATTTGCGTTAACACATACCAGCAAGATTTCTGGCGCCGTTGACGGGGAACGGTAGCTATTCTGGAATCAAACCAAGTTCATCTGTGTATCCTTTTTTCTTTTACCCCCATAATATGTACCTTACCACCACCATCCCTACGACATGGATTCCACTCATATCTTTAAATACTCTGCTCCAAAGGGCGAATCATTGAAGTCGTGGGATGGTGTAAGATTACCACTGATCAACACTATAAGCATATATATTTCCTAACTATATTCCCTACATTACATAGAAAATTAATAAATTGGCTAATTATCTGTCATGCACAACTATCAACTTCACTGAGGATGGAATTCTTGGCGGATATTTTGAAGTGCCATGTAAACGAATGTTTTGACGGTGCTTCTCTAAAGATCTCTAAGTCGTAGGTAGAATTGAACTTAGATGGTTAATACGATAAATAACTTTTACTATGTCTTCTTATGTAAAAGTGTTTCCCGGATTGTATACATGCTCAACTATAATTGTCTAAAAGTTGAACCATGAAAAAAATCATTGGTTGTTTTCATGTGCATCCCAAAATAAAACCGTGGCATTAGCACGGACATTATACTAGTGGGTGTGGTAGTGTTCTGGGTAGGACGTGGAGATGCTGGAGACCTCGTCTGGACCTTCGGGTGGTTGGGACCTTGGGGCGGCAGCACGGACGGGACGAAGGCGGAAGCCTCCGCTGTCAGGCCTTCTCCTTCCGAGCAGGACGTGAATGCGCATGGTGGGCGGAAGGATAAAGAAAGTAGAGATTAGGAAATAATAGGGAAAGAAAAATACATAAGGATACTGTTTATCCAACGTTTGTAAAAACAGCTTCAGTTCCATCAGTGGAGCTGTTTATAAAGCTGAAGAAAAAAAAACTAATACATTAATGGTAGCTTTGGCACTTTTGGATATAGAGTCCCTTAGCAGCTTTAGAAGCTGGGAGAATTTCTATTTTTTAATCCTTTTTTATTTAATATTTTAATAATAATTGTTTCTAAAAAAAATTGCGGATTTAACCCTTTTGGCGTGACCAAATAATGTTGTCGCACCACATGTATTGCACGTGGCAACATCCGCCATGTTAAACGGCGTTTCTGACGTGGAAAACGCTGTCACGCCACTCCTGTTGACGTGACAGTATTGTTCGGTCGCGCCACCGGGAGTGGCGTGACAAGACAGAACTCTTTGTTATGATCAGATGAAGATTACATTTATATGAAAACTGTAGCTCTCGATGAGATCTACAACTTTGTAGTTTTGAGTTTTTTAATTTGAGGACGTTAAGATGCTCAAAAAATTAATATATAATTTCAGGAGCATAATAACCGCGTACAAGTGCTTGTCGCGTTAGAAAAATAATATCGTTTTTGTATGGTATCAAATGAAGATATTTTTTACATAAATGTTGTAGCTCTCAATAATATCTACAACTTTGTTTTTTTTTTTTTGAGTTTTTACATTTGAGATCGTTAAAATGTACGAAAAAATAATATAAAATTTCAGCAGCATAATAATCGCGTACTAGTGCTTGTCGTGTTAGAAAAATAATATCGTTTTCATATGGGGTCAAATGAAGATATATTTTATATCAAAGTTGTAGCCCTTAGTGAGATCTACGAGTTTATGGTTTTGAGTTTTCACATTTAGAGTTGTTAAGATGCTCAAAAAAATAATATAAAATTTTGGTCGTTAATATACTGCTAAAACTTTATATTAATCTTTAGAGTAGGTTAACGACCTCAGATATGACAACTCAAAACTATAAACGTGTAGATCTCACTAAGGGCTACAATTTTGATATAAAATGTATCTTCATTTGGCCCTATATGAAAACGATATTATTTTTCTAACGCGATAAGCGCTAGTACGCGATTATTATGCTATTAAAATTTTATATTATTTTTTCGTACATTTTAACGATCTCAAATGTAAAAACTCAAAACTACAAAGTTTTAGATATCATTGAGAGCTACAACTTTCATGTAAAAAGTATCTTCATTTGACACCATACAAAAACGATATTATTTTTCTGATGTGACAAGCACTTGTACGTGGTTATTATGCTCCAGAAATTATATATTAATTTTTTTGAGCATCTTAACGTCCTCAAATGAAAAAACTCAAAACTATAAAATTGTATATGTCATCGAGAGTTACAATTTTCATATAAATTTCATCTTCTTCCGACGTGTTATCAAAGAGTTATCACTTTTCAAAGGTTTTCTCCTATCATGCCACTCCCGGTGGCGCGTACTGTCGCGCCAGCGGACGTGGCGTGACAGCGTTTTCCACATCGGAACGCCGTCAAACATGGTGGATGTTGCCGCGCTAATGCATGTGGCGCGATAACGTTATTTGGTCGTACTAGTGCCGCTGGCGTGACCAAAAGATTCAAATCCGTAAATTTTTTTAGAGCGATTATTTTTAAAATATTAAATAAAAAAGGATTAAAAATTAAAAAATCCTAGAAACTGCCCTACTACTGCATCGTGAGTGCCTTGAACGCCCGAATAACGAAGACCATCCAACCATGGTTTGTTGGCGCCGTCGATTGGTAGTCATCACTGGCCATTGATTTGGTGCAGTCATTTAAAGGGAACTGATATGATCGATGAACGTACCGACGACCTTGACTTGAGCCAAGTGCATCGTGAGTGTCTATTAGGTTTTTTATTCTCTTGTACCTGTACAAATTGTAATGAACTAGAACTATAATTTTAACATAAAATATATGCAACAACCTTCATTGGAAAGACAGTAAGTCCCTTAATTCCTATGCTCTGGTCCTACATCGTGAGTGCCTTGAGTGCACGAATAATGAGGACCGTCGGACCCGTGGCACAGTCATTTAATTCTAATCATCACTGGCCATTGAATTGGCACAGTCATTTAAAGAGGGAACTAATATGATCGATGAACATACCGACGACCTTGACTTGAGCCATGTGCATAAAGGGGGTGTTTAGTTGGTGGGGTAAAAAATTTTAAGGTGTCACATTAGATGTTTCAAGAGATATTGGAAGGGGTGTTCTGTTACTAATAAAAAAACTAATTACATAACTCGTCTAGAAATCGCGAGCCAATTTATTAAGCATAATTAATCCATCATTAGCACATGTTTACTGTAGCACAACGTTGTCAAATCATGGATTAATTAGGCTCAAAAAAATTCGTCTCGCAAATTTATCGTAATATGTGTAATTAGTTATTTTTTAGCTACATTTAATACTCCATGCATGTGTCCAAATATCTGATGTGATGGGTTGAAAAAATTTTAGGAAGGAACTAAACACCCCCGTATTTGTTGGTTGCAGATCAAATTTTATTGGCTCTTCAGTTTTGTCTAACGGATTTTTTATTCTCAGATCTAAACATTTATAGATTATATCTATAGAAATTGTAACAAACTAAAACTGCAATTTTAATATAAAATATATGCAACAACCTTCGTCCGAAAGGAGCTAAAATTCCGACACCTGAATTTTAGTAAGTCCCTTAACTCTCATTCGAAACTGACCTGGTACTACAATGTGAGTGTCTTGAGCGCACAAATAATGAGGACCATCCAACCGTGGGTTGTTGGCGCCATGCATTGGACAGTTATTCTAGTCTACACTAGCCATTGAATTGGCACAGGGGAACTGATATGATCCATGAACGTACCGACGACCTTGACTCGAGCCATGTGTATGTGTTTTGTGCCTACGGATCAATTTTTATCAGGTTTGTGATTTTATCTGACGGCCGGGTTTTTTATTTTCAGGTCTAAAAAATTATAAGTTATACCTATAGAAATTGCAACGAACTAAAACTTCAATTCTAACATTAAATACGTGCAATAACCGTCGTTTGAAAGAAAGCTATAATTTAGCCACTTGAATTTTAGCGAGTCCCTTAATTCTTATAGCAACTACCCTAGTAGTGGATCGTGAGTGCCATGAGCGCGCGTCCGGTCATGGATTATTGGTGCCGTGCATTGGACATTTATTCTAGTCATCATTAGCCCTTGAATTGGCACATTTAAAGAGGGAACTGATATGATAAAACCGTCGACCTTGACTTGATATGATCGAACCGACAACCTTGACTTAGAGCCATGTGCATGTACTTCCTGCCTTCAGTCGTGCTCCAACCAGTGGTAAAAGAGAAAAAAATAAAAAAAAACAGTGGTCCAAGCTTGATCTCACTCAGCATCTGAAGCTGCCGGCCACCAGTAGTTCAGACGGCCCCACTCGCTCTATCTTAGCTACAAATTGGCAAATGAAAATAAATATCCAATTTATTCGATATATAATTTATAATTTATTTAGGAATATTACAAAATATGTATTTTTTTATTGGTGTAATTTATTGTATATATTATTGTAATTTCAAGATGAATATTATATAAACTAGGATCGTGCCCGTGCGTTGTAACGGGAGCAACAAAACTTTTGAGATGCTTGGTCTCATTGAAGAATTCTCGCCAACCCTAAATCAAGACGGTGGTTCATGTCTATATGTTTCCATGAAATGATTTTTCGTGAATTTAATTTTAAGATTGAACAAGACTAACACAATCAAAGTTTTTTCAAATTAATTATTTGTCGAAAGGTGCTTTGTGATACAACAGACATTGAACTCATTGTCTTCCATTCTTTTATTATTGTAATGCTCGCATGATTAAGATGAATTTCAAGATCTACCGAGAGGGTTTCTCAGCTCTACATCTTGCTACTCAATTCGATGATGTACATTACAATGCACATAGATTTCATGATACATCTGTTGACAACAAAAAATGTCCATTTTGTGAAGTTGTCAAAATGTGTAACGGACTTCACCATTGTGTTCCACTCGTCGAGATGGTCAAAAAACATATATTGAACGTCCAATTTGGGGTCCGGATGAGAGAGTTATGCCTCCGAGAAAATATATGAACTACCAGTACTACCTGTCCGAGATCACCAGTACTACTAGTCTGAGAAGGTTTGGCACAGATATGAATTACCGGTACTACCGGTCCGAGACTGGTACTACCGATGGATGGCGGAAGGAGGCGCAATTTGGCATGAAAATGAACTACCGGTACTACCGGTCCTTAACCGGTACTACCGGTGGAGACCGGTACTACCGGCGGAGCCTGACCAGTACTACCGGTAGGGTCTGTTCCGAATCTCACTCTCAGATCTCCAACCGATTTGTTTCTAGATCGGTTTTTGGACGTGGAAAACTTAGAAAATAAGCCTTGGAGTGGTTTCCTACTGGGATAAGACAACCCCCTCTATATATATGAGAGGATCATGGCCGATTGAGTTCTCATCTATCCAATCGTCATACAAACAAATCAATCTACTCCTTTTACACCTTTTCTCTTCTCCTTCAACCTCCATGTTGTTCATTCCTTGATCCACGATTAAGGATGACGTCCTAGGCTTGCCGGCCAACCTAGGGCAATCCGGCGACATCCTTGCCCTGACGGGGTCCCTCCCGGGCGAGAGCTTCGACAGTTTCTTTGCTAGTTTGCCTGAAAACTAGCTGATTCTTCATCACGTAAGCACGACTGCTTATCCTTTGGTGGTTCGCTTGTAAACCTCTCCGTGTATCACCATGTAAGAGTGACATCCTTGTTGCGTTCTTTGGTCCATAGCGGCCCGGGCATCCAATGCCCTTTCTGGTGTGTGATTCAGACCACATCCGACGTCAACAACATCTAAGAGCCAACCCTCTCTGCTTTAGTGTTTGATCTTCATTACCTTCATAAAATAACTAAGATTAAGAACCAGTCGCAAAGATGGAAGTGTCATAAGCTAATATTACTTACTGACCTCATAACAAACTATACTAATTACAGTCATCAAGGAGTGAGTTATGTTATGGCTTGATAATTGTCTTTGCAGTAATCATAGGAAAGTAATTACCGAATTGATTGAAATATACCAAGAAATTAAAGCCAGTTAAACAATAAACCTGTTGTTCAGGTGGCAAAGGGCACCAAATATTGTGGACTTGTGCATTTGACGGTCCACTCCATCCAGGCACCTATTAAGAAGTATTATGGAGAATGAAACATATGCACCACAGAAATTATAAAAACATTTAGCTTCCAGTTGAGTAGTTGACCATGCTGTAATGAAAATGAAATTATAAAAACATTATGGTCTTGATAACGGATCATGCAAAGGGAGACTATCTAGTATCATACACATCCTAAGAAATTATCAACAACTATCAGGATAGTTTATTAGAATGTCCCCATAACAAACAAAACACTGAACCAACATATGGCAATGCAAAATGTATGGAACACTAGTAGAAAAGAGTACAACATAGATGCTCCCTTTTTATACCACGGGCGGTTTTAGTTATCACGCGCCTATGGTATAAAAAGGGCGATCTTAGAGCTGCCAACCGCCTGTGAAGATGCATTACCACAGGCGGTTGGCTTAAGCCAACCGCCTGTGGTAATGCATCTTCACAGAATGAAACATTTGCACAGGTGGTTGGCTTATGAATATGCATTACCATAGGCGGTTGGCTTATCCAACCGCCTGTGATTTCTCTGGGTGTAAATACCCCTTCTTCCTCCCCGAGCAGCACTGTATCTCGCAGCCACCTTCCATTGGAGGCGATTTTGGAGGTTCAGATTTTACAAAATACAAAGGGGGAGGTTTTGATCTGAATTTCTTGGAAGGAGGTTGCCAAAAAAGGTTAGTTTATGTCCCAATTGCCTCAATTTGCTCATTAATGATCAATTAGAGCCACTTTTTGGATCTAGGGTTTCACCATGAGTGTGGGAGAAGAATAGCTAGCTTCTTGTCTTTATTTCTTAAGATGGTTAGATGAGGTTGCTCAAGATGGTTGGATAATGCCTCTCCTCTCTCCCATTTCATTTTTTGCTTCTCAATTTTTAGCTAGTTTTTGCAAGATTAAATCAATGGTGTGTTCTTGTATATTTATGTAGAGAGAGAAATATAGATTTTTTTATTTTTCAATTATGTGGTACTTTGGTTTTTTACTTTAATATCTCTCCTTATTTCTCAATTTATGTTTTCCACATCTATACATTTCTAATGAATTGTGTGTTTCTATAATTATGCTATATACTTAGATTTTTTAAAATTATGCAACTTAGGTTTTTTCCTTTAATCCCAAGCTTAACCATAAACCCTAGATAATAAACCCTAGATAAATCCTATCTAAACCCTAGATCATGAGTGGTGTTTTACAGGTAGTGATGGAGAGGTCATTCTAGATGTATAATTTATCAAGACTAGATCCATCATACATAACTGAGGTCCAGAGGTTTATTGATGCTGCTAAGAACCATGCTTCAAGAACAAGAAAGACGCACATACATTGTCCTTGCATGGATTGTAGAAATTTTGCTGTATCTGATGACATTCAACAAATCCTTACTCATCTGGTCCGTCGAGGATTTATGAAGGATTACTTGATTTGGACAAAGCATGGAGAGGGTAGCTCTGCGCCTTATGCAACTGGAATTCCTACGAACATCGATACCGATGGTCCAGAAGTGCTTGTTGACGGGTTTGAGTTCGTACACGAGGCACAACAACCTGACACCGATGGTCTAGCCGCTGAACATGTTGTGCCAAATGTTCCTGATCATGGTTTCGCTGGAGGAAATGAAGATGGCGTTGAAACTAATGTGGCTGCGGAAGATGCAGAATTTCTAGAGGCAATGTTGGGTCATCATGCGGAAGATCCATCAGTGTTCTTCATGAAAGGTATGGAGACCCTGATGAAGGCAGCAGAAGAGCCTTTGTACGATGAGTCTAAGGGTTGCACCAAAGAGTTCACGACGCTGCGATCTGTGCTAAAGTCGTTGGTGTGCAAAGCTAGATATGGTCTTTCTGATGTTGGCTTCGATGCGTTCTTGAGCATTATCGCAGACATGCTTCCTAAGGAGAACAAAGTGCCTGCTAACACGTACTATGCAAAGAAGCTAATCAGTCCACTCATGACGGGTGTTGAGAAGATCCACGCTTGTAGAAATCATTGCATCCTATATCGAGGTGATGATTATAAGGACTTGGACAGCTGTCCGAAGTGTGGTGCAAGTAGGTACAAGACAAATAAAGACTACATAGAGGAAGATTGTGCTGCCTCCATGTCTAAGGGAAAAAACGAAAGAAGACCCAACAAAAGACCTAGAAGAGTAGTTCAAAACCCACCGGCAAAGAAAAGGAAGAAGTAGACTATTATGCGCAGAAAAAGATTCCTGCTTTGGTGATGTGGTACCTTTCTGTGGTCGATCGATTGAGGTGTTTGTTCGTTAACCCAGAGGATGCCCAACTTATGAGCTGGCATGCTTTTGATGAGCACAAAGATGATAGGAAGCTTCGGCACCCAGCCGATGGCCAGCAGTGGAAAGATTTCAATAAAAACCACAAGGACTTTGCAAGGGAACCAAGGAATGTTAGGTTCACACTGAGTACTGACGGAATGAATCCATTTGCTAAGAGGAGCAACAAGCACAGCACATGGCTAGTGATCCTCACCATCTACAACCTTCCTCCATGGTTGATGCAGAAGCGAAAGTACCTTTTGCTAACTATTCTTATCTCTCGACCTACATAGCCTGGAGTTGATATGGATTTTTCTTAGAGCCCTTAATACAGAACATGAAGATACTGTGGGAAACAGGTGTTCAAATGTTGGACGAGTACCGCAGAAAATCATTCACGCTCAGAGCAATTATCTTTGTTACGATCAACGACTACCCCGCTCTCTTTATATTATCAGGGCAGTTCAAGGGGAAGCTTGGTTGCGTGGTATGCAAAGATGGCACTGCTTACGTGTACCTTACTGCATCTAAGAAGATAGCGTACATGAGGCACAGACGCTTCTTATCGAAAGGACACAGGTACCGACAGAAAAAGATGGATAAGTACTTTGACAATAATAGTGAACTACAGTCTACTGCGCCATCAGGTAACAGTAAAGGCAAAAAAGCTTTCAGCATAGTCAGCAAACTCAAATTTATTTTCGGGAAGAAGACAAAAGACGGAAAACCAAGAAAAAATGTCAAACCAGCTCCAGGGGCTACATTCAAGAAGAAGTCTATTTTCTTTGAGTATTTAAAATACTGGCCAGAGTTAGACGTACGCCACGCGATCTATGGTATGCACGTTCAGAAGAACATGTTTGAAAGTCTAATTGGCACCTTGCTAGACATGAAGGGCAAGACAAAGGAATGACTAAATTCACGCATGGACATGGTACAGTTAGGCATAAAAAAGAACTTCACCCTGTTCGGCTAGAAAATGGCAAGTACCACCTCCCAGCATTCTTCGATATGATGGTTCACCTTGTGGTGCACTTGGTTTCACAAATAGAGGCACTGAGTCCCATGTACTTGCATGAGATGTGGACGTATGAGCGTTTCATGTCAATACTGAATGGCTATGTATCAACTCGTGCTCGTCCAGAGGTGTCTATGGTAGAGGGGTACTTAACCGAAGAGGCTATTGAGTCCAGAGGTCCATTCTGCAACAGGGTCCTAAAAGACCAGGTTGCAATAGGTCTACCTCCATTATGACACGAGGGTAGGCTGACTAGAAGAGGGAGGATGGGAAAGAAAACATTGCTCCCAAACGATTACAATACAGTTCTTGAGGCACATCACAGCGTCCTACATCAGCTATCGATAATGAGTCTTTGGTCAACCAACACATTAAAGAGGTTTGCGAACATAATCATGGGCGCACGGAAGAATGGTTAATGAAGGAACACAAGAATCGGTTCACTTCATGGCTAAGGGAGCAGAACGCACCATCAAGGTGTTAGCATCTGGACATCACGCCAGGTCAAGACATGGCAAACCTATGACATCAGTGGCTTCACGTTCTGTACCAAGTCCAAGGACCAAAAGAGCATGGCACAAATCCGTTCCATCAACGTATAATTCAATCTAATTTTATTTTTGTTTTTATTTTGGATTCTTTCATTGTCTTGCCCAATATTGATAAAAAAGGATGTAAAAATAGGTAACTTTAACTATACATGCAACGTTTTTATTTTGTATGAAAGACCCACAACAACGTGCAGGGTTTCACGCAGGGTATCGTTCTAGTAAAATTAGTTTATACACGCATTTGGTGGAGCAATGAATATAAGATCCAAAATACATTAAAGCATTAAACAACTATATATAGATATTTGATTTTGTCCAAGTTCGAAGAAAGGTTGTATCAGCATCATGAGTTCATGACAGTATACCTACCGGCTGACATAGTGTTGCAATCACAGCATTCATGCTACCGAATGACCGATCCAAGAGGGCCATGACAAGGTCTTCGATCGGGTTATGACGACCAATTGTGTTTATAGATAGATGCACAGGAAGAAACTCATTGGAGGTTCGACTATATAAAGAGCTCCACCAAATTGTCATTTTCAGTTAGATTAAACAAAGATTTGATGGTGTAAAGGATAGAAGAGTATGACTACGCAGAAGCCAAACAAATGTATTAGTTACTACCCAATGTTTCAAGAGAAACAACATGCATCACATCGTGAGGTAGACCTTCAAGCTAAATAAAACCACCTACACAATTGCTCGCAATTGGATAAGTGTGAAAGAACGTTGAATTGTGGATATGCACATGCTGCCTTCATTCACCCTGCAAGCATGTGCCGACCAGTGGACCCACTCGCTTTGTCGCCACTCGGACGACGAATACGACGATCAACTAGCATCCAAGTCAGGCCTTGTTTAGGCTGTGTTTAGATCCATTGAAAAGTGTACTATGCAAAAAAAGATTCTCCGTCACATTAAACTTGTGATACATGCAAGGAGTGTTAAATGTGGATAAAATCAAAAATTAATTGTACAGTTTGGCTGTACTTTACGAGACTAACATTTTGAGTCTAATTAGTCAACGGTTGGACAAGTATTACCAAATACAATCGAACATGGCGCTTTTTGAGATAATTTGGATGAAAACTTGGAACATGTGGGATAAAGATAGCCCCCAGCAATGCATTAAGAAGAAGACCTTCTTACGCAAGTTGAGAAAACCTCCGAACCCATGCTCCACTCATACACAATGGCTACGTAGTCCATGTGACAACGATCATATAACACCCTGTGTTTTTCATCATGTTAAAATTCACTAAAAATTTGAACTCTTTAAAATTTTACAATAAATTAAAATTTGAGTAGGTTATTTCCTACGAAACCATTTTGAAAACCTTTTAAAAAAACTTACATCAAAAGTCATCGTATGCATATTTTGGTTTGAATGCTTGTGTGCTTCTCTAGAATTTATTGTGGCACCTAAATATTTTCCTTGACCCTTCCTTTAAAAAACTTTCCCTTGACTTCAATTTGAAACCAATTCAAATAGCTTTGAATAATTCAGGAGAAAAAGAAAAGGGATTCCTCACATAGAAAATGATTTCCAGGCTCAATCTCCCTTTCTCTCCCTTCCGGCCCAACTAATGCGGCCCACCTCTCCCTCCACTTCTCCTTCTTGCATGGGCCGCCCCCAGCCACTCGGCCCAACCAGCGCAGCCCGCCTCCCATCTCCCTCTCTTCTCTCACTGACACCACGGCCCCTACCGACAGTCACTTCACTTCCCTTACCCTCCCACTGACATGCGAGACCCACCTGTTTAGCTTCATCTTCCTCGCCGAGACGACGAAATAACGCATCGTCTTCTGGCGCTCGACCTCGCCGCCTCGAACCCGCTACCTAAAATGGAAAGGATAAGGACGATGACGCCACCTGTCCCTCCCCAAACCTTCTAGGCACCCCGCTGCTCTCTTTCTCCCTCTTCTCTCCCACCTCGTGAAGCGCCCGACGATTCGACCATTCCTACCACCATTGCCAACCTCTGAAGCGCCTTGATTCCTCTGACCGAGCTTGGGAGCTAGCGCACCACCGCATTATCCAACGCACCGCCTTCAAGCTTGAGGACGTGCGCAAGAAGAAGAATCCTAAGGCACGACAGAAATATCTCGACGCAGTGACCGCCATTGCCGGCCTGTAAATAGGCCCGACCGGTGAGCCCCGGCATCAACCATCACCACAGCGAGCTCCGCTTTGAACTAGAACACACCATCTCTCTCATTTTCTCTCCTCCCTTCCTCTACCGAGGTCCTGCTCGATTTTACCCAATTTGGGCGCCATGGCCGCCATTGGAGCCGAGCTCAAATGTCTCCCTCTCCAGCACGTTTTTTGTCAATTAGAGCAGTTGGTGAGGCCATGGATCTCTCCTCTACCTCCTCCGCCATCCCTAGCCCTCTCAATCTCCCAATGTCGCCCTGCACCTAAGTAAAGCCCATCACTGCCACCATTGTCGCCGCCCACCATCAGCAAGGCAAGGCAGAGCGTGGCCACACCTTCTACATGCTCGAGCACGCACCGCACACAACATCACACACTCAGAAACC
The DNA here is from genome assembly GCA_038087645.1 of Saccharum hybrid cultivar R570. Taxonomy (NCBI): domain Eukaryota; kingdom Viridiplantae; phylum Streptophyta; class Magnoliopsida; order Poales; family Poaceae; genus Saccharum; species Saccharum hybrid cultivar. The sequence goes on along the minus strand of JAQSUU010000347.1, from coordinate 8,975,335 downwards.
CAGGTGTAAGGCCCAATGCGAGCAATCATATGTCACTGCACCGCCGCAACCTCTATGGCAAGCCACCACCGCTGTCGCCATGAACACCCACCGTCGACAACAACTCCACCAAAAGCTGCGCCCTGGTCCCTGGAGTACCGACCATCGCATAACGTTGGGCTCTGGCCAAGAACAACGCCGGTGAAACTAATTCCGGCGAGCCCATGGCCGCTGCCCTGCTCCTCCGTCGTACCGAGCACCGTCGTTCCGTCGCCATCGTCCCTCCCCTTGTGTCTGATATGCGAGCCTAGACCCGAAACGGCATCCCCGTCCGTTAAAGAGAGACGGCCAATGATGGATGTTGGCGGTCCTTAATGATCAATTTTACCCGCCAATTAAGACATAAAAAGAGGAGAAACTAGCAATCTTGCACACATATGCATTTACGTTTGACCCAATTTCACATGTATTTGGAGATTGTTGTTTTGCAGGACATAAACACGAATACATGGGAAAATGCATAAAAAGGCACATTCCAACAAAGTGTAAAACTCAATTGCGCAATGGAATAAAGGAGAAGGCCCATCTACCTAGAATATTTGAGCGAAATACTACCCAAGGAGCAGCCCATGCCAAGCCAGAAGTCCACCACACGAAAGCGGTGGCCCGCTGGGCTAGACAGGGTGCGACCGCACCCTGGGTACCACCTCTCGGGCTCTCCTTCCACGTGGCGCTCTCTGGTGGCCTCTCCATGGCGGTTGCATGGGTACATGCAAGAAAATCCCCCTCGGCACCGCCTTCAACTAGCTATAAATAGAGGGGGAGCTCCCCTCTAAAACACACTCTACACTAGGGATGAAAACGGACGGAATTTTTCCAGTACCGTCCCGTTTCGTTTTCCACATTTTTCCGTCCGTTTTCGTATTTGCAAGATCCCGTTTTCGTATTTGTGGAAGTAGAAAATGGTGTTTTCCGTTCGTTTCCGAGTGGTCCCGTTTTAATACGGAATAGACCCGTATTTATCCCGTTTTCAATCTATGCTCAACGTGTTCAACAATTACATGTCCTTATGTTATGTTAATGTAACTACGAATCACTAAATATGAATTCTATGTTCACGTACATAGCATGTAAATAAATATTAAACTTTGTATATATTATTACATGACTTTTTATATGTATACTTTGAGAATATTAGATTATGTGATCTTAATTTAATTTTCCGGCTCTCCATCCGTATTTGTCCGTTTCCGTATGTCCGCATATTCCGATTCCGTTTTCGAACCTGCATTTTCCGAACCCGCTCCCGTTTCTGCCAAAAAATATAGAAACGGAAGTAGAAATAGGGTTTTTCCGTCCGTTTCCGTCCGTTTTCATCCCTACTCTACACTTGAGCATTCCATCATATTTTTCGTAATAGTGTCCCTGTAGGTGATCCCACCTAGTTGTAGTATAGAAAATAGGGAGAGAGGAGAAGAAGAGAGCGGAGGAGGAGCGAGGTCTGTCAGACCCTGTTCAACTTTAATTTGTACCTCCGCGGAGCTGACTCAATTCTTGAGTAATATCCAAGTTATACTTTGATAATTCCAAGCTTTCTATTTGATTAAGTTGAAGTCTTACTTCACTTTACTTATGGGGTGCTCGATCGAGTGCTCTAGTTATCACATGAGACTAGAGTAGTAATCGTTAGCATAAGCATGGTGTCTAGGCTAGTGTTTACCTGAGTTTGCGTCCAATCCCATGGATAGTTGTGGTAGCCCCAGAGATGACAGCTCTGATCAGAACTTATAATTAATCATGTTCGGATTGGTGTTTCCTTAGAGCTTTTTGGCAGCTTGACCCCGATCACCTCTTCTCAGTCTTTTCGAGGATTGGAAAGGTACTGTTGCTCCGAAGTGAGTTTAGGAAGCCTGAACCTTGGTTATCTAGTTATCTTGGGAAAACCTTAGAAAACCCCTCTACCCACAAAAACAAAAACACTTCTTCCTTGGACGACATTGATCTTTTCTAGTTCACTTTTCGTTCCTCATGGAAATCGATACCTAGGAATGCTCTAGGTGAAAGTTATAGCGGTATCCGTGTGCTTACGAATTTATCTGTTTGCGTTAACACATACCAGCATGCTTTCTGGCGCCGTTGCCGAGGAACGGTAGCTGTTGTGGAATCAAACTAAGTTCATCTGTGTATCCTTTTTTCTTTTACCCTCATCATATGCACCTTACCACCACCATCCCTACAACATGGATTCCACTCCTATCTTTAAATACTCTGCTCCAAAGGGCGAATCATTGAAGTCGTGGGATGGTGTAAGATTACCACCGATCAACACTATAAGCATATATATTCCCTAACTATATTCCGTACATTACATAGAAAATTAATAACTTGGCTTATTATCTACCATGCACAACTATCAACTTCACTGAGGATGGAATTCTTGGCGGACATTTTGAAAAGTCATGTAAACGAATGTTTTGACGGTGCTTCTCTAAAAATCTCTAAGTCGTAGGCAGAATGTAACTTAGATGGTTAATACGAGAAATAACTTTTACTATGTCTTCTTATGTAAAAGTGTTTCCCGGATTGTATACATGCTCAACTATAATTGTCTAAAAGTTGAACCATGAAAAAAATGATTGGTTGTTTTCATGTGCATCCCAAGATAAAACCGTAATGTTAGCACGAACATTATACTAGTGTGTGGTAGTGTTCTGGGTAGGACGTGGAGACGCTGGAGGCCTCGTATGGACCTTCGGGTGGTTGGGACCTTGGGGCGGCAGCACGGACGGGACGAAGGCGGAAGCCTCCGCCGTCAGGCCTTCTCCTTCCGAGCAGGACGTGAATGCTCATGGTGAGCGGAAGGATAAAGAAAGTAGAGATTAGGAAATAATAGAGAAAGAAAAATATATAAGTATACTGTTTATCGAACGTTTGTAAAAACAGCTTCAGTTCCATCAGTGGAGCTGTTTATAAAGCTGAAGAAAAAAACTAATACATTAATGGTTGCTTTGGCACTTTTGGATATAGAGTCCCTTAGCAGCTTTAGAAGCTGGGAGAGTTTCTATTTTTTAATCTTTTTTTATTTAATATTTTAATAACAATCGCTTCTAAAAAAATTACGGATTTAACCCTTTTGGCGTGACCAAATAATGTTGTCACGCCACATGCATTGGCGCGGCAACATCCGCCACGTTAGACGGCGTTTTCGACGTGGAAAACGCTGTCACGACACTCCCATTGACATGACAGTATTGTTCGGTCGTATCATCGGGAGTGGCGTGACAACATATATAACTCTTTGATATGACGTCGGATGAAGATCACATTTATATGAAAATTGTAGCTCTCAATGAGATCTACAACTTTGTAGTTTTGAGTTTTTTCATTTAAGGATGTTAAGATGCTCAAAAAATTAATATATAATTTCAGGAGCATAATAACCGCTTATAAGTGCTTGTCGCATTAGAAAAATAATATCGTTTTTGTATGGTATCAAATAAAGATACTTTTTACATAAAAGTTGTACCTCTCAATGATATGTACAACTTTGTTGTTTTAAGTTTTTACATTTGAGATCGTTAAAATGTATGAAAAATAATATAAAATTTCAGCAGCATAATAATCGTGTACTAGTGCTTGACGTGTTAGAAAAATAATATCATTTTCATATAGGGTCAAATGAAGATACATTTTAAATCAAAGTTGTAGCCCTTAGTGAGATCTACGAGTTTATGGTTTTGAGTTTTCACATTTGGAGTCGTTAAGGTGTTCTAAAAAATAATATAAAATTTCGGTCGTTAATATGCTGCTAAAACTTTATATTAATCTTTAGAGTAGGTTAACGACCTCAGATATGACAACTCAAAACTATAAGCTTATAGATCTCACTAAGGGCTATAACTTTGATATAAAATGTATCTTCATTTGACCCTATATGAAAACGATATTATTTTTCAAACGCGATAAGCGCTAGTACGCGATTATTATGCTATTGAAATTTTATATTATTTTTTCGTACATTTTAACGATCTCAAATGTAAAAACTCAAAACTATAAAGTTATAAATATCATTGAGAGCTACAACTTTCATGTAAAAAGTATCTTCATTTGACACCATACAAAAACGATATTATTTTTCTAATGTGACAAGCACTTATACGTGATTATTATACTCCTGAAATTATATATTAATTTTTTTGAGCCTCTTAACGTCCTCAAATAAAAAAACTTAAAAGTATAAAATTGTATATGTCATCGAGAGCTACAATTTTCATATAAATTTCATCTTCATCCGACGTGGTATCAAAGAGTTATCACTTTTCAAAGGTTTTGTCCTATCATATCACTACAAGTGGTGCGACAGAACAATACTGTCACGCCAACGTACATGACGTGACAGCGTTTTCCACATCGGAACTCCGTCTAACGTGGATGATGTTGCCGCGCTAATGCATGTGGCGCGACAACGTTATTTAATCGCACTAGTGCCGCTGGCGCGACCAAAAAAGTTAAATCTCTAAATATTTTAGAGCGATTATTATTAAAATATTAAATAAAAAAGAATTAAAAATTAAAAAATCCTAGAAACTGCCCTACTACTGCATCGTGAGTGCCTTGAACGCCCGAATAACGAAGACCATCCCATCATGGTTTGTTGGCGCCATCGATTGGACATTTATTCTAGTCCCTTCGTCCCTAAATATCTGTCGCTTTACGCTTCCCGAGAAATAACTTTAATTAAATATATATTAAAAAATATTAATATTTATGGTATATAATTAATATCATTGGAAAGGTCTTTAAATCTAGTTTTTTAATAAATTTATTTGGAGATACAAATGTTGCACGTATTTTATACAAATCGAGTCAAATTTGTGGGCACAGAAACCGGAAACGACACACAATTGGGGATAGAGGGAGTAGTCATCACTGGCCATTGAATTGGTGCAGTCATTTAAAGGGAACTGATATGATCGATGAACGTACCGACGACCTTGACTTGAGCCAAGTGCGTGTAATTCCTTCCTAAGAATCAAACATTACCGGTTTATGGTTTGTCTATTATGTTTTTTATTCTCTTGTACCTGTACAAATTGTAATGAACTAGGAACTATAATTTTAACATAAAATATATGCAACAATCGTCATTGGAAAGACAGTAAGTCCCTTAATTCCTATGCTCTGGTCCTACATCGTGAGTGCCTTGAGTGCACGAATAATGAGGACCGTCGGACCCGTGGGTTGCTGGCGCCATGCATTGAACATTAATTCTAATCATCACTGGCCATTGAATTGGCACAGTCATTTAAAGAGGGAACTAATATGATCGATGAACATACCGACGACTTGACTTGAGCCATGTGCATTCAGGGAGTGTTTAGTTGGTGGGGTGAAAAATTTTAGGGTGTCACGTCAGATGTTTCAAGAGATATCGGAAGAGGTGTTCCGATACTAATAAAAAAACTAATTACATAACTCGTCCGGAAATCGTGAGACGAATTTATTAAGCATAATTAATCCATCATTAGCACATGTTTACTGTAGCATACCGTTGTCAAATCATGGATTAATTAAGCTAAAAAAATTCGTCTCGTAAATTTATCGCAATCTGTGTTATTAGCTATTTTTTTACCTACATTTAATACTCTATGCATGTGTCCAAACATCCGATGCGATGGGTTGAAAAAATTTTAGGGAGGAACTAGACACCCCGTATTTCTTGGCTGTGGATCAAATTTTATTGGCTCTTCAGTTTTGTCTAACGGATTTTTTATTCTCAGATCTAAACATTTATAGATTATATCTACAGAAATTATAACAAACTAAAACTACAATTTTAATATAAAATATATGCAACAACCTTCGTCTAAAAGGAGCTAAAATTCCGACACCTGAATTTAAGCAAGTCCCTTGACTCTTATTCGAAACTGACCTGGTACTACAATGTGAGTGTCTTGAGCGCACAAATAATGAGGACCATCCAACCGTGGGTTGTTGGCGCCATGCATTGGACAGTTATTCTAGTCTACGCTAGCCATTGAATTGGCACAGGGGAACTGATATGATCGATGAACGTACCGACGACCTTGACTTGAGCCATGTGTATGTATTTTGTGCCTACGAATCAATTTTTATCAGGTTTGTGATTTTATCTGACGGCCGGGTTTTTTTATTTTTGATCTAAAAAATTATAAGTTATACCTATAGAAATTACAACGAACTAAAGCTTCAATTCTAACATTAAATACGTGCAATAACCGTCGTTTGAAAGAAAGCTATAATTTAGCCACTTGAATTTTAGCGAGTCCCTTAATTCTTATAGCAACTACCCTAGTAGTGGATCGTGAGTGCCATGAGCGCGCGTCCGGTCATGGATTATTGGTGCCGTGCATTGGACATTTATTCTAGTCATCTTTAGCCATTGAATTGGCACATTTAAAGAGGGAACTGATATGATAAAACCGTCGACCTTGACTTGATATGATCGAACCAACAACCTTGACTTAGAGCCATGTGCATGTACTTCCTGCCTTCATTCGTGCTCCAACCAGTGGTCCTAGCTTGTTATTCAAAAGAGAAAAAAAATAAAAAAAACAGTGGTCCTAGCTTGATCTCACTCAGCATCTGAAGCTGCCGGCCACCAGTAGTTCAGACGGCCCCACTCACTCTATCGTAGCTACAAATTGGCAAATGAAAATAAATATCCAATTTATTCGATATATAATTTATAATTTAATTATGAATATTACAAAATATGTATTTTTTTATTGATGTAATTTATTGTATATATTATTGTAATTTCAAGATGAATATTATATAAACTAGGATCGTGCCCGTGCGTTGCAACGGGAGCAACAAAACTTTTGAGATGCTTGGTCTCATTGAAGAATTCTCGCCAACCCTAAATCAAGACGGTGGTTCATGTCTATATGTTTCCATGCAATGTTTTTTCGTGAATTTAATTTTAAGATTGACTAAGACTAACACAATCAAAGTTTTTTTTCAAATTAATTATTTGTCGAAAGGTGCTTTGTGATACAACAGACATTGAACTCATTGTCTTCCATTCTTTTATTATTGTAATGCTCGCATGATTAAGATGAATTTCAAGATTTACCGAGAGGGTTTCTCACCTCTACATCTTGCTACTCAATTCGATGATGTACATTACAATGCACATAGATTTCATGATACATCTGTTGACAACCAAAAATGTTCATTTTGTGAAGTTGTCAAAATGTGTAACAGACTTCACCATTGTGTTCCTCTCGTCGAGATGGTCAAAAAACATATATGGAACGTCCAATTTGGGGTCCGGATGAGAGAGTTATGCCTCCGAGAAAATGTATGAACTACCGGCACTACCGGTCCGAGATCACCGGTACTACTGGTCTGAGAAGGTTTGGCGTAGATATGAATTACCGGTACTACCGGTCCGAGACCGGTACTACCGATGGATGGCGGAAGGAGGCGCAGTTTGGCGTGAAAATGAACTACCGGTACTACCGGCGGAGCCTGACCGATACTACCGTAGGGTCTGTTCCGAATCTAACTCTCAGATCTCGAACCGATTTGTTTCTAGATCGGTTTTTAGACATGGAAAACTTAGAAAATAAGCCTTAGAGAGGTTTCCTACTGGGATAAGACCACCCCCCTCTATATATATGAGAGGATCATGGCCGATTGAGTTCTCATCTATCCAATCGTCATACAAACAAATCAATCTACTCCTTTTACCCCTTTTCTCTTCTCCTTCAACCTCCATGTTGTTCATCCCTTGATCCACGATTAAGGATGACGTCCTAGGCTTGCCGGCCAACCTAGGGCAATCCGGCGACGTCCTTGCCCTCACGGGGTCCCTCCCGGGCGAGAGCTTCGACGGTTTCTTTGCTAGTTTGCCTGAAAACTAGCCAGTTCTTCGTCACGTAAGCACGACTGGTTATCCTTTGGTGGTTTGCTTATAAACCTCTCCATGTATGACCACGTAAGAGTGACATCCTTGCTGCGTTCTTTGGTCTGTAGCGGCCCGGGCGTCCAATGCCCTTTCTGGTGTGTGATTCGGATCACATCCGACGTCAACAACATCTAAGAGCCAACCCTCTCTGTTTTAGTGTTTGATCTTCATTCCTTCATAAAATAACTAAGATTAAGAACTAGTCGGAAAGATGGAAGTGTCATAAGCTAATATTACTTACTGACCTCATAACAAACTATACTAATTACAGCCATCAAGGAGTGAGTTATGTTATGGCTTGATAATTGTCTTTGCAGTAATCAAAGGAAAAGTAATTACCGAATTGATTGAAATATACCAAGAAATTAAAGCCAGTTAAACAATAAACCTGTTTTTCAGGTGGCAAAGGGCACCAAATATTGTGGACTCATGCATTTGATAGTCCACTCCATCCAGGCACCTGTTAAGAAGTATTATGGAGAATGAAACATATGCACCATAGAAATTATAAAAACATTTAGCTTCTAGTTGAGTAGTTGACCATGCTGTAATGAAAATGTAATTATAAAAACATTATGGTCTTGATAATTGATCATGCAAAGGGAGACTATCTAGTCTCATACACATCCTAAGAAATTATCAACAACTATCAGGATAGTTTATTAGAATGTCCCCATAACAAACAAAACACTGAACCAACCTATGGCAATGCAAAATGTATGGAACACTAGTAGAAAAGAGTAGAACGCTGACACCCCCTTTTTATACCACAGGCGGTTTTAGTTATCACGCGCCTATGGTATAAAAAGGGCAGTCTCAGAGCTGCCAACCGCATGTGAAGATGCATTACACAGGTGGTTGGCTTAAGCCAACCACCTATGGTAATGCATCTTCACAGAATGAAACATTTACACAGGTGGTTGGCTTATGAATATGCATTACCACAAGCGGTTGGCTTATCCAACCGCCTGTGATTTCTCTGGGTGTAAATACCCCTTCTTCCTCCCCGAGCAGCACTGTATCTCGCAGTCACCTTCCATTGGAGGCGATTTTGGAGGTTCAAATTTTACAAAATACAAGGGGGAGGTTTTGATCTTGATTTCTTGGAAGGAGGTTGCCAAAAAAGGTTAGTTTATGTCCCAATTGCCTCAATTTGCTCATTAATGCTCAATTAGAGCCACTTTTGGATCTAGGGTTTCACCAAAAGTGTGGGAGAAGAATAGCTAGCTTCTTGTCTTTGTTTCTTAAGATGGTTAGATGAGGTTGCTCAAGATGGTTGGATAATGCCTCTCCTCTCTCCCTTTTCATGTTTGCTTCTCAATTTTTAGCTAGTTTATGCAAGATTGAATCAAAGGCTAGTTTATGCTAGTTTACTTCAGTATCTCTCCTTATTTCTCAATTTATGTTTTCCACATCTATACATTTCTAATGAATTGTGTGTTTCTATAATTATGCTATATACTTAGATTTTTTTAATTATGCAACTTAGGTTTTTTCCTTTAATCCCAAGCTAAACCATAAACCCTAAATAATAAACCCTAGATAAATCCTATCTAAACCCTAGATCATGAATGGTGTTTTACAGGTAGTGATGGAGAGGTAATTCTGGATGTATAATTTATCAAGACTAGATCCATCATACATAACTGAGGTTCAGAGGTTTATTGATGCTGCTAAGAACCATGCTTCAAGAATAAGAAAGACACACATACATTGTCCATACATGGATTGTAGAAATTTTGCTGTATCTGATGACATTCAACAAATCCTTACTCATCTGGTCCGTCGAGGATTTATGAAGGATTACTTGATTTGGACAAAGCATGGAGATGGTAGCTCTGCGCCTTATGCAGCTGGAATTCCTACGAACATCGATACCAATGGTCCAGAAGTGCTTGTTGACGGGTTTGAGTTCATACACGAGACACAACAACCTGACACCGATGGTCTAGCCGCTGAACATGTTGTGCCAAATGTTCCTGATCATGGTTTCGCTGGAGGAAATGAAGATGGCAGCGAAACTACTATGGTTGTGAAAGATGCAGAATTTCTAGAGGCAATGCTGCGTCGTCATGCGGAAGATCCATCAGTGTTCTTCATGAAAGGTATGGAGACCCTGATGAAGGCAGCAGAAGAGCCTTTGTAAGATGAGTCTAAGGGTTGCACCAAAGAGTTCACGATGCTGCAGTCTGTGCTAAAGTTGTCAGTGTGCAAAGCTAGATATAGTCTTTCTGATGCTGGCTTCGATGCGTTCTTGAGCATTATCGCAGACATGCTTCCTAAGGAGAACAAAGTGACTGCTAACACGTACTATGCAAAGAAGCTAATCAGTCCACTCATGACGGGTGTTGAGAAGATCCACGCTTGTAGAAATCACTGTATCCTATATCGAGGTGATGATTATAAGGACTTGGACAGCTGTCCGAAGTGTGGTGCAAGTAGGTACAAGACAAATAAAGACTACATAGAGGAAGAGTGTGCTGCCTCCATGTCTAAGGGGAAAAAACGAAAGAAGACCCAACAAAAGACCCAGAAGAGTAGTTCAAAACTGATGGCCAGTAGTGGAAAGATTTCAATGAAAACCACAAGGACTTTGTAAGGGAACCAAGGAATGTTAGGTTCGCACTGAGTACTGACGGAATGAATCCATTTGCTGAGAGGAGCAGCAAGCACATCACATGGCTGGTGATCCTCACCATCTACAACCTTACTCCATGGTTGATGCAGAAGCGAAAGTACCTTCTGCTAACCATTCTTATATCTGGACCTACACAGCCTGGAGTTGATATGGATGTTTTCTTAGAGCCCTTAATGCAGGACATGAAGATACTGTGGGAAACAGGTGTTCAAATGTTGGACGAGTACCGCAAAGATTCATTTACGCTCAGAGCAATTATCTTTGTTACGATCAACGACTACCCTGCTCTCTTTACATTATCAGGGCAGTTCAAGGGGAAGCTTGGTTGCGTGGAATGCATAGATGGCACCGCTTACGTGTACCTTACTGCATCTAAGAAGATAGCGTACATGAGGCACAGACGCTTCTTATCGAAAGGACACAGGTACCGGCAGAAAAAGATGGATAAGTACTTTGACAATAATAGTGAACTACAGTCTACTGCTCCATCAGGTAACAGTAAAGGCAAAAAAGTTTTCAGCATAGTCAGCAAACTCAAATTTGTTTTCGGGAAGAAGACAAAAGACAGAAAACCAAGAAAGAATGTCAAACCAGCTCCAGGGGCTACATTCAAGAAGAAGTCTATTTTCTTTGAGTATTTGGAATACTGGCCAGAGTTAGACGTACGCCACGCGATCGATGGTATGCACGTTCAAAAGAACATGTTTGAAAGTCTAATTGGCACCTTGCTAGAGATGAATGGCAAGACAAAGGAAGGACTAAATTCATGCATGGACATGGTACAGTTAGGCATAAAAAAAGAACTTCACCCTGTTTGGCTAGAAAATGGCAAGTACCACCTTCCTGCAGCAAGCTACAACCTCAACAATGATGAGAAACATGCAATGTGTGTGTGGTTAAAGAAATTGAAAGTCCCATCTGGATTCTGCTCTAGCATACGGAGTATTGTGTCAATGAAAGACCTTACACTCACCAACTACAACTCACATAATTGTCATGTCATGCTAACTACTTTCCTCCCTATTGCCATCAGGGCTATAAACCCAGTGTGGATAAAGGTTGCAGTCACATGGTTCTGCTACTTCTTCAATAGGATCTCACTGAAGGTGATAGACTATGATGAGTTGGCATCTCTTAAGGAATTTGCAGTGGAGACAGTGTCACAGTTTGAGATGTGTTTCCCCCCAGCATTCTTTGATATGATGGTTCACCTTGTGGTGCACCTGGTTTCACAAATAGAGGCACTGGGTCCCATGTACTTGCATGAGATGTGGACGTATGAGTGTTTCATGTCAATACTAAATGGCTATGTATCAACTCGTGCTCGTCCAGAGGCGTCTATGGTAGAGGGGTACTTAACCGAAGAGGCTATTGAGTCCGGAGGTCCATTCTGCAATAGGGTCCTAAAAGACCAGGTTGCAATAGGTCTACCTCCATCACGACACGAGGGTAGGCTGACTGGAAGAGGGAGGATGGGAAAGTAAACATTGCTCCCAAACGATTACAATACAGTTCTTGTAACATCCTAGTTTTTCCAAAAACCCAAAAATTGCAACTGAAAATTTTTTCGCAATTAAACCCATGTTTGGTGAGTGACATGTAGGAAAACACCCTGTAGCTGCACAAGTAGCACCTAGGTAGAGCCTTTGCATTGCATCATATAATTAACCTGTGAGTTGGCTCTCTCTTGGTTTATGTGTTGTCAATAAAATCAACGACTTGATTTACTTTTAAATTAATCTTGCTAATCAATTAATTGTGAATTAATTAATTAACCTAAGTGCCTACCCTTGGAAAGGACTCCTACCCCTAGACCCCTAGTGTCTACCACCTAAGGGTACATACATGTTTGGCACACATGTATACACATATAGAAGCCCTTGGCTTAGCTAGAAATGGAATGAAGGAAATGGAAAAGCCCTTAGTCTTTAGGAGGAAATAGAAAAGGCCATTTCGGACTAAGACGCCTGGCTAGCCCAGCGGCTGCCCACCTTCACTCTCCAGCCCAGCCCGCCAGCGCGTGCGTGAGCCTAGCAAGCAAGGCCAGCCTAGTTAGGCCACGGCCCAGCCGCTCGCTCTTCACCACGACGCAACGCTGCATTGCTGCCTCTAGGGACTGCCAATCGGAACCCCCCGTGCCTCTAGGGACTGGCCAGGCTTCGTCGCCGGCGAGCCGCTGTGGTGGGAGGCAGAGCCCCTCTTTCCCTTGGACCACTGCTCGTACTACTGGTGCACCATGAGCCTAGAGAGGAGAAAAGGAGGGTGAGCTCGGTCCATCGCAGGCCAAGTCAGTAGCCTATAGACCGCCCCTGCGCGCCCACCATGGACCAGCCCACCGTGAACCGCAGCCCAGTTTGGGCCCAAGCCGCGACGTGGCCTCTTCACGGTTTGACACGTGTCCGGGCCGGGCGGCCCAACCCGGCCCATGTCCAGGCCTTGCACCGGCCCATCCAGACCCGATCCAGGCCCGGTCAGCGTTGACCTTTGACTAGTCAACATTGACCGTTGACCTGGGTCGCACTTGTCATCCACTATTCACTGGGACCCACCTGTCTATCTATGATTCCCCTCTGACCATCCAGAAGCCGCCACGTGTCACCCCCAGATTAATCAACCTGTTTTTCCTTTTTCAGAAATTATTTAAATCTTCAGAAATTCATAATTAATTAACCGTAGCTCAGAAAAATGCCAAATCAGAGTCCAAATTTTTCTAAAAATAAGCTCTACGTCATAGGCCTATGTTTGAGTGCATTTGGCTCTTTCGGTTTTCAGTTACTTCTTTGTACACCTCCATAGGAGACGCTAACGCGGCTATATGTTACGTTTGGCAGACCCGGAGGAGCCACCGACTGAGGAGTTCGACCCCAACTACACCGACGACTTGGGTGATGACCTGCCAGGTGCCACGCCCCACCCATTCATAGATCCTATTACGCATTGCAAATACTTAGAATTGCTAGTGCCTTACCTTTATGTCTTAATATTACTGATAGGTTGCATGGTAGTTTACTGCTTTTGAGCCACTTACCTTGTTGCAACCATACACCTGCTCACCCTGATGTTAGATTAGATGCTGCTATATTACTTGTTACCACTGCTTTACTCTTACTCGCATTATATCTGTGATGTGATGATGGTGAGTGAGAGGCGTTTGAGGTAAGGCACGAGGTGCCGTTAACCTGATAATAACCTGATAACGAACCTAGGGAGATCTTGGCGTGAGTCTTGGGTGTGTGGTGAGGGTCGATTCGATCGAGCAGGATCTATGACGAGTCGGGAGGACAAGTCTTGCCGGAGGATGCTACCTGGGTGTTCGCCATGTCAGGTGCCTGTGGCGGGTACATGTGACAGGGAGAGGTCCCGGGGTGGAGTGTCTTCATGGGATGAAGCCCCGGGATGGGAGGTGTTGTGATGGCACGGGGTGCCGGGTGTTCCGTTGAGCAGAAAACGGTTTCTCCTTTGTGAAGATATACTGCTTAGTCATCCTAAGGACTGATATGTCTGTGGATCGGGTCTTAGGAATCCTTGCACGCCCACTCACTTCTGTGGGGAGGAGATGGACGTTCGACTTGCTAGTGTGGTGCCACTACTATTGAGAGGTTAGCGGATAGTGTAGGGAGGTACGGGCATGAGGACCCACACCCTCCCAAGACAGCGTAGTACTCAGGGGGCAAGTAGTACGTCTCACAGTCTCAGCGTGTCGGTGGTACTCCGACATGGCCCCAGTTCTGAGTGATAGGGTGGTACCGTTTCTAGTCGGTAGGCAGCCCAGAATCAGCTTAGACGAGGCATTGTCGAGGATGGCTATCTTGTGGGATGTGTAAACCTCTGCAGAGTTTCTGATCGATCGATCGATACATATTTCAAACCCTTCGGCTATGGACCTTTCCTAAGTACAGCTTCACTTGATTAGATGAGAGGAGTCCTTCTACCTTCCTCGGGATTTCAGTGTGTGTTCCGGCCTTAGCCGTTGAGACATGGGCGGGAGGGAGTCGCCCGTGTCAATGAGAGAGTGAGTTGAGATGTGATGTGGTGGTGAGATATGTGTTGGGATGGGACAACATGTGTGAATGAGATGGGTTAAAATGTGATAAACTTATACTTTTAAAATATTGATTACTTGTATAGGAAACCACAGCCAAAGATAGGTCTTTTCTTACCCCCTTTGCATCCACTTCCACAAAGCGAATGCATCATAGGGTGGGAGATGTGTGGCCAGTACCAAGTGTACTGATAGTTTTTTTGGCAGGCTCGGAGCCCGAGTTCGATGAGGAGGACGACTGGGAGGAGTAGGGGTTCGCCCTGCGCTCAAGCTTGGTGCGAGAAGTCCTAGTTTCCGCTGCTGTCTTCGAGAAGCTAGTTCAGATGCTGTGTGTGAGCATGTCCGGCCCTGTGTGGCGATGATAATAATTAATGTAAACCTTCTATTTGTACTCTGATATCCGTGTATAACACTGTTATTCGACTGAGATTTGGGTAATGGCATGAACTTATTCATCCATTACACGTCGAATCTGTGGCATTCCCTTGGCGGAATGCAGGATCATTTTAGTTCTTGAGGCACATCACAGCGTCCTACATCAGCTATCGATAATGAGCCTTTGATCAACCAACACATTAAAGAGGTTCACGAACATAATCATGGGCGCATGGAAGAATGGTTAATGAAGGAACACAAGAATCGGTTCCCTTCATGGCTAAGGGAGTAGGACATACCAAATGGGGAAACACTCGAGGAACGCACCATCAAGGTGTTAGCATCTGGACCATCACGCCAGGTCAGGACATGGCAAACCTATGACATTAGTGGCTTCACGTTCTGTACCAAGTCCAAGGATGTCGATGAAATGTGGTCGTCAGTCCATCGAGGGGTATGCCCGTGATGGTGATTTGTCGGTAGACAGGTGTGCAAGACACGAACCGGATGGTAACAGGACACAGGACACAAGATTTATACAGGTTCAGGCCATCAGCATGACGTAAAACCCTACATCCTATGCTCTGTTATATTGTATTGAGTTATGTGGTGTATGACCTGTCCTCTAGTGGACCCTTGCCCCCTCCTTATATACTCTGAAGGGACAAGGTTACAAGTAAAGTATTCCATCTGGTACTATTATAATATCTAGTATAGCCTATAATCTTGCGATGTACGTCTTGATCTTACGGGCCAGACCACCTTAGACGTTGCGGCCTATGTACCATCTTGTGGTACCGGGGGTTTATACCGCCACAGCTAGTCCCCGAGGCCATATATTCTGATGCGGCACGCCGTCTTGACCTTTGTTGATATTTGGTAACGCAATTAGGAAATGATCCGCAAGCGCACGGATATCGATGAGCACTTCACCCGGGATGTTATCCAGAGTATCGTATTTATTTTTTTACCACTAGGAGAAAGCGTGCATCTGACTAACCAAATCTATTACTACTAACCTTTAGGCTACAACCACTGTGATTTGATGTGAGAGATGTATAGAGAAGACTGCAACTGCACTCTCGTTCTAACCTTGGTAAGGATGATCTACTGCTCTATTGGGGAGGCTCACGGAATCTAGACACCTCAAAGGATGTTCGACCCGCACCTATAAACCCTATCGATCTTGCTAACGGGATATGGAATACAAAGGTAGCTACGGAAATGTCACGTTCCTCGCTACTACCACGGTCCGGCTAGACAGGGGATATCTATGAGTATCCTAGCCCAAACACCTCGTTTACGCTAGAGATGATTACTCTAAACTCTACGCGAAGAGATTAAAGTAAACTCATAAACCAAAGAACAATAAAACAAAGAACTTACTAGAATTTAGAAGTCGAAATACTGAAGAATCCTAGGAGCAAGCCTCGGGTTAGGAGAACTTGATCCTGCAGGTACAACCTCGAAGTAGTCACCGACAGGCCGGGCTTCCTTCGATCTATACCTCCACTCTATCTCTCTCAATCTAGAAGAACTAAGTCTAATCTCACATTGGATGCTAAGCCCTAATGAGGTGGGAACCCTAAGGGAACCTCTCTCTGAATCCTCTCTGGAAAATATGAAAATAATGGACTTGGATTCTCCTCTCCAGGGGCCAGGGGTCCTGCTTATATAGTCCCTTCAAGTGAACCTGGGCCGTCGGATCAAACCGACATTAATCGCACGGTTTTCCTTGATCCTTTAGGTCGGTGGGGCATAATCCGCGAGACTCATCCTGATTGGTTGCAGACCTAGGGCGGGCGCCCCAGGGTCCAGGGCGGGCGCCCTGGTCCCGGGCCCGTTCGGCCTCCCGTTCGATCCCGTGGCTTCTGGAGTCTTCTAGATGATAGAAAATCGGTGAACACGTTAATATCTCTATGTAATTCCGACGTGTGGGCCTTTCCTTTGTATTTCCTGATAACCCCCTGCAGAAACAGATAAACAACAAAACTCATGGAATTCTGTCAGATCAAACCCTAATTCTAGGTGTTGCTTGCATATAGGTCCTTTTCCTTATTTATTGGATAATTAAAATTGATACTTAAGAACCGTCAACAAACACTCCCATACTTAGGCTTTTACTCGTCCTCGAGAAAAGGATGGTTCAGAAAAATAACTGGGGTTGAAACATTGTAAAGCATTCTTTTTATACCTGCAGGGTGTTGTGAATGTCCACTGTGCACTGTAGTCAGGGAAATATATGGTTGAAGTAGAGATCCTTTCTTCTCATCCTGTCACTTGGAGTTTTTATATATTTTTGAATAGAAAACTTAGCATACCTTTATCCTCATAGGGGCTCTCAGATCACTCATTTATCTTTTGTATATCTCACTGAGGCTGTTTTAATTTGTAGAAATTCTCAAGCATACTTACTTTGCATATATTGCCTGGGTCAAAACAGGATCCGAGGAGAGGAATGCCATACTCTTAGATCAAAGACTTTGAAAATTAAAACTTGTCAACTCTTACTGGCATATTGCTTATTAGAGGGACCATGGGCTATCATTTTCTTTTTACCATATATATTTTTATCATCTCATTTTTTTTCAGGTGGATACTGAGGTACCCCTAATTCTACTTCCGGACACTTGTCCATTTTTCTGCGAGGTTGTCGAGCACTTGCTCCTTTTTATTTCCTCGAAATATATTTTTGCATAGCCCATGCCTCTAATGCAATAATACTTCGGAAGAGTGAATCTTTCTGAATAAAAATGTCTTGATCTTGGGAGCATGATAAATCTCTCAACAAGGGTCTAACTCGTTTTGCACAAACTCAATACAAAGCAAATTAATATTTTTAAGTTTATCAGGCATATAAAATATTGAGGATGGTAGCTATATTTTTGAAGTTTTTGAAAAGAAAATCTCCAAGCGACAAAGATTTCAAGAATAAGATACTCATATTCTACCATCTCACATTCCACAATGACTTGAGTAACACATGGTTTTTAAAATGATTTTCAATAAATGCAGGTTTTCAGAAATATCACAGAGTGAGATTGATCATGATTAAAAATATTTTTGTCTTTTTAAATTATCATGTTAGGAACAATATTCTACACAGCCCAATATGTATTTGTATGTATGTAAATAAAGCGTGCAGAGTATGTACCTGAATCGTGGAGTGGTGTAATCGAAGTGCATTTACCATGTCGGGGGGATTCCCCCATACTTGTTTCCTGCTTTCTTGCATAAAAATAAAGTGGAGATACACGAGGCATAATAATAATAATAATCTTTATTTGTCTTGAGGCATTTATTACACTGACTAATGAAGCGAACTAATCTAAACTGAATTTAATCGAATCTAATTGAATCTAATAATGAAGACTAAGACACACTGCCTCAAGGTCTAATCTAGATAGCTCAGTGTTGCTCTAAATCCCTGATCCTAGCAAGGGCATCAGAAAGGTCACGTTTAAGCGCGAGCACAGTAGTGTTCAGGTTGGAGACCTGCCTACTAAGGGAGCTAACTGTGGACTGAAGTTCTATAATATGTCTATTTGCTGTCCTGATGTCCTCATCCACATCTGCTATGGCCCTGCGGCACTTCGGTGGTGTCTCAAACGAATTGAGAGCGTGCTTAGGAGCTTCCTTTGGTGGGATGAAGCGAACTTTTGCTGTCCTAACTCCTTCGAAGCGGGGCCTCTCCTTCTTCGTAGTGTAGTGGACGCTGCTGATCTCGCCGCTCCGGTTGGTCTTGACGCCTACAACCCGCTCATTGGGTTTAGGTGGCAGGATTTTCGTGCCGGCTGGTACCTTGACGATGGCTTCTTGCTTGGACGACGGTCCCTTGAGAAGAAGGGGCTGCGGTGGTGCAGTAAGAACTGGTTGGGCGTAGTAGGATGAGATTGAGCTGCGCTGGTTTGATGGTGGGGCTGCTAGCTGTCGCTCTGTGTTGGCCGGGACGTAGGCGTCGGGGTCATCCTTGGGCTTGCGGTTGAGGTCGTAAGGGACGATCTCCCAGTTGCGTTGGGTCTTGTTGGCCATTGGAGAAGCAAGGAACTAGACAAGCTCTAATTGAGGAGGAGAGAAGGATTGAATGAATTGGTGTTGAAAGCTGACGTCAGGGGTCTATTTATATAGGGGTCAAAAAGTGCCTCTAGGGTTTCCATAGATCCATCCCGCTGCCGGGCGTGCGTAACAACCCATTCGCGGAATTTTCTGGATAACCATAGATGAGGAAAGCACGTCGGAAGAGGCCGGGGCCAAGGGGACACCAGGGCAGGGTGCCCGCCCTCATCCTCAGGGCACCCGCCCTGGGCCTGCCTCCTCCGCGGGCCCGCTTGCTCGAGCGTGTTTCTAGAAGTATTTTTATCCCGAAAAATATATACGTGGCCCAAAAACGTCAGATTAAAAAGGTCAGGCTTTAATTCTCCATCGGAAGGTAAAAATGGATCACGTCTATTTCTTCTAATTCTTTATTGGGTTCTAAAAATAATTTAAGACGTTGACCATTTACCTTGAATAACGTACCTTCGTCGTTTTGAAGTGTAATAGCTCCGTGGGATGATGAATTGACTACCTTGTATGGTCCTTCCCATTTACTCCGGAGTTTTCCATGCCCAAAAAGCTTCACCCTGGAATTAAAAAGTAATACCTTATCTCCGGGTGAGAACTCCTTCTTCTTGATCCTCTTGTCATGCCATCTTTTGACTCTTTCTTTGTAGATCTTCGAATTGTGATATGCTTTCTCTCGCCATTCTTCCAATTCTGATAGTTGCATTCTTCTATGATCTCCAGCAACATCTAGGTCCATATTCCATCTTCTTATGGCCCAGTGTGCTTTGAACTCTAGTTCAACAGGCAAGTGGCAAGTCTTCCCGTACACCAATTGGTATGGGGTCATTCCAATTGGGGTCTTGTATGCTGTCCGGTATGCCCAGAGTGCATCAGGTAACTTTTCCTTCCATGCTGTTCCCATCCCATTTACTGTTTTCTGAAGAATGTTCTTGATTTGCTTGTTGGAAGTCTCTGCTTGGCCACTTGTCTGAGGATGATATGGGGTAGCAACGTTGTGACGGATTCCATGTTTTGCTAGATAATGCTCAAAGCGTTTGTCGATAAAGTGTGATCCCCCATCACTTATCACCACCCTAGGGACTCTAAATCTTGGAAATATAATCTCTTCAAACATCCTCTTTGAATTAATATTGTCGGCACGCTTGCAAGGTAGTGCTTCTACCCACTTGGAGACGTAGTCAACTGCCACCAAGATGAATTCACACTTCTTTGATGGAGGAAATGGACCCATGTAGTCTATTCCCCAAACATCAAAGAGCTCAATCTGAAGGTTGTTGGTGAGTGGCATAGCATCTCTTGTATTTATGTTTCCGTGCCTTTGACATGGCCCACATCTTCTGATATATTGCCTTGTGTCTTCATACATTGTAGGCCAATAGAATCCACATTGCCAGATCTTTGAATGTGTACGGAATGCTCCATAATGACCTCCGTATGGTGATGAATGGCATCTGTCGATGATCTTCCACCCTTCCTTAGTGGTGACACACCTTCTGAGTAAGCCATCAGCGCATACTCGGAAGAGGTATGGCTCATCCCATATGTGTGAACGACTTTCTTGAATAAGCTTCTTCTTGTTCGCTCCTGGTGGTACATACCCTGAAACCATAAAATTAACAATATCTGCATACCAGGGGTCAGACCTGTTGATTCCATAGAGCATGTCGTCCCGGAGTGAATCATTAATGGGTGTTTCCTGTGGATCCTTAAAGTGCATTCTAGACAAGTGATCAGCAACAGAATTTTCTACTCCCTTTTTAACTACTTCTCTCATCGCGTTGTTGAGTCTACGTTGGGGTTCCCGAGAAGGTGAAACAGAAGGATCTGTCGGAATGCGATGGGTGCAAATCATAGGACTGATTCCTGTAAGATCTTGGAGTGAGTAGCCAAAGACTGAGTGATGTTTTTCTAAAACGGTCATTAATCGTAGAGTTTGTTCCTGAGTGAGTTTATTACTAATGATCACAGGAAACTCTGGATTATTGTTTAGGAAAGCATAGATAAGACCGGGTGGTAAAGTTTTAAGCTCTATAGGAGGTCTGGGTGTTTCTGCAAACTCATCTAAAGGTTCAGGTTCAGAAGGTTCAGCTTCCTCTTCTATGAAGAAAGGGGCTTCTTCTTCTAAGTCTGATTCATTTAAAAGCTCTAGAGACGCAGCTTTTACCTCTTCCATAGGATCAGGCAAAAGAGATGACTCGATCTTATTATTCAAGGAGTGAGAAATTATCATAGGGAATTTAAAATCCTTTCCAAAAGAAATGTGTAGCTTTCCAGTTTGACCTTCATAAAGGAGTCTTCTAAATGGTTGTCCTATCAACAGGTCGAAGTCCCATGTATCAAAGATATAAAAGTTCAAATGAATCATGGAGCCTTCTACCATAAAGGGTAGGACATTCACAATTCCAAGACTGGGGACCAATCGTCCCGAAGATTCCTTCATGAACTTTGTTGTGGGGGTTAAAATTAATTTTCCAAATAATTTAAGTGTAAAAGCTTCAGACATGATATTGATCCCCACAACAGGATTATAGAGAGCATCAAATAGATCAGAATCATAAGCACAGCGTATAGTGATAGGAGGTGTATCCAAACGGATCACTTCAGAGGAAAGCTCTGACTCCTCCAACCATTCGCTACTCATGACTGAGATAAGCTCTCTCAATTGATATTCACTTGGTAAACAAATGCTATAATGGCCGCTTTGGGGTTTGTCTATAGAATGGTAGTTTGAAATGTTTCCAAAATCGGCAAAAAGATCAGATTCTATATCCAGCATGAAATCAGGTGGTGGAATTTCTTCCTTTTGTGGCTCAAAACTTGGGATAGCTGAAGTAGGTGAAGAATTCGGCAGAGTGTCTACTTCGGCTTCGTAGGTTTCATCATGGAGGGTATTATCCATCTCAGCTTCTAGGATTCTATCTAGGATCGCTCTAGCTTCATCAGTAGGGATACGAAAGAAAGAACCTCTAGACATTGTATGTAGCATTTGTTTATGATCTTTCTGAAGACCTCGAAAGAAATGAAAAAGGAGAATAGGGTCTTCAATATTGAGTTTTGGACCAGATTCTAAAAGATCAGAAAAACGTTTCCAGGATTTTCCCAAAGTTTCATTTTCTTTTTGTTTAAAAGATAGAACTTCGAGTCTAAGGTCGGCGATACGATCGAGGGAATAAAAATCTAAACAGAAGTTGGCTCGTAAGACTCCCCATTCACCTCGTTGTTGACTTACCTTCTGACTATACCATCATCTAGCTTCTCCTCTTAAGGAAAAAGGAAAAAGCTTCCAACGTAAAGTCTTATCAGAAATGCCTTCAATGCGAAGACAATCGCATGTTTGCTCAAAATCTCTAATATGAAGGTAAGGATTTTCGTCTTCCTTTCCCGAAAAGGATAGGTTCTCAATCATGGCAATTAACCTCGAACTTAACCTATACTGGGATGTTTGGATAGGCTGTGATGACTCCCATGGTAAAAGGTCAGTTTCCGAAGGTGTTGCAAATTGATAGATTGATTTAGAATCTTGGTTCTCCATAAGGTAAGAATAAAGAAAAGATAAGGAATAAAAAGATAAAGAAAGATAAAAGTATAGGTACAAGCTAGTAGTAAGATTCAAGGTTATCTCAGCAAACCGTCTTTCTCCCCGGCAACGGCGCCAGAAATGCTTGTTGATATTTGGTAACGCAATTAGGAAATGATCCGCAAGCGCACGGATATCGGTGAGCACTTCACCCGGGATGTTATCCAGAGTATCGTATTTATTTTTTTACCACTAGGAGAAAGCGTGCATCTGACTAACCAAATCTATTACTACTAACCTTTAGGCTACAACCACTGTGATTTGATGTGAGCGATGTATAGAGAAGACTGCAACTGCACTCTCGTTCTAACATTGGTAAGGATGATTGAAAGTGCATTTGCCCCCTATGTGGGTTTTGGTGTATTGATGACATCCAAATTAGGGACTAATGTGATCTTTATGAGATATGTCGCAGCTATTAGTCCCATGAAAGAATTAAAGAGTTGATAAAGATGAAATGGTATCCCTCAATTCGTCGTGTTGAAGAAGGCTTCAAACTCAAGCGGAGCTTCAAAGTTTATCTTTTCGCTTCTTGAGTTTAGGTATGCCGCACTATAAAGAGGGATGCAAAACTTAATTGGTCTGAGGAAGATAGAGTGCTCAAGTACAAAAATAAAATCAAAAGAGAGACACTCTAGCACTTCACGAGCACGTAGAATAATCTTGCTGACTTTTAGTGTCGGAAGTCCCGACGTATGTCGGAAGTCCCGACCGTCGGAAGTGCTGACTTGCGCCAGAAGTCCTGACGTCCAGTCACTTAGCCTGTGCGGTGACTGAGGATGTCGGAAGTCCCGACGTATGTCGGAACTCCCGACGGTCAGGAGTCCCGACCCTCGCCAGGAGTTCCGACACTAGGCCCCTCGGCTCGCTCTGCTGACTGCTACGTCGGAAGTTCCGACGGTCAGCACTTCCGACGTAAGTCGGAAGTCCCGACGTTGACTTTGCGCAGTGTTTATAACCTTGCATGAACAGTACTTTCTCTCTACGTCGGAAGTCCCGAGATCTACGTCGGAAGTTCCGACGTAGATCTGAACGGTTGGATTTCTACTTCGAGTATAAATAGCACACTCTTCACTTCTAACCGTTACTCACTCATTCATTGCTCACCAACTCACGGCCAAAACAGCTCTCAAGCATTCAAGAGCTCTCTCTCCTCCCTCCTTTGCTCCTAACTTCGATTCCCACGAATTTGAGTGATAGGAGTGTGGTTTGAGTGAGAAAATCTTCCTTGCAAGCTTGAGCACTTGATTTCTTCGTCAAGCCGGTTGGATTTGCGTCTATTACTCTTGGGTTCTTGGAACCCTAGCCGGCTAGGCATCGCCCAAGAGCTTCCATCTTATGGAAGAGCCTTGGGAAGTTTGTATTACCCTTGTTTTCTTAGTGGAGAACTCAAGTGACCTTTGTGGTTGCTTTGAGAGAGGCGAGGAGGTGAAATAGACTCCGACCTAAGTGGTCACCTCAACAACGAGGATGTAGGTGCTCCTTTGTGGGGTTGCCGAACCTCGGGATAAATCCTTTGTCTCGTGTGTTTGTTGTTGTTTGTGTGATTTGCTTGGTATCACTTGTATTTGCTTGTCTCTCTCTCAACCTCCCTCTTAGGGTTTGGTCTTGATCTACGACTTGGAGAGCTCTCGGTGTCAAGGAAGTGACCTAACATCTTCATCTTACCACTAAGAAGTGGTGTTGTAAGTTACCACTCTCACAAAGTTCATTTGAACATTAGTAGTTCATTTCCCGTAGGCGTCGGGAGTGCTGACAGTTTGCGTCGGAACTTCTGACACGTCGGAAGTGCTGACTCAAACTGTCGGGACTTCCGACAGTTGCTGATAAGTAACTTTGAGATTTGTGTAGAACTTTTTAGATACACCTATTCACCCCCCTCTAGGCATTGTTTAGATCCTTTCAATTGGTATCAAAGCTAGGTCTTCTTATTGCGTTTCACCACGTGAGAAGAAACAATGTCGGAGACCGACAAGGCACAAGAGTTGGCTAAAGAAATAGCCAAAGAGTTGATGGCAGCTCAAGCAAAGCTTTTTCAAGATGAAATGAAGAAAATGCAAGATGAGATGAGCAAGTTGAAAGAAGAGTTGAGTAAGAAGGTCGACGATGCTATAAGTGGCAAGAAATTTGAAGAAGCAACTAGTGGCAAAATTGACAACGGTCAAGATGGTGCGAGTGATGTTGGTGCCGGAGAGCATAGTCAACCAAAAGGAATGTACTCTACCATGAACTTTGATTATTCACAACTCATCAAAGCCCCACTTCATCATACTCCATCCGTCAATCTTGGCAAGCCACCTCACTTTGATGGATCAAGATATCCCGATTGGGCGTACAAAATGAAGATGCACCTCATTGCCGCAAATCTTTGGGAAGTGGTTGATATTGGTGTGACATTTCCCACCGAAGAAAGAGAGATCACTCCGGAAGAGGCACACAACTTTCGTCAAAATGCACAAGCCGTAGCCATGCTTGTTTCAAGTTTAGCTCCGGATGAGTTCAACAAGGTCAATGGAAGAGAAATTGCTAAGGACATTTGGGAAGTTTTAAAGACTTCATTTGAAGGAGACAAGAGTGTGAGAAAGGGCAACATCGAGTTACTTCATGGTGAGTTGGAGAGATTTGTATTCTTGGAAGGTGAAACAACTCAAGCTATGTTTGATAGGATGATGACTTTGGTCAACCGCATAAGATCTATTGGAAGCACCGAATGGGATGACAACAAGGTTGCTAGAAAGATTTTGAGAACATATAGAGCAAAGAACAATATGCTAGCATCCGTGATCATGGAGAGGCCCGACTATGATTGCATAACACCTCAAGAAGTTCTCGCGAAGCTCAAGCATCATGAATGTCTTGATCAAGATGCAATCAATGCTCATAGTCAAAATCCTAGTGCAATGGGATACAACAAGAGTGCAGCCCTAAAAGCAACTCATGTTCATGATGGTAATGGGTGTTGTCAAGAAAAGAAGAAGAAATTGAAGGATGATTCCTCAAGTGAAGAAGAAGATTCCGATGCCGAGGTTGCATTTGTGATTAGAAATCTTAGAAAATTTATGAAGAAGAAGAGCAACCGCAATACTTATGGAGATGGTAAGAAGAGATACAAGAAGAGGTTTTGCTATAGGTGTGGTAAAACCGGTCACTTCATTGCCGATTGTCCCGAAGAAAACAAAGACAAGAAAAACAAGAGTTATGATAAGAAGAACAAAGGCAAGAAGAAAGGTGAAGCTCATATTGGTGAAGAATGGGAGTCAAATGATGATAGTGACTCAAGTGATGATGAGAAGAAGAAGAAGAAAGGAGCTGCAAACATTGCTATCCATCACTCTTCATCACCAACCATGAACCTCCCCGACTCGGCTTCATCACCAAAGCTCTTCCTCAACCTAGATTCATCACCAAGGTTTTTCTCCAACCTCATCGATAATGAATACTACACTCCAACTTGCCTTATGGCCTTGGGGGAGAAGGTACTATCCCCATCCAACTCCTCTAGTGATGAGTATGATAGTTGTGATGAGAACATAGAACAACTTGAAGCAACCATGATAAAGAAATTTGGTAAAAAGGCTTACACTAAAATAAAAATGCTAATGAAGAAATTAGAGAAGAGGGATAGATGCTTGGAGATGCAAGGGGAAATAATCACTCAAGAGCGAGAAAAGAACCAAGCTCTTGAAGCATCTATCGTCGAGGAAAAGTCGAAGGTTGAGAAGTTAACCATTGAATTGTCTTTAGCCAATGACTCAATTGGGAAATTGACTAAAGAACATTCCTCGGTTAATGATCAAATAGCTAGCCTCAAGAATGAGAAAAGTATTGCTCAAGAAAGCCTTACACGCTTGGAAGAAAAATATCAAAATCTTGAGCAAAACTATAGCACACTTTGGGCTAGCACTTCAACTTCTCCTAAGGCAACCGAAGACTCTAATGTCTCCACTAGCAATGGTTGTAAAAGATGCTATAAAATTGATGTAAATGCATATACTACTAACCTTGTTGAGCTAGAGAAGAGAGACAAGGAGATCAATAGGTTGAAGATGGCCTTGAAGAATGGGTGCAAGTGTCAAGAGCAATCCAACAAGACTATATACAAGGCATTTAGGCACCCATCTATCAAAGAAGGTCTTGGCTACAATAGGTATGATGGGAAGGCAAATGGAAGGAACATGGTCAATGGTGTGCCTTGTGTGAAGTTCAACAAGGGTGTTGCCCTTGATGAGCTTATTTGCAAGGCCAACAACAAGGTCTACATTCCCAAGATCCAACCTACAAGCAACAAGACGAAGCAATCCGAGGCCCCCAAGCCACAAGCACCACTTCCACGGTGTTATGCTAGTGACTACATGTGTTGTTGGGGCAAGGATGGCAAGATTGTGGTGAAGTATGTTGGTGCCCTTAAGAGGAAGGAGATTATGAGGAGTGTTTGGGTGCCGAAGTTTTATGTGACTAACCCCCTAGGACCCAAATCTCTTTGGGTACCTAAAGCACAAGCTTGATTTGTCTTTGTAGGAATACTCCTCCGGTGGAACAAGTTGGGTGGTGGATAGTGGATGCACCAATCATATGACCGGAGAAAAGAACATGTTCACATCTTTCCAATCTAGTAATGATGAAAGTGGAAACATTGTGTTTGGTGACAATGGAAAAGGAGAAGTACTTGGTTTGGGTAAAATTGCTATCTCAAATGACAACTCTATCTCTAATGTTTTACTTGTGAATTCGTTGAGATACAATTTGTTATCCATTTCGCAACTTTGTGAGATGGGTTACAATTGTCTCTTTACGGATAAGGGTGTGGAAGTCTTTAGAAGGAAGGATTCCTCTATTGCATTTACGGGTCATTTAAAAGGGAAACTCTATCTAGTTGATTTCACATCAAATAGAGTCAATCCCGAGACTTGTTTAATGGCAAAATCTAGCATGGGTTGGCTATGGCATCGCCGACTTGCCCATGTTGGGATGAGGAACTTGGCCAAACTTAAAAAGGGCGAACACATCCTTGGACTAACAAATGTTTCTTTTGAGAAAGATAGGATTTGTAGCGCATGCCAAGCGGGAAAACAAGTTGGAGCTAAACATCCCGTCAAGAATGTGGTGTCAACCGAAAGGCCATTGGAATTGCTTCACATGGACATATTTGGACCCATCGCTTACATAAGCATTGGTGGTAACAAATATGGGTTCGTAATTGTTGATGACTATTCTCGTTTCACTTGGGTATTCTTTTTGCATGACAAGAGTGAAGTACAAGGCATCTTCAAGAAGTTTGCAAGAAGAGCCCAAAATGAGTTTGATGTCAAGATCAAGAGAGTTAGAAGTGACAATGGGATGGAGTTCAAGAACACCAACATTGAAGAGTTCCTTGAAGAGGAAGGAATTAAACATGAGTTCTCGGTCCCATACACTCCACAACAAAATGGTGTTGTGGAGAGGAAGAATCGAACACTCATAGAAGCCGCAAGAGCGATGTTGGATGAATACAAGACTCCGGTCAACTATTGGGCGGAAGCGGTACACACGGCTTGTCATGCTATCAACCGCCTATATCTTCACAAGATGAGAGACAAGACCGCCTACGAACTTCTAACCGGTAAAAAGCCCAAAGTGCACTACTTTAGAGTTTTTGGATCTAAGTGTTTCATACTTAACAAGAAATCCAAAAGCTCAAAGTTTGCACCAAAGGTTGATGAAGGTTTCATGCTTGGTTATGCTACTAACGAACATGGATATCGTGTTTTCAACAAAACCACCGGTTTGATTGAAATCGCGGTAGACGTGACTTTTGATGAAACCGACGGCTCTCAAAAAGAGCAAGTCAATGTTGAGATTGTAGGTAATGAGGAAGCCCCACATAAAGCCATCAAGAAGCTTGCCATTGGTGAGATAAAGCCCATCGAAGAAGAAGACGAAGACCATGTTGTACATGTTGATCATGATCCTACCACTCATCATGTTCCATCCAATGGGCATGGTGAAGCTTCCGCAACAAGAAAAATTCAAGATGAAAAATCAAATGATGCACAAGGTCATTCTCATCAAGATGGTCCCAATAACGTGCAAGCTCAACCTCAACTCAACAATGAAGAGAGAAGTGAAGCCAACTCCCCACAAGCTCATGATTGTGATTCTTCATTCGATCATGACCACGATGATGAAGATAATAATCCTATTCAAAGACCAACTCAAGTGCCACATCCTAGAGTGCATCAATCCATTCAACGGGATCATCCCGTTGATAATATATTGGGGAGCATTCGACGAGGGGTAACTACACGTTCTCGTTTAGCAAATTTTTGTGAACATTACTCGTTTGTTTCTCCTTTGGAACCTAGCAAGGTGGAAGAGGCACTTGAAGATGAGGATTGGATGATAGCCATGCAAGAGGAGTTGAACAACTTCACTCGGAATGAAGTCTGGTCCTTGGTGGAAAGGCCCAAGCAAAATGTGATTGGAACCAAGTGGGTCTTCCGCAACAAGCAAGATGAGCATGGCGTGGTGACAAGGAACAAGGCTAGGTTGGTGGCTCAGGGATTCACTCAAATTGAAGGCTTGGATTTTGGGGAGACCTATGCACCGGTGGCAAGGCTAGAATCCATTCGTATTTTTCTAGCCTATGCTGCTCACCATGATTTCAAGTTATATCAAATGGACGTGAAGAGTGCATTCCTCAATGACCCCCTATCCGAGTTGGTGTATGTAGAGCAACCACCGGGCTTTGAAGACCCCAAGTATCCCAACCACGTCTACAAGCTCGACAAGGCGCTCTATGGGCTCAAACAAGCCCCTAGAGCTTGGTACGATTGCTTAAAGGACTTCCTACTCAAACAAGGATTTGAGATAGGAAAGGCCGATCCCACTTTATTTTCTCGCAAAGTTAATAATGATATCTTTGTTTGCCAAATATATGTCGATGACATAATATTTGGTAGTACTAATGTGGCTTTTTGTGAGGAATTTAGTAGGATCATGACGAATAGGTTTGAGATGTCCATGATGGGAGAGTTGAAGTTCTTTCTTGGATTTCAAATTAAGCAACTCAAGGATGGTACGTTCATTAGTCAAACCAAGTACACCAATGACATGTTGAAGAAGTTTGACATGGACAAGGCCAAGCCCATCAAGACACCCATGCCAACCAATGGACATCTTGATCTTGATCAAGGAGGAAAGGACGTGGATCAAAAGGTATATCGCTCCATGATTGGATCCCTCCTTTACCTTTGTGCATCTAGGCCCGATATTATGCTTAGTGTGTGCATGTGTGCAAGGTTTCAAGCTAATCCGAAAGAATGTCATTTGATGGCTGTTAAGAGAATTTTTCGGTATTTAGTGCACACTCCTAATCTTGGCTTGTGGTATCCCAAGGGCTCCACTTTCGAGTTACTTGGCTATTCCGATTCAGATTATGCCGGTTGTAAAGTAAATCGAAAGAGTACTACCGGGACTTGCCAATTTATTGGTAGGTCTTTGGTGTCTTGGAGCTCTAAGAAGCAAAACTCCGTAGCCTTATCCACCGCCGAAGCCAAGTATGTGGCGGCCGGTGCATGCTGTGCCCAACTACTTTGGATGAAGCAAACCCTTAAGGACTACGGTTGTGAGTTAACCAAGATTCCCCTTTTGTGTGACAACGAGAGTGCCATTAAAATGGCAAACAATCCCATAAACCACTCTCGAACAAAGCACATAGACATCCGGCATCACTTTTTGAGAGACCACGAAGCAAAAGGAGATATCGCAATTCATCATGTGAGCACCGAAAAACAACTAGCCGATATCTTTACAAAGCCTCTAGATGAGTCAAGATTTTGTGCTTTGAGGAGTGAGCTAAATATCATTGATTCTCGTAACGTGGCTTGATGTCTTGCACATACTTTTGTTTGATCTAGTTAGGAGAAAAGATTTGAGAACAAATATTGTGTGTCGTTTTCAAAATCTATTTTGTAGTCTTCATGGGTGACTATTGTTTTGTGTTGGTTGAATGAAATCTAGTCACTTATGAAAACTTTAGTGTGTGTCCATCATATTTTGTCCCACCTAGCATGGTGAGTTCTGGTTTGAGAGGTTTTCTGTGTCTCTGCGTCGGAAGTTCCGGCTTACGCCAGAAGTTCCGACCGTCGGAAGTCCCGGCTTCCGCCAGCACTTCCGGCGGCCAGCAGTCCCGGCCTGCGCCAGCACCTCCGGATGCCAGAAGTTCCGACTTTCACGTCGGAAGTTCCGACGTGGATCTGGGTCGCGCGTCTCGGTTTTAACCGTGGCCTGATATGTTTTTCACCGCATTCTTCACCCTATCTTTTCCCTCCCGCACCCGCCCCTCCGCGCCCTCCCCATCTCCTCTCGCTGCCCGGCCACCGTCGTGCCCGGCCCCGGCAGCTCCGGCCGGCCTCGGTGTCGGGGGTTCCGGCCACCACCTCCGGCCCTCCTTCCCGTCGCCGTTTCTCGCTCTCTCCACCATGGTTTTCCATGATTGAAGCTCGTCGCCGTTCCGTGGTTGGTTTCCGGTGTGGTGGTGCTCCTGGTGTCGTGCTGCGCGTGGATCTTCTCTGGGACATCGCCGCTGCCCCGGATCTGCCGCTCCTCCATCTTCTTCCCTCTCTTCTAAGGTACTACCGTGGCTCTCGTTCCTAATCCAATGTACCTTCGATTCTTGCTATTTTCCTCTTCCTTCTTTGCTCCTCTATCCTCCTTGGACGTGTGTGTGCATCGATTTGGAGCCCCATGCTTCGGACGGTTTTCAATTGCGTCAGAAGTCCCGGCGTCTGCCGGCAGTTCCGGCCGTCGGAAGTCCCGGCGTCTGCCGGCAGTTCCGGCCGTCGGAAGTACCGGCGTAAGCCGGAAGTTCCAACTGTCGGGAGTCCCGGCTCATGCCAGCAGTTCCGACTCTGTGATCATCCGTCCGTGCATGTTTCTCTGCATCGCTGCGCCCATGCTACGTTGCCTCTTTTTCTCAGTTTCGCTCCATGTTTTTTGCAGCCATGGAGGGAGGCAGTCCCTCACGCCGTTCGGAGAAGAGGTCTAAGCTCAATCAAGACCGCACCGCTGCCAGGTCAACTGGCCGCACCAAGGCGCCCTATCTCCGTGACGATGCTGGTGCTCCTTGGCGGGCCGCTGCTCGTGCCCGTGGTGGACGAGGCTCGTCTTCTGCTGCTCCTCCTCCGCCTCCGGCCCAGGCTTTTGGTGGGATGGATCCGGTCGTTGATGCGGAAGAGGAGGCTCTTGAGCGTGCGGGCCGCACTATTGGAGTTCCAGTGCTGCAGTCACCTTCACGTGGCCCCTCGCATCCTGTTCATCAGTTTGTTCCGTTTGATGGTCCTCCGCCCTTTATCCGGGAGCCTGAACTTGCTCCAAACTTTGGTGGTTGGGCTCCTCCTCGTCCGGTTGACTATAGCCACAACGTTCGTGAAATCCGGTCGCAGCGTGCTCGAAATTTATATGCTGAAGATGAGAAGGATCTCCGGCTTGAGGCTCGGTTCTGGCATCCCTTTCACTTTGATTACTACCGGTCCATTCTCTACAGCAAAGTCCTCCAGAAGAAGGAGCCAGTCGTTCAGATGAAGTATATTCTTTCGTATGATCTTGGTTTGATCACCGAGCCTCCTGAGCTACCACAGATGGTTAAGGACTTAAACTCTATGGGCCTGCTTCGCCTGATGGAGTTTCGGAAGCATTGGAACAATGAGATTATCCTGCAGTTTTATGCTTCCTATCATCATGAGAAGGACAAGACCGGTGCTACTGACATCATCCACTGCACCACGGAGGGCAAGCATTATAAGGTCGACTTTGTCACTTTCTCTCGCTTGCTTGGTTTCAATAGTTATGACCGTCGTGCTACTGAGCTCGTTGAGTATGAGGATGTTGAGATGGAGGAGTACCAGCACATGTATCTTGATGGACATCCTGCAGATGGCAAGACCGTGTACCTAAAGCCCTATTTCTATGTCTTGAACAACATCCTGAGGCAGATTTTGTATCCAAAGGCTGGTGATACCACCTATCTCCGTGATGACTCTCAGAAGGTCCTTCATCGCTTTGGTGCTGAATTTCAGAAGTTCTCCATCAGTCGCTACATCTGGAACAAAATTCATGACACTTCTGAGGATCCTGTCAAAGGCCTTCCATATGCTCCCTACCTTATGCATGTCATTGAGCAAGTGTCTGGCATCCGCTTTCCCTCAGATGTTTCAAATCACAGGCTTCTCAAGATCTCCAACAAGCTCTCCATTACTGCTGCCAAAGAACTGAAGCAGGCAGCTGCTGTTGCTAGAGGCAAGGGCAAAGGCGCTTCGTCTTCTCGTTCTCATCGTGCTGCCACTTCACCTTCTGCTGCTCCTTCGCGCTCCACCAGTGCCGAGCCCCTCTCTTCTTCCTCCTCTGGTAAGAGCAAGAAGCCTAGCAAGTTCAAGTTTCTCATGAACTACATGTTTGGACAGTGTTGTGCTAGTGCTCAGCGGGAACATGACATACAAGAGAGGCTTTACCGTATGGAGCAGCGGGCTGGTATTGTATCTTCCCCTCCGCCGCCATTTGTGCCTCCCCGTGATCCTATGCAGCTTTATGATGAGGCTTGTGCGGCTTATGCGGATGAGGCTTCCTCTCGCCGTCGTGGCAAGAGCACGGTTCCTCCTGCGGATGAGGACTACATCCAGGAAGATGATGAAGATGATGACGATGATGATGGAGATGATGGTGATGATGGTGGTGACGAGGACTTCGACGATGAGTAGCTTGTTTCTCTCACGCGGCCTACCCTTTTTGGCACTTGTTGACAAAGGGGGAGTGTTAGGCTTTGATCTATCTTGTAATAGTTGGTTGGTAGCCTAGTTTCGAGACTCTTAAAACCTTTAGCTTGTTCGAACTATGTTGTGTGGTGGCACTATGTGATGGGCAACTATATATATTTGTGTGTGTTGGATGATTGTAGGACAAGTAATGATTATCTATCTACTTCTTTTAGCTTATGGTTGTTTTGTAATGATGTATGATTTTCTTTTGATGGCCATGTGTTGTTTCAAGATTCACATTGAAATCTTGGTCATCATGTTCTCTTCACTTGTTGTGTGAATATAACTTGTCATATTGCATCTCTTTTCACGAATCAATTCTTGTTCACACACATGTGTTGCACCCCACGAATTGCAAAATTTAGAGGGAGCTTTTGTCTTGATATATGCAAGTGATGGATGAATGATCATCATTGAAATTCAAATTCTTGCATACATCAAGGGGGAGCTCTTCATAAAGTTTGGGATTCAAAAGCTTTAAATTCTTATATTCTTGTAAAAGCCTAAGTTGGTTGTCATCAATTACCAAAAAGGGGGAGATTGAAAGTGCATTTGCCCCCTATGTGGGTTTTGGTGTATTGATGACATCCAAATTAGGGACTAATGTGATCTTTATGAGATATGTCGCAGCTATTAGTCCCATGAAAGAATTAAAGAGTTGATAAAGATGAAATGGTATCCCTCAATTCGTCGTGTTGAAGAAGGCTTCAAACTCAAGCGGAGCTTCAAAGTTTATCTTTTCGCTTCTTGAGTTTAGGTATGCCGCACTATAAAGAGGGATGCAAAACTTAGTTGGTCTGAGGAAGATAGAGTGCTCAAGTACAAAAATAAAATCAAAAGAGAGACACTCTAGCACTTCACGAGCACGTAGAATAATCTTGCTGACTTTTAGTGTCGGAAGTCCCGACGTATGTCGGAAGTCCCGACCGTCGGAAGTGCTGACTTGCGCCGGAAGTCCTGACGTCCAGTCACTTAGCCTGTGCGGTGACTGAGGATGTCGGAAGTCCCGACGTATGTCGGAACTCCCGACGGTCAGGAGTCCCGACCCTCGCCAGGAGTTCCGACACTAGGCCCCTCGGCTCGCTCTGCTGACTGCTACGTCGGAAGTTCCGACGTACGTCGGAAGTTCCGACGGTCAGCACTTCCGACGTAAGTCGGAAGTTCCGACGTTGACTTTGCGCAGTGTTTATAACCTTGCATGAACAGTACTTTCTCTCTACGTCGGAAGTCCCGAGATCTATGTCGGAAGTTCCGACGTAGATCTGAACGGTTGGATTTCTACTTCGAGTATAAATAGCACACTCTTCACTTCTAACCGTTACTCACTCATTCATTGCTCACCAACTCACAGCCAAAACAGCTCTCAAGCATTCAAGAGCTCTCTCTCCTCCCTCCTTTGCTCCTAACTTCGATTCCCACGAATTTGAGTGATAGGAGTGTGGTTTGAGTGAGAAAATCTTCCTTGCAAGCTTGAGCACTTGATTTCTTCGTCAAGCCGGTTGGATTTGCATCTATTACTCTTGGGTTCTTGGAACCCTAGCCGGCTAGGCGTCGCCCAAGAGCTTCCATCTTGTGGAAGAGCCTTGGGAAGTTTGTATTACCCTTGTTTTCTTAGTGGAGAACTCAAGTGACCTTTGTGGTTGCTTTGAGAGAGGCGAGGAGGTGAAATAGACTCCGACCTAAGTGGTCACCTCAACAACGAGGACGTGGGTGCTCCTTTGTGGGGTTGCCGAACCTCGGGATAAATCCTTTGTCTCGCGTGTTTGTTGTTGTTTGTGTGATTTGCTTGGTATCACTTGTATTTGCTTGTCTCTCTCTCAACCTCCCTCTTAGGGTTTGGTCTTGATCTACGACTTGGAGAGCTCTCGGTGTCAAGGAAGTGACCTAACATCTTCATCTTACCACTAAGAAGTGGTGTTGTAAGTTACCACTCTCACAAAGTTCATTTGAGCATTAGTAGTTCATTTCCCGTAGGCGTCGGGAGTGCTGACAGTTTGCATCGGAACTTCTGACACGTCGGAAGTGCTGACTCAAACTGTCGGGACTTCCGACAGTTGCTGATAAGTAACTTTGAGATTTGTGTAGAACTTTTTAGATACGCCTATTCACCCCCCCTCTAGGCATTGTTTAGATCCTTTCAATGATCTACTGCTCTATTGGGGAGGCTCACGGAATCTAGACACCTCAAAGGATGTTCGACCCGCACCTATAAACCCTATCGATCCTGCTAACGGGATATGGAATACAAAGGTAGCTACGGAAATGTCACGTTCCTCGCTACTACCACGGTCCGGCTAGACAGGGGATATCTATGAGTATCCTAGCCCAAACACCTCGTTTACGCTAGAGATGATTACTCTAAACTCTATGCGAAGAGATTAAAGTAAACTCATAAACCAAAGAATAATAAAACAAAGAACTTACTAGAATTTAGAAGTCGAAATACTGAAGAATCCTAGGAGCAAGCCTCGGGTTAGGAGAACTTGATCCTGCAGGTACAACCTCGAAGTAGTCACCGACAGGCCGGGCTTCCTTCGATCTATACCTCCACTCTATCTCTCTCAATCTAGAAGAACTAAGTCTAATCTCACATTGGATGCTAAGCCCTAATGAGGTGGGAACCCTAAGGGAACCTCTCTCTGAATCCTCTCTGGAAAATATGAAAATAATGGACTTGGATTCTCCTCTCCAGGGGCCAGGGGTCCTGCTTATATAGTCCCTTCAAGTGAACCTGGGCCATCGGATCAAACCGACATTAATCGCACGGTTTTCCTTGATCCTTTAGGTCGGTGGGGCATAATCCGCGAGACTCATCCTGATTGGTTGCAGACCTAGGGCGGGCGCCCTAGGGTCCAGGGCGGGCACCCTGGTCCCGGGCCTGTTCGGCCTCCCGTTCGATCCCGTGGCTTCTGGAGTCTTCTAGATGATAGAAAATCGGTGAACACGTTAATATCTCTATGTAATTCCGACGTGTGGGCCTTTCCTTTGTATTTCCTGATAACCCTCTGCAGAAACAGATAAACAACAAAACTCGTGGAATTCTGTCAGATCAAACCCTAATTCTAGGTGTTGCTTGCATATAGGTCCTTTTCCTTATTTATTGGATAATTAAAATTGATACTTAAGAACCGTCAACAACCTTCTCCGAACAGTGAGGCTTGAGTCCTTGATGTCTTCGACCAGTCAAAGCGGCATCCGAGTAGTTGTTGCAAGCATTGTTGCCGGAGAAGTAGGTTGTCCAAAGAATGTATGATGCTCTTTGAGAAAACAAAAAGATTTCTCCTTCCTGGTAAGTGTGCCCACTTGGATTTCTGTGAAGAAACGTAAGTCTTGAAGCGTAGCGTCTTTGATCATCAGAGGTGTAGGGGTCAAAAAACAAGCACATTCACCACAAGGTGAAGTGTGCCCACTTAGTCCCCCGAGCCTGGTAATAGGTGACGTAGGCACGTGGTGCTAGGGTCTAAAAGAATAGAGCCCAAAGTCTTTAAAAACTCGATACTGAGATGCACTGGCAGGTGCATCGTACCGATGTAGTCCTCGAGCCTGCTGGAAGGCGAAGTATAAGCCTTGTAGCATGGTCTAAGAAAATAATGACCTCTCAACTGTGTGTGAGTCAAATTTTACATGTAGCTGAGGAAATCAGGCCTCGAGCTGTGGGCCTCAAGCTATGGTCGGAGAGTGGTCGAAGCAGTCCCCGAACACAGCGTGAGACGCGGTCAACGAATCCCCGAGCAGTGGTCGGGTGGTCGAAGGCGCAGTCCCCGAGCGCTGGTCGGGTGATCGAGGAGGCGCACTGGTCGGGTGGTCAAGGAGTATAACGTGCTTGGTGGTCTGAGACAAGATGTGTTTGCTAGACCAGTCCCCGAGCACGGCTGGAGGCGCGGTTCGAGTGGCGAGAGCTCGGCTACGAGCGGCGAGAGCTCGGCGACGAGCAGCGAGAGCTCGGCGAGGAGCGGCGAGAGCTCAGTGAGAGATCAGTGAGAGCTCAACGAGGAGCGGTGAGAGCTCAGTGAGAGGTCAGCGATAAGCGATGAGAGCTCGGCGATGAGCAGTGAGAGCTCGACGAGAAGCGGCGAGAGCTCGGCGACGAGCAGCGAGAGCTCGGCGACGAGCGGCGAGAGCTCGGTGATGAGTCCCCGGTGTGGCCGGAGACATGGTCGAGCTATGAGAGCTCGGCGACGAGCCTGACGAGGAGGGACGAGAGCTCGACGAGGAGTCGCCAGTGTGGCCGGAGACGTGGTCGAGCAGCGAGAGCTCCACGACGAGTGGCGAGAGCTCGGCGACGAGTGGCGAGAGCTCGGTGATGAGTCCCCGGTGTGGCCAGAGACATGGTCGAGCTCTGAGAGCTCGGCGACAAGCCTGACGAGGAGTGACGAGAGCTCGGCGAGGAGTCCCCAGCGTGGCCAGAGACATGGTCGAGCTGAGAGCTCGGCGATGAGTCTGACGAGGAGGGACGAGAGCTCAACAAGGAGTCCCCAGCGTGGCCGGAGACATGGTCGAGCGGCAAGAGCTCGGTGAGGAGTGGCGAGAGCTCGGTGATGAGTGGCGAGAGCTCGGTGATGAGTCCCCGGTGTGGCTGGAGACATGGTCGAGCTGTGAGAGCCCAGCGACAAGCCTGACGAGGAGGGACAAGAGCTCGGTGAGGAGTCCCCAGCGTGGCCAGAGATATGGTCAAGCAGCGAGAGCTCGGCGACAAGCGGCGAGAGCTCGGTGATGATCAGCGAGAGCTCGGCGAGAGCTCGGCGAGGAGTCCCCGATGTGGCCGGAGACATCGTCGAGCAGCGTGAGCTCAGCGACGAGCCTGACAAGGAGCGACGAGAGCTCGGCGAGGAGTCCCCGGCGTGGCCGGAGACGTGGTCGAGCAGCGAGAGCTCGGCGACGAGCGACGAGAGCTCGGTGAGAGCTCGGCGACGAGTGATGAGAGCTCAGCGACGAGCAGCGAGAGCTCGGCGACGAGCGGCGAGAGCTCGGCGAGGAGTCCCCGGCGTGGCCGGAGACGTGGTCGAGCAGCGAGAGCTCGGCGATGAGCCTGACGAGGAGCGATAAGAGCTCGGTGAAGATCCTGCAACATAAATATGTAGAACAATTTAGTTTATTGTAAACTTGTGCCTTGTCATCAAGCAAGTTTGTAATAATGTACTGTTGTAACAATGTAAGCTTGTTTGTGTTTTTGTGGAAAAAACGTTTAAAGCTTGTATATTGTGTGGAGGATAACTAAGTTAGGAACGTATAAGTGTTCTGTTTTAGTTATATCAGTTGGTAGACACATCATCATGTAGAATCTATACGGCCCAGCCGGATCTGTGGTCTGAGTGCGAGGCGCGAAGCCTGTTCACACGTAAGAGCACACAAGTCAGACCAGGGAGCGTCCGCCGACCACCCGGAGCGTAGAGAGCGGGTCCCGTGCACGCGTAGGGAGAATCCGAAGATGGGGCTGGCTCCGAGAACTCGAGAAAGGATGGTACTCTATCAACTGGTCTTTTATAAAATATTAATAGGAAGTGATCTTTAGGTAAGCACGTTAGAGTAGTTGGAAGAAATTGTATTAAATACGAATATTGGAAGTATACTTATCTTTGAATATAAATCTGGTCGGTGGCGATGAAGTTGTCATAGCGCCTTTCCTTGCGACGATTATTATTGCGACGTGACAAGTGGTCGAGGCAAGAAGTCGTGGACGTAGTCGGAGCATGTTGGAACTGCTCTCCTGCCACTGAAGCCGCGGAGTCTGTCGTTGTCGAGTTAATTCTCGATATTAATCCCAGCGGGCTCCAGGGCGATGTTAGCGAAGTAGATCGCAAACGAGGGAGATGTCGTTACACGCAGAAAAATCAATTTGTATTAGATATTCAAAGAAAAGACTGATCCAAACAATAATGTAGAACGACTCACCCGGTTTTTAGTATAGAATTAACGAAAAAAATTCCCATCTGGCTCGCCTGGGAGTCTGTACGCATAACCCCTACCTGGCGCGCCACTGTCGACGAAATGTGGTCAGCAGTCCATCGAGGGGTATGCCCGTGATGGTGATTTGTCGGTAGACAGGTGCGCAAGATACGAACCGGATGGTAACAGGACACAAGACACAAGATTTATACACGTTCAGGCCGTCAACATGATGTAAAATCCTACATCCTGTGCTCTGTTATATTGTATTGAGTTATGTGGTGCATGACCTATCCTATAGGGGACCCTTGCCCCCTCCTTATATACTCTGAAGGGACAATGTTACAAGTAAAGTATTCCATCTGGTACTATTACAATATCTAGTATAGCCTATAATCTTGCGATGTATGTCTTGATCTTACGGGCCAGACCACCTTTGACGGTGCGGCCTATGTATCATCTTGTGGTACCGGGGGTTTATACCCCCACAAAGGACCAAAAGAATTCTCGCCAACCCTAAATCAAGACGGTGGTTCATGTCTATATGTTTCCATGAAATGATTTTTCGTGAATTTAATTTTAAGATTGAACAAGACTAACACAATCAAAGTTTTTTTCAAATTAATTATTTGTCGAAAGGTGCTTTGTGATACAACAGACATTGAACTCATTGTCTTCCATTCTTTTATTATTGTAATGCTCGCATGATTAAGATGAATTTCAAGATCTACCGAGAGGGTTTCTCAGCTCTACATCTTGCTACTCAATTCGATGATGTACATTACAATGCACATAGATTTCATGATACATCTGTTGACAACAAAAAATGTCCATTTTGTGAAGTTGTCAAAATGTGTAACGGACTTCACCATTGTGTTCCACTCGTCGAGATGGTCAAAAAACATATATTGAACGTCCAATTTGGGGTCCGGATGAGAGAGTTATGCCTCCGAGAAAATATATGAACTACCAGTACTACCTGTCCGAGATCACCAGTACTACTAGTCTGAGAAGGTTTGGCACAGATATGAATTACCGGTACTACCGGTCCGAGACCGGTACTACCGATGGATGGCGGAAGGAGGCGCAGTTTGGCATGAAAATGAACTACCGGTACTACCGGTCCTTAACCGGTACTACCGGTGGAGACCGGTACTACCGGCGGAGCCTGACCAGTACTACCGGTAGGGTCTGTTCCGAATCTCACTCTCAGATCTCCAACCGATTTGTTTCTAGATCGGTTTTTGGACGTGGGAAACCTACTAGGATAAGACCACCCCCTCTATATATATGAGAGGATCATGGCCGATTGAGTTCTCATCTATCCAATCATCATACAAACAAATCAATCTACTCCTTTTACACCTTTTCTCTTCTCCTTCAACCTCCATGTTGTTCATCCCTTGATCCACGATTAAGGATGACGTCCTAGGCTTGCCGACCAACCTAGGGCAATCCGGCGACATCCTTGCCCTGACGGGGTCCCTCCCGGGTGAGAGCTTCGATAGTTTCTTTGCTAGTTTGCCTGAAAACTAGCTGATTCTTCATCACGTAAGCACAACTGCTTATCCTTTGGTGGTTCGCTTGTAAACCTCTCCGTGTATCACCATGTAAGAGTGACATCCTTGTTGCGTTCTTTGGTCCGTAGCGGCCCGGGCGTCCAATGCCCTTTCTGGTGTGTGATTCAGACCACATCCGATGTCAACAACATCTAAGAGCCAACCCTCTCTGCTTTAGTGTTTGATCTTCATTACCTTCATAAAATAACTAAGATTAAGAACCAGTCGCAAAGATGGAAGTGTCATAAGCTAATATTACTTACTGACCTCATAACAAACTATACTAATTACAGTCATCAAGGAGTGAGTTATGTTATGGCTTGATAATTGTCTTTGCAGTAATCATAGGAAAGTAATTACCGAATTGATTGAAATATACCAAGAAATTAAAGCCAGTTAAACAATAAACCTGTTGTTCAGGTGGCAAAGGGCACCAAATATTGTGGACTCGTGCATTTGACGGTCCACTCCATCCAGGCACCTGTTAAGAAGTATTATGGAGAATGAAACATATGCACCACAGAAATTATAAAAACATTTAGCTTCCAGTTGAGTAGTTGACCATGCTGTAATGAAAATGAAATTATAAAAACATTATGGTCTTGATAACGGATCATGCAAAGGGAGACTATCTAGTATCATACACATCCTAAGAAATTATCAACAACTATCAGGATAGTTTATTAGAATGTCCCCATAACAAACAAAACACTGAACCAACATATGTTAATGCAAAATGTATGGAACACTAGTAGAAAAGAGTACAACATAGACGCTCCCTTTTTATACCACGGGCGGTTTTAGTTATCACGCGCCTATGGTATAAAAAGGGCGATCTTAGAGCTGCCAACCGCCTGTGAAGATGCATTACCACAGGCGGTTGGCTTAAGCCAACCACCTGTGTAAATGAAACATTTACACAGGTGGTTGGCTTAAGCCAACCGCCTGTGGTAATGCATCTTCACAGAATGAAACATTTGCACAGGTGGTTGGCTTATGAATATGCATTACCATAGGCGGTTGGCTTATCCAACCGCCTGTGATTTCTCTGGGTGTAAATACCCCTTCTTCCTCCCCGAGCAGCACTGTATCTCGCAGCCACCATCCATTGGAGGCGATTTTGGAGGTTCAGATTTTACAAAATACAAGGGGGAGGTTTTGATCTTAATTTCTTGGAAGGAGGTTGCCAAAAAAGGTTAGTTTATGTCCCAATTGCCTCAATTTGCTCATTAATGCTCAATTAGAGCCATGAATGGTGTTTTACCATAAACCCTAGATAATAAACCCTAGATAAATCCTATCTAAACCCTAGATCATGAATGGTGTTTTACAGGTAGTGATGGAGAGGTCATTCTAGATGTATAATTTATCAAGACTAGATCCATCATACATAACTGAGGTCCAGAGGTTTATTGATGCTGCTAAGAACCATGCTTCAAGAACAAGAAAGACGCACATACATTGTCCTTGCATGGATTGTAGAAATTTTGCTGTATCTGATGACATTCAACAAATCCTTACTCATCTGGTCCGTCGAGGATTTATGAAGGATTACTTGATTTGGACAAAGCATGGAGAGGGTAGCTCTGCGCCTTATGCAACTGGAATTCCTACGAACATCGATACCGATGGTCCAGAAGTGCTTGTTGACGGGTTTGAGTTCATACACGAGGCACAACAACCTGACACCGATGGTCTAGCCGCTGAACATGTTGTGCCAAATGTTCCTGATCATGGT
The DNA here is from genome assembly GCA_038087645.1 of Saccharum hybrid cultivar R570. Taxonomy (NCBI): domain Eukaryota; kingdom Viridiplantae; phylum Streptophyta; class Magnoliopsida; order Poales; family Poaceae; genus Saccharum; species Saccharum hybrid cultivar. The sequence goes on along the minus strand of JAQSUU010000347.1, from coordinate 8,932,732 downwards.
TTCGCTGGAGGAAATGAAGATGGCGTTGGAACTAATGTGGCTGCGGAAGATGCAGAATTTCTAGAGGCAATGTTGGGTCGTCATGCGGAAGATCCATCAGTGTTCTTCATGAAACGTATGGAGACCCTGATGAAGGCAGCAGAAGAGCCTTTGTACGATGAGTCTAAGGGTTGCACCAAAGAGTTCACGATGCTGCGATCTGTGCTAAAGTCGTTGGTGTGCAAAGCTAGATATGGTCTTTCTGATGTTGGCTTCGATGCGTTCTTGAGCATTATCGCAGACATGCTTCCTAAGGAGAACAAAGTGCCTGCTAACACGTACTATGCAAAGAAGCTAATCAGTCCACTCATGACGGGTGTTGAGAAGATCCATGCTTGTAGAAATCACTGCATCCTATATCGAGGTGATGATTATAAGGACTTGGACAGCTGTCCGAAGTGTGGTGCAAGTAGGTACAAGACAAATAAAGACTACATAGAGGAAGAGTGTGCTGCCTCCATGTCTAAGGGAAAAAAACGAAAGAAGACCCAACAAAAGACCTAGAAGAGTAGTTCAAAACCCACCGGCAAAGAAAAGGAAGAAGTAGACTATTATGCGCAGAAAAAGATTCCTGCTTTGGTGATGTGGTACCTTTCTGTGGTCGATCGATTGAGGTGTTTGTTCGTTAACCCAGAGGATGCCCAACTTATGAGCTGGCATGCTTTTGATGAGCACAAAGATGATAGGAAGCTTCGGCACCCAGCCGATGGCCAGCAGTGGAAAGATTTCAATAAAAACCACAAGGACTTTGCAAGGGAACCAAGGAATGTTAGGTTCGCACTGAGCACTGACGGAATGAATCCATTTGCTGAGAGGAGCAGCAAGCACAGCACATGGCTAGTGATCCTCACCATCTACAACCTTCCTCCATGGTTGATGCAGAAGTGAAAGTACCTTTTGCTAACTATTCTTATCTCTCGACCTACATAGCCTGGAGTTGATATGGATTTTTCTTAGAGCCCTTAATACAGAACATGAAGATACTGTGGGAAACAGGTGTTCAAATGTTGGACGAGTACCGCAAAGAATCATTCACGCTCAGAGCAATTATCTTTGTTACGATCAACGACTACCCCGCTCTCTTTATATTATCAGGGCAGTTCAAGGGGAAGCTTGGTTGCGTGGTATGCATAGATGGCACTGCTTACGTGTACCTTACTGCATCTAAGAAGATAGCGTACATGAGGCACAGACGCTTCTTATCGAAAGGACACAGGTACCGGTAGAAAAAGATGGATAAGTACTTTGACAATAATAGTGAACTACAGTCTACTGCGCCATCAGGTAATAGTAAAGGCAAAAAAGCTTTCAGCATAGTCAGCAAACTCAAATTTATTTTCGGGAAGAAGACAAAAGACGGAAAACCAAGAAAAAATGTCAAACCAGCTCCAGGGGCTACATTCAAGAAGAAGTCTATTTTCTTTGAGTATTTGAAATACTGGCCAGAGTTACATGTACGCCACGCGATCTATGGTATGCACGTTCAGAAGAACATGTTTGAAAGTCTAATTGGCACCTTGCTAGACATGAAGGGCAAGACAAAGGAATGACTAAATTCACGCATGGACATGGTACAGTTAGGCATAAAAAAGAACTTCACCCTGTTCGGCTAGAAAATGGCAAGTACCACCTCCCAGCATTCTTCGATATGATGGTTCACCTTGTGGTGCACTTGGTTTCACAAATAGAGGCACTAAGTCCCATGTACTTGCATGAGATGTGGACGTATGAGCGTTTCATGTCAATACTGAATGGCTATGTATCAACTCGTGCTCGTCCAGAGGCGTCTATGGTAGAGGGGTACTTAACCGAAGAGGCTATTGAGTCCAGAGGTCCATTCTGCAACAGGGTCCTAAAAGACCAGGTTGCAATAGGTCTACCTCCATTACGACACGAGGGTAGGCTGACTAGAAGAGGGAGGATGGGAAAGAAAACATTGCTCCCAAACGATTACAATACAGTTCTTGAGGCACATCACAGCGTCCTACATCAGCTATCGATAATGAGTCTTTGGTCAACCAACACATTAAAGAGGTTTGCGAACATAATCATGGGCGCACGGAAGAATGGTTAATGAAGGAACACAAGAATCGGTTCACTTCATGGCTAAGGGAGCAGAACGCACCATCAAGGTGTTAGCATCTGGACATCACGCCAGGTCAAGACATGGCAAACCTATGACATCAGTGGCTTCACGTTCTGTACCAAGTCCAAGGACCAAAAGAGCATGGCACAAATTCGTTCCATCAACGTATAATTCAATCTAATTTTATTTTTGTTTTTATTTTGGATTCTTTCATTGTCTTGCCCAATATTGATAAAAAAGGATGTAAAAATAGGTAACTTTAACTATACATGCAACGTTTTTATTTTGTATGAAAGACCCACAACAACGTGCCCACGCAGGGTATCGTTCTAGTAAAATTAGTTTATACACGCATTTGGTGGAGCAATGAATATAAGATCCAAAATACATTAAAGCATTAAACAACTATATATAGATATTTGATTTTGTCCAAGTTCGAAGAAAGGATGTATCAGCATCATGAGTTCATGACAGTATACCTACCGGCTGACATAGTGTTGCAATCACAGCATTCATGCTACCGAATGACCGATCCAAGAGGGCCAAGACAAGGTCTTCGATCGGGTTATGACGACCAATTGTGTTTATAGATAGATGCACAGGAAGAAACTCATTGGAGGTTCGACTATATAAAGAGCTCCACCAAATTGTCATTTTCAGTTAGATTAAACAAAGATTTGATGGTGTAAAGGATAGAAGAGTATGACTACGCAGAAGCCAAACAAATGTATTAGTTACTACCCAATGTTTCAAGAGAAACAACATGCATCACATCGTGAGGTAGACCTTCAAGCTAAATAAAACCACCTACACAATTGCTCGCAATTGGATAAGTGTGAAAGAACGTTGAATTGTGGATATGCACATGCTGCCTTCATTCACCCTGCAAGCATGTGCCGACCAGTGGACCCACTCGCTTTGTCGCCACTCGGACGACGAATACGACGATCAACTAGCATCCAAGTCAGGCCTCGTTTAGATTTCAAATTTTGGTGGCAAAGTTTGCATAGTAAGTGTCCTGTCGTAATGTAGCAATTTTGTTTTTATTTGGTAATAATTATCCAAACATTGATTAATTAGGCTTAAAATATTCGTCTCGCAAAGTACAATAAAACTGTGCAATTAGTTTTTGATTTCATCTATATTTAATACTCTATATATGTGCTGACATTTTGACGTGATGAGGAATCTTCTTTTTGCATAGTAGAATTTAAGGATAAATTTGAATATCTAAACAAGGCCTCAGTCATTGGGCGGGGCCTACCATGGGGAATCTTCCTTGTCCCATTCGGACACCTGCCTCGTGCTCTCTCTCTCGGCATCTGCATCCTCGCGGGCCCACTAGGGCTTAATTACAACTCGTTCGTCCTTGCGAGTGGTCCACACGAGGTAATTGGCAGGATGGTAGATTTTTTATACACAATCGACAACTTATAGTTTTATTGGTAGGATGGTAAATTTTTGATAGATCGCCCACAGTAACTAGAGTTTAAGTAAGATTTCAACTAAATGCATAGTAACGATACACAGAGATGCTATGCATTAAAAAAAATATAAATATGGAAGAAAAACAAATAGATTGTATTCAAGTTGAACCTTTTTAGTGCAGCAAGCTAAATTGGATTGTGTTCAAGTTGTTCTTCGTATACAAAAAGTTTAGAATTTTTTCGGAGCATATTTTTATTTATATGATTTTCTTTTAAAAAATATATTCCTATGAATCAGGATCCAGTCTACCACCCTAACGATTTCACAAAGTGATACTGATTCACCATTTAAGGCTCTGTTCACTTGTCTTATAAGCCGTAATTTTTCAGCCAATGAACAGTGTTTTTCTATCACAATAAATGAGCGAACAGTACTTTCAGCCAAGCGAACATGGCGCTTTTTGAGATAATTTGGATGAAAACTTGGAACATGTGGGATAAAGATAGCCCCCAGCAATGCATTAAGAAGAAGACCTTCTCACGTAAGTTGAGAAAACCTCCGAACCCATGCTCCACTCATACACAATGGCTACGTAGTCCATGTGACAACGATCATATAACACCCTGTGTTTTTCATCATGTTAAAATTCACTAAAAATTTGAACTCTTTAAAATTTTACAATAAATTAAAATTTGAGTAGGTTATTTCCTACGAAACCATTTTGAAAACCTTTTAAAAAACTTACATCAAAAGTCATCGTATGCATATTTTGGTTTGAATGCTTGTGTGCTTCTCTAGAATTTATTGTGGCACCTAAATATTTTCCTTGACCCTTCCTTTAAAAAACTTTCCCTTGAATTCAATTTGAAACCAATTCAAATAGCTTTGAATAATTCAGGAGAAAAAGAAAAGGGATTCCTCACATAGAAAATGATTTCCAGGCTCAATCTCCCTTTCTCTCCCTTCCGGCCCAACTAATGCGGCCCACCTCTCCCTCCACTTCTCCTTCTTGCATGGGCCGCCCCCAGCCACTCGGCCCAACCAGCGCAGCCCGCCTCCCATCTCCCTCTCTTCTCTCACTGACACCACGGCCCCTACCGACAGTCACTTCACTTCCCTTACCCTCCCACTGACATGCGAGACCCACCTGTTAGCTTCATCTTCCTCGCCGAGACGACGAAATAACGCATCGTCTTCTGGCGCTCGACCTCGCCGCCTCGAACCCGCTACCTAAAATGGAAAGGATAAGGACGACAACGCCACCTGTCCCTCCCCAAACCTTCTAGGCACCCCGCTGCTCTCTTTCTCCCTCTTCTCTCCCACCTCGTGAAGCGCCCGACGATTTGACCATTCCTACCGCCATTGCCAACCTCTGAAGCGCCTTGATTCCTCTGACCGAGCTTGGGAGCTAGCGCACCACCGCATTATCCAACGCACCGCCTTCAAGCTTGAGGACGTGTGCAAGAAGAAGAATCCTAAGGCACGACAGAAATATCTCGACGCAGTGACCGCCATTGCCGGCCTGTAAATAGGCCCGACCGGTGAGCCCCGGCATCAACCATCACCACAGCGAGCTCCGCTTTGAACTAGAACACACCATCTCTCTCATTTTGTCTCCTCCCTTCCTCTACCGAGGTCCTGCTCGATTTTACCCAATTTGGGCGCCATGGCCGCCATTGGAGCCGAGCTCAAATGTCTCCCTCTCTAGCGCGTTTTTGGTCAATTAGAGCAGTTGGTGAGGCCATGGATCTCTCCTCTACCTCCTCCGCCATCCCTAGCCCTCTCAATCTCCCAATGTCGCCCTGCACCTAAGTAAAGCCCATCGCTGCCACCATTGTCGCTGCCCACCATCAGCAAGGCAAGGCAGAGCGTGGCCACACCTTCTACATGCTCGAGCACGCACCGCACACAACATCACACACTCAGAAACCCAGGTGTAAGGCCCAATGCGAGCAATCATATGTCACTGCACCGCCGCAACCTCTATGGCAAGCCACCACCGCTGTCGCCATGAACACCCACCGTCGACAACAACTCCACCAAAAGCTGCGCCCTGGTCCCTGGAGTACCGACCATCGCATAACGTTGGGCTCTGGCCAAGAACAACGCCGGTGAAACTAATTCCGGCGAGCCCATGGCCGCTGCCCTGCTCCTCCGTCGTACCGAGCACCGTCGTTCCGTTGCCATCGTCCCTCCCCTTGTGTCTGATATGCGAGCCTAGACCCGAAACGGCATCCCCGTCCGTTAAAGAGAGACGGCCAATGATGGATGTTGGCGGTCCTTAATGATCAATTTTACCCGCCAATTAAGACATAAAAAGAGGAGAAACTAGCAATCTTGCACACATATGCATTTACGTTTGACCCAATTTCACATGTATTTGGAGATTGTTGTTTTGCAGGACATAAACACGAATACATGGGAAAATGCATAAAAAGGCACATTCAAACAAAGTGTAAAACTCAATTGCGTTTGGTTATAGCTCTAAGGTTGTGCTTCCGTGCCTTACTCCGTTTTCTTATGAGCTATATCTTTATGTGTACTAACGCTTTTTGTCTTATCTTATGAGTACAATCTTTTGGCTTGGGGCACATAAGCAATTCCTAACCCTTTGTGCTTATTGCTTTTTGCTTATGTGAACCAAGCATGCTCGAAAACCTCAACTCCAATCTTTTGAATCCTAGTGTTGTCATCAATCACCAAAAAGGGGGAGATTGAAAGCATCTAGGCCCCGAAGTTTGGTTTCGGCAATTGATGACAACGCTTTATTACCATGACTAACGTGTGTTTTGCAGAAACTTTGGTAAGTTAGGTCATGGAGGTCTTAACTGCTTTGGGCACCATGGTATTCATGCCCCTTGATGGAAATCGTTTCGGTTTTCAAAGGAGTGACGTCAAGATCAAGGACGGTTAGTTCCGGATGTCGAGGTGTTGAGATACATTCGGAATAGTCGTTAGGATCTTCGTTTTTCTCTTTTGGCCGTACTATAAAGGGGGGCATGAGCGGGTAGCTTGACCTAGGTGAGTCCTATGTTTAGGTGTGGTGCACACTTGTTAAACTTAGCGCTAGGCAGCTCTAGAATAGCTCAAAGTTCAGTTAGAAGCAACTTGGTTCAAGTTGCGACGCGTTTCGGAAAGTTTAGGGTGGTTTTCCCTTGACCGGACGCGGTCCTCGGCATGACCGGACGCGTCCGGTCAGTACAAATCCGCGACTAGGGTTCGGCGCTGACGACCGGACGTGGCCCTTGCGAGGACCGGACGCGGTGGTCAGAAGCCGACACGTGTCACTTGAGGGAAACACCCGATCGGACGCGACCTGGGTGAGATCGGCGCGTCCGGTCACGTTCCAGTAAGGTCCAGCGACGACCGGACGCGTCCGGTCATCACCGATCGGACGCGGTCGCGCGTCCGGTTTGGTTACAGTATGCTCCCTGCACGATCGGACGCGTCCGGTCACCCCTGACCGGCCCGTCCGGTCACTCAGTTGAAAATTCGGATTTCGACCGTTACGAGCGACCGGCGCGTCCGGTCAGCCCGTGTTTTGCTGAGTCAGCAGGTAACGGTTCGTTTTGACTGTGGGGTGTATAAATACATCCCCACCACCTCTTTTAGAGGTCTCTTGCTCATTTGATCAGCTGAAAAACACCTTTGGAGTGCAAGGGAGTGCAGGAGCACTAGTGAGGATTGTGTTTTGAGAATCAAAGCTTGAGAGTTCCTCACTAGCGATTAGAGAGTAGCAAGTGTGCATCCACCTTCTCATTAGGCTCGTTGTGGTCAAGTGAGAGTTCTAGCTTGTTACTCTTGGTGATCGCCATCACCTAGACGGCTTGGTGGTGATTGGGAGTTTGGTGATCATCCGGCGGAGCTTGTGGATGACCCAACTCATCTTGTGAGCGGTTTTGGGCGATTCACCACGACGGAGTGTTGAAGAATCAACCCGTAGAGAGCACTTGATCCTTGCACGGATCAAGGGGGAGCTACACCCTTGCACGGGTGCTCCAACGAGGACTAGTGGGGAGTGGCGACTCTCGGATACCTCAGAAAAACATCGCCGTGTTCCTTGCCCTTACTTTCAAGCATTTACATTCTCGTATTTACATTCATTGCTTGATTTACATTCCTAGAATTGCCATGCTAGACTAGGATTGGAAACTAGGGTGCAAAACTTTTATCGGTAGAATCCTTAGGAACACAAGTAGGCACTAGGGGTGAATTCCGGCTTATAGGATTTAATTCTTGCAATTAATTTTTAGAAAAGCCCAATTCACCCCCCCCTCTTGGGCATCTTGATCCTTTCAATTGGTATCAGAGCCGAGTTGCTCCTAATTTAGGCTTCACCGCCTAGAGCAAGATGTCTAACGGGGAAGGACCACCTCCCACCTTTGATGGGGATGATTTTCCATATTAGAAAATCCGTATGGAGGCGTATCTCGAAGCCATAGACGTTGGGTGTCTTAGAGCCGCAACCGAAGGGCTTCCCGCTATCAAGGATCCCGCAAACCCCATTGGTGACGAGGAGAAGTACGACCGGTGGAATGTAAAGGCCAAAAATGCACTCTACCGGGGCTTAGGCAAAGATATCTTCAATCGTGTGCGTAATGCAAAGAACGCTCATGAATTGTGGGAAAATCTTTGTGCTCTCCATGAGGGAACTAAGAGTGAGCGTGAGGAACGCTATCACATTGCCTTAAAGAAAATTAATTCTTTTGAGATGCTTCCCAAAGAAAGTGCTAATGACATGTACACTCGTTTGAATGTTCTTGTAGAGGACCTCAATGCTCTTGGGCTCACTCAAATGAGCCAATCGGATGTTGCAAGGAAGATCTTGAGTGTTCTTTCCGTTGAGAAGTATGGTCACATTGTCACCGTGCTTCACCAAAGTGATCTTTCCACCGCAACACCGACACAAGTATTGGGGAAGATCAATGCTCATGAGATGTACATGCACATCACTCCGAAAGAGGGCTCATCATCTTCCAAGAAGAAAGACTTGGCCTTCAAAGCTAGTCATGACAAGAAGAAGAAGAAGGGCCAAGCCTTGATGGTGCAAGAAAGCTCAAGTGAAAGTGATGTTGATGATGAATCACTTGCACTCATGGTGAGAAAGACCACCAAAATGCTAAAGAAGCTCAACAAGAGTGGCATCAAGTTCGACGGCAAGAAAAAGAAATTCTTCACAAGTAGCAAGAGAAAGCCAATCTCGGAGATGGATTGCTACAATTGTGGTGAACTTGGCCACTTAGCTCATCAATGCCCTAGACCACCAAAAGACAAGTACAAGAACAAGAACAAGGGCAAGAAAAATGATTCAAGTGATGAAGAAGAAGAGAGGAAGAAAAACAAGCCATACAAGAAGAAGGATGGCAAGAAGAAGGAGTTCCACAAGAAGAAGAAGGGAGGAAAGGCATACATTGTTGGTGATTGGCTCACCGACATTGAATCATCTTGTGAGTCCTCCGAATATGAAAGCAATGATGAGAAAGAGAAGGTTGCCGCTTTTGTGATGGGGCCATCATCTTCACCGACATCTTCATCACCACCTTCACCGCCCCCTTCACCATCATCGTCCACTACTCACCTATGCCTTATGGCCAAAGGTGAACGAAAGGTACAAAACCATGATAGTGATGATGATGATGATAGTGATAGTGATGATGAATATGATGCACCTTCTTATGATGAACTTGTAAAATTGCTAAACAAATACACTAAAGTCATAAGAAGGACAAGAAATGAAAATGATGACCTTCAAAATGAAAATGAATCACTCTCATCTAAGCTTGAAAGTGCTCAAAAGACTAGTGGTGAGCTTAAAGATCAAAATGAAGTTATGTCTTCTAATCTCAAGGAGCTCAAAACTTCTAATAAAGAGCTTAAAGATCAACATGATAAGCTTGAGAAGAAGCATGATGAGCTCATCACTAGACATAACTCTCTAAAAGAAAAATACACCACATTGAAAATTGACTATGATAGTCTTGTGGTTGCTAATGAACTTGCTCTTGAGACACATGATGCTACTAACAATGTTGTTAAGTGTGATATAGCTACATCATATGATGACTTGATCATTGAAAGCATTGAGCAAGGTTCTAGTAGCAAAGGCAAGAGTGTGGTTGAGTCAAGCAACTATGATGATTATGCCAAGATCAAGAGTGAAAATGAGAAGCTTGCAAATGAGAACAAGAAGCTAAAAGGTTTGATGGCTCTTGAGAAGCAAACAACAAATGAGTCACTCATTGAAGAAAACAAAAAGTTCAAGCAAGAAAAAGAGCATCTCAAGACCGGCCTAAGCAAGTTCACAAGAGGCCAATATTTGCAAAGTGAGCTACTCATGAACACCGTAATGAAGATGGATAGAAGTGGTATTGGGTACTTGGCAAATCAAGAAAAGAAGGCAAAAGCTCAACAACAAAGCAAGTCAAAGCCCAAGCCAAAGAGATGTGTTGAGTGTGGACAAGAAGGTCATTTTGCTCATGAATGCAAAACTCCACCACCACAACCCTTGCCCAAGCATGCTAGACCCTTTGCCTTCAATGCTCATTACATGCTAAGAAAAGATTCTAATGGAAAGATGAAAGTCATGTTTTTGGGTCCCCCAAACAAGAATAGGCCAAAGAAAATATGGGTTGCCAAGTCACTAGTTGAGAAAGTCAAGGGCCCCTCTCAAGTTTGGGTCCCTAAACAAAAAGCTTGATCTCTTGTGTGTAGGTGAACTACAAGACCGGTGGATCTCATTGGGTTATTGATAGTGGTTGCACTCAACATATGACCGGTGATCCTCGTATGTTCACCTCCATTGAAGAGAATGGGATATGTCAAGAGAAGATCACATTTGGGGACAATTCAAAGAGCAAAGTCAAGGGTATAGGCAAGATTGCAATATCAAATGATCACTCACTCTCAAATGTGCTCTATGTTGCTTCATTGAGTTTCAACTTATTATCCGTTGGGCAACTTTGTGACCTTGGCTTCCAATGCTTGTTCACACCAAATGAAGTGGAAGTTTCAAAGATAGATGACAAGCAAGTGATATTCAAAGGTTTTAGATACAACAATCTTTATCTTGTTGACTTCACCTCCGAAGATGCAAATTTGATGACATGTTTGTTCACCAAGACCTCACTTGGTTGGCTTTGGCATAGGAGGCTTGCTCATGTTGGAATGAACACTCTCAACAAGCTATTGAAGAAAGAATTAGTGAGAGGATTGAAGGATGTAAAGTTTGAAAAGGACAAACCTTGTAGTGCATGTCAAGCGGGCAAACAAGTTGCAAACACTCATCCAACCAAAGCTTTCATATCAACTTCAAGAGTACTAGAACTTCTACACATGGATTTGTTTGGGCCTACAACATACAAGAGCTTGGGTGGTAATCTCTATTGTCTTGTGATAGTGGATGACTACTCAAGGTACACATGGACTTTCTTCCTTCATGACAAATCCGAAGTGGCAAATTGCTTCAAGAAGTTTGCAAAGAGAGCTCAAAATGAATTTGAAGTCAAGATAAAGAAAATTAGAAGTGACAATGGCAAAGAGTTTGACAACACAAACATTGAAGCTTATTGTGATGAAATTGGAATCAAGCATGAAGTATCTTCAACCTATACTCCTCAACAAAATGGTGTAGTTGAGAGAAAGAACCGGACTTTGATCACCCTTGCAAGAACAATGCTAGATGAGTACAACACTCCGGAAAAGTTGTGGGCCGAGGCAATCAACACCGCATGCTATGCTTCAAATCGCCTCTTCCTACAAAAGTTTCTTGGCAAGACCCCCTATGAGTTGCTTAATGGGAAGAAGCCGGACGTCTCATTCTTCTGGGTGTTTGGTTGCAAATGCTACATCTACAAGAAGCGTCAACACCTAGGGAAGTTTCAAAGACGTTGTGATATTGGTTTTCTTGTTGGTTACTCATCAAAGTCCAAAGCATATAGAGTATTTAACCACGCCACCGGTTTGGTTGAAGAAACATATGATGTGGAATTTGATGAATCTAACGGCTCCCAAGGAGCAATTGAAAATTGTGATGATGTAGGTGATGAACCCTTGAGGGAGGCCATGAAGAACATGCCCGTGGGAGACATCAAGCCAAAAGATGATGATGATGATGTACAAATTATTGATCCACCATCTTCATCATATGTGCCTCAAGATGATGACAAGAATGAGAGAGTTGAAAATGATGACACCTATGTCTCTCATGAACAAGCCGAGGCACAAGCTCAAGATGTTGATGCTCCCCGTCCACCTCCTCAAGTGGTTGATAGAAGAAACTCACCTCTACTTCAAGCACATCCACAAGATCTCATCATAGGGAGTCCTACTAAGGGAGTAATGACTCGATCCCAAAAGCTAGCTTCTTTTGTTGAACATCACTCTTTTGTCTCTTGTGTTGAACCTAAGAATGTAGAAGAAGCTATTCAAGATCCGGATTGGGTGAATGCTATGCATGAAGAATTGAACAACTTCACCCGCAATCAAGTATGGACACTTGAAGAGCATCCCAAAGGTGCAAGAGTCATTGGAACCAAGTGGGTGTTCCACAACAAGCAAGATGACCAAGGCATAGTAGTGAGGAACAAGGCAAGACTAGTTGCAAAGGGGTTCTCTCAAGTTGAAGGTCTTGATTTTGGAGAGACCTTTGCACCCGTGGCAAGACTTGAAGCCATACGTATCCACCTTGCATATGCATCACATCATGATATGAAACTATATCAAATGGATGTGAAAAGTGCATTCTTAAATGGCTTCATAAATGAACTAGTCTATGTTAATCAACCTCCCGGGTTTGAAGACCCTAGATATCCTAATCATGTTTATAGGTTGTCCAAGGCGCTATATGGGCTCAAGCAAGCCCCTAGAGCGTGGTATGAGCGCCTCCGGGACTTCCTCATTGAGAAGGGCTTCACCATTGGGAAGGTCGACACCACACTATTCACCAAGAAGCTTAATGGGGAGATCTTCATTTGTCAAGTGTATGTTGATGATATCATCTTCGGATCAACAAATGAAGATTATTGCAAGAAATTTGGTGAATTGATGTCGAAGGAGTTCGAGATGTCAATGATTGGTGAGCTCACATTCTTCCTTGGGTTTCAAGTCAAGCAAATGAGAGAAGGGATTTTCATCTCTCAAGAAAAGTATACCAAGGATCTTCTCAAAAGATTCAAGATGGAAGAATGCAAACCAATCAAGACCCCAATGCCATCAAATGGACATCTCGACCTAGATGAGGGAGGTAAACCGGTTGATCAAACTCTCTACCGTTCTATGATTGGTAGTTTGTTGTACCTTACCGCATCTAGGCCCGATATCATGTTTAGTGTGTGCATGTGTGCTCGCTTTCAAGCGTGCCCTAAAGAACCTCACTTAAGTGCCGTAAAAAGAATCCTAAGATACCTTAAGCACACCCCAAGCATTGGTCTTTGGTATCCCAAAGGAGCTAGATTCCAACTAGTTGGCTATTCCGATTCGGATTATGCCGGTTGCAAAATTGATAGAAAAAGCACATCCAGAGGGTGCCATTTGCTTGGGAGATCTTTAGTATCTTGGTCATCTAAAAAGCAAAATAGTGTGGCTTTGTCCACCGCCGAGGCGGAATACATTGCCGCGGGGGCTTGTTGTGCACAAATCTTATATATGAAACAAACCCTCCTAGACTATGGAATTGTTCTTGAAAAGGTGCCACTTCTATGTGATAATGAAAGTGCCGTTAAAATTGCTAACAATCCGGTACAACACTCACGCACCAAGCACATTGATATCCGCCATCACTTTCTAAGAGATCACGTTGCTAAAAATGACATATCACTAGAAGGTGTAAGAAGTGAAAATCAATTAGCGGATATCTTCACTAAACCCTTGGATGAGGCCACCTTTTGTAGGTTAAGAAGTGAACTCAATGTGCTTGACTCTAGCAACTTTAAAAAATGAGCTTGTGTTGTCCCTTGCATTGCATTGTATTTTATGCCATGTTTATCTTATCGCAATGCATTTAGGGCTTGGCTAACACGGTTACGATAACCCTTCTTTGGAGGAGTGAAGAAGCCTAACCGTGGATCAAACTTGACAAGCAACCTAGCTTTACTTACTTGTATTGCATTGCATGTGCATGGTTGTTAGTTTGTCGTTTCTTTTCGGTTTAGCTTTGAGCAACCTCTGTGTTCGTCCATGGATAGAGAGAGCATTTTGACGCTCCTAAAGGTTCAAAAACTCTATTGCATGGCCATACGTTGCGCCTCGGGTGTTTATTGCCTATTTTCCTAAAAATAATACTAGCCTAAGGCAATCTATTTTGAAAAATTTGAGGGTTTGAGTGAGGTCACTCATATCAGGTTCCAATTGGTGTTTATTTGTGTCTCTTTGAATTGGAACTTGATTGGGAGAAGTCGCGTCGAAGTTCGGAACGAAGAAGGACGAAAAACAGTGACCGGACGCTGGACTGGACGCTGCACCGGACGCAGTGATGCTTCACCACCACGTCCGGTCCCGGCGACCACCAGCGCGTCCGGTCATCCAGAAGACCAACTCCAGATCTAGTGACCGGACGCTGCACCGGACGCGCTTCTGTTGACCACCGCGTCCGGTCCCGGTTACCACCACCGCGTCCGGTCATTCGCGATGATTTCCCGAGTACCCCTCGACCGGACTCTGTCCGCGTCCGGTCAGTCCTAACCGGACGCGTCCGGTCGCTCCAGGAGCTTACTGGAGTGTGACCGGACGCTGCACCACCGCGTCCGGTCATATCGACCACCGCGTCCGGTCATCGCGTGACGAGCGGATCTAACCCCCTCATAAAACGGTTCGTCTTCGGCCGTGTTTTCTTCATCTGCCCGAGTTTTTTCGCCGCCGCAACCCTAACTCGCCGTTTCGCCGGAATCCGCCGCAGCTCGCCTTCTCCCTCGACTCCGGCGACCCCAGACGTGCTTTGCCGCGCCACCCCGCTCCATCCTTGCCGCACGCGCACGCCTGCCTTGTCCAGCCGCGCTGCCCAGCCGCGCCAGCTCTGCCGCGCCGCGCCATCGCCTTGCTGCACCGCCGCCGCCGCCACTGTCCGCTGGCCGCAGTTGCCTTGCCGTGTCTCCACCGCAGCTGCCACGAGCCCCCTGTGCCAAGCCTCCACCCTAAGCTCCTCAAATCATCCTTCGACCGAGCTCCTTTTCTAGGGTTTGCCCTAACCCTAGTTCGAAGGTGAAGAACTCGTTCCTTTTCGCTCTAATTTTGTTCAATTCCTTCGTTAGGGTTTACCTTGACCGTCACTTTCCATCGCTTATCATCGTCACTTGACTCGGTCCTTTCAGCGCTCGTCCGGCGAATTCGGGGAATCTCGCGATCTAGGTCACCTCATCTCGTCACCGTCTTCTCGTCGATCCGAGGTAGCTATCGCGTTTCGATTCATATCTTATCTTACATGCTTGCTATCTCTAGGGTTTCGTACCTTTTAGTTATATATGTTGCTTATAGTAGATCCATCTATTCCGTCTTTTCAGCGAGTTTGTCGGTGTGTCAGGGTGATATCAGTTTGCTGAATCCTAGGCCAAGCCTGCGGATACGGATTGAGGCCAAGCCTCTCGAGTGACAGTTCACCATCTTTCTGAGGTTTTCCGTTAGTTTGTCAGCATGGTGCGTTGCAAGAACGCCGGTGGTGCTCCTGGTGACGGGGACGGTCTGAGATTGCGCATGGAAAGCGCATCAAGATCATGGCCAGGAAGAAGAAGAAGACACTTACTGATGCAGAGATTGCTCAGGCCGTTGCAGATGCAGCAGAGCAGGTAGAGAGGGGAGGTAGGAGCAGTGGCATACGCATAGGCGAGCGTCGCTTTCATCTTGAAGGTCGACAGCTTGGTACAGAGGCCACTGAGGGCACACAGGCCACTGAGGGCACAGAGGACACAGGAGCTACGGATGCTATGTCAGCTGACCCACCTACAGAGGCTCTAGAGGCTACAGAGGGCACAGAGGAGCAGCCAGCTCAGACTCCACCACGTCGCCGCTCCACACATACACGTACTCAGGTGACTCCTAGGCCAGAGGGCCAGCGTCGTGGAGCACGTCCTCCTCCCAGGGCTAGAGGTTCACCCCCGGTCGAGCACTTTGACTTGAGGGTTGCTACAGCACGTCAGGTGCAAGGGTTGAGGTTCGTTGAGGTCAGTCGGTGGTTTCCACCTGTGAGAGATTCCAGAGCTTCAGAGGGATTCTATACACCCTTACAGGAGGATTTCTACAGAGCTCTAGTTGACAGCGGCATTGCTTTTCGACCACAGAGGGTCTGTCGACTTGAGTCACTTGTTGAGGTTGTGGGAGAGCAGCTTCGTCCGCACCTGTCCTTTCTGCCAGGCCTGTCAGATTTTCTTGGACGGACAGGTGCATACTATGGCACATGGGTCAGAGAGTTCTATGCTTCACTGTGGATTGATCCTGCCCATGAGTTTATACACTTTGCATTCCGAGGCCGCGACCACAGACTGTACAGCACTAGAGTGCGGGAGATTCTCAGACTCCTAGCTTCGGACACGAAGATACATCAGCTCTGCTTTGGTCAGACTCCTCCACCCAGACGCCCTCATGGCGGGACAGTGCCACCGACAGATTTGATTCGACCCTGCTTCCGTGAGCCTTTTGGCGAAGGCTCTCGTTGCACTCCTGCCAGCTTGACACCACTAGCCAGAGTCCTGGATGCTATAGTCAGACGCACTCTTCTTCCTAGGCTTGGCTACAGAGAGGGATTGACTCGGATGCAGCTATGGGTTGTTCACCACCTCCTCTCACAGACACCTTTCGATATTTGGGATCTCATGCTTGGTGAGATGGAGGACACCCTAGCTGAGGGCTTCAAGGGACATCGTCAGCTGCCCTATGCTCACTGGATATGCTTCATCATCAGATCTGCCATTCAGCTACCAGCAGAGATCAGAGCTGAGATATCAGATACTACCACTGCTTTTCCTGAGTATGATATCCGTCAGCTTTGGGCTTCAGTCACTAGAGATCAGGCCCCAGTGCCAGGACAGTGCGAGAGACCTGAGGTTCCAGAGACAGCAGCTGAGCATGACGCCACTGTTGAGGGGCTTGCTGAGGCAGAGCTTGCCGATCTAGATGCTCAGCCCGCTGATCTCCTTGAGGATGAGGCATCTGACAGCACTGATGAAGATTACCAGCCCATCCCCAGGTATCGGTCTCCTCGGCCTCACGACCACGAGGCCGGTGGCTCTGGTTCAGCCTCCCGCTCAGACCCAGCCATGGTGGCTATCCTTGAGAGGCTGACCCAGGCACAGGAGCGCTAGGAGTTGCAGATACAGCGACAGGCTCAGGACACAGCTGCAGCACTTGCACAGATACAGGCTCGACAGGATGAGTTCCAGCGACATCAGCTTGAGATCCAGCGCCAGCAAGTAGAGATGCAGCGACAGAGTGCAGCTAGTCAGCAGCAGTATTTGGATCTTCTGCGCCACCTAGTCACTGTTGGTGTTCCTCCACCTGCTTCTGTCCTGACTCCAGCTTTACAATCCAGTGGTCCGTCGAGTCAGGGACAGCCAAGCTTTCAGTTCACCTCTCCACAGCAGCAGGTTCCCCAGTCGTTCCAGTCCCCGAGCTTCACGCCTATTCACACGGGGTTTACTCCTTCAGAATAGCCTCGCCCTCACCTCCTGACAGGCACACCCTTCGGTGATTACAGTGCCACATACAGCGAGTTGACTGGTCAGCCGACACCCTCGCACACTACCACCTTTGCTACTTCTTCAGGGTTATCAGCTCCAGAGGCAGCTGTTCCTCCTGTGACAGGGACGGGCACTACAGAGACAGTTCCTTTGTCAGTTGCCTCGACCGATCCCCCAGCTATTGGCTCGCTACAGGCTCAGGTCACAGAGACTGCTCCACTTGTTGCTACTACGTCAGTACCTGTTCCTGCTGCTCAGACCCAGACCGCTTTACAGCCACGTGCTTCTTCAGAGGGTCAGCCAGATAGCTCAGATTCCGAGGGAGATAGTCTGCACTTCGTGATTACTCCGCGCACCTCGGCACCCGACACGACTCCGTCTGTTCCCCCGTCAGATCCTTAGACTAGTTTTTGGCGGTTGATGCCAAAGGGGGAGAGAGAGTAGTTTCAGGGGGAGGGGAGTTTTGTTAGAGGGTTTCCATTTTTTTGTGTGCTACATTCATGCATCATGTTTACTTTACAGTCATTGCATTCGTGTGACATGTGATCGTGTGAGATACTTTGAGTCTAATGGTTTATCTAGTCACTGTGTTAATTCATGTCACCCGTTTGGTTATAGCTCTAAGGTTGTGCTTCCGTGCCTTACTCTGTTTTCTTATGAGCTATATCTTTATGTGTACTAACGCTTTTTGTCTTATCTTATGAGTACACTCTTTTGGCTTGGGGCACATAAGCAATTCCTAACCCTTTGTGCTTATTGCTTTTTGCTTATGTGAACCAAGCATGCTCGAAAACCTCAACTCCAATCTTTTGAATCCTAGTGTTGTCATCAATCACCAAAAAGGGGGAGATTGAAAGCATCTAGGCCCCGAAGTTTGGTTTCGGCAATTGATGACAACGCTTTATTACCATGACTA
Organism: Saccharum hybrid cultivar R570; assembly: GCA_038087645.1. Taxonomy (NCBI): domain Eukaryota; kingdom Viridiplantae; phylum Streptophyta; class Magnoliopsida; order Poales; family Poaceae; genus Saccharum; species Saccharum hybrid cultivar. The sequence goes on along the minus strand of JAQSUU010000347.1, from coordinate 8,914,602 downwards.
ACGTGTGTTTTGCAGAAACTTTGGTAAGTTAGGTCATGGAGGTCTTAACTGCTTTGGGCACCATGGTATTCATGCCCCTTGATGGAAATCGTTTCGGTTTTCAAAGGAGTGACGTCAAGATCAAGGACGGTTAGTTCCGGATGTCGAGGTGTTGAGATACATTCGGAATAGTCGTTAGGATCGTCGTTTTTCTCTTTTGGCCGTACTATAAAGGGGGGCATGAGCGGGTAGCTTGACCTAGGTGAGTCCTATGTTTAGGTGTGGTGCACACTTGTTAAACTTAGCGCTAGGCAGCTCTAGAATAGCTCAAAGTTCAGTTGGAAGCAACTTGGTTCAAGTTGCGACGCGTTTCGGAAAGTTTAGGGTGGGTTTCCCTTGACCGGACGCGGTCCTCGGCATGACCGGACGCGTCCGGTCAGTACAAATCCGCGACTAGGGTTCGGCGCTGACGACCGGACGCGGCCCTTGCGAGGACCGGACGCGGTGGTCAGAAGCCGACACGTGTCACTTGAGGGAAACACCCGATCGGACGCGACCTGGGTGAGATCGGCGCGTCCGGTCACGTTCCAGTAAGGTCCAGCGACGACCGGATGCATCCGGTCATCACCGATCGGACGCGGTCGCGCATCCGGTTTGGTTACAGTATGCTTCCTGCACGATCGGACGCGTCCAGTCACCCCTGACCGGCGCGTCCGGTCACTCAGTTGAAAATTCGGATTTCGACCGTTACGAGCGACCGGCGCGTCCGGTCACTTCGACCGGCGCGTCTGGTCAGCCCGTGTTTTGCTGAGTCAGCAGGTAACGGTTCGTTTCGACTGTGGGGTGTATAAATACATCCCCACCACCTCTTTTAGAGGTCTCTTGCTCATTTAATCAGCTGAAAAACACCTTTGGAGTGCAAGGGAGTGCAGAAGCACTAGTGAGGATTGTGTTTTGAGAATCAAAGCTTGAGAGTTCCTCACTAGCGATTAGAGAGTAGCAAGTGTGCATCCACCTTCTCATTAGGCTCGTTGTGGTCAAGTGAGAGTTCTAGCTTGTTACTCTTGGTGATCGCCATCACCTAGACGGCTTGGTGGTGATTGGGAGTTTGGTGATCATCCGGCGGAGCTTGTGGATGACCCAACTCATCTTGTGAGCGGTTTTGGGCGATTCACCGCGATGGAGTGTCGAAGAATCAACCCGTAGAGAGCACTTGATCCTTGCGCGGATCAAGGGGGAGCTACACCCTTGCGCGGGTGCTCCAACGAGGACTAGTGGGGAGTGGCGACTCTCCGATACCTCGGAAAAACATCGCCGTGTTCCTTGCCCTTACTTTCAAGCATTTACATTCTCGTATTTACATTCATTGCTTGATTTACATTCCTAGAATTGCCATGCTAGACTAGGATTGGAAACTAGGGTGCAAAACTTTTATCGGTAGAATCCTTAGGAACACAAGTAGGCACTAGGGGTGAATTCCGGCTTATAGGATTTAATTCTTGCAATTAATTTTTAGAAAAGCCCAATTCACCCCCCCTCTTGGGCATCTTGATCCTTTCAATTGGTATCGGAGCCGAGTTGCTCCTAATTTAGGCTTCACCGCCTAGAGCAAGATGTCTAACGGGGAAGGACCACCTCCCACCTTTGATGGGGATGATTTTTCATATTGGAAAATCCGTATGGAGGCGTCTCTCGAAGCCATAGACGTTGGGTGTCTTAGAGCCGCAACCGAAGGGCTTCCCGCTATCAAGGATCCCGCAAACCCCATTGGTGACGAGAAGAAGTACGACCGGTGGAATGCAAAGGCCAAAAATGCACTCTACCGGGGTTTAGGCAAAGATATCTTCAATCGTGTGCGTAATGCAAAGAACGCTCATGAATTGTGGGAAAATCTTTGTGCTCTCCATGAGGGAACTAAGAGTGAGCGTGAGGAACGCTATCACATTGCCTTAAAGAAAATTAATTCTTTTGAGATGCTTCCCAAAGAAAGTGCTAATGACATGTACACTCGTTTGAATGTTCTTGTAGAGGACCTCAATGCTCTTGGGCTCACTCAAATGAGCCAATCGGATGTTGCAAGGAAGATCTTGAGTGTTCTTCCCGTTGAGAAGTATGGTCACATTGTCACCGTGCTTCACCAAAGTAATCTTTCCACCGCAACACCGACACGAGTATTGGGGAAGATCAATGCTCATGAGATGTATATGCACATCACTCCGGAAGAGGGCTCATCATCTTTTAAGAAGAAAGACTTGGCCTTCAAAGCTAGTCATGATAAGAAGAAGAAGAAGGGCCAAGCCTTGATGGTGCAAGAAAGCTCAAGTGAAAGTGATGTTGATGATGAATCACTTGCACTCATGGTGAGAAAGACCACCAAAATGCTAAAGAAGCTCAACAAGAGTGGCATCAAGTTCGACGGCAAGAAAAAGAAATTCTTCACAAGTAGCAAGAGAAAGCCAATCTCGGAGATGGATTGGACATTTATTCTACTCCCTCCGTCCCTAAATATCTGTCGCTTTACGCTTCCCGAGAAACAACTTTAATTAAATATATATTAAAAAATATTAATATTTATGGAATATAATTAATATCATTGGAAAGGTCTTTAAATCTAGTTTTTTAATAAATTTATTTGGAGATACAAATGTTGCACGCATTTTATACAAATCGAGTCAAACTTGTGGGCACAAAAACCGGAAACGACACACAATTGGGGACAGAGGGAGTAGTCATCACTGGCCATTGAATTGGTGCAGTCATTTAAAGGGAACTGATATGATCGATGAACGTACCGACGACCTTGACTTGAGCCAAGTGCGTGTAATTCCTTCCTAAGAATCAAACATTACCGGTTTATGGTTTGTCTATTATGTTTTTTATTCTCTTGTACCTGTACAAATTGTAATGAACTAGGAACTATAATTTTAACATAAAATATATGCAACAATCGTCATTGGAAAGACAGTAAGTCCCTTAATTCCTATGCTCTGGTCCTACATCGTGAGTGCCTTGAGTGCACGAATAATGAGGACCGTCGGACCCGTGGGTTGCTGGCGCCATGCATTGAACATTAATTCTAATCATCACTGGCCATTGAATTGGCACAGTCATTTAAAGAGGGAACTAATATGATCGATGAACATACCGACGACTTGACTTGAGCCATGTGCATACAGGGGTGTTTAGTTGGTGGGGTGAAAAATTTTAGGGTGTCACGTCAGATGTTTCAAGAGATATCGGAAGAGGTGTTCCGATACTAATAAAAAAACTAATTACATAACTCGTCCGGAAATCGTGAGACGAATTTATTAAGCATAATTAATCCATCATTAGCACATGTTTACTGTATCACACCGTTGTCAAATCATGGATTAATTAGGCTAAAAAAATTCGTCTCGTAAATTTATCGCAATCTGTGTTATTAGTTATTTTTTTACCTACATTTAATACTCTATGCATGTGTCCAAACATCCGATGCGATGGGTTGAAAAATTTTTAGGGAGGAACTAAACACCCCGTATTTCTTGGCTGTGGATCAAATTTTATTGGCTCTTCAGTTTTGTCTAACGGATTTTTTATTCTCAGATCTAAACATTTATAGATTATATCTACAGAAATTGTAACAAACTAAAACTGCAATTTTAATATAAAATATATGCAACAACCTTCCTCTAAAAGGAGCTAAAATTCCGATACCTGAATTTAAGTAAGTCCCTTGACTCTTATTCGAAACTGACCTGGTACTACAATGTGAGTGTCTTGAGCGCACAAATAATGAGGACCATCCAACCGTGGGTTGTTGGCGCCATGCATTGGACAGTTATTCTAGTCTACGCTAGCCATTGAATTGGCACAGGGGAACTGATATGATCGATGAACGTACCGACGACCTTGACTTGAGCCATGTGTATGTATTTTGTGCCTACGAATCAATTTTTATCTGGTTTGTGATTTTATCTGACGGCCGGGTTTTTTATTTTTGATCTAAAAAATTATAAGTTATACCTATAGAAATTACAATGAACTAAAGCTTCAATTCTAACATTAAATACGTGTAATAACCGTCGGTTGAAAGAAAGCTATAATTTAGCTACTTGAATTTTAGCGAGTCCCTTAATTCTTATAGCAACTACCCTAGTAGTGGATCGTGAGTGCCATGAGCGCGCGTCCGGTCATGGATTATTGGTGCCGTGCATTGGACATTTATTCTAGTCATCTTTAGCCATTGAATTGGCACATTTAAAGAGGGAACTGATATGATAAAACCGTCGACCTTGACTTGATATGATCGAACCAACAACCTTGACTTAGAGCCATGTGCATGTACTTCCTGCCTTCGTTCGTGCTCCAACCAGTGGTCCTAGCTTGTTATTCAAAAGAGAAAAAAAAAAACAGTGGTCCTAGCTTGATCTCACTCAGCATCTGAAGCTGCCGGCCACCAGTAGTTCAGACGGCCCCACTCACTCTATCGTAGCTACAAATTGGCAAATGAAAATAAATATCCAATTTATTCGATATATAATTTATAATTTAATTATGAATATTACAACATATGTATTTTTTTGATGTAATTTATTGTATATATTATTGTAATTTCAAGATGAATATTATATAAACTAGGATCGTGCCCGTGCGTTGCAACGGGAGCAACAAAACTTTTGAGATGCTTGGTCTCATTGAAGAATTCTCGCCAACCCTAAATCAAGACGGTGGTTCATGTCTATATGTTTCCATGCAATGTTTTTTCGTGAATTTAATTTTAAGATTGACTAAGACTAACACAATCAAAGTTTTTTTTCAAATTAATTATTTGTCGAAAGGTGCTTTGTGATACAACAGACATTGAACTCATTGTCTTCCATTCTTTTATTATTGTAATGCTCGCATGATTAAGATGAATTTCAAGATCTACCGAGAGGGTTTCTCACCTCTACATCTTGCTACTCAATTCGATGATGTACATTACAATGCACATAGATTTCATGATACATCTGTTGACAACCAAAAATGTTCATTTTGTGAAGTTGTCAAAATGTGTAACGGACTTCACCATCGTGTTCCTCTCGTCGAGATGGTCAAAAAACATATATGGAACGTCCAATTTGGGGTCCGGATGAGAGAGTTATGCCTCCGAGAAAATGTATGAACTACCGGCACTACCGGTCCGAGATCACCGGTACTACTGGTCTGAGAAGGTTTGGCGTAGATATGAATTACCGGTACTACCGGTCCGAGACCGGTACTACCGATGGATGGCGGAAGGAGGCGCAGTTTGGCGTGAAAATGAACTACCGGTACTACCGGCGGAGCCTGACCGATACTACCGTAGGGTCTGTTCCGAATCTAACTCTCAGATCTCGAACCGATTTATTTCTAGATCGGTTTTTGGACATGGAAAACTTAGAAAATAAGCCTTAGAGAGGTTTCCTACTGGGATAAGACCACCCCCCTCTATATATATGAGAGGATCATGGCCAATTGAGTTCTCATCTATCCAATCGTCATACAAACAAATCAATATACTCCTTTTACCCCTTTTCTCTTCTCCTTCAACCTCCATGTTGTTCATCCCTTGATCCACGATTAAGGATGACGTCCTAGGCTTGCCGGCCAACCTAGGGCAATCCGGCGACGTCCTTGCCCTCACGGGGTCCCTCCCGGGCGAGAGCTTCGACGGTTTCTTTGCTAGTTTGCCTGAAAACTAGCCAGTTCTTCGTCACGTAAGCACGACTGGTTATCCTTTGGTGGTTTGCTTATAAACCTCTCCGTGTATCACCACGTAAGAGTGACATCCTTGCTGCGTTCTTTGGTTCGTAGCGGCCCGGGCGTCCAATGCCCTTTCTGGTGTGTGATTCGGATCACATCCGACGTCAACAACATCTAAGAGCCAACCCTCTCTGTTTTAGTGTTTGATCTTCATTACCTTCATAAAATAACTAAGATTAAGAACTAGTCGGAAAGATGGAAGTGTCATAAGCTAATATTACTTACTGACCTCATAACAAACTATACTAATTACAGCCATCAAGGAGTGAGTTATGTTATGGCTTGATAATTGTCTTTGCAGTAATCAAAGGAAAAGTAATTACCGAATTGATTGAAATATACCAAGAAATTAAAGCCAGTTAAACAATAAACCTGTTTTTCAGGTGGCAAAGGGCACCAAATATTGTGGACTCATGCATTTGACAGTCCACTCCATCCAGGCACCTGTTAAGAAGTATTATGGAGAATGAAACATATGCACCATAGAAATTATAAAAACATTTAGCTTCTAGTTGAGTAGTTGACCATGCTGTAATGAAAATGTAATTATAAAAACATTATGGTCTTGATAATTGATCATGCAAAGGGAGACTATCTAATCTCATACACATCCTAAGAAATTATCAACAACTATCAGGATAGTTTATTAGAATGTCCCCATAACAAACAAAACACTGAACCAACCTATGGCAATGCAAAATGTATGGAACACTAGTAGAAAAGAGTACAACGCTGACGCCCCCTTTTTATACCACAGGCGGTTTTAGTTATCACGCGCCTATGATATAAAAAGGGTGGTCTCAGAGTTGCCAACCGCCTGTGAAGATGTATTACACAGGTGGTTGGCTTATGAATATGCATTACCACAGGCGGTTGGCTTATCCAACCGCCTGTGATTTCTCTGGGTGTAAATACCCCTTCTTCCTCCCCGAGCAGCACTGTATCTCGCAGTCACCTTCCATTGGAGGCGATTTTGGAGGTTCAGATTTTACAAAATACAAGGGGGAGGTTTTGATCTTGATTTCTTGGAAGGAGGTTGCCAAAAAAGGTTAGTTTATGTCCCAATTGCCTCAATTTGCTCATTAATGCTCAATTAGAGCCACTTTTGGATCTAGGGTTTCACCAAAAGTGTGGGAGAAGAATAGCTAGCTTCTTGTCTTTGTTTCTTAAGATGGTTAGATGAGGTTGCTCAAGATGGTTGGATAATGCCTCTCCTCCCTCCCTTTTCATGTTTGCTTCTCAATTTTTAGCTAGTTTATGCAAGATTGAATCAAAGGCTAGTTTATGCTAGTTTACTTCAATATCTCTCCTTATTTCTCAATTTATGTTTTCCACATCTATACATTTCTAATGAATTGTGTGTTTCTATAATTATGCTATATACTTAGATTTTTTAATTATGCAACTTAGGTTTTTTCCTTTAATCCCAAGCTAAACCATAAACCCTAAATAATAAACCCTAGATAAATCCTATCTAAACCCTAGATCATGAATGGTGTTTTACATGTAGTGATGGAGAGGTAATTCTGGATGTATAATTTATCAAGACTAGATCCATCATACATAACTGAGGTTTAGAGGTTTATTGATGCTGCTAAGAACCATGCTTCAAGAATAAGAAAGACACACATACATTGTCCATACATGGATTGTAGAAATTTTGCTGTATCTGATGACATTCAACAAATCCTTACTCATCTGGTCCGTCGAGGATTTATGAAGGATTACTTGATTTGGACAAAGCATGGAGATGGTAGCTCTGCGCCTTATGCAGCTGGAATTCCTACGAACATCGATACCGATGGTCCAGAAGTGCTTGTTGACGGGTTTGAGTTCATACACGAGACACAACAACCTGACACCGATGGTCTAGCCGCTGAACATGTTGTGCCAAATGTTCCTGATCATGGTTTCGCTGGAGGAAATGAAGATGGCATCGAAACTACTATGGTTGTGAAAGATGCAGAATTTCTAGAGGCAATGCTGCGTCGTCATGCGGAAGATCCATCAGTGTTCTTCATGAAAGGTATGGAGACCCTGATGAAGGTAGCAGAAGAGCCTTTGTAAGATGAGTTTAAGGGTTGCACCAAAGAGTTCACGATGCTGCAGTCTGTGCTAAAGTTGTTAGTGTGCAAAGCTAGATATAGTCTTTCTGATGCTGGCTTCGATGCGTTCTTGAGCATTATCGCAGACATGCTTCCTAAGGAGAACAAAGTGACTGCTAACCCGTACTATGCAAAGAAGCTAATCAGTCCACTCATGACGGGTGTTGAGAAGATCCACGCTTGTAGAAATCACTGTATCCTATATCGAGGTGATGATTATAAGGACTTAGACAGCTGTCCGAAGTGTGGTGCAAGTAGGTACAAGACAAATAAAGACTACATAGAGGAAGAGTGTGCTGCCTCCATGTCTAAGGGGAAAAAATGAAAGAAGACCCAACAAAAGACCCAGAAGAGTAGTTCAAAACTGATGGCCAGCAGTGGAAAGATTTCAATGAAAACCACAAGGACTTTGTAAGGGAACCAAGGAATGTTAGGTTCGCACTGAGTACTAACGGAATGAATCCATTTGCTGAGAGGAGCAGCAAGCACATCACATGGCTGGTGATCCTCACCATCTACAACCTTACTCCATGGTTGATGCAGAAGCGAAAGTACCTTTTGCTAACCATTCTTATATCTGGACCTACACAGCCTGGAGTTGATATGGATGTTTTCTTAGAGCCCTTAATGCAGGACATGAAGATACTGTGGGAAACAGGTGTTCAAATGTTGGACGAGTACCTTAAAGATTCATTTACGCTCAGAGCAATTATCTTTGTTACGATCAACGACTACCCTGCTCTCTTTACATTATCAGGGCAGTTCAAGGGGAAGCTTGGTTGCGTGGTATGCATAGATGGCACCGCTTACATGTACCTTACTGCATCTAAGAAGATAGCGTACATGAGGCACAGACGCTTCTTATCGAAAGGACACAGGTACCGGCAGAAAAAGATGGATAAGTACTTTGACAATAATAGTGATCTACAGTCTACTGCTCCATCAGGTAACAGTAAAGGCAAAAAAGTTTTCAGCATAGTCAGCAAACTCAAATTTGTTTTTGGGAAGAAGACAAAAGACAGAAAACCAAGAAAGAATGTCAAACCAGCTCCAGGGGCTACATTCAAGAAGAAGTCTATTTTCTTTGAGTATTTGGAATACTGGTCAGAGTTAGACGTACGCCACGCGATCGATGGTATGCACGTTCAGAAGAACATGTTTGAAAGTCTAATTGGCACCTTGCTAGAGATGAAGGGCAAGACAAAGGAAGGACTAAATTCATGCATGGACATGGTACAGTTAGGCATAAAAAAAGAACTTCACCCTGTTTGGCTAGAAAATTGCAAGTACCACCTTCCTGCAGCAAGCTACAACCTCAACAATGATGAGAAACATGCAATGTGTGTGTGGTTAAAGAAATTGAAAGTCCCATCTGGATTCTGCTCTAGCATACGGAGTATTGTGTCAATGAAAGACCTTACACTCACCAACTACAACTCACATAATTGTCATGTCATGCTAACTACTTTCCTCCCTATTGCCATCAGGGCTATAAACCCAGTGTGGATAAAGGTTGCAGTCACATGGTTCTACTACTTCTTCAATAGGATCTCACTGAAGGTGATAGACAGTGATGAGTTGGCATCTCTTAAGGAATTTGCAGTGGAGACAGTGTCACAGTTTGAGATGTGTTTCCCCCCAGCATTCTTTGATATGATGGTTCACCTTGTGGTGCACTTGGTTTCACAAATAGAGGCACTGGGTCCCATGTACTTGCATGAGATGTGGACGTATGAGTGTTTCATGTCAATACTAAATGGCTATGTATCAACTCGTGCTCGTCCAGAGGCGTCTATGGTAGAGGGGTACTTAACCGAAGAGGCTATTGAGTCCGAAGGTCCATTCTGCAATAGGGTCCTAAAAGACCAGGTTGCAATAGGTCTACCTCCATCACGACACGAGGGTAGGCTGACTGGAAGAGGGAGGATGGGAAAGTAAACATTGCTCCCAAACGATTACAATACAGTTCTTGTAACATCCTAGTTTTTCCAAAAACCCAAAAAATTGCAACTGAAAATTTTTTCGCAATTAAACCCATGTTTGGTGAGTGACATGTAGGAAAACACCCTGTAGCTGCACAAGTAGCACCTAGGTAGAGCCTTTGCATTGCATCATATAATTAACCTGTGAGTTGGCTCTCTCTTGGTTTATGTGTTGTCAATAAAATCAATGACTTGATTTACTTTTAAATTAATCTTGCTAATCAATTAATTGTGAATTAATTAATTAACCTAAGTGCCCCGTCCACCTCCTCAAGTGGTTGATATAAGAAACTCACCTCTACTTCAAGCACATCCACAAGATCTCATCATAGGGAGTCCTACTAAGGGAGTAATGACTCGATCCCAAAAGCTAGCTTCTTTTGTTGAACATCACTCTTTTGTCTCTTGTGTTGAACCTAAGAATGTAGAAGAAGCTATTCAAGATCCGGATTGGGTGAATGCTATGCATGAAGAATTGAACAACTTCACCCGCAATCAAGTATGGACACTTGAAGAGCATCCCAAAGGTGCAAGAGTCATTGGAACCAAGTGGGTGTTCCGCAACAAGCAAGATGACCAAGGCATAGTAGTGAGGAAAAAGGCAAGACTAGTTGCAAAGGGGTTCTCTCAAGTTGAAGGTCTTGATTTTGGAGAGACCTTTGCACCCGTGGCAAGACTTGAAGCCATACGTATCCACCTAGCATATGCATCACATCATGATATGAAACTATATCAAATGGATGTGAAAAGTGCATTCTTAAATGGCTTCATAAATGAACTAGTCTATGTTAATCAACCTCCCGGGTTTGAAGACCCTAGATATCCTAATCATGTTTATAGGTTGTCCAAGGCGCTATATGGGCTCAAGCAAGCCCCTAGAGCGTGGTATGAGCGCCTCCGGGACTTCCTCATTGAGAAGGGCTTCACCATTAGAAAGGTCGACACCACACTATTCACCAAGAAGCTTAATGGGGAGATCTTCATTTGTCAAGTGTATGTTGATGATATCATCTTCGGATCAACAAATGAAGATTATTGCAAGGAATTTGGTGAATTGATGTCGAAGGAGTTCGAGATGTCAATGATTGGTGAGCTCACATTCTTCCTTGGGTTTCAAGTCAAGCAAATGAGAGAAGGGATTTTCATCTCTCAAGAAAACTATACCAAGGATCTTCTCAAAAGATTCAAGATGGAAGAATGCAAACCAATCAAGACCCCAATGCCATCAAATGGACATCTCGACCTAGATGAGGGAGGTAAACTGGTTGATCAAACTCTCTACCGTTCTATGATTGGTAGTTTGTTGTACCTTACTGCATCTTGGCCCTATATCATGTTTAGTGTGTGCATGTGTGCTCGCTTTCAAGCGTGCCCTAAAGAACCTCACTTAAGTGCCGTAAAAAGAATCCTAAGATACCTTAAGCACACCCCAAGCATTGGTCTTTGGTATCCCAAAGGAGCTAGATTCCAACTAGTTGGCTATTCCGATTCGGATTATGCCGGTTGCAAAATTGATAGAAAAAGCACATCCAGAGGGTGCCATTTGCTTGGGAGATCTTTAGTATCTTGGTCATCTAAAAAGCAAAATAGTGTGGCTTTGTCCACCGCCGAGGCGGAATACATTGCCGCGGGGGCTTGTTGTGCACAAATCTTATATATGAAACAAACCCTCCTAGACTATGGAATTGTTCTTGAAAAGGTGCCACTTCTATGTGATAATGAAAGTGCCGTTAAAATTGCTAACAATCCGGTACAACACTCACGCACCAAGCACATTGATATCCGCCATCACTTTCTAAGAGATCACGTTGCTAAAAATGACATATCACTAGAAGGTGTAAGAAGTGAAAATCAATTAGCGGATATCTTCACTAAACCCTTGGATGAGGCCACCTTTTGTAGGTTAAGAAGTGAACTCAATGTGCTTGACTCTAGCAACTTTAAAAAATGAGCTTGTGTTGTCCCTTGCATTGCATTGTATTTTATGCCATGTTTATCTTATCGCAATGCATTTAGGGCTTGGCTAACACAGTTACGATAACCCTTCTTTGGAGGAGTGAAGAAGCCTAACCGTGGATCAAACTTGACAAGCAACCTAGCTTTACTTACTTGTATTGCATTGCATGTGCATGGTTGTTAGTTTGTCGTTTCTTTTCGGTTTAGCTTTGAGCAACCTCTGTGTTCGTCCATGGATAGAGAGAGCATTTTGACGCTCCTAAAGGTTCAAAAACTCTATTGCATGGCCATACGTTGCTCCTCGGGTGTTTATTGCCTATTTTCCTAAAAATAATACTAGCCTAAGGCAATCTATTTTGAAAAATTTGAGGGTTTGAGTGAGGTCACTCATATCAGGTTCCAATTGGTGTTTATTTGTGTCTCTTTGAATTGGAACTTGATTGGGAGAAGTCGCGTCGAAGTTCGGAACGAAGAAGGGCGAAAAACAGTGACCGGACGCTGGACCGGGCGCTGCACCGGACGCAGTGATGCTTCACCACCGCGTCCGGTCCCGGCGACCACCAGCGCGTCCGGTCATCCAGAAGACCAACTCCAGATCTAGTGACCGGACGCTGCACCGGACGCGCTTTTGTTGACCACTGCGTCCGGTCCCGGTTACCACCACCGCGTCCGGTCATTCGCGATGATTTCCCGAGTACCCCTCGACCGGACTCTGTCCGCGTCCGGTCAGTCCTAACCGGACGCGTCCGGTCGCTCCAGGAGCTTACTGGAGTGTGACCGGACGCTGCACCACCGCGTCCGGTCATATCGACCACCGCGTCCGGTCATCGCGTGACGAGCGGATCTAACCCCCTCATAAAACGGTTCGTCTTCGGCCGTGTTTTCTTCATCCGCCCGAGTTTTTTCACCGCCGCAACCCTAACTCGCCGTTTCGCCGGAATCCGCCGCAGCTCGCCTTCTCCCTCGACTCCGGCGACCCCAGCCGTGCTTTGCCGCGCCACCCCGCTCCATTCTTGCCGCGCGCGCACACCTGCCTTGTCCAGCCGCGCTGCCCAGCCGCGCCATCGCCTTGCTACGCCGCCGCCGCCGCCGCTGTCCGCTGGCCGCAGTTGCCTTGCCGTGTCTCCACCGCAGCTGCCACGAGCCCCCTGTGCCAAGCCTCCACCCTAAGCTCCTCAAATCATCCTTCGGCCGAGCTCCTTTTCTAGGGTTTGCCCTAACCCTAGTTCAAAGGTGAAGAACTCGTTCCTTTTCGCTCTAATTTTGTTCAATTCCTTCGTTAGGGTTTACCTTGACCGTCACTTTCCATCGCTTATCATCGTCACTTGACTCGGTCCTTTCAGCGCTCGTCCGACGAATTCAGGGAATCTCGCGATCTAGGTCACCTCATCTCGTCACCGTCTTCTCGTCGATCCGAGGTAGCTATCGCGTTTCGATTCATATCTTATCTTACATGCTTGCTATCTCTAGGGTTTCGTACCTTTTAGTTATATATGTTGCTTATAGTAGATCCATCTATTCCGTCTTTTCAGCGAGTTTGTCGGTGTGTCAGGGTGATATCAGTTTGCTGAATCCTAGGCCAAGCCTGCGGATACGGATTGAGGCCAAGCCTCTCGAGTGACAGTTCACCATCTTTCCGAGGTTTTCCGTTAGTTTGTCAGCATGGTGCGTTGCAAGCACGCCGGTGGTGCTCCTGGTGACGGGGACGGTCTGAGATTGCGCATGGAAAGCGCATCAAGATCATGGCCAGGAAGAAGAAGAAGACACTTACTGATGCAGAGATTGCTCAGGCCGTTGCAGATGCAGCAGAGCAGGCAGAGAGGGGAGGTAGGAGCAGTGGCATACGCATAGGCGAGCGTCGCTTTCATCTTGAAGGTCGACAGCTTGGTACAGAGGCCACTGAGGGCACACAGGCCACTGAGGGCACAGAGGACACAGGAGCTACGGATGCTATGTCAGCTGACCCACCTACAGAGGCTCTAGAGGCTACAGAGGGCACAGAGGAGCAGCCAGCTCAGACTCCACCACGTCGCCGCTCCACACGCACACGTACTCAGGTGACTCCTAGGCCAGGGGGCCAGCGTCGTGGAGCACGTCCTCCTCCCAGGGCTAGAGGTTCACCCCCGGTCGAGCACTTTGACTTGAGGGGTGCTACAGCACGTCAGGTGCAAGGGTTGAGGTTCGTTGAGGTCAGTCGGTGGTTTCCACCTGTGAGAGATTCCAGAGCTTCAGAGGGATTCTATACACCCTTACAGGAGGATTTCTACAGAGCTCTAGTTGACAGCGGCATTGCTTTTTGACCACAGAGGGTCTGTCGACTTGAGTCACTTGTTGAGGTTGTGGGAGAGCAGCTTCGTCCGCACCTGTCCTTTCTGCCAGGCCTGTCAGATTTTCTTAGACGGACAGGTGCATACTGCGGCACATGGGTCAGAGAGTTCTATGCTTCACTGTGGATTGATCCTGCCCATGAGTTTATACACTTTGCATTCCGAGGCCGCGACCACAGACTGTACAACACTAGAGTGCGGGAGATTCTCAGACTCCCAGCTTCGGACACGAAGATACATCAGCTCTGCTTTGGTCAGACTCCTCCACCCAGACGCCCTCACGGCGGGACAGTGCCACCGACAGATTTGATTCGACCCTGCTTCCGTGAGCCTTTTGGCGAAGGGTCTCGTCGCACTCCTGCCAGCTTGACACCACTAGCCAGAGTCCTGGATGCTATAGTCAGACGCACTCTTCTTTCCAGGCTTGGCTACAGAGAGGGATTGACTCGGATGCAGCTATGGGTTGTTCACCACCTCCTCTCACAGACACCTCTCGATATTTGGGATCTCATGCTTGGTGAGATGGAGGACACCCTAGCTGAGGGCTTCAAGGGACATCGTCAGCTGCCCTATGCTCACTGGATATGCTTCATCATCAGATCTGCCATTCAGCTACCAGCAGAGATCAGAGCTGAGATATCAGATACTACCACTACTTTTCCTGAGTATGATATCCGTCAGCTTTGGGCTTCAGTCACTAGAGATCAGGCCCCAGTGCCATGACAGTGCGAGAGACCTGAGGTTCTAGAGACAGCAGCTGAGCAGGACGCCACTGTTGAGGGGCTTGCTAAGGCAGAGCTTGCCGATCTAGATGCTCAGCCCGCTGATCTCCTTGAGGATGAGGCATCTGACAGCACTGATGAAGATTACCAGCCCATCCCCAGGTATCGGTCTCCTCGGCCTCACGACCACGAGGCCGGTGGCTCTGGTTCAGCCTCCCGCTCAGACCCAGCCATGGTGGCTATCCTTGAGAGGCTGACCCAGGCACAGGAGCGCCAGGAGTTGCAGATACAGCGACAGGCTCAGGACACAGCTGCAGCACTTGCACAGATACAGGCTCGACAGGACGAGTTCCAGCGACAGCAGCTTGAGATCCAGCGCCAGCAAGTAGAGATGCACCGATAGAGTGCAGCTAGTCAGCAGTAGTATTTGGATCTTCTGCGCCACCTAGTCACTGTTGGGCTTCCTCCGCCTGCTTCTGTCCTGACTCCAGCTTTACAGTCCAGTGGTCCGTCGAGTCAGGGACAGCCGAGCTTTCAGTTCACCTCTCCACAGCAGCAGGTTCCCCAGTCGTTCCAGTCCCCGAGCTTCACGCCTATTCACACGGGGTTTACTCCTTCAGAATAGCCTCGCCCTCACCTCCTGACAGGCACACCCTTCGGTGATTACAGTGCCACATACAGCGAGTTGACTGGTCAGCCGACACCCTCGCACACTACCACCTTTGCTACTTCTTCAGGGTTGTCAGCTCCAGAGGCAGCTGTTCCTCCTGTGACAGGGACGGGCACTACAGAGACAGTTCCTTCATCAGTTGCCTCGACCGATCCCCCAGCTATTGGCTCGCTACAGGCTCAGGTCACAGAGACTGCTCCACTTGTTGCTACTACGTCAGTACCTGTTCCTGCTGCTCAGACCCAGACCGCTTCACAGCCACGTGCTTCTTCAGAGGGTCAGCCAGATAGCTCAGATTCCGAGGGAGATAGTCTGCACTTCGTGATTACTCCGCGCACCTCTCCGTGTATCACCACGTAAGAGTGACATCCTTGCTGCGTTCTTTGGTTCGTAGCGGCCCGGGCGTCCAATGCCCTTTCTGGTGTGTGATTCGGATCACATCTGACGTCAACAACATCTAAGAGCCAACCCTCTCTGTTTTAGTGTTTGATCTTCATTACCTTCATAAAATAACTAAGATTAAGAACTAGTCGGAAAGATGGAAGTGTCATAAGCTAATATTACTTACTGACCTCATAACAAACTATACTAATTACAGCCATCAAGGAGTGAGTTATGTTATGGCTTGATAATTGTCTTTGCAGTAATCAAAGGAAAAGTAATTACCGAATTGATTGAAATATACCAAGAAATTAAAGCCAGTTAAACAATAAACCTGTTGTTCAGGTGGCAAAGGGCACCAAATATTGTGGACTCGTGCATTTGACGGTCCACTCCATCCAAGCACCTGTTAAGAAGTAGTATGGAGAATGAAGCATATGCACCACAGAAATTATAAAAACATTTAGCTTCCAGTTGAGTAGTTGACCATGCTGTAATGAAAATGTAATTATAAAAACATTATGGTCTTGATAATTGATCATGCAAAGGGAGACTATCTAGTCTCATACACATCCTAAGAAATTATCAACAACTATCAGGATAGTTTATTAGAATGTCCCCATAACAAACAAAACACTGAACCAACCTATGGCAATGCAAAATGTATGGAACACTAGTAGAAAAGAGTACAACGCTGACGCCCCCTTTTTATACCACAGGCGGTTTTAGTTATCACGCGCCTATGGTATAAAAAGGGTGGTCTCAGAGCTGCCAACCGCCTGTGAAGATGTATTACACAGGTGGTTGGCTTATGAATATGCATTACCACAGGCGGTTGGCTTATCCAACCGCCTGTGATTTCTCTGGGTGTAAATACCCCTTCTTCCTCCCCGAGCAGCACTGTATCTCGCAGTCACCTTCCATTGGAGGCGATTTTGGAGGTTCAAATTTTACAAAATACAAGGGGGAGGTTTTGATCTTGATTTCTTGGAAGGAGGTTGCCAAAAAAGGTTAGTTTATGTCCCAATTGCCTCAATTTGCTCATTAATGCTCAGTTAGAGCCACTTTTGGATCTAGGGTTTCACCAAAAGTGTGGGAGAAGAATAGCTAGCTTCTTGTCTTTGTTTCTTAAGATGGTTAGATGAGGTTGCTCAAGATGGTTGGATAATGCCTCTCCTCTCTCCCTTTTCATGTTTGCTTCTCAATTTTTAGCTAGTTTATGCAAGATTGAATCAAAGGCTAGTTTATGCTAGTTTACTTCAATGTCTCTCCTTATTTCTCAATTTATGTTTTCCACATCTATACATTTCTAATGAATTGTGTGTTTCTATAATTATGCTATATACTTAGATTTTTTTAATTATGCAACTTAGGTTTTTTCCTTTAATCCCAAGCTAAACCATAAACCCTAAATAATAAACCCTAGATAAATCCTATCTAAACCCTAGATCATGAATGGTGTTTTACAGGTAGTGATGGAGAGGTAATTCTGGATGTATAATTTATCAAGACTAGATCCATCATACATAACTAAGGTTCAGAGGTTTATTGATGCTGCTAAGAACCATGCTTCAAGAATAAGAAAGACACACATACATTGTCCATACATGGATTGTAGAAATTTTGCTGTATCTGATGACATTCAACAAATCCTTACTCATCTGGTCCGTCGAGGATTTATGAAGGATAACTTGATTTGGACAAAGCATGGAGATGGTAGCTCTGCGCCTTATGCAGCTGGAATTCCTACGAACATCGATACCGATGGTCCAGAAGTGCTTGTTGACGGGTTTGAGTTCATACACGAGACACAACAACCTGACACCGATGGTCTAGCCGCTGAACATGTTGTGCCAAATGTTCCTGATCATGGTTTCGCTGGAGGAAATGAAGATGGCAGCGAAACTACTATGGTTGTGAAAGATGCAGAATTTCTAGAGGCAATGCTGCGTCGTCATGCGGAAGATCCATCAGTGTTCTTCATGAAAGGTATGGAGACCCTGATGAAGGCAGCAGAAGATCCTTTGTAAGATGAGTCTAAGGGTTGCACCAAAGAGTTCACGATGCTGCAGTCTGTGCTAAAGTTGTTAGTGTGCAAAGCTAGATATAGTCTTTCTGATGCTGGCTTCGATGTGTTCTTGAGCATTATCGCAGACATGCTTCCTAAGGAGAACAAAGTGACTGCTAACACGTACTATGCAAAGAAGCTAATCAGTCCACTCATGACGGGTGTTGAGAAGATCCACGCTTGTAGAAATCACTGTATCCTATATCGAGGTGATGATTATAAGGACTTGGACAGCTGTCCGAAGTGTGGTGCAAGTAGGTACAAGACAAATAAAGACTACATAGAGGAAGAGTGTGCTGCCTCCATGTCTAAGGGGAAAAAACGAAAGAAGACCCAACAAAAGACCCAGAAGAGTAGTTCAAAACTGATGGCCAGCAGTGGAAAGATTTCAATGAAAACCACAAGGACTTTGTAAGGGAACCAAGGAATGTTAGGTTCGCACTGAGTACTGATGGAATGAATCCATTTGCTGAGAGGAGCAGCAAGCACATCACATGGCTGGTGATCCTCACCATCTACAACCTTACTCCATGGTTGATGCAGAAGCGAAAGTACCTTTTGCTAACCATTCTTATATCTGGACCTACACAGCCTGGAGTTGATATGGATGTTTTCTTAGAGCCCTTAATGCAGGACATGAAGATACTGTGGGAAACAGGTGTTCAAATGTTGGACGAGTACCGCAAAGATTCATTTACGCTCAGAGCAATTATCTTTGTTACGATCAACGACTACCCTGCTCTCTTTACATTATCAGGGCAGTTCAAGGGGAAGCTTGGTTGCGTGGTATGCATAGATGGCACCGCTTACATGTACCTTACTGCATCTAAGAAGATAGCGTACATGAGGCACAGACGCTTCTTATTGAAAGGACACAGGTACCGGCAGAAAAAGATGGATAAGTACTTTGACAATAATAGTGAACTACAGTCTACTGCTCCATCAGGTAACAGTAAAGGCAAAAAAGTTTTCAGCATAGTCAGCAAACTCAAATTTGTTTTCGGGAAGAAGACAAAAGACAGAAAACCAAGAAAGAATGTCAAACCAGCTCCAGGGGCTACATTCAAGAAGAAGTCTATTTTCTTTGAGCATTTGGAATACTGGTCAGAGTTAGACGTACGCCACGCGATCGATGGTATGCACGTTCAGAAGAACATGTTTGAAAGTCTAATTGGCACCTTGCTAGAGATGAAGGGCAAGACAAAGGAAGGACTAAATTCATGCATGGACATGGTACAGTTAGGCATAAAAAAAGAACTTCATCCTGTTTGGCTAGAAAATGGCAAGTACCACCTTCCTGCAGCAAGCTACAACCTCAACAATGATGAGAAACATGCAATGTGTGTGTGGTTAAAGAAATTGAAAGTCCCATCTGGATTCTGCTCTAGCATACGGAGTATTGTGTCAATGAAAGACCTTACACTCACCAACTACAACTCACATAATTGTCATGTCATGCTAACTACTTTCCTCCCTATTGCCATCAGGGCTATAAACCCAGTGTGGATGGCGGGCTGGGCTGGAGAGTGAAGGCGGGCAGCCGTTGGGCTAGCCAGGCGTCTCAGTCCGAAATGGCCTTTTCTATTTCCTCCTAAAGACTAAGGGCTTTTCCATTTCCTTCATTCCATTTCTAGCTAAGCCAACCTTGGCTTAGCTAGAAATGGAATGAAGGAAATGGAAAAGCCCCTAGTCTTTAGGAGGAAATAGAAAAGGCCATTTCGGACTGAGACGCCTGGCTAGCCCAGCGGCTGCCCGCCTTCACTCTCCAGCCCAGCCCGCCAGCGCGTGCGTGAGCCTAGCAAGCAAGGCCAGCCCAGTTAGGCCACGGCCCAGCCGCTCGCTCTTCACCACGATGCAACGCTGCACTGCTGCCTCTAGGGACTGCCAACCGGGCCCCCCCGTGCCTCTAGGGACTGGCCAGGCTTCGTCGCTTCATCGCCGGCGAGCCGCTGCGGTGGGAGGCAGAGCCCCTCTTTCCCCTGGACCACTGCTTGTACTACTGGTGCACCATGAGCCTAGAGAGGAGAAAAGGAGGGTGAGCTCGGTCCATCGCAGGCCGAGTTAGTAGCCTATAGACCGCCCCTGCGCGCCCACCATGGACCAGCCCACCGTGAACCACAGCCCAGTTTGGGCCCAAGCCGCGATGTGGCCTCTTCACAGTTTGACACATGTCCGGGCTAGGCGGCCCAACCCGGCCCATGTCCAGGCCCTGCACCGGCCCATCCAGACCCGATCCAGGCCCGGTCAGCGTTGACCTTTGACTGGTCAACATTGACCGTTGACCTAGGTCCGAAGGTCCATTCTGCAATAGGGTCCTAAAAGACCAGGTTGCAATAGGTCTACCTCCATCACGACACGAGGGTAGGCTGACTGGAAGAGGGAGGATGGGAAAGTAAACATTGCTCCCAAACGATTACAATACAGTTCTTGTAACATCCTAGTTTTTCCAAAAACCCAAAAATTGCAACTGAAAATTTTTTCGCAATTAAACCCATGTTTGGTGAGTGACATGTAGGAAAACACCCTGTAGCTGCACAAGTAGCACCTAGGTAGAGCCTTTGCATTGCATCATATAATTAACCTGTGAGTTGGCTCTCTCTTGGTTTATGTGTTGTCAATAAAATCAACGACTTGATTTACTTTTAAATTAATCTTGCTAATCAATTAATTGTGAATTAATTAATTAACCTAAGTGCCTACCCTTGGAAAGGACTCCTACCCCTAGACCCCTAGTGTCTACCACCTAAGGGTACATACATGTTTGGCACACATGTATACACATATAGAAGCCCTTGGCTTAGCTAGAAATGGAATGAAGGAAATGGAAAAGCCCTTAGTCTTTAGGAGGAAATAGAAAAGGCCATTTCAGACTGAGACGCCTGGCTAGCCCAGCGGCTGCTCGCCTTCACTCTCCAGCCCAGCCCGCCAGCGCGTGTGTGAGCCTAGCAAGCAAGGCCAGCCCAGTTAGGCCACGGCCCAGCCGCTCGCTCTTCACCACGACGCAACGCTGCACTGCTGCCTCTAGGGACTGCCAACCGGGCCCCCCCGTGCCTCTAGGGACTGGCCAGGCTTCGTCGCCGGCGAGCCGCTGCGGTGGGAGGCAGAGCCCCTCTTTCCCCTGGACCACTGCTCGTACTACTAGTGCACCATGAGCCTAGAGAGGAGAAAAGGAGGGTGAGCTCGGTCCATCGCAGGCCGAGTCAGTAGCCTATAGACCGCCCCTGCGCGCCCACCATGGACCAGCCCACCGTGAACCACAGCCCAGTTTGGGCCCAAGCCGCGACGTGGCCTCTTCACGGTTTGACACATGTCCGGGCCGGGCGGCCCAACCCGGCCCATGTCCAGGCCCTGCACCGGCCCATCCAAACCCGATCCAGGCCTAGTCAGCGCTGACCTTTGACTGGTCAACATTGACCGTTGACCTAGGTCGCACTTGTCATCCACTATTCACTGGGACCCCACCTGTCTGTCTATGATTCCCCTCTGACCATCCAGAAGCCGCCACGTGTCACCCCCAGATTAATCAACCTGTTTTTCCTTTTTCAGAAATTATTTAAATCTTCAGAAATTCATAATTAATTAACCGTAGCTCAGAAAAATGCCAAATCAGAGTCCAAATTTTTCTAAAAATAAGCTCTACGTCATAGGCCTATGTTTGAGTGCATTTGGCTCTTTCGGTTTTCAGTTACTTCTTTGTACACCTCCATAGGAGACGCTAACGCGGCTATATGTTACGTTTGGCAGACCCGGAGGAGCCACCGACTGAGGAGTTCGACCCCGACTACACCGACAACTTGGGTGATGACCTACCAGGTGCCACGCCCCACCCATTCATAGATCCTATTACGCATTGCAAATACTTAGAATTGCTAGTGCCTTACCTTTATGTCTTAATATTACTGATAGGTTGCATGGTAGTTTACTGCTTTTGAGCCACTTACCTTGTTGCAACCATACACCTGCTCACCCTGATGTTAGATTAGATGCTGCTATATTACTTGTTACCACTGCTTTACTCTTACTCGCATTATATCTGTGATGTGATGATGGTGAGTGAGAGGCGTTCGAGGTAAGGCACGAGGTGCCGTTAACCTGATAATAACCTGATAACGAACCTAGGGAGATCTTGGCGTGAGTCTTGGGTGTGTGGTGAGGGTCGATTCGATCGAGCAGGATCTATGACGAGTCGGGAGGACAAGTCTTGCCGGAGGATGCTACCTGGGTGTTCGCCATGTCAGGTGCCTGTGGCGGGTACATGTGACAGGGAGAGGTCCCGGGGTGGAGTGTCTTCATGGGATGAAGCCCCGGGATGGGAGGTGTTGTGATGGCACGGGGTGTCGGGTGTTCCGTTGAGCAGAAAACGGTTTCTCCTTTGTGAAGATATACTGCTTAGTCATCCTAAGGACTGATATGTCCGTGGATCGGGTCTTAGGAATCCTTGCACGCCCACTCACTTCTGTGGGGAGGAGACGGACGTTCGACTTGCTAGTGTGGTGCCACTACTATTGAGAGGTTAGCGGATAGTGTAGGGAGGTACGGGCATGAGGACCCACACCCTCCCAAGACATCGTAGTACTCAGGGGCCAAGTAGTATGTCTCACAGTCTCAGCGTGTCGGTGGTACTCCGACATGGCCCCAGTTCTGAGTGATAGGGTGGTACCGTTTCTAGTCGGTAGGCAGCCCGGAATCAGCTTAGACGAGGCATTGTCGAGGATGGCTATCTTGTGGGATGTGTAAACCTCTGCAGAGTTTCTGGTCGATCGATCGATACATATGCCGAACCCTTCGGCTATGGACCTTTCCTAAGTACAGCTTCACTTGATTAGATGAGAGGAGTCCTTCTACCTTCCCCGGGATTTCAGTGTGTGTTTCGGCCTTAGCCATTGAGACATGGGCGGGAGGGAGTCGCCCGTGTCGATGAGAGAGTGAGTTGAGATGTGATGTGGTGGTGAGATATGTGTTGGGATGGGACAACATGTGTGAATGAGATGGGTTAAAATGTGATAAACTTATACTTTTAAAATATTGATTACTTGTA
Source organism: Saccharum hybrid cultivar R570 (assembly GCA_038087645.1). NCBI lineage: Eukaryota > Viridiplantae > Streptophyta > Magnoliopsida > Poales > Poaceae > Saccharum > Saccharum hybrid cultivar. The sequence goes on along the minus strand of JAQSUU010000347.1, from coordinate 8,891,608 downwards.
TAGGAAACCACAGCCAAAGATAGGTCTTTTCTTACCCCCTTTGCATCCACTTCCACAAAGTGAATGCATCATAGGGTGGGAGATGTGTGGCCAGTACCAAGTGTACTGATAGTTTTTTTGGCAGGCTCGGAGCCCGAGTTCGATGAGGAGGACGACTGGGAGGAGTAGGGGTTCGCCCTGCGCTCAAGCTTGGTGCGAGAAGTCCTAGTTTCCGCTGCTGTCTTCGAGAAGCTGTTCCAGATGCTGTGTGTGAGCATGTCTGGCCCTGTGTGGCGATGATAATAATTAATGTAAACCTTCTATTTGTACTCTGATATCCGTGTATAACACTGTTATTCGACTGAGATTTGGGTAATGGCATGAACTTATTCATCCATTACACGTTGAATCTGTGGCATTCCCTTGGCGGAATGCAGGATCGTTTTAGTTCTTGAGGCACATCACCGCGTCCTACATCAGCTATCGATAATGAGCCTTTGATCAACCAACACATTAAAGAGGTTCACGAACATAATCATGGGCGCATGGAAGAATGGTTAATGAAGGAACACAAGAATCGGTTCCCTTCATGGCTAAGGGAGTAGGACATACCAAATGGGGAAACACTCGAGGAACGCACCATCAAGGTGTTAGCATCTGGACCATCACGCCAGGTCAGGACATGGCAAACCTATGACATTAGTGGCTTCACGTTCTGTACCAAGTCCAAGGATGTCGATGAAATGTGGTCGGCAGTCCATCGAGGGGTATGCCCGTGATGGTGATTTGTCGGTAGACAGGTGTGCAAGACATGAACCGGATGGTAACAGGACACAGGACACAAGATTTATACAGGTTCAGGCCATCAGCATGACGTAAAACCCTACATCCTATGCTCTGTTATATTGTATTGAGTTATGTGGTGTATGACCTGTCCTCTAGTGGACCCTTGCCCCCTCCTTATATACTCTGAAGGGACAAGGTTACAAGTAAAGTATTCCATCTGGTACTATTATAATATCTAGTATAGCCTATAATCTTGCGATGTACGTCTTGATCTTACGGGCCAGACCACCTTAGACGTTGCGGCCTATGTACCATCTTGTGGTACCGGGGGTTTATACCGCCACAGCTAGTCCCCGAGCGCCATATATTCTGATGCGACACGCCGTCTTGACCTTCTCCGAACAGTGAGGCTTGAGTCCTTGATGTCTTCGACCAGTCAAAGCGGCATCCGAGTAGTTGTTGCAAGCGTTGTTGCCGGAGAAGTAGGTTGTCCGAAGAATGTATGATGCTCTTTGAGAAAACAAAAAGATTTCTCCTTCCTGGTAAGTGTGCCCACTTGGATTTCTGTGAAGAAACGTAAGTCTTGAAGCGTAGCGTCTTTGATCATCAGAGGTGTAGGGGTCAAAAAACAAGCACATTCACCACAAGGTGAAGTGTGCCCACTTAGTCCCCCGAGCCTGGTAATAGGTGACGTAGGCACGTGGTGCTAGGGTCTAAAAGAATAGAGCCCAAAGTCTTTAAAAACTCGATACTAAGATGCACTGGCAGGTGCATCGTACCGATGTAGTCCTCGAGCCTGCTGGAAGGCGAAGTATAAGCCTTGTAGCATGGTCTAAGAAAATAATGACCTCTCAACTGTATGTGAGTCAAATTTCACATGTAGCTGAGGAAATCAGGCCTCGAGCTGTGGGCCTCAAGCTATGGTCGAAGAGTGGTCGAAGCAGTCCCCGAACACAGCGTGAGACGCGGTCAACGAATCCCCGAGCAGTGGTCGGGTGGTCGAAGGCGCAGTCCCCGAGCGCTGGTCGGGTGATCGAGGAGGCGCACTGGTCGGGTGGTCAAGGAGTATAACGTGCTTGGTGGTCTGAGACAAGATGTGTTTGCTAGACCAGTCCCCGAGCACGGCTGGAGGCGCGGTTCGAGTGGCGAGAGCTCGGCGACGAGCGGCGAGAGCTCGGCGAGGAGCGGCGAGAGCTCAGCGAGAGATCAGTGAGAGCTCAACGAGGAGCGGTGAGAGCTCAGTGAGAGGTCGGCGATAAGCGATGAGAGCTCGGCGATGAGTAGCGAGAGCTCGACGAGAAGCGGCGAGAGCTCGGCGACGAGCAGCGAGAGCTCGGCGACGAGAGCTCGGTGATGAGTCCCCGGTGTCGCCGGAGACATGGTCGAGCTATGAGAGCTCGGCGACGAGCCTGACGAGGAGGGACGAGAGCTCGATGAGGAGTCGCCAGTGTGGCCGGAGACATGGTCGAGCAGCAAGAGCTCCATGACGAGTGGCGAGAGCTCGGCGATGAGCGGCGAGAGCTCGGTGATGAGTCCCCGGTGTGGCCAGAGACATGGTCGAGCTCTGAGAGCTCGGCGACAAGCCTGACGAGGAGTGACGAGAGCTCGGCGAGGAGTCCCTAGCGTGGCCAGAGACATGGTCGAGCTGAGAGCTCGGCGATGAGTCTGACGAGGAGGGACGAGAGCTCAGCAAGGAGTCCCCAGCGTGGCCGGAGACATGGTCGAGCAGCGAGAGCTCGGCAAGGAGCGGCGAGAGCTCGGTGATGAGTGGCGAGAGCTCGGTGATGAGTCCCCGGTGTGGCTGGAGACATGGTCGAGCTGTGAGAGCCCAGCGACGAGCCTGACGAGGAGGGACGAGAGCTCGGTGAGGAGTCCCCAGCGTGGCCAGAGACGTGGTCAAGCAGCGAGAGCTCGGCGACAAGCGGCGAGAGCTCGGTGATGATCAGCCAGAGCTCGGCGAGAGCTCAGCGACGAGCGGTGAGAGCTCGGCGAGAGCTCAGCGAGGAGTCCCCGATGTGGCCGGAGACATCGTCGAGCAGCGTGAGCTCGGCGACGAGCCTGACAAGGAGCGACGAGAGCTCGGCGAGGAGTCCCCGGCGTGGCCGGAGACGTGGTCGAGCAGCGAGAGCTCGGCGACGAGCGGCGAGAGCTCGGTGAGAGCTCGGCGACGAGCGATGAGAGCTCAGCGACGAGCAGCGAGAGCTCGGCGACGAGCGGCGAGAGCTCAGCGAGGAGTCCCCGGCGTGGCCGGAGACGTGGTCGAGCAGCGAGAGCTCGGCGATGAGCCTGACGAGGAGCGATAAGAGCTCGGTGAAGATCCTGCAACATAAATATATAGAACAATTTAGTTTATTGTAAACTTGTGCCTTGTCATCAGGCAAGTTTGTAATAATGTACTGTTGTAACAATGTAAGCTTGTTTGTGTTTTTGTGGAAAAAACGTTTAAAGCTTGTATATTGTGTGGAGGATAACTAAGTTAGGAACGTATAAGTGTTCTGTTTTAGTTATATCAGTTGGTAGACACATCATCGTGTAGAATCTATACGGCCCAACCGGATCTATGGTCTGAGTGCGAGGCGCGAAGCCTGTTCACACGTAAGAGCGCACAAGTCAGACCAGGGAGCGTCCGCCGACCACCCAGAGCATAGAGAGCGGGTCCCGTGCACGCGTAGGGAGAATCTGAAGACGGGGCTGGCTCCGAGAACTCGAAAAAGGATGGTACTCTATCAACTGGTCTTTTATAAAATATTAATAGGAAGTGATCTTCAGGTAAGCACGTTAGAGTAGTTGGAAGAAATTGTATTAAATACGAATATTGGAAGTATACTTATCTTTGAATATAAATCTGGTCGGTGGCGATGAAGTTGTCGTAGCGCCTTTCCTTGCGGCGATTATTATTGCGACGTGACAAGTGGTCGAGGCAAGAAGTTGTGGACGTAGTCGGAGCATGTTGGAACTGCTCTCCTGCCACTGAAGCCACCGAGTCTGTCGTTGTCGAGTTAATTCTCGATATTAATCCCAGCGGGCTCCAGGGCGATGTTAGCGAAGTAGATCGCAAACGAGGGAGATGTCGTTACACGCAGAAAAATCAATTTGTATTAGATATTCAAAGAAAAGACTGATCCAAACAATAATGTAGAACGACTCACCCGGTTTTTAGTATAGAATTAACGAAAAAAATTCCCATCTGGCTCGCCTGGGAGTCTGTACGCATAACCCCTACCTGGCGCGCCACTGTCGACGAAATGTGGTCGGCAGTCCATCGAGGGGTATGCCCATGATGGTGATTTGTCGGTAGACAGGTGCGCAAGACACGAACCGGATGGTAACAGGACACAAGACACAAGATTTATACACATTCAGGCCGTCAACATGATGTAAAATCCTACATCCTGTGCTCTGTTATATTGTATTGAGTTATGTGGTGCATGACCTATCCTATAGGGGACCCTTGCCCCCTCCTTATATACTCTGAAGGGACAATGTTACAAGTAAAGTATTCCATCTGGTACTATTACAATATCTAGTATAGCCTATAATCTTGCAATGTACGTCTTGATCTTACGGGCCAGACCACCTTTGATGGTGCGGCCTATGTATCATCTTGTGGTACCGGGAGTTTATACCCCCACAAAGGACCAAAAGAATTCTCGCCAACCCTAAATCAAGATGGTGGTTCATGTCTATATGTTTCCATGAAATGATTTTTCGTGAATTTAATTTTAAGATTGAACAAGACTAACACAATCAAAGTTTTTTTCAAATTAATTATTTGTCGAAAGGTGCTTTGTGATACAACAGACATTGAACTCATTGTCTTCCATTCTTTTATTATTGTAATGCTCGCATGATTAAGATGAATTTCAAGATCTACTGAGAAGGTTTCTCAGCTCTACATCTTGCTACTCAAATCGATGATGTACATTACAATGCACATAGATTTCATGATACATCTGTTGACAACCAAAAATGTCCATTTTGTGAAGTTGTCAAAATGTGTAACGGACTTCACCATTGTGTTCCACTCGTCGAGATGGTCAAAAAACATATATTGAACGTCTAATTTGGGGGGTCCGGATGAGAGAGTTATGCCTCCGAGAAAATATATGAACTACCGGTACTACCTGTCCGAGATCACCGGTACTACTAGTCTGAGAAGGTTTGGCGTAGATATGAATTACCGGTACTACCGGTCCGAGACCGCTACTACCGATGGATGGCGGAAGGAGGCGCAGTTTGGCATGAAAATGAACTACCGGTACTACCGGTCCTTAACCGGTACTACCGGTGGAGACCGGTACTACCGGCGGAGCCTGACCGGTACTACCGGTAGGGTCTGTTCTGAATCTCACTCTCAGATCTCCAACCGATTTGTTTCTAGATCGGTTTTTGGACGTGGGAAACTTAGAAAATAAGCCTTGGAGTGGTTTCCTACTGGGATAAGACCACCCCCTCTATATATATGAGAGGATCATGGCCGATTGAGTTCTCATCTATCCAATCGTCATACAAACAAATCAATCTACTCCTTTTACACCTTTTCTCTTCTCCTTCAACCTCCATATTGTTCATCCCTTGATCCACGATTAAGGATGACATCCTAGGCTTGCCGGCCAACCTAGGGCAATCCGGCGATGTCCTTGCCCTGACGGGGTCCCTCCCGGGCGAGAGCTTCGACAGTTTCTTTGCTAGTTTGCCTGAAAACTAGCTGATTCTTCATCACGTAAGCACGACTGCTTATCCTTTGGTGGTTTGCTTGTAAACCTCTCCGTGTATCACCATGTAAGAGTGACATCCTTGTTGCGTTCTTTGGTCCGTAGCGGCCTGGGCATCCAATGCCCTTTCTGGTGTGTGATTCAGACCACATCCGACGTCAACAACATCTAAGAGCCAACCCTCTCTGCTTTAGTGTTTGATCTTCATTACCTTCATAAAATAACTAAGATTAAGAACCAGTCACAAAGATGGAAGTGTCATAAGCTAATATTACTTACTGACCTCATAACAAACTATACTAATTACAGTCATCAAGGAGTGAGTTATGTTATGGCTTCATAATTGTCTTTGCAGTAATCATAGGAAAGTAATTACCGAATTGATTGAAATATACCAAGAAATTAAAGCCAGTTAAACAATAAACCTGTTGTTCAGGTGGCAAAGGGCACCAAATATTGTGGACTCGTGCATTTGACGGTCCACTCCATCCAAGCACCTGTTAAGAAGTATTATGGAGAATGAAGCATATGCACCACAGAAATTATAAAAACATTTAGCTTCCAGTTGAGTAGTTGACCATGCTGTAATGAAAATGAAATTATAAAAACATTATGGTCTTGATAACGGATCATGCAAAGGGAGACTATCTAGTATCATACACATCCTAAGAAATTATCAACAACTATCAGGATAGTTTATTAGAATGTCCCCATAACAAACAAAACACTGAACCAACCTATGGCAATGCAAAATGTATGGAACACTAGTAGAAAAGAGTACAACATAGATGCTCCCTTTTTATACCACGGGCGGTTTTAGTTATCACGCGCCTATGGTATAAAAAGGGCGATCTTAGAGCTGCCAACCGCCTGTGAAGATGCATTACCACAGGCGGTTGGCTTAAGCCAACCACCTGTGTAACATTTACACAGGTGGTTGGCTTATGAATATGCATTACCATAGGCGGTTGGCTTATCCAACCGCCTGTGATTTCTCTGGGTGTAAATACCCCTTCTTCCTCCTCGAGCAGCACTGTATCACGCAGCCACCTTCCATTGGAGGCGATTTTGGAGGTTCAGATTTTACAAAATACAAGGGGGGAGGTTTTGATCTTAATTTCTTGGAAGGAGGTTGCCAAAAAAGGTTAGTTTATGTCCCAATTGCCTCAAATAGCTCATTAATGCTCAATTAGAGCCACTTTTTGGATCTAGGGTTTCACCATGAGTGTGGGAGAAGAATAGCTAGCTTCTTGTCTTTATTTCTTAAGATGGTTAGATGAGGTTGCTCAAGATGGTTGGATAATGCCTCTCCTCTCTCCCATTTCATGTTTTTCTTCTCAATTTTTAGCTAGTTTTTGCAAGATTAAATCAATGGTGTGTTCTTGTATATTTATGTAGAGAGAGAAATGTAGATTTTTTTATTTTTCAATTATGTGGCACTTTGGTTTTTTACTTTAATATCTCTCCTTATTTCTCAATTTATGTTTTCTACATCTATACATTTCTAATGAATTGTGTGTTTCTATAATTATGCTATATACTTAGATTTTTTTTAATTATGCAACTTAGGTTTTTTCCTTTAATCCCAAGCTAAACCATAAACCCTAGATAATAAACCCTAGATAAATCCTATCTAAACCCTAGATCATGAATGGTGTTTTACCGGTACTGATGGAGAGGTCATTCTAGATGTATAATTTATCAAGACTAGATCCATCATACATAACTGAGGTCCAGAGGTTTATTGATGCTGTTAAGAACCATGCTTCAAGAACAAGAAAGATGCACATACATTGTCCATGCATGGATTGTAGAAATTTTGCTGTATCTGATGACATTCAACAAATCCTTACTCATCTGGTCCGTCGAGGATTTATGAAGGATTACTTGATTTGGACAAAGCATGGAGAGGGTAGCTCTGCGCCTTATGCAACTGGAATTCCTACGAACATCGATACCGATGGTCCAGAAGTGCTTGTTGACGGGTTTGAGTTCGTACACGAGGCACAACAACCTGACACCGATGGTCTAGCCGCTGAACATGTTGTGCCAAATGTTCCTGATCATGGTTTCGCTGGAGGAAATGAAGATGGCGTCGAAACTAATGTGGCTGCGGAAGATGCAGAATTTCTAGAGGCAATGTTGGGTCGTCATGCGGAAGATCCATCAGTGTTCTTCATGAAAGGTATGGAGACCCTGATGAAGGCAGCAGAAGAGCCTTTGTACGATGAGTCTAAGGGTTGCACCAAAGAGTTCACGACGCTGCGGTCTGTGCTAAAGTCGTTGGTGTGCAAAGCTAGATATGGTCTTTCTGATGCTGGCTTCGATGCGTTCTTGAGCATTATCGCAGACTTGCTTCCTAAGGAGAACAAAGTGCCTGCTAACACGTACTATGCAAAGAAGCTAATCAGTCCACTCATGACGGGTGTTGAGAAGATCCACGCTTGTAGAAATCACTGCATCCTATATCGAGGTGATGATTATAAGGACTTGGACAGCTGTCCGAAGTGTGGTGCAAGTAGGTACAAGACAAATAAAGACTACATAGAGGAAGAGTGTGCTGCCTCCATGTCTAAGGGAAAAAAACGAAAGAAGACCCAACAAAAGACCCAGAAGAGTAGTTTAAAACCCACCGGCAAAGAAAAGGAAGAAGTAGACTATTATGCGTAGAAAAAGATTCCTGCTTTGGTGATGTGGTACCTTTCTGTGGTCGATCGATTGAGGTGTTTGTTCGTTAACCCAGAGGATGCCCAACTTATGAGCTGGCATGCTTCTGATGAGCACAAAGATGATAGGAAGCTTCGGCACCCAGCCGATGGCCAGTAGTGGAAAGATTTCAATGAAAACCACAAGGACTTTGCAAGGGAACCAAGGAATGTTAGGTTCGCACTGAGTACTGACGGAATGAATCCATTTCCTGAGAGGAGCAGCAAGCACAGCACATGGCTAGTGATCCTCACCATCTACAACCTTCCTCCATGGTTGATGCAGAAGCGAAAGTACCTTTTGCTAACCATTCTTATCTCTGGACCTACATAGCCTAGAGTTGATATGGATTTTTCTTAGAGCCCTTAATGCAGGACATGAAGATACTGTGGGAAACAAGTGTTCAAATGTTGGACGACTACCCCGCTCTCTTTATATTATCAGGGCAATTCAAGGGGAAGCTTGGTTGCGTGGTATGCATAGATGGCACTGCTTACGTGTACCTTACTGCATCTAAGAAGATAGCGTACATGAGGCACAGACGCTTCTTATCGAAAGGACATAGGTACCGGCAGAAAAAGATGGATAAGTACTTTGACAATAATAGTGAACTACAGTCTACTGCTCCATCAGGTAACAGTAAAGGCAAAAAAGTTTTCAGCATAGTCAGCAAACTCAAATTTATTTTCGGAAAGAAGACAAAAGACGAAAAACCAAGAAAGAATGTCAAACCAGCTCCAGGGGCTACATTCAAGAAGAAGTCTATTTTCTTTGAGTATTTGAAATACTGGCCAGAGTTAGACGTACGCCACGCGATCTATGGTATGCACGTTCAGAAGAACATGTTTGAAAGTCTAATTGGCACCTTGCTAGACATGAAGGGCAAGACAAAGGAATGACTAAATTCACGCATGGACATAGTACTGTTAGGCATAAAAAAGAACTTCACCCTGTTCGGCTAGAAAATGGCAAGTACCACCTCCCTGCATTCTTCGATATGATGGTTCACCTTGTGGTGCACTTGGTTTCACAAATAGAGGCACTGAGTCCCATGTACTTGCATGAGATGTGGACGTATGAGCGTTTCATGTCAATACTGAATGGCTATGTATCAACTCGTGCTCGTCCAGAGGCGTCTATGGTAGAGGGGTACTTAACCGAAGAGGCTATTGAGTCCAGAGGTCCATTTTGCAACAGGGTCCTAAAAGACCAGGTTGCAATAGGTCTACCTCCATCACGACACGAGCGTAGGCTGACTAGAAGAGGGAGGATGGGAAAGAAAACATTGCTCCCAAACGATTACAATACAGTTCTTGAGGCACATCACAGCGTCCTACATCAGCTATCAATAATTAGTCTTTGGTCAACCAACACATTAAAGAGGTTTGCGAACATAATCATGGGCGCACGGAAGAATGGTTAATGAAGGAACACAAGAATCGGTTCACTTCATGGCTAAGGGAGCAGAACGCACCATCAAGGTGTTAGCATCTGGACCATCACGCCAAGTCAAGACATGGCAAACCTATGACATTAGTGGCTTCACGTTCTGTACCAAGTCCAAGGACCAAAAGAGCATGGCACAAATCCGTTCCATCAACGTATAATTCAATATAATTTTATTTTTGTTTTTATTTTGGATTCTTTCATCGTCTTGCCAAATATTGATAAAAAAGGATGTAAAAATAGGTAACTTTAACTATACATGCAACGTTTTTATTTTGTATGAAAGACCCACAACAACGTGCAGGGTTTCACGCAGGGTATCGTTCTAGTAAAATTAGTTTATACACGCATTTGGTGGAGCAATGAATATAAGATCCAAAATACATTAAAGCATTAAACAACTATATATAGATATTTGATTTTGTCCAAGTTCGAAGAAAGGATGTATCAGCATCACGAGTTCATGACAGTATACCTACCGGCTGACATAGTGTTGCAATCACAGCATTCATGCTACCGAATGACCGACCCAAGAGGGCCATGACAAGGTCTTCGATCGGGTTATGACGACCAATTGTGTTTATAGATAGATGCACAGGAAGAAACTCATTGGAGGTTCGACTATATAAAGAGCTCCACCAAATTGTCATTTTCAGTTAGATTAAACAAAGATTTGATGGTGTAAAGGATAGAAGAGTATGACTACGCAGAAGCCAAACAAATGTATTAGTTACTACCCAATGTTTCAAGAGAAACAACATGCATCACATCGTGAGGTAGACCTTCAAGCTAAATAAAACCACCTACACAATTGCTCGCAATTGGATAAGTGTGAAAGAACGTTGAATTGTGGATATGCACATGCTGGCTTCATTCACCCTGCAAGCATGTGCCGACCAGTGGACCCACTCGCTTTGTCGCCACTCGGACGACGAATACGACGATCAACTAGCATCCAAGTCAGGCCTCGTTTAGATTTCAAATTTTGGAGGCAAAGTTTACATAGTAAGTGTTCCGTCATACTGTAGCAATTTTTGTTTTTATTTGGTAATAATTGTCCAAACATTGATTAATTAGGCTTAAAATATTCGTCTCGCAAAGTACAATAAAACTGTGCAATTAGTTTTTGATTTCATCTACATTTAATACTCTATATATGTGCCGACATTTTGATGTGATGGGGAATTTTTTTTTCATAGTAGAATTTAGGGGTGAATTTGGATATCTAAACAAGGCCTCAGTCATTGGGCGGGGCCTACCATGTGGCATTCTTAAAGAAATTATGCTCAAATGACGTGCTGACGTGCAATGATGAGTGTTGCTTCGCGCAACTACACTGCACTGCTGACCCCAGTTTTGTTTTATTCAGCTCAACAAACAGCTCTCCTAGTGGAGTTGAAATAGTCTAGATGATGTGCTCGGCAATGCAAAACAATTCGTCATAGAAAACGAAAATGCTAAAATGCTTATAGTATCCTATCCTTCCTTGTCCCATTCGAACACCTGCCTCGTGCTCTCTCTCTCGGCATCTGCATCCTCGCGGGCCCACTAGGGCTTAATTACAACTCGTTCGTCCTTGCGAGTGGTCCACACGAGGTAATTGGCAGGATGGTAGATTTTTTATACACAATCGACAACTTATAGTTTTATTGGTAGGATGGTAAATTTTTGATAGATCGCCCACAGTAACTAGAGTTTAAGTAAGATTTCAACTAAATGCATAGTAACGATACACAGAGATGCTATGCATTAAAAAAACTATAAATATGGAAGAAAAACAAATAGATTGTATTCAAGTTGAACCTTTTTAGTGCAGCAAGCTAAATTGGATTGTGTTCAAGTTGTTCTTCGTATACAAAAAGTTTAGAATTTTTTCGGAGCATATTTTTATTTATATGATTTTCTTTTAAAAAATATATTCCTATGAATCAGGATCCAGTCTACCACCCTAACGATTTCACAAAGTGATACTGATTCACCATTTAAGGCTCTGTTCACTTGTCTTATAAGCCGTAATTTTTCAGCCAATAAACAGTGTTTTTCTCTCACAATAAATGAGCGAACAGTACTTTCAGCCAAGCGAACATGGCGCTTTTTGAGATAATTTGGATGAAAACTTGGAACATGTGGGATAAAGATAGCCCCAGCAATGCATTAAGAAGAAGACCTTCTCACGCAAGTTGAGAAAACCTCCGAACCCATGCTCCACTCATACACAATGGCTACGTAGTCCATGTGACAACGATCATATAACACCCTGTGTTTTTCATCATGTTAAAATTCACTAAAAATTTGAACTCTTTAAAATTTTACAATAAATTAAAATTTGAGTAGGTTATTTCTTACGAAACCATTTTGAAAACCTTTTAAAAAAACTTACATCAAAAGTCATCGTATGCATATTTTGGTTTGAATGCTTGTGTGCTTCTCTAGAATTTATTGTGGCACCTAAATATTTTCCTTGACCCTTCCTTTAAAAAACTTTCCCTTGAATTCAATTTGAAACCAATTCAAATAGCTTTGAATAATTCAGGAGAAAAAGAAAAGGGATTCCTCACATAGAAAATGATTTCCAGGCTCAATCTCCCTTTCTCTCCCTTCCGGCCCAACTAATGCGGCCCACCTCTCCCTCCACTTCTCCTTCTTGCATGGGCCGCCCCTAGCCACTCGGCCCAACCAGCGCAGCCCGCCTCCCATCTCCCTCTCTTCTCTCACTGACACCACGGCCCCTACCGACAGTCACTTCACTTCCCTTACCCTCCCACTGACATGCGAGACCCACCTGTCAGCTTCATCTTCCTCGCCGAGACGACGAAATAACGCATCGTCTTCTGGCGCTCGACCTCGCCGCCTCGAACCCGCTACCTAAAATGGAAAGGATAAGGACGATGACGCCACCTGTCCCTCCCCAAACCTTCTAGGCACCCCGCTGCTCTCTTTCCCCCTCTTCTCTCCCACCTCGTGAAGCGCCCGACGATTCGACCATTCCTACCGCCATTGCCAACCTCTGAAGCGCCTTGATTTCTCTGACCGAGCTTGGGAGCTAGCGCACCACCGCATTATCCAACGCACCGCCTTCAAGCTTGAGGACGTGCGCAAGAAGAAGAATCCTAAGGCACGACAGAAATATCTCGACGTAGTGACCGCCATTGCCGGCCTGTAAATAGGCCCGACCGGTGAGCCCCGGCAACCATCACCACAGCGAGCTCCGCTTTGAACTAGAACACACCATCTCTCTCATTTTCTCTCCTCCCTTCCTCTACCAAGGTCCTGCTCGATTTTACCCAATTTGGGCGCCATGGCCGCCATTGGAGCCGAGCTCAAATGTCTGCCTCTCCAGTGCGTTTTTGGTCAATTAGAGCAGTTGGTGAGGCCATGGATCTCTCCTCTACCTCCTCCGCCATCCCTAGCCCTCTCAATCTCCCAATGTCGCCCTGCACCTGAGTAAAGCCCATCGCTGCCACCATTGTCGCTGCCCACCATCAGCAAGGCAAGGCAGAGCGTGGCCACACCTTCTACATGCTCGAGCACGCACCGCACATAGCATCACACACTCAGAAACCAGGTGTAAGGCCCAATGCGAGCAATCATATGTCACTGCACCGCCGCAACCTCTATGGCGAGCCACCACCGCTGTTGCCATGAACACCCACCGTCGACAACAACTCCACCAAAAGCTGCGCCCTGGTCCCTGGAGTACCGACCACCGCATAACGTTGAGCTCTGGCCAAGAACAACGCCGGTGAAACTGATTCCGGCGAGCCCGTGGCCGCTGCCCTGCTCCTCCGTCGTACCGAGCACCGTCGTTCCGTCGCCATCGTCCTCCGTCCCTCCCTTTGTGTCTGATATGTGAGCCTAGACCCAAAACGGCATCCCCGTCCGTTAGAGAGAGACGGCCAAGGATGGCTGTTGGTTGTCCTTAATGATCAATTTTACCCGCCAATTAAGACATAAAAAGAGGAGAAACTAGCAATCTTGCACACATATGCATTTACTATTGACCCAATTTCACATGTATTTGGTGATTGTTGTTTTGCAGGACATAAACACGAATACATGGGAAAATGCAAAAAAAGGCACATTCCAACAAAGTGTAAAACTCAATTGCGCAATGGAATAAAGGAGAAGGCCCATCTACCTTGAATATTTGAGCGAAATACTACCCAAGGAGCAGCCCATGCTGTTGACGGTCCTTAAGTATCAATTATAACTATCAAATAAATAGAGAAAAGGATCCAAATGAAACCAACACCTAGACTTAGGGTTTTATCTGACAGAATTCCACGAGTTTTGCTGTTTATCTATTTCTACAAGGGGTTATCAGGAAATACGGAAGAAAGGCCCACATGTCGGATTAATGACGGGATATTAACTGAACACGTAATTATCTTACATCTAGAAGAGTCCAGAAGCCACGAGAACGAACGGGAGGCGTAACGGAGCCGGACACAGGGCGCCCGCCCGGGTCCTTAGGGCGCCCGCCCTGGCCCCGGAGCCAATCAGGCTCCGCCTCGAGGATTATGCTCCACCGACCTAGAGGATCAAGGAAAACCGCACGATCAATGTCGGTTTGATCCAACGGCCCAGATTCATCCGAAAGGGCTATATAAGCAAGGCCCCTGATCCTGGAGGAGAGGCCCTCGTCTCATACTTCAAACCCTAATTCAGGAGGAGAGCCTCTGATCAAGCCCTAGAGCCACCACATCAACTAGATCTCTAGTTAGCATAGCTACATAGGATTAGAACTAAAAGGAGTCAATCTTCGATTGGTTCCCGGATCTGTCAAGAGGATTCTTGGTAATTCCTTTATTGTTCTTCAATTGTTCATCATTGTTCTTCAATATTATGAATATGACTTTGTTCTATTTCAATATATTGGTTATGACTTTGCTCTACTTGATTATATTTGCAATTATATTGTTCTTAGTTTATCATAGTTATATGCTTGGCTTAGTTAGATTGGAATTATATACATGCCTAGGATCGTATAGCGTTTATCCATGTGTACAGTGGGTGAATGATAATTATTGTGTAGACGTGGTGTCTATACCGTATTTATCTGCGATTGCACCCTATATGCCGGATTGTGGGGTAGTTCGCGATAGTGACAGCTTTGTTGATTCTTATATAGTCCCCCTCTCGTGTATAGGGCAGGCAGAGCAACACTATTACAGGGGAGTGATTGCTATGTTCTTCATCTTCCTTGCTAATATTCACTATGCATGGATATAGTCTTTTCTCACCATGATTGCCAAGTATAATTGCACTAACTATGATATGCTAGACTTTATAGTTAATAATAACTTAGGGAATATCTTTGTAGTTCATCCTAATTCCATGCTAATGACTTGCTAGAATATCTGTTGAGGTGCTTATCATTATTATATGTGGCTAGCTGATCAGATTAATTATCTTTGTCACCATTATCACTTTACCTTTACTTAATGTGACATTTATACCTGTATAAAGAGATTGATAAATACTCTCGGTTATACATGCAATGATGTGTACTCAGTTCCATATTCTCATTCCATTATCAACCATGATACTTAGAAATCCCTTCCCAGTGGTAAAAATATAAATAACGATACCTGGAATACTTCCCGGTTAAAATGCTACATCGGTATTAATCTGTGCGCTTGCAGATCCCTTTTATTATTTATCTTGATGAGCAAATGCATATTTCAATACCGCGTCTCTCATGTCATGCTGGGGATGACAACTTGGCTTAAGTGGCATGAGGAATAGGTTTGGCATTTTTGGCGCCGTTATCAGAATTAGAAAACTAAGTCTACTTTTGGTAGTGACGTTAAGAATGCCCAACACATGCCAAGCCAGAAGTCCACCACACGAAAGCGGTGGCCAGCTGGGCTAGACAGGGTGCGATCGCACCCTGGGTACCACCTCTCGGGCTCTCCTTCCACGTGGCGCTCTCTGGTGGCCTCTCCATGGCGGTTGCATGGGTACATGCAAGAAAATCCCCCTCGGCACCGCCTTCAACTAGCTATAAATAGAGGGGGGAGCTCCCCTCTAAAACACACTCTACACTTGAGCATTCCATCATATTTTTCGTAATAGTGTTCCTGTAGGTGATCCCACCTAGTTGTAGTATAGAAAATAGGGAGAGAGGAGAGGAAGAGAGCGGAGGAGGAGCGAGGTCTGTCAGACCCTGCTCAACTTTAATTTGTACCTCCACGGAGCTGACTCAATTCTTGAGTAATATCCAAGTTATACTTTGATAATTCCAAGCTTTCTATTTGATTAAGTTGAAGTCTTACTTCACTTTACTTATGGGAACTCTGCTCGATCGACTGCTCTAGTTATCACATGAGACTAGAGTAGTAATCGTTAGCATAAGCATGGTGTCTAGGCTAGTGTTTATCAATCCCATGGATAGTTGTGGTAGCCCCAGAGATGATAGCTCTGACCAGACCTTTATAATTCATCATGTTCGGATTGTTGTTTCCTTAGAGCTTTTTGGTAGCTTGACCCCGATCACCTCTTCTCAGTCTTTTCGAGGATCGGAAAGGTAATGTCGCTCTGAAGTAAGTGAGCTTAGGAAGCCTAAACCTTGGTTATCTAGTTATCTTGGGAAAACCTTAGAAAACCCCTCTACCCATAAAAACACTTCTTGCTTGGACGACATTGATCTTTTCTAGTTCACTTTTCGTTTCTCATGGAAATTGGTATCTAGGAATGCTCTAGCTGAAAGTTATAGCGGTATCCGTGTGCTTGCGAATTTATCTGTTTGCGTTAACACATACCAGCAAGCTTTCTGCCGCCGTTGCCGGGGAACGGTAGCTGTTCTGGAATCAAACCAAGTTCATCTCTGTGTATCCTTTTTTCTTTTACCCCCATCATATGTACCTTACCACCACCATCCTTACGACATGGATTCCACTCCTATCTTTAAATACTCTGCTCCAAAGGGCGAATCATTGAAGTCGTGGGATGGTGTAAGATTACCACCGATCAACACTATAAGCATATATATTCCCTAACTATATTCCGTACATTACATAGAAAATTAATAACTTGGCTTATTATCTTCCATGTACAACTATCAACTTCACTGAGGATGGAATT
This sequence comes from Saccharum hybrid cultivar R570, assembly GCA_038087645.1. Classification (NCBI taxonomy): domain Eukaryota; kingdom Viridiplantae; phylum Streptophyta; class Magnoliopsida; order Poales; family Poaceae; genus Saccharum; species Saccharum hybrid cultivar. The sequence continues at coordinate 8,874,890 of JAQSUU010000347.1, read as the reverse complement.
CTTGGCGGACATTTTGAAGAGCCATGTAAACGAATGTTTTGACGGTGCTTCTCTAAAGATCTCTAAGTCGTAGGCAGAATGTAACTTAGATGGTTAATACGAGAAATAACTTTTACTATGTTTTCTTATGTAAAAGTGTTTTCCGGATTATATACATGCTCAACTATAATTGTCTAAAAGTTGAACCATGAAAAAAATCATTGGTTGTTTTCATGTGCATCCTAAGATAAAACCGTGGCGTTAGCACGGACACTATACTAGTGTATGTGGTAGTGTTCTGGGTAGGACGTGGAGATGCTGGAGGCCTCATCTGGACCTTTGGGTGGTTGGGACCTTGGGGCGGCAGCACGGACGGGACGAAGGCGGAAGCCTCCGCCGTCAGGCCTTCTCCTTCCGAGCAGGACGTGAATGCTCATGGTGGGCGGAAGGATAAAGAATGTAGAGATTAGGAAATAATAGGGAAAGCAAAATATCTGTGATATGCCAAGTATAATTGCACTAACTATGATATGCTAGACTTTATAGTTAATAATAACTTAGGGAATATCTTTGTAGTTCATCCTAATTCCATGCTAATGACTTGCTAGAATATCTGTTGAGGTGCTTATCATTATTATATGTGGCTAGCTGATCAGATTAATTATCTTTGTCACCATTATCACTTTACCTTTACTTAATGTGACATTTATACCTGTATAAAGAGATTGATAAATACTCTCGGTTATACATGCAATGATGTGTACTCAGTTCCATATTCTCATTCCATTATCAACCATGATACTTAGAAATCCCTTCCCAGTGGTAAAAATATAAATAACGATACCTGGAATACTTCCTGGTTAAAATGCTACATCGGTATTAATCTGTGCACTTGCAGATCCCTTTTATTATTTATCTTGATGAGCAAATGCATATTTCAATACCGCGTCTCTCATGTCATGCTGGGGATGACAACTTGGCTTAAGTGGCATGAGGGATAGGTTTGGCATTTTTGGCGCCGTTATCAGAATTAGAAAACTAAGTCTACTTTTGGTAGTGACGTTAAGAATGCCCAACAAGCATTTTTGGCGCCGTTGCCGGGGAAGGTTGATTACTAAGTAGGAATGAATATGGAACTTTGAGTCATCATTTGCATCACTAATCTGATCGAGCTTATCAATTCTCTTATACCGTTTTACCCCTGTATTTTCCATTTTGATTATTTATTGCAGGGTGATGCATGAATAGAAGACATCTTCCAGACAACTTTGTTGACGATCCCGAAGCCTTATTCAGAAGAACAAGAGCCAAGCTCAAGAAGACATCGTCAACACTTCAGCACAAAGCTTCATCCAAATCCGAAGACCGCCAAAGTTTCATCCGGAATTTGTCGACTGAATTCGAAGCCATGGCGAACAAATCGATCCGCGAGTTCTCAGCTCCCACTACGGACAACATCCGCACTGGACCTGCTGGGGAGATCGACCGCAACTTCGAGCTCAAGCCTGGGCTCATCAACATGGTGCAAGCTAACCAGTTCTGTGGGAAGCCACATGAAGACGCTAGTGCTCATCTTCAACACTTCCTGGAGATCTGCAACACTTTCACCATGGCTGAAGTCCCCAGAGACGCCATACTACTTCGCCTTTTCCCATTCTCACTGTTGGGGAGAGCGAAGCAGTGGTTCTACGCTACAAAGGAGAAGAACACTACGTGGGCACTCTGCTCCACGAACTTTCTGGCCAAATTCTTTCCCATGGGCAAGACCAATGCTCTCCGTGGGAAGATTACAAGTTTTCAGCAACAACATGATGAATCCGTTCCAGAAGCATGGGAGCGTTTCCAAGACTACATCCTAGAATGTCCCCATCATGGAATGGAAAGCTGGCTACTGATGCAGACATTTTATCATGGGCTCATTAACAGTGCCCGTGAAACCATGGATGCTGCAGCTGGAGGAGCATTCCTATCACTCACCATACCTCAAGCCACAGCTCTTGTGGAGAAGATGGCATCCAACCAAGGTTGGAATGAAGAAAGAACTCAGACACGCAAGAGAGGTTGAGGTATGCACCAGCTCAAGGAGGTAGACATGCTATCTGCCAAGCTAGACCTACTCATGAAGAAGCTCGATGATCGAGCTGGAGAAAAGAAAGAAGTCATGCACGTCTACGACTCCCACATGACTTGTGAGGAGTGTGGAGGTACTGGACACTCGGGCAATCACTGTCCTGAGTTGCTGGAGGACGTGAACTACATCAACAATAACAACAACAACTACTACAACCGTCCTCAGCAGAATCAAGGTTGGAATCAACAGAGGCCTAACTACTCAGGTAATTACCAAGGTAACAATTCTTTCAATAATAATAATAATTATCCACCTTTGAGAGAGTTAGTATCCAACCAAGGAAAGCTAATGGATAACCTGTCTAAGAAATTGGCATCTAATGATAAAATACTAGAAAATATAAATAATAGAATGGATAATTTCTCTACTTCCATCAAGAACCAGATTAGCTTTAATAAGATGATTGAATCTCAGTTGAATCAAATAGCTGCTGCTGTTCCTGCTACTAACCCCGGTATACCATCACAACCGGAAGGACTAGAATCTGCAAATCTTGTAGACATGTTTGATGCAGGAGATTACTGGAGTAACCCTATCGTGGAAGTAAGTACTGACCGTCTGCCGGTCAAGAGAGGCGATCCAGGACGCCCCGTCATCCCGATCTCCATCGGCATGCGAGACTTCCCAGAAGCACTCTGTGACTTTGGCTCCAGCGTCAACATCATGCCCAGGGTACTCTATGAAAAACTCTTTTCACAACCATTATTAGAAACAACCATGTGTTTGCAGCTTGCAGATAGGACACTGAGTTTCCCGAGAGGAATATTGAAGAACATCTGTGTCCGAGTGGGTTCCTCGTACGCTCCAGCAGACTTCATAGTGATAGAGACCGGTTCTGATGAGAGGGCTCCCGTCATCCTAGGGAGACCATTCTTGAACACCGCGGGAGCTGTCATCTATGCTAGTGCTGCCAAGATCAGTTTCTACATCAAGGGGAGGAAGGAAACGTTTTCCTTCAAGAACAAGACCGCACAAATTCCAGAGCAACCCCAATATGAACCAAGGAAGAGGACCAACAGGAGGAACAAGAGCAAGAAGCAAGTATGGACCGAGACAGCTAAGATGGTCACTGCCGTGCACAAAGGTCAAGATCGCCAACTCAAGTCACCGTTCTTGCCTAAGAAGGACGATCCAGGTATGCCAAGCATTTATTGCTCCATTAATGGGTCCCACTTCTACAAGACACTTTGCGACACTGGGTCGGGCGTCAACATAATGGCCAAGGTCACCTATGAACTTCTGTTCGGAACCATGCCCTTAAACCTAACATATATTCAGCTCCAGATGGCAGATCAGACATTCCGACAGGTCGACGGTACAGTAACTGACGTCCCTGTCAAGATAGACGATCACTTTGCCCATACAGACTTTCAGGTTATTGACATGGGAGAAGATGAATATGATCCACCCATCATCCTTGGAAGACCATTCCTTAGTACTGTCAAAGCAATCATTTACATTAGAACTGGAGAAGTCCACATGCACTTCCCCTCTGAGAAGGTACGTCTTTACTTTACTGACCCTAACTATGTATTTGAAGAATCCAAGCAGGTCAGGACAAGAAGAAGGCGGTGTAACCACAATCAGAAGCAACAGGTCATCAAGGACGGATGGGCAGATTATGAAGGAGAAGTGGTAAGATCTGAAGACATACCACTCAACCAACACTGTCCTAAGGAGACCGAAGCACCGAGACAAGTATGGAAAGAAAAGACAGTTGCACATGAAGAAGAGGCGCTGCCGGAACCACCGACTACGCCATCCACCAAGTCCCAGGACGACTGAACGAATAAGAGTCCCGTTCGGAGGACTTAAAAACACCGAACGCCTTGCCAAGAGGTAACTTGGTAGTTATCCTTTCCTTTTAATTATTTACTTTATCTTAAATAGTTTGCTTAGTTAATCATATTCATACTATCTTAAAAAGAAAATAAAAATGTTAAAAACCCTAAAGCCCCATGTGAGTATGCGAGTGGCATAAAACCCATAAGTACATTCACTGTGGTGGCATAAAAAATATATATATATAATAAATACATAAATATTTTCTTCTGCTTTATAAAAGAAAAAAATAACATAAAAAAATCAAGGAGGCTCAGCATGATAAAGGCTAGATATTTATGCTAACACTTAATCAGTTCCACAAAGCTTTGTTGTCTATTTGAGCTTCACAGAATTCAAGGAGACTAGCAGACAGAGGACATTCTAATCGCTATCAGGGTGCTGCCGACTTTCAAATACACCTCCGCCATCTGCTAGCTACATCAGAAGAGATTATGTCAAAATCCAGCTTGGGGGAGAGCACCTCCATTATCTTGCTAAGTATTTCTATCTTTATCTTTATATTTATATATACTTCTACCCTATAAAAATAAAAATATACATAACTATGAAAAAAAAACCAAATAAAGATTTTGTGCTTATATATATATACCTATATCTTTTGCTTAGTGTGTTTTAATAAATAAAGTGGCTATGCTAAACTGAATCTAGATAATAATAAAACTCTAGCATGGATGTGATGAATAGTTGCTTTGCCTAACTTTCAAATTTGAAGTCCTCTCTCTAAGTTTAGACATAACTGTTATTATTTAAAGCTTGCTCTAAACCTGAACTTATGGGAAGAGAACTTGATCTAAAGTCTAAGTTGTTAACGGATATGATATGGGAAGGTTGAGCTGCTGTTTATCTATTCCTAGAGATGCTAGAATTCTGGAGAATTTTATCTTTGAAAATCTTAAAATGCTACATGATGAGTTCCTGTATGATGAGAGTTTAAGTTCCTACCACAGCCATACATACATGCTTGCTAGACTTTAAGCCATACCTTTACTTTTTACTGCTTATGAGCATTGAGTGTAGTCAAGCTGTGTAGACCCTTAGGAGCTTGTCATGCGGTTAAAATCAAGATTCACTTGCACGATCACTCATACATGCTGCTTCTACTCCGGAAGTACGCATCCACATATATCCACTCATTCTCATCTCCAGATCCACATAAAATTATTCTACTCCTAATCCGGGAGAGAATAGCCAAAAATATTTTTCCATTCTTGTTATCCCCTGTGAAATAAATGCTCAAGCTATTTTGGTTACTACCACTTGCTATATTGTTCTAAGGAGATGAGTGCTCTATACGAGGAAATAAAAAGGGGAAAGTGCCCGGAACCTCGAAAAGAAAAAGATACGAGGAAATAAAAAGGAGCAAGTGCTCGGAACCTCGATGAAAAAAAAATGTGAGAAGAGAGGTAAAAATGGACAAGTGTCCGACAGTAGAATTAGGGGTACAAGATACCCACCTGAGAGAAAAAAAAATAGAGCACCTCATTCTCCTCAAGAGCTTTAAAAGCAAGAAAGGTACGTATCCCCTCAAAAAGAGCAAAAGTAGAATTAGACTTTCATCATTGTTATCATCACTACCACCATACACCATTTATTCGCCACACATGCACATCTTGATTTGACTTATTGGCTTGTTTCTCTAGATCCATGGTTTGACTATGCAATAAATGTCTTGTAAGTATGTATACTTTATCTCCCACCTATGAGCTCCAGATATCAAAAGCCTGTTTAGAATAGGATGAGAGAGAAGGCAATGTCATTCTGCCTTATACCACAAATACTACATACTTTGCTTTGAGAGAAGGCAGACATCATTACTGCCTTGGTAAGGATCCAGAAATACCACAAAAGAGAGACCTGAGAGAGTCATACAAGGAATCTCTGAGTTTTATTTGAAAATCTGCAAAAAAACTCCAGAGCTATAGCTGATCAAGAATAAGAGACATGGCGCTTGACTAGACTGTTCTATCTTTTAACCGCTCAAGACAAAGGTGACGGTTGCAAGCCCCATGGTGAAAGGTATAATGAGTAAGTTTTAAGTCTTGACAGTTTACTTTAACTCAGAGATGAGACTCTATTTGAAAGCATGTGTACCGTCAAAATTCAAAGGCATTTCAGCACCTACTGAGTCTCTCCTTGCTCAGGGACGAGCAAGAGGTAAGCTTGGGGGGGTTTGTTGACGGTCCTTAAGTATCAATTATAACTATCAAATAAATAGAGAAAAGGATCCAAATGAAACCAACACCTAGACTTAGGGTTTTATCTGATAGAATTCCACGAGTTTTGCTGTTTATCTATTTCTGCAGGGGGTTATCAGGAAATACGGAAGAAAGGCCCACATGTCAGATTAATGACGGGATATTAACCGAACACGTAATTATCTTACATCTAGAAGAGTCCAGAAGCCACGAGAACGAACGGGAGGCGTAACGGAGCCGGACACAGGGCGCCCGCATATGCATTTACTATTGACCCAATTTCACATGTATTTGGTGATTGTTGTTTTGCAGGACATAAACACGAATACATGGGAAAATGCAAAAAAAGGCACATTCCAACAAAGTGTAAAACTCAATTGCGCAATGGAATAAAGGAGAAGGCCCATCTACCTCGAATATTTGAGCGAAATACTACCCAAGGAGCAGCCCATGCTGTTGACGGTCCTTAAGTATCAATTATAACTATCAAATAAATAGAGAAAAGGATCCAAATGAAACCAACACCTAGACTTAGGGTTTTATCTGACAGAATTCCACGAGTTTTGCTGTTTATCTATTTCTACAAGGGGTTATCAGGAAATACGGAAGAAAGGCCCACATGTCGGATTAATGACGGGATATTAACCGAACACGTAATTATCTTACATCTAGAAGAGTCCAGAAGCCACGAGAACGAACGGGAGGCGTAACGGAGCCGGACACAGGGCGCCCGCCCTGGTCCTTAGGGCGCCCGCCCTGGCCCCGGAGCCAATCAGGCTCCGCCTCGAGGATTATGCTCCACCGACCTAGAGGATCAAGGAAAACCGCACGATCAATGTCGGTTTGATCCAACGGCCCAGATTCATCCGAAAGGGCTATATAAGCAAGGCCCCTGACCCTGGAGGAGAGGCCCTCGTCTCATACTTCAAACCCTAATTCAGGAGGAGAGCCTCTGATCAAGCCCTAGAGCCACCACATCAACTAGATCTCTAGTTAGCATAGCTACATAGGATTAGAACTAAAAGGAGTCAATCTTCGATTGGTTCCCGGATCTGTCAAGAGGATTCTTGGTAATTCCTTTATTGTTCTTCAATTGTTCATCATTGTTCTTCAATATTATGAATATGACTTTGTTCTATTTCAATATATTGGTTATGACTTTGCTCTACTTGATTATATTTGCAATTATATTGTTCTTAGTTTATCATAGTTATATGCTTGGCTTAGTTAGATTGGAATTATATACATGCCTAGGATCGTATAGCGTTTATCCATGTGTACAGTGGGTGAATGATAATTATTGTGTAGACGTGGTGTCTATACCGTATTTATCTGCGATTGCACCCTATATGCCGGATTGTGGGGTAGTTCGCGATAGTGACAGCTTTGTTGATTCTTATATAGTCCCCCTCTCGTGTATAGGGCAGGCAGAGCAACACTATTACAGGGGAGTGATTGCTATGTTCTTCATCTTCCTTGCTAATATTCACTATGCATGGATATAGTCTTTTCTCACCATGATTGCCAAGTATAATTGCACTAACTATGATATGCTAGACTTTATAGTTAATAATAACTTAGGGAATATCTTTGTAGTTCATCCTAATTCCATGCTAATGACTTGCTAGAATATCTGTTGAGGTGCTTATCATTATTATATGTGGCTAGCTGATCAGATTAATTATCTTTGTCACCATTATCACTTTACCTTTACTTAATGTGACATTTATACCTGTATAAAGAGATTGATAAATACTCTCGGTTATACATGCAATGATGTGTACTCAGTTCCATATTCTCATTCCATTATCAACCATGATACTTAGAAATCCCTTCCCAGTGGTAAAAATATAAATAACGATACCTGGAATACTTCCCGGTTAAAATGCTACATCGGTATTAATCTGTGCGCTTGCAGATCCCTTTTATTATTTATCTTGATGAGCAAATGCATATTTCAATACCGCGTCTCTCATGTCATGCTGGGGATGACAACTTGGCTTAAGTGGCATGAGGAATAGGTTTGGCATTTTTGGCGCCGTTATCAGAATTAGAAAACTAAGTCTACTTTTGGTAGTGACGTTAAGAATGCCCAACACATGCCAAGCCAGAAGTCCACCACACGAAAGCGGTGGCCAGCTGGGCTAGACAGGGTGCGATCGCACCCTGGGTACCACCTCTCGGGCTCTCCTTCCACGTGGCGCTCTCTGGTGGCCTCTCCATGGCGGTTGCATGGGTACATGCAAGAAAATCCCCCTCGGCACCGCCTTCAACTAGCTATAAATAGAGGGGGGAGCTCCCCTCTAAAACACACTCTACACTTGAGCATTCCATCATATTTTTCGTAATAGTGTTCCTGTAGGTGATCCCACCTAGTTGTAGTATAGAAAATAGGGAGAGAGGAGAGGAAGAGAGCGGTATCCGTGTGCTTGCGAATTTATCTCTTTGCGTTAACACATACCAGCAAGCTTTCTGCCGCCGTTGCCGGGGAACGGTAGCTGTTCTGGAATCAAACCAAGTTCATCTCTGTGTATCCTTTTTTCTTTTACCCCCATCATATGTACCTTACCACCACCATCCTTACGACATGGATTCCACTCCTATCTTTAAATACTCTGCTCCAAAGGGCGAATCATTGAAGTCGTGGGATGGTGTAAGATTACCACCGATCAACACTATAAGCATATATTTTCCCTAACTATATTCCGTACATTACATAGAAAATTAATAACTTGGCTTATTATCTTCCATGTACAACTATCAACTTCACTGAGGATGGAATTCTTGGCGGACATTTTGAAGAGCCATGTAAACGAATGTTTTGACGGTGCTTCTCTAAAGATCTCTAAGTCGTAGGCAGAATGTAACTTAGATGGTTAATACGAGAAATAACTTTTACTATGTTTTCTTATGTAAAAGTGTTTTCCGGATTATATACATGCTCAACTATAATTGTCTAAAAGTTGAACCATGAAAAAAATCATTGGTTGTTTTCATGTGCATCCTAAGATATAACCGTGGCGTTAGCACGGACACTATACTAGTGTATGTGGTAGTGTTCTGGGTAGGACGTGGAGATGCTGGAGGCCTCATCTGGACCTTTGGGTGGTTGGGACCTTGGGGCGGCAGCACGGACGGGACGAAGGCGGAAGCCTCCGCCGTCAGGCCTTCTCCTTCCGAGCAGGACGTGAATGCTCATGGTGGGCGGAAGGATAAAGAATGTAGAGATTAGGAAATAATAGGGAAAGCAAAATATATAAGGATACTGTTTATCCAACGTTCGTAAAAACAGCTTCAGTTCCATCAGTGGAGCTGTTTATAAAGCTGAAGAAAAAAAAACTAATACTTTAATGGTTCCTTTGGCACTTTTGGATATAGAGTCCCTTAGCAGCTTTAGAAGCTGGGAGAATTTCTATTTTTTAATCCTTTTTTATTTAACATTTTAATAATAATCGTTTCTAAAAAAATTGCGGATTTAACCCTTTTGGCGTGACCAAATAATGTTGTCGCGCCATATGCATTGGCGCGGCAACATCCGCGATGTTAGACGGCGTTTCCGACGTGGAAAACGCTGTCACGCCACTCCCGTTGACGTGACAGTATTGTTCGGTCGCGCCACCGAGAGTGGCGTGACAAGACATAACTCTTTGATATGACGTCGGATGAAGATCACATTTATATGAAAATTGTAGCTCTCGATGAGATCTACAACTTTGTAGTTTTGAGTTTTTTCATTTGAGGACGTTAAGATGCTCAAAAAATTAATATATAATTTCAGGAGCATAATAACTACATACAAGATCTTGTCGCATTAGAAAAATAATATCGTTTTTGTATGGTATCAAATTGTCACACCCATTTAAAGACCAAATGGAGTGCATACTCTTATGTGTGCTCAGAAATCAATCACACATAAGTTAACAAATTATAACAGAAGTATCATCACAAATGTTATTACATCACGATATTTAACACATAGTCTTAACACAATTGTAGCGGAAGTAAAAATAATAAACTCTCGTGGTAGCTCCAATCACAGGCACATTGACTGGTTGACTGCAAGTCTAGTAATCTTCAGGGAACTAGGCGTAGTAGTCACTATTACCGCCATCTGTTACCCATCCGGGATTTTTATCCAAGTAAGAAAAATAAACAAGCGTAAGTACATCTCGTACTCAACAAGTGTAACATGGGGTTCATGAGGCTCAAAGGCATAATATTGGTTTATCAGCATGTAGCTTTTAGTTAGCATAATTTTAACATATCAATATCATCAAGATGTCTCAATATAAACAATAAACATATAATCCATGTGAAATGATTGATGAATAGCAAAAACATAACCATTAATAATTATTAACTATTCCATAAGGGTCCAAGGCCACTCGTGACCGTGAGCACGGCTGTTATAACAGTTTTACACTCTGCAGAGGTTGTACACTTTCACTGTGAGTCGTGTTGCCCATATGCCCGGGTTAATTACTCCCAAAACACTACCAAGGTGAGCAGGCTGGGTAAACACTATGAAGTCTTTCAAAGGTTCGTCTAACAAGTTAGGGCTATTAGATTCACTTGGCAAACAGATGTAGAGCCCCCCTTCCAAATGGCACAATAACCCGCAGCCTATACATATAAGGACAGAGGCCGCACTATACCCGATTCGTCAAGCCATTCTTACGCCAAAAAGGTTACCTCTAACAAGCTAGAAAAGGTCCTTCTATATGACTAAAGCCAGAGCCATATAGCCCCCACAGTTGTACTATAAATCCCGGATGTTCGCTTATAGATGAGTCCTTATGGAGAGTAATTAGAGCATCAAAAGTAACCCCCATGCTCTAATCCCCTTTAAACATTAATCAAAATCATTTTTTAATGTTTGTTGCATATTCCATTAATCAATTTACATGATCATAGTCCATGTTTAAGCACTAGCCATACTACTCAATGCAATATAATAGGTATCAAGGTGTAGGATCAATCACTAAGTCATCCTTAACAAGGGAATAGATGCATAATGATATTATTTGCATAATGTGAGTAGGACAACAAGGATAATCCCATGCTATACTTGCCTTGCTCAAACTGGTCCTGAAGATCTTGCTCGTAGAAAGGCTCTTGATCTCCAACGAATTGCTCACCGTCTATACTCGATCAACAACAGCAACAACACACATCCAGAGGCAATCATGCATAAACAAACAACACTATAATTAGAACAGTACACCATCAGTAAAAAAAATAAGATAAAAAGTCTTTAAAACGAATCTACAACTCGCTAGGATCACACAGACGCGAAAATCACGAAAAACGGAGCTAAAACGACGAAGTTATGAATTTACGAAGATTTCCTACTGAAAAATAAATACTTTAATAAAAACTCGAAAATAAATTAATCCAAACCTACTGTATAGTTCTATCATCATGTAGAGCTCGCAAATATGAATCTAACGCAATTTGAATGGATCAATTCGGAGTTAAAACGGAGATTCTACGACTGAAACATGTTTAGTGGCAAAACTATAAATATCAGAAAACGTATTTTTCATTTACCGAGACAAAATACGCTTTCAACAGATCAAATCGGATTCGGGACTTTACGTTTTGGACCGCGGGTTCGATATATTAAAAGTTCAGGGTCTCTTTAACAAAATCACAACCGAACCGGTATCTTCTAATTCTAGCCATCGGATTCAAAACGAACGATCCAGATTGGATCGGGGAGGGAGAGAGAGAAAACGCCGGTGGCTACAGGAGCCCGACGGCGGCGCCATGGCCGGAAACGGCCCGAGCTCGCCGGAGCTTGAGAAGACGGCCCTACCGAGCACCGTTCGCCAAACCGAAGACACCGGAAGAATGAGCAGCTCACGGCGATCTTACCCCGCGCGAAAACAAAACCGGAGGACGGGCGGAGGGTGGTGGCTAGCTCGGGATGGCGGCGGTGGCGGCGAAGGAGCTTGCGGTGGCGGTATTTGACGGCTACGGCAGCCCCAAGGAGGTGGAATGAGGGCGGAGGGGTGCGGGGGCTCCGTTTTATAGCCCGAAGGCATCGCTACGTAAGGAAGGGGGAGGGATTCGAGAGGGATTCGGATCTCCGTATCCGGTGGAGAGAGGAAGGCGGCGACGTTCATTTTTGGAAAACGCCGGAGGAAGAAGATGGAAAGGGAGATATGTCGCTGACTGGTGGGACCGGCTCATCAGCGGCTCTGGAGCTGAAGACGGCCGCGCGCGCGCGAAGCGGGCCGATGGCCGCGGCTTGGGCTCGGCCCAGAAAGACCGGAGGCAGGCGCGGGGGAGGGAAAAGGAGAAACGGGCCGCCGCAGCAGGGCGGAGGGATGGGCTGCGGGAGAGAAAACGGCCCGAGAAGAAAAGAAATTCCCTTCCTTTTTTCTTTTTCAAATTTTTCAAAGCCATTTTTCAAAAGATTTTCAAATCCAATTTGAATTTTGATTTAAACCACTCATTCAAAATTTCAAATGCAGCAGCATGAATGCTCAATCATGTTTCTACCCTTATATTTGATTTTAAATTTATAAAAATTATTATCATTCTAAATTTTGCATGCACACAAGAGGAAGGCGGCGGCGTTCGTTTTTGGAAAACGCCGGAGGAAGAAGATGGAAAGGGAGATATGTCGCTGACCGGTGGGACCGGCTCGTCAGCGGCTCGGGAGTTGAAGACGGCCGCGCGCGCGCGAAACGGGCCGATGTCCGCGGCTTGGGCTCGGCCCAGAAAGACCGGAGGCGGGCACGGGGGAGGGAAAAGGAGAAACAAGCCGCCGCAGCAGGCCAGAGGGATGGGCTGCGGAAGAGAAAACGGCCCGAGAAGAAAAGAAATTCCCTTCTTTTTTTCTTTTTCTAATTTTTCAAAGCCATTTTTCAAAAGATTTTCAAATCCAATTTGAATTTTGATTTAAACCACTCATTCAAAATTTCAAATGCAGCAGCATGAATGCTCAATCATGTTTCTACCCTTATATTTGATTTTAAATTTATAAAAATTATTATCATTCTAAATTTTGCATGCACACAAAAATATACAAAAATCATATTTTTCCTATTTTTCTTCTTTTCAAAATTTTAGGGTGTTACCATTCTACCCCCTTAAGATGAATCTCGTCCCGAGATTCGAGCGATGCTTACTCAAACAGTTGCGGGTAGGTTTTCCTCAGATCCTCTTCTCGTTCCCAAGTAGCCTCTTCTGCAGTGTACCGATTCTACTGTACCTTACACATTTTGATTGTTCGACTTCTTGTGACTCTGTCAGCAGTCTCTAAAATTTTAACCGGAAACTCTTCATATGTAAGATCCTCCTTAACAGTGAGCTCCTCTAACGGAATCTGTTCCTCTGGTACTCGCAAACATTTCTTCAGTTGAGACACATGGAACACATCATGTACACCTACCAAACTTTCGGGTAATTCCAACTGATATGCCACTTCACCACGTCTCTCTATGATCTTGAAAGGTCCAATATATCTTGGTGCCAATTTACCTTTCATGTTGAACCTCTTTACACTCCTCATGGGTGATACTTTCAAATAAACATAATCCCCTACCTCAAAAGTCAACTCTCTTCTATGAGTATCAGCATAACTTTTCTGTCGGGACTGTGCTATTTTCATATTATCTCTAATCATTCTCACTTTCTTTTCAGCATCCTTAAGTACATCAGGCCCAAACACTTGACTCTCCCCTGTCTGATTCCAGAACAATGGGGTTCTACACTTTCGTCCATACAGAGCCTCAAACGGTGCCATCTGAAAACTCTTCTGATAACTATTGTTATAAGAGAACTCTGCGTAAGGCAAGCTCTTATCCCAGCTAGTACCATATTGTAGAGCACAAGCTCTCAACATATCTTCCAATATCTGATTAATTCTCTCCGTTTGACCATCTGTCTGTGGATGGTAAGCTGTACTAAAGTTCAGTTTGGTTCCCAGTGATTCATGTATCTTTTGGCAATAATGAGTGTAAACTGAGTACCCCGATCAGACACAATCTTCTTGGGAACTCCATGTAGACTCACTATTCTTTCCATATACAACTCTGCCAACTTCGCACTACTATATGTAGTCCTCACTGGCAGAAAATGAGCAACCTTAGTTAGACGATCCACTATCACCCAAATTGAATCATATCCTCTCTGAGTCCGTGGCAACCCAACTATAAAATCCATACCAACCTCTTCCCATTTCCACTCGGGTATCTGCATAGGCTGTAACAATCCTGTAGGTCTCTGATGTTCAGCTTTCACCCTTTGACAAGTGTCACACAAAGCAACATACTCAGCAACATCTCTCTTTAAACCATACCACCAATATTTCTCTTTCAGATCCAAATACATCTTAGTACTCCCCGGATGTATGAAATAAGCTGACTCATGAGCTTCACGCAGAATTGCACTTCTGATATCCTTATCCTCAGGCACACACAGCCTTTTTCCAAACCATAGCGTACCATTATCATCCTTACGAAATCCTGGAGATTTACCTTTCGCTATGTTTTTAGCTATCTCTCTCAACTTTTCATCTTTCAGCTGACCCTTGCGAATTTCTTGCTCCAAAGTAGGCTCTAGTACTAATTCCACTACATTGGTAGTAAACCCTAAGTTCAGATGCTTACATTCAGCACACAACTCTTTTGGCATAGGCATTACTTGTATTTCATTAGCGTAGCTTTTCCTACTAAGAGCATCAGCAACAACGTTGGCCTTTCCTAGGTGGTAATGCACCTCTAGATCATAGTCCTTTATCAACTCCAACCATCTACATTGTCTCAAGTTCAGATCTGTTTGAGTGAAGATATACTTTAGACTCTTGTGATCAGTGTATATGTCACTCTTGTGTCCAATCAGATAATGTCTCCATATCTTTAATGCATGAACCACTGCAGCTAATTCCAAATCATGAGTAGGGTAATTCAAATCATGCTTCCTCAACTGCCTCGATGCATATGCCACAACTCTACCCTCTTGCATAAGAACACATCCCAAACCCAATCGAGATGCATCACAGTAGATAGAGAAGGGTTTATTCAGATCTGGCAAAACTAAGACGGGTGCAGTAGCCAATCTTTTCTTTAATTCCTCAAAATTAGCCTGGCACTTCTCAGACCACACAAACTTGGCATTCTTCTCCAATAATGCAGTCATTGGTTTTGCAAGCTTAGAAAATCCCTCTATAAATGTCCTATAATAGCCAGCCAATCCCAAGAAGCTACGGATCTCACTTACATTGATGGGTGGCTTCTAGTTCAATACATCCTTCACCTTGCCAGGATCTACTGATATTCCTCCATTTGAGACAATATGACCCAGAAAAGAAACTTCCTTCAACCAAAACTCACACTTACTCCTCTTGGCATATAGTTGGTGTTCTCTGAGCTTTTGCAAGACCAACCTCAAATGTTCAGCATGTTCTTCCTCAGTCTTGGAAAATACTAGAATATCATCAATGAATACCACTACAAACTTGTCCAGATATTCCATGAACACCTTATTCATTAAGTACATGAAGTATGCAGGGGCATTAGTCAAACCAAAAGACATCATTGTATACTCATATAACCCATACCGTGTGGTAAAAGCTGTCTTTGGTATATCCCTGGCACGAATCTTTAATTGATGATATCCAAAGCGAAGATCAATCTTGGAGAAAACACAAGCTCCTCTCAACTGATCAAACAGGTCATCAATTCTGGGCAATAGGTACTTATTCTTAATAGTAACCTCATTGAGAGACCGATAATCTACACACATCCTCTGAGTTCCATCTTTCTTGTCCACAAAAATCACTGGTGCTCCCCACGGTGAAGAACTAGGACGAATAAAACCCTTATCCTGCAACTCCTTAATTTGTTTCTTAAGTTCTTCTAATTCATTTACTCCCATTCTATATGGACGCTTAGCTATGGGTGCAGTTCCAGGTAATAATTCAATAATAAATTCAATGTCACGGTCTGGTGGCATACCTGGCAATTCCTCAGGAAACACATCGGGAAACTCCTCCACAACTGGATCTTCCTGGTTGGCACCATCACTAAGCTGGTTCACTGTAGCGGTCTCCTGTTTCTGCACTTTCACCTCAACCTTGATTCTATCACCCTTTGGCGTTGTCAGTACAACTGATTTACCCTTGCACTGTATCTCTGCTTGTTGTTGCATCATCCAATCCATTCCCAATATAAGATCAATCCCAGCTATTCTCAATACTATAGGACTCACTGTAAACTCTACCCCCCTTAAATTGAGACTAATCGGAAGACAGCGATAAGATGCTGGCATGCTTCCACCAGGTGAGTTTACTAATATAGGGTTCTTCATGGCACACAAATGAATTCTATGTATTCTAACAAATGATTGTGATATGAAAGAATGTGATGCTCCAAAATCAAAAAGAACAGTGGCGGGAGTGGAGTGGACATCGAACGTACCAAGCATAACTTCTGGCTCCTCCACTGCGGTCTCCTGGGACAAGTGATTCACCCTTCCGGTGTTAGATGCTGCCTTCTGGTGGCTGCTCTGTCTCTGAGGAGTCTGCTGGTTAGACTTCTTTGGGCAATTGTAGGACAAGTGACCTTCTTTCCCACATCGAAAACACCTGTTGGGGGTACTGGGAGCACTAGTCTTCGTGGGAGTGTTATTGGAAGGACCCTGACGCTGTGCTTGATTCCCATTCTGCTGCGGAGGACGTTGGTTGCTATTCTACGACTGGAATGGGAGACGTTGCGGGAACTGACCACGAAAAGGGACCTGACCACGATTCCACTGTCCAGAAGGAGGCCTCTGTTGATTATTCTGCTGAAAGCCAGTACGTGGACGGGTGTTGCTACTAGAGGCTTGTCCCTGTAACCTTTTCCTCTTAGCATCCATCTCCTTGCGCTTGTTATCCACCACGATAGCGCAGTTCACAAGCGTCTGAAAGTTAGGATAGGTATTGGACATCAACTGCAACTGTAGTCCATCATATAATCCCTTCAAGAAGCGACGCTGCTTATCATTGTCATTGGCTACTTCATGTGGAGCATATCGTGACAATTGAGCAAACTTGTCACGGTACTCAGCTACAGACATTGACCCTTGGGTCAGGTTCCTGAATTCCTCTGCCTTCAACTCTATCATCCCTTCAGGTATATGGTAAGCCCTGAAGTTCTCTTTAAACTCCTGCCAGGTGACTGCGGGAGCGTTGGCGGGACGACCATACTCATATGACTCCCACCAATCCTGAGCTTCTCCCTGAAGTTGTCCAGAAGCAAACAACACCTTCTGTCGGTCATCACATTGTGCAATATTGAGTTGCTTCTCCACAGCACGAAGCCAATCATCAGCTTCCAAAGGATCAGCAGCATGTGTGAACACTGGGGGCGACCCTTCAAAAATTCACCACGCTTATCACGTGGTTGAGCCCCAGCAACTGGTTGATTTTGCTGATTCTGCACCAGTTGTTGCATCAACTGCGTCTGCGCTGCCAACAGTTGCTCAATAGTTGGTGGCGGTGGTGGTGGATTTGGGGGAATGTTTCCATGATCCTTGCCTCTTCCTCTTCCGGCCATCTGCCATCCATAAACATGCAAACTTTAAGAATTCCATGTTATCAACCACTTATAAGATAAAGAATGAGATCTGAAGGTTTTCTGGACGAGTAGCAATATTGACAGTTCAGTATTTTAATCATATCTCAAGCTACCGTAGTCCAAAAGAGGCGTGCTTTATATGGTTGGAAAGCTTATGAAATTATCCACAACTTTTATTCAGACCTCAAGATCAGATTCTGTCGTTAAGTTTATGAAAAATAAGGCGTAACAGAAACTGTTCCAGATTCCAGACTGTGTAGAAACCTTAACTTGTGAAAATTATATCTCTCGAATCAGATCAGATAAAAAGGTGATTCCAGTGGCATTTGAAATATGCTTAAGTCTAGTTTCTCTCATAAAAATTTCATAAATATTGCACGAACCGTTTTTGAACTATAGCAGAAACATTACAGACTGCTCTAGAAAACAGCAAGGACAGAAACGTGATAATACCAAACCCAACTATTATTCCCTTGACTATTAAACTTATTATTCTTTAAAAATGGAACTTGTAGACATGCCTACAAGCCCCAACACTCATAACAAAGATCCAACTCACACATAAGCATAATAATAAAGCAACTAGCACACCAAAGTTCAAACCACACGACAGACTCGATGACTCAACTGACGTTACTAAGAACGTTTTTATTACATAAAGGACTCCTACTTCCTAAGGAAGTGGCTCATGCTCTAATATCTCATAGATCTTGGCCATGCCTTGGTTTGCTCGGAGTTCGTCAATGGTTGCCTGGCACCTCTTGATGGTCTTCCCTTGTGCCTTCACCATCTCCTCTAACTGCAGCTTCCTATCCATCATATCATAGACAAGGTTCACCATCACCTGAGGTAGTGGCTCTAGCTGCACTGGATCTGTCATAGCCCATCCAAGGTCAGGGTATGCACGAGAGAAGTAGCGATGTATGTCATGCTTCATAAGGTTATAGCGAAGATAGCGGAGGCCCATACATGCTTCAAAAGCAGCATCTTCAATGCTATCCTCTATAGTGGCTCGATGACCCACGTGAGAAAACATCATGTCCAGCTGATACGCCCCCTTGTCTTGTTTATGTGCAAAGATGCTCGCCCTCGCCTTCCAGTACGTGTCCTCCAGTGAATGAGTGTACTCCCAGCAGACGTACTCCACAGCTGGATGCCAATCAGTAAAGTAGGCAGTGAGCATTCCCACAAGGCGAAGATGAGAGACAGCATTCCCTCCATTCCTGTGGTAGATCCTCACAGTCCACCCCCATTGGAGGAGGTGGCATATCTCTAGCATCTTCATGATGTGGTGGAGACGGGGGTTGTCCTCCTCCATTAGCTTCCTCTTCATCATCTTCAATCTCGATGATCTCTGGATCTTCTTCAGGCTCGGGCTCTTCCTGGGGAGGTGCTGGTGCTTGGATTGGTGCTTCAAGGGCCTGCTCCTGTTCCTGGGGTTCTGGCTCTTGTGGCTCTTCAGTTGCAAGCAGGGCACGAGGTGGGTAGTATCCTCCAGAGCTGATGCGGGCAGTCTTACGGTCACGGGCCATCTATAGAATTTTTAGATGTAGTTAGAATAGAGGCTAAATTTTGTAATAGAATGAGACATAAGAAGCATAAAAATTTATCAAATAACAAGAGCAAGATAGTGAGCATAAAAATAGTGTAAAGATGATACTAAATCGACCATTTCTAGCTAGGCTTGCGTCCTACAGTCAACAAGAGCTCCGATACCAATTTGTCACACCCATTTAAAGACCAAATGGAGTGCATACTCTTATGTGTGCCCAGAGATCAATCACACATAAGTTAACAAATTATAACAGAAGTATCATCACAAATGTTATTACATCACGATATTTAACACATAGTCTTAACACAATTGTAGCGGAAGTAAAAATAATAAACTCTCGTGGTAGCTTCAATCACAGGCACATTGACTGGTTGACTGCAAGTCTAGTAATCTTCAGGGAGGTAGGCGTAGTAGTCACTATTACCGCCATCTGTTACCCATCCGGGATTTTTATCCAAGTAAGAAAAATAAACAAGCGTAAGTACATCTCGTACTCAACAAGTGTAACATGGGGTTCATGAGGCTCAAAGGCATAATATTGGTTTATCAGCATGTAGCTTTTAGTTAGCATAATTTTAACATATCAATATCATCAAGATGTCTCAATATAAACAATAAACATATGATCCATGTGAAATGATTGATGAATAGCAAAAACATAACCATTAATAATTATCAACTATTCCATAAGGGTCCAAGGCCACTCGTGACCATGAGCACGGTTGTTATAACAGTTTTACACTCTGCAGAGGTTGTACACTTTTCACTGTGAGTCGTGTTGCCCATATGCCTGGGTTAATTACTCCCAAAACACTACCAAGGTGAGCAGGCAGGGTAAACACTATGAAGTCTTTCAAAGGTTCGTCTAACAAGTTAGGGCCATTAGATTCACTCGGCAAACAGATGTAGAGCCTCCCTTCCAAATGGCACAATAACCCGCAGCCTATACATATAAGGACAGAGGCCGCACTATACCCGATTCGTCAAGCCATTCTTACGCCAAAAAGGTTACCTCTAACAAGCTAGAAAAGGTCCTTCTATATGACTAAAGCCAGAGCCATATAGCCCCCACAGTTGTACTGTAAATCCCGGATGTTCACTTATAGATGAGTCCTTATGGAGAGTAATTAGAGCATCAAAAGTAACCCCCATGCTCTAATCCCCTTTAAACATTAATCAAAATCATCTTTTAATGTTTGTTGCATATTCCATTAATCAATTTACATGATCATAGTCCATGTTTAAGCACTAGCTATACTACTCAATGCAATATAATAGGTATCAAGGTGTATGATCAATCACTAAGTCATCCTTAACAAGGAAATAGATGCATAATGATATTATTTGCATAATGTGAGTAGGACAACAAGGATAATCCCATGCTATAGTTGCCTTGCTCAAACTGGTCCTGAAGATCTTGCTCGTAGAAAGGCTCTTGATCTCCAACGAATTGCTCACCGTCTATACTCGATCAACAACAGCAACAACACACATCCAGAGGCAATCATGCATAAACAAACAAGACTATAATTAGAACAGTACACCATCAGTAAGAAAATGAGATAAAAAGTCTTTAAAACGAATCTACAACTCGCTAGGATCACACAGACACGAAAATCATGAAAAAACGGAGCTAAAACGACGAAGTTATGAATTTACAAAGATTTCCTATTGAAAAATAAATACTTTAATAAAAACTCGAAAATAAATTAATCCAAACCTACTGTCATGTAGAGCTCGCAAATATGAATCTAACGCAATTTGAATGGATCAATTTGGAGTTAAAACGGAGATTCTACGACTGAAACATGTTTAGTGGCAAAACTGTAAATATTAGAAAACGTATTTTTCATTTACCGAGACAAAATACGCTTTCAACAGATCAAAGCGGATTCGGGACTTTACGTTTTGGACCGCGGGTTCGATATATTAAAAGTTCAGGGTCTCTTTAACAAAATCACAACCGAACTGGTATCTTCTAATTCTAGCCGTCGGATTCAAAACGAACGATCCAGATTGGATCGGGGAGGGAGAGAGAGAAAACGCCGGTGGCTACAGGAGCCCGACGGCGGCGCCATGGCCAGAAACGGCCCGAGCTCGCCGGAGCTTGAGAAGACGGCCCTACCGAGCACCGTTCGCCAAACCGAAGACACTGGAAGAACGAGTCGCTCACGGCGATCTTACCCCGCGCGAAAACAAAACCGGAGGACGGGCGGAGGGTGGTGGCTAGCTCGGGATGGCGGCGGTGGCGGCGAAGGAGCTTGCGGTAGTGGTATTTGACGGCTACGGCAGCCCCAAGGAGGTGGAATGAGGGCGGAGGGGTGCGGGGGCTCCGTTTTATAGCCCGAAGGCATCGCTATGTAAGGAAGGGGGAGGGATTCGAGAGGGATTCGGATCTCCGTATCCGGTGGAGAGAGGAAGGCGGCGGCGTTCGTTTTTGGAAAACGCCGGAGGAAGAAGATGGAAAGGGAGATATGTCGCTGACCGGTGGGACCGGCTCGTCAGCGGCTCGGGAGCTGAAGACGGCCGCGCGCGCGCGAAGCGGGCCGATGGCCGCGGCTTGGGCTCGGCCCAGAAAGACCGGAGGCGGGCGCGGGGGAGGGAAAAGGAGAAACGGGCCGCCGCAGCAGGCCGGAGGGATGGGCTGCGGGAGAGAAAACGACCCGAGAAGAAAAGAAATTCCCTTCCTTTTTTCTTTTTCTAATTTTTCAAAGCCATTTTTCAAAAGATTTTCAAATCCAATTTGAATTTTGATTTAAACCACTCATTCAAAATTTCAAATGCAGCAGCATGAATGCTCAATCATGTTTCTACCCTTATATTTGATTTTAAATTTATAAAAATTATTATCATTCT
This sequence comes from Saccharum hybrid cultivar R570, assembly GCA_038087645.1. Lineage (NCBI taxonomy): Eukaryota > Viridiplantae > Streptophyta > Magnoliopsida > Poales > Poaceae > Saccharum > Saccharum hybrid cultivar. Next base: position 8,852,759 of record JAQSUU010000347.1, on the reverse strand, counting down.
AAATTTTGCATGCACACAAAAATATACAAAAATCATATTTTTTCTATTTTTCTTCTTTTCAAAATTTTAGGGTGTTACACAAATGAAGATACTTTTTATATAAAAGTTGTAGCTCTCAATGATATCTACAACTTTGTTGTTTTGAGTTTTTACATTTGAGATCGTTAAAATGTACGAAAAAATAATATAAAATTTCAGCAGCATAATAATCGCGTACTAGTGCTTGTCGTGTTAGAAAAATAATATCGTTTTCATATGGGGTCAAATGAAGATACATTTTATATCAAAGTTGTAGCCCTTAGTGAGATCTACGAGTTTATGGTTTTGAGTTTTCACATTTAGAGTCGTTAAGATGCTCAAAAAAATAATATAAAATTTTGGTCGTTAATATGCTGCTAAAACTTTATATTAATCTTTAGAGTAGGTTAACGATATAAGCTTGTAGATCTCACTAAGGGCTACAACTTTGATATAAAATGTATCTTCATTTGACCTTATATGAAAACGATATTATTTTTCTAACGCGATAAGTGCTAGTACGCGATTATTATGCTATTGAAATTTTATATTATTTTTTCGTACATTTTAACGATCTCAAATGTAAAAACTCAAAACTACAAAGTTATAGAGATCATTGAGAGCTACAACTTTCATGTAAAAAGTATCTTCATTTGACACCATACAAAAACGATATTATTTTTCTAATGTGACAAGCACTTATACGTGGTTATTATGCTCCTGAAATTATATATTAATTTTTTTGAGCATCTTAAGGTCCTCAAATGAAAAAACTCAAAACTATAAAATTGTATATGTCATCGAGAGCTACAATTTTCATATAAATTTCATCTTCATCCGACGTGGTATCAAAGAATTATCACTTTTCAAAGGTTTTGTCCTATCATGCCACTCAAAGTGGCGCGACAGAACAATACTATCATGTCAGCGGACGTTGCGTGACAGCGTTTTCTACATCGGAACGCCGTCTAACGTGACGGATGTTGCCGCGCTAATGCATGTGGCGCGACAACATTATTTGGTCGCACTAGTGCCACTGGCGCGACCAAAAAAGTCAAATCCGCAAATTTTTTAGAGCGATTATTATTAAAATATTAAATAAAAAAGGATTAAAAATTAAAAAATCCTAGAAACTGCCCTACTACTGCATCGTGAGTGCCTTGAACGCCCGAATAACGAAGACCATCCAACCATGGTCTGTTGGCGCCGTCGATTGGACATTTATTCTAGTCATCACTGGCCATTGAATTGGTGCAGTCATTTAAAGGGAACTGATATGATCGATGAACGTACCAACCACCTTGACTTGAGCCAAGTGCGTGTACTTCCTTCCTAACAATCAAACATTACCGGTTTATGGTTTTGTCTATTAGGTTTTTTATTCTCTTGTACCTGTATAAATTGTAATGAACTAGAACTATAATTTTAACATAAAATATATGCAACAACCGTCTTTGGAAAAACAGTAAGTCCCTTAATTCCTATGCTCTGGTCCTACATCGTGAGTGCCTTGAGTGCACGAATAATGAGGATCGTCGGACCCGTGGGTTGCTGGCGCCATGCATTGAACATTAATTCTAATCATCGCTGGCCATTGAATTGGCACAGTCATTTAAAGAGGGAACTAATATGATCGATGAACATACCGACGACCTTGACTTGAGCCATGTGCATGCGGGGGGTGTTTAGTTGGTGGGTGAAAAATTTTAGGGTGTAACATTAGATGTTTCAAGAGATATCGGAAGGGGTGTTTCGATACTAATAAAAAAACTAATTACATAACTCGTTTGGAAATCGCGAGACGAATTTATTAAGCATAATTAATCCATCATTAGCACATGTTTACTATAGTACAACGTTGTCAAATCATGGATTAATTAGGCTAAAAAAATTCGTCTCGCAAATTTATCGCAATCTGTGTAATTAGTTATTTTTTACCTACATTTAATATTCCATGCATATGTCCAAACATCCGATGTGATGGGTTGAAATTTTTAGGGAGGAACTAGACACCCCCGTATTTCTTGGCTGCGGATCAAATTTTATTGGCTCTTCAGTTTTGTCTAACGGATTTTTTATTCTCAGATCTAAACATTTATAGATTATATCTACAGAAATTGTAACAAACTAAAACTGCAATTTTAATATAAAATATATGCAACAACCTTCGTCTAAAAAGAGCTAAAATTCCGACACCTGAATTTTAGCAAGTCCCTTAACTCTTATTCGGAACTGACCTGGTACTACAATGTGAGTGTCTTGAGCGCACAAATAATGAGGACCATCCAACCGTGGGTTGTTGGCGCCATGCATTGGACAGTTATTCTAGTCTACACTAGCCATTGAATTGGCACAGGGGAACTGATATGATCGATGAACGTACCGACGACCTTGACTTGAGCCCTGTGTATGTATTTTGTGCCTACCGATCAATTTTTATCAGGTTTGTGATTTTATCTGACGGCCGGGTTTTTTATTTTCAGATTAAAAAATTATAAGTTATACCTATAGAAATTGCAACGAACTAAAGCTTCAATTCTAACATTAAATACGTGCAATAACCGTCGTTTGAAAGAAAGCTATAATTTAGCCACTTGAATTTTAGCGAGTCCCTTAATTCTTATAGCAACTACCCTAGTAGTGGATCGTGAGTGCCATGAGCGCGCGTCCGGTCATGGATTATTGGTGCCGTGCATTGGACATTTATTCTAGTCATCATTAGCCATCACTGTTCGTCTACACGGCCGTTTAGTCCGTTTAAACACCGTTTAAACGGTAAACAGAAGTCAACCGTGTTGTTTATGCCCTAAACGGTGAATTAAACGGTTGGGCCGTTTAAACCCGTTTAAACCGTTCAATCCCGTCTAAACGGTCTAAACAAAATCAGATTAAACGTAATTAAATGAGCTAAACAACCATTTAATCCATAATTAAGTGAATTAAAGGACTACATCTAACACAATCAACAGGAAACTAATTAACATTATAATTATATGAAGTGTTGTGGGATTTAGATTTCTTCCAACAAGATTATTTGGTAGAATATTTGATTTTTACATGTGTAAATATGTATGGGTTCTAGCAAATTTTCTTTTTACCTACATAAATATGTATATTTTATTGTTATTGTACAAAACCGTTTAGGCCGTTTAACTCCGTTTAAACGCTGTTTAAACGGTCTAAACACTAAACGAAGGATGACCGACTGTTTACCGTTTAGCGTTTAGGAAAACATTGTTAGCCATTGAATTGGCACATTTAAAGAGGGAACTGATATGATAAAACCGTCGACCTTGACTTGATATGATCGAACCGACAACCTTGACTTAGAGCCATGTGCATGTACTTCCTGCCTTCATTCGTGCTCCAACCAGTGGTCCTAGCTTGTGATTCAAAAGAGAAAAAAAAAATAAAAAACAGTGGTCCTAGCTTGATCTCACTCAGCATCTGAAGCTGCCGGCCACCAGTAGTTCAGACCGCCCCACTCGCTCCATCGTAGCTACAAATTGGCAAATGAAAATAAATATCCAATTTATTCAATATATAATTTATAATTTAATTATGAATATTACAAAATATGCATTTTTTTATTGATGTAATTTATTGTATATATTATTGTAATTTCAAGATGAATATTATATAAACTAGGATGGTGCCCGTGCGTTGCAACGGGAGCAACAAAACTTTTGAGATGCTTGGTCTCATTGAAGAATTCTCGCCAACCCTAAATTAAGACGGTGGTTCATGTCTATATGTTTCCATGAAATGTTTTTTCGTGAATTTAATTTTAAGATTGACCAAGACTAACACAATCAAAGTTTTTTTTTCAAATTAATTATTTGTTGAAAGGTGCTTTGTGATACAACAAACATTGAACTCATTGTCTTCCATTCTTTTATTATTGTAATGCTCACATGATTAAGATGAATTTCAAGATCTACCGAGAGGGTTTCTCACCTCTACATCTTGCTACTCAATTCGATGATGTACATTAAAATGCACATAGATTTCATGATACATCTGTTGACAACCAAAAATGTCCATTTTGTGAAGTTGTCAAAATGTGTAACGGACTTCACCATTGTGTTCCACTCGTCGAGATGGTCAAAAAACATATATTGAACGTCCAATTTGGGGTCCGGATGAGAGAGTTATGCCTCCGAGAAAATATATGAACTACCAGTACTACCGGTCCGAGATCACCGGTACTACTAGTCTGAGAAGGTTTGCCGCAGATATAAATTACTGGTACTACCAGTCCGAGACCGGTACTACCGATGGATGGCGGAAGGAGGCGCAGTTTGGCATGAAAATAAACTACCGGTACTACCGGTACGGTCTGTTCCGAATCTAACTCTCAGATCTCGAACCGATTTCTTTCTAGATCGGTTTCTGGATGTGGGAAACTTAGAAAATAAGCCTTGGAGAGGTTTCCTACGGGGATAAGACCACCCCCTCTATATATATGAGAGGATCATGGCCGATTGAGTTCTCATCTATCCAATCGTGATACAAACAAATCAATCTACTCCTTTTACCCCTTTTCTCTTCTCCTTTAACCTCCATGCTGTTCATCCCTTGATCCACGATTAAGGATGACGTCCTAGGCTTGCCAGCCAACCTAGGGCAATCCGGTGACGTCCTTGCCTTGACGGGGTCCCTCCCGGGCGAGAGCTTCGACAGTTTCTTTGCAAGTTTGCATGAAAACTAGCCGGTTCTTCGTCACGTAAGCACGACTAGTTATCCTTTGGTGGTTTGCTTGTAAACCTCTCCGTGTATCACCATGTAAAAGTGACATCCTTGCTGCGTTCTTTGGTCCGTAGCGGCCCGGGCGTCCAATGCCCTTTCTGGTGTGTGATTCGGACCACATCCGACGTCAACAACATCTAAGAGCCAACCCTCTCTGCTTTTGTAACAGAACCGACCAAATTATAAGAGCACAAGTACAAAAACAAGCACCGAAGTGCTCAAATTTTCGAACTTGAGCCCATATAATCCCGGTAGTCAATCGAAACCACGAAGGATTTCAAACCAACTTGCTTACAACCAAGATCGCATCATTCAACATACACATCATACGTTACATTTCACAAGTAGTTCCGAAATATACTTACACACACACGGAGTCGCAAATTATTACAAACCAAGTTCATAAAGTAGCGGAAGCATAACACACACCAGTTGTTTAAAACTACTGCCAGTCTTACTGATCACAACCCGCAAAAGCATTAGGGAAAGTACATAAAAGATGATCACGCCCTAGTGATCTAGTCTTCGTCACCCGCAGGGTGGAGACAAGTTTTGCAGAAGCCTTGATAGAGCATATCATCTGCAACAGGAGGGAATAAACCCTGAGTACTGGAATGTACTCAGCTAGACTTACCCGTCGAAAACCAGAAATAAGATGACACCAAGGGTTATGCAAGGCTTACACAAGAGGCTAGCTGACATCACATTTTACAGAAAGACATAAGTAATTGAAACTCTTATAACCTGTACTAGCAGTTATTTTTAGCATTTACCTGTCATCTATCTTAGCACCTGTACTAAACATGCACTTGATTATCATCAAACAATTATTAACATTATATCCATAGCGGTCTAAATTGTGGCAACATTGTATCATTCACTTAACCCTCTATTCAATTAATGAGATCTACGTTGCCGCTGCTCAAGTCAAGTGCTCACTAACCGGGAGCGACGGTGATTCGAATCAAATTCCTATCCAGCTGGAGGGGTATTTCTAACACTCACCGCGCAGGCCCCTGCTAGGGTCACACAAGCCACCTTTCGTATGGTTCAGGAATCGCGGGTTCGAATGATGTCGCGACCCCAAGGGCGACACTCTGCCAGGTGATAGGGACTCTAACCCCCCTTGGTCTCACGCCAATGTGCCCAAGCACATCCTTTCTCTCCTTCAAGAAGCAACCTACCATTCGATTCCCGGCCTGAACCACATTACTCGGCTTCGCGGTCGGAATGACTTATTCGGCCAACTAAGTGTTAGACTGCGTTCAACATGACTCAAGGACGTACAACGAATCGGTCCTTAAACGACTCAGACGGGCATAGCTCCACACCCAAGACGTGAAGTGTCTTACGGCTGTACTATCGAACTCCCGCCCGGTCTCAATTTCATTTTAAAGCATGGTTCCATCCACGATAGCCATAAAGCCACTCGTGACCAAATCCTACATCTCGCGGATGACCAGAAATCACCCGACTTCTACCGGACTAAGCAGGGCTAAGCACTGACACGTGCCTAAACCTAATATAGGATTAAGTACGATATCTGGACAAGGACAGTTATAATGCAACAAGTGTTTTCATACAACTCCTACACTTAATGCAGTAAACAATTAAAAGTACTCAAGATTAATTTATAAAACCATAGGTTCAGCATGCACCAGGGCTTGCCTTTTAGAAAGGTCGACGGCCGATGGTCAGGGCACTCAGGCAGATCTTCTGCGGGAACTTCTCCGCCGACTGGCTCCTCTGGCTCCTTCGGCTGGTTCTGGATTTCCTCCGGGATCACTTGCTCGAACTCGAGGAGCGTTACCCCCTCCGGAACACCTATTGCATGAGTGCATAATAAATCTCATGGATGCATAATGAAAGATGCAACATGCTCGGAATGAAATGCATTACAACACTCTTAAAGCTCTATTCAAATCACTTCAATTATTAAGTGCAAATTTCCTCTCCGGTAGAGAAGTACTCACCTAATCTACTCAACCTAAGGTATAGCTGTTCTTCTTCAGTTAAGGCCCTAACACCTAGCAATCACAAGAGTAACATTACTTAGGTTACCACATCCAACACCAAAATATCACAGCAAGACATTCTGGACAGCAGCTAATTGTTTCTAACATAACTGGAGATTCCCAACTCCAAAAGATATGATCTAAGACAATCTGGAAAGCTTATGAAATACTCTACAAATCATTTTCAGACCTCAACCCTTAATTCCTAAGTTTTCCATGTCGAATTTCCCAAGTTCCAGAATCTGTCCTCTCTAAACAGAGAGCAGCCAATTCTGGACTGTTACTTAAAACAGCAATAACTCCTAAACTATTAAGCCAAATGCTCCCAATTTTTGACACAAACTAGTTTATCAAGTTTACTACAACTTTGGTGTTTACAAGTTTTCCAGCAAACACCTTTATTAAAGGTCAAATCCCAAGATACTACCAGCTGTCCAGAAAACCTAGAATTGCAAAGATTAAATATTTATTTATGTGGCAAACTTCCTCTAAGACCAAACTAATGTTACCAAAAGTTCACATTGGTCACAAAAACACCAGAAAGTAAGATGTGCCCACCTAGAATATTTATTTACACCCCTTTCTTAATTTACTTAATTAATTAAGTAAAATTTTAATCATATATGTAAACTGCTCATAAAACTCTACAAAAATTAAAGGAGGCTCTCTGACCCAAAAAGAGGCCACTGTAAAAATTTGAACTAAAATTATTCAAAGAAACTCCCTACACAAAATTCACAAGCCAAAAAGGCTGATTTTTGTATAATTAACAAATCACATTGAAAAGTATCAAACAACAGATTTCTTATTTTTATTAGACACTTTAGAGTACCAGGACATTCTCCAAAAATTTATAAGAACATTGCACATGTAGAAAAATTACTAAAATTCATTCAAGTATTCCCTAAAACAACATGACGGCCTTATAACTTGAAAAGTATTCAAGCACTAGTGCCCAAATTTTTACCAGAGCTAATACAAGTATAAATTAGCCTACCCACCAAATTTTATAATTTTTGGAACAATACAACTCAAGTTATGTATTTAACAAATTTGCCTTCATTTTACAACACATTTCAAAGACCTATTTAAATCTCCCAGAAACTAAACATCACATATCAAATTTATATTTTTCTAAAATACTACACATCATGCAGGGCCTAACAAAATTTACTTCATAATTTTTGAGCAAGTAAACCCTAGATATACATTTTCCAAATCTTATTTAAAACTGTGACAGAATAAAGAAAATGAATAAATCCTATTGCTACTGGGCCGGCCCGGGAAAAGACGTGGCCCACATCTCGCAGCGTGGCCCGCTTCCGCGTGCGGCCTGCTACGGCTCCCGCCCGCGCGCGCGTGCGACTGGCCAGATGGCCCCACTGGTCAGAGAGAGACAGGCGGAGGGGAAGAACTGCGGTCGCCGGAGCTCGCCGTCGGTGAGCCGACCGGCGAAGCTGAGCGGACGAGCATGACCACGTCATCGAGCTAAGTCGATTGGTGGCAAGAACGGGGCGGTGGAGCCACGGGAAGGTGCTCGCCGTCGGGCATGGCGGACCACCGGTACGGTGGTGGCGAAATCTCACCGCCGGTGAGCCTGACGTCCCAACCCTAACCCTCGATGAGCATCCCCATTCTACCTCGACCCTAACGCACCTACAAGCGGGCGACAGAGACGCCCAGAGACCCCTGGCCACGGAGAGCTGTCGCACGGAGGAACTCCGGCGAGGTACCGCGGCGGCGGAAAACGAAAATGTGACCCTACCGAGGCGCGATTGGTTGCGTGGAGTGGACGGTGAGGTAGCGGGCTTCAAGGCGGAGCTGTGGACGTGTTTTTGTGTGCGGCAGTGCGGTGGAGAGTGCGCACGAGCTCGCCGGAGTGGAGGCAGGAGTGGTGCTCGGTCGTTCCGCCCGGTGGAGGAGAGAGCGGAAGAGAAAGGGAGTTGTGGCGCGAGTGAGGGCGGAGACCGTCATCGTGGCGACCTTGAAGGCCTGGTGGCCTGACGGGTGGGACCACGGCCGGCGTACGGCTGCCACCGCGCGGCCACGCGTCGGTGCTACCGACTGAAGGTCTGAACCTCTGAAACGCCGGCTGCATTAGGTGACTGACAGCGATATTTTGCCGTTGATTAACTCCCAAACTAGCTTGATTTAGTCGAAGGTGATTACATCAATTATGTAGAGCTACATGAGGGCTATAAATTTGTCAATTGGAGCTTGGACTGGTTTGGCCTAAATTTGAAACTACAGAGCTCCAAAGTGGGGTACTTGGAAACTGAAACCTAGTTTCAGTCACCATGCCGACTGAAACCCAATTTTCTAGGCACCATATCTCCTAAACCATTTAGAACTAGGTGATGGTGATGTTGACAATGTTGTAGAGCTAAGTGAGTACTACAAAAGTGTCAACATGAGTTGGGGCTGGTTTGGTCTGGTTTGCAAACTACAAGCTTCCAAAGTAGGTCACTATCAAACTGGAGGGACACTTTTGAGACTTCGAAAAATTCTAAGTGCTGGGACAGCCCATCTAGCTGACTCGTGGGCCAATTTTGAGCATGTTCTGGTCAGTTTCATGAGATGGTCATATTGAGACTTTTGTTCCCCATAAAATTCCCTACAACTTTGATTAAGGGTGCTCCTCCATTCAAGGTCTCTAAGCTAGACTTTTTAATTGGTCAAACTAAGGCATCCTAGGGCCAAATGCTGGTCAACAACACCTTGGAGGTCATTTTGGTAATTTTGGTCAACATGAACCTTGCTCCACTAGTTACTCTAAGTGAGATTAAGGTATTGTAGGATCCAATTAGCCACTCTACCCTTTTGCTACCCCAACTTCCTAGTGTCACAAGATTGGAACAATTCAAAACCCTAAAACACCCACATTTGTTGCAAATAAAGTAAACATAATGAAATGATGAATGTCCATGCTTATGCAAATGCAGTGCAATTATGGAGCTAAACACCTGAGGTGTTACAGCCCTCCCCCCTTATAAAAATCTTGTCCCGAGATTTGGAAAGTGTACAATTTTTCATAGAATTCCTTATAACCATCCCGCAAATAGTCCTCCCGTTCCCACGTAGCATCACTTTCACTACCCTGATTACTCCACATCACTTTATACCACTTAACCACTCGGCTTCTAGTTACTCGTTCTTGAGTATCGATCACCCGGACTGGCTTTTCTTCGTAAGTTAGATCAGATTCAAGCCTGATATCTCTTAAAGGAACTCTTTCCTCAGGAACTCGAAGACACTTCTTGAGCTGAGATACATGGAAAACATTGAATATGACACTCATTTCAGGAGGTAACTGGATCTTATACGCAACAGCTCCACTCTTGCCTATGATCTGGAAAGGACCCACGTATCTCGGTGCAAGTTTCCGCTTGACACCAAAACGTTGGACACTCTTCATTGGAGAAACTTTCAAATAAACGAAGTCTCCAACTTCAAACTCGAGTGGCTTTCTACGACGATCAGCATAACTTTTCTGTCTAGCTTGGGCTGCAGCCATATGTTTTTGGATGGTACATACTTGTTCCTCAGCTTCCTTGACAAAATCAATACCATAATACTTCCTTTCACCAGCTTCTACCCAATTTAGTGGAGTTCTACACTTACGACCGTACAAAGCTTCGAACGGGGCCATCTTAATACTCTCTTGGTAACTATTATTGTACAAAAACTCGGCTAGAGGCAACCATTTTTCCCAAGAACCCTTGGATGAAATTACACATGCCCGCAACAGATCTTCCAAGATTTGGTTAACTCGTTCCGTCTGACCTGACGTCTGGGGGTGATAAGCAGAGCTTCTCACTAATTTGGTTCCCAGAAGGTGATGCAAGTGCTCCCAAAAGCGAGCAGTGAACTGGGGACCACGGTCAGAAACGATAGTACGAGGTACCCCATGAAGCCGGACTATCTGATTGAAGTACAACTCAGCATAGTCAGTGGGACGATAGTCCACTCTAACAGGAATGAAGTGAGCTGATTTGGTTAAACGATCCACAATTACCTAGATGGAGTTATGATTTTTGACAGTAGGAGGAAGTCCGACAATGAAATCCATACTTATCTCTTCCCATTTCCAACCTAGGATAGAAAGTGGTTGAAGTAACCCAGCTTTCATGTGCACAGCTTTAACTCTACAGCAGGTGTCACACCTAGCAACATATGCAGCTATCTCTTTCCGCATCTTGGTCCACCAATAAAGTGGCTTCAAATCATAATACATCTTATTACTACCAGGATGGATGGACAACTTAGAAGAATGTGCTTCGGACAGGATCTGATCTCTAAGCTCTCAGTCCTTAGGTACCACTAATCTATCCTTAAACCACAGCACACCTTCTTCATCTACCCTGAAATGCTTAGTTTCTTCCTCTTTCATCTTACGTTTTATGTGGAATACACCAGGATCAGTCTTTTGGAGCTCAATAATTCTGCTTTTGAGAGTACAACTGACAGTGATGTTGTACAAGACTGCTGGATGTAGAAGGCGAGATCGATGAAAATCAGTTTCAACTAAGGAATGGCAATGAGACTTACAGCTTAAAGCATCCGCAACCACATTTGCCTTGCCAGGATGATAGTGTACTTGAAGGTTATAATCCTTAATCAACTCGAGCCATCTTCTTTGATGCATATTTAACTCGGGTTGGGTGAAGATGTATTTGAGGCTTTTGTGGTCCGTGTAGATATTGCAGACATTGCCCAGCAGATAATGCCGCCATACTTTCAAAGCATGAACAACTGCAGCCAGTTCTAAGTCATGCGTTGGATAATTCACCTCATGTTTCCGAAGTTGTCGAGAGGTATATGCAATTACTCGGCCTTCCTGCATCAAAACACCTCCCAAACCTATGCCTGAGGCATCACAATAAACATCAAATAGTTTCTCGATATCCGGTTGTGCCAAAACCGGAGCCGAGGTTAGGAGGGTTCGTAGTTGGTGAAAAGCTGCATCACACTCAGGAGTCCAGACAAACCTAGTGTCTTTTTGCAGCAACCGAGTCATGGGTTTGGCTATTTTTGAGAAATCCGGGATGAAGCGACGATAATAGCCAGCCAACCCAAGAAAACTCCGGACCTCATGAACCGAAGTAGGAGCCTTCCAATTCATTACTTCCTGTACCTTGGTGGGATCCACCATAATTCCCCCATCGGACAACACATGCCCAAGGAAAGGTACTTCACGAAGCCAGAATTCACACTTACTGAACTTCGCATACAGTTGATGTTCACGCAGTTTGGTGAGGACAATACGCAGGTGTTCAGCGTGTTCTTCCTCATTTTCAGTCAAGATGTCATCAATAAACACCACCATAAACTTGTCCAATTCAGGCATAAACACCGAATTCATCAAACACATGAAGTGTGCGGGGGCATTCGTCAGGCCGAAAGACATAACAAGATACTCATAAAGGCCGTATCTTGTCGAGAAAGCTGTTTTTGGAATATCTTCAGGACGGATTTTAATCTGATGGTAACCAGACCTCAGATCAATCTTGGAAAAGACTTTAGCTTTGGACAACTGATCGAACAAGATATCGATACGTGGCAGAGGATACTTATTTTTGACAGTGACTGCATTCAGAGGCCTATAATCTACACACATCCGCAAAGACTGGTCCTTCTTCACAAAGATAGCAGGGCATCTGATGTGAACTAGGGATCCCGATCTTCCGAAAGGTTCTGATAACTCTCAATTTGGTGGAGTCACGACACAATTCGATCCGGCTTCCGAACAACTCGGCTCTGAACCCCGCAATCGCAGCACCACGACTCCTCTGGTTATCGACCGGTGTTGCACGGTCGACCTCGCCAAGAAGGCTAAGTCCTTGCCTGTGAATTGAGAACACACGCAAGAACACAAAGGAATGCAACCAAATTGCAGATGAATGATTAATCTCACAAAGTTGGGGTCTCACAAACCGACAACGGCGGCGAAACTGTTATCAATAGAATAATCTAAGCAAAACCCAACCCTAATTTAAGTGGCAACTAATGATTATATAGCCTAAGGGACGTCCAAGGACCCCTATTCGCGTCCCTGGGGAGTGCCGACACGTTACAAGGCCCAAACGGCCCAAAAGACGGCGACACAGCGCCCTGACAGATTCTGGACGGTGACTTGTTTTGACGATTCCCGTTGATTCCGAATAGCTTTTGACGTGGGACCACTTGGGTTAGCTTCCTTATCAAATAAGCTTTCCATCCATATATGGATCATCGAAAACGGAGTTCGGATGCATCCTGAGTGACCAGTTTAAGCCAGACTGGTCCTGGATTCCGAGGTGGACTCGAACTTGATTTGGTTTGGTCCTCCATCTTTATCCGGGCGCCCTCGCTGGTCCTCCATGCCTCCAAGCCCTCCTCCAAGTGTCTCCTGGACCTCTCCTTCATACCTAAGCACAATATAATCATTAGGTAGCAATCTATTCTCAGAATCATATAAAGAGTTACTTAGGAACGAGCTCACCTCTAAATTTAATTGACGCGCGCGAGCTCTAGTGATTGGACCTTGAATGTCCAGCAGTGGATCATTGTGTGTATGTGAAGGAGTGATGTCCTCATCATCCTCCCCCTCTTGAATTGGAGTCGTCCTCGACACCAACTCATCTTCGTCTCCCAAGTAAGGCTTCAAATCTGAAATGTTAAAAGTGGGACTAACCCCAAATTCGGGGGGTAACTCAAGCTTATATGCATTATCATTAATCTTCTCAACAATTTTAAATGGACCATCAGCTCTAGGCATCAACTTAGACTTTCTCAAATCTGGAAATCTATCCTTTCTCAAGTGCAACCAAACCAAATCACCCGGTTCAAGCTTCACTTCTTGTCTACCTTTACTACCAGCAATTCTATACTTTTCAGTCATTTTTTCAATGTTGTGCTTAGTTGTTCATGCATTTGCAAAATAAAATCAGCACGTTCCTTAGCATCAACATGAATTCTATCACTAGTAGGTAGAGGCAAAATATCAATTGGAGCACGGGGATTGAATCCATACACTACCTGAAAAGGACTTACCTTGGTGGTAGAATGTGTTGCCCGATTGTAAGCAAACTCCACATGAGGCAAACATTCTTCCCACATCTTCAAATTTTTCTTCAGAATAGCTCTCAACATGGCACCCAAAGTGCAGTTAACTACCTCTATTTGCCCATCGGTTTGTGGGTGACAAGTTGTAGAAAACAACAGTTTTGTACCCAACTTATTCCATAGAGTGCGCCAAAAGTGACTCAAAAATTTAGCATCGCGATCTGAAACAATAGTAGAAGGCATACCATGCAAGCGAACAATCTCTTGGAAAAAGAGGTCAGCAATATGAATAGCATCATCACTTTTATGACATGGTATAAAGTGTGCCATCTTAGAAAATCGATCCACCACAACAAAAATGCTATCCCTCCCCCTCTTAGTCTTAGGCAATCCCAAAACAAAATCCATAGAAATATCTGCCCAAGGAATAGAAGGAACAGGAAGAGGCATATACAAACCATGTCGATTCAAGCGAGACTTAGCTTTTTGACATGTGGTACAGCGTGCCACGAATCGCTCAACATCTCTCTTCATCTTTGGCCAAAAGAAGTGTGTGGCCAAAACATCCTCCGTCTTCTTAGCACCAAAATGTCCCATCAACCCTCCTCCATGCGCTTCCTGCATCAACAAAAGACGAACGGATCCTACTGGAATGCATAGGCGGTTAGCTCTAAATACAAAACCATCATTGACCACAAACTTGTTCCATGAACGTCCCCCTTTGCAATTCAGCAACACATCTTTAAAATCAGGATCAAGTGCATATTGTTCTTTTATTGTTTCAAGTCCAAAAATTCTACATTCAAGTTGGGACAGCAAAGTGTATCGCCTAGACAAAGCATCTGCAATCACATTATCCTTCCCTTTCTTGTGTTTGAAAACATAAGGAAAAGATTCAATAAATTCAACCCACTTAGCATGTCTACGATTCAGATTATGTTGTGAACGAAGATACTTAAGCGATTCATGATCCGAATGAATAACAAACTCTTTAGGCCACAAATAATGACGCCACGTCTCTAAAGAACGTACAAGAGCATACAATTCCTTATCATACGTGGAGTAATTCAAAACAGGGCTATACAATTTTTCGCTAAAATATGCAATGGGCTTACCATCTTGCATCAAAACACCTCCAATGCCAACTCCACTAGCATCACATTCTAGCTCAAAAGTCTTACCAAAATTTGGAAGTTGCAGCAATGGTGCGTGTGTAAGCTTGTCCTTCAAAGTGTCTAAGGACGCCTCTTGTGCCCTTGCCCAATGAAACACGACACCCTTCTTTGTCAACTCGTGTAAAGGGGCAGCAATGGTGCTGAAATCCTTGACGAAGCGGCGGTAAAATCCTGCAAGACCAAGAAAACTCCTCACCTGTGTGATGGATTGGGGAACCGGCCAGCTCTTAATGGCTTCAATCTTTGCCTCATCCACCTCAATTCCCTGTGGAGTAACAACATAGCCAAGAAAAGAGACTCGATCCGTGCAAAAGATGCACTTCTCAAGGTTACCAAATAAACATGCCTCGCGTAAAGCATTAAAAACAGCACGTAAGTGATCCATATGTTCATCCAAAGACTTGCTATAAATTAAGATATCATCAAAGTAAACTACCACGAATCGACCAATGAAAGCTCTTAAAACCTCATTCATTAGGCGCATGAATGTACTAGGTGCATTAGTCAACCCAAAAGGCATTACTAACCATTCATACAATCCGAATTTAGTTTTGAAAGCTGTTTTCCATTCATCTCTAAGTTTCATTCTAATTTGGTGGTAGCCACTACGCAAGTCAATCTTTGTGAAAATTACAGAACCACATAATTCATCAAGCATGTCATCAAGCCTAGGAATAGGATGACGATATCGAATGGTAATATTATTAATGGCTCTACAATCAACACACATACGCCAAGAACCATCTTTCTTAGGAACCAAAATTACAGGAATGGCGCAAGGGCTAAGGCTTTCACGTACATACCTACGGTCCAAAAGCTCTTGTACTTGCCGCTGAATTTCCTTAGTCTCCTCGGGGTTGGTTCGATAAGCAGCGCGGTTTGGCAATGATGCTCCCGGAATCAAATCAATTTGATGCTCTATCCCTCTCATAGGTGGAAGCCCCGGGGGTATCTCAGCTGGAAAAATGTCCTCATACTCCTGCAAAAGGTTAGTGACAGCAGGCGGTACCGAGCTAACATCATCATCAAGAGAAAACAAGGTTTGTTTGCAAACCAAAGTATAGCATACATCGTGATCAGAAATTTCAGCAAGGTCACTTTTTCTTGCAAGCATAACAGCACCCTTCAATTTAATTCCCTGAGCCTGAACATTAGGTGCTAACTTCTCCTGTTTAGGTGGGTAACTAGAATTTGCTACTTGCTGATTTTCAGATTTAACCTCCTGCAAACTAGCAGTTCGTGCTTTATCATGTTGTACAATTTCAGCTGGGGTCAAGGGAACCAAAGTAATTTTCTTTCCTTTATGCACAAAAGTGTATGTATTACTTCTACCATGGTGTATAGCATCTTTATCAAATTCCCAAGGACGACCCAATAAAAGTGAACAAGCTTCCATAGGTACTACATCGCAATCAACATAATCAACATAGGTACCAATGGAAAAAGAGACTCTGCAAGTTTGTGTTACCTTAGCTTTACCTGAATCATTCAACCACTGAATATGGTACGGATGGGGGTGTGGTCGTGTGGTCAAGCCAAGCTTCTTGACCAAATCTGTACTCACCAAGTTATTGCAGCTACCTCCATCAATGATGACACGTGCTCGTCGATTGTTGATTACGAAGAAAATCTGGAATAAATTGTGGCGTTGCAGCTTCTCAGGTTGTTGTATCTGTGTGCTAAGCACTCGCTGCACAATGATGTTCATGTAGGCGGCCGTGTCATCGCTACCAAAGACTTCGCCGTCCTCCTGAACAGCTTGTTCTTGATCCTCATCATCTTCAATGTCAGAGGTGTTGATGTACCCATCGTCTGTAGCAATGTATGCTCGCTGACTAGGGCACTCTCGCTGCATATGCCCAAATCCATGGCAGCGGTGGCACTGAACGCCAGGAGTGCATCCTGTTGAGGCGACAGAGGATGCACTCTTCAAAGGTTCCTGCACAGAATTTTTACCTGAACCGGAAGGTCGTGGAGAAGACGATTTGACTCCAGACTTATCCTTGCTCGCGGTTGGTTGCATCCGATAGGAAGATGCCTTGGGAAGCCCTGAAGATCGCGGTGTGTATGTGGTGCCAACCTTGTTCTTGCCCTGCAAGTCACGCCCTTGCAACTCCTTCTCTGCAAGCATAGCAAACTGAAACAACTGGTTGACAGTGTTAAATTCCTTATAATCAACTATGTCCTGAATTTCACGCCTCAAACCCGAATAAAAACGAACAATAGAATCCTCAGGCCCCTCCACTATGCCACAACGCATTAATCCTTTTTGAAGGTCACCATAGTAATCCTGCACAGCTTTATCTCCCTGTTCTAAACGCATCAGTTTCTTACGGAGGTCTCTATGATATGATGGTGGCACAAATCTATCACGCATAGCAACCTTAAGCTCTTCCCAGGTACTAGGTGTCGCATTGTCTGCAGCTAAACCAGTCCACCAAATGATAGCAAAATCTGTAAACTCACTAGTGGCTTGTCTAACTCTATGTTCCTCAGGCACTAGGTGGGAACTAAATTTCTGCTCGACTATCATCTCCCAATCAAGATATCCCTCAGCATCATAATGGCCCGAAAAGGAAGGTATTTTAAATTTAACCTTAGCATAAGGATCATCGGGAGCACAATTACGATTACCTTGGTGGCGGTTGAAGTGTTGAGCGCCACCCATACCTATGGCGTTTGTGCGTAGACGATGGCGTAATCTGTTTTGTCTTGTTGCTGCTTGATCAACATTACCATCGGTGTCATATACTACATCATCGTGTCCTCCGGTGTTGCCGCCATCATGGACTTCTTGGACGGGTGGCGGCTGCGCTTCCAAGGCAGCTACCCTGTCGGTTAGTGCGGACAAACGTTTGTCCAATCTCTCAAGGGTGTTGCCGAGCTTGAGATCAATGAGCGCGTCGGTGACAGCTTTGGCTACTGCCTCAGTCATCACGCTCTGAGCATTATCTACAACAGATTGTAGTTGGTCTTGGCTGACGCACTCCGACCAGTCTTTGGGCGCCGTTTCCTCTCCGTCACCTGGCATTGTAGACACAAAACAGGAACAAACAGTGAAAGTTATCCCTAATAATCTACTACGTAGGTGGAGTAGTGCCTCTCAAGATCGCAGCAAAAAGGAGACCCCTTCTCAAGCTCTTACAAGGTTCTTACCAGCAAGGTCAAGGATACCCGGAAGACGTAGCACTGCGATTACAGGGATCAAAACTTATACTGTCCAGAAGAAGTATGTAGAGTTAAGGCAGGCAGACCAAATATGTGAGTGGAACACAATTCAAAAACAGAAAGTAATGCTGAATTATAGTCCCAAATACTTGCTCTCGTTGCTGGTCTAACGTGTTCCAAATACCAGATGTGTGATAACAAAATGGAGAAACAAATATGATGGATAGCAAGAGTGATAAGAAACAATCACAAGATAGCACACACCCACAATTATAGCAAACTGTCTCCTCTATGTGCTCCTCTAAATATTGTTCCTCTTTTGCCCCTCTCAATTTTTCTATTTTTTGGGCTGTCGTTGTTTTTTTGGGAATCTTTGACTTTTTCTTTTTATTTTTTTGATATTTTTTATTCACTTAGGAGCACACAAGAAGTAACCACAAAAAATTTGAGCTGAAACAAGTGAAAGACGTGGCCTGTGGAAAATTCAGAAGATGGGTCCAAAATTGAGGAAAAGCTTGTGACCACGAAAAGAGGATCTTGTGACCAGTTTTTGACCAAAATAAAATTTTCGAACCCCGGCAAAGTTGGGGATGGTCGGATCTGAAATTTTTTTCTGATCGATTTTGATATCTGGAACGTCGAAATCCGAGTTCGTACGCGAAAACTGGACCAGTTTCAAGTTTGGACTCCGAAATAGAGGACAAAACTGGAACAATGCGTACAAAAGTGGTCACGGTGGCTAGGGTTTGAAGGAAACGATGGGGAAAACACACGAACTAGACTCTAACACAACCTAACTAGCAACAAGACCTTGATTAGGACACAAACTCAACACGACGGAATCTGAAAAGAATTATGCAAAAGGCTAAACGTGGTTTCTGGGATAGGAAAACACTAAATTTTTTTTTTGGCTTTTCTGTGGACTCTAGGACGAAGGCGAAATCAAACTAAACTAGGGTAAAATAGAACCTAACGGTATACCTGAAGCTCTGATTACCAATTGATGTGAACTAGGGATCCCGATCTTCCGAAAGGTTCTGATAACTCTCAATTTGGTGGAGTCACGACACAATTCGATCCGGCTTCCGAACAACTCGGCTCTGAACCCCGCAATCGCAGCACCACGACTCCTCTGGTTATCGACCGGCGTTGCACGGTCGACCTCGCCAAGAAGGCTAAGTCCTTGCCTGCGAATCGAGAACACATGCAAGAACACAAAGGAATGCAACCAAATTGCAGATGAATGATTAATCTCACAAAGTTGGGGTCTCACAAACCGACAACGGCGGCGAAACTGTTATCAACAGAATAATCTAAGCAAAACCCAACCCTAATTTAAGTGGCAACTAATGATTATATAGCCTAAGGGACGTCCAAGGACCCCTATTCGCGTCCCTGGGGAGTGCCGACACGTTACAAGGCCCAAACGGCCCAAAAGACGGCGACACAGCGCCCTGACAGATTCTGGACGGTGACTTGTTTCAACGATTCCCGTTGATTCCGAATAGCTTTTGACGTGGAACCACTTGGGTTAGCTTCCTTATCAAATAAGCTTTCCATCCATATATAGATCATCGAAAACGGAGTCCGGATGCATCCTGGGTGACCAGTTTAAGCCAGACTGGTCCTGGATTCCGAGGTGGACTCGAACTTGATTTGGTTTGGTCCTCCATCTTTATCCGGGTGCCCTCACTGGTCCTCCACGCCTCCAAGCCCTCCTCCAAGTGTCTCCTAGACCTCTCCTTCATACCTAAGCACAATATAATCATTAGGTAGCAATCTATTCTCAGAATCATATAAAGAGTTACTTAGGAACGAGCTCACCTCTAAATTTAATTGACGCGCGCGAGCTCTAGTGATTGGACCTTGAATGTCCAGCAGTGGATCATTGTGTGTATGTGAAGGAGTGATGTCCTCATCAGCATCCCCATGGAGACGAACTAGGACGAATCAACCCTTTCTTTAAAAGTTCATTCAACTGCACCTTAAGTTCAGCTAGCTCATTCGGAGGCATCCTATAAGGTCTCCTAGAGATGGGTGCCGTGCCAGGTAACAACTCGATTTTAAATTCCACATCCCGATCCGGAGGGAGTCCCGGCAAATCATCAGGAAAAACGTCAGGAAACTCACTTACTACTGGAATTTCAGCCAACGCTTTTGCTTGCACAGCATGAACTTCACCAGACAAATCAACTTTTCTGGGAAGTTGTACTAGAAAACCCTTTTGATCTGTAGGATCTCTGAGCATAACTACTCGAGTGGATGTATCAATGAGTACCCCATTCTGACTCATCCAATTCATGCCCAAAATAACATCTATGCCTAATCCCGGCAAAACCACTAAGGCCAGCGAGTACTTTCGCCCTTCTATCTCAAACTCAAGATTCCCCACTACTTTATTTGTGGAAATATTCCCACTTGCCGCACTAATACAATAACCCCCCACCTTCAACAGTATGTAATTTGTGTACAAATTTTGATGCAAACTTAGGACTGATAAAGGAATGCGAAGCACCTGAATCAAAAAGTACCACTGCAGGATGTTAGTCAACTAGGAACTTACCAGCAGTGACAACCTCACCAGATGGGATTTCCTCAATACTGTTATAATGAGCATGCCCCTGGCGGCCACCTTGGTTGACATTCTTCTTAGGATAAGGACAGTTCCTGGACCAATGGCCTGGCTTGTTGCAGTTCCAGCAAGGCATGTTGCTGGGTGGAACACTGGAGTTGCTCTGACCAGAATTTCCCTTTGGCAGAGCGACGGTATATGCCTTGCGGAACCCAGTCTTAGCAGCAGGCTTCTTCTGTGGTGGACGGAACTTGGTATTCTGGGTAGGTGGGCGAGGGGAAGCCCTAGGTGCATCTGAGGTCTGAGACTGCGAAGCACTCACCTCAAGGGCCCTTTTACGACTCTTAGAGGCAGAATAAATAGCATTATTGTTTTCCTGAGTCAAAGCATCACTGATAAAATCATTGAAGGTAGTACACTTGCTAGTGCCCATGGTCTTCATCAGCTTTGGGCCGAGGCCTCTTTTAAAGCTAGCAATTTTCTTGGCATCGGTATCCACAAACTCTGTTGCATACCTTGCCAGATTGTTGAAAGCTTACAGGTACTCAGTCAAACTTTTATTACCCAGCGACAGCCTCATGAATTCTGTGTGCTTGATAGCCATAAGACCTGGAGGAATATAGTTCACACGGAATGCTGCTTTGAACTGGTCCCAAGCAACCGGGACATTTGCAGGCAAAGTGGAACGATAGTGACTCCACCAAATACCTGCTGGACCATGCAGTTGATGAGAAGCATATTCAGTCTTTAGCTCATCAGTCAAGCGAAGTAGACGAAACTTCTGCTCAATAGTGTTCAACCACTCGTCGGCTTGCAGTGATTCCTCCGCCTCCTTAAAGAGCGAGGGCTGAGTGTCAAGAAAGTCCTTGAAATCACTATATTCATTGGGTTCCGGGCCCTAGCGTCCATGACGAGCCTCCCGGTTGGCAAGCTGGCGCATAGCATCTGCCAGCATGCGCTGCCCTTCAACCACGGTCTGCATCAGCTCAGCCGGGGTAGGTGATGGCGGAGGGGGTGGCTGTTCCTCATCCTCATTGCCACGACCCCGACGGAGGTTGTACGACATCTGCAAAATGCATAGCCAATGAGCACTGACGATGTGGGAAATTTGTAGATGAATTATTGTAAATAGGTCAAACTGACTTCATGAAAATGACTTTGTAAAGAATCAAGGCACAATAATTCATCACAACCGCACAATCCATTCAAGCACATCAATTGACGCAATCATGCGTGGGTATCCAACCAGATGTATTTTGATAAAAGTTTCACTCACAGGGATCACAGCAGTGACCGAACCGTTTACTTTAATATCTACGTGACTTTTGACCTTTCATACGGGTACTCGGATTCGATCCAAAATTTCTAATCGACTGAGAAAGGCTACTTCAAACTGACCACAAAGAGACTTCTCAACGGTAGAGTTCCATGGTGGATCATGACTAGCCACCTCGATACTAGTGCGTGCCAAGCAGCACAACCTTATGTCGCGCGCCACAGGAGGCCCTCGGTTTCGTCGCGGCACCGAAGGGTGCTAATCATGATACCATCACCGAACGCAACACAATAAGACATCCAGTTGTGATCGAAATTAACAGGTTCAAACTAAACATCCAGGAAACATAGGGTTTGACCTTACATCCCAAAAGCCAGGTTATTACAAAGCCTCACTCCAACACAGGGAGGGCACAAAAGATGATCCTAACATCGTAGCTATGTGATGACTACTCTAAGCATCGTCCTCAGAGTCGGTGTCAAGGATCTCCCCGCCATCCTCATCGCTAACAGGCTCTAACTCCTCTTCTTCTTCTTCTTCTGGTTCTTCTTCTGGTGGAGCATTCGGTGGCCCATTGATCTCCACTTCATCATCCTCTTCAGCCATGAAGATTCCCGAACCCATCTCTTCATCTGCGTTATTGTCCCGAGGCAGCAGAGGATTGAGCTGGTTGTTTAGGCGGTGCACTTCTTCATGAAGATTGTCATTATATTCTTCAGCATTCTCCAACTGTTGCTCGAGCTCCACCTGACGAGCTCTCAGGATGTTCTCCTCATGCCAGGCTTCATCCCTCTGGTTCATGACATGGACCAGCATGCGTTGACAGTTGCGATTGGCTACTATCAACCTCTGGACCGCAAGTGTTTCCTGATCACGGTCATGGATCACTTGCTCCAGTTGCTGACGCGCTGCATTCCTAGCAGCAGTCACTTCGGCCAACTCAGCCCGCAGCCTTTCCACCTCAGTGGGCTCGGGGCGGGGCTCACATGGAGCTAGCTGGTGGCGAGGGGCCCTGCCTCCGGTTGACTTACGAGCGGTCCTCTTAGTGCGTGCCATCTGTATCAACAAGATACAACTTAAGGTGAGGATAATTTAGGGGATACAAAATTTAATTTAGTCGGGACTATTGATATTTTAAGGAGGGAGTAAAATGACATGTATGATATAATTAAACATGATGCATACACGTTCCGTACGCCCTCTCACCTTAGTAGAAACCTAAAGTTCTAACGCTAGGCGGTGGCATACATACGTTCTCTCATATAAACGAAACTATCGGTCTACTCGTTACGCTGTTAGTGTACCTGCAGAAAATCTCATTTCAGCCCAACAGTTTCCCAATATAAACACACAAGAAAGCAGTAAACTAAATACTTTCCATATACACATCCCCTGATGTATATACTTCAGTATCAAAGCTACCCGATTTATAGATTCCCACAATTAAGTGCTTACATAATTACACGGTTTTAACATGTAAGTATGCAAGTCATCAAAGCTACTCTCCCCTAGATCACCGGTTGGACGATCATGCTCTCACAACTCACACTTACCAGAGCGTCGAGGCAATTGATCCATACATTACCACCCAAGTGGATGGCATCCATACAATATCACGCCGTATGGACGACGAAACAAAAACAACCAAGACCCCCAAGTTAGTATTTATAATAAGCCACCTAAGAGTCCTTATTTGGGCTAAGGGATGTGATCACTGGCATACCTATAAAAATAATTTTTAGAGTTTTAACCCTTTTCATAAACAAATACTTTTGTTTTTAAATACTCGTACGATGTGTTTAATGTTGAATTATGCTCCGGTACCAGCTGTAACAGAACCGACCAAATTATAAAAGCACAAGTACAAAAACAAGCACCGAAGTGCTCAAATTTTCGAACTTGAGCCCATATAATCCTGGTAGTCAATCGAAACCACAAAGGATTTCAAACCAACTTGCTTACAACCAAGATCGCATCATTCAACATACACATCATACGTTACATTTCACAAGTAGTTCCGAAATATACTTACACACACACGGAGTCGCAAATTATTACAAACCAAGTTCATAAAGTAGCGGAAGCATAACACACACCAGTTGTTTAAAACTACTGCCAGCCTTACTGATCACAACCCGCAAAAGCATTAGGGAAAGTACATAAAAGATGATCACGCCCTAGTGATCTAGTCTTCGTCACCCACAGGGTGGAGACAAGTTTTGCAGAAGCCTTGATAGAGCATATCATCTGCAACAGGAGGGAATAAACCCGGAGTACTGGAATGTACTCAGCTAGACTTACCCGTCGAAAACCAGAAATAAGATGACACCAAGGGTTATGCAAGGCTTACACAAGAGGCTAGCTGACATCACATTTTAGCATTTACCTGTCATCTATCTTAGCACCTGTACTAAACATGCACTTGATTCTCATCAAACAATTATTAAAATTATATCCATAGCGGTCTAAATTGTGGCAACATTGTATCATTCACTTAACCATCTGTTCAATTAATGAGATCTACGTTGCCGCTGCTCAAGTCAAGTGCTCACTAACCGGGAGCGACGGCGATTCGAATCGAATTCCTATCCAGCTGGAGGGGTATTTCTAACACTCACCGCGTAGGCCCCTGCCAGGGTCGCACAAGCCACCTTTCGTATGGTTCAGGAATCGCGGGTCCGAATGATGTCACGACCCCAAGGGCGCCACTCTGCCAGGTGATAGGGACTCTAACCCCCCCTTGGTCTCACGCCAATGTCCCCAAGCACATCCTTTCTCTCCTCCAAGAAGCAACCTACCATTCGATTCCCAGCCTGAACCACATTACTTGGCTTCGCGGTCGGAACGACTTATCCGGCCAACTAAGTGTTAGACTGCGTTCAACATGACTCAAGGACGTACAGCGAATCGGTCCTTAAGCGACTCAAACGGGCATAGCTCCACACCCAAGACGTGAAGTGTCTTGCGGCTGTACTATCGAACTCCCGTCCGGTCTCAATTTCATTTTAAAGCATGGTTCCATCCACGATAGCCATAAAGCCACTCGTGACCAAATCCTACATCTCGCGGATGACCGGAAATCACCCGACTTCTACCGGACTAAGCAGGGCTAAGCATTGACACGTGCCTAAACCTAATATAGGATTAAGTACGATATCTGGACAAGGACATGTATAATGCAACAAGTGTTTTCATATAACTCCTCCACTTAATGCAGTAAACAATTAAAAGTACTCAAGATTGATTTATAAAACCATAGGTTCAGCATGCACCGGGGCTTGCCTTTTAGAAAGGTCGATGGCCAATGGTCAGGGCACTCAGGCAGATCTTCTACGGGAACTTCTCCGCCGACTGGCTCCTCTGGCTCCTCCGGCTGGTTCTGGATTTCCTCCGGGATCACTTGCTCGAACTCGAGGAGCGTTACCCCCTCCGGAACACCTATTGCATGAGTGCATAATAAATCTCATGGATGCATAATGAAAGATGCAACATGCTCGGAATGAAATGCATTACAACACTCTTAAAGCTCTATTCAAATCACTTCAATTATTAAGTGCAAATTTCCTCTCCGGTAGAGAAGTACTCACCTAATCTACTCAACCTAAGGTCCTAACACCTAGCAATCACAAGAGTAACATTACTTAGGTTACCACATCCAACACCAAAATATCACAGCAAGACATTCTGGACAGCAGCTAATTGTTTCTAACATAACTGGAGATTCCCAACTCCAAAAGATATGATCTAAGACAATCTGGAAAGCTTATGAAATACTCTACAAATCATTTTCAGACCTCAACCCTTAATTCCTAAGTTTTCCATGTCGAATTTCCCAAGTTCCAGAATCTGTCCTCTCTAAACAGAGAGCAGCCAATTCTGGACTGTTACTTAAAACAGCAATAACTCCTAAACTATTAAGCCAAATGCTCCCAATTTTTGACACAAGCTAGTTTATCAAGTTTACTATAACTTTGGTGTTTACAAGTTTTCCAGCAAACACCTTTATTAAAGGTCAAATCCTAAGATACTACCAGCTGTCCAGAAAACCTAGAATTACAAAGATTAAATATTTATTTATGTGGCAAACTTCCTCTAAGACCAAACTAATGTTACCAAAAGTTCACATTGGTCACAAAAACACCAGAAAGTAAGATGTGCCCACCTAGAATATTTAATTAATTAAGTAAAATTTTAATCATATATGTAAACTGCTCATCAAATTCTAAACAAATTACAGGAGACTCTCTGACCCAAAAAGAGGCTACTGTTAAAATTTGAACTAAAATTATTCAAAGAAACTCCCTACACAAAATTCACAAGCTAAAAAGGCTGATTTTTGTATAATTAACAAATGACATTGAAATGTATCAAACAACAGATTTCATATTTTTCTTAGACACTTTAGGGTACCAGGACATTCTCCAAAAATTTATAAGAACATTGCACATGTAGAAAAATTACTAAAATTCATTCAAGTATTCCCTAAAACAACATGATGGCATTATAACTTGAAAATTATTCAAGCACTAGTGCCCAAATTTTTACCAGAGCTAATACAAATATAAATTAGCCTACCCACCAAATTTCAAAATTTTTGGAACACTACAACTCAAGTTATGTATTTAAAAAATTTGCCTTCATTTTACAACACATTTCAAAGACCTATTTAAATCTCCCAGAAACTAAACATCACATATCAAATTTATATTTTTCTAAAATACTACACATCATGCAGGGCCTAACAAAATTTACTTCATAATTTTTGAGCAAGTAAAACCCTAGATATACATTTTCCAAATCTTATTTAAAACTGTGACAGAATAAAGAAAATGAATAAATCCTATTGCTACTAGGCCGGCTCGGGAAAAGACGTGGCCCACATCTCACGGCGTGGCCCGCTTCCGCGCGCGCGTGCGACTGGCCAGATGGCCCCACCGGTCAGAGAGAGAGAGGCGGAGGGGAAGAACTGCGGTCGCCGGAGCTCGCCGTCGGTGAGCCGACCGGCGAAGCTGAGCGGACGAGCATGACCACGTCATCGAGCTAAGTCGATTGGTGGCAAGAACAGGGCGGCGGAGCCACAGGAAGGTGCTCACCGTCGGGCATGGCGGACCACCGGTACGGTGGTGGCGAAATCTCGCCGCCGGTGAGCCTGACGTCCCAACCCTAACCCTCGATGAGCATCCCCATTCTACCTCGACCCTAACGCACCTACAAGCGGGCGACAGAGACGCCCAGAGACCCCTGGCCACGGAGAGCCGTCGCGCGGAGGAACTCCGGCGAGGTACCGCGGCGGTGGAAAACGAAAATGTGACCCTACCGAGGCGCGATTGGCTGCGTGGAGTGGACGGTGAGGTAGCGGGCTTCAAGGCGGAGCTGTGGACATGTTTTTGTGGGCGGCAGTGCGGTGGAGAGTGCGCACGAGCTCGCCAGAGTGGAGGCGGGAGTGGTGCTCGGTCGTTCCACCCGGTGGAGGAGAGAGCGGAAGAGAAAGGGAGTTGTGGCGCGAGTGAGGGCGGAGACCGTCGTCGTGGCGACCTTGAAGGCCTGGTGGCCTGACGGGTGGGACCGCGGCCGGCGTACGGCTGCCACCGCGCGGCCACGCGTCGGCGCTACCGACTGAAGGTCTGAACCTCTGAAACGCCGGCTGCATTAGGTGACTGACAGCGATATTTTGCCGTTGATTAACTCCCAAACCAGCTTGATTTAGTCGAAGGTGATTACATCAATTATGTAGAGCTACATGAGGGCTATAAATTTGTCAATTGGAGCTTGGACTGGTTCGGCCTAAATTTGAAACTACAGAGCTCCAAAGTGGGGTACTTGGAAACTGAAACCTAGTTTCAGTCACCATGCCGACTGAAACCCAATTTTCTAGGCACCATATCTCCTAAACCATTTAGAACTAGGTGATGGTGATGTTGACAATGTTGTAGAGCTAAGTGAGTACTACAAAAGTGTCAACATGAGTTGGGGCTGGTTTGGTCTGGTTTGCAAACTACAAGCTTCCAAAGTAGGTCACTATCAAACTGGAGGGACACTTTTGAGACTTAGAAAAATTCTAAGTGCTGGTACAGCCCCTCTAGCTGACTTGTGGGCCAATTTTGAGCATGTTCTGGTCAGTTTCATGAGATGGTCATATTGAGACTTTTGTTCCCCATAAAATTCCCTACAACTTTGATTAAGGGTGCTCCTCCATTCAAGGTCTCTAAGCTAGACTTTTTAATTGGTCAAACTAAGGCATCCTAGGGCCAAATGCTGGTCAACAACACCTTGGAGGTCATTTTGGTAATTTTGGTCAACATGAACCTTGCTCCACTAGTTACTCTAAGTGAGATTAAGGTATTGTAGGATCCAATTAGCCACTCTACCCTTTTGCTACCCCAACTTCCTAGTGTCACAAGATTGGAACAATTCAAAACCCTAAAACACCCACATTTGTTGCAAATAAAGTAAACATAATGAAATGATGAATGTCCATGCTTATGCAAATGCAGTGCAATTATGGAGCTAAATACCTGAGGTGTTACAGCTTTAGTGTTTGATCATCATTACCTTCATAAAATAACTAAGATTAAGAACCAGTCGCAAAGATGGAAGTGTCATAAGCTAATATTACTTACTAACCTCATAACAAACTATACTAATTACAGTCATCAAGGAGTGAGTTATGTTATGGCTTGATAATTGTCTTTGTAGTAATCAAAGAAAAAGTAATTACCGAATTGATTGAAATATATGAAGAAATTAAAGCCAGTTAAACAATAAACCTGTTGTTCAGGTGGCAAAGGGCACCAAATATTGTGGACTCGTGCATTTGACGGTCCACTCCATCCAAGCACCTGTTAAGAAGTATTATGGAGAATGAAACATATGCACCACATAAATTATAAAAACATTTAGCTTCGAGTTGAGTAGTTGACCATGCTGTAATGAAAATGTAATTATAAAAACATTATGGTCTTGATAATTGATCATGCAAAGGGAGACTATCTAGTATCATACACATCCTAAGAAATTATCAACAACTATTAGGATAGTTTATTAGAATGTCCCCATAACAAACAAAACACTGAACCAACCTATGGCAATCCAAAATGTATGGAACACTAGTAGAAAAGAGTACGAATGCCGACGCCCCCTTTTTATACCACAGGCGGTTTTAGTTATCACGCGCCTATGGTATAAAAAGGGCGGTCTCAGAGCTGCAAATCGCCTGTGTAAATGAATCATTTACACAGGTGGTTGGCTTAAGCCAACCACCTGTGGTAATGCATCTTCACATAATGAAACATTTACACAGGTGGTTGGCTTATGAATATGCATTACCACAGGCGGTTGGCTTATCCAACCGCCTGTGATTTCTCTGGGTGTAAATACCCCTTCTTCCTCCCCGAGCAGCACTGTATCTCGCAGCCACCTTCCATTGGAGGCGATTGTGGAGGTTCAGATTTTACAAAATACAAGGGGGGAGGTTTTGATCTTGATTTCTTGGAAGGAGGTTGCCAAAAAAACGTTAGTTTATGTCCCAATTGCCTCAATTTGCTCATTAATGCTCAATTAGAGCCACTCTTTGGATCTAGGGTTTCACCATGATGTGGGAGAAGAATAGCTAGCTTCTTGTCTTTATTTCTTAAGATGGTTAGATGAGGTTGCTCAAGATGGTTGGATAATGCCTCTCCTCTCTCCCTTTTCATGTTTGCTTCTCAATTTTTAGCTAGTTTATGCAAGATTGAATCAATGGTGTGTTCTTGTATATTTATGTAGAGAGAGAAATGTAGATTTTTTTATTTTTCAATTATGTGGTACTTTGGTTTTTTACTTCAATATCTCTCCTTATTTCTCAATTTATGTTTTCCACATCTATACATTTCTAATGAATTGTGTGTTTCTATAATTATGCTATGTACTTAGATTTTTTTTAATTATGCAACTTAGGTTTTTTCCTTTAATCCCAAGCTAAACCATAAACCCTAGATAATAAACCCTAGATAAATCCTATCTAAACCCTAGATCATGAATGGTGTTTTACAGGTAGTGATGGAGAGGTCATTCTGGATGTATAATTTATCAAGACTAGATCCATCATACATAACTGAGGTCCAGAGGTTTATTGATGCTGCTAAGAACCATGCTTCAAGAATAAGAAAGACGCACATACATTGTCCATGCATGGAATGTAGAAATTTTGCTGTATCTGATGACATTCAACAAATCCTTACTCATCTGGTCCGTCGAGGATTTATGAAGGATTACTTGATTTGGACAAAGTATGGAGAGGGTAGCTTTGCGCCTTATGCAACTGGAATTCCTACGAACATCGATATCGATGGTCCAGAAGTGCTTGTTGACGGGTTTGAGTTCGTACACAAGACACAACAACCTAACACCGATGGTCTAGCCGCTGAACATGTTGTGCCAAATGTTCCTGATCATGGTTTCGTTGGAGGAAATGAAGATGGCGCCGAAACTAATATGGCTGCGGAAGATGCAGAATTTCTAGAGGCAATGTTGGGTCGTCATGTGGAAGATCCATCAGTATTCTTCATGAAATGTATGGAGACCCTGATGAAGGCAGCAGAAGAGCCTTTGTACGATGAGTCTAAGGGTTGCACCAAAGAGTTCACGACGCTACGGTCTGTGCTAAAGTTGTTGGTGTGCAAAGCTAGATATGGTCTTTCTGATGCTGGCTTCGATGCGTTCTTGAGCATTATCACAGACATGCTTCCTAAGGAGAACAAAGTGCCTGCTAACACGTACTATGTAAAGAAGCTAATCAGTCCACTCATGATGGGTGTTGAGAAGATGCACGCTTGTAGAAATCACTGTATCCTATATCGAGGTGATGATTATAAGGACTTGGATAGTTGTCCGAAGTGTGGTGCAAGTAGGTACAAGACAAATAAAGACTACATAGAGGAAGAGTGTGCTGCCTCCATGTCTAAGGGGAAAAAACGAAAGAAGACCCAACAAAAGACCTAGAAGAGTAGTTCAAAACCCACCGGCAAAGAAAAGGAAGAAGTAGACTATTATGCGCAGAAAAAGATTCCTGCTTTGGTGATGTGGTACCTTTCTGTGGTCGATCGATTGAGGTGTTTGCTCGTTAACCCAGAGGATGCCCAACTTATGAGCTGTTATGCTTCTGATGAGCACAAAGATGATAGGAAGCTTCGGCACCTAGTCGATGGCCAGCAGTGGAAAGATTTCAATGAAAACCACAAGGACTTTGCAAGGGAACCAAGGAATGTTAGGTTCGCACTGAGTACTGACGGAATGAATCCATTTGCTGAGAGGAGTAGCAAGCACAGCACATGGCTGGTGATCCTCACCATCTACAACCTTCCTCCATTGTTGATGCAGAAGCGAAAGTACCTATTGCTAACCATTCTTATCTCTGGACCTACATAGCCTGGAGTTGATATGGATGTTTTCTTAGAGCCCTTAATGCAGGACATGAAGATACTGTGGGAAATAGGTGTTCAAATGTTGGACGAGTACCGCAAAGAATCATTCATGCTCAGAGAAATTATCTTTGTTACGATCAACGACTACCCTCCTCTCTTTACATTATCAGGGCAGTTCAAGGGGAATCTTGGTTGCGTGGTATGCATAGATGGCACCGCTTACATGTACCTTACTGCATCTAAGAAGATAGCGCACATGAGGCACAGACGCTTCTTATCGAAAGGACACAGGTACCAGCAGAAAAATATGGATAAGTACTTTGACAATAATAGTGAACTACAGTCTACTGCTCCATCAGGTAACAGTAAAGGCAAAAAAGTTTTCAGCATAGTCAGCAAACTCAAATTTGTTTTCGGGAAGAAGACAAAAGACGGAAAACCAAGAAAGAATGTCAAACCAGCTCTAGGGGCTACATTCAAGAAGAAGTCTATTTTCTTTGTGTCACACCCATTTTTACGGAACAAATGGAATGTATAATCTTATGTGCGCCCAGAGATCAATCACACATAAGATGACAAATATAAATAGTATCATCACAAATGTTTATTACATAACGAATAATATCATAGAGTCTTCACGTAATTAAGCGGAAACATAAGATAATTCTTGTGGTAGCTAGCTCCATAGCACAGGCACGTCAACTGGTTGACCACAAGTCTAGTAATCTTCAGGGAAGTAGCAGGGAAGTAGTAGTAGTAATCAGTATTTGCACATTCGGGAGTCCATCCTGAGGTGTGAGGGAATGCAAGGGTGAGCACAAAAGTACTCAACAAGTGTAACATGGGGTTCATGAAGCTCAAATAGGATAGACATAGGTTTAACAGCATGTAGCTTTTAGTTGGTTATATTTTAAGAATTTGAGTAGCAACAAATAGGTGATGTTCCCATAATAAACACATGATCATGTAAAGAGAATAATGAATAGCAAGAACAAGTAAATTAATAGTGATCTCTATTCCATAAGGGTTCAAGGCCGCTCGTGTCCGTGAGCATGGCTGATATACCAGTTTATACTCTGCAGAGGTTGTACACTTTCACTGTGAGTCGTGATCCCTAAAAGTCCGAGGTCATGACTCCCCATTGGACAATTAAGTTTCACTATGAAGTCTTTCCAAGGTTCATCTAACAAGTTAGGGCTGCTAGGTTTCTGTGCCCTGCAAATGTAGAGCTCCCCTTCCGTATGGCACAATGACACGCAGCCTATACTCATAAGGACAGAAGCCGCACTACACCCAACCCGGAACACACCCCTCTTGCGACATAAAGGTAACCACTAACAAGCTAGAAAAGGTCCTCTTATATGACTAAAGCCAGAGCCATGTAGCCCTCACAGCTGTACTGTAAGTCCCGGATGTTCGCTTACAGATAAGTCCTTACGGAGAGGAATCTAGAGAAAACTCTAGCCCTCTTGTTACCTGTTGCTAAAAATCATCTTTTAGTATTATTTCATATTCATTAGTCAAATTATAAGATCATTGTTTATGTGAGCACTAGCAACTACCCAATGCTATAACCATAGAATTCAAGGAACAAGATCAATACTAAGGCATCCTTAACAAGGAGACACATACATAATGAATTAAGTGAATTAAAGTGAATAGGTAACAAGGATAATCCTATGCTATACTTGCCTTGATCTAGCTGATCCTGTTGATCCGGTTCATAATAGTACTCTTGATCACCAACGAACTGCTCACCGTCTATTCTCGATTAACACATCAACAACAATCATCCAAAAGCAATCATGCAAAGCAAACAAAGCTACAATTAGAACAGTACACCAACAGTAGTAAAATAAGATGAAAAGTTTGTAAAACGAATCTACATCCCACTAGGATCACACAGACGCGAATTGCACATAAATCGGAGCTAAAACGGAAAAGTGATGATTTAAACAAGCTTTACTTTATTAAAGTAATAGATTAAATCTAATCTCAAAATTTAAAAGTTGAGAACCTACTAAACAGTAGCATTAACATGTAGATTATGAAATTACGAACCTAACGCAACTTGAACGGGTCAAATCGGAGTTAAAACGGAAATTTTATAAGCAACTAAAGACAGTGGCAAAGTTGTAAATAAACTAAACTTAATTACGATTTAAAATAAATAAAAACCGGGTTTTTAATCTGATTCGGGGACGGCAGCCATAATTACACCAGAACTGAGGGTCTCTTTAGAAAAAGTGACATACGAAGGGGTATCACGCGATCTGGATCGTTGGATCTGAAACGGACAGCTAAGATTAAACTGAGGGAGAGAGAAGACGGAATTTCCGGCCGGCACTGTAGCCCGCACGGTGGAGGCCATGGCCGGCGGCGAGAAATCTCGTCGGCGTTCTTGAATCCGGCTCTAGAGACCACTAACGAGCTCGAGAAAAGCATAGAAAGAGAGGGAAAAGCATAGAAAGAGAGAGAAGCTCAAGGCGAACTCACCGGAGACGAAAACATGGCCGAAGATGGATTGGGGACGAGGCACAGCTCGGGATGGCGGCAACGGTGGTCCTGTGACAACGACAACGCACAGTGAGCAAACCGCGACAAGAGATGAAGGAAAAAGAGGTTTGGAGGCTTCGCAATCATGTTGCGAATCTCGACGACTTGCTTACGGTGACGACGACGCGGTGGAGTTGACGAACCCGTCCAATCGAGCTTGAACGGCGGTGGTTTTTAGGGTCGCTGCAGCTCGAGCTTGAATCGAGGACGTGGCTTGCGATTAGGGTTGTGTGGAGAGGCGGCATGAGCGCGGCGGCTATTTATGAGGAGAGGCTCGGCATGCGGTCCAAGTCAGGCGGGGAATCGAGATGGAGGCGGACTCCATCGGTGTGTTCGTGTTGGCTACGAGCAAGAGGAAGAAGAAGATACTGCTGTTGCGTGGGCCCAGGACGTCAGGCAGAGAAAAGGGAGAAGTGGGGCGAGACAGGCTTGCGGCTTCGGCCAACTGGCCCGGCCCAATGCGTGGAGCAAGAAAATGGAGAAGGGAAGCTGGGCTTGCTGGGCTGCCGGGTGGATGCCGAACGGGCCAGCAGCTTGAGGAGCGGGCCAAATGCAGGGAAGGGCAGCAGCAGGCCTTCGGGCCAAAAGCTGAGAAGGAATAAAATTTCTATTTCTTTTTCCTTTTCTAATATTTCAAATACATTTTCAAATAGTTTTTGAAACCCTTTTCTTCTTGTAATAAAAACCAATCAACATAAATAAAAATATGCAGCGACATGTATGCACAAGCATGTATCTAACCTTATAGTTGATTTTATTTATTGAAAATTATTATTTCTCTAAGTTAAAATGCTCACGAAATTGCGTAAATAAATCCAATTCTCCTATTTCAAAATGATGCAAATTTTAGGGTGTTACACTTTGAGTATTTGGAATACTGGCCAGAGTTAGACGTACGCCACGCGATCGATGGTATGCACGTTCAGAAGAACGTGTTTGAAAGTCTAATTGGCACCTTGCTAGAGATGAAGGGCAAGACAAAGGAAGGACTAAATTCACGCATGGACATGGTACAGTTAGGCATAAAAAAAGAACTTCACCCTGTTCGGCTAGAAAATGGCAAGTACCACCTCCCTGCAGCAAGCTACAACCTCAACAATGATGCGAAACATGCAATGTGTGTGTGGTTAAAGAAATTGAAAGTCCCATCTGGATTATGCACTAGCATACGGAGTATTGTGTCAATGAAAGACCTTACACTCACCAACTACAACTCACACGATTGTCATGTCATGCTAACCCAGTGTGGATAAAGGTTGCAGTCACACGGTTCTGCTACTTCTTCAACAGGATCTCACAGAAGGTGATAGACTGTGATGGGTTGGCGTCTCTTAAGCAATTGCAGTGGAGACAGTATCACAGTTTGAGATGTGTTTCCCCCAACATTCTTTGATATGATGGTTCACCTTGTGGAGCACTTGGTTCCACAAATAGAGGCACTGGGTCCCATGTACTTGCATGAGATGTGGACGTATGAGCGTTTCATGTCAATACTAAATGGCTATGTATCAACTTGTGCTCGTCGAGAGGCGTCTATGGTAGAGGGGTACTTAACCGAAGAGGCTATTAAGTCCGGAGGTCCATTCTGCAACAGGGTCCTAAAAGACCAGGTTGCAATAGGTCTACCTCCATCACGACACGAGGGTAGGCTGACTGGAAGAGGGAGGATGGGAAAGAAAACATTGCTCCCAAACGATTACAATATAGTTCTCGAGGCACATCACAGCGTCCTACATCAGCTATCGATAATGAGCCTTTGATCAACCAACACATTAAAGAGGTTCGCGAACATAATCATGGGCGCACGGAAGAATGGTTAATGAAGGAACACAAGAATCGGTTCGCTTCATAGCTAAGGGAGCAGGACATACCAAATGGGGAAACACTCGAGGAACGCACCATCAAGGTGTTAGCATCTGGACCATCACGTCAGGTCAGGACATGGCAAACCTATGACATTAGTGGCTTCACGTTCTGTACGAAGTCCAAGGACCTAAAGAGCATGGCACAAATCCGTTCCATCAACGTATAATTCAATCTAATTTTATTTTTGTTTTTATTTTGGATTCTTTCATTGTCTTCCTAATATTGATAAACAAGGATGTAAAAATAGGTAACTTTAACTATACATGCAACGTTTTTATTTTGTATGAAAGACCCACAACAACGTGCAGGGTTTCACGCAGGGCATCGTTCTAGTAAAATTAGTTTATACACGCATTTGGTGGAGCAATGAATATAAGATCCAAAATACATTAAAGCATTAAACAACTATATATAGATATTTGATTTTGTCCAAGTTCGAAGAAAGGATGTATCAGCATCATGAGTTCATGACAGTATACCTACCGGCTGACATAGTGTTGCAATCACAGCATTCATGCTACCGAATGACCGACCCAAGAGGGCCATGACAAGGTCTTCGATCGGGTTATGACGACCAATTGTGTTTATAGATAGATGCACAGGAAGAAACTCATTGGAGGTTCGACTATATAAAGAGCTCCACCAAATTGTCATTTTCAGTTAGATTAAACAAAGATTTGATGGTGTAAAGGATAGAAGAGTATGACTACGCAGAAGCCAAACAAATGTATTAGTTACTACCCAATGTTTCAAGAGAAACAACATGCATCACATCGTGAGGTAGACCTTCAAGCTACTAAATAAAACCACCTACACAATTGCTCGCAATTGGATAAGTGTGAAAGAACGTTGAATTGTGGATATGCACATGCTGCCTTCATTCACCCTGCATGCATGTGCCGACCAGTGGACCCACTCGCTTTGTCGCCACTCGGACGACGAATACGACGATCAACTAGCATCCAAGTTAGGCCTTGTTTAGATTTTAAATTTTAGAGGCAAAGTTTGCATAGTAAATGTCCCGTCACACTGTAACAATTTTGTTTTTATTTGGTAATAATTGTCCAAACATTGATTAATTAGGCATAAAATATTCGTCTCGCAAAGTACAACAAAACTGTGCAATTAGTTTTTGATTTTATCTACATTTAATACTCTATATATGTGCCGACATTTTGATGTGATGAGGAATCTTCTTTTTGTATAGTAGAATTTAGGAGTGAATTTGGATATCTAAACAAGGCCTCAGTCATTGGGCGGGGCCTACCATGTGGCATTCTTAAAGAAATTATGCTCAAATGACGTGCTGACGTGCAATGATGAGTGTTGCTTCGCGCAACTACACTGCACTGCTGACCCCAGTTTTATTTTATTCAGCTCAACAAACAGCTCTCCTAGTGGAGTTGAAATAGTCTAGATGATGTGCTCGGCAATGCAAAACAATTCGTTATAGAAAACGAAAATGCTAAAATGTTTATAGTATCCTATCCTTCCTTGTCCCATTCGGACACCTGCCTCGTGCTCTCTCTCTCGGCATCTGCATCCTCGCGGGCCCACTAGGGCTTAATTACAACTCGTTCGTCCTTGCGAGTGGTCCACACGAGGTAATTGGCAGGATGGTAGATTTTTTATACACAATCGACAACTTATAGTTTTATTGGTAGGATGGTAAATTTTTGATAGATCGCCCACGGTAACTAGAGTTTAAGTAAGATTTCAACTAAATGCATAGTAACGATACACAGAGATGCTATGCATTAAAAAAAACTATAAATATGGAAGAAAAACAAATAGATTGTATTCAAGTTGAACCTTTTTAGTGCAGCAAGCTAAATTGGATTGTGTTCAAGTTGTTCTTCGTATACAAAAAGTTTAGAATTTTTTCGGAGCATATTTTTATTTATATGATTTTCTTTTAAA
Source organism: Saccharum hybrid cultivar R570 (assembly GCA_038087645.1). NCBI lineage: Eukaryota > Viridiplantae > Streptophyta > Magnoliopsida > Poales > Poaceae > Saccharum > Saccharum hybrid cultivar. The sequence continues at coordinate 8,814,999 of JAQSUU010000347.1, read as the reverse complement.
AAATATATTCCTATGAATCAGGATCCAGTCTACCACCCTAACGATTTCACAAAGTGATACTGATTCACCATTTAAGGCTCTGTTCACTTGTCTTATAAGCCGTAATTTTTCAGCCAATAAACAGTATTTTTCTCTCACAACAAATGAGCGAACAGTACTTTCAGCCAAGCGAACATGGCGCTTTTTGAGATAATTTGGATGAAAACTTGGAACATGCGGGATAAAGATAGCCCCCGGCAATGCATTAAGAAGAAGACCTTCTCACGCAAGTTGAGAAAACCTCCGAACCCATGCTCCACTCATACACAGTGGCTACGTAGTCCATGTGACAACGATCATATAACACCCTGTGTTTTTCATCATGTTAAAATTCACTAAAAATTTGAACTCTTTAAAATTTTACAATAAATTAAAATTTGAGTAGGTTATTTCCTATGAAACCATTTTGAAAACCTTTTAAAATAACTTACATCAAAAGTCATCGTATGCATATTTTGGTTTGAATGCTTGTGTGCTTCTCTAGAATTTATTGTGGCACCTAAATATTTTCCTTGACCCTTCCTTTAAAAAACTTTCACTTGAATTCAATTTGAAACCAATTCAAATAGCTTTGAATAATTCAGGAGAAAAAGAAAAGGGATTCCTCACATAGAAAATGATTTCCAGGCTCAATCTCCCTTTCTCTCCCTTCCGGCCCAACTAATGCGGCCCACCTCTCCCCCCGCTTCTCCTTCTTGCATGGGCCGGCCCCAGCCGCTCGGCCCAACCAGCGCAGCCCGCCTCCCATCTCCCTCTCTTCTCTCACTGACACCACGGCCCCTACCGACAATCACTTCACTTCCCTTACCCTCCCACTGACATGCAAGACCCACCTGTCAGCTTCGTCTTCCTCGCCGAGACGACTAAATAACGCATCGTCTTCTGGCGCTCGACCTTGCCGCCTCGAACCCACTACCAAAAATGGAAAGGATAAGGACGACGATGCCACCTGTCCCTCCCCAAACCTTCTAGGCACCCCGCTGCTCTCTTTCCCCCTCTTCTCTCCCACCTCGTGAAGCGCCCGACGATTCGACCATACCTACCCCCATTGCCAACCTCTGAAGCGCCCTGATTTCTCTGACCGAGCTTGGGAGCTAGCGCACCACCGCATTATCCAACGCACCGCCTTCAAGCTTGAGGACGTGCGCAAGAAGAAGAATCCTAGGCACGTCGGAAATATCTTGACGTAGTGACCGCCATTGCTGGCTTGTAAATAGGCCCGATCGGTGAGCCCCGGCATCAACCATCACCACAGTGAGCTCCGCTTTGAGCTAGAACACACCATCTCTCTCTCTCTCATTTTCTCTCCTCCCTTCCTCTACCGAGCTCAAATGTCTCCCTCTCCAGCGCGTTTTCGGTCAATTAGAGCAGTTGGTGAGGCCATGGATCTCTCCTCTACCTCCTCCGCCATCCCTAGCCCTCTCAATCTCCCAATGTCACCCTGCCCCTAAGTGAAGCCCATCGCTACAGCCATTGTCGCTGCCCACCATCAGCAAGGCAAGGCAGAGCGTGGCCACACCTTCTACATGCTTGAGCATGTACCGCACATAGCATCGCACACTCAGAAACCTAGGTGTAAGGCCCAATGTGAGCAATCGTATCTCACTGCACCGCCGCAACCTCTATGGCGAGCCATCGCCGCTGCCGCCACGAACACCCACCGTCGACAACAACTCCACCAAAAGCTGTGGCGTGGTCCCTGGAGTACTGACCACTGCATAACGTTGAGCTCTGGCCAAGAACAACGCTAGTGAAACCGATTCCGATGAGCCTGTGGCTGCTACCCTGCTCCTTCGTCGTACCGAGCACCGTCGTTCCATCACCATCGTCCTCCATCCCTCCCTTTGTGTCTGATATGCAAGCCTAGACCTGAAACGACATCCCTATCCATTAGGGAGAGACGGCCAAGGAGGGCTGTTGGCGGTCCTTATTGATCAATTTACCCACCAATTTAGACATAAAAAGAGGAGAAACTAGCAATGTTGCACACATATGCATTTACTATTGACCCAATTCCACATGTATTTGGAGATTGTTGTTTTGTAGGACATAAACATGAATACATGGGAAAATGCATAAAAAGGCGCATTCCAACAAAGCGTAAAACTCAATTGCACAATGGAATAAAGGAGAAGGCCCATCTACCCAGAATATTTGGGTGAAATACCACCCAAGTAGCAGCCCATGCCAAGCCAGAAGTCCACCACACGAAAGCGGTGGCCAGCTAGGCCAGACAGGGTGCGACCGCACCTTGGGTGCCGCCTCTCGGGCCCTCCTTCCACGTGGCAGTCTTTGGTGGCCTCTCCATGGCAGTTGCATGGGTAGATGCAAGAAAATCCCCCTCAGCACTGCCTTCAACCAGCTATAAGTAGAGGGGGAGCTCCCCTCTAAAACACACTCTACACTTGAGCATTCCTTCATTTTCATAGTAGTGTCCCTCTAGGTGATCCCACCTAGTTGTAGTATAGAAAATAGGGAGAGAGGAGAGGAAGAGAGCGGAGGAGGAGCCGGGTCTTTCAGACCCTCCTCAACTTTGATATGTACCTCCACGTAGCCGACTCAATTCTTGAGTAATATCCAGGTTATACTTTGGTAATTCCAAGCTTTCTATTTGATTAAGTTCAAGTCTTACTTCACTTATGGGAACTCCGCTCGATCAAATGCTCTAGTTGTCATGTGAGACTAGAGTAGTAATCATTAGCATAGACTTGGTGTCTAGGCTAGTGTTTACCTGAGTTTGCACCTAATCCCACGGATAGTTGTGGTAGCCCCAGTGGTGACAGCTCTGACTAGGCCTTTGTAATTCACCATGTTCGGATTGGTGTTTCTGTAGAGCTTTTTCGTAGCCTGACCCCGATCACCTCTTCATAGTCTTTTCGAGGATCCAAAAGGTATTGTTGCTCCGAAGTAAGTGAGTTTAGAAAGCCTAAACCTTGGTTATCTAGTTATCTTGGGAAACCTTAGAAAACCCCTCTATACCCACAAAAACACTTCTTCCTTGGACGACCTTGTTCTTTTCTAGTTCACTTCTTGCTCCCCGTGGAAATCGATACCTAGGAATACTCCAGGTGAAAACTACAGTGGTGTCCTTGTGCTTGCAGATTTATCTGTTTGCGTTAACAAATACCAACATCCTTTCTGGTGCTGTTGCTGGAGAACGGTAGCTATTCTAGGATCGAACCAAGTTTGTCCGTGTATCATTTTTTCTTTTACCCCCATCATATGCACCTTACCACCACCATCCCTACCACATGGATTCCACTCCTATCTTTAAATACTCCGCTCCAAAGGGCGAATCATTGGAGCCGCCACAGTCATCACATCCCATTCTTACAAATGGCTATGAGCTTCGCTCTAATTTCATAGCCATGGTTTGGGAGCAACCCTTCTATAGGCAAGAAGACGAAAATCCTTACACCCACCTTTGGGAATTTGAGCAATTGTGTTCTTGCCTAATTTTTTTGGCATGACACAAGGGACCGTTAAATGGAAATTGTTTTTGTTCTCCCTTTTGGGAAGAGCAAAACAATGGTATACTCATTCCATAGGAGGCGTAACTGGAAATTTGGATGAACTTCGAGATAAATTTTATCTTGCTTTTTTCCCTCTTTCTCGAATTGCTGCCCTTCGAATAGAACTACTTACCTTTCAACAGAAGGAGAAGGAGACTCTAGGAGCAGCTTGGGCTAGGTTCTTGAGCCTTATCAATACTGGTCCAAATCTTTCCTTGCCTGACCATGTCCTTCTTTACTACTTCCATCTTGGTCTTAGCAAGGAAGCTACTCTCCAACTTGACCTATCTTCTGGAGGCTCGTTCACACACAAAACCATTAGTAAGGAAAAAGCCATTCTTGAGAAAATCCTTGAAAGCACCCCCTACACTGGTATTTATGACGAGTTTCTTGAAGAAGAAATTGAGTACGTCAAGCCTCAACAAACAAAAGGAGGCACACACAACCGAAACTGAATTTTCTTCATATTCTTCCTATGATCCGGTTGCCAAAGAACCTCCCATTCAGGGAACATATCACACTTCTAGGGATGATGAACCCCATCCTTTTACATGTCCCTTTGAATTCGAGGATGACCTTTTCCTTGATACTGATCTTGGGAACACCTTGCAGCCTCCCAATTCAATATCATCTCAAGCCTTGAATTCCTATATGAGACACCAGGAACACTCCAAAGGTGGAATATCAAGCGAACTCATAGAGGGAGAATCAATTCATATAGAAGCCCTTTCTATCCTCTCCCCCTCTATGCCTGCAATCAATGTCTCATCAAAATATGTTTTTAGGGGGTGAGCTTATGTCAATCTCCCTTGTGGAGGATTTGAATTATCATGAGAAGGAAAGTGCTCTCCCTAAAACAAAAGATCATATATGAGCATGGAAGTTATTTCCTGACCATCCGATCAATTCCATGCTTATATAAAAAATTTCTCAAATCAATCTGTATCTCTGCCATCACCTACAAAGCCTACAACCCCTTTTTGCTCCCTATCTGTAAAAATTTTAAAAGGGTTGTAGTAGATACTTTTGTCTATCATAAATTTTGCAAATTTCGTGGTGTCGTGGCATAAGTTTTATTGATAGGCCTATGAAGGTTGGTGTTGGAGGGGAAACTACATCAGCAACATGAAATAAAATACAAAGGTTTCCCAAGGACGAGCTTTTGTCCTTAAGCAAGCACTTCCTGGAGATAACCCGTTCTTTCATCATTTCCTAAAAAATTGTTCTTTAAAAAAACAAATCCTTTTACTTCCATAAAATAAATATAATAATAAATAATAATATGGCTTTTGAAAATGAGCTTAAGGACATATTTGTGAAACTGCTCCTTCGGGTATTTTGGTCACTAACCTTTCAAGTTTTGAACAAAAAAGAATGAAGGATTGAAACGCAAGGTAAATTCAAACAAACATCATTCAACAATGAAGTAGATTCAATGGAGGGTGCTACAATCCAAACTTGATTTTGCATATTGCAAAATTCAAGTGTGGGGGTGAACTTCTCTAAAATCATCTCATGACATGCTTCACTCATTGATTTTGTCTTGGTTGTCTCTACTTTGTTTCACCTTTATGCCTTACTCACTATGCTAAAGTCACTCAAAAAATATTATATAATGATAATTAAAGAAACATCCTTCTTTATTTCTTTTCGGTTACAAGAACTTTTCAATAATAAAAATAAATAAACAACATAAAAATATATAAAATAAATATATGTTTGTTTTACATAATAATATTAGCTTAGTCTTATGTTTTAAGAATAAAGCTATGACCTCTCCCATAATAAAAAAATTTTTAGTGCTAGAAAAGTTCTCTTCGGGTATTCTTTGTCACTAACAATTATCAAAACAAAGGATGAACGATGTCTAGGAACATGGGTGCTGCAATACACCTTAAGGAGATGCTCCAACATTCACACTTGGCTTTTAGTGTCGAATGACATAAAGATCCAAGTGTGGGGGACCCAACCCTACTTTGCCATCTCTTGGGCTCCCCTCGCTCTGGTACACTAGTTTGCATTCCCTTCTCTCACCCATGCTTAGTTCCTATAAGTTTGATTGTGTTTGAAAATGCCATAAATGATAATCAAACTTAAAATATGAAACAAAAGCAACAAACCACATAATGAACTGGTGATGGGGCTAGCATGCAACTCTGGTCCTATTTCACCTGTTCATATGCATACTCCTGTTTAAAAATGAAAATTAAAAAGAACCAAGTTTCACACTTAGAGTCAAATTTGAAAGTGAACATGATTATAGCTCTTTAAGATTGGACTGCATAATCTTTATTCCTTACATACACTTAGTGCTTGTGGGAAAATATCATATAGGAGAAACATATTGATTAAGTTGTTGTGAAGTGAGATATGGCTCTGACATGAAAATCCACCCTTTTCTATTCAAAGTACTTGGAAAATTTTCTTTCTGATAAAAATGTCAAAATCCATAGTTTCAGACATACTCCTAAATGGTAAGGAAATTCCAACCAAGGTCAAATATCATGATGAAAACCTTCTACATGTGCTGCTTGTTTTTGTGTTGAGCTTTGTCAAACTTTGTTGACCCATGCTGAGAATTATCATGCTTTTCAAATTAACATCAAGCACATGCCACCAAATATGTGCACTACTCCTACCCTAGGAGTAGGCGCAAAAACATGCCTTTCATTGAAAAATGTTCTACTCTACAGTGGGAGTGAAAAAATATTTGTTAGGTTCCATCAAAATAAATTCTCCAAATCCTTGATATCTCTCTCAAAAGTTTGGTTAAAAAAGAGGCATGAGGCTATCATCAAAAGAAGAAGAAGAAGAAAGAAAGAAAAAGAAAAAAAAGAGATGATAAGAAAGAAGGAAAAGAATTTTTTCCAAGTCCCAATAAAGAGAGAGATATGTTTTAAAGAGCATAGTATAATTAGGTTAGCCACCATATAAATGTTTCACACACATGCACATCTTGATTTGATTGTATGACATATTTCTTCTCGAATCCATTGTTTGATTTTGCAAAATATGCAACACAAGTATGTTGTCATACTTTTCCTACATGAGCTCCACATAAGCTTCTTAGAAGTAGGAAGAAAAAGAAGTCAATGCTACGATATGCCTTGTTAAGGAACCAAAAACCATTGAGCGATTTGAGAGTACCATTCGAGGAGTACATGTGAACTATGCTTTATTTCAAAAGATTACAAAAACTCCAAGTTACTAAGATGTGAAAATAGGAAGAGATGATTTTGTTTTAGAGCCATTCCATTTCTCAAACACTCAAGGAGATATGATAGACACTCCACATATCGCACAAGTACTAAGGTTGCCTTACCGCCGGTGGAGTCTTCCCCTCAGCGGAGAGGAGGAAGACGATGGATGCGGCAGAGAGCTCTCCGTGCCCCTCTCTGGGTTGCCCCTGCCCTTGATGCTGAGTAGGAGCGGATCAAATGAGGTGTGGAATGATCTATCTTCGATCCTCTTCCCCCTAAGGTCTGACCTTATCCCTTATATATCGAGATAGGTTTGGTACATGGTGGTTTGGGGAGAAGTTCTACGGTCTACATGCACTGGAGTCTAGGAGGGTCTTGCAGCAGCGCTTTGTGGATCATGGCATTGTCGTGGGTGCATGGCGGCCGCCGCACACGGTGTACTAAAGTAGAGTCAGGGAGGTGGGGATGGAGGTTTACTTTCCATACCCAGCAAAGCCCTTCTCTTCCTGAAAGCCTCCACTTTGGCTCGCCCTTGCACATCCGCTTGTCGTAGCTTTTCTTCCCCTTGTCCCCATGGCAGAATGGGGGCCTTCTGAGGTCACCAAGGTGGACATCCTGAAGATGGAGGAGGACGGGCTAGCACCAGACGAGCCCCGCTCGGCAGGATAGGTAAGGATCATTTTTGTTTCCCACTATCAACATTGCAGCTTTTGACACCGGTGTTCACGTCATGTACAGGGGATTCCCCGAGAGGTCAGTTGTCGAGGTCAGTTCCTCGAGCGCTGGCGAGCCTCCATGACACCGGGATCATCTGCTGCCACCTTCTCCACTGGTGGCTAGACCAGGGCAGTGTGCTCCTTCATCAGGGGTGGCCTCTCGTGATGCCCCGCTCGTGCCCTCCACGACGACGATCGAGGCATTGCAGAAGGTGTGAGAGGACGCCATTAGGGTTACGAAGGGTGCCCGTAGGGAGGCCAAAGAGGAGCGGGTGGCGGTGGCAGTGGCAAAGAGCGTGCGTGACGTGACACAGGCAGAGGCGGCCTGCCTGAGGGAGGAGCTCAAAGGTGCGGGTCGTTCTCTTTCCCCATCTTTGCTTCCCGCGGTTAGCAGACTCTGGGCCATGTCCACGCATTGCTTTGATGCCTCAAACCTTCATTGGTGCAGGGTCAAGGGAGGAAGCACGTCGCTTGGGCAAGCAACTTCCAGCGCTCTTGGAGGAGGCGGGCTGGCTGTGGGCTCACCTCGACACTTGCAGCGTGGAGTCGAGGGAGCTACGAGCAATGGCCCTGGGCACCTGCCATGCCCTCTTTCCTAGAGGGGTGCGTGACAATGTGGCGGAGGTGAATGCATGGCTTCGCGATGCACCGAAGTGCTTCCACGAAGCTGTGGAGGATGGCATCTAGCAGGGAGTGGCCTCGGTGCTGGCCACGGTCCACTTCTAGTTCCCTGGTGTGGTGAACATCCGTGAGGTGGCGGGGAGCTCCCTCAGAGGCGTTGACCCTGCCAACTTGGTGTTCCTGATGCCTCGCCTGGAGGACGCCACCGACGGCATCCTAGCGGTTGCGTCGCTAGGCGATATCCTCCGCGGCCCTTCACCAGACCACTGAAGAGCAACGAGCGCGCCCGGCGCCTCCCCTGTCCCTATGAGAAAAGACAGATCTGCTAGTATGTGTCCCGTGGTTGGGTTGCGGGGTGTCGCCCCTAGAACATTTTAATGTTTTTTCTTTGTGTTGTAAATATTTAGTTCGTATGTTTGATGTTTCTTTGCCACCCTTGTTTTTTACTACTTCTTGGGTGCGCTAGACCTTCCCTTAGATCGGTATTTGGGATCCGCTTTCCCTCGCAAGCCTTGGCTATGCCATAGGTGGCCTGGGGTTATGGTAGAACCGCCTAATCTAATGCCCTCCCAAGAGTTCTTGTCTTCCATTATACACTAAGTACTCAAGAGAGTGCACTAAACTATGTAGTTCTGTCGAGCACACCCCAAGGGAGAACTCAAAAATCCACATTCTTCTGTCAGGATCATAAATGGGTAAATAAAGCTTATGACATTCTTAGCCATTTCTTTCATCACTTTTCATGCAACATCAGAGTATTACACTAATTTTTTATAATAGCGGAACAAAACAATGTTATCAGAGTTTTTTAGCGGGAAAGGAAAATTTTATTTAATGACAACAGTGCCAGAAATGCTTGTTGGTATTTCTTAATGCAAACAGAAATAATCCACAATCGCACAGAATTACCGTTGTAGCATTTCACCCAGAAGTATTCAAGGTATCGTATTTTCCATAGGGAATGGAGGTACTCTTCTAGCTAGTTCATCCAAGGACAACACAAAGGGTAGAGTTGGTAGAGGTTGAGATGGATTCCTATGATTTAGAGTCTAAGGATAGGTAAACCCTACTTCTACTTGCTTACTTCGGGCATCGACTTATACCTGGTCTGCCAGGCACCTCCGGCCTATAGCTCTATGCCATACCCAGATGTGGGGGATTACAAGGTATGGACAGGGCTATCACCACCTGCCACCTACCCCTCAACCGTAGGATACGAGGCAACCGAAGGTAGCCTCTAGCCTAGACCCACGTCTATGCTATCGACTACTACTCTAGCACTATACAGGGTGATCCGTCTTTATCAGAAACCCTCTACTGGAGTATCCACCACGAGGAGGGACGATGAACCCGCAAACAAGTAAGAGTAAAGCTTAGCTAAACGAAAGACAATAACATAAGTACCATGAACACTCACTTAGTGGATGAATCCATTGAGGTACAAGTGTTCGTAGTGGTGCAAGCTCGGGGAGACACTAACAAGCCCAGCGCTTCCCCGTACTCTCCCTCACATCTCTCTCTCTTACTACACAACTCTAGAAAGTTATGGCCTAAGCCTTGGAATGGTGCTCTTGGTATTGCTCTTGCTCCTTGTGGTGGTGTTGAAATGAAGAGAGGGGAGCCTCCTTTTATAGGTGGAGAGGAGGGGGTCTTTGGAATATTGCCCATTCCCATATGGAAGGTGCAAACCGCCCTCAGCATTGAATTTGCCACCTTCCCTCCCTGGACCGTCCATGGAGAGGCAGTATGAACCGACCCGTGAAGTTTGGGCCCGAACGGGGCCACTAGGGGTGCGGCCGGAACCTCACTAGGGCCTTTGGGCCACATATTCGGTGGGTCGACTCCTTTGGGCCTCTTGAGTGGGTCCATGTGGCTGTCCGTCAAAGATGAAGCGATTTGATTTGGGTTTAGCCTTATTCTCCTCTCGTTTGGGCTTTGTTTTGCCTGGTTGTGCGCCTCACTCCTTTGGGCTTGTGTGACAGGGACGTGATTCCCAATCTTCCGTCAGGTTCAAGATAACTATCGATTTGGTCGAAAGTGACACACCGATCCGGCTTCAGATCACAAAGACCCGAACCCTGCAACCTTAGCACCACGTCTCCTCTGGTTATTAACCGTGTCACAATCCAGTTGACCTCGCCACGAAGGCTAATCCCTGCTGCGAATCGAAGAACACAAGCAAGAACAAGATAAAATGCAACTCAATTGAAGTGACAATTGCAGATGAATGATTAAGCACTCAAAGTTGGAGTCTCGCAAACCGAAAGACGGCGACTGTCAATGGACAGAATAATCTAAGCAAAACCCAAACCCTAACATAGGCAGCGGCTACTAATTATAAAGCCTAAGGGGCATCCAAGGACCCCTACTCACGTCGCTAAGAAGTCTCGACACGTTACAAGGGCCAAACGGCCCAAAAGATGACGACGCAGCGCCCTGACAGATTCTAGACGTCAACTTGTTTCTTCGATTCCCGTTGACTCCAATGGAATTTGGGCCTCAAACCAAAGCCATTGGTTAGCTTATGAAATTATCTTTCCATCCATATGTGGATCATCGAACACGGAGTCCAGATGCGTCCTGTGCGTCCGTTTTACTACAGACTAGTCCTGGAGCCCGAGATGGACTCGAACTTGATATGGATTGGGCCTCCAACTTGGCTTGGACGCCCTTGCTTGACTCCTAAGGTGGTGGCCAAGGAGGAGGACGTCCTTGGGCATCTCTTAGGTGTTCTCCATCTTCTTGGGGCATGCTCCAACTTGGGCCTTGGTCCCAAGTGTGAATAACAAGCCCGTGACGACGCCGTAACACCCGACAGAAATAGCGGCATAATGTCTCGATGATTTGGAGGCCTTGCCAATGTGATATTGAGGTGGGACCAGGTATATTTGAAAGCTTATCAAATAAGTTTTTCATCAAGTGCTCATTGACCTCGATCACACTCCAGATGGATGAGTTATGGCCTTCCCAATGAAGCACTATCGGGCAGCCGACGAACCGAAAGTTCAACTTTGATGGACTTGCACTTTGAGACACATTTGTACCTACATTCAAATAACGACATGTACATGTGGAACCAAGTGAACTGTACCTAAAATTAGTTTGCAAATATAGGAATGATCGCACCTTATAATCAATGGTCGTATCCGATGGTGTCATGTCCTCATCATTGTGTATAATGGTATCTGTGCTTTGTTCTCTTGCACATTTTTAGCCCTTTTATGTGTATTCCCACAAATGCTCTCCTACAAATGAATAAACACCAAAACTCGTGGAATTTGTTAGTTATAAACGCTATTTCTAAGTTTGGTGTTCTTTTTAGCAGGTTTTATATAAATGATGGTGGTAAAAAGTGTGAGTTAAGGACCGGCAACAGAGGGTATCATACATGGCAATGATTAGGAGTTTTAGTATGTGTTTAGGGTCTTTAAAGAATTTTAAGTGAGGGTGTTCTCTTTCGCTCGAGTCCCTTGATTTTGTTTCCTTCGCGCATCGTCGTCTTGTCGTGACTGCCGTCAGTTTGATCGCTCGAATGCCATAGCCGCGTGACCCCACCTAGGGATCGACCCATGGGGATTGACTTAGTGTGAGCCTGTTTTTGTGATTGAAGTGTCTGTAAGATAGGTTTAGTGGCATCGTGCCTTTCTTTGTTTTCCTTTGCTTGCTTTCACGTGGGCATGAAGACCTGCTAGGATCGGGTTTTATTGATTTGACTTTGCGTGGTCCTTTGTTGCGCATGAGCTCATGGTGCATTGTGGTGTGGCCTTTGTGAATAAGTTGCGTTGGTTGGTTTGTGTCCACTAGTGGAGTCATTTTTGACGTGCTTACTCCGGCGTGCTGTGTTCCTTGCCGGTGGTATGCAGTCGTTCATCGCTTGGCTGATTTGGTGTCATGCGCAGGGGAGATCAGCCGGTGTGTCACACCCGGCCCAATTTGGAATTTGGCCCATAGTGGCCCATGTGAATGTTATGAGATATTATAGAGAGTTTAGTCCCACCTTGGTTGTTTAGAGTGGGATAGACCAACATATAAGGCTTCTAGAGTCCATCTCATCATCCCCGGGTTAATCCTTTTACGCGAAGCGAGGACGAAAGCATAAGTGGGATGGTGGTAGGTGTGGTTCATTCAACATGCAGAGTGGATCTGAGCCGTTTGGACTCTGAGGTGTTACACGGTGACATCTTTGCAATGAGTGATGCCGCCGCTCGTGGAGCGACAGTCCTTGTAGGTGAAGTGTCAGTCGCCTGTATACACCACTAGTTCCAAGCTTCCTGCATGTGATGATCCATGTGTAAGGATTCTACGTTACACGGGTATTCTTGTTGTGGTGAACAAGTTTTGGTTTTTGTGTATGTTTGGCATGTGGTTGGCACATTTGTTTTGTCATTTTGCCGTTTCCTCTTTTCTTCTAGTTTGAGCTGGGAATGTACGTCATTCTCCTTAATCTAGTGCGTGTGGGTGTGCATTTTAGCATGGGGGCTAGCTCGCGGGGCTACAAAGGCACGTGAACTGATCACGCAACAAGACATCAGGGAAAGCTCACAGATCCGATGCGATGCGAGAAGAAAAATGAGTGAGTGGCTAGAGTTCTCTTTCCATTTGGTCCTCCTTGAGTGAACAGGTTCCCAGTTTCCTTTCAGACTCATGCGTGAGTGCCTGGCCTTGCTCAGGAGCTGGCCCATGGGGCTTCGCTAGGGTGACCCTGGTGCGAGCAAGAAATCAAGGCTTGGGCCACTAGTTCATCATGGTTTGAAGCGCGATAGGAAAGAACTCGAAATGAGGGAGTCAATGGGACGATGGCAAGCAATGCTACACCATGGTTCATGGGTATGTGACTATGTGAACTATCCCCACGAGCGAACCATGTTTGGTCGCTAGCGTGAGCCGGGCTGAATCACTTGGGAGTTTGGGCATTACTAGGATAAAGCGTATGGACGTCATGCTGTCTGGTTTGCTCTGTGGGTCGGCTCTAAGTTATTGGAATTATAGGTAAGCCTACATGTGTATGTGGATGTGCTTGGGTTGAGAGGTTAAGGTCAAGGCGGATGTGACTAACCGATGCACCGAAATCTGTCGTGGACCTGGTTGTCATTGTTCAGGACGAGGCGAGCTCCCAAGGGTCTGCACGTGGCGGAGTTGTTGCGGCCCCTAGGCCGAGACCTGGTGTGGGCATTTCTTTGTTGCTTGAAGTGGTCATAGCTAATGTGGGTCAGTCTATTGAGCCCCCGGGGATGACTTCTTCATGTCCAGCTTGTCGTAGTCTCTAGCCGAGAAGGCTCGCACGTTCTGGTGCTTGAGCCCCCGGGGATGACGTTGTTGCCTTCGTGCCTCTGCTTCTGGGTGTGGTTGCTGCTCTCGACAGAGAGCTGACGTGTCCTATCACCATAGAAGTGGGTTCTGAGGGCAACGTGGTTTGGTTCGCTCGGCGTGATGCGCGGTGCACTCAGGTAGCCCACTTCCTCGGATGCACGTGCTTGCAAGTGAGAGCTAACAGTTCACTAAGACATGATGGATAGTTTGTCTGTCATGCAGGACTAGGCCCCAATTCCGGGTTTGGCCTCATGAGGCATGGCACCAGGTAGCCACCTGGTCACCAACGACAACACATGGTAGCAAGTGATTTCGTCGCTCATATGTGCCCCAACACGCTGCGTTTCGTTGGCGGCAGAGACACTGCTCGGGGCATGGTTTTACCATTGAGCCTAGGAATCCCATGCGGTTGACCTGGGTAGGGTAGAAGCTGGTAATGGGCATCGACCCATTAGTGTGGATGACCTTGCCGTTCCTCGAAAGGATTGGCCAGTTGGTGTCATTCCCTAGGTGAGTTCGCCATGAGCTGTGTGCCTCTGGCTTCTTGGGTGGAAGACTTGGCCTTGGCCTGTGGCGAGAGAGGGTACTGGCCCTCTATGTAGGTGAACTCTGGGATGCTGTCACTGAGGGCAGTTCTAAGAGTGTGTTTATCGTAGGCCGCGGGGTTCAGATCTCCAGAGCGGAGGTCTAGGATGCGGCTGAAGGCAGACGCATGCACTGGCCCTTCAATGCCGATGAACTCATAGTTTTCATGGCGGATGTGGCCACCATGGGCCATTCCATGAGCGAGTCCACCGTTGAAGCAAGGAGCCACCGCTTCCTTCTCAACAAACGAGAGTGCGCAACTATCCTCGACCTGGCGCACCAAGTGTCGGTGTTTTGTAAACCGGACTAGTAAGTTTATATAATCGTTGTGCTGCTCTAGAAAGATGATGGTAGCATCCAAAAGACGCAAGGATTTATACTAGTTCAGGCTAGAGCCCTACGTCTAGTCTCAAGGATGATCGAGTGCGTGATCCTCGCTTGAATTGTTTGAAGTTCTTACAATGGGGGTGCAAGAATGGTGGAAGAGGTAGGAGAGCTAGAGCTAAGAGATAAACTGCCTGAAGGGAAGCCTCAGGAGTCAGGTGGTGTGAAGAATGAATGAAAGAATGTGTGACAAAGGTGCCCTGGTGATGAAATCCTAACATATGGGTATGTTAAGCTTCAGGATCAATGGTTCCTGACCAGAGAGACCTAGCCGAGCCAGGGATGCCGTAGCCCCTGCTCAGGGCTCGGGGGCTCGTCCAAGCCTCAGGCTCTTGATCGACGATACGCCCATGCTCGGCCCTTGGCTCCTGCCTGGCCTATGACGCTAGCTAAGGACCAGGTGCAAGAAGACAAGCCCCGAGCCATCGAGGCTCAGGGGCTCCCAGGCGCTACACTCCGGGCGTGACCTTGCCGGCCGCTCCCGCTACAAGGTCATGCGCAGGGAATGGCACAAGAAGACAAGTCCCCTTGGCCTCCAGGGGCTAGGCGGCTCCCGGGCCCACACATTAGCCCCTAGAGTCGACCTCCTTTGCTACCAAGAAGACTCTAGAAAGGTCCACCAAGGGAAGGCTGATCTAAGCCAACACAGCCTGACACGTAGAGTGTTAGAATAGAGCAGCTGAACAATGCCCAAGGCTTCTTCGGCTCCACGACACCACCACGGTCCATAGGGCACCGCTGCAAGACCATCTTAGACTCCAACGCATGTAGACCGTAGACACTTCTGCCCAAACCACCACCTGCCTAGTCGCTGAAGCAAGCGGCATCGCCCAAGACGGCGGTGTCCGCTTTCCTGGCGAGTTCGTAATCATAGTCGGCGCCTTCACTACGGGCAAGGTCCTCAACTTTGGGAGCCTGTCCTACCTCATCGACTACTACGGCGAGCTTTGCCCGCCCGATGGGGCTGCGCCAGCGGGCAACGAGCTCCCAACGTTGCCCCCTCCACCAGGCCTCCTGGGGACAGATCTCGAGGTCCTAGCCCGGTAGATCTGGTGCGGTCTAGGTCTGCACCTGTTGGTATAAATTAAATGCACATAAGAAAATAAGGTACCACAAGCGCATAGATAAAACTACCATTGTAACACTTCACCAAGATTATCCCTATTTTAATATCAAACCCAAAGGAACAGTAGGTGAGGATAACTAAGTCTATAAACTTAACCCAACTTCACAACCAAGGTCAGAAAATAGGGAGTATAAAGCAGACTACTAAGGATTGTCTAGTTCCAATCTCGATAAACTTTGCCTTCTATCGTTCTATCATGGGCGATGTCTCATAAAGAACAAAATCAGAGTTTCTTCCCTACATGCACCATTTGGCCTACCAAGTCCTATTAACGGGGGCTGGAGTACGTAGGACTCAACGAAGTTATAAAAGTCACCTTCGCGATCTACCACCAATCCAGAAAATAGGGGGCATTCATAACTAACCCTAGTCTAAGCACCACGCTTATACTATGAATACTACTTCAATTAAGGAGCTACCAAGATCAAAGCACTCAAAAGAGAGTTGCAAACTTGAAGAACAATATAAACAAATTGCTTACTTGAATTAGAAGTCGATTACTAGAGAATCTCAGAAGCAAGCATTAGAAGAACTTGATCCCATAGAGTACAAGCCATATAGAAGCACTGACAGGCCGGAACTCCTCCAAAACTCTCCTCTCTCACTCTATATCTCTATCTCTAATACAAGACTAAATCCTATGAAGGACTAATCTTCTCTTGATTGTTGGCCTAGATCCTGGTGGGGACAGGAATTAGGGTTTCTGGCTCTCTTCAGCTCTCAGGATCTGACTTGGATTCAGGAAGGGGGTGCAGCCCTATATTTATAGCCCTGGGGGTTGAATACAAGTCCTTAGATCAAACCAACTTGAGGTATGGTGGAGATGCATCCTAGGAGGCGGTGGAGGAAGACTCTAGAAGCTCATGGGTGTTTCCCACCATGGCAGGCCGGGCGGCCTCGAGGTGGGGCTGACCGGCCCCACCTGGCAAGGTCTTGTGGCCTGCCTCGACGTGGTGTCCTTTGGTGTCCTATAGAACATTCCTGTGTAGTAGCCACAAAATTATCCCATGGTCTCTTTTGATATTTAGGTCCTCCTTGGTGACTTTCTGTGTAAATCATACTAAAAACATAAATTCACCAAAACTCATGGAAACTGTCAGTTTAAACCTCTTATTCTATGATATTCATCCATTTTGATCATTTATGCAAAAAAGGTTGACAGTTCATGATATACTTTAACTACCGTTAACAAGCTCCCCCACACTTAGGCTTTTACTCGTCCTCGAGAAAAGATGGATTACTCAAGACATAACTTCAGAACAAAACATAAACATAAGACCATTTCTAGTCAGACATGCACTGTAGGATTCAAAGTGTCTACCATGAAACTTTAGGTGGTTGAATAATAGAACAGCATGAAACAGATCACCTTCACTCTTTTAGTTAAGTCAACTGGAGAAACAGTTAAGATTTTTGAAAAACAAAGCATAGCTTACCTTCTCCTTTTGCAGTACTTCTCAAATCACTCATATATATGGTATTTTTGGATCCTCATCAAGGTATAAATGATATTGCCTTCTTTCTTCCTACTTCTAAAAGATTATGTGGATCTCAGGTAGGGATGAAAATATGAAAACGTACTTGCATTGCACATATTGTATAGTCAAAACAAGAATCCAAGGAAAAAAAGTGTCATACTCTTAGATCAAGATGTACATGTATATGGAATATATGTGGTGGCTAATCCTAATTCTACTATGCTCCTTGAAAACATGTCTCTCTTATTTAATACTTGAAAACTTTTGCTAGAGAGCATGGGCTATCTCTTCTTTTTTTTATAGCGGGCATCTAAGTACCCATTGTTTTAGATACTTGGACACTTGTCCATTTTTTCCAATACTTTTCTTTTTGCATAGCCACATATCTCTTTTTTCAATACTTGAAAAATTTCAAGAAAGACATTTACAAGAACTTGGAGTATTTATTCCTAAAACAAGGGTAACCTCTAACAAGCTAGAAAAGATCCTCATACTGAGCTAAAGCCAAAGTCATATAGCCCTCACAGTTGTATTGTAAATCCTGGAGGTTCACGTACAGACAAGATCTTATGTTGCTAAAAAGTCATTTCCCAACCATCATAGCTCTTACATTAATTAAGTCACAAGATCATGGTCACAGAAAGAAAACCCAAGCTATACTTGCCTTAAATCAAGATCCTTTCTCTGATCCAAATCTTCAATTAATAGCTTCTTGAATCTCCACGTAAATCTCACCGATAGGACTTGATCAATAAATTACCACACACGCATCGAGCATCATACACGAAGGAAACAATGAATAATAATTAGAACAGTACACCAAACAATTAAAGAAATTTGAAAACTAATCTACGCGTTGCTACAAACACACAGACGTGAAAAACACAATTGGAGCCACGGTGGTAAAGGAACGACTACCAATATTCATATTATAGAGAAAGAAAATAACTTCAAGCTTGATTTATGTTAATTACTAAAATTATGTGAGTAGTATTAATTCAGATTAATCAGAAAGTTATTTAATTTTACAAGTCAAGTTAAAGCTAATCATATTTTATTTATAAAAACATATACTATATAAGTCATTTAAATTTTTTTCATTGAAAAGGAAATAACGGAAGCATATATAGGAGTCATTATATGTATCGTGTCTAAAGTAATCAAATTATAATTACAAATGCATATGTTCACATTTATTAGGTTACTATTTATTTTTGAAAGATCATTGTTTGCTTATATTGCTTTTAGTTATAAAATTTGCATGCATGTTTATTAATCTAATATTTAATTATAAACACATAAGTGGATGGCATAAAAATATTGCTACTAACATGTAGATCACGTCGACACGAATCTAATATAAATTGATCGGTGAAAAACAGAATTAAAACGAAGAAACCGTGAGAGATCGATTACCGATTATAGGTGGTGTATTTTTATAGTATTTATGGATTTGTTTTTCTAAAAGAAAACAGTCATAATTTGTGTGTGACATGATCATGGCATCATGTGATGTCATCAAGCTAGGAAGAGTAAGCTGGGCACGCACGGTGTGAGGTACGTATATGTGGATTTCTCATGTATTTCCACAATTGTTTCTATGAAGAAAAATGGCCATAGTGCAAATGTGATGTCATGAGGGTGTCAACAAGCTAACAAGAACGCACGGTGCTATTTGCTTGAAGGTTTTCATATGTTGCAGCAGGAAGACAAAGCACGGAACGCAAAGCAGGCTTGCAAGGCAGCTTGTGAGGTACGTGATTGGAGAGCTGGCTGGTGTTTCAGTCTAACCATAAGATCGGCACAGTGCTAACATCGAAGTCAAATTAAGAAACAAAATATGGAAGACGCAGAGTTCCTCACCGATGGCAGAGAAGTGGTGGATCGACAAAGCAGTGGATCATCGGTGACGGCGGGACTTGGAGAAAAAGACGGCGTAGTAGAAAAGGTGAAAATCTATTTACTAAATAGGGATTTCCAAACTAGGGATTCCCTTTATGATAGTTTTGATGTGCTTTGGCTAAGGGGTTGGTACATATATATAGGGAGGAAAACTTTCCACCTCCATGTCAACTCACGATATGGTGTTAATTGACGTTGCACCATCCACCTCCGCTAATAGGCCTAAGTAATCATTTAAGCCCATTAGTAAATAAATGTATGAGCCTTTGAGATTTATTAGGATTATTGCACATGGGCTTTGGTGGAAAATGAGATATTTATTATTTTTGGAATTAATTAATTTCGTGGATCAAATAATTCTAGAAAAGTCTAGAATTATTATTTAAGCAGCGAAAAATACTCCGAGAGCTCCGAAAATTCGGGGAAATTTTTCAAAGACATTATGGAACATTAGGAACCCAAATAAAGTATTTGGAGCTCATGATAAGATATTTTGGAGCATCTAAAAATTAGACTATGCTCACAGACAAGTGGAAACAAGCTACAAAAAAGTCAGAAAAATTTCCGAGAAGTTTGTAGAGGTTGACTGACGAACGAGGAATTGAAATGAGTGATTTGGGTTACAAAGAAAATATTTGAGGAAGCTCTCAATGAAAACTTGAGGTGAGGAACAAGGAATTTGATTGTAGAAAAATGATATATGTATATCGGAGAAGGAAAATCAACCTAAACGCATTTCGAAAGAACAACTTGAATTCATTTTGATCTTTGGTCAAAACCAAGCAATACAAAAATACAAATGCATCAGCATGTATGCACAACAATGTTGCTACATCCTAAGATGAATTTTAAGTTAACAAAAAAATTATTTTCCTATGTTTTCATGAGCACAAAAATATATAATTAAATCATTTTAGCTCTATTTCCAAATAAGCAAATTTTAGGGTGTTACATTCTATTAGTTGCCCTATCAACAAATCAAATTTCATAACATCAAAGATGTAGAAATTCAACAGGACTTGGGTTTCATTTACAAAAATAGAAAGGGCACATAAAATTCTCAAACTCGAGACAATGTGTCCTGAAAGACTTTTTAACAACTTAGTAGTTGGGGCTAATGGCATATCTTTTAATAAATCTTGAGCAAATGTAGTAGACATGATATTAACACCTACTATTGGATTATAAAAGAAATCAAAAGGAGCTTTGTCAAATTGGCACTCAATGGTGACAGAGGGTGAATCTAAATGAATTATTTCAGGTGAAAGCTCTGATTCTTCTAACCACTCATTACTCAAAACAGACATTAGCTCTTTCGTTGTCTTTTTAAAGAAATCTTCCTCAGAAGGGTCTAAAGATTTTATAGATGGTGGATTTCTAGACTCCTGAGGTTTTCTCATCATGTGGTAATTCGAGGTATTTCCATATTCATCAAAAAGTTCATCCTCAAATTCAAGCATGAAATCCGAAATTGGAGTTTCCTCCTCCTCTAGTGGTTTGGTATCTAGAATAGCTAAAGAATAAGATGGTTCAGGAAAAAATTTGGGTTCAACTATTTGGGGTTCTTCCTCTAACAACCTCTCTCTCTCTTCAGGAAGATCATTTAAGATTTTCATAAGAATGTTTCTCTCTTGTTTAGCAGTGATGTGCATGAACGAACCTCCTACGGCTGTATTAAGGTGTTTTGTGGTTTTTCTGTTGAGGCCCATAAAGAAATGTTGGAGAAGAATGGAGTCTAGCAAAGCAAGGTTGGGACCAGAATCTAAAATAGTTTTAAAGCATTCCCATGCCTTACCTAGAGATTCTTTTTTCTGTTGTTTAAAACTCAAAATTTCTAAACAAAGTTTGGCAACCTTATAGATGGGGAAGAATTGTAAACAAAAGTCAGAACGTAAGGCCTCCCAATCTCCGTGACTACTCCCAATGTGAAATTTATACCAGCATTTAGCTTCTCCCGTCAAAGAGAAAGGAAAACGCTTCCATCTTAAATTTTCATCGGACATGCCTTCAATGTGTCAGCATGCACAAGTTTGTTCAAAATCACATAAGTGGGAATAGGGGTTCTCACTAACATCGCTAGAAAAATGGTTGATCCTGAACCATATTAATTAACTCCAGACTAAGCTCATAGCAAGATGATAGGATGGGTTTAGATGATTTGGCTAGCTTAAGGCTCATGCCCATGGGTGATCCGTATTGGTAAAGAAGGGTGCTTACGGGCCCCATGGTAGAAAGGTAAAGAAAAACTAAAAGCAAAGATAAATGTATAATACAAGATTAAGCTAGACTCAAAGTAAACTTGTCACACCCATTTTTAAGGACAAAAATAGGATGCATAAAGTACTCATGTACGCCCCAGGACATGATCGCACACACAAGTAAAAAAATTACATAGTATCATCACAGTGCTTATTACATAGCGAATAAGAATTTAAGACATAGTCTTGAACTATAAATAATAATAACTAATAGTAGATCTCCAGCGGAAACTCCAAACACAGGGACACGGTTGACTGGTTGACACCAAGACTAGTACTCATTATGATAATCTTCCTCATAATCTTCATCTGTTATGGTGGAAATAGCAAGGGTGAGTCCATGTCGAACTCAACAAATATAACACAGGGTTCATGAGGCTAAAAAGGCTAGACACTGTTTGACTGCGTTTAGCTTTTAAACCATTATATAATTAACAATTTAAGTAGCATCAAGATACTCCAATCCCTTTAATGAAACAATGATCAATTGTAATATAGATAATGAATAGCATTAACATGAGCATAATAATAATCAACAATAATTAAGCATGGTATAACAATTATGATCAACTATTTCAAAAGAATCCCCAAGGCCGCTCGTATCCATGAGCACCGCTAGTATACCAGTTTATTAAACTCTGCACAGAGGTGTACACTTTCACTATGAGTCATGTTTTCCAAATGCGTGGGGAGATCAAACCCAAACACCGGAGAACCATATAAAGCCATTCAAAAGTTCGTCTAACAAGTTAGGGCCATTAGATTCACTCGGCAGGCAGATGTAGAACCCCCCTTCCCAGTGGCACAACAACCACAGCCTATACACACTAGGCCAGGGGCTCGCCCTACACCCAACGTGGCAAGCCTTTCTTACGCCATTTAAGGTAACCACTAATAAGCTAGAAAAGGTCTTTTAAACAACTAAAGCCAGAGCCATATAGCCCTCACAGCTGTACTATATATCCCGGTTATCACTTACAGATAAGTCCTTATGGAGAGAAACCAGAGCATCAAAATAATACACATGCTCTAGCCCCCTTTTAATAGTAATAAAATCGTCTTAATGGTTGATTACTTAATCCATTAATCAAATTACAAGATCATTGTTCATAGTTTAAGCACTAGCAGTAGCTACCCATATGCATTCCCAAGGTTGACAAGGAATCAAGATAACAATCACTAAATTATAATCTCTAGGGTTGTCAAGGTAAGCACATGCACATGTATGATAATTTCAATGTATAGGTAACAAGGATAGTCCTGTGTTATACTTGCCTTGATCAAAACTCTCCGAGTGATACCGCTGATCTGGCTCAAAGTAATACTCCTGATCGTCCAGATACTGCTCACCTTCTAAACTCAATCATCAATCAACAACACACATGCATCCAATCAAACATACACGAAGCAAACGAAGAGATATAATTAGAACAGTACACCAACAGTAGCAAAACAGCAATAAAAGTTTATAAAACTCTTCTACACGTTTCTATGATCACACAGACGCAAAGATCACCAAATTCGGAGTTAAAACGTGAAAGTTATGAATTTTCTAAGATTTCCTACAGATAAATAAATACTTAATTATAAACTCGAAAAATAAATTATCAAAATTAACTGTACAACTACACTAACATGTAGAGCTCGCAAATACAAACCTAACGCAACTTGAACGGATCAAATCGGAGTTAAAACGAAGATTTTATGACCAAAACAATCCTAGTGGCAAAAGTGTAAATACCTAAAAACGTATTTTCGATTTAACCGGAAGAGAATACGCTTTCAAAACACGAAAACGTATTTTCAGCTTTACGCTATGGACGGCGGGTTAAATTCTAAAAAGCTAAGGGGCTCTTTAAGAATTTTGCCATGCGAAGAGGTAAGTTCTAATCTTGGCCGCTTATCCAAGATCGGACGGCCCACGTTTCTTCCAGAGGAGACCGGCGGCGCTTCCGCCGCCCCGCCCCAACCCCACGGCGGCGCCATGGCCGGCGGCTCGCCGGACATGCCAAACCCGCCCTAGACTTCACCAAAAGATGTGCGGGTGGTACCAATCGAACGGGAAGCTCAATGCGATCTCACCTAGGGCTCCAAGACGGTCAATCATGGCACGGGAACGACGGGCGGCTCCAAAAGGCGGGCGGCTTAGCTCCTTCACACGGTAAGAACACAACACGGCCTTAACTTCAAAATTGATAGCACAAATTGAGTCACAACAACGTGCTAAAGCTAATAGAGCAACTTACAACGGCTAGAACACGAATTGCCAACGAATTCGCCCCCACCGCGGCTCTAGGGTTCAAAGGCGCGGCTAGGGCAACTGCAACCCAAAATCCGAATAAAAAGGGTAGGACAGGTGCGGTTCTAGCTTATATAGGATAGTGACGTGATCAATTTGGAAAGGGACCCCCTTGATTCACGGATTCGGTTGCGGTTCGAAGATGGGATTCGTGACCGGCTCGGTTACGTGAGATAGGAGAAGCATCCGACAGCCGGGACCCACTTGTCAGCGGAAGAAAGGAGGGAGGGGCGCGGCTGCTGGCTCAGCCGAACTGCGCTGCTCGTCTGCTGGGCCGGCCCACGCGGTCACGGCGCGGAGAAGAACTCGGGCCGTCGGGCCACCAGGCGGAAAGAAAGGCCTCAGGCCGATTCTGAGAAGGTAAGTTGTTTCTTTTCTTTTTTTTCTTTTCTTGGTTTACTTGTTTTCAAAAATATCTCAAATAAAATTTTCTAATCCAAAATAAAATAAAATAAATCCACACCACATAGCAAAATAAATGCAACAGCATGAATGCAACACAAAATATTCTTTTTAAAATTTTAATTACCCTTATCAAAATTATTTAAAATTCATTACTCCTAAAATTTGGGTGTTACAAATTCTACCCCCCTTAAAAGAATCTCGTCCTCAAGATTGGACTGCTTACTCAAACAACTGCGGATATGATTTCCTCAATTCATCCTCTCTTTCCCAAGTTGCCTCTGCCTCTGAATATCGATTCCACTGTACTTTGCACATCTTAATAATCCTACTTCGGGTAACTCTCTCAGCAGTCTCTAAAATCTTGATCGGAAACTCTTCATATGTAAGATCCTCCTTTATAGTCAATTCTTCTAAAGGTATCTGCTCCTCAGGCACCCGTAAACACTTCTTAAGTTGTGAAACATGAAACACATCATGCACTCCAGATAAATTCTCAGGCAACTCTAATTGATAAGCAACTTCCCCACATCTAGCAATAACTTTAAATGGTCCAACATACCTTGGTGCTAATTTACCTTTCATGTTAAACCTCTTCACACTTCTCATAGGTGACACCTTCAAATAGACATAATCACCTACCTCAAAAACTAAATCTCTTCTCCTATTGTCAGCATAACTCTTCTGACGAGACTGTGCCACCCTCAAATTCTCACGAATCACCCGCACTTGATCTTCTGCGTTTCTAAGAACATCTGTACCAAACACCTGAGATTCACCTGTCTGATCCCAAAACAATGGAGTCCTACACTTACGTCCATACAAAGCCTCAAACGGTGCCATCTTAAGACTCTGTTGATAACTATTATTATAAGAGAATTCTGCATAAGGCAAACTCTTATCCCAACTGGTTCCATATTGCAATGCACAAGCTCTCAACATATCCTCTAATATCTGGTTGGTCCTTTCAGTCTGCCCATCTGTCTGTGGATGATATGCTGTACTAAAATTCAATTTTGTTCCCAAAGATTCATGTACAGCTTTCCAAAAATGCGACGTAAACTGCGATCCTCGATCAGATACAATCTTCTTTGGAACTCCATGCAAACATACTATCCTCTCTATATACAACTCTGCCAATTTTGGTCCATGGTAAGTAGTCTTAACTGGTATAAAATGAGCAACTTTGGTTAACCGATCTACTATCACCCAAATAGAATCATAACCTCTCTGAGTACGTGGTAACCCTACTATAAAGTCCATACCAACTTCCTCCCACTTCCATTCAGGAATCTTCATTGGTTGCAACAATCCAGCAGGTCTCTGATGCTCTGCTTTCATCCTCTGACAAGTATCACACAATGCCACATACTCAGCCACATCTCGTTTTAATCCAACCCACCAATATTTCTGTTTAAGATCCAAATACATCTTAGTACTACCAGGATGAATAGAATAAGCTGACTCATGAGCTTCGAGAAGAATTGCCTGTCTAACAGTTTGATCCTCAAGTACACACAGCCTCTTTCCAAACCACAAAATCCCATTATCATCCATTCGAAAGCCTGGTGACTTACCAATCACTATATCTTCCGCTATCTTCTTTAGTTTCTCATCCTTCAACTGACCCTTGTAAATTTCTTGCTCTAAGGTAGGCTCTATCACTAATTCCATTATATTAGTAACAATTCCCAAATTCAAATATTCAAATTCAGCACATAACTCCCTAGTCATAGACAACGTCCGTATCTCTTGGCATAACTTTTCCTACTAAGAGCATCAGCTACTACATTAGCCTTTCTAGGATGATAGTGTATCTCAATATCATAATCCTTAATCAACTCTAACCATCTGCGTTGCCTCAAATTCAGGTCTGACTGAGTGAAAATATACTTCAAACTCTTATGATCAGTGTATATATCACTCTTATGTCCAATCAAATAATGTCACCAAATCTTTAAAGCATGAACCACAGCTGCTAACTCCAAGTCATGCGTAGGATAATTCAACTCATGCTTTCTCAACTGCCTAGATGCATAAGCAACTACTCTGCCTTCTTGCATAAGAACACATCCCAAACCTTGACGAGAAGCATCACAATAAATAGAAAACTTCTTACTCAAATCTAGCAAAACCAAAACAGGCGCTGTAGTCAACCTCTTCTTCAATTCCTCAAAACTAGCTTGACATTTATCAGACCACACAAACTTAGCATTCTTCTCTAACAGAGATGTCATAGGTTTAGCAAGTTTAGAAAACCCTTCAATGAACCGTCTGTAATATCCAGCCAATCCCAAGAAACTGCGAATCTCGCTAGCATCAGTAGGTGGTTTCCAATTCAATACATCCTTTACTTTACCTGGATCCACTGATATCCCTCCATTAGAAACAATATGACCAAGGAAAGAAACTTCCTTCAACCAAAACTCACATTTACTTCGTTTCGCATACAGTTTATGCTCTCTAAGCTTCTGCAATACCAACCTCAAATGTTCAGCATGCTCTTCTTCCGTCTTGGAAAATACCAGTATATCATCAATAAACACTACCACAAACTTATCCAAATATTCCATGAACACCTTATTCATCATGTACATAAAGTATGCAGGTGCATTGGTCAAACCAAATGACATAACAGTATACTCATACAATCCATACCTTGTAGTAAAAGCTGTCTTTGGAATATCAGAGGCACGAATCTTCAACTGATGATAACCAGAACGTAAATCAATCTTAGAGAACACACAAGCACCTCTCAACTGATCAAACAAATCATCAATCCTGGGCAAAGGGTACTTATTCTTGATAGTTACCTCATTTAGTGACCGATAATCAACACACATCCTCTGACCACCATCTTTCTTATCAACAAAAATAACTGGTGCACCCCAAGGTGATGAACTAGGTCGAATAAAACCTTTATCTTATAATTCTTTAATTTGTTTCTTAAGTTCTTCTAATTCATCTACTCCCATCCTATATGGTCATTTGGCTATAGGTGCAGTTCTAGGTAATAATTCAATAAGAAATTCAATGTCTCGGTCAGGTGGCATACCTGGCAATTCATCAGGAAAGACATCCGAAAATTCCTCAATCACTGAATTCTCTTTAATAGCATCTTCAAGCTGATTCACCACAGCGGTTGGCTGCTTCTGCACTGCTACATCCACATTGATGTTATCTCCATTAGGTGCAGTCACAACTACCACCTTCTGCTGACACTGAATCTCTGCCTGATTTTGTTTCATCCAGTCCATACCCAATATCACATCAATACCAGATGTCCTCAACACTATAGGAGTTATCTTAAACTCTACCCCCTTAATATCATACTAATTGGAAGACAACGATTACTTGTTTGCATGGTACCTCCAGGTGAATTTACTAAGAGAGGTTCTTTCATAGCTAGCATGGGTATACTATGCATTTTAACAAAAATATTGGAAATGAATGTATGAGATGCTCCAGAGTCAAAAAGAACAGTTGCAGGAGTGGAATGTACATTGAACGTACCAATCATAACTTCCGGTGCATTATGAGCTGTATCAGAAGACACGTGATTCACCCTTCCAGTACCAGATTGCCTCTGGTTGCTCTTCTGGCTCTGAGGAGTCTGCTGGTTCTGCTTCTCAGGACAATGATAAGACATATGTCCCTCTTTACCACAGACAAAGCATCTAGTAGGCGTGCTGGGAGCACTATTCTTCATGGGGGTAACATTAGGATTTCCAGTGCGAGGAGTCTGTTGCCCAGTCTGCTGATACTGTTGACGCTATGGATATGATGAATGCTGCTGAGACTGATTACTTTGCCAATTCTGGGACCACCTCTGATTTGGATTGCGATTTCACTGACTAACTGGTCCCTGAAACTTCTGATGAAAACCATGCTGAGAATTAGTGCGCTGACGGTTGTTGCTTCCTGAGCTTTGTCCTTTCATCTTTCTCTTCCTATCCATCTCCCTGCGCTCGTTATCAAGCACAATAGCTTTATTCACAAGCTCTTGAAAACTAGCATAGTTATTCCCCTTCAATTGCAAGCGAAGATCATAATAAATTCCTTTTAAGAAAAGACGCTGCCTATCTACATCTTCCCTCACTTCATTAGGAGCATAGCGAGCCAACTGGGTGAACCTGTCATGGTACTCTCTAATGCTCATTTGTCCTATCCTGAGGTTTCTAAATTCTTCCTGCTTCAGCTCAATTATACCTTCAGGAATATGACGAGCTCGAAAATCTCTAACAAACTCATTCCAAGTGATAGGAGGAGCATTGTTAGGGCGTGCAGCTTGATACGACTCCCACCAAGTCTGAGCTGTCCCCTGTAACTGGCCAGATGCATATAACACCTTTTCCATATCATTACACTGGGCGATATTCAGCTGTTTCTCAACTGCTCTCACCCAATCATCTGCCTCTAAAGGATCAGCAGCATGAGAAAACACTGGAGGGCGTCCATTCAAAAATTCTCCACGCTTGTCCATCACTTGCACAGGTGGTGGTCCTCCTGCAGGGGGATTGTTCTGCATGTGCTGCATAAACATCTGCATCATCTGATTCTGAGTATGCATAAGTTCCTCCATAGTAATGGGTGGGTTAGCACTTCCACGACCTCTGCCACGACCTCTGCCTGACATCTGTTTCCAAAAACACAGAAAATGAAGTTCAGTACAATCCGAGATGATGTATTCAATAGATAAGCAAAATCTGATTTCTCTGGGCGAATTCCAATTTCAGCAACTCAGTAAAACTATCATATCTCGAGCTACAGAAGTCTAATTCAGATATTCTTTACATGGTTGGAAAGCTTTCAAAATTATCTACAACTTTTATTCACAACACTTTTTCTGATTCTGTCAATAAATTGGCCAAAAATTGAACTTAACCGAAACTGTTTCAGAATTCCAGACTGCGCAGTAACCCCAACTTGGAACAGATATATCTCTTAGCTCATAATAGATATTAAAGTGATTCTTGCGGGGTTGGAAAGATATAGAATTCTAATTATTCCCAGTAAAATTTCTTAAATTTCCTATTAACGGATTTTAAGTTATTTCTAAAACATCCCAGACTGATCCAAAAATCAGCAAAGGACAGAACTAAGTTCACCTCATAACCAACTAATATACTTTTGATCAAACTTAATATTCTTAACCATGGAACTTGTAGGCATGTCTACAAAACTCCAGCACACATTACAAAGATCCAAATCACACATTATCATAATAACAATCCATCAATCACACAATTGTTCACACCACAAACTGACTCTCAAAACAATCCAAACGTAAAATTGACTCGCAACTACTATCGTTCCTATTACATAAGGATTTTTCCTATTTCCTAATTAAGCTTCTCATAAATCTTGGTACGACCTAACTCCGCCCTTAATTGGTCAATCTCCTTATAAGCTTGCTCCTTAAGTTCTTTTTCCTTCAGCAACTCATCCTTCAAATCCACCTCATGGAGAGCCAATTCACGAGCTAATCCCACTGTAGCTTGTAGAGTCAAGGATGAATCATCTGCAAGCGGCACAGTCCAAACACCCTTGTCATGTAGGAAACAAGGAAAGTGCCAGAGTGCACCCTGTAATGTCTTGTCCGAGCGTAGACCATGGTAGTAAACGAACGCATTGTAGGCGACATCCTCCATGCTTGTTTCTACAGTTGCCCGGCTCACTCGGGTAATGAACTTCGACTCCACCTTAGGCTCCTTAGTGGTAGGATCCCTTTTCTTAACCCACAACTCCGTTTCCCAATAGGAATCCATCCATGGATGACTATACTCCGCACTGCGATACTCCAACGTAGCTTCCCAGTCGTAGTAGTAGTTGTCCAAGGTTCTTGTCAACATATCATAAAAGAAAGCATCAGCTTTAGGAACCATGATATGAAGCTTCGTGGTCCACCCCATAACTACATCTTCCATTGGTGTATCACCAACTCTTGATTCAGCATCAGATAGCTCTTGGTCACCATCTTCATATGGCTCCTGGGGTTTGAAACGGGCAACGTACTGTGCAGCTGACAGACGGGGATGAGGAGGCATCTACAAGATTTAGACATAGATTAGATAGAATCAATGTATTTTCGCATTAGAATAAAGTAGAGGAAGCATAAAAATTTAGTAATTAACAAGGTAAAAGGAGGAAGCATGAAATGAGTGAAGCATGGATGCTATTAACGACCATTCTAACTAGGCTTGCGTCCTACAGTCAACACGGCTCTGATACCAATCTGTCACACCCATTTTGAAGGACAAAAATAGGATGCATAAAGTACTCATGTGCGCCCCAGGACATGATCGCACACACAAGTAGACAAATTACATAGTATCATCACAGTGCTTATTACATAGCGAAGAAGAATTTAAGACATAGTCTTGAACTATAAATAATAATAACTAATAGTAGATCTCCAGCGGAAACTCCAAACACAGGGACACGGTTGACTGGTTGACACCAAGACTAGTACTCATTACGATAATCTTCCTCATAATCTTCATCTGTTATGGTGGAAATAGCAAGGGTGAGTCCATGTCAAACTCAACAAATATAACACAGGGTTCATGAGGCTCAAAAGGCTAGACACTGTTTCACTACGTTTAGCTTTTAAACCATTATATAATTAATAATTTAAGTAGCATCAAGATACTCCAATCCCTTTAATGAAACAATGATCAATTGTAATATAGATAATGAATAGCATTAACATGAGCATAATAATAATCAACAATAATTAAGCATGGTATAACAATTATGATCAACTATTCCATAAGAATCCCCAAGGCCGCTCGTATCCGTGAGCACGGCTAGTATACCAGTTTATTAAACTCTGCGCAGAGGTGTACACTTTCACTGTGAGTCATGATTTCCAAATGCGTGGGGAGATCAAACCCAAACACCGGAGAACCATATAAAGCCATTCAAAAGTTCGTCTAACAAGTTAGGGCCATTAGATTCACTCGGTAGGCAGATGTAGAACCCCCCTTCCCAGTGGCACAACAACCGCAGCCTATACACACTAGGCCAGGGGCTCGCCCTACACCCAACGTGGCAAGCCTTTCTTACGCCATTTAAGGTAACCACTAACAAGCTAGAAAAGGTCTTTTAAACAACTAAAGCCAGAGCCATATAGCCCTCACAGCTGTACTGTATATCCCAGTTATCACTTACAGATAAGTCCTTATGGAGAGAAACCAGAGCATCAAAATAATACACATGCTCTAGCCCCCTTTTAACAGTAATAAAATCATCTTAATGGTTGATTACTTAATCCATTAATCAAATTACAAGATCATTGTTCATAGTTTAAGCACTAGCAGTAGCTACCCATATGCATTCCCAAGGTTGACAAGGAATCAAGATAACAATCACTAAATTATAATCTCTAGGGTTGTCAGGGTAAGCACATGCACATGTATGATAATTTCAATGTATAGATAACAAGGATAGTCCTGTGTTATACTTGCCTTGATCAAAACTCTCTGAGTGATACCGCTGATCTGGCTCAAAGTAATACTCCTGATCGTCCAGATACTGCTCACCTTCTAAACTCGATCATCAATCAACAACACACATGCATCCAATCAAACATACACGAAGCAAACGAAGAGATATAATTAGAACAGTACACCAACAGTAGCAAAACAGTAATAAAAGTTTATAAAACTCTTCTACACGTTTCTACGATCACACAGACGCAAAGATCACCAAATTCGGAGTTAAAACGTGAAAGTTATGAATTTTCTAAGATTTTCTACAGATAAATAAATACTTAATTATAAACTTGAAAAATAAATTATCAAAATTAACTGTACAACTACACTAACATGTAGAGCTCACAAATACAAACCTAACGCAACTTGAACGGATCAAATCGGAGTTAAAACGAAGATTTTATGACCAAAACAATCCTAGTGGCGAAATTGTAAATACCTGAAAACGTATTTTTGATTTAACCGGAAGAGAATACGCTTTCAAAACGCGAAAACGTATTTTCAGCTTTACGCTATGGACGGCGGGTTAAATTCTAAAAAGCTAAGGGGCTCTTTAAGAACTTTGCCACGCGAAGAGGTAAGTTCTAATCTTGGCCGCTTATCCAAGATCGGACGGCCCACGTTTCTTCTAGAGGAGACCGGCGGCGCTTCCGCCGCCCCGCCCCAACCCCACGGCGGCGCCATGGCCGGCGGCTCGCCGGACAAGCCAAACCCGCCCTAGACTTCACCAAAAGATGCGCGGGTGGTACCAATCGAACGGGAAGCTCAATGCGATCTCACCTAGGGCTCCAAGACGGTCAATCACGGCACGGGAACGACGGGCGGCTCCAAAAGGCGGGCAGCTTAGCTCCTTCACACGGTAAGAACACAACACGGCCTTAACTTCAAAATTGATAGCACAAATTGAGTCACAACAACGTGCTAAAGCTAATAGAGCAACTTACAGCGGCTAGAACACGAAGTGGCCGACGAATTCGCCCCCACCGCGGCTTCTAGGGTTCAAAGGCGCGGCTAGGGCAACTACAACCCAAAATCCGAATAAAAAGGGTAGGACAGGTGCGGTTCTAGCTTATATAGGATAGTGACGTGATCAATTTGGAAAGGGACCCCCTTGATTCACGGATTCGGTTGCGGTTCGAAGATGGGATTCGTGACCGGCTCGGTTACGTGAGATAGGAGAAGCATCCGATAGCCGGGACCCACTTGTCAGCGGAAGAAAGGAGGGAGGGGCGCGGCTGCTGGCTCGGCCGAACTGCGCTGCTCGTCTGCTAGGCCGGCCCACACGGTCACGGCGCGGAGAAGAACTCGGGCCGTCGGGCCACCAGGCGGAAAGAAAGGCCTCAGGCCGATTCTGAGACGGTAAGTTGTTTCTTTTCTTTTTTTTTCTTTTCTTGGTTTACTTGTTTTCAAAAATATCTCAAATAAAATTTTCTAATCCAAAATAAAATAAAATAAATCCACACCACATAGGAAAATAAATGCAACAGCATGAATGCAACACCAAATATTCTTTTTAAAATTTTAATTACCCTTATCAAAATTATTTAAAATTCATTACTCCTAAAATTTGGGTGTTACAAAACTCGGCAAACCGTTCCCCGGCAACGGCGTCATAAATGCTTGTTGGTATAAATTAAATACACATAAGAAAATAACGTATCCGCAAGCGCACAGATAAAACTACTGATGTAGCACTTCACCAAGATTATCCCAGTTTTAAAATTGAACCCAAAGGAACAGTAGGTGAGGATAACTAAGTATATAAGCTTAACCCAACTTCACAACCAAGGTTAGAAAATAGGGAGTATAAAGGAGACTACTAAGGACTATCTAGTTCCAATCTCAATAAACTTTGCCTTCTATCGTTCTATCGTGGGCGATGTCTCATAAAGAACAAAATCAGAGTTTCTTCTCTACAAGCACCATTTGGCCTACCAAGTCCTATTAACGGGAGGTGGACTACGTAGGACTCAACGAAGATATAAAAGTCACCATCGTGATCTACCGCCGATCTGAAAAATAGGGGGCATTCACAAGTAACCCTATTCTAAGCACCACGCTTACACTACGAATACTACTTCAATCAAGGAGCTACCAAGAACAAAGCACTCAAAAGAGATTTGCAAACTTGAAAAATAATATAAACAAATTGCTTACTTGAATCAGAAGTCGATTACCAAAGAATCTCAGAAGCAAGCTCTAGAAGAACTTGATCCCGTAGAGTACAAGCCATAGAGAAGCACCTATAGGCCAGAACTCCTCCAAAACTCTCCTCTCTCACTCTATATCTCTATCTCTAATACAAGACTAAATTCTATGAAGGACTAATCTTCTCTTGATTGTTGGCCTAGATCCTGGTGGGGATAGGAATTAGGGTTTCTAGCTCTTCAGCTCTTAGGATCTGCCTTGGCTTTAGGGAGGGGTGCAGCCCTGTATTTATAGCCCTGAGGGTTGAATAGAAGCCCTTAGATCAATCCAACTTGAGGTACGGTGGAGATGCATCCTAGGAGGCGGTGGAGGAAGACTCTAGAAGTTCATGGGTGTTTCCCACCGTGGCAGGCCGGGCGGCCTAGGGGTGGGGCTGGCCGGCCCCACTTGGTAGGGTCTCATGCCCTACCTCGGTGTGGTGTCTTCTGGTGTCCTCTAGAACATTCCTGCATAGTAGCCATGAAATTATCCCACGATCTCTTTTGATATTTAGGTCCTCCTTGGCGGTTTTCTGTGTAAATCCCGCTAAAAACATAAATTCACCAAAACTCATGGAAACTGTCAGTTTAAACCTCCTATTCTATGATATTCATCCATTTTGATCATTTATGCAAGAAAGTTTGATGTTTCATGATATACTTTAACTACCGTCAACAGCATCCCACTGTGTCAAACCGACGCCAGATGTTCTACATGCTGGCCAACATCCACCACCAGATCACCACAAGCGAGGTGCTCCCACCGCCTGACCACTTCTAGTACTACCTATCAGACCTGCCTTTTAGGATCTAGAATGCGGTAGCGTCCTTCTAGCTGGAGCTGGAGCACCTCATCAGCTGTGAAGCGCCACAGCACACCATCCTTTTTGGCATCACGGGGCCTGACATCCCCTCATTGTGCACCTTCTTTGAGATCCTTCGGGGAATGGCCTGGAGTATGACTCCAACAACATCAACCGCTACGCGCCGCCATGTATGCGCTACCGCGCTGGCGGTGAAGTTCCCGTCGGGAAGGTGCCGGGATTCACGCGGTCGGACCAGAGCCCCCACAGCCCCGTGAGCCACCTATGAGAAGAAGGTGGCCTACACGTAGGCTCGGTAGGGGGCCACGAGGCCACTGAGGTAGAGCTCGAGCCCAAAGATGGAGGCTTGCGTGGCAGCAAACTGCGCAGTTCCTAGCAATGATGGCCAAGCCCCCTCCTAAGTCTCGTGAACTCCCCAATAGCGGGGAAAGAGGTCAAGGCGACGATGGCATTCGATTGGTTAAACTCCATGAAGGCACCCGGAGTCACCTAGCGGCTGCGGCGGCATGGCAGACCCCTCCATCTAGGCGCTTGGACCCCCAGAAGGGACCAACCCGATTGAGGAAGGCTCCAGACCTTCCTCGTGAAGCAGGACCATAGCCAAACCCATCGTTTAGGGACCCAGAGCATAAGCCAGGCCATGCCATGCCCAACCTTTGCCTTGACAAAGCACAAAGGAAGGAAATGCAAAGCTATGTCCCTTTGCCTGCTCATTTCCCATTTCTATACATTACATTTTAAGTTGAATATTGTGTTCGCTTTCTGATTGCCGCGAATCCCCCTCCTTTCGGTAAGCGCACAGCACCGTGGGGTTTGCCTCACTGGCTGCCATCTGACCTTCTAACTCTGGTCTATTTGTGCCCCCAAACTCCCCGACCTAGCACTAGCGCTTGCGCGCTGCCAAGAGGGCATGACCTCAGGCTACCTACGGCATAGTCAAGGCTCGCGAGGGAAAGTGGATCCAAATACCAATCGAAGGGAAGGTCTAGCGCACCTAGGAAGCGGTAAAAAACAAGGGCGGCAAAGAAATGACAAACATACGAACTAAATATTTACAACACAAAGAAAAAACATTAAATTGTTCTGGGGGCGACAACCCGCAACCCAACCACGGGACACATACTGGCTGATCTCTCTTATCTCACAGGGATAGGGGAGGCACTAGGCGTGCTCGTTGCTCTTCAGCGGTCTGACAAAGGGCCGTGGAGGATATCGCCTAGGGGCGCGATCGCTAGGATGGCATCGGCGGTATCCTCTAGGCGAGGCATTAGGAATGCCAAGTTGGTGGGGTCGACGCCTCTGAGGGAACTCCCCGCCACCTCATGGACATCCACCGCCCTGAGGAAGTGGAAGTGGACCACGGCTAGCGCCGAGGCCGCCCCCTGCCGGACACCATACTCCACGGCTTCACAGAAGCACTCCAGCTGTAACACCCCAGAATAAAAGACAACAATGTCTTCTGGAGAATTACCGCACTTTAGCACAAGAGAAAAACCATAACAACGGAGTACGCGGAAGCAACAATAATGGCTAAGATTAAAGTAAAGTCTTTATTATTCATCTGTCAATCATAACTCAACCAAGATAGACATGATCCATCATAATAGCATATGGGACAACCAAATAAACCATGGTTAAAATTATTATTATTACAACACATGTGTCCCAAGATATATATGACTCAAAGGTGACATGCACACGTGCTGCTACTCCCATCCCAAGCATGCATCTTCCAAGCTCAAACACCTGAGGGGGGAACAATGGGTGAGGTTTATGGAAAACCTCAGCAAGTAAACTGCGTTAACTAAGTTATTCAAATCACGATTGATTAAATATTATATTTAATTAACATAAAGGTAGATACATCAATTGCTTTAAGAAACATGAATATATTAAAAGTGCAAATGCAAATGATGCAATGCAATGCATGACTTCTCTTCTGCCCACACGTCCCAATAAGAGGGAGTGAGGGCTGCAACCACAATGCTCATCAATGTGCGTTGCTGTACCAGTACTTATCGCACCAATTTGACTACGGTTTCTTCAAATGCATATCAACGGAAGGAGTGCAAAAATGTGAATGTTGCAATGTAGCCCTTCATTTCTTATACTTCATAACTGTTACATTAAAGAGCTATACCACCATCTATGAAAATAGCATACTTCAAAGTAAATAAAACACTTCAATTCAAATTATGTGGCTATTGTGAGTGACTGAAACTTAGTGGAGGCAATTCAAACAAAACAGCTAAAGCTTGTGGACCACAGCGCCACATTTACTTGCCTTCACCGAAGATCAAAGTTAAGAGCTAAGCGCGATACGTAGGTGCGCTACCTGATCATAAGAAAAACTCAGCACCAGCAACATCATACAAACAAAACAAACAACAAATTGCACAATAAAGCGTCTGAATCCCGCCGTTTAAGCATCTACCGTCTTGCTACCGATCATGACAGTAGCACTGTTCCTTCTCTTTTTCATAGGCAAATAACCATCCATTAAAAAATTGTCAAAAACTACCAGATGAGAGAAAAATCCATTATCTACAACTTTGGTATTATAAGATTTAGCATAAAAGGTCTCGAAGATAGCATAATTATCCCCTTAATCTAACTGAACATTCTGACAGTCATATCAGGACAGCAAGATCATAAAATTCATAACTCGAGATATACTTGTCCAAAAATCATGTTATAAAACAATCTGGAAAGACTAAGAAATATTCTACAACTTTTATTTAGAACACAAGTTCAGATTCATCCACTAAGCTGACCAAAAACTCGTTAGATCTAAAACTGTTCAAAAACTCATCACAAAAAAACTGTCTAATTCAGATGACTATATCTTCCTGAATACAGAGGCTATGAGGGTGCCCTTGGCGTCAAAAGAAAGATGATGAAGTCTCCTACAACTTTGTTCACAGTGCCAAAATTAATTAAGGCAACTAAGATGCCCTAAAACAGTTATGAACAGAAACGCATAATCTGATAGGGTTTCAGGACGTGGGGAAGATTAACTTCAGGCATTACTCCCACTAAACACCTCCTAAATAGATGATTGGATCCATGGAAATTGCTACAAAGAAGGGGATTAGGATCTGAAATCTCACCTAGGTCAATCACAAAGAGCATGACAACAAGCCTCTGCCTATCCCCGTCGCTACGATGGGATCGTCGTTCCGATGGAATTTTGGAGGACAGCACGTCGATAGCGGCAGCCCTAGTTCTCCTCTTCCTCTCCTTCTCCCTTCTATTACTTTTCTCTTTCTGAGCATGGACACATAGAGGATGCGGCTCTTGGGCTAGGCTTCACAGTGGGGAAAAGAAACAGGAAAAAAACTACACTGCCGACCACAGGAAGGACAAGGAGTCAGACTCCAAATAGGTTCGGTTACCGGTTACTATAGCAGTGTAATAAAGTTTCTTTTCCTTTCCTTGTATTATCTTTCCATAGCTAAAATCCTATGATCTGAACTCCAAATAAAATGTATGAGTAGATGAATGAAAAGCAATCGACGAACTCTATGCAACGGTGTTCTCTGCTCATCCATCTAAAGAATGGATCAAATCGACAATTTTTTTGTCTCTCTCCAAAGCTAGCCATCCTTTGCTAGATAAATGACTTAATCCATTTATTAAAAAAACATATTTACCGAGCATTCTAGGGTATTACACTAGCGCATCAGGAGCCGTGCATTCACCTCCACCGCATTGTCATGCACCCCTCTAGGGAAGAGGGCACGGCAAGCGCCCAGGGTTGCCACCCAGAGCTCCCTTGACTCCGCGTTGCGAGTGTCGAGGTGAGCCTGTAGCTTTTTGGCCTCCTCCTAGAGTGCTCAAAGTTGCTTGCCCAGGCGACATGTTTCCTCCCTCGACCCTGCACCAATGAAGGTTTGAGGCATCAAAGCAATATGTGGACACGGCCCGGAGTTTGTTGACTGCGGGAAGCAAAGACGGGGAAACGGAATGACCTGCACCACTGAGCTCCTCCCTTAGGCAGGCCGCCTCTGCCTACACTACGTCAAGCACACTCTCTGCCGCTGTCGCTGCCACCCGCTCCTCTTCGGTGTTTCTCCAGGCATCCTCTAGAGCCCCAATGACGTCCTCTCACTCCTTCCACAGCGCCACGATCGCCACCATGGAGGGCATGAGTGGGGCACCACGAGAGGGCACCCCTAACGGAGGAGCATGACGGCCCGGTCTGATAGCCAACGAAGAAGGTGGCAGTAGATGAGCCCGGTGTCATGGAGGCTCGCCAGCGCTTGAGGAACCGACGTTGACAACCGACCTCCCGGGGAATCCCCTGTACACAACGTGAACACCGGTGTCAAAAGCCGCAACGTTGATAGTGGAAAACAAAAATGATCCTTACCTATCCCACCGGGTGGGGCTCCTCCGGCGCCAGCCCGTCCTCCATCTACAGGATCTCTACCTCGGTTACCTCAGAAGGCCCCCATTCCACCATGAGGATGAGGGGAAGAACAACGGTAGCAAGTGAATGCGCAAGGGCGAGCCAAAGCAGAGGCTTTCAGGAAGGGAAGGGCTTTGCTAGGTACAGAAGGTAAACCTCCATCCTCGCCTCCCTGACTCTTCTTTAGTACAGTGTGTGCGGCGGCCGCCATCCACCCACGATCCCATGCACAATCGTACGACGTGGTGGTGTTGGTATTTATTAATGCTCATAGAAAAGATCCGCAAGTGCACCGATACCACTGTAGTTTTCACCTAGAGGTTTAGGGAAACGTATGAGTGCAACTAAGTCTATGCTTAACCCATGAGAAGCATCAAGGATGGAGATGATAGGGACATAGAGAAGATAACTAAGGTCTTCTAGTTCTAACCCTCACAAGCTATGTCTAGTATTGTTCAACTAGGGACATTACTTAAGAAAAGATACCAACAGAGGATGCTTTCCTTAGCAACCAAGTCCTACTAGTCCTACAAACAGGAGGTGGACTATAGAATATTCAACGAGGTAAAGTCACCCTCACGAGCTACCACCGATCCAGAAAGTAGGGTGCATCTACAAGTAACCCGAGTCTAAGCACCCTGCCTACACTAGAGTTATACCTTAAACTATGGCCATAAGTTAAAGCACTCAAAAGAGACTCGCAAACCTAAATAAAAATATAAACAATCTTACTTACTTGAGTTAGAAGTTGATTACCAGAGTAATCTCAGAAGCAAGCTCCGGAGGAACTTGATCCCGTAGGTACAAGTCATAGAGGGAGCACTGACAGGCCGACACTTCCTCCAAACTCTTCCCTCACACTCTATCTCTCTATATCTAAAAGACTAGTTGAATCTCTAGAAGATTACATGACTAATCTTCTCTTGATGGCTATCTCTGAGAGGTAGATCCTTTCATGGGACCCCTCTCAATTGATCCTCACTGGAAAATATGAATTAGGGTTTCAGGGATGCCTTTAGCTCAGGGGGTACAGGGCTACTTATATACGCTGGTGGGATGAACCAGAGCCCTTGGATCAAACCAACTTTGATCTACGACGAAGATTGGACCTCAATGGTGGTGGGGAGCTGATGTTCGAAGCAGGCTATGAATAGGCTTTGGCCCAGGTCGGCCGACACCCTTCTGTGGCCCTTCGGCCTAAGTTTCGGTGGATCGCCTTCTAGTATTCTCTAGAATCTTCTCAAGTTGGTTCCATGGTGGAGTATGCCTTTTAGCCCGACGTCCTTGATATCTTGCCTTATTTTCTTGATAAACCCTGCAGAAACACAGATTCACCAAAACCTATGGAATTCTGTCAGTTTAATCCCTAATTTATGTTGGAGATTGATTTATGCCCTTATTCATGTTTCATTGACGGTTTATAATTGACGTTAGTAAATGTCAATAACTCCCCCAAGCATAAACTTTGCTAGTCCCTTAGCAAAGCTAAACTTAGTGATGGATCAGGAGTTGCTACAATGCTTTCACACGTCAAAACTACATGTTGGTAATTGTTAACACACACAGAATTCCGTAAGCACACGGATACCGTTATAGATTTTACCTAGGAGTATTCCAGAGTATCATATTTATCCACAAGGAAACAATGGTTAAAGAAGCTAATAATTCACCATCATGCATCTACTAACTTAATATACCAACTAGACTAAAGTAGGGGTAAATGATAAATGATAGGAGTTATGCATAATGACACACACATAGGAGAATTCCATGATAAAAGAGTAGCATAGCTAAATTGAGAGGACAGCAGGAGAGTTCAAGGTTCCTAAATACATCTCTATTACTTTGGTTCTATGATAACTGAAATATAGGTAGATATAGCAATCACACAATAACACTTTGGAGCAACAGTACCTTTCTGACTCTCGAAAAGACTGGAAAGGGGTAGTCGGGGGAAGGCTACCAAAAAGCCCTACGAACACCAATCCTAACATGTGTGGATTACAAAGGCCTGGTCAGAGCTGTCACCTCTGGGGCTACCACAACTATCTGTGGGACTGGACGCAATCTCATGTAACATATAGTTTAGACACCATGTCTACACCAACGATTACTACTCTAGTCACGTGATAACTACCGCATTCAATACAAGCAGAGATCCCATGCAAAAGTATAATAACTATACTAACCACACATATGAAGGCATAAAAGTAAATAGAGAAGATAAATATATTAAAGCATACATCTTGCAAAGGTAAGATACAAAGATATACCAGACCTCCAAAAAATTCTCCAGAACCTGAGCGTAGCCCGACTCTCCCTAACTCTCAACTAGAACTAATCTACTACATTGGAGAGTCTAGCCCTAATTCTCTAGTGTTGTGCCTTGATCTCAATGAGAGATGGCCTCCTAGAGAGTATAGGGGGCATCCTTATATAGACCGAGGTGGAGTAGAGGCCAAGTAACTGCCACGTCATCGATCCGTGTGACCTCCCTCGACCACCGTTGGATAAATCGACTTCAATTGGACGTAGATGGGACCCTAGGAGGCGTAGGAGAAACATTCCAGAAGCTCAGGGTGAGGCAGCGCAGGGGGTTGCTAGCCGACATGGGCCTTGGGCCAGCCGGCCCACTATAGTGGCCATTCAGGCCCATCTTCGGTCCGGTGTCTTCTCGTGTCCTCTGGAACCTTCTAGTGTATGTGTGGTCGTGGATTGATATCTTTTAATTCCAAACTCCAAATATAGCAAGTAATATATCTGTTTTGATTGTCTCGATGAGCCCTTCGTAATGGCACACTCTAATTTGTCATTTGAGATACTTTTATTTTATGAAAAATTGCATACCCTACAAGACAAATGAGAGCACCGAAACTCGTGGAACTTGTTAGAATCAAATCCTAGTTCTATCTATATTCCTTCATTTGTGCCATTTCTTATATTTATTTAACTATAAAATGTTGACGTTTTCCACTGTTAACAAGCTCCCCCAAGCTTACTCTTTGCTAGTCCCTTAGCAAAGCCAAACTTAGCAAACTTGGAAAAAGAACTTGAAGCTTTTGGAAATTTTGGAGTAACTCCTAAAAAGTACATATGCATTCAAACAAAAATTCTCCTCCAGATTCTGATCTGACTTTTAAACTTACCCATATTACCTTTAACTATGGAGCTTCTTAGCCTTCACTTGGGTCTTGAGCAATTGAAAGACAGAACAAAGTCAAGCGCTATGTCTCTAGCTCTTTGCTCAACCATTATTCTAAAGTTTTGCAAGTTTTCAAAATAAAACTCAGAGCTTCTATTGTATGACACTCTCAGATCTCTCAATATATGTGGCATTTGTGGATCCTTACCAAGGCATTAATAATGTTATGCCTTTCTCTTCCTAAGACTAAAGCTTATGTGGAGCTCATAGGAGTGGAGAAAACATAATAATAGTTGCAAGCATGCCTTTTCATGTATTGTAAAGTCAAACAATGGATCCAAAGAGAGTTAAGTCATACAATCAAGTCAAGATGTGCATGTGTATGGAGTATCATGGATATATGATAGGTGTATATGGTGGCTAATCCTAATTCTACTATGCTTCTTGAAATATACCTCTCTTTTGAAATTTGAAGAACACTTAAACATGGGCTATCTTATTCATCAACATTTTTTTCTTTTTAGGTAGGCATCAGAGTACCCATTGTTTTATTCTCTTGGACACTTGTCCATTTTTTCCAATACTCCTTTTTTCTTGTCTTTTCATGAATAACTTTTACATAGCCCTATGTCTCTTTCTGCAACAAAACTTTGGAGAGATATCAACACGAACTTGGAGCATTTATTGGGGCTGTCCTATAGGGTATATTTTTGGGTGTTTACTCTCAGTGTAAGAGTAAAACATTTTTAGGTGGATCTAGATGGAATGGAAAATAATTGCACCTACTCCTAGTGTAGGAATATTGCATATGTGGGTGATGTGTACGTGATCTTGATTTTAAGAGCATGACAAACCTCTCATAAGCCAATAACAAAGTTGACCAAACTCAATGCAAAGCAAGCAACATATAAGTGTGGAAGGTTTCCTATTCTAAATA
Source organism: Saccharum hybrid cultivar R570 (assembly GCA_038087645.1). Lineage (NCBI taxonomy): Eukaryota > Viridiplantae > Streptophyta > Magnoliopsida > Poales > Poaceae > Saccharum > Saccharum hybrid cultivar. The sequence continues at coordinate 8,772,171 of JAQSUU010000347.1, read as the reverse complement.
TTATATATGGCTTTGGTAGCAATGCAAGCTTTGTCATATAGGAGCTCATCATGTAAGATTTTAAGTTTTTAGAAGATAAATCTCTAGAATTCTAGTATCGCTAGGAACAAGATAAATAGCAGCTCAGACTTTCTTATATCATATCCGTCAATTACCTAGACTTAGCTCAAACATATGCTACCCACAAGTTTCAGGTTCAGAGCAAATTCTTCTATCAAACCCAATCCAAAACTCAGGAGAATTGAAGACCGAATACTAGGTACTTGAAAAGAATTACCGCAGAGCAAGCATTCATCATTTTATGACTCTTAAAAACAAAAATTATAAACACACTCTTCATTTTGTTTTCAATGTTTAAGATCACACCTTAAGATATATAACTAGCTAGATAAACTTTTATTTGGTTTTGATTTGTTATTCATCTTTTTATTTCTTTTGACTGACAGAAGCAAACTCAAATATAGTAAACTAAAAAGGGAAAGAAATAGTTAGCGAGATACACGGGGGATGCTCCTCCCCCAAGCTAAATGTTGTGGTTGGAAATGAGTAATCTTCAAAACGAGCTTGCTAGTGATGTTCCTTCTTATTCAGGCAGATTGTAGTGACTACCACTGAGTGAACTTACTCTTGATCAAAAATTCATCCTGCAAAATATACTTCAACAAGAACACCAAAAACTCAAAGCTTTGATTATAACAAGGGGTTAATGGTCAACTATTGAGAAATTTATTGTTCCTATTGCTTAAGATTGATTTCATAGTTTGAAGAATTTTTGACATGATGTTGACTTTCATGTCTTTTTGGGATTGTCTCTTTTATAATGCAAATGGAAATACATATGCATGATATTTTTATTTTTATGCCACCACAGTGAATATTCCTTCAGGGTTACCATGGGTTACTCACATGGGGCTTAAGATTTTTATGATGCAATGATGAATGTAATAAAGATTTTTATTTTCTTTTCTAATGCAATGCTAATGCAGAAAAGTAAATATGCTAAAGTGAAAATAATTAATGCAATGCAAAAAAGTAAATATGGATAACTACCAAGTTTACCTGCTAGCGAGGGTTCATTTATTTTAGTCCTTCGAACATGACTCCTTATAGTGGTTCACTCTTAAGGATAAGGATTTTGTGGTGGTGCCTCCATTAGTGGTGCTTCTAATGGTGGTGCCACCTTCTTCCCTCCTCAGAAATAGAGATCATCTTCTCTCCACACTTTACTTGAAGTGTGTTCTGCTCATAAGGACAAGCCAGAGATCAAGTGCATGTGCTTTGTTGGTGGAAAAACACCAACAGAACCAGAAAATTATTCATTCTTCTCTATCCATAGGCATGATACAATTGATTCTATGTACATGGTTCCTTTATAATATGGGTGAGAAGATCAGAAGTATAAATATAGCACTTAAGCATTTCAGACAAAAGAGTGGAGTTGCTTTAACCTATGGAAAGATTGTTCATCTTATTTAATGTATCAATGTTTACATGATTATGACTATCATCTTCCAAAGATAAGATATGCAATATTTAGCTCATTTGGTTAAGACTGAGATCAAGAGAATGGTGCTATGAACAAACTTAAAGTACAAATCATGTTGAGTTAATCAGGTTGGATCAATTAAAGTTGTAACTCTAACATGTTTGTATCTTCATTTATGTGCATACCAAGATCAAGAGGAAAATGATGACCACTTACCTTAAGATGTTACCTTCATTATGGAAGCGTAATGGCATCATGTGATGAAGGGTAGATGACTTTCGGTGATCCTTTCCTTTCTTGTATCTTGGGTTGTTCATGAGCATCTTGTCTCATATGTTGCACTTCTTTCTCACTCTTTAGACCTTCTGCTTCTCTCATTAATTATTTCTTCTTTGCAAGGGATTAGTAGACAACACATACCCGAAGGAGTATACAAATGATTCAAAGTAAGGATACTGTTATCAGGGATTTATCTATAGCCCATCATATGCTTTTATTATTCACCACTACTTCAACTTTTCAACAAGGTTAATGGCAAGGATGTGTGTAATTGTTTTGAAGAACACCTCTAACCTTGATTTATTTCTATGAAAGATCTCTTGACATTCCTAATGAATTTGAATATCTTCCTATAAGGGCTAGTCCACATATGCAACCAAATTCTATATAAGTATGTTCTGATTTAATAGTTATATTTAAGTAATGTTCCAAAGCATACTTATCATAGAACAAGGAAGATGCAAGACTAAAGGGGATTCATTCAAGTAGAAACAATGATATGTATGGTGAACTAAAGAAGCATATAATTTAGCAAGTTAAGCATGGCATAAAGGTAAAGATGACCAAGACAAATTAGCAACATGGTATAAGATGTTGAATGTATTTTAATGTTGCATAATGCTTGGATGAACTTAACTTTCCTTCTTTTGAAGTAAGTAGTGACAAACTTATCTGAATGTGGAAGTTTACCAGTTGGTGTGAGTATGTGGTCTATTGAGCAAGGCCTTTCGAGACACCATAGGTAGACCATTGATCTAGAATGTATGGTGGCATCGTCATCTTGGTCCTTGTTGCCGACATGTGAGATGGTATCTTCGAGGGTGATGAAGATAGGACATTGATTTGCTAATATGAAATGAATTGCTCCCTGCTTCTCATCAACCTCCTCATCTTGAGCCCTGGAAAGGCTCAATCCTAGGTTGTCTTCATTGTTACTCATGACCGGTTGATTCATCTGTCCACTTCTTATGAGTAAGTGCTTCTATTGTAAATCCTTCTTGTGGCACCTGTCTCATTTCCTCTTATTCATTCCATTGCTAAAGTGGTGGTTCAGCTGTTCATAGACTCATACCAAACCATGGACAGGCACAACTTATATTCATTCTTTCCTGCAAAATGTTAATGGATACATACCCGAGGGAATATATCAAATTTGAAATATAAGTTTTGTTTGTCACACCCGGCCCAATTTGGAATTTGGCCCATAGTGGCCCATGTGAATGTTATGAGATATTGTGGAGAGTTTAGTCCCACCTTGATTGTTAAGGGTGGGATAGACCAACATATAAGGCTTCTAGAGTCCATCTCACCATCCCCGGGTTAATCCTTTTACGCGAAGCGAGGACGAAAGCGTAAGTAGGATGGTGGTAGGTGTGGTTCATTATTCAGCGTGCAGAGTGGATTTGAGCCATTTGGACTCTGGGGCGTTACAAATGGTATCAGAGCCGACCTTCGTAGCCACGGACACGTGCGGGCTAGGGGCTGGACATGGGGTTCATTGCGCGTGTAGGCTCTGCGGAGTGCACGGCGTGGCACATGTGCCGGCACTGGGCGCACAGTCGCGTGTGCTAAGAGGGAACGTTCCTGGTTATCGTTTGCCTGATTGTGGGTATGTTGGGCCCGATGAGGACGTCAGGTTTTTTGAGGAGGGGTGTATGTCACACCCGGTCCAATTTGGAATTTGGCCCATAGTGGCCCATGTGAATGTTATGAGATATTGTGGAGAGTTTAGTCCTGCCTTGATTGTTTAGGGTGGGATAGACCAACATATAAGGCTTCTAGAGTCCATCTCACCATCCCCGAGTTAATCCTTTTACGTGAAGTGAGGACGAAAGCATAAGTGGGATGGTGGAAGGTGTGGTTTATTTAGCGTGCAGAGTGGATCTGAGCCGTTTGGACTCTAGGGCGTTACATTGTTGTCCATACCTTTTGCGACTTTTCCTCTATGCTAATGAAATGATGGTTTTCAGAATTACTTTAGCATAGATTTTGTCTAGCATGTGTTATGTGGTTGCTGCATTCTAACATGGTTCAAGGCAAAGATAACTAGCAACAAAAGATAAGTGAATGAACTTTGATACTCATAGTCCTTCTTTCTATGAGGAATGAGTTGGGTCCTCTTTGTGCAAAGTTATTGGAGTTCACTTGCCTTGATTCTTCTCCAACATGAAATCATCTCTTGACTTACCCAAATTGAATTTAAAATTTTCCTGCAGGGTTTAGTCTGACAAAATAACCAATATCTACTAAAGCATACTATTAGTTCAAAAATCAACCTAGACACTACGTCTAATTCGATTCAGGAGAGCATTTTAAGCTAAGCACCACGCTCAATTTAAAAGCCTTTAGAAGTACAATATAGGAGTACTTCCAAACCAAAGCATACTATAGCAAACAAAAGTAGCATGAAAACATTATAGAGATTTATTCAAATAGAGATGAAAGAGCATGATCATGGTGAGGCTTTTTTTCTTTTCAATACAAGCGACATGGATGAGTGCAAGGAACTAGACATGTTGTGGATTTGATATGAGAAAACATAAACTAAAGAGAGTAGATGCATGGATTATTCAACGTAAACATGCAGTGTAATGCAAGAATTAAAAAGGTAACTACTCATAAAGTTTAAAGTCCACGAGCAACACTATCTTACCTTTCTTGATCATACTTACCATGTCTCACATGATGGAATTTGTGAGTGATGTAGCATCTATGTTCTCATCACTTGAGATGTGATTTGAATTCTTGTGACGATGACCTTTGCTCCAATATACACATGGTTAGAATAATATATATGTATACACAAACCTGTGAGATGGCAGGGTTCTAATGTTTCTCTCATCTTTTCTTGTGGAAATTTGCCAGAAGGTCAAAACGGTGACTGTTGTCCTATCTATTCCACAACTCAACAAAACAGGAGTAATCCTACTAAAGCTAGTGGTACAATAAATTTTCAGATATCAAGATCATTATCAAAATCTTTACACCAATTGCGTCCTTGACAATGGCACCAAAAAGCTTGTTGGTAATTGTTAACGCACATAGAATTCCACAAGCGCATGGATACCGTTATAGCTTTTACCCAGGAGTATTCTAGAGTATTGTATTTATCCACAGAGAAACAATGGTTAAAGAAGCTAATAATTCACCATCATGCATCTACTAACTTAATATACCAACTAGACTAAAGTAGGGGTAAATGATAAATGATAGGAGTTATGCATAATGACACATACATAGGAGAATTCCATGATGAAAGAGTAGCATAGCTAAATTGAGAGGATAACAGGAGAGTTCAAGGTTCCTAAATACTTCTATATTACTTTGGTTCTATGATAACTGAAATATAGGTAGATATAGCAATCACACAATAACACTTTGGAGCAACAGTACCTTTCCAACTCTCAAAAAGACTGGGAATGGGTAGTCGGGGGAAGGCTGCCAAAAAGTCCTACGAACATCAATCCGAACATGGTGTGGATTACAAAGACCTGGTTAGAGCTGTCACTTCTTGGGCTACCACAACTATCTGTGGGACTGGACACAATCTCAGGTAACCTATAGTCTAGACACTAGGTCTACACCAGCGATTACTACTCTAGTCACACGTGATAACTAGCGCACTCAATACGAGTGGAGATCCCATGCAAAAGTATAACAACTATACTAACCACACATATGATGGCATAAAAGTAAATAGAGAAGATAAATATATTAAAACATAAGTATTGCAAAGGTAAGATACAAAGATATACCAGACCTCCGAAGAATTCTCCAGAACCTAAGCGTAGCCTGACTCTCCCTAACTCTCAACTAGAACTAATCTACATCATTGGAGAATCTAGCCCTAATTCTCTGGTGTTGTGCCTTGATCTCAATGGGAGATGGCCTCCTAGAGGGGGTAGGGGCGTCCTTATATAGGTCGAGGTGGAGTAGAGGCCAAGTAACTGCTACGTCATCGATCCGTATGACCTCCCTCAACCACCATTGGATAAACTGACTTCAATTAGACGTAGATGGGAGCCTAGGAGGCGTACGAGAAACATTCTAGAAGCTTGGGGCAAGGCGGCGTAGGGGGGTGCTAGCCAGCATGGGCCTTGGGCCAGCTGGGCCACTATAGTGGCGATTCGGGCCCATCTTCGGTCTGGTGTCTTCTAGTGTCCTCTTGAACCTTCTAGTGCATGCGTGGTCATAGATTGATATCTTTTTATTCTGATCTCCAAATATAGCAAGTAATATATCTATTTCGATCATCTCGATGAGCCCTTCGCAATGGTGCACTCTAATTCATCATTTGAGATACTTTTATTCTATGAAAAATTGCATATCCTACAAAACAAATGAGAGCACCAAAACTCATGGAACTTGTGAGAATCAAATCCTAGTTCTATGTGTATTCTTTCATTTGTACCATTTCTTATGTTTATTTAACTATAAAATGTTAACATTATCCACCATCAATAGTACACATGCATTCAAACAAGAATTCTCCTTCGGATTAGAATAAACTATTCTGACTTTCAAACTTACCTATATTACCTTCAACTATGGGGCTTCTTAGCCTTCACTTGGGTCTTCAGCAATTGAAAGACAAAATGGTCAAGTCAAGCACTATGTCTCAAGCTCTTTGTTCAACCATTGTTCTCGAGTTTTTATTGGTTTTCAAAATAAAACTCAGATTTCAATGTATGACACTCTCAAGTCTCTCAATACATGTGGTATTTGTGGATCCTTACCAAGGCAACAAAGATGTTATGCCTTTTTCTTCCTACTACTAAGGATTATATGGAGTTCATAGGTAGGGAGAAAGCTAGAGTAGTTCATAGGTAGGGAGAAAGCTAGAGTCCACTTGCAGTGCATATATTGTAAAGTCAAATAATGGATCCAAAGAGAGTTAAGTCATACAATCAAATCAAGATGTGCATGTGTGTGTGGATATATGGTGGATTTATGGTGGCTAATCCTAATTCTACTTTGCTCCTTAAAATATATCTCTCTTTTAAAACTTAGAAACAATTTGCAAGAAAACATGGGCTATCTTATTCATCTATCTTTTTTCTCTTTTTTAGGTGGGCATCGGAGTATCCATTGTTTTAGATATCTCGAACACTTGTCCATTTTCTCCAATACTTTTTCTTTCTTTTCATGAGTAACTTTTGCATAGCCCCATGTCTCTTGGTAACAAAACTTTGAGAGAGATAGCAACAAGAACTTGGAGCATTTATTGAGGGATATCCTATGGGGTATATATTTTTTGTGTTCACTCCTAGTGTAGTAGTGAAACATTTTTGGGTGGATCTAGGTGGAATGGCATGTTTCAGTGTAGAAGTAGTGCATATGTGGGTGGTTTGTATGTGATCTTGATTTTAAGAGCATGACAAATGTTGGTATAATTAATACACACTCTAGTTATCCGCAAGCGCACAGATAATCTACCAATGTAGCACTTCACCGAAATGACCCAGTTTTAATATTGAACCCAAAGAAACGAAATGATGTACTTTAGTCTTAAACCTAATCCCTGAGTAGCAAACAAGGATAGAGAAAATAGAAGATAAAGACGATCACTAAGGTTGTCTAGTTCTATTATTACAGTAAGTTATGTTAATTACGATTTAGCTAGGGATTACTATAGAAGAACACAAACAGAGTGTAGTCTCCTAAGTAACTAATCCTACTCAGCCTATAAACGGGAGATAGACTATAGAAGATTCGACAAGGCTATAAAAGTCACCCCTTCAGGCTACCACCGATCTGGAATATAGGGTACATCATACGAGCAATCAAGTCTAAGCACCATGCTTACACTACGATGGCTACTCTACCCCTAGAGCTACTAAGAATAAAGTACTCAAAAAGAGTCACAGACTAGAAGAATAATAATAACATTAAGACTTACTGACAAATAGAAGTTGATCACCGAAGAAATCTCAGACGCAAGCCCTTGAAGAACTTGAATCCGCAGGTACAAGGCATAGAAGAAACACCGATAGGCCGACACTCCCTCCAAATCTCTTTCCTCTCTCTCTTCTAATTATAATTCAAGACTAGATTCTAAACCTAAACTATGGGAGAACTAGTCTTCTTCTTGAAAGCTAGCTCTAGAGAGGTTTTCCTTTCGAGGGACACCTCTCTCTGATCCTATCTAAAGATAATAAATTTGGGTTTCAGGATGCTGTGCCTTGGGGGTTCTAGGGTCTGGTTATATAGTTCAGTGGGATGAACCGCGGCCCTCGGATCAAACCCATTTGAAATGACGGTCAAGATGCGACGTAGAGATGTGTTGTAACACATTGCGTGAAACAGAAGGCGGTTGGCCTTCGGGCCAGGCCGGCCAGCCTGAGGGAGGCCGGGCAGCCTCCTCTGGAGTCCTCTCAGTCCCTGTCTTAGTCCCGTGCCTTCTCATGTTTTCTGGAGTTTTCTAATGTCAGGGTCCGATCCATTTGACACGATTTGGTCTAGTTCCTTGGGCCCAACTCTTATCCAGAATTTTTGTTTTTCCTATTTAATCCCTAAAAAATCATAATTCACCAAAACTCGTGGAATTATGTTAGTTGAGTTCCTATTCTATGGTGGTGATTACATTTATACCCTTTTTCATGTTTTATTGACGGTTTATAATAGGAGTTAATTATCGTCAACAAACTCCCCCACAGTTAGGCTTTTGCTCGTCCTCGAGAAAAGGTTGGATTACTTTAAACATAACTGTAAGACAAGACATCAGCACTAAACCATTCCTAGTCATACCTGTACTACAGGATTCATGTGTCTACCATAAAACTTTGGGCAGTTGAAAAATGGAACAGCGTGAAACAGAGCCTCTTCCATCCTTCAATCCTGTCACCTGGAGTGTTTGTATATATTTTGAAAAGAAAACATAGCTTACCTTCTCCTTCTATGGTGCACTCAGATCGCTCATTGTATGTGGTATTTGTGGATCCTCTCTAAGGCATATATGATTGATGTCTTAAAAACATCCTACTTCTATGAAAGCTTATATGGAGTTGAAGGTATTTCAAGGATATGACATACTTACCATGCATATATTGTCTAGACAAAGCCGGGATCAAAGGAGAGGAATGTCATACCCTTAGATCAAGATGTGCATGTGTGTGAAAATATTTAGTGGCTAACCTATTTCTACTTTGCTCCTTGAAATAGGTATCTCTCTTTTGAGACAATGAAAAGCTTTCTTCAGGCACAAAGATCATGAGCTACCATTTTGATTTTGCATTTTTTCTTTCTCATTCTTTTCAACACTTGGACACTTGTCCATTCTCTCTTTTCTTACATAGTCTCATGTCTCTGCCTGTCATACAATAAATTTTGAGAGATTAATCGCAATCTTGAAGCATTTATTTGAAGTCCTAGCAATCTTTTTGGTCTTCTCCCAGGGTAGGAGATAGATTTTTGGGTGAAAGATATGTTTTGCTTACTCTTAGTGTAAGAGCAGCAGATATATCTAGGTGTACATGATCTTGATCTTGGGAGCATGATAATCCTCTCAACAAGGGTCATTCACAGTTTGACAAAACTCAATACAATGTAAATAGCCTATGTGCTAGTTTTCATATGTATGGCTTTGGTAGGCAATGTATCTTTACCATAAAGGAGAAGTATAGCTATCCATTTAGAATTTTTGGAAAGAAATTCTCCAAATGACAAAACATCCAGAATTTAGGTTTTCATTATTCTTCTATCTCACATTCCACAACAACTTAAGTGATAAGGGGTCCCTACTAAAAACTTCCCAATAGTAACAAGATTTCTAGGAAAAGTGTGTGTGAATCTATCTTTAAGTCATGGCAAAGCAATCTTACTTTAATCGAGACTTGCATAGGGTTTGCTTATTCAATGTATCTTCAATTTTAATTCGAAGCAGAGAGCAAAATATATGAAATAGAAAGTATGAGATATGTACTAGACCATGGACGAAAGATGGAGCAAATAGATGGCGTGTGAGACCAAGCGGCCTGGTCTTGTGGCCCATCGTGGCCCGCTTTGTCGTGTGTGATCTTGGCGTTGATTGCTTTTGTTTTTTTTTCATAATTTCACGATCGGATTTCTTCGGTGGGTTTCCCCACACTTGTTTCCTGTTTATCTTTAAGCACAACATGTGGAGACAAAACACATTTCCAAAAATAATAATGGAGAGAATGATTTGACTCTAACAAACTTTATTGATATCATTTAAGGCCCTTTATTACACATTCCAAACGAACTAACCGAATAACGAATAGACACTAACTTAGATCACAAACTTAAGACTTACTAAACAAAACACGTGTGCCTTATCAATTGACCACCACTCTCTTTCAATTCTCAAGTCTACGGGCTACGGTACATGAGATAATGTTGACATGGGACTTCAATCCCTGATGCTTAATGGTTGCTTTATCCATCCTCGCAGTCAACCTATCAATAGCCCCAGCTTGAAAAGCTAAGTCTTGTTGAATCCTAGTGATTTTCTGCTCGAGCTCTTCCATCTTCTTCTCCAAAGTAGCTACGGTGGTCTTTTGACACTTTGGCTCACTTGACTCAGAGGAGGATGAAGGTCTCTCTACGATGAGTTCATAACGGGGGAAATTGGTTCGGCTGAAAGACTTTAGAATTTGGACGAGAAGGACGCTAGAAGGGACAAGGGAGGCAATGTAAGGCGAGAGGAGTCCCCCATAGGCCAGCCAGCCTAGGGGTGGGGAAAGTCGGCCCCACTCTGTGGTGGAACGCGGTCTCTTTTTTTGTGTTGTCTTCTAACTAGCTTCTAATTCCGAAAAAACCAATTTTTAGGTGACAAAACTCATCGGAAGCGACGGAGGACTCAAATCATGGGAAAAAGGAGGAATTAGATTAGGTTCAACTCCTCGAGACTCTTATCAGGTTCTAGAAAAATCTTAAGTCGTTGACCATTTACCTTGAATAACATACCTTCATCATTTTGAAGTGTTACCGCTCCATGTGATGAAGTGCTAATCACCGTGAATGGTCCTTTCCATTTGCTTCGTAGTTTTTCATGACCGATTAGCTTTACCCTAAAATTAAAAAGTAATACCTTATCTCCTGGAGTGAAACTCTTCTTCTTGATCCTCTTATCATGCCACCTTTTAGTTCTTTCCTTGTACATCTTGGCGTTATGATAGGATTTCTCACGCCATTCATCAAGCTCTGAGAGTTGCATCTTCCTTTTTATTCCCGCTGCTTTCAGGTCCATATTCCATCTCTTGATTGCCCAATGAGCTTTGAATTCTAACTCTACCGGCAAATGACAAGTTTTCAGGTAAATGAGTTGATATGGGGACATTCCAAGTGGTGTCTTATAAGCCGTTCGATAAGCCCATAGTGCATCGAGTAGCTTGTCCTTCCACTTTGTTTCCATCTCATCAACAGTTTTCTGCAGAATGTTCTGATTTGCTTGTTCGATGTTTCTGCTTGGCCACTTGTCTGAGGGTGGTATGGAGTAGCGACATTATGATGGATCCCATGTGTTGCCAAGTACTTGCGAAAGTTCTTGTCAATAAAGTGAGTGCCTCCATAACTAAAAACCATTCTTGGGACTCCAAACCTTGGAAATATTACTTCTTTCAAACATCTTCTTAGAGTTTCTAGAATCAGCAGCTCTACATGGCATAACTTTGACCCATTTGGAAACATAGTCGACTGCTGTCACGCCCATATTTTGAATACACAAAATTCGGAGGCAAACCATATGTATAAAACATATAGAACAAATTGTAAAGGAGAAGTATCATACTCAGTGCCTTATTACAATAGCGAACCATAGTTCATTACATAGATAAAAGCATCTCAAGTCTGGTAATCTAGTAAAATAAGCATAACACTCCAAGGGCATCTCCAAGTCCACAGGATCTGGTCGACTGGTTGACAACAAACCTAGTTGTCCTCATAGTAGTCATCGTAATCATTGCCATCTGTACCCATCCGGGATTTTTATCCAATAATGAAAAATAAACAAGCATAAGTACATCTCATACTTAACAAGATAATATGGGGTTCATGAGGCTCAAAAGGTTGACACTGGATTTACTGCGGTTCACTTTTTATGTATACATATTCCTATGATTAAATAAGTTATGGTTATGATTAAGCCCCAATTCCCACAGAAATGTTATGAACAAGTAACACATCATCATTAATCATTATCATTAACATCATCAGCAAAGATTCATATATTCCATCAGTTTTCCGGGCCACCCATAACCGTGGGCACGGCTGTTATAACAGTTTGTTAAACTCTGCGCAGAGGTGTACACTTTCACTATGAGTCATGATTCCCATATGCCTGGGGCCCGTCGACCCCCTAACACTTCCAAGGTGAGTGGGCAGGGTACACTATGAAGCCTTTCAAAAGTTCGTCTAACATGTTAGGGCCGCTAGGTTTCGGTGGCAAATAGATATAGGTTCCCCCTTCCCAAATGGCACAATGACACGCAGCCTATACACATAAGGACAGGAGCCAAACTATACCCGAGTCGGCAGACCCCTCTTGCGCCCTTTCGGGTAACCTCTAACATGCTAGAAAAGGTCTTCATACTTGACTAAAGCCAGAGCCATATGGCCCTCACAGTTGTACGGTAATTCCCAGCTTTTGCCAATGAATAAGTCCTTATGGAGGGCCAAGAGCATCGTGATACACAAGCCCTCTTACCCTAAGTTCATGTTTCTCAAAATCAAGTTTTAACAAATGTTGCATATAATCATGGTTCATTGTCCATATTCATTGTATTTAAGTGGAGCGCTAGCTACTACCCATATGCAAGTGTAACCCATCGGTAACAAGGTACAAGATAATCAAAGACTAGGGTATCCTATGTTGAGCAATTTGACCCATGCAAATGTCTAATTATGTAATGAATAGGACAACAAAGAATATCCCATATTATACTTGCCTTGCTCGTAGAACTCCTACTGGTCTGGATTGTCACAGAAGAAGGTCTCGTCTCCCGCGTAGCAATTACCGACTACTCGAACCACAATCAACAACATGCATTCCAAGATCATTCATGCAAGACAAACAAGACTAGATTAGAACAGTACACCAACAGAGAGAAATAAATATAAAAGGTTTAAAACACTACTCTACGCGTTGCTACGATCACACAGATATAAAGATCACGAAAAACGGAGTTGAAACGCGAAAGTTACGTATTTACCAAGATTTTTCTATAGACAATAATTAATATAAAACTAATCCGAAATTTAAATATTGCAAATCTACTGTATAACAGTACTAACATGTAAAGCTCATGAAAACGAACCTAACGGAATTTGAACGGGTCAAATCGGAGTTAAAATGAACATTTTATGGCCAAAACAAAAGCAGTGGCAAACTTGTAAATAACTGAAAGCGTATTTCTAGGGTTTACCGAGACCAGTTACGTTTTCAAAAGAAGAAAGCGTATTCGGGAAACTACGCTTTGGACTGCGGGTCTTATTCAATAAATTCTGGGGGGCTTTTTAACAAAATTTACCCCCGAAGGGGTATCCTGCGATCTGGACCGTCGGATTAGATCCGGACGGCCCCGATCTAAAAGAGGGGGATGGGGGCGGCTGTCGACCGGCCGACAGTGGCCACGTGGTGGCGCGCCATCACCGGCGGCGACTGAGCTTGCGGGTTCAAGCAAAAACGGCCCTAGAGGCCATCATTTGCCACCGGATTTGCATGAGACGAAAGAGGAGGTCAAGGCAGTTCTCACCGAGGAGAAAGTGAAGGCGAAGGTGGACCGGGGATGGCGTGCGGGCGAGGATGGCGGCCGGCTTATCCCCTGCAAGCGTGGCGTCACCCTGTGAGTCACCCGAAGGTTCAAAAGATAAACAACCGGTGCGGGAAACTTCCGTACCACGCGAAGGCGACCGACGGCGAGCTAAAACTGTCGGTGAGGCGTCGGAAGATGAGGACCCGAGCTCGGCAATGAGCTAGGGTTTCCGGTGCGACTTCGAGCTCGAAACGGCAAGACGGAGTGAAATTGGAGTAGGGGAGGGGTGCGGCTTGCTTTATAGCCCCGCGGGACGCGTAAATCGGGAAGGAGTCGAGCTAAATCGCTCGATTACCGGCGGGGCGAGAATAAGGAAGGCGCCCGGTCATCTCGGCGGGAGGTAGGAGACGGCTGACGCCGTGGCCCCACGCGGCAGTGACGGTGAGCGGAGGGCCCCGCGTGTCAGCGGCCGAGGCGAGGGGGGGACGCGCGCGCGCTGCCAGCGGGCCGGCCCAACGAGAGGGCGCGCGGCCGGTGCTGAACGGGCCGAAAAGAGGAGGGCAGCGCCCACGCGGCCTGCGGAAGAGATAGGGGAAGAGGTGGGCCGGTTGGGCCAGCGGGCCAAAACCGGGAAGGAAGAAAAATAAAATATTGTCTTTTCTTTTATGAAATAATTTTTGTAAATTCATTTCCAAGAGATTTTGAACTCCTTTTTGAGTTGAGTAAAAACCAAACATCACATAATTAAATATGCAGCAGCATGAGTGCAACAACATGTAGCTAGCCTTAAATTTGATTTTATTTTCATAAAATTTTATTATTTCTCCTAGGTTAAATGCCCACAAATAAACATGAAATTCAAATTTCCTCTATTTTAAAATATGCAAAATTTTGGGTGTTACAACTGCCGCTAAGATGTATTCACTGTTCTTCGATTTTGGGAATGGTCCCATGTAATCAATATCCTAGCAATCAAACAGCTCGATCTAGAGGTTGTTAGTGAGAGGCACGGCATCTCTTGAATTAATGTTGTCATGCTTCTAACACGATTTGCATCCTCGGACAAAGTCCTTCGTGTCTTCATACATGGTTGGCCAAAAGAATCTACTCTACTAAATCTTTGCATGTGTTCAGAATGCCCCACAGTGTCCTCCATAGGGTGATGAGTGGCAACATTTAATGATTTTGATTCCTTCTTCAGCTAGTACACATCTTCTGAGCAACTCGTCTGAGCACACTCTAAAGAGGTATGGATCATCCCATATGTGGAGACGACTCTCATAGATGAGCTTTCTTTTATCTCCTCCTGGTGGTACATATCCTGCAACCATAAAATTGACAATATCTGCATACCAGGGGTCAGATCTGGAGATTTGGAAAAGCATATCATCCTTGAGTGAATCGTTGATAGGCAGTTCCTGTGGATTTTCAAATTGCATTCTTGACAAGTGATCAGCAACAAAATTTTCTAGTCCTTTTTTATCTTTTACTTCTAAATCAAATTCTTGGAGTAACAAAATTCATCTTATCAAATGGGGTTTAGCATCTTTCTTAGTGAGCAGGTATCTAAGTGTAGCATGATCAGTGTATACAATCACCTTAGCTCCTACTAAGTAAGATCTAAACTTATTAATAGCGAAAACAACAGCCAGGAGTTCTTTTTTAGTTGTTGCATAATTAAGTTGTGGTCCTGTCAAAGATTTGCTAGCATAAGCAATTGCATGATGCTTTTTATCCTTACATTGTCCTAGCACTGCTCCTATAGCAAAATCACTTATATCACACATGATTTCAAAAGGCAATGACCAATCAGGTGGTTGAATGATCGGTGTAGAAGTGAGTGCTTTCTTCAAAGTTTCAAAAGCTTTTAAGCATGCTTCATTAAATTTAAAGGGAACATCCTTAGCCAAAAGATTAGTAAGTGGTCTAGCAATATGTGAGAAATCTTTTATAAACAAACGATAAAAACCAGTATGGCCAAGAAAACTTCTTATCCCTTTTATATTTATAGGTGGAGGTAATCATTCAATCACTTTAATTTTAGCTCTATCTACCTCAATTCCACATTCAGACACCAAGTGTCCTAGCACTATGCCTTTTCTAACCATGAAATGATATTTTCTCAATTAAGGACTAAGTGCTTTTCTTCACATCTTTACAAAACCTTGTCTAAATTTTCAAGACAATTATCAAAAGTTTTTACATAAATAGAAAAGTCATCCATGAAAAATCCCATGATTTCTTCAATCATATCAGAAAATATAGACATCATGCATCTTTGAAAAGAAACTGGTGCGTTACATAATCCAAAAAACATTCTATGATAAGCATAAGTTCCATAAGGACATGTAAAAGTGGTTTTGCTCTAATCATCAGGATGGATCAAAATCTGGTGATATCCAGAATACCCATCAAGAAAATAGAAGAAAGAGTGATTTGCTAAGCGCTCTAACATTTCATCAATGAAAGATAGTAGAAAATGATATTTCTTTGTTGCCTTGTTAAGTTTTCTGTAATCAATACACATCCACCATCCAGTGACGGTTCTTTGTGGAATTAATTCATTCTTGTCATTTTTGACAATAGTCATGCCTTCCTTTTTAGGCACAACTTGAATAGGACTCACCCACTCACTGTGTGGCATAGGATAGATAATCTCAACGTGCAACAGTTTCAAAACCTCTTTCTTTACTACCTCTCTCATTGCACTATTAATCCTACGTTGGGGCTCCCTAGATGGTATGAAATCAGGATCTGTAGGGATGCGATGAGTGCAAAGAGCAGGGTTAATGCCCTTGAGATCTTGGAGTGAGTAGCCAAAGGCTGATCTATGCTTCTCTAAGACAGTTATCAGGCAGAAAGTTTCTTCTTGAGAAAGTTTATCACTTATGATCACAAGAGTTTCTGGATCATTATTGAGAAAAGCATAACGAAGACCAGAAGGTAGGGGTTTCAACTCAATGGAAGCTTTGGGAATTTCCTGAAATGGATCTAGAGGCTTGAGGAGAACAAAATGATCTTCTTCTTCCTCTATGAAAAATTGAGCATCTTCTTCAAGATTTGGTTTAATTAAAGCTTCAAGGGATGCTACATTAACCTCTTCCATTAGGTCTGGCTCAGGACAGGGTTCACTCTTAGTATTTAGAGAATGAGAGATGGATATAGGCAATTTAAGATTTTTCCCAAGACAAATGTTTAATTTTCCTGTTTGTCCTTCTTGAATAAGTCTTTCAATTGGTTGGCCTATCAACAGGTCGAACTCAATGATGTCAAAGATATAAAAGCTCATATACACCAGAGTTTCTTTTACCTGGATAGGTAGGACATACAATATTCATAAACTAGGAAGAATGTGTCCTGAGGGGCTTTTTAGAAGTTTTGTTGTTGGGGTTAATGTGTCACACCCTAAAATTTTTGATTTTGGGTTGTGCATAGAAAACACTAATTAAAATAAATGTTTTAATATTCGGATAAAATTTCCTAAGTTTAGTTTATGATTTCATCAATTAGTTATAAAAAAAATAATATCTTTCTTCTCCAGCACGTCTTTATCTTTTTCCGCAATCAATATTCCTTGTTTCTCAGCTCGAGTTTTCATTGGGAGTTTCCTAAAATATTTTCTCTGTAATCCAAATCACTCCTTTCAGTTTCTCGTCCATCAATCAATCTCTACAAACTTCTCGGGAATTTTTCTGACTTTTTCTGTACCTTCTTTCCACTTGTCTGTGAGCATAATCTAATTTTTAGATGCTCCAAAAATATCTTTTCATGAGCTCCAAATACTTTATTTGGGTTCCTCATGTTCCATAATGTCTCTAGAAAATTTCCATGAATTTTCGGAGCTTTCGGAGTATTTTTCGCGGCTTAGATAATAATTCTGGACTTTTCTAGAATTATTTTATCCACGAAATTAATTAATTCCGAAAATAATAAATATCTTATTTTCCACCAAAGCCTGTGTGCAATAATCCTAAATGTCCATTCATTTATTTACTAATGGGCTTTAATAATTAATTAGGCCTATTAGTAAAGATGGAGGGTGCAACGTCAATTAGCACCATATCGCTAGTTGACATGGAGGTGGAGAGTTTTTCTCCCAATATATACGCACCTACCCCATGGGCAAAGCACACCAAAAACTACCGTGGAGGAGCCCCTAGTTTGGGAAATCTCTCGGGTAGTAAATTAGAATTTTCTCCCTTCTTATCGTGTTTCCGCCGCCGCCGCTGTCGCCGCCGCTGTTTCTGCCGCCGCCGCTGTCGCCGCCGCTGTTGTCGTCCGCGGCCGCGATCTCATTGGTGCTCGGCGACGACAACCTCCTCGGCGAGATCCTCCTTCGCCAGGGTGTCCGTCCACGACCCCGCCTCGCCGTCTTTCTACTGCCATGGCGTGGAGCCGCTAGACCCTGCTCGGATGGTGGAGCACCTCAAGCAGGGGCTTGGGAAGCACAGCTAGATTAGGCATGTCCAGGAGATCCCCGGCCGCAAGGCGTCCTTTTGTCCGCTCCTGCCCCACCTCTCGCAAGCCACCAGGGACGCGCTCAGGCCATCGAAGTGACGAGGCAACCATCAGGCCTAGGCCCAGGCCATCAACTCCGCTGTTTCTGCCGCTGGCAAGAACAAGCACGTGGTGGTGTCCACATCCACGTCCGGTGGAAGTCCCTGTGCTACAACATGATCGTGTCGAAGTCCATCACGGCCGCCATCAGCTACATGGTCGTGCAGCGCTCCGGCGTCGGCAAGACCGTCCGTGACGTGTCCGTGGTCACCGGCGTTGCCGAGGCCACCATCAAGGAGGCGCACAAGGACCTCACCCCGCACGCGGACATGCTCTTCGCCTAGCAGGCGCGTGTCGTTTTGGATGCGTTTCCTGGCGATCTTGGCATGTCGGCCGACGGCCGTGTTCTTGGTTCTTGGCATCATGGCGCATGTTTTTGACATGTCCGTGTTCCTAGCAACGAGAACGTGTGCGTGAACTTGTGAATTGTTAAGTTTCTGTTGGACTTCGATTCTAAGTACCATTCATTTGTGAATCCGTGCTTTGATTCGAGTGATTCCAAATTCATGGACCGTACCGACCATCTCGGACATCTCCGGCGAATTCCGCTTCCACTCCGAGGTTCGTCTCGTCGTCCTCTTCACCGGCACATCTTTATTTTCATGAATCCATCGTTCGTTCGTCGTTCCCTAATGCATGTCTCTTTTCCGGCGAGGAGCTTCCATGGCCGACCTCTGGCGGTGCCCTTCTTCCCCACGACCAGCAGCAGCACTTCCCATGGCTGCCTTGCCCACGTCGAGATGGAGAACAAGTAAGGTAGAAGATGCCATATTTATAAGTTTGCCATTGATCGTATTATGCCTGGCGTTTAGTCGTTTTAAGTCCGATTTGAGTAGTTCTTGTCGCGTTAGATTCGTGCCGTCGAGTTCTACGCGATAGTACCAAAGTTTTTATGTCACGTGTTTTTCTATATATCGCTAAATATTATATTGATTAATATGTTTGTACTAGCTTTATGATTAAAAGCAATTTAGACTATATACCTACGGTTTCATAAATAAATATTAATTTAATTCATGTTAACATGTGTGTTTATGATTATAATTTAGCTAGTATCGATGTTTTTCATGTCACTTGACCATGAATTTATTAACTTGAATGCTAATTAGATTAATATTTATTTAATAGCTTTTCAACTAAAAGCGATATAAGTTTAGTTCCGTTTTGGTTGTGGTACAGCTATGCCGACTATAAGCTACATATTAGTAGGAACGTTTAGCCTATCCCATCTCATTGGATTTTATAAGTTAGATATTAATTTGATTTATGCTTGTGCAATTGAGTTTTTAACTAAAAGCAACTTAGCTTTATAGTTTTGGCCTTCTATAAGTAAATGCCAACATGATTATTGACCACTTAGATATGTTTATTAATTATGATTATAATTTGCCTCATTTAAACATGATTCATATAAAGCCACATCAAATGCAATTTTGTTGATGTGTATTTATTGTCTTTTAACTTATTAAAAGCAACTTAGATTTATAATCTCGACATCTTATAAATAAAATGCTAACTTGATAAATAATAACTTAAATATTTTATTTTTAATTATAACTTGCTTAAGCTAATCACGAAACATGATAAATCGATTAGTTGCCGTCACATGTTCTGTGCTTTCTAAATTTAAAATGTTTAAGTATCTTAAATAATATTAAGTGTTAACATGGTGAATATCAACGTTAATGTCTTTTCAATTATGGTTTGCTTAGTTCAACCATAAATCATAAATGTTTACATTTAGTCTTTGTCACATGTTCTACCTTTCTAAAGTATAATGCATAAATGACTTAAACACTATAAAATATATATATATAAATAAAATATTGTGTGGAAATATTTATAAAATATATAAACCATGGTTAATTTCAACTTGGTGTTGAGTCCAAATATGATTTGTCTAATCTGAACTAATTACTTTTCCATGATCTTGTTAGCTAAAATAAATAAGTATGTAGTGGTTCCTTTTATAATATAAATATTCCGATAGTCTTTTTCTTTTTAACGATAGTTCCGTTATCGACGTTTCTTGTGTTCTCGTGACCGTAGCTGATAGCTCTCTTATAGTACGTCGTTTTAACTTGTGTGGTGTATTGTTCTTAGTTTTCTATGTTTGCTTCTTGTATGTTTGCCTATGCGTGATGTTCGCTACGAGTAGAATGAAAACCCTCTGTGAGTGTTGAAGATCAAGAGGGGATGGCCAGAAGACAACTGAAGGTTCTCGGAGCAAGTTGCTTTAGGTGTAAAGCAAGTTCGAGGCAAGTATAGCATGGGATCATCCTTGTTTCCTATTCACCTTTAATACACCTAATTCATGTGCATGTGTCTACCTTGTTATACCTAAGGATATCCTAGCTTTTGTATCTTGTACCTTGACACTCATGGGAAATTGCATTGGGTAGTATTTATGCTAGTGCTCAAGATAAATAACCATGATCTGTAACTTGACTAATGCTATATGCAATAAACGTTTAAAAGATGCTTTATAGAAACATGGCTCAAGAGGGCTAGAGCATATTTGGTTGTTTTTGTGGTGCTCTAGTTTCTCTCCTTAAGGACTTATCTGTAAGCGAACATCCGGGACTTACAGTACAACTGTGAGGGCTATATGGCTCTGGCTTTAGTCAAGTATGAGGACCTTTTCTAGCTTGTTAGAGGTTACCCTTGTGGCGCAAATGGGGTAAAGCAGACTGTGGATCCCTGCGTGGTGTATCACACGGACTGACTTCTGAAACCTAGCGGCCCTAACTTGTTAGACGAACCTTTGAAAGACTTCATAGTGAACCCTGCCGACCTTCCTTGGAAGTGGGTCAAGAGATTAGCTACCTCGGGCGAAAGGGTAAATCACGACTCACAGTGAAAGTGTACAACCTCTGCAGAGTGTAAAACTGTTATAACAGCCGTGCTCACGGTCACGAGTGGCCTTGGACCCTTACAGAATAAATGATGAACACTGATGATAATGATAATACTGATGATATTGATGCTCACTAATGATTATTGTTTCTTGCTATACGTTATTCACGTTTACATGATCATGAGGTTATTTGGGCTTATGGTAACTTGTTGCTACTCAAATGCTAAAAAGATGACTCACTAAAAGCTATCGCAGTAAACCCGTGTCAAACCTTTTTGAGCTTCATGAACCCCATGATATATTTGCTGAGTTCGACATGGACTCACTCTTGCTATTTCCCCACACTCCAGTGTGTAGTAAGGTGTTGCTTAGAAGAAGAATAAAGGTGTAGTGGAGTTTCCAGAAGTCTATCAGAAGTGCTTGGCATGCGGAGCCCCCAGTCAGCCGTCCCTGAGAAGAATGGAGCCTGAAGTTTAGTCACCGTTCCGCGATACTCTGATGTAAGTGTTAATTTATAGCTATGTATACGCTATATAATAACATTGTTTCTGATACATTTTCATTCTGACATATGTGTGGACTTCCTGGGCACACATATGGCTGACCTGGTTTTTGTTCTTTAAAACCGGGTGTGACATAATGACATGTATTCTAATAAATCATGAGCAAAAGATGCAGACATGATATTAATACCCACAACTGGATTGTAAAGAGCTAAAAAGGGTCTCTATGAATTTGGCAACGAATATAAGTAGAAGGTAAATCTAAACAAATTATGTCAGTGGAAAGTTCTGATTCTTCTAACCATTCGTGGCTTATCACACACACTAGCTCTTTTGTAGTCTTTTTAAGGAAAGCTCTATTAGTAAAATCTAAAAAAAATTAGGAGTTGATGATTTTGAACTCTGAGGCTTCCTTACAGTGTGATAATTTGAGGTATTACCAAATTCAGTAAAATACGCATCCTTAAATTCAAAGATGAAGTCTGAAACTGGAGTTTCCTCCTCATCAGGAATTAAGACAGCTGAAGGTTGTGATGGATTGGGTATGATTTCATGTTCAGCTATCTAGAATTCTTCCTATTCTAAAAACTTTGGTTTAGGTTCATATGTAGGAGTGGCTTGTGAAATATTAAGGAGAAGCCCTCTCCCTTTTGCAGCAAAAATATGTAGGAATGATCCTTGTGAAGCTAAATTAAGATATTCATAAGTTTTCTATTCAGACCCATATAAAAATATTGAAGAAGAACAGGGTCTGGTACGGATAGAGCTGGACTAGAATGGTCAAGATTGTCAAAACATTCCCAGACAGCAATTAGAGACTCATCTTCTTCTTGCGTAAAAGATAAAATCTCTAAACGAAGACAAACGATCTTAGAAATAGGAAAGAAGTCTAGACAAAAGCTAGAGCAGAGGGCTTCCCAATTCCCTTCCTTACTTGGGGTGGTTCGTTTATACCAGATTTTAGCTTCCCCTCTAAAGAGAAAGGAAAAAGTTTCTATCTTAAGGTTTCATTAGACATGCCTTTAATGTGTAGGCATGCATAGGTCTGTTCGAACTCGTTTAAGTGAGTGTGAGGATTCTCGTCTTCATTGCCTAAAAAAGATTATTTCTAGACCATCTCTATCAAACATGGGTGTAGCTCATAGCCATCTGAACGGATAGGCTTAGCAGATTCTAATGATTGGGAGTCTCTACTGCCATAGGGTAATGGTATAGATAGATATGGGTGAAATTTGTAGTGTCTAGAAGAAACTCTACAAAATCCATGAGGTAAGAGAGAATGAATAGAAACAAAAGGTTAAAGTATAATACAAGATTGAGCTAGACTAAAGATGAATTTAACCTTTCCCCGGCAACGGCGCCAAAAATGCTTGTTGGTACAATTAATGCACACTCTAGTTATCCGCAACTGCATAGATAATCTACCGATATAGCACTTCACCGGAATAACCTAGTTTTAATATTGAACCCAAAGGAACGGAATGATGTACTTTAGTCTTAATCCTAATCCCTGAGTAGCAAACAAGGACAAACAAAATAGAAGATAAAGACGATCACTAAGGTTGTGTAGTTCTATTATTACAGTAAGTTATGTTAATTACGATTTAGCTAGGGATTACTATAGAATAACACAATCAGAGTGTAGTCTCCTAAGTAACTAATCCTACTCGGCCTATAAATAGGAGATAGACTATAGAAGATTCGACAAGGCTATAAAAGTCACCCCTACGAGCTACCACCGATCCGAAATATAGGGTATATTATACGAGCAATCAAGTCTAAGCACCACGCTTACACTATGATGGCTACTCTACCCCTAGAGCTACCAGAAATAAAGTACTTAAAAAGAGTCGTAGACTAGAAGAATAATAATAACATTAAGACTTACTGAAAAATAGAAGTTGATCACCGAAGAAATCTCAGACGCAAGCCCTTGAAGAACTTGAATCCGCAGGTACAAGGCATAGAAGCAGCACCATGTCACACCCTAAAATTTCTAATTTTATGTTGTGCATAGGAAACACTAAATAAAATAAATGTTTTAATATTCGGATAAAATTTCCTAAGTTTAGTTTATGATAGCATCAATTAGTTATAAAAAAATAAAAAAAATAATAAGAATCTTTAAATTTATCTAAACTAATTTGACGGGCTATTGTTTGATGTGATGTTTGCTCATTAATTCTTATGTGTTAAGAGCGAACAAAGTCTTTCAAAATGCGTTTAGTGGATCTATTTTTCTTCTCCAGCATGTCTTTTTCTTTTTCCACAATCAATATTCCTTGTTTCTCATCTTAAGTTCTCATTAGGAGTTTCCTAAAATCTTTTTTTATAACGTAAATTATTCCTTTCAGTTCCTCATGTGTCAATCAATCTCAGTGAACTCTTCGGGAATTGTTCTGGCTTTTTCTGGAGCTAGTTCGCGCTTTTCTGCGAGCGTTATCTAATTTTTAGATGCTCCATAATATCTTTTTATGAGCTCCAAATACTTTATTTTGGTTCCTTATGTTCCATAATGTCTCTTAGAATTTTCCCTAAATTTTTGGAGCTTTCGGAGTATTTTTCGTGGCTTAAATAATAATTTTAGACTTTTCTGGAATTATTTTATCCATGAAATTAATTAATTCAAAAAATAAATAAATATATCATTTTTCTCAACGCTCAAAACCTATGTGCAATAATCATAAAGGCCTATGTCTTTATTTACTAATGGGCCTTGATGTCTATTTAGGCCTATTAGTGGAGGTGGACGGTGCAACATCAATTAGTACCATATTGCTAGTTGATGTGAAGGTAGAGTGTTTTCCTCCCTATAAGTATGTACCTATCCCATGGGCAAAGCACACTAAAACTACCGTAAGAGGAGCCCCTAGTTTGGGAAATCTCTCGTGTAGTAAATTAGATATTTCTTCTTCTTGTGTCGCCCCAGGCCGAGGCCCATCAGATGGATGGAGGTAGAAGATGAAGTATTTGCGGTTCTGCCACTGGTTCGTAATATCTTTGTCGTTTATTCGTTTTGCTCCATTTCAGTTGCGTTAGTTTCGTATAGTTGCGCTCTACGTAGTAGTGCTGACGTATATCATGTCATCCAATTATGAATTTATTGATTTACGTGCAATATTTATTTAATGCATTTTTAATTAAAAGCAACCTAGTGTAGTAACTTGTTCTTGTGATTTTGCGACATGCTATCGGCGTAGACGTGTTATATGCTAGTCATATATAAATTAAATATTAATTTAATTGACATGCAATTAGTTTTATGATTAAAAACAATCTAGGTTTGTAAATCCGTTCTTATTGCGATAGTTTCGTAGCGTCACGCTCTATACAGTAGCGATAGTTTTTGTGATGTCACTCAAGTATGAATTTATCTATTTAAATGCAACTTGATTAATATTTATTTAACAGCTTTCTAACTAAAAGCAACATAGGGGTATAATTTCATTCTTATTACTTCGTGACTATGCTGGCGTAAGAGACGCATTAGCAACGTTGTTTACCATGTCATGTTATGTGTTTACAAATTAAATTATGTTTATTTGATTAATATTTATGTCATGCTCTTTTAAATTAGAAGCGACTTAGGTTCATACATAGAACATTCTTAAATAAATGTTAACTTGATTAATATTAACTTAAATGTTTCTTAATCATAATTAGTTTAGTTAAACATGAAGCATGTAGTTAATTTAACTAATATTTATCCACTGTCTTTTCAAATTAAAAGTAATTTTGGTTTATAATTTGTCTTTTATAAATAATCAAATGCTATCATGATTAATAAGAACTTAAGTGTTTCTTAAATAGAACTTGTTTAGTTTATGCAAGAAACATATAATGATTCGATTAGCTGTTATCACCTTCTTTATGCTTTCTAATTTATAAATGTTTAAATGATTTAAACACTAAATAAATATTTATAAATAAAATATGAATAAGGTTAACTCCATCTTTTATAATTTAATGTAAATTGGTTAATTCAACTTAGGACAATTCTCTAAAATGTCCATTATCTTGATATCAGTAGTAAGTGTTTATACACGTTTAATTAACGTCAGCCCACAGATCACCTTGTCTATCTATTATTTAATTGATCAAAAGTTATGCTGATGTCGTTCGTTGTCATTCATGACCATAAATCATATCATCCTAGAGCTGCTTAGGCTATCTTTTTAGTCCGTATTCATATATCTCCGTCATTGCCTTCAACTTCTGTATCTTAATCGCTTTAGCCTTGCCTGAATTAACGTAGTCTACTGTACGTATGTCGACGCTGTTTAACATGCTACATGTGTTCTAAATTTTAATTTAAACATTAATTTTAACTAATTTCTGTTTGAACTTCTTACCAAATTAGAAACAATATAGGTTTATACTCCTATGTTTATATATATAAACTTTAACATTATCTAAATTCTATCACCTTAATTCATCAACTAAAATAAATCGAACGTATAGTTTGTCTTCGCTGATTTGTTGTAAACTCCTCGATAGTTGCGTGTCCTCTTTGATGGTAGCTTTGTTATCCGTCGTTCTTGCGTTTTCGCGATCATAGCATCATGTCGTATCATTTAGTACGTTCTCTTTTAAAGTGTCTCGTTTGTTTGGTGTGTTGTTCTTAGTTGTGTTTATTGTCTGTTTGTTCTACTTGATTGCTACGAGTAGAAGAAGTTTGGTTAATTAACACTGAAGACGAGAAGCTGAGGACCGATAGTCGAAGCAAAAGGACTTGAGACTAGAAGATAGCAACTGGAGATTCTGGGCAGCTAACTTTAGGAAAAGGCAAGTATAACATGGGATTTTCTTGTTGTCCTATTCACTTTAATCACAAAAAATCATATTGCATGTGTCTATATTGAATTGTCATTAAGGATTTTCCTAGTTTTTTATCTATACCGTGTCACCTATGGGATTTTGCATTATGTAGCTTTTGCTAGTGCTGAACATAAACTATGATCTTGTAATGTGATTAATGGAATATGCAACAACACTAAAAGATGATATTTTGATTACTGTTTAAAGAGGGCTAGAGCATGATGCTATTTTTTTTTGGTGCTCTAGTTTCTCTCCACAAGGACTCATCTGTAAGCGAATATCCGGAACTTACAGTACAACTGTGAGGGCTATATGGCTCTGGTTTTAGTCAAGTATGAGGACCTTTTCTAGCTTGTTATTGGTAACCTTCATGGCGTAAGAATGGCTTGACGAATCGGATATAGTGCGGCCTCTTTCCTCATGTGTATAGGCTGTGCGTCATTGTGCCATTTAGAAGGGGGGCTCTATATCTATTTGCCGAGTAAATCTAATGGCCCTAACTTGTTAGACAAACCTTTAAAAGACTTTATAGTGAACCCTGCCGACCTTCCTTGGTAGTGGGTCAAGAGGCTGATCACCTCGGGCGAAAGGGTAAATCACGACTCACAGTGAAAGTGTACAACCTCTGCAGAGTGTGAAACTGTTATAACAGCCGTGCTCACGGTCACGTAACACCCGAAAAATTGCTTATTTGAAAATAGAGCTAAAATGATTTAATTATATATTTTTGTGCTCATGAAAACATAGAAAAATAAAAATTTTCGTTAAATTAAAATTTATCTTAGGATGTAGCAACATTGTTGTGCATACATGCTAATGCATTGTATTTTTGTATTGTTTGGTTTTGACCAAGGTACAAAATCAATTCAAACTGTTTTTATTAAAATGCGATTAGTAGGTAATTTTCCTTCTCTGCTATACCTTTATCATTTTTTTTACAATCAAATTCCTTGTTTCTCATCCGTCAATCAACCTCTGCAAACTTCTCGGGAATTTTTCTGACTTTTTCTGTAGCTTGTTTCCACTTGTCTGTGAGCATAATCTAATTTTTAGATGCTCCAAAATTACCTTTTAGTGAGCTCCAAATACTTTATTTGGGTTCCTCATGTTCCATAATGTCTCTGAAAAATTTCCCTGAAATTTCAGAGCTTTCGGAGTATTTTTCGCGGCTTAAATAATAATTCTGGACTTTTTTGGAATTATTTTATCCATGAAAATAATTAATTCCGAAAATAATAAATCTCTCATTTTTTTCCAACGCTCAAAGCCCATGTGCAATAATCCTAATAAATCTCAAAGGCCCATACATTTATTTATTAATGGGCTTAAATGATTACTTAGGCCTATTAGCGAAGGTGGATGGTATAACGTCAATTAGCACCATATCGCTAGTTAACATGGAGGTGGAGAGTTTGCCTCCCTATATATACGTACCTACCCCATGGGCAAAGCACACCAACACTACCGTAAGAGGAGCCCCTAGTTGAGAAATCTCTCGTGTAGTAAATTATATTTTCTCCTCCTTCTCTTGCCACCGTCCGACGAAGCCACCAGGCTGCTTGCTCGTGAGCATACGTTCTACTCCAAGAAAAAGAAGAGGTATTTACTTGAATTCCACTGTCTAGATCACATTAAAAACCAGATTTTGATTTATTTTCGAAATTAAAATTCTAGGTATTTACAAAACTGCCACTATCTTGTTTAGGCCATATCATCTACGTTTTAACTCCGATTTGACCCGTTCAAATTGTGTTAGGTTCGTATTTGCGAGCTCTGCATGTTGGTAGTACTGTACAGTAGGTTTGGAAATTTTAATTTTCAAGTTTATATTAAAGTAATTATTTATCTATAGAAAATCTTAAAAAATTCATAACTTTCACGTTTTAAATCCGAATTTCGTGATCTTTACGTCTGTGTGATCGTAGTAACATGTAGAAGAGTTTTACAAACTTTTCATACTATTAGTGCTACTGTTGATTAGGTTTTCTACCTTTAAGATTCGATGTTAGATTTAATCTATTATTTTACGAAAGAAATCTCATTTAATTCATAACTTATTTGTTTTAATTCCAAATTAGTCCGTTCAAATTACAATAGATTTATAACAACATGAACTACGTATTAGTATTAATGTTTTCTTTATCAAAATCTCTAGAATTTCATAGTTTAGATCTAACTTGATTAATAACTGTGCAACTAGATTTATAAATAAAATATTATTGATTTCTCCTTTAGTTTTCTAAATTTAAATGTAATTTAGCCTAAGTCACTTTTGAATATCTATAAAAAGTATTTTATCCTATATATATGATTTTATATAGTTAAAACAAATGAGACCTATAATTTTCCGTTTTATACAACAAAATCTATCGGTGTATGTATTTCTTACACCGTAGCTCCGATTAGCGTGTTTTCCGCGTTTATGTGTTCGTTGCAACGCGTAGGTTAGTTTAGAAATTTCTTTAATTGTTTGGTGTACTATTCTAATTATTATTCATTTTTTGCTTCGTATGATTGCTCGATGCATGTGTGGTGATTTATTGATCAAGTCCAGTCGGTGAGATTTACGTGGAGATTCAAGAAGCTATTAATTGAAGATTTGGATCAGAGAAATGATCTCAATTTAAGGCAAGTATAGCATGGGATCATCCTTATTTTCTATTCACTTTTAATACACTTAATTCATGTGCATGTGTCTACCTTATTACCCCTAAGGATATCCTAGCTTTTGTATCTTGTACCTTGACACCGGTGGAACATTGCATTGGGTAGTATTTATGCTAGTGCTCAAGATAAATAACCATGATCTGTAACTTGACTAATGTTATATGCAATAAACGTTTAAAAGATGCTTTATAGAAACATGGCTCAAGAGGGCTAGAGCATATTTGGTTGTTTTTATGGTGCTCTAGTTTCTCTCCTTAAGGACTTATCTGTAAGCGAACATCCGGGACTTACAGTACAACTGTGAGGGCTACATGGCTCTGGCGTTAGTCATATAGAAGGACCTTTTCTAGCTTGTTACATGTTACCCTTGTGGCGCAAATGGGGAAAAGCAGACTGTGGATCCCTGCGTGGTTGTATCACACAGACTGACTGATGAAACCTAGCGGCCCTAACTTGTTAGACGAACCTTTGAAAGACTTCATAGTGAACCCTGCTGACCTTCCTTGGAAGTGGGTCAAGAGATTAGCTACCTCGGGCGAAAGGGTAAATCACGACTCACAGTGAAAGTGTACAACCTCTGCAGAGTGTAAAACTGTTATAACAGCCGTGCTCACGGTCATGAGTGGCCTTGGACCCTTACAGAATAAATGATGAACACTGATGATAATGATAACACTGATGATATTGATGTTCACTAATGATTATTGTTTCTTGCTATACATTATTCTCGTTTACATGATCATGAGGTTATTTGGCTTATGGTAAACTTGTTTTTACTCAAATGCTCAAAGATGACTCACTAAAAGCTATCGTAGTAAAACCAGTGTCAGCCTTTTTGAGCTTCATGAACCCCATGTTATATTTGCTGAGTTCGACATGGACTCACTCTTGCTATTTCCCACACCGCAAGATAGTCTCTGGAGTTTTTAGGTTTGTGATCAACTAGTCAGTTTTTTCCTGGAGTGAAGTCTACACCCGGTGTTCGGAGTTGTCTTTTCGCTGTGTTGCTCTCTAAGGTTATATCTTATACTATTGCATTATGTTTATTAAGCATTTGTCTCTTGATATTACACTTATCTGTGGCTATATGTGAGATTTGACTTCTTTATTTCACATATAGTGTATGTCTGGTTTTGTCCTTAAAACCGGGTGTGACAGAGTGGTATCAGAGCAATGCTGACTGTAGGACGCAAGCCTAGTAGAAACTGATCGTTATAAGATCTAAGAGTTGCCACTAAAATCCTTGTTCTATAGACCTTGGTATTTTTTTCTATACTATATCCTTACCTTGTTATTCATCTCCACCTTGTTGCTTATATAAAAAAATCTTATGCTCGTCCTTTTCCTTGGTTTGATATTCTTTTAGAATCTCATCTTACTACCTTCTTGCATAATCAGAAGAAGAGCTTTAGGAATCTTTACCTTTAATATAAAGAAAACGATAGCATTGCAAGTTGAGTCAATGTTGAGTTGTGCTCCTATATTGCCTTGTTGGATTGTCATTATGCCTATGTTTGTTTTGGATCTTTGTAATGATTGCAATGAATTTGTGGATCCCACAATTTCATTTAGATATAGGCTTAAGACATAAGGATTAATGAATAGATAGTAGGGGTGGTTTTTCTCATCTCTGCAGTTTACTGTTTTTCACAATGGTCTGTGTTCATCATGAGACATCTCCAAGTCTAGAAGTCCAAAGATCATGAGAATTTTGTAAGAACAACTATGCTTCTTTGTATTTCATTTGCCGCCGGAATCACCCTGATAGCTATTATGGTTTGGAAGTTATGAAAATCACAAGATGATGCAACTGCGCTGCCTAAACCCTGGAATAGTTTCTGTTGGGAACTGTGTTCGACTACCTTAACTACAGAATATGGGAAAGTGTTCTATACAAAAGTTGCGGAGGATTTCATAAGCTTTTCAACCATGTAAGGCGTGTCATCATATGAATTTTGGAACTCAAGATATAACTGTTGTAAGATGCCGCATCTGCGCTGCCAGACTTTCTGGACAGATTTCATGTCTCACTCTGAAACCATATTTTAAAATCGGAATCTGGGGAGGTGATCAATAACAAAGTTGTAGAGGATTTGATAAGATTTCCAACGGTATAAGATACAATTTAATTAGATTAAAATAACATGAGTTATGACAGTTTTTTTGCACTTCTGTTTATCTACTCGCGAGGAATTTCAGATCACTTGTTCCTGCTTATATACATGAGTATCCTTGGGATATCAGAAGGTCTTTACGATAGTACAAACTCACTCAAAAGAAAAAGGCAAGCTACTTTTTGTTCTCCCTACTGTATCTTTTCTTAAGGGGGGTAGCCGAGTTAAAGAAGTTGCAAGTTGAAGGATTCCAACATTCCAGTGCTTCACTTGGAAGAATCGGTTATGCTCACGATGGAGAAGTCACTATCGAGTATGGACATCTTTTCTCAGGGTTGATGAATGGTTGGATCGTTTACATGGAGCTCGGGTAATTGTCAAGATGGGTCTTGGTCTTCGCTCTGATCTATCATCAATTGGGAGTCCAATCTTACTCAAGATAAGTTGGCATCGATATTGGACATCTACAATTGATTCCACGAAGGTTCAGAGGATGTCGACATTATGACTAGTTTAGCAAGTGAGCTATGAGGGAAGGAAGTCCTCTATTTGGATAATTATCTCTAGTGGTGAAGAAGAGCTCAAGAAAGTTGGTGATGGGGAATTCACCTAGGGATGTAAGAGTGACTCAGAGTTTCTTTTAAAAATGATGACATTTAGTTAGAAGTTGAAGGAAGGTTTATCCAAGACTCTCAAGATATTGCTAATAGAGAAGATATTAAGTATCTTTGGACTCGTAAACCTCAGAAAAATTATAAAGGCATTGAAGAAGTAAAACTTATGAGTTAGATCTGCCAGATCAAGACAAGAGTGTCCCATCTATCGTGATGCACCATGTCAAGGTGAGGGATGTGTCCTTATGCAAGAAGGAAAATGTGATGGCTTGAGCATTAGGGATGCATGGGAAACATGAGTTGAACTACTTGACACAAGGAAGTGGAGATATCAGTTTATGCTCTGAAGGTTTTAGAGATATTATCCTATTGGACACAAGTGTGGTATTTACATGGTTTATAAGAGTGACACCTACATGGATTGTAAGAATATAAAGGACATCATCACTAGGTTGGGGTTGAGCTAGTGACATTGTTAATGGAACGAAATTGATTATATATGACTTCAAAAAGTGCTATCACTGGGAGGAGCAAAAGTCGTTGCCGATGTCTTTAGCAAAGGAGAGTTTTGCTAAGAAGATTCAGATGACGCCATGGACTAAGAATTATGTTTAGGAGTTGAGCAACCCAACCTAAGCATATAGTCATTAATGTTATGAAGTCAGTGGTAATGCCTACATTGGAATAAGAGATTCACAAAGGTCTTTGGAAGACAAGAATAAAAAGGAGATAGTTATGACTATCATGGATGGAAAGGTACCAGGTTTTTAAATGGACAAACAAGGAACATTATGGTTTGGAAAGGTAAGTGGCTTAATGGTTGGTGTTACCTTAGACTTTGTTGGCATACCTAATGTGTTCCAAATGCTATAGTTGGAGCAGCGATTGTGTTTACTTAAGGAGCAGACATCTCTGGACAATTCAAGGGTAAAGAAGAATCCTACCTATACAAAGTTCCCATGGAAGTGTTTGAAGTAGATACCCGGAGTAAGGTTATGAAGGTATGAAAAAGGAGCTACTCAAGCAAGAGAAGATCTAAAGGCAAAGTATCCATCACTCTTTGATCACCATCTTCCAAATCTCGAGGACGAGATTCATCTTAAGGGGGTAGAATTGTAACACCCGAAAAATTGCTTATTTGGAAATAGAGCTAAAATGATTTCATTATGTATTTTTGTCCTCATGAAAACATAGGAAAATAAAAATTTTCGTTAAATTAAAATTCATCTTAGGATGTAGCAACATTGTTGTGTATACATGCTAATGCATTGTGTTTTTGCATTGTTTGGTTTTGACCAAGGTACAAAATCAATTCAAACTGTTTTTATTAAAATGCATTTAGTGGGTAATTTTCCTTCTCTACTATACCTTTATCATTTTTCTACAATCAAATTCCTTGTTTCTCATCCGTCAATCAATCTCTACAAATTTTTCGGGAATTTTTCCGACTTTTTCTGTAGCTTGTTTCCACTTGTCTGTGAGCATAATCTAATTTTTAGATGCTCTAAAATTACCTTTTAGTGAGCTCCAAATACTTTATTTTGGTTCCTCATATTCCATAATATCTCTGGAAAATTTTCCTGAATTTTCGGAGCTTTCGGAGTATTTTTCGCGGCTTAAATAATAATTCTGGACTTTTTTGGAATTATTTTATCCATGAAAATAATTAATTCCGAAAATAATAAATCTCTCATTTTTTTTACAACGCTTAAAGGCCATGTGCAATAATCCTAATAAATCTCAAAGGCCCATACATTTATTTACTAATGGGCTTAAATGATTACTTAGGCCTATTAGCGGAGGTGAATGGTGCAATGTCAATTAGCACCATATCGCTAGTTGACATGGAGGTGGAGAGTTTGCCTCCCTATATATACGTACCTACTCCATGGGCAAAGCACACCAAAACTACCGTAAGAGGAGCCCCTAGTTAGGAAATCTCTCGTGTAGTAAATTATATTTTCTCCTCCTTCTCTTGCCGTCGTCCGACGAAGCCACCAGGCTGCTTGCTCGTGAGCATACGTTCTACTCCAAGAAGAAGAAGAGGTATTTACTTGAATTCCACTGTCTAGATCACATTAAAAACCAGATTTTGATTTATTTTCGAAATTAAAATTCTAGGTATTTACAAAACTGCCACTATCTTGTTTAGGCCATATCTTCTACGTTTTAACTCCGATTTGACCCGTTTAAATTGCGTTAGGTTCGTATTTGCGAGCTCTACATGTTGATAGTACTGTACAGTAGGTTTGGAAATTTTAATTTTTGAGTTTATATTAAAGTAATTATTTATCTATAGGAAATCTTAAAAAATTCATAACTTTCACGTTTTAAATCCGAATTTCGTGATCTTTACGTCTGTGTGATCGTAGTAACGTGTAGAAGAGTTTTACAAACTTTTTATACTGTTAGTGCTACTGTTGGTTAGGTTTTCTACCTTTAAGATTCGATGTTAGATTTAATCTATTATTTTACTAAAGAAATCTCGTTTAATTCATAACTTATTTGTTTTAATTCCGAATTAGTCCGTTCAAATTGCAATGGATTTATAACAACATGAACTACGTATTAGTATTAATGTTTTCTTTATCAAAATCTCTAGAATTTTATAGTTTAGATCTAACTTGATTAATAACTGTGCAACTAGATTTATAAATAAAATATTATTGATTTCTCCTTTAGTTTTCTAAATTTAAATGTAATTTAGCCTAAGTCACTTTTGAATATCTATAAAAAGTATTTTATCCTATATATATGATTTTATATAGTTAAAACAAATGAGACCTATAATTTTCTGTTTTATACAACAAAATCTTTCGGTGTATGTATTTCTTTCACCGTAGCTCCGATTAGCATGTTTTTCGCATTTATGTGTTCGTAGCAATGCGTAGGTTAGTTTACAAATTTCTTTAATTGTTTGGTGTACTATTCTAATTATTATTCATTGTTTGCTTTGTATGATTGCTCGATGCATGTGTGGTGATTTATTGATCAAGTCCAGTCGGTGAGATTTACGTGGAGATTCAAGAAGCTATTAATTGAAGATTTGGATCAGTGAAAGGATCTCAATTTAAGGCAAGTATAGCATGGGATCATCCTTGTTTCCTATTCACTTTTAATACACTTAATTCATGTGCATGTGTCTACCTTGTTACCCCTAAGGATATCCTGGCTTTTGTATCTTGTACCTTGACACCGGTGGAACATTGCATTGGGTAGTATTTATGCTAGTGCTCAAGATAAATAACCATGATCTGTAACTTGACTAATGTTATATGCAATAAACGTTTAAAAGATGCTTTATAGAAACATGGCTCAAGAGGGCTAGAGCATATTTGGTTGTTTTTATGGTGCTCTAGTTTCTCTCCTTAAGGACTTTTCTGTAAGCGAACATCCGGGACTTACAGTACAACTATGAGGGCTATATGGCTCTGGCTTTAGTCATATAGAAGGACCTTTTCTAGCTTGTTAGAGGTTACCCTTGTGGCGCAAATAGGGAAAAGCAGACTGTGGATCCCTGCATGGTTGTATCACACAGACTGACTCATGAAACCTAGCGGCCCTAACTTGTTAGACGAACCTTTGAAAGACTTCATAGGGAACCCTGCCGACCTTTCTTGGAAGTGGGTCAAGAGATTAGCTACCTCAGGCGAAAGGGTAAATCACGACTCACAGTGAAAGTGTACAACCTCTACAGAGTGTAAAACTGTTATAACAGTCGTGCTCACGGTCACGAGTGGCCTTGGACCCTTACAGAATAAATGATGAACACTGATGATAATGATAACACTGATGATATTGATGTTCACTAATGATTACTGTTTCTTGCTATACATTATTCTCGTTTACATGATCATGAGGTTATTTGGCTTATGGTAAACTTGTTTTTACTCAAATGCTCAAAGATGACTCACTAAAAGCTATCGCAGTAAACCAGTGTCAGCCTTTTTGAGCTTCATGAACCCCATGTTATATTTGCTGAGTTTGACATGGACTCACTCTTGCTATTTCCCACACCTCAGGATAGTCTCTGGTGTTTTTAGGTTTGTGATCAACCAGTCAGTTTGTTCCTAGAGTGAAGTCTACACCCAGTGTTCGGAGTTGTCTTTTCCGCTGTGTTGCTCTCTAAGGTTATATCATATAATATTGAATTATGTTTATTAAGCATTTGTCTCTTGATATTACACTTATCTGTGGCTATTTGTGAGATTTGACTTCTTTATTTCACATATAGTGTATGTCTGGTTTTGTCCTTAAAACCGGGTGTGACACACGAGTGGGCTTGGACCCTTACGGAATAGATGATCACTAATGACTATAAATGTGTTTTTGCTATTCATTATTTATCTTTACATTAATCATATGTTTATTGTGGGATAAATGAAAACCTGATGCTACTCATATGATAAAATTGTGATAATTAAAAGCTAAATGCAGTAAACCAGTGTCTATCTTTTTGAGCCTCATGAACCCCGTGTTATATTTGTTGAGTACGACATGTGGTCACCCTTGCTATTTCCCTACACTCCAGTGTGTAGTGAGGTGCTGCTTAGAAGAAGGATGAAAGTGTAGTGGAGTTTCCCGAAGTCTTTTCGAAGTGCTTGGCATACGGAGCCCCCAGTCAGTCGTCCCTGAGAAGAATGGAGCCCGAGCAGAAGCTTAGCCACCGTTCTGCGATACTCTGATAGTTGTAAGTGTTAATAGAGTAAGTATTCCGCTTTATATAAACATTGTTTTGATATCTCTATTCTGTTGTTGTATGTGTGGACTTCCTAGGCACACATATAACGAGTGCTTGATCTTCTTTGGAAAACCAGGCGTGACACACCGACAGGCCGGTACTCCCTCCAAATCTCTTTCCTCTCTCTCTCTTCTAATTCTAATTCAAGACTAGATTCTAAACCTAAACTAGAGAAGAACTTGTCTTCTTCTTGAAAGCTGGCTCTAGAAAGGTTTTCCTTTCGAGGGACACCTCTCTCTGATCCTATCTATAGATAATGAATTAGGGTTTTAGGATGCTCTGCCTTTGGGGTTTGGTTATATAGTCCGGTGGGATGAACCGCGGCCCTCGGATCAAACCGACTTGAAATGACGGTCAAAATGCGACGTAGAGATGTGTTGTAACGCATTGCGTGAAAGAGAAGGCGGTTGACCTCTAGGCCAGGCCTGCCAGCCTGAGGGGGGGCCGTGCGGCCTCCTCCGGAGTCCTCTCGGTTCCTGTCTCGGTCTCATGCCTTCTCATGTCTTCTAGAGTCTTCTAGTGTCGGGATCCAATCCGTTTGACACAATTTAGTCTGGTTCCTTAGGCCCAACTCTTATCCAGAATTCCTATTTTTCTAGTTTAATCCCTAAAAAATCATAATTTACTAAAACTCATGGAATTATGTTAGTTGAGTCCCTATTCTATAGTGGTGATTACATTTATATCATTTTTCATGTTTTATTGACGGTTTATAATAGAAGTTAATTACCGTCAACAACAAATCTCTCATAAGGCATCAACAAAGCTTAACAAAACTCAATGCAAAAGCAAGTAGCATATATGTGAAAGTTTTCCTAGCCCAAATAACATATATAGCTCTGGTGGGAATTCAAGCTTTGTCATACAGGAACTCATCATGTAATATTTTTATGTTTTCAAAAAGTAAATCTTCAGAACGCTACTGTCACTTGGAATAAGATAAATAGCAGCTCAGACCTTCTCATATCAAATCCGTTAATTATCTAGACTTAGATCAAGCATTCGCTACCCACGAGTTTCAAGTTTAGAGTAAATCCTTATATCAAAACAACTTTATCCAAAACTCGAGAGAATTTAAGGTTGAAAACTAGGCACTTGAGAGGAATTACGACAGAGCAACTACCATCATTTCCATTTATGAGATTAGTCTGAGTCCTCTTATTTATTCAACTCCTCAAAACAAATTAAGCAGACTAGACACACTTTTTATTCAATTTGTAGAGTTTTAAGATCACACCTTACTAATATATATAACTAGCTAAGATAAACTTTTTTTGTTTTGTTTGTTATGCATCTTTTTATTTCATTAGCAAATATATAGCAAAATAAAACTGAAAAAAAAGGAATACTTAGCTAGATACACGGGGGATGCTCCTCCCCCAAGCTGGATGTTGCCGTGGTCCTTTGATCTTGCAGTGTAGCATACTAGCATCGGAGATGCACTTCCTCTATCAGAGCATTGATTAATGTTGATGACTGTTGAGACAGTGCTCCAACAGTATATAGAACATCCAATTGCTTGTCAGCTCTTCTTGATCCTTCAAATCCTGTGAAACTCAAAATAGACAACAAAACTTGTGGAATAGATTAAGTGTTAGTGGTTGTCCACTTAATTCTCAGTTGTCTAGAGCTTTTGAGATTG
This sequence comes from Saccharum hybrid cultivar R570, assembly GCA_038087645.1. Classification (NCBI taxonomy): domain Eukaryota; kingdom Viridiplantae; phylum Streptophyta; class Magnoliopsida; order Poales; family Poaceae; genus Saccharum; species Saccharum hybrid cultivar. The sequence continues at coordinate 8,734,182 of JAQSUU010000347.1, read as the reverse complement.
TTTCTTATTTTTCTTCTCGGTAGACTACCTGCAAGATCTTTTTCTCAATGTTTTTGTATTTTTATACTTTCTATGATGCAAGAAAAATGTAACAAGATGAATGCATATTTATTTTTATGTTTATGCCACCATAATGAATATTCCTGCAGGTTTTTACACACCACAAAATTGTTCACATGGGGCTTAGGATTTATGATGTAGTGCAACAAGTAAATATATTTTTTCTAATGTAATGCTAATGCAAAAAAGTAAATATGTTAAAGAAAAAATAATTCATGCAATGTGAAAGAGTAAATATGGATAACTGCCGATTTTATCTCCCGGCGAGGGTTCGTATTTTAAGCTCTCCAAATAGGACTTTCCATGTTCATTCCTTAGGTGCATCATTTGATCCCAAAGGTGGAGACCTTAACAACTGCATCTCTTGAGATGGTGATTATGAGGATGGCGTCACCCATGTTTTTTGCTCGTCCAATAATTTGAAGTGAAGCATTAATAGTGAAAGCAGGCAGCATCTTGCTTAGTGTGCGTGTTCACGGGTTCGGAACGTTCACATGTAGAATCTTGGGAAATTGACAAACTTCTCCACATCTTGTTCGAGGTGTGTTCTGCTTGCAAAGACAAGGTAGAGATCAAGTACACAGGCTCTGTTGGTGGGAAAACACTAACATAACCAAAATTTTATTTACTCTTCTCTAACCTTGAGCACATGGAGCAAGATAATGTTAATGTGTAACACCCTAAAATTCGCTTCTTTGGAATAAAGCTAAAATGATTTAATTTTGCATTTTTGTGCTGCTGAAAACATATGGAACTAATAAATTTTCATTAAATTAAAATTTGTCTTAAGATAGAAACATATTTGTTGCATTCATGCTGGTCGCACCTTGTGTTTCTATGTGCAAAATATTTTTAAGATACGTTTAGGAGACGAAAATCTATCTCTAGGAATTTTCCATTTTATTTCTATAATTTAATTCCTACCTCCTTGACCTTAATATTTATGTTCCAAGTTCCCAACAATCTTTTTATGAGCTCCAAATACTTTATTTGGGTTCCTCACGTTCCAAAATGTCTCTGAGTGTTATCTCCAAATTTTCGGAGCTTTCGGAGTATTTTTCGTAACTTAAATAATAATTCTAGACTTTTCTAGAATTATTTTATCCATGAAATTAATTAATTCCGAAAATAAATAAATTTCTTATTTTTCTCAACGCTCAAAGCCTATGTGCAATAATCATAAAGGCCTATGTCTTTATTTACTAATGGGCCTTAATGTCTATTTAGACCTATTAATGGAAGTGGACAGTGCAACATCAATTAGTACCATATTGCTAGTTGATGTGAAGGTGTTGAGTTTTCCTCCCTATATGCATGAACTCCGAGCAAAGCATACCATAGCTACCATAGCAGAGGCCGTGGTTTGGGAATCTATGATTAGAATTAGATTTTTCCTCCTTTCATACAATAGTTCAACATCGCTCGAGTTGCTCGGCAGCCATGACATGCCGTGCGTGGTGTGCCCTAGCTCAGCATCAGCCATCGACCGCAGCCGGCCGTGCATATGTGCCATCCATGGACCTCGCCTCTTAACCTTCCGGAGCACCGCCATCATGGGGAGATCCATGCATTCCCATCAATTTCATCTCTGGCGCAGTGCATGCAGACCATGCATCGTTTTGGTACGTTGCTGTGCCTGGCCTGTCTCTACCATCTGTTATTGCCTGTGCCGAGCAGAAGCATGCAAGCTGCGTCATGATGCCTGGGGAGCCATGTACGGTACGTGCACCAACAGCACATATCCATCCTTCACGTTTTGCATATAGTCCATCGTATCTACTATATAGTCCTTTTGTTCAAATGATTAGCTGTCGGCGTACGTGTCCACTGGCCAAGCCCCGCAGTCCACCGGAACCCTTTGCTCATTGTTGCCATCATCATCTCATCGGCACCAGAGTTCGTTCTGACGTGAAGTCCGGAGTCCGGCCGCCGGCGTCAAAGATGTGGGTCAGTTTCGTCTCGCCAGCTACATCCGATGGGGACACATCTAGCCGTTCCGGCCCTGTTCCATGGCCCTGCGCCCCTCATCTTGGCCACCTCGGTCGTCGCCCGTGCGCCGTACTGAGCACTGCTGTGATCGCCGTCGACAACTTCTTGAGGACCCGGCCGCTGGTTCTATCGTACTCTCAACAGCACGGTTCTGCTGATGGTCAGCACGTCATCCGTATCAAGCTCATGCCACAACAGATATCCTTATTTGTTTACCAGGCCGATTCATTGTCGTAGCTAGCCCAAGCCAACACACGGCAATTGTGGTGGTCTTCTTACCTCGCTCTACCATACCGAAGCAAGGCAACTCACACACGTGCACTTGTCCAAATTCACAACTTATATATTCTAGCTCTGTTTCAACTCATTTTGTTGCGTTAGTTTCATATTGCTGTGATCTACGGCCTAGCAGTGACGCTTTATCATCCTACATGCTTATTTGTTTAAAATTAAATATTAATTAATATGTATGAGACTCGTTTTCTAATCTAAAAACAATACAGGTGTTATATATACTTCGGTATTTGATATATAAATGTTAAATATAATTAATTACTAACATGATCGTGCTTCTAAATTATAAATTGCTTAACTTGAACATGCGTCATACATAATTCCAATAGATGTTCCCACACGTTACTTCTTTTATGTAAAATTAGAGTTTAATTTGCTTAATTTATTTATACGGCAACATTTATGAATAAAATATGAATAGGTTTAACTTGGTTTTTGAAGTAAAAATATAAATTGACTAATCTAAATTAATGTCATTCATATTATTTTCTAATTAACATAAATCGAGCTCATAGTTGTTTCTTTTACGATATAAATCTTTTGGTAGTCGTTTCTTTTTTACCGTAGCTCCGATTAGAGTGCTTTTCGCGTCTGTGTGTTCGCAGCAAAAATACATTAGTTTTCAAATGTTTTTATTGCTTGGTGTACTGTTCTAATTTAGTTATATTGTTTGCCTCATGTATGAATGCATGGATGCTTGTGTGGTGCTTTATAATCATGTCTAGTCGGTGAGCTTCACGTGGTGATCAAGAAGGATTTGCTTTGAAGCTTTGAACTAGAAGAAGAATCTAAGTTTAAGGCAAGTATAGTATGGGATCATCCTTGTTTCCTATCAACTTTAATTCATTAAATCATCTTGCATGTGTCTTTTTGGTTAAGGATGCCTTAGAATTGATCTTGTACCTTGATTCCTATGGTTATGGCTTTGGGTAGCTTTTCCTAGTGCTCAAATAAACAATGATCTTATAATTTGACTGATGGAATACGCAATAACAGTAAAAGATGACATTTTAGCATTATGTTTACAAGAGGGCTAGAGCAAGATGCTAGCTTTTGGTGCTCTAGTTTCTTTCCATAAGGACTTATCTATAAGTGATCATCTGGGACTTACAGTACAACTGTGAGGGCTACATGGCTCTGACTTTAGTCGTATAGAAGGATTTTTTCTAGCTTGTTAGTGGTTACCTTTATAGAGTAAGAATGGCTTGCCACAATGGGTGTAGGACAACCTATAGTCTTATGAGTTGTCACACCCATTTTTAAGGACAAAAATAGGATGCATAAAAGACTCATGTGCGCCCCAGGATATGATCGCACACACAAGTAGACAAATTACATAGTATCATCATAGTGCTTATTACATAGCGAATAAATATTTAACACATAGTCTTGAACAATAAATAGTAACAACTAGTAGTAGATCTCCAGCGGAAATTCCAAACACAGGGACACGGTTGACTGGTTGACACCAAGACTAGTACTCATTACAATAATCTTCCTCATAATCTTCATCTGTTATGGTGGAAATAGCAAGGGTGAGTCCATGTCGAACTCAACAAGTATAATACAGGGTTCATGAGGCACAAAAGGCTAGACACTGTTTGACTGCGTTTAGCTTTTTATCATCATATATTTGGCAATTGAGTAGCATCAAGATGAACCAATTCCCAGTAATGAACCAATGATCAACTGTAATAGGATAATGAATAGCATTAACATGAGCATAATAATAATCAACAATAATTAAGCGTGACATAACCATGGTGATCATCTATCTGTAAATGTTCCAAGGCCGCTCGTATCCGTGAGCACGGCTAGTATACCAGTTTTTAACTCTGCGCAGAGGTGTACACTTTAACTGTGAGTCATAACTTCCAAATGCATGGGTTCGCGACTCCCCAAAACACCAGAAATCATATAAAGCCACTTAAAGGTTCGTCTAACAAGTTAGGGCCACTAGATTCACTCGGCAGGCAGATGTAGGAACCCCCCTTTTCAAATGGCACACTTCCTTCTCGGCTATACTCATTGACTAGAGGTTGTCCTACACCCAACGTGGCAAGCCATTCTTATGCCATTTAAGGTAACCACTAACAAGCTAGAAAAGGTCCTTTAAACAACTAAAGCCAGAGCCATATAGCCCTCATAGTTGTACTGTATGTCCTGGATGATCACGTACAGATAAGTCCTTATGGAGAGAAACCAGAGCATCAAAATAACCCTCATGCTCTATCCCCCTTTTCAACAGCAAATAAAATCATCATTAAAGGTTGATTTCTTAATCCATAAATCAAATTACAAGATCATTGTTCATAATTAAGCACTAGCCATAGCTACCCAAATGCATCCCCAAGGTTGACAAGGAATCAAGGTAACAATCACTAAGTTATAATCTCTAAGGTTGTCAAGGAAGACACATGCATATGTATGATAACTTTAGTGAATAGGACAACAAGGATGGTCCCATGTTATACTTGCCTTGATCAAAGCTTTCCTGATGATACTGCTGGTCTAGCTCAAAATAATACTTCTGATCGTCCAGAAACTGCTCACCGTCTATACTCGATCATCAAGCATCAACACACAATCATTAGAGCAATCATACACGAAGCAAACAAAGAAACATAGTTAGAACAGTACACCAACAGTAGCAAAACAGTATAAAAAGTTTGTAAAACTCTTCTACACGTTACTACGATCACACAGACGTAAAAATCACAAAATTCGGAGTTAAAACGTGAAAGTTATGAATTTTCTAAGATTTCCTATAGATAAATAATTACTTTCATATAAATTCGAAAATTAAAATTTTCAAACCTACTGTACAACTATACTAACATGTAGAGCTCACAAATACGAACCTAACGCAACTTGAATGGGTCAAATCGGAGTTAAAACGAAGATTTTATGACCAAAACAAGTTTAGTGGCAAAACTGTAAATATCAGAAAACGTATTTTTGATTTACCGAAAAGAAATACGTCTTCAAAACGAAAAAACGTACTTCGGGAATTACACCAAGGACCGCGGGTTCTAATAAGTAAAAGTGCAGGGGCTCTTTAACAATTGTACCCGCGAAGGGGTATCTTCTATTCTCGACCCTAGATCTAAGATCGGACGGCTGATATTGGTTTCAGTTAAAAGAGAGAGGGCGCGGTCATCTTCTCCAGCGTCGGCCGGTGGCCGCCATGGCCAGCCTCCAAAACTCGTCGGAGAGCTTCGGCTTCCCCGTTCCCGACCACTATTCGACCCGCAACCAACACCAATCGAACGAGAAGGTCAACGCGAACACATCTACGCGGTTTAGGAAAGCTATGACAGATCGAGGACGGGATGCGACTCGGGAACGCGGCGGCGCCATTGCCGGCTCACTGGAGCTCCTCAAACTCATGATTCAAAGCACCACAAACCTAAAGAAGAGCATGGGGAGGGAGAGGAGATGGCGAACTCACCAAAGCGAAGAAGAAAGGCTCAATTCAACCCGCAAGCCCCGATGACGATCAACCGAAAATCCTAGGGTTTCCAACCTCCTACGCTCAGTTTCACATGATTTGGCTCGGAATTTAGATGGAAAAAGGGAAGAGGGAACATGCGGCTACCCTTTTATAGCTCCACAACACCGTTTTCGGGTAGGAAATCCCGGAATACGCGGTTGGTTTTGGTTAAGGCGGCGTCGGTCTCCGGCTCGCTCACGAAAAGAGGAAGGAGGCACAGCTGACATGCGGCCCCCACCCGTCAGCGACTCCAGAGAGGAAACGCGCGCGCGGCTGATCTCCCTAGGCCGGCCCACGCGGGTGCGGGAAGAGCGGGACAAGGCGGGCTTTGGCTTTCGTCGGCCCATCAGCGCGGGAAGAAAGGCAGGCCGGCTTGGCAGGCTTCCAGGCCGCCAGCCACAGGTAAGTCTTTCTCTTTTTTTATTTGTTTTCAAAACCATTTAAATAGATTTGCAAATCCAAATCAAATAAAATAAAAACCACACCACACAATAAAATAAATGGAACAGCATGAATGCATCATCAAGTATTCCACCTAATATTTTAAATTTTAATTCCCCATTAATCATTATCTAAATTATTTAAACTCATATTAAATCTCCTTTAACTCTAATTTTTTTCTAATTCCAAATTTTAAAATTTTTGGGTGTTACATGAGTATAGCCAGGATGGAATTGTGCCATTTGAAAAGAGGGGTTCCTACATCTGCTTGCCGAGTGAATCTAATGGCCCTAACTTATTAGACGAACCTTTGAAAGGTTTCATAGTGAAACATGTCTGCCCATTGGGGCCTTGCAAACCTCAGGCTTTTGGGGATCATGACTCACAGTGAAAGTGCACAACCTCTGCAGAGTGTAAAACTGGTATATCAACCGTGCTCACAGACACGAGCAGCCTTGGAAATTCTTACAGAATAGATGATCACCATTGAACTGTATTATGCTTAATTGTTTTGCTATTCATTATTCATCTTACTTGATCATATGTTTACTATGGGATTTAAGGCAATTTGTTGCTACTTATATGCTAAAACTTCACCAACTAAAAGCTACACGCAGTTTAGGCTTGTGATCAACCAGTCAGTTTTTCCCTGTGGAGTGGAGTTTTTGCCCGAAGATCGGAGTTGTCTATTCATTGTTTGTGCCTAAGGTTATCTTCTTTGTACTAAGTACGTTATATATTAACCATTGTATTTTGATATTACCCTTATTTGTAGCTATATGTGAGATCTGACTTCCTAGGCTCACATATGGTGTCTATCTGGTTTTGTTCTTAGAACCAGGTGCTACATAATGTTATGTGTTTTGTTCCATTGTAACATGGGTGGTAAGATCAGAAAAATGAATATGAATGTAGCATTTAAACACATTTGGCAATAAGGGCTGATGAGATCAAGAAAGTGGTGCTAGTAACAAGTTTAAAGAACTAAACATGTTGAGTTAACCGGGTTGGATCAAGTAAGGTTGTAACTCAAACATGTTTGGCTCTTCATTTATGTGCATACTAGAATCAGGGAAAACTTTTGAATTAGGATCATTTACCTTAGGATGTGAAGACACCATATGAGAAGGGTAGATGGCGCGTGATGGTCCCTCCCTTTTGCTTGAAGTTTTCTGTAACACCTTGGGTGTTAAGACCTTGGTCATGTCATCACAATGCATCATGAGCATCCTTAGTAACTAACCATGTCCTACATCTACTAAAAGCAATGTTAATTGGTTAGGGTTGTAATGCATTGTGCTTTTGTTGTGCTTAAACCAAAAATTGCTCTTAAGGCACTGGGTGACCTTATATTTCCAAATATCACTAAAATGCTTGATATTGTACCCTAATGACTTTTGTAAAGTAAGGTGTGTACTTTATAGTGGGATCATTTGTGGGGCATGAATTCAAGTACAAACCCTTAAAATTGTGACTTGAAAAATGAAAGTAATATTGGAAACTAACACTTGGTGTTTTTGGCTAAGTGTTGTAGTTCAACATTAAGTTCATTTTTGGGGATTTAATTAAAAATAATTTCACAAATAAAATTGCTCAAACATTGGTACCATTTATTAGTACAAACTTTGTACTTTACTATGGTGCTAATGGTTGGGATGTTGGCTTGTTAGTTTCTCCCTAATCAATTCCCAAACAAAGCAAAACAAAACAACTCTTAAAACAATAGACTGAAACAGTCTATTTCAGTGTAACCCTTTTGAAAGTACCTTTGTTCCTCCCTCCAAATCTTCCAATCTATTGAGAATTGGAGCTCGAGTGTATAAGCAATGTTGGAGTAGGCACCAAGATAAACAACTTTGGTTATTGGAGTTTTTTGAGTTGCTACTAGGAATCAAGAGAAAATGGGAAGAGAAGGGGGTGGTTTCATGCTGCTACAGTGCTCGTCGAATGAGTAGCCTAGGCGTCTGTTTCACTGGCGACCCGCCACCCTCCAGCGCCGCCTTCTCACGCGCTGCCATGTAGCTGATGTCGTGGCATCCTCAAGCAGGAGCTGTCCAAACTAGAGAAGCCGCCCCCGATGTTTTAAGCTCAAGCCAATGTGTCCTCCTCTTTCTTTCCCTCTACCATCGCCGCTGGCAGTCTCCTTTCGCTGGAGCAATTCACCGTCGTCGAACCTCCTCTTTCCAATTCCTCATAGCAGTGCCTCCACCTCAACCTTATGCTCCTCCCTGGCCAACTCGTCTCGCCTCTCGTCCCATAGAACCGCCGTGCGCCGCCATCTTCTTCGCAACCGGCCACAGCGCCACTGCACACCCCGGCGTAGTGGCCAGGCCACTCTGGTGAGCCGCTCGCTATGCCGTTTCACGTGTCACCTCCGCCTTCATCTGCTGATGCTCAGCGGCTCGTCAAATATGCCTCTACCACACCGTAGCCAACATAACATGGACTCGCCATCATGTCCGCGCCACCGCCGCCGCCGCCCGTTACGACAACATCACCTCTTCGCTGCGTATCCTCTTCAACCACGCACGCAGGAGTGCCCACGGTGAGCTCCTAATCAGGCTGCTCCCCTCAGTTGCATCTCTACCGTGACATCGTGCTCTGCTGCTATGCCGCCGTTGCCGCCGCTCCGCCATGGCTGGCGTTGAGCTAGCTCTGCAACCCTAGTTGTTTCCTTTGCTGCGCGAACCGATGCGCCTGCTCACTGGGTTCACGTCGGTGCCCTAGCCACCGCCGATGAGCTTGCCTGGGCTGACCGACCAGCCTACCGCCGTGCTCGGCCCGATGGCCTTTTGGGCTGAGTGGGTTCAGCTCGTGGGCCAGCCCAGTTCGGGGAAGGGAGGGGAGTTTGATCTTTTCCTTTTTTATATATATTTTGTGAATAGTACTAATTTTTGTAATATTGATATAGAATTATATAATGATGATAAAATTATGAAATTTTTTGAGTAGCCTCTGTTTGATGTTGTTTACCTACGAAAAATATGAAATGTTGCAAATGAATAGTTCTAGCATGATTTAAAATTACATCCTTTAATTAATAAATGCAACTTCTATGAATTTCGTAGGTTAAAATATTTATCCAAAAATTATGAAACTTTATAGAAATGTTTTATATGCTTAGATTTACCTTCACGAAATTTATGGTACTGTTTTGATAATTTTTAATCATAAGCATAATTAAATGCCTTTAATTTAATTGTTTATAAATGTTAAATGATTAGGACAAGTTATTAAATAGTTGAGTGCACTTTTGGATTGAGTGTAGGCCAGGGAACATGTTTACCTCTTATGTTCCTTGGCATGTTAATTACATGTTGATTGTGCTCTTAATCAGCTTTTATTAATAATAGCTAATCTTGTTTTATGAGTTAATTAACCAATTTAATAGCGAAGGAAAGTTGTAATCAAGTTAAATAGTTTTGTTTAATCTTTTTAATCCATGCTAGCACCTCATCATCTTAAAGCATGCATTTTTACTACGTTTGTGATCGAGAGTGGAATTCCATAGTTGAGCAATTCCCTGGAGTGGAATTCTATTCATTCTTAATTGGTTATCTTGTTGCGATCATCGGAAGTACCTGACAACCCCGACATCGCAGGCAAGCCCCAGAGCATAAACCCATTCCTTGTATTTTATAAAATTTATTCACATAAGTCTATGCCTGTTGCATTAAGTAGTACGAGCTGAGTGATATACTGTTGATGCATACCTTCCTTGTCTACTTTTACCTATCCCATGTTACACAGCTTAATATGATATGGTATTAAATGCTTAGTTTTGCTTAGATGTTAATGATGATAAGTAAGTTTATCTTAAAACTTTGATAAACCTGAAGTATGAGGATGATCATGTTTTAATACGAGACCGGGCGGAATCTTGGCTTGCGCCAAGTTTTATGACTTGATGTAGTGACCCCGCCTGTGTCGATTGAGGACCGTTCGTTGTAGGCCTATGTGTGGTTGAGACTTTGCTAGTACTAGCCACATACTCCGGTAAGCCCAACATATCTTGGCTATTCCTTTATGGGAAACGATAACCACGCACTAGGAGTGGAGAGATGGCAAGAGTACTATGTAAACACGCTCCTGTGAATCCATCAGGGACAAACGACGCAGTGAGGTGGGTACTATGCTCTCGAGTAGTGCTGGACCGGTTCCTATTTTGGAGGAGTTGATGAGTGTAGGTTCGCCACCTACATTTGTTGTGTGGTAAGGAAACCCCAGCTGGGCCAAATCGATTCGAATCGCCGCTGCTTCTCGAAGAAGAAGACTCAACCCTCTGACCATACATCGTAGTTAATAACTGAAACATGATACTTATGATCACATGATGATATGGTTTAAGAAGTGATTGGCTTAGATCAGGTGCTAATATGGTACTTATGCTTATTAATCTTAAGCTACAATGTTGAAAGTAAGGATCAACTATTAGTAAGCTTTTTTGCAAAAGTCAATCTTGATTCTTGTTACAGACTTACCTTGATTCTCCTTAAGCCTGCATATCCTTGGAGTCTTCCCTTTTCATCGGTTAAGTCTTGTTGAGTACCTTTGTACTCAGGGTTTGTTAAACCCTTGTTGCAGGTGAGAGCCAGCAATAGAAGAGTTTGTTGTGAACCCGTGGGCAGGGTGAATCTCTCTTATGTGTTACTAGTGGTACCTATCATGCTACCCTACTGCCTAGTTGGCTAAAGTTTATGTTGTAACAACTTAATGAATGATTTGTAAACTTATAGTTATAAGTCTTTCACTGATTACTCTAGTGTAAGTTATTGCATATTGTACAACGGTTGTAATACTGCAATATTTCTATAGTTGATCCTGCTTGAAAGAAGAACGTGGATGATTCGAGGTTCCTCGAGGACACCCGACAAACTTCCAAAGTTGTTTGTCTTGCATGTGTTGCTATCAGAAGTCGATAAGACAATGATAGGCACATGTGGGCCATATGGCTTAGGTGGTTCTGCCACATTTTCCTTGTATCTTGAGTTGTTCATGAACATCTTGTCTCCTATGTTGTACTCCTTCTTTCTTATCCTTTTGTTATACCATCTTTTTGCTCTTTGATCTTTTAACACCTTGTTAAACCTTCCACCTCACTCATTCTTATGCCTGCAATAAATTAGTAGACAACGCATACTCAAAGAAATATATAATTTTGAAACACAGGTTCTTTGTTCAGAATTTTGTTATGTTCCTTCTGTGCTAATGGAAGGATGGTGTTGAAATTATTTTAGCATAAATTTTGTTTATCACGCTGTTATACAAGCATGGCTCAAGGCAAAAGGTAATTTGCAGTGGAAGACAGAGTGAATGAACATTGATACTTACAGTTCTTCCATCCATATTGAATGAGGTATATAGTTCTTACATCTATGATGAATGAGCTATGTCTTCTTGTGCAAAGTTGTTAGAGTTCATCATGTTCCTTGCTTCATCTCCTATTTGAATTCATCTCTTGACTTACCTAGATTGAATTGAGAATTTCTGCAGGAGTTAGTCTAGCAAAATATCTAGTATCTACTATAGTGAGTTTTAGTTCAATAAACAAACTAGACTCCATGTCTAATTTCATTAAGGAAGGCATTTTAATCTAAGCACCTCGCTTAATTTAAGAAACCTTTGGAAGTATGTCGAGTACATCCAAACCAAAACTTACTATGGCAGGTAAAGGTAACATGGAAGCTCTATAGAGATTTATTCAATTAGAGATGAAAAAGCATGATGGTAGTTTATTAAATCGAGCATAGCTTAAAGATAGGGACAACAAAAATTAGCAACCGGGTATAAAGTTTTTTTTTCAAAGAAGCCCATCTCCCAAGCTTGAATTTTGCAAAGCAAAGTCAAGTTTGTATAGATATGATTCAATGTTGCACGATGATTGGTTGGACATACCTTGCATCGTCATCCTTCATCCTTTTTGCTTTAAACCTGGAATGGTTAGTGACACAAATACCTGAAGGAATATTTTTGCAACTATATTTCTATACTCACAAGGGAAAAAAGGTGAAAGCTCATGCTTTAGGACAAGAACTTGTCCTTGGGAAACTTTTGAATTGGTTTCAAATTGGTGAAGTGGTTTCCCTTCCAACACCAATCTTCGTGTACTTATCTCAAGATTCACAACGAGATCTACAGTATTTGTGATAAACACATGCATCTACAACCACCCTTTCAAAGTCTTTATGAACAGGAAGCATGAGGGGGTTAAAGATCTCGTGTGTGGCAATGTTAGAGAGACCAATTGATTTGGAAGATTTCTCATATGAGCATGGATTCAATGAGATGTTAATGAAGTAACTTCCATGTTCATCGATGTCATCTTCCTTCTCAAGCCCTAAGGGTATTTCTTCATCAATGTCTATAGGTAGAATCATTGTCATCATTCCATGCCTATGACATTCATTGGACATTTTATTGTCCCAAATTTCCTATGGATTGGTGTCTCTCGGGTTGGTCTTGTCTAATGCTTCCTCCCAACTTGGATGAGACATGTTTATTGAGGAGATTGATTTAAGCTCACTATTTGAATCTAAGCCAAGTTTGGATCCTAACCATAAGGCTTCGTCCTTGTCCATCCATTCTTTGACAACGCAATATATGTTCTTCATATGTTCCAGGCAATTTTTAATATATTCCTGCCATTGTTGTTGCTCTTCCTGGTCATCCTTGTGGTCTTCATGACTCCTATGATTTGGGTGTCTTAATAGATTCCTAGGGATATCATGAGACTTAGGGGAAACAGCATAAGAGAGATCATCAGGGTCAAGGATGGGTTAAGAGATGGGTTTAGATAAAACATCTAATGTGGGCATAGAAGAGGAGAAGATAGGATTGGCTTCTAAATGGCTCAGCTCTCCTTCAATGGTATCACTAGACATGCCATCCTTGAATTCTTTCTGATGTCCTATATAGGAATAAGGACGCTTTCTAAGAGATCTATTCTTGAGAAGATTTGAATTATATTCACTCAAAGGTCTCTTATGGGACTAGAAGTTTAAACTATTCCCAAAATTAGCATCAAATAGATCACCCGCATAAGAAATTTCAAAAGATTTACTTTCTTCTTCTCTTGGAGAATTTGGATTTTGGGGTATTGGTGGATTGGGATTGATAGCTAAACATTAGGATTGCAATGATTGTGATTTGGCTATCAAAACTTCCTTTTCTTATTCGGGAGATAATTCCTTCTCTTTCTCGAGGAGCTCATAATGAATGCTAGTGCAAGGAGTCTTTTCACTAATCTTATTAAGTATAGACCTTGCTTCACTAGCAGACAAATGAAGAAAAGCTCCTCTAGAGGCTAAATCAAGGGATTCTCTAAAATCCTTGCTAAGACCCACGTAAAAATGTTAAAGGAGTATGGGGTCTTATAAGGCTAAGTCTAGTCCAGAGTCTATAAGAGAGTTAAAACGTTCCTAGGATGTGACCAGAGATTCATTGTCTTCTTATTTAAAAGACCTTGGTTCTAAGGTTGGCTACTTTAAAATGGGAAAGAAGTCCAAGCAAAAGCTAGAACGCAAAGTTCCCCAATCTCTCTGCTTCTTCTCTACGGTTCGATTGTACCATTTTTTAGCTCTTCCCTTCAAAGAAAAAGGAAAAAGCTTCCATCTTAAGGTCTCATAGGACATGCCTTCTATGTGGAGGCAGTCATAGGTCTATTCAAATTCTTGTAGGTGAAGGTATGAATTTTTGTCTACCTTTCCTAAAAAGGATTGGTTCTAGACCATTGCAACCAAACACAGACGTAACTCATAGGCAGATGTTAGGATATGCTTTGATGATTCTTTTGGCCTATGACTGGTGCTTGTGGGTACAGCATATTGGTATATGGGAGTGGAATCTATGGCATCCATAAGGATGAAAATAAAAAGGAAAATCTAAAATGAAAAAGATAAAAGTATAATACAAGGTTAAGCTAGGTTCAAAGTTAACTCAGCAACCGTTTCTCTGGCAATGGAGCCAGAAAGTTTGTTGGTATTTATTAACGCTCATAAAAAAAGACCCGCAAGTGCACGGATACTACTGTAGCTTTCACCCGGAGGTTTTAAATATCGTATCTATAGGGAAACATGTGAGTGCAACTAAGTCTATGCTTAACCCATGAGAAGCATCAAGGACAGAGATGATAGGGACATAGAGAATATCACTAAGGTCTTCTAGTTCTAACCCTCGCAAGCAATGTTGAGTATTGTTCAATTGGGGACATTACTTAAGAAAAGACACCAGCAGAGGATGTTTTCCATAGCAACCAGGTCCTACTAGTCCTACAAATAGGAGGTCGACTATAGAAGATTCAACGAGGTAAAGTCACCCCCGCGAGCTACCACCGATCTAAAAAGTAGGGTGCATCTATGAGTAACCCAAGTCTAAGCGCCACGCTTACACTAGAATTATACCTTAAACTACGGCCATAGGTTAAAGCACTCAAAACAGACTCGTAAACCTGAAGAACAATATAAACAATGTTACGTACTTGAGTTGAAAGTTGATTACCAGAGGAATCTTAGAAGCAAGCTCCGGAGGAACTTGATCCTGTAGGTACAAGCCATAGAGGGAGCACTGACTGGCCGACACTTCCTCCAAACTCTTCCCTCACACTCTATCTCTCTATATCTAAAAGACTAGTCAAATCTCTGGAGGAGTACATGACTAATCTTCCCTTGAAGGCTATCTCTAAGAGGTAGATCCTTTCATGGGACCCCTCTCAATTGATCCTCACTAGAAAATATGAATTAAGGTCTCAGGGATGCCTTTAGCTCAGGGGGTACAGGGCTGTTTATATAGGCCAGTGGGATGAACCGAGCCCTTGGATCAAACTGACTTTGATCCACGGTGAAGATTGGACCTCAATGGCGGTGGGACACCGACATTCAAAGCGGGCCATGAACGGGCTTTGGCCCAGGTCGGCCAACCCCCTTCTATGGCCCTTCGGCCTAAGTTTCGGTGGATTGCCTTCTCGTGTTCTATAGAGTCTTCTCAAGTTGGTTTTGCGATGGAATATGCTTTTTAGCCCAACGTCCTTGATATCTAGCCTCATTTTCTTGATAAACCCTGCAGAAACATAGATTTACCAAAACCTATGGAATTCTGTCAGTTTAATCCCTAATTCTATGTTGGAGATTGATTTATTCCCTTATTCATGTTTCATTGACGGTTTATAATTGATGTTTGTGAACGTTAACATGCGGCAGTTGCCGAACCCAAGGTGGAGGTGAACTGCCGCCTCCCTATCCACCCAACCTCCTAAGCCAACCCAAGCGTGCCGCCCACTCCACGCACACCTCCTTGTGGGACTTGTGGGGACTCGACTCCCCTTGGGCCCATCAATGGCCCGGATCCACACGCATCAAGTGCCATGGCTCCTTCTTCACCAGATCTACTCCACATGGCCTGACATCCAATCTCCTAGATGAAGTGGGACGGCGCAGGAGTGCACGCCATAACTCCTCCACCAGGCATGGAAACCTAGGCTCCTTCAAACCGCCTGCTCAAGGCGTCAGTGGAAGGGACGTGCCTAGAAGCTACCATGCCCGCTGACAAGGAGGCCCCACGGTAGCCTCGGGGGCTGTGCCGGCTCCCTAGATGGAGCAACCCAACCCCCCGATCGATGGGCGCTCGGGCGGCACACCACCAAAAACCAACCAACTCCCCAGAGTTAGGCCGGGAGCCACTGAGCTGTGGACCCAACAAGAGTCCCTTGCTCAAGCTTGGCGCACTCCCTGTGACCTGACCTATGGCCACAGAAGGTCGACCCTAGAAGGCCAACCGGAGAGGGTTGAGGCCTGCTATCAAAGCCCTAGAAGGGCATGGCGCATCGGGTGATCAGGTGGCCTCGAGCTGGAGCCTAGACGCTCTCGATCACCCGACCCACTGCAGGCTCCAACAGAAGGAGGGGTGCTCTCAGGCCTAGAGTTGGTAACTCCCAGACAAGTTCACCAAACCCTCACTCGGGCCACAGACCTACATGACTTAGGACCAGAAGGGGTCAACACCTCTACTGCTCGGCCTCGATAGCTGAGTGCCCTTGTCACACTAGAGGAAGGGCCCCACATAGGGCAATGCACTCTCGTCAGCAGAAGCTGTCCCCGCCATGGCTAGCTCGGTCACCAGAAGATTGTATTCCTCCCTTCATCGCCATCACGAACTAGGCTAAGTGAGGCAGTGAAGGGCTCGGGGACTCCTAATGAGATCCTGACATACAGGTATGTTAAGCCTTGGATTCAATGGTTCCTGACCAGAGAGACCTGACGAGCTTGGGCATGCCGCAGCCCTCGCTCAAGGCTCGGGGGCTCGCCCGAGCCTCAGGCTCCCAATCGACGACGTGCCCATGCTCGACCCTTGGCTCCTACCTAGCCTACGACTCTAGCCAAGGGTAGGGTGCAAGAAGGCAAGCCCTGAGCCATCGAGGCTCAGGGGCTCCCAGGAGCTGCACTCCGGGCACGGCCTTGCCAGCCACTCCCGTGATAAGGTCACACACGGAGCATGACACAAGAAGACAAGTCCCCTCGGCCTCCAAGGGCTGGGCAGTTCCTAGGCCTGCACGTCAGCTCCTGGAGCCGACCTCCTTCACCACCAAGAAGACTCTAGAAGGTCCACCTGGGGGAGGCCAGTCCAAGCCGACATAGCCTAACAGGCAGTGTTAGAACAGAGTAGTCGAACAACGCCCGAGGCTTCTTTGGCTCCATGACACCATCATAGTCCACAGAGCACCACTGCAAGACCCTCCTAGACTCCAGCATATGTAGACCATAGACACTTCTCCCCAAACCACCATATACCCGACCTATCTCGATATATAAGGGATAAGACCAAACCTTAAGGGGGAGGATCAAAGATAGATCATTCCACTCTTCATTCGATCCGCTCCTGCTCAGCACCGAGGGTAGGGGCAACCCATAGAGGGGCACAGAGAGCTCCTCCGCCATATCCATCGTCTTCCTCCTCTCTAACGAGGGAAAGACTCCACCGGTGATGAGGCAACCTTAGGATTAGCACCGAGCTAATCCCCTACCAAATCTCTCTACACTTTGTTGTAACCCCCCGATTTTGGGTGCTCTTGAGTATAAGGATCATCAGTTGTTGGTTGTAGGGCACCGATCGGCCAGAACCAGGATAAACCGTTGCGTCCCCTCTGTGTTTGTTGTGTTCTTGAGTCCACCCACACCACAGGAGACATGTACTCTGACACCGACTCGAACAACAATGCATGTCATGGTTTCGACCCTGCGACACCTGGTGACACTTATATAAAGTTTAGGACCAGGACATGTACAAAGAAGAAGGTTCTTCTGACTGAAGGGTTGTGAGCCTGAGGGAGGGACCTAGCTAACTTGGCTTGCAAGCTATGCCATCTTGAGGTACACATTCGGGCGTGGCTATCGTCATAGTCCTGTGGCCATGTCACAGCATGGCGTAGCATGGCGCCATTGTAGGCACGGTAGTGCTTCGCCAGCCGTCCTATGCGACATGGTCTCCACAGTGGTCTTTGTCATTGCTGGTTAATTTCTTGGGAGCATCGTACAAGAGTTGGTAGCGCCCCAGATCGTCGGTCACCAGTCACCTGGTCGTCTTGTGGAGTTGGTGGCCACGATCCCAAGCTCTAGGGTTGTGGCTCCCACCGGTCTGGGTGGCCTCTAAGTCAAGGCCTCCATCGTGGATCTCATCCTATGGTGGGCAGAATTGTACGTGTGTCTTGTTGAACCGTATTTGGATGGTGGGTCACTGTACGGACAGTCACTATCATGCGGTGTTGTCTTGTTCGTGTTGTGTGGCGTAGGGATGGCGTCTGACCGGACCAAGGTGACCGTTGTCCCCTCGGTCCTTGTGGGGTCAGTGTGGCGTGCTTGCTTTTGTTAGAGCAGGCACACTTGGCTAGGCCCGACCTCTCCCCGTTCCTCCAAGGGGTTGCGATGGTGGAGAGGTCGTGTGTTTCTTGTGTGTCGTGTGGCTAAGATGGGAGGAAGGGGTCATGGCTGACCCTGGCCTTAACGTCTGGCCTAGCTCACTTGGCTTAGCTGGGCCTCGGTCGTTCAGGCTATCGCTAGCCGATGTATTGCGGGCTGCCTGGCCTACTGTTGGCATTTCTTAGCACCACTACTAAAAATAGAATTAATCCTACTCTTAGCAACAACACTAGAAATGGTAAGGTAATTATTAACTTGTCACTTTTATAGTAGCCACCTATGATTACCTACATCTCTAATATTAAACTAGGTTGTCATCCCTAGTGATGAAACAAGAAATATTTATCGGTACTATCTAGCATTACTACAAGAATAACACTAAACATAAATCTATTATTTCATGTGACTATAAAGAATCTAAAGATATGAATGAAAAGAATTCTGCAAGCGGATAGATAACTATACCATTGTAGCATTTTACCTATAGTATTACTAGGTTGCCGATTTATAATTTTACCACTGGGAAGGTATGACTATGCATGTAGTATTGATAATTTATGATTATGCATGAGAGAATGAACCAATATCATATGCTCTACTCAAAACAGCGGTAAGTCACAAGATAAATATAGATATATATATATGATAAGTACTGATCAAGCATCATGATAAACAAATAAATTACTCGGAGCACTCTAACTATGGCAATAGCATTAGTCCAATCAGAATATTAGAGGAATAACTCCTAAGTCATTCTATAACTACAAGTCAATGAATGCTTCAATTAGTGCAAATTACATTTAGTAGTTATCGTTAATGTTACTATCACATCTACACATAAGGAACATCAACTAGGGAGGATCGGAAACATACTCCTCCCCTCCTTCGAGACCGGGTTCTATAAGTCCTACACATGGGGGATGGACTACATAGGACTCAACAAAGCCTATCACACCCGTGATCTACCACATGTCCTGGCGTGTAGGAGGCATTCGCAGATAAACAATATCTAAGCACCATGCTTACATAATGCCTACCACCCACCCATGGATCCTGCATATTAGGATGGGCGCTATACGAACATATGCATGAACTTAATAATAAACTAACTATACTAGACATATAACCAAAGTAAACAATGAACATTGCAATCAAGAACATATAAAATATGAAGATTAATGTTGACATAAACATTGTAGCAAGCACACAAAAACAGTGGAGAATATAATGAGAGAGGGGTACAAAGAATTATACCGAACCACGCTCTTGCCAACGTCGTGAATCCAAGCTTGTAATCTATTTGCCTCCCTCAAGACCTAATCTAACTAGCTAAAGCTCTAGAACTAGAGGAACACTGAGGAATTAGGGTTTCTGGCTCTGGATGGGTTGATCTCCAAATGACTTGAGGACTTGATGCCTTCGGGGGGGCTAGGGTCTCCTTATATATCCTAGAGGGTCCAACATGAGCCCTTGGATCAAACCGACTTCAGGTACGACTGAGATGCATCCTAGGAGACGGTGGAAGAATACTCCAGAAGCTCGTGAAGGAATCCCCTAGGGGGCCGGGCGGCCTACAGGTGGGGCCAACCAGCCTCACTTGGCAGCCCCTTGCCTCCTACTTTATTCCGATGTCTTCTCATGTCTTCTAGAGTCTTCTCGCGTATATGTCGTATTTTAATTCTGAATTTTTCTTTGACGAATAGGTCCCTCTTGGTGGTTTTCTGGAATAATCCTGCAGAGAACAGAGATTCACCAAAACTCATGGAATTTGTCAGTTTAAACCCTAGACCTAGGTATATTCTCTCATTTGTACCATTTCTCATGTTTATTCAATTATAAATTATTGACATTATCCACCATCAACAAGCTCCCCCAAACTTACCCTTTGCTAGTCCCTTAGCAAAGCCAAATTTAGCAAACATGGATTAAGAACTTAAACATATTGAGGATTTTGAAAATCATTGAAGCAACTCCTAGAAAGCACACATGCATTCAAACAAAAATTCTCCTCCGGATTAAAATAAATCGATCTGACTGTTAAACTTACTCATATTACCTTTAACCATGAAGCTTCTCAGCCTTTACTTGGGTCTTGAGTAATTGAAAGATAGAACAATCAAGTCAACCACTTTGTGTCAAGCTCTTTGCTCAACCATTATTCTGGAGTTTTGCAAGTTTTCAAAATAAAACTCAGAGCTTTCATTGTATGACACTCTCAAATCTCTCAATATATGTGGTATTTGTGGATCCTCACCAAGGCATTAATGATGTTATGCTTATCTCTTCTACAACTAAGGCTTATATGGAGCTCATAGGAGTGGAGAAAACATGAACAATTATGAATTGTAAGCATGTCTTTTCATGTATTGTAAAGTCAAACAATGGATCCAAAGAGAGTTAAGTCATACAATCAAATCAAGCTGTGCATGTGTATGGAATATGGTGGATACATGATAGGTGTATATGGTGGCTAATCCTAATTCTACTATGCTCCTTGAAAACATACCTCTCTTTTGGAACTTAAAAAACACTTTGCAAGAAAACATGGGCTATCTTATTCATCATCTCTTTTTTTTAGGCGGGCATCAAAGTACCCATTGTTTTATTCTCTTAAACACTTGTCCATTTTTTCAATACTCTTTTCTTTTTTTTTTCTTTTTTTCATGAATAACTTTTGCATAGCCACATGCATCTTTCTACAACAAAACTTTGAAGAGATAACAACAAGAACTTTAGAGCATTTATTGGGGGCTGTCCTATAGGGTATATTTTTCGGTGTTTGCTCTCAGTGTAAGAGTAAAACATTTTTAGGTGGATCTAGACAGAATATGATTGTGCCTACTCCCAATGCAGGAATAGTGCATATGTGGGTGGTGTGTATGTGATCTTGATTTTAAGAGCATGACAAACCTCTCATAAGGCATCGACAAAGCTTGACCAAACTCAATGCAAAGCAAGCAGCATAACAATAGCAGTTTCCTATTCTAAACATCATATTTGGCTTTGGTAGGAATTCAAGCTTTGTCATACAGGAGCTCATCATGTAAGATTTTAAGTTTTCAAAAGATAAATCTCCAGAACTTTAGTATCGCTAGGAACAAGATAAATAGCAGCTCAGACTTTCTTATATCATATCCCTCAATCACCTAGACTTAGCTCAAGCATATTCTACTCACAAGTTTCAGGTTCAGAGCAAATTCTTCTATCAAATCAATCAAATCCAAAACTTGAGAGAATTCAAGGTTAAATACTAGGTACTTAAAAGGAATTATAGTAGAGAAACTATTTATCATTTCCATTGCTAAAATTAATTGTATGCTCCATCATTTTTATGACTCTTAAAAACAAAAATCTAAACACACTTTTTATTTTATTTTTAAAGTTTTAATATCACACCTTAATATATATAACTAGCTATATAAATTTTTATTTGATTTTGATTTATTATTCATCTTTTTATTTCTTTAACTAATAGAAAGAAAACTCAAAAATAGTAAAACTGAGAAGAGAAAGGAATACTTAGCTAGATACAAGGGGAATGCTCCTCCCCCAAGCTAAATGTTGCCATGGTCAGAAATTGAGTAATCTTTAGAGCGAGCTCTCAGCGGTAGTCCTTCTTATTAGGCAGAGTGTAGTGTCTACCGCTGAGTGAATGTTGACGGTCCTTAAGTACCAAATATAGTTATCAAATAAATAAAGAAAAGGATCCAAATGCAACCAACACCTAGACTTAGGGTTTTATCTGACAGAATTCCACGAGTTTTGGTGTTTGTCTGTTTCTGCAGGGGGTTATTAGAAAATACGGAGGAAAGGCCCACACGTCGGGTTTACATAGAGATAATAACGTGTTCACTGATTTTCTATCATCTAGAAGACTCCAGAAGCCACGAGATCGAACGGGAGGCCGAACAGGCCCGGAGGCAGGGCGCCCGCCCTGCTCCCTAGGGCGCCCGCCCTGGCCTGAGAGCCAATCAGGCTCCGTCTCGCGGATTATGCTCCACCGACCTAAGGGATCAAGGAAAACCGTGCGATTAATGTCGGTTTGATCCGACGGCCCACGTTCACTTGAGGGGGCTATATAAGCAGGACCCCTGGCCCCTGGAGGAGGCACTCCCTCATTCTCAATTCTTCAAACCCTAATCTCAGGAGGAGAGTCTCTGATCAAGCCCTAGAGCCACCACATCAACTAGATCTCTAGTATAGCATAGCTACATAGGATTAGAACTAGAAGGAGTCAATCTTCGATTGGTTTCCGGATCTGTCAAGAGGATTCTTGGTAATTCCTTTACTGTTCTTCATTGTTCATCTTTGTTCTTCAATATTATGAATAAAACTTTGTTCTATTTCAATATATTGATTATGACTATGCTCTACTTGTTTATGTTTGCGATTATATTGTTCTTAGTTTATCGTAGTTATACGCTTGGCTTAGTTAGATTGGAATTATATACATGTTTAGGATCGTATAGCGTTTATCCATCGGATCCATGGGTAAATGATAAATATTGTGTAGGCGTGGTGCTTAGACCATATTTATCTGCGATTGCACCTTATATGCCGGATCGTGGAGTGGTCCGCGATGGTGACAGCTTCGTTGGTTCTTATATAATCCCCCTCCCGTGTGTAAGGCAGGCAGAGCAACATTATTATGGGGGAGTGATTGCTATGTTTCTCATCTTCTTTGATAATATCACTATGCATGGGCGTAGTCCTTTTTCGCAATGATTGCCAAGTGTACTTGCACTAACTATGATATGCTAGACTTTATAGTTAAGAATAACTTAGGAAATATCCTTGTAGTTCGTCCTAATACCATGCTAATGACTTGCTAGAATATCTGTTGAGGTGCTTATTATTATTATATGTGGCTAGCTGATCAGATTAATTATCTTTGTCACCATTCATACTTTATCTATATTTTATGTGACACTTACCCCTGTATGCAAGAGATAGATGAATGCTCTCACTTATACATGCAATGATTGATACTCATTCCTATATTCCATTCCATAATCAACATTGATGTTAGTAATCCCTTCCCAGTGGTAAAAATATAAATAACGATACCTGGAATACTTCCCGGTTAAAATGCTACATCGGTATTAATCTGTGCGCTTGCAGATCTTATTTATTATTTATTTAGAAGAGCAGTTGCATATTTCAATACCGCGTCTCTCATGTCATGCTGGGGATGACAACTTGGCTTAAGTGGCATGAGGGATAGGTTCGGCAATTTTTGGCGCCGTTATCAGAATTAGAAAACTAAGTCTACTTTTGGTAATGACGTTAGGAATGCCCAACAAGCATTTTTGGCGCCGTTGCCGGGGAAGGTTGATTTACTAACAAGGAATGAATACGGAATTTGAGTCATCATTCGCATCATTAAGTGATTAAGATCATCAATTCTCCCATACAGATTTACCCCTGTATTTTTTTTCCATTCTTATTGTTTTGCAGGGTGATGTATGAATAGAGGACATCTTCCAGAAAATTTTGTTGACAACCCCGAAGCATTAATCAGAGGGGCAAGAGCCAAGCTCAAGAAGTCAACACTTCGACGCAACACTTCATCCAATTCAGAAGACCGTCGAAGTTTCATCCGGAATTTGTCAACAGAGTTCGCAGCCATGGCGAACAAGACGATCCGCGAGTTCTCAGCTCCCACTACGGACAACATCCGCACTGGACCTGCCGCGGCCATCGACAAGAACTTTGAGCTCAAGCCAGGGCTCATCAACATGGTACAAGCCAACTAGTTTTGTGGGAAGCCGCACGAAGATGCAAGTGCTCATCTCCAACACTTCCTGGAGATTTGCAGCACATTCACTTTATTAGATGTTCCCAGAGACGCCATACTACTTCGCCTTTTCCCATTCTCACTATTGGGGAGAGCGAAGCAGTGGTTCTATGCGACGAAGGATAAGAACACTACGTGGGCACTCTGCTCTATGAACTTTCTGGCTAAGTTCTTTCCCATGGGTAAGACCAATGCTCTCCGTGGGAAGATTACAAGTTTTCAGCAACAACATGATGAATCCGTTCCAGAAGCATGGGAGCGCTTTCAAGATTACATCCTAGAATGTCCCCATCATGGAATGGAGAGCTGGCTACTTATGCAGACTTTCTATCATGGGCTCATCACTAGTGCTCGTGAGACCATGGATGCTGCAGCTGGAGGCGCATTTCTATCACTCACCATACCACAAGCTACAGCCCTTGTGGAGAAGATGGCGTCCAACCAAGGTTGGAACGAAGAGAGGATCCAAACACGCAAGAAGGGTGGAGGTATGCACCAGCTCAAGGAGGTAGACATGCTGTCTGCAAAGTTAGACCTACTCATGAAAAAGCTCGATGACAAAGCTGGAGACAAAAGAGAAGTCATGAACGTCTACGACTCTCACATGACTTGTGAGGAATGTGGAGATACTGGACACTCAGGCAATCACTGCCCTGAGATGCTTGAGGATGCAAGGTACATCAACAACAACAACAACTACAACCGTCCTCAACAAAATCAAGGTTGGAATCAACAGAGGCCTAACTACTCAGGTAACTACTCAGGTAATTATCAAGGTAATAACTCTTACAACAACAATAATAATTTTCCACCCCTGAGAGAGTTAGTGTCTAATCAAGGAAAGCTAATGGATAACTTGTCTAAGAAATTGGCATCCAATGATAAAATACTAGAAAACATAAATAATAGAATGGATAATTTCTCTACTGCCATCAAAAACCAAATTAGCTTTAATAAAATGATTGAATCTCAGTTAAATCAAATAGCTGCTGCTGTTCCTGCTACTAACCCCGGTATACCATCACAACCGGAAGGATTAGAAACTGCAAATCTTGTAGACATGTTTGATGCAGGTAACTATTGGAGTAATCCCGCTATCGGAGTACATAATGACCTTCTGCCAGTCAAGAGAGGCGATCCAGGATGCCCCGTCATCCCGATCTCCATCGGCATGGTGGACTTCCCAGAAGCACTCTGCGACTTTGGCTCCAGCGTCAACATTATGCCCAGGGTACTCTATGAAAAATTCTTTACATATCCTTTATCAAGAACAACTATGTGTTTGCAGCTTGCAGATCGGACACTAAGCTTTCCTAAAGGAATATTAAAGAACATGTGTGTCCGAGTTGGTACCTCATACACTCCAGCTGACTTCGTGGTGATAGAGACCGGGTCCGATGAGAGGTCACCAGTTATTCTGGGAAGGCCATTTCTGAACACCTCGGGAGCTGTCATCTACGCCAGCGCTGCGAAGATCAACTTCAACATCAAGGGGAGGAAGGAGACGTTTTCCTTCAAGAACAAGATTACACAAATCCCAGAGCAACCCCAACATGAACCAAGGAAGAGGACCAACAGGAGGAACAAGCAGAACAAGAACAACCAAGGATGGACCGAATCAGCTAAGATGGTCACTACAGTTCAAGGAGGTCAAGATGGTCGACTCAAGTCGCCCTTCCTAATCAAGAAGGACGACCCAGGTATGCCAAGCATTGAGTGCTCAATCAATGGATACTCCTTTCAGAAGGCGCTCTGTGACACTGGATCAGGCGTCAACATAATGGCCACAGTCACCTATCAGCTCTTGTACGGGACCATGCCCTTAAAACCAACATACACTCAGCTCCAGATGGCAGATCAGACATCCCGAAAGGTCGAAGGTATAGTAACCGATGTCCCTGTTAAAATTAACGATCATTTTGTCCATACAGACTTTCAGGTCATTGACATGGGAGACGACGAGTACGATCCACCCATCATCCTAGGAAGACCGTTCCTAGGCACCGTCAAAGCAATCATCTACATTGGAACCGGAGAAGTCCATATGCATTTCCCCTCTGAGAAGGTACGCCGCTACTTTAATGACCCTAACTATATAGTTGAAGATTCTAAGCAGGTCAGGACAAGAAGAAGGCGATGTAACCGTAACCAAAGGAGGCAAACCATCAAGGACGTATGGGCAGACTATGAAGGAGAGGTCATAAGGCCCGAGGATACACAACAGGAGACTGAAGCACCAAGTCGGGTATGGAAAGCGAAGACAGTTACACAAGAAGAGGAGGCGCTGCCGGAACCACCGTCTACGCCACCCAAATCCCAGGACAACTAAGAAGAAAAGAAGTCTTGTTCGGAGGATTTAAAAACACCGAACGCCGTGCCAAGAGGTAAACTTGGTAGTTATCATTTTCCCTTTAATTATTGCTTAGTTAATCATGTTCATTCTGTCTTAAAAAAAATGTTAAAAACAGTAAGTCCCATGTGAGTATGCGAGTGGCATAATCCATAAGTACATTCACTGTGGTGGCATAAAAAATAATAATAATAATATATATTTTTTCTGTTCTATAAAAATGAAAATAAAAATAGAGAGTGACATTTATCAAGGAAGCTCAAACATGATAAAGGCTAGATATTTATGCTAACGCTTAATCAAGTTCCACGAAGCTTTGTTGTCTATTTGAGCTCCACAGAATTCAGGAAGACTAGCAAACGGAGGATATCCTAATCGTTGTCAGGGTGCTGCCGACATTCAAATACACCTCTGCACCTGCTAGCTACATCAGAAGAAATTACGTCAAGATCCAGCTTGGGGGAGAGCACCCCCATTTATCCCGATAAGTATTTTTATCTACATTTATACCTATGCTTTATTAAAATAAAAAGATGCATAATCATGAAAACCCAAATAAATATTTTATGTTTATATATATTTGCTTAGTTTAATAAATAAATAAAGTAGCTATGCTAAACTGAATCTTGAAAATAAAACTCTAGCATGGATATGATGAATAGTTGCTCTGCCTAATTTTCAAATTTATTTTCTCTCTAGTTTAGACATAACTGTTATAATTTAAAACTGGCTCTAAACCTGAACTAGTGGGAAGAGAACTTGATCTGAAGTCTAAGTTGTTAACGGATATGATATGGGAAGGTTGAGCTGCTGTTTATTTGTTCCTAGAGATGCTAGAATTCTGGAGAATTATATCTTTAAAAAAAATCTTTAAAATGTTGCATGATGAGTTCCTGTATGATGAGAGTTTAAATTCCTACCACAGCCATATATACATGCTTGTTAGATTAAGAGCCGCACTTTTACTACTTACTGCTTATGGGCATTCAGTGTGGTCAAGCTGTGTAGACCCTTAGGAACTTGTCATGTGGTTAAAATCAAGATTCACTTGCACGTTCACTCATACATGCTGCTTCTACTCCGGAAGTACGCATCCACATATATCCACTCATTTCCATCTCCAGATTCACCCAAAATTATTCTACTCCTGACCCGGGAGAGAATAGCCAAAAACATTATCCCATTCCTGTTATTCCCTGTGAAGTTAATGCTCAAGTCATTTCTACTACCACTTGCTATATTTTCAAAAGAGGGAGATTGCTCTAAAAAAATATAAATACGAGGAAATAAAAAGGAGCAAGTGCTCGGAACCTCGAAGAAAGAAAAAGTGAGACGAGAGGTAAAAATGGACAAGTGTCCGACAGTAGAATTAGGGGTACAAGATACCCACCTGAGAGAAAAAAAAAAGAGAAGAGAAAATACAGAGCATCTCATTCCCCTCAAAAGTTTTAAAAAGCAAGAAAGGTATGTATTCCCTCAAAAAGAGCATTAGACTTTTGTTATCACCATACACCACTCATTCACCACACATGCACATCTTGATTTGACTTATTGACTTGTTTCTCTGGATCCATGGTTTGACTATGCAATAAATGTTCTATGAGTATGTATATTGTATCTCCCACCTATGAGCTCCATATATCAAAGCCTTATTAGAGTAGGGTGAGAGAGAAGGCAATGTCACTACGCCTTATACCATAAATACCACATACTTTGAGAGAGAAGGCATATACCATTACTGCCTTGGTAAGGATCCAGAAATACCACAAAAGAGAGACCCGAGAAAGTCATACAAGGAATCTCTGAGTTTTATTTAAAAATTTGCAAAAACTCCAGAGCTATAGCTGATCAAGAATAAGAGACATGGCGTTTGACTAGACCGTTCTATCTTTTAACCACTCAAGATGCAGGTGACGGTTGCAAGCCCCATGGTGAAAGGTAAAATGAGTAAGTTTTAAGTCTTGACAGTTTACTCTAACTCAGGGATGAGACCTTATTTGAAAGCATATGTACCGTCAATGTTCAACGGCGTTGCAGCAACTTCTGCTCCATAATGAGTCTATCCTTGCTCAGGGACGAGCAAGAGGTAAGCTTGGGGGAGTTTGTTGACGGTCCTTAAGTACCAAATATAGTTATCAAATAAATAAAGAAAAGGATCCAAATGCAACCAACACCTAGACTTAGGGTTTTATCTGACAGAATTCCACGAGTTTTGGTGTTTATCTGTTTCTGCAGGGGGTTATCAGAAAATACGGAGGAAAGGCCCACACGTCGGGTTTACATAGAGATAATAACGTGTTCACCGATTTTCTATCATCTAGAAGACTCCAGAAGCCACGAGATCGAACGGGAGGCCGAACGGGCCCGGAGGCAGGGCGCCCGCCCTGCTCCCTAGGGCGCCCGCCCTGGCCTGAGAGCCAATCAGGCTCCGTCTCGCGGATTATGCTCCACCGACCTAAGGGATCAAGGAAAACCGTGCGATTAATGTCGGTTTGATCCGACGGCCCACGTTCACTTGAGGGGGCTATATAAGCAGGACCCCTGGCCCCTGGAGGAGGCACTCCCTCATTCTCAATTCTTCAAACCCTAATCTCAGGAGGAGAGTCTCTGATCAAGCCCTAGAGCCACCACATCAACTAGATCTCTAGTATAGCATAGCTACATAGGATTAGAACTAGAAGGAGTCAATCTTCGATTGGTTTCCGGATCTGTCAAGAGGATTCTTGGTAATTCCTTTACTGTTCTTCATTGTTCATCTTTGTTCTTCAATATTATGAATACAACTTTGTTCTATTTCAATATATTGATTATGACTATGCTCTACTTGTTTATGTTTGCGATTAAATTGTTCTTAGTTTATCGTAGTTATACGCTTGGCTTAGTTAGATTGGAATTATATACATGTTTAGGATCGTATAGCGTTTATCCATCGGATCCATGGGTAAATGATAAATATTGTGTAGGCGTGGTGCTTAGACCATATTTATCTGCGATTGCACCTTATATGCCGGATCGTGGGGTGGTCCGCGATGGTGACAGCTTCGTTGGTTCTTATATAGTCCCCCTCCCGTGTGTAAGGCAGGCAGAGCAACATTATTACGGGGGAGTGATTGCTATGTTTCTCATCTTCCTTGATAATATCACTATGCATGGGCGTAGTCCTTTTTCGCAATGATTGCCAAGTGTACTTGCACTAGCTATGATATGCTAGACTTTATAGTTAAGAATAACTTAGGAAATATCCTTGTAGTTCGTCCTAATACCATGCTAATGACTTGCTAGAATATCTGTTGAGGTGCTTATCATTATTATATGTGGCTAGCTGATCAGATTAATTATCTTTGTCACCATTCATACTTTATCTATATTTTATGTGACACTTACCCCTGTATGCAAGAGATAGATGAATGCTCTCACTTATACATGCAATGATTGATACTCATTCCTATATTCCATTCCATAATCAACATTGATGTTAGTAATCCCTTCCCAGTGGTAAAAATATAAATAATGATACCTGGAATACTTCCCGGTTAAAATGCTACATCGGTATTAATCTGTGCGCTTGCAGATCTTATTTATTATTTATTTAGAAGAGCAGTTGCATATTTCAATACCGCGTCTCTCATGTCATGCTGGGGATGACAACTTGGCTTAAGTGGCATGAGGGATAGGTTCGGCAATTTTTGGCGCCGTTATCAGAATTAGAAAACTAAGTCTACTTTTGGTAATGACGTTAAGAATGCCCAACAGTGAACTTACTCTCAATCAAAATGTTATCCTGCAAAATATACTCTAAGAGCATCTCCAACAGGCTACCTAAACCCACTACCTATCCTATATTTGGGTAGTGGGGGTCAAAAACACCACTCCAACAGGCTACCTACTTGACCCAATAGATTTGTTGGCTACCCAAATCTCCCCTCCCTCTACCAATCCGTGTTGGGCCAACAAATCTTGGTAGCTATTTTTTCTCTCTCCCACGCCGCTCTATCTCTCACTGAGCTCGGGTGCGCCACCGACGATCTCCACGACCGTCGCGTCTCTGCCAACGTGAGCACCGCCCCAAGCTTCGCATGAAGGTGAGCAATCTACCGGTTCCTGTGCCGCCCTCTCTCTCCCTTCATACCGTGCGCACGTGTCCACCGTAGATGCGCCGCCATGCTAGTCCGCCCTACTGCATTTGCCGTCGTCCCCGGCCAACGGTGGACGTCGCGAGCCCCCCAGCCGAGTCCGTGTAGTCAAGTGCTATGCATTAGTGCCATCCCCGACGCCAACCGAGCCCCGCAGTGCCACCCAGCGTGCTCGCCGCCGCCAATAATGTCGCTCCGTCACGTGTAGTGATGCTCTCGCTAGCCCCTGCCACTGTGGAACCTCGCTGCGAGACCGCAAGGCCGTGCCCACCTCCCCATGCCTTCACCTTAGCCCACCGTGCACCATAGGCCCCGCGTCGCCGCATGCCAGTGAACTCCGGCCGCCGCCCATGGCACGGCAGCGCTGCCTCGGTGCCACCCCTGCTCGGCGGCTGTGCCTCTACCGGTCTCTCCCTGATGCCGCCCCTACTCTCCTGACCAGCGTGGCTCTGCTCGGCTGCCCACAGCCTGCCCCTTCTCCGGCGAGCCCCTCCGTTGTCCCTCTGCTATCCCAATCTGCACAAGGAAAGAGATGACATGTGGGTCCCACGTGTCATTGACTGGTTGAATGAATTTGGGTACTATATTTTAGGTAGTATTGTTGGAGTTGGAAGCAAAATATAGATAGTATAAAAATAGGTGGCCACCTAAACAGACATTTAGGTAGTCTGATTTAGGTGGTAGTGTTGGAGATGCTCAAGAACACCAAAAACTTGAAGCTTTTATATGATAAGGGGTTAGCGGTCAGCTATTGAAAAATTGATTGTTCTTATTGCTTAAGATAGAATTCATAATTTGGCAACTTTTTAACAGGATGTTGGTTTTCATCTTTTTTTGGGATTTTCTATTTTATAATGCAAAAGAAAATACATATGCATATATTTTTTATTTTATGCCACCACAGTGAATATTCCTATGGGGTTAACATAAGTTACTCACATGGGCTTAAGATTTTCATGATGCAATGATGAAAACATTTTTATTTTATTTTCCACATGCAAAGACAGATGAACTATAGTGAAGTATATTTTTATTTTCTTTTCTAATGTAAGACATATGCAAAAAGAGTAAAAATGCTAAA
The DNA here is from genome assembly GCA_038087645.1 of Saccharum hybrid cultivar R570. Classification (NCBI taxonomy): domain Eukaryota; kingdom Viridiplantae; phylum Streptophyta; class Magnoliopsida; order Poales; family Poaceae; genus Saccharum; species Saccharum hybrid cultivar. The sequence goes on along the minus strand of JAQSUU010000347.1, from coordinate 8,702,638 downwards.
GTGAAATTGATCAAATGCAATGCTAGAAATGTAATCATAGATAACTACCATTATTACCTCATGGCAAGGGTACGGAATTTAGAAGTACTTTTTAGGTGCATCATCTGATCTCGACGAGGGAGACTCATATGCTTGCTCTTCTTGTGGCGATGATGTTAATGTTGTCTTCTCTTTCCATACCTGAGTGGTCTATGTACCTAACTTTGGCGGTGTAGCTTCTTAGTGGACTCTTCAATCTTCTTATCTTCAGTGTCCTATTCATTCCAATGGTCTTCATATCTTACTACTTCTCCTGGGTAATCTGCCCATCCATCCTTCAGAGGCTGGTTTGCTTGACGGCGGGATCGATGTTGCCTCCTATTGCGGGGCTTCTTGGGCTGCTCATTAGTATAACTATTAAAGTGACAGCGTACCTTTCTATCTGGAAACTGGAAGTGGACTTGTACATATCCAATGAAGATGATGGCATTGGTGGTATTGAGGAACAGTCTTCCCAAGATGATGGGGGTCTCTTTGTCTTCTGCTCCCATGTCCAGGACCATGAAATCGGCCAGAACATAGTGATCTTGAATTTGTACTAGGACGTCCTTTGCTATGCCCTCCGGAAATCAAATTGATTGGTCCATCATTTGCAACTGCATATATGTAGGATACAAGGGTTCGTTACCAAATAAATATTCATATGTTACCTTTGACATTATGTTGACACCCGATCTAATGTCACAGAAGGTCTTATAGAAGATTCTCTAATTGATTGTGCGTTCAATTGTTGGTACTCCAGGATCATCTTTCTTGACTAGGAATGGTGGAGTGAGCAAGTGGTCATACTCAGATCTGATTGTGTTGATCATCTTGACAGTCTCTTTCTGTGCATGGCTAAACTTATTCTTCCTCCAGTTTCTATTGTTCTTCTTCTTCTTGGTCAACGCTGACTCTTCCTGTTGGTATGGTGCCTAAGGTTGTGCAGGAGAGTACAACATGCGGTTCTTGAATGAGAACTTCTCTTTCTTATCCTTGATGGTGAAAACAATCTTGGCGTGCTCTACATAAATGATGGCCTTCATGGTGCATGGAATGGTTGGCCCAATATGATTGGCGCTCTCTCATCCCCTCCTGTTTCTATGACCACAAAATCTACTAGAACATATGATTGTCCCACTCGAATGATAGCATCTTCAAGAACTCTCTCAGGGTAGCACAGTGTATGATCTACAAGCTGCAAACACATATTTGAGTACAACAAAGGATCTCCTAAAATCTTATTATATATTACCTTGGGCATGATGTTGAGACTTGCGCCGAAATTGCAAATAGCTTCGTAGAAAATGTGACATCCTATGGAGATAGGAATGACAGGTCTCCCTGGATCACCTTTCTTCTGGAGAAGTGAATAATCAATCCACTTCACTTCCGATGGTTGAGCGTAGTAATGAGTTGCATTGTGAATATCTACAAGATTTGCAGTTTCTAAATCTTCTGGCTACCTCCGAATCTTACCTTTATCCGATGGAAGAACAGCAGCTGCTAGCTGAGCTATTTTTGATTCTATCATTTTATTAAAGCTATGCTGGTCCTTAATAGCAGAAGCAAAGATATCCATTCTAGTATTTATATTCTCTAAAGTTGTCATTAGAAGCTACCTTTTTAGATATCTGATCTAACAATCTTGATTGGCCAGCAACTAAATCTCTCAAGGATGGTTGATTGAAATTATTATAATTATTACCTTGGAAGTTCCTTGGTAGTTTGGCCTCTGTTGCTGATTTCATCAGTTGTTGTTGTTGATGTAGTTCACATCCTCTTGAAGTTTAGGACAATTGCTCCCTGAATGCCCAGTGTTTCCACACTCTTCACAAGTAATGCGAGAATCACTCATATGCATGACTTCTCTTTTCTCACTAACTCGATCCTCAAGCTTCTTCATCAGTAGGTCCATTTTGGTAGACAGCATGTCTACCTCCTTGAGTTGATGCATATCTCCTCCTCTCTTACGAGGCTGAACACGTTCTTCATTCCAGCTCTAATTGGAAGCCATCTTCTCCACAAGTGATGTTGCATCTGTGAGGTTGAGTGACAAGAAAGTATCTCCAGCAATAGCATCCATTGTCTCACGAGTGCTAATGTTCAGCCTGTGATAGAAAGTTTGCATAAGTAGCCAATTCTCTATCTCATGATGAGGACATTCTGCAATGTAATCTTGAAAGTGTTCCCATGCCTCGGGGACTGATTCATCATGTTGTTGCTGAATGCTTAAAATTTTTCCACACAGAGCATTGGTCTTGCCTGTAGGAGGAAAGCAATTGAGCAGTTATTCCATGTAGTGTATTTCTCTTTATTGGCGTAGAACCACTGCTTGGCTTTCCCCAATAGCGAAAATGGGAAAAGACGGAGTAGAATATCATCTCTAGTTACTCCCTTGATAGTGAAGGTGCTGCAGATCTCTAGAAAGTGTCGTAAGTGTGCACTTGCATTTTCATGAGTCTTTTCACAAAACTGATTGGCATGCACCATGGTAATGAGTGCAGGTTTGAGCTCGAATCTATTATCTCCAACATTGACTTCAGGTCCAGTACGAATATTTGCTATTGTCGGAGCAGAGAAATCACGGAGACTCTTCTTCGCCATGACCACAAACTTTGGTGTTAAGCTTCTTCTTATCTGGCTGTCTTCCAAAACTACCGCGAGAACCTTCTTGAGCTTGGCTCAAGCATTTCGGAGTAGTACTTCTGGATCATCAAGATAATTTTTCGGAAGATCAAAACCTTTCATACATCACCTTGCATAAGATACATAAGTAGACAAAACAAGGGTAAGCTTGTTATGAGTAGAGATCAATGGTCATTTCAATCTCATCAAATACATAAAATTATCAATACTTCCTAAGTTAAATATCTTCTCCGGCAACGGCGCCAAAAATACGTGTTGACATTTCTTAGCACCACTACTAAAAATAGAATTAATCCTACTCTTAGCAATGACACTAGAAATGGTCTGGTAATTATTAACTTGTCACTTTTACAGTAGCCACCTATGATTACCTACATCTCTAATATTAAACTAGGTTGTCATCCCTAGTGATGAAACTAAAAATGTTTGTTGGTACTATCTAGCATTACTACAAGAATAACACTAAACAGAAATCTATTATTTCATGTGACTATAAATAATCTAAAGATATGAATGAAAAGAATTCTACAAGCGGACAGATAATTATACCATTGTAACATTTTACCTAGAGTATTATCAGGTTGTCGATTTATAATTTTACCACTAGGAAGGTATGACTATGCACGTAGTATAGATAATTTATGATTATGCATGAGAGAATGAACCAATATCATATGCTCTACTCAAAACAGCGGTAAGTCACAAGATAAATATAGATATATATGATAGGCACTGATCAAGCATCATGATAAATAAATAAATTACTCAGAGCACTCTAACTATGGCAATAGCATTAGTCCACTCAGAATATTAGAGGAATAATTCCTAAGTCATTCTACAAGTACAAGTCAATGAATGCTTCAATTAGTGCAATTACATCTAATAGTCATCGTTAATGTTACTATCACATCCACACATAAGAAACATCAACTAGGGAGGATCGGAAACATAGTCATTTCCTCCTTCGAGACTGGGTTCTACAAGTCCTACATACGGGGGATGAACTACATAGGACTCAACAGGCATGTCACATCTGCGATCTACCACACGTCCTAGCGTGTAGGGGCATTCGCAGATAAACAATATCTAAGCACCACGCTTATATAATGCCTACCACCCACCCATAGATCCTACATATTAGGATGGGCACTATACAAACATATGCATGAAATTAATAATAAACTAACTATACTAGGCATATAACCAAAGTAAAGAATGAACATTGCAATCAAGAACATATAAAAGATGAAGATTAATATTGACATAAACATTGTAGCAAGCACATAAAAATGGTGAAGAATACAATGAGAGAAGGGTAAAAAAGAATTATACTGAAGCACGCTCTTGCCAACGTCGGAAATCCAAGCTTGTAATCTGCTTGCCTCCCTCTAGATCTAATCTAACTAGCTAAAGCTCTAGAACTAGAGGAACTCTGAGGAATTAGGGTTTCTGGCTTTGGATGGCTTGATCCCCAGATGGCTTGACTTGATGCCTTCAGGGGGGTTGGGGTCTCCTTATATAGCCCAGGGGTTCCAACGTGGATCAAACCGACTTGAGGTACGGCTGAGATACATCCTAGGAGGCGATGGAAGAATCTAGAAGCTTGTGGAGGAATCCCCCGGGGGCCTAGGCGGGCTGCAGGTGGGGCCGGCCGGCCCCACTTGACAGCCCCTCGCCTCCCGCTTCGTTCCGGTGTCTTCTCATATCTTTTAGAGTCTTCTCGCGTATATGCCGTATTTTAATTCCGAATTTTCCTGTGACGAATAGGTCCCTCTTGGTGGTTTTCTGGAATAATCCTGCAGAGAATAGAGATTCACCAAAACTCGTGGAATTTATCAGTTTAAACCCTAGACCTATGTATATTCTCTCATTTGTACCATTTCTCATGTTTATTCAACTATAAATTATTGACGTTATCCACTGTCAACACCTACAAACTAATCGATGCTTTGAGACACCAGGGCTATAACCCCGACATTAAATAAAGTAGAATCTTACTGAAAAAGGGAAAAGTACAAGGGCTATACCAGACTCTCCAGAAGACCAGATCTGGAAACTTGAGCAAAGCTCACTACACAACTCTAACTCCCACACTAGACTATCCAACTAGACTAATAATACAATGGAGCTCTCTACTCTTCACTTGAAGCTTTGAGTCATGAATGGAGAGGGAGGGTGTGAGCCTCTATTTTTATTAGTTTAGAGGTGGACCCATGGATCCATGTGTTGTCCACCTCCACCACCATTTGAACATCCTCCCTGTTGAATGTATTGCGTTTCTCTTCAGCTTCTCTTAGTAAAGTGTCCAACATTTCAGCTTTGTTTCTCGCTGCTACTTACTTTTGGAGCCATGTTTTTTGTAGTTCTACTCTTTATATTTCTTTGTTGAAAGATTCAAATTTATTCAAACCCTTGGCTTACTCATGGACTACTGTGTCTTTGGTGTCTTCGTCTTTGCCATCTTAGGCTGCTATGTTCTCTACCTAACCTTTGAGTGTTGACTCGTGGGGCGCGCTTCCCTTGTCTTTGCCCTAGGGAGGCCGTGGTGGGTTGATTTGATTTTGATGCTTCAACACTGCTTTTGAGAATTCAGGGAGCTCTGATGCTGCCTTGCTGCTCTTTTGGGGGAGCATTGGACAGTTCAGGCGACAACCATGGGTGGTCGCCAAATGTTGTCCTTGACCAAGTCTTGGACGGTGGGTCACTAAACTACCAACGGTAAAAAGAAAACGAAGGTGGAAACAAGTGGTTTTTTCATTCAGAAAATACATCCCTTTGTATTTATTCGTTGGGGAACACTATTTATAATGCCTTCTTTACAACATGAGGACCATAATGGCCCCGTACCGACAATAGATGTCAGGAATATTTTCTCCTGAGGAGGGCATCACGGTCCATTTCGCTATGAAGCCCAAATTGGCTTTGATCACACTCGCAGGAAGTAGTCCTTTCAGTTCGTCCCTTTCCCTCGGGCCTTCTCCAAACGCGCACCTTCCGCCCGAGCCTTGGATGAGGTTTTGGCTTCAAGTTAAGTCCTTGCGCCCCTGAGCAAAGTCTTCCCAAAATCTCCATCCCACGCAGCCTCCGGTTCCATATGAAAATAGTATCTTCAAAGCATTCGCAACGCTGTCTAGGGATGCCGCGAGAAGGTGTCCCAAGCGAAAGGCACTGCACCCAACACTCTGTCTCTAGGAGGAGGTCGCAAGGGCCACCATGAGCTAGCGGACTGTGGGGCATCAGTTAAGCAACCCCTTCCCCCAGGCACTATGGCATTGACGACAAGCAGAAGAGCCAGATTTTTTCCATTATCTATAAACAACTGGGAGTCCCGGGTGCATAGGTTGGCAAGCTAGGTGAAGATTTGATAGGAAATTTCAGTTTGTTTATGATATCAATGGGTAATTTTGATCCAAATTTAAGAGGTTAATTTAGATTGTGTTACGATCGAAGTGGAAAAGATAACTAGTAATTTATACGAAAATTTAGTGTTACTCTGTGCTGTTTTTCAAAACTAGAGATATGGATAAACTTTTAAAAAAATTATTAGATCTAGTGCTTTTTAGTATCGAAGTTGATTAAATTTCACTGAATTTATGGCGAACATTTGTAAATTTTATCAAAATTTATATGATTTATCTTTTTTGTCCTAGATCTTGGTGCATATTTCCGAAAATTAAAGTAGCTTAGAATTTAGAAGAGAGGTGAGAAATAAAAATATATATGTGATGTATATAGTGTTGTGGACTTCCGTTTGGCACTGGCTTCGTTGGTTATATATATATATATAGTTTTTTTAGAAAGGAGTTTACTATGCTTATATTAAAAGCAATACGACAATACACATAACATACTAGGAATACCAGCTTAGTGCATCCTCGATAGTGCCACTTCAGCTAACTCATAAGAATCTAGTTTAACACGTTGCTTATGTGGAAGAGAGAAGAGAAAGAGAAAAGTCTATCTCTTCTCACCACACCTACCTCGCTCAAAATACAAGGCCATTTGTGGGTTTGCTCGTAAAGGAGGGCAGAGGGATGGAAGAAAGATATAGAGAATAAAGATTCACTTACATGTGGGACTGCCATAGTGAAGTGGTAGTCACGTGACCAGTACGAGTTAGCTGTTGACTTGACACCCTTGCAAGAAGAGCAAAACGTTTCATAATAATAATAATAATAATAATAATAATAATAATAATAATAATAATAATAATAATAATAATAATAATAATAATAATAATCGAGAGCGTTTTAGACAACGACTACTCAAAGTTCGAGAACGCTTATTAATGGACAATTGGGTATATTATCAATTAGCCCATGCCGCAGGTGCGTCCTCTCCTCTGCACCCAAAACTGGAGCCCCTCCGCTTCTTTATCACTTGAGCGATCTGAGACTGAGAGCGTCCTTCTTTGGTCTTTCCCCACGTTGGACCAGCTAACAAGATGGCTCATGCTCTTGCCGGCCGGTGAGCAACTATTTTCCTTGAGCTAACTTGCAAGGTACGTACTATGTAATTGAAATTAATTTTACTTTCTGTATTTGCAAGCAAGAACTAAAGTTTTTGTCGGGTAGTTTGTTTTATTTATTGAGTACTCTGTGTATCAATGATAATCCAGTTATGGACATTCTAGTCTAGTTCGAAATATTCTCCGCATCTACTGGTGTCTAAATTGTTGACGCTAGAAGCCGCGGTGATTGCTACGTTTGCTTACTCTACGTGGAACATTCTATTCCTCGCCAGATTGGACTCGGGAAGAGCTTGAGCTTGGCATAGTTCCAGATTCTCAAGAAATTAATATTTCTCCATACATGAAAGTGTTTCAGCGGTGAACTAGAAATATTTTTGTTGCATACTGTTTCTCTAGTTTATTTGTTGGCTTTTTCATTCCTCAGTGTGTCTATGTGAGTAAAAGGAGGTGATTCAGCTAACAAATAATATTGGGTCAAGCTGCTGCACAGCTTGTATGATAATTAGGAATATTTCTCCTATCTTATCAAGTGAATCAGAAACCAAAGTCCCTCCCAGCTTCACAGAGATTCTTGGGATACTGACGAGAAGAGAAACTGAACCCAGAACACAAGCACTACCAAGGGAGCCTAAAAACAAGATATTTCAAAGAAGATTATATTAGCCTTTTAGTGTGTAAAAACTTCAGCACAGCTATTGCTATAATCTGCGGTTCTTGAATTTATACTTGACAAGCTAAGAATGGTATCAGCTAAATCTACCGGTTGGCAAACTTCAGCCACCGAGCAACTACAAGCTAGGCGGTTGCTAACTATTAGTTTCACTGGCAGGCTCATGGCTGCTAATAGTGACAACAACCATCTATTAGCATCCTATTAGTAGATGGATCAAAACAACCTCTGCTAGTAATTAGCTAGTACCAGTAGGCTGTGTGCCGTCCAAGCAGAGGCCAGGAGGATTTCAAGTTGATGTATCTGTATCACCTTGATATAACAATCTTGAAATCAATAAAATTTTTGTTTTCGAAAGAAAAAAAAACTATTGGTACCGGCTAGTGGATCAAAAAAAAAACCCCAATAATTTATAGCTCACGCGATCGTCCCGATGTGATTCAACAGCATTTCGATTAAGATCTTTTTCATATGTTCAGCTGGTCCCGTACATTGGCAATTCACTTTAACCTTGTGTTTGCTTCCTGTTTCTACACTGTATTGAAGAACACGAAGATGGAGTTGGTGGTTGGTGCTTCGACGGCCACCATGGACTCTCTCCTGGGCAAGCTGGGCAACCTTCTCGCCCAGGAGTATGATCTGATCAGGGGCGTCCGTGGTGACATCCAGTACATCAGTGACGAGCTCGCCAGCATGAAGGCCTTCCTTCTTGACCTCGCCCGGGAAGACCCTGACAACAGGAAGAAGCACTGGATGAAGCAGATCCGCGACATGGCATATGACTGTGAGGACTGCATAGATGACTTTGCTCACCGCCTCCCCAACGATTCCAACTTCGATGCAAAATGCTGCCCCTGGATAGTCACACTAGTGTATGACCTCTGGACGTTCGGGCCTCGCCGTGAGATTGCATCCAGTATTGCTGAGCTTAAGGTCCGGGCACAGCTGATTGCTGACCGACGCATAAGATACGGAGTGGAAAATCCAAATACCCAAAAAGGCAAGGGCCCGCCCGATGCGACGTCGTATGACATTGCTGAGGATCAGCTCGCAAGCCATGAGCTTGGTATGAATGAGCCTGTAGGGATGGAGAAGGCCATGAAGGATCTTGAGGAGTGGGTGGACACTGCTGGTCAGGAGCCAGCTGTTGTGTCCATTGTTGGATTTGGGGGTGTGGGGAAGACCACCATTGCCATGGCATTGTACAAGAAAGTCATGTATCAATTTGATTGCCGGGCGTGGGTTACTGTGTCCCAGAACTACGACCTAGATGCCGTACTCAATGATATTCTGAAGCAAATAGACCCAGATTACAGGCAGCAACGCAGCAGCAAGACAGGAACCTCTGAGAATATTAAGACACTGGCACGCTTTGGAAGCAAATTGAAGCGAGACGTGCAGCGCACAGGAAGTCTCAGTCTCAGCAGCCGACGCAGTATTGAGGAGACCTCCAATCTAAAGCGCGCAGAAACCACCGACAACAAACTCGAAAGCCAAATAAAGAAGCACCTGGATAAAAAGAGGTGTGTACATTTAAATCATTTGCTTTATTCCTTATTATTTTGTCTACGTGGTGGCACAACATGTATGTTTACAAATTAAATTTATTTGTAGTTTTCAATTTATAAGCTTATTACTGGATGAGGGACTCTTCGTCTACCTCACAACATGGAATGGAATCTTATTGTCGTCTTCTTTTTGTTGCCAGGTATATAATCCTGGTTGACGACATATGGTCTGCAAAAACATGGAAAACAATATCAGCTTATTTGTTGCTAACTGATAATAAAGAGCGCAGTAGAATAATAGTTACTTCAAGATTTCAAGCTGTTGGTTCGACCTGCTGCCGGCCGGAAAACAAGGATCTTTTGTATCCGATTAGTTTTCTCGGTCCTCGTGATTCCAAGGAGCTATTCAACCGAAGTGTTTCTGAATCCAAAAGCACCAAAGATAGACACAAGGTACAGAACAATAATGTCCCTGATGATTTATGGAAAAGGTGTGGGGGTCAGCCTTTGGCCATAGTTACCATGGCTGGTCTAGTGGCGTGCAACCAAGACCAGCCAAAGAGTTACTGGGATGGACTTCGCAAATTATTGCCAGAAGAGGTTTCCATAACTGCTGGGGCTCAGGAACAAGAAACTTCTCTCAATTTGGATGGGGTTACAAGGATACTTGATTGTTGCTACAATAATTTGCCTGGATATCTCAGAACCTGCTTACTGTACTTGGCAATATTTCCAAAGGGTTGCAAAATTAGTAGGAAGTGTCTGTCCAGGCGATGGATTGCTGAAGGTTTTGTCAATGCGAAGCAAGGGCTGACGGCAGAGGAAGTTGCGGAATCATACTTCAATCATATTTTAAGAAGAAAGTTGATACGTCCTGTGGAGCACAGCAGCAACGGGAAACTAAAAACCTTTCAAGTTCATGACATGGTTCTTGACTATATTGTGACCAAGGCAAGAGAAGAGAATTTTATTACTGTGGTTGGTGGCCATCTGATGATGACAGCACACAGTAATAACAAAGTCCGTCGGCTTTCCATGCAGAGCAGCAGTTCCAAGCATGGAGATTCAACAAAAGGCATGAATCTGTCACAAGTTCGGTCACTGACCGTTTTCGGGAGCCTCACCCAGCTTCCATTCCATGCTTTCAATGACAGAATAATACAAGTCCTGGATTTTCAAGGACTGAAGGGATTCAAGAATAGGCATATGAAACACATTTGCAAGATGTTTGTGCTGAAGTATTTGAGCCTCCGGGGGACGGATATTACCCATATTCCGCCGACGATTGTGAAACTCGAGTATTTAGAAACTCTTGACATAAGAGAAACACGTGTTAAAGAGCTGCCAAAAGAAGTAGAGCAGCTAAAACTAATCAGCAGAATACTTGGTGGGAGTAAAAACAAAAACCCACGGAAAGGGCTGAGGCTGCCTCAAGAAAAAAGTAAGAAGCAGCAACACAAAAGTATGTTGACCCAAGATAAAGAGAAGGAAGGAATGAAAGCACTCCGGATACTGTCAGGGATCAAGATCGATGAGACAACAGCTGTAGCAGGCCTTCATCAATTGACGGGTCTAAAGAAGCTTACTATTTACAAGCTCAAGCTCAACCCAGAGGAACCGGGTACAAGGAAAATCTTGACAGAACTACGCTCTTCTATTGAGTATCTTTGCAGCTGTGGTCTCCAGACTCTGGCGATCAATGAGGAAGGTCAATCTAATTTTATCAACTCCTTGGGTAACATGTCCGCACCCCCAAGATATCTTGTTGCCCTTGAGCTTTCCGGCATGTTGAAAAAAACCCCAGGTTGGATCAAGACACTACGGACATTGAGCAAACTAACTCTGTCTCTAACAGTTCTCCGGACGGAGACTCTAGAGCACCTCCGTGCCCTGCCGCTGTTTTCTCTCACCTTTTCATTCTCATTTGGTGAGATGGAGGAGGATCAGGACAAAAAGATGAAGGACATCATCGAGGACAACAAATCACTGTCCGATGGGGAGATCTTTGTTCCAGGTGAAGGATTCAAGAGTCTTAAGCTACTTCGCTTCTTTGCACCTCTTGTTCCAAAGCTGGGCTTCTGTCACAATGCAATGCCAGCTCTTGAGATGATTGAGATGCAGTTTCAAGCGTTTGAAGGTCTATTTGGCATCGACACACTCGAAAATCTCAAAAGGGTGCGCCTCAGAGAAGCTAAACCAAGAGAAGAGGATAAGCAAACCGCTCAAATAAACGACCTGTTGGTACGAGATTTGAAAGATAGCACTGAGGGACTGAAGGTAATCATTGATCACACATTCACTTCTTGAAAGGTCGAAAGATATTGGTGCTACCGCACCAACCAATCGTTCTCAGAACCTCGATCTTCGCCATCGAGTTTATATATATTGTTACGGTTCTTGCATTGGTTGTTTGAAAATAAATAGGGATGTTGTAGTATGCATCTACATCCCATGGCACTCATATATGTTGTTGCGTTGGTTTTTGCTCTGCTATGTTTAATATTGCTGTGATGTTTGGTTATTGCTATTACAGTGTTGATGATATGTGAAGTTTGTTGGGTCCTTGTTTCTATATCAAGGGAGGACCCTCGAAGGGACCATTTTATAACCCATTTATTGGATCGGTTTATGATATTTCATTCTACAATATGTACTATGATAAATACTTGTTTATCCTCAACGGATGCTTGTTTTTTCTTGAGAAATTTTACAATGGTTGAAACAAATACTCATCATCCGTGGAGAAATCAAATGACGTAAAAATAGGAGCTACCCACTTAAAAGTACCTGAAATAGGTAGGCCCAGAGTACCAAAATGAGAGTGGGCTAGATCGAGATTTTGTTTAGTTATTACTTTTTTTGGTTAAGGGTAAAAGAGTACCCACTCTGTTACTTTCTCCCGGTCGCCTTGTACCTATACTCGATGGCGTTCTTGTTCTGCACATCCATCATCTGCTCATCGACCTCCTTTGTGCTCAGCTTGCCACGAAACATGGCAAACGTCGTCAAGCCGCACGTCATGTTTTGGCATCCAACATGACACATCTGTTGCCTCAGCTCCAGCACCGTTAATGCAATACCTTTTACGCATTGCATGTGCTGACGCAAAGACCGGTCAAACACCAGCTAGGACCAGATCACTTGGGTTGCCACGGACCGAAGAACACACCAGATAACTATCACACTTTCTTGGTGAAGGTTTACAAGAAAATCAGCAAAGAATAACCAATTGCTTATGTGAAGAAGAATGGTTAGATTCTGGGCAAACTAGCAAAGGGTAACCAATCGTGTTTGCGTGACGAAGAACGTGACCAATCGTGTTTGCATGCTGAAGAACAACTAGATTCCGAGCAAACTAACCAATCGTGCATGCATCCAAGTATAGTGTTTCACTGTTTAATTATTGAATGGTTGGTCGACTAGTCATATCATGTCTAGTTGCATACAGTTACCACCAAACAACTATCAATATAGCCATCTTTACAAAATATTCACCCAGGTTACTATCATGGTGCACATCAAATGGAGTCAAGCTCCTTACATCAATCTTACTATTTGTTAGTATTTATGAGTGCAAATAAGAAAATAAGAATTCTGCAAGCGCACAGATTACCATTGTAACATTTCACTGGGAGTATTTCAAGTATCGTTATTTATATTTTACCACATGGAGGAACGGTGGCAATGAAGAGATTGATAAACTTATACTTATGATGGATAAAGTAACTAATCACTTACTCTAACATTTAGAGAGAGACTCCAAAAGTTAGCAATAGCTAGTCTAAGTTACAATACAAGTGAGATAAATTCTTAAGTCATTCTTAATTACAAGTCATAATATGTTATCATCTTTATATACTTAGCAATAGTAAAAGATTAACTTCATACTTATGCATAAAAGACATCTTGTCGGTGTTCGGTCCCGTGGGGGTCCTAAACCAACGAGTGAGTGTTGCGTGTCCCTATCCTAGATGGTGATGCAAGGAGAACACACGGGGGTTTATCCTGGTTCGGGCAAAGGAAGGCCCTACGTCCAGCGAGGAGAGGAGAGTTTTGTATTTCCTTGCACCGAGGTGCTTGCGTAGGTGTTACAACCTTGTGAGAGAGGGCGCCGAGCCCAAGTCTCAAGGAGAGAAAAAAGAGTACAAGGGTGATTGCTTGAGATGTTGATCTCTGAGTTGTGTGCCTTTGTTTGCTAGCACTTGGCTTTTGGGCTTTTGTCTTGTTGTGTCCCCTTGTAGAGCCCTGGCCTGCCCTTTTATAGGGTAAGAGGAGGCCGGGGCACCGGGGTGTCTTGAGGTGACGCGTTGTCGATCCCTGTAGAGGTGGCTGTAGCGGCGTGCTCCAGGAATGGCCGGCCATCCCTAGACACCGTGGTGACATTGGGGATGAGATGGTGAAATGACCCGGAGCCCTGTGCCACATCGGCCTTTCTTTCCTGTCAAACAGTGTTGGGCGTCGAGGCTGGGTCGAGGCCGGACGGATAAGGCCGAATCTCCGAGATCGTGGAATACGGGCCTTGTCGTATCCTCCCTCGAGGGTGATTGGTAATAAACAGTGTGTGGTAAGGTGCGCACAGTGACAGGTTTCACCTCCCATCACGGGATGGGCGGTAAAACAGTGAGGACTGGCATCGGCGTTGCTCCCACGTCGATCACGGTTGTAGCCATGTCGGTAGATGGTAGCAGGTAATCGCATTGAATGCTCTGACTTTTGTCTTAGAGTAGGTGAGTAGAGTAGGTCGAGCGCTCCGACCCGGGGTCGTGCGAGTCGGAGTTTTGCCGGTAGTCGAGCGAGCCTCGTGCGAGTCAGAATGTAATCGAGGTGCCTTTTTGTACTGGCTTCGTATGGGACGGGGCACGGTCGAGGCGTTCCTGTCGGGGGTGCCTCGTACGAGTCGGAAGTGGAGTGCGGTCGAGGCGTCCCGTCGAGCTTGCCTCGTACGAGTCGGACCTTGTACGCGGTCGAGGTGTGCTGTCTTTGCTGTGGTTTAATCGCTTTATTTTTTATTATCGTTGGTTGTGGGTACCCCCATACTGTTGGTACCGACAGTAGCCCCCGAGCCTTTGGGTGAGTGTGTGGTCACTCTCTCAGAGGCTTGTTAGTTAATGAACTGGAGTCGTAGCGTCGCGGTTTTTTCTGGTGGGGGCGCGCGAGCGCACCCGCCGGGTGTAGCCCCCGAGGCCTCGGTGGACTGTTTGGACTCCTCCGAGGTCTTTTATACGTTCCGTTGGGGAATGGTCTTGATTCGCCGTGCAATTCATGTCTTCTCGTTCGAGGTTTGGTCTGTTGCGGTCGAGCCCCCGAGCCTCGTACGCACGGGATCGATCAGAGTCTCGGCCGTCTTTTATCGTTCGACCCTCACGCTCCTCCTTTAGGAAGGAGGAGGAGGGGTGGGGAACGCCGTACTACCCCTGTTTGGGTGAGTTCCGACGATCTCCGGTGAGCTACTAGCGGGGGAATTCGAGTGTGAGCCCGTGCTCCATTCGGTAGGAGTCGGCTAGCGGCCCAGAGGCGCTCTCAAGAATGCCAAGGAGCAGTCGTGTGGATCTCGATTCCCTGCGATGGGATTCGAGGGCTCGGTGCCTCCCTCCGAGGGGATTCCTACGTCGACCTTCTCCTACAGCCTCAAATACGTCTTGGGGTGCCTCGAGAGCGTGGCTCGAGCCCTGGCCATGTACGGGTGCATCCCTGGTCGTCCCTAACTCTATCGCTCGAGGGCAGCTGTTGAACCCTAGTCGAGGGCCAGCTTCCGCTCCCTCAAGACTCATACCGGGCTCGGAGCCCGTTTCCCAGGTGTCTGGGAATATCCGTCTGCGGATCCTTCCCCTGCCCGTTTATCGGGCGCGCCTTTTTAGGAAGGGAGCGAGATCGGCGCGGTAGTGGGCGTCGTGGTGTGACGGTTACGACGTGGATAGCGGCCACGTGCCCATATCTGTGAGTTTTAAGGAAACGGTTAGGTAAGGGCATTAAATGCAGAAACTGCTTCTACCTTTTCGCATGGTCGTTGGGCTTCCATCGGGGCTATAAGAGCAAGGCATGGGGTCCGTTTCCCACCACAGGCCCTTTGCATTCTTGCCTTCTTCGCCCTAGGTCGTTCTCTTGGCCCCCTTGCACCCTTCTGCCTTCATCCAGCCCCGCCGCCGTTGCCCCCCTTTTGTCTGCGTAGCTTCCCGGCGACAATGGCAGGCAAGGGTCAGCTCCTCCCTGCTGACGATTGGGCTGCCTCCTCGGTGACGGAGAGGAGGTTGGAGGAACTGGTCGACGATGGACTGCTGCGGCCGAAGACGAGCCGGTCGCGGCCGGAGTGGATCGCGCCGCCGCTCGACCACCGGGAGCCAGCGCCCCCTGAAGGATACGTGGTCAGCTTTATCTGCTTCCACGAGCGGGGGTTCAGCGTGCCGGCCAGCGCCTTTATGCGTGCGCTTCTCCACTACTACAAGGTGGAGCTGCACCACCTCGCCCCCAACGCCGTCGCACAGGCCGCCATCTTCGCGGCGGTCTGTGAGGGCTACCTGGGGATGGAGCCACAGTGGAATCTGTGGCTCCATCTCTTCAGGGCGGAGTTCTTTGCCAAGAAGGCGGGGGAGCGAGGGTCGCGGTGCGTGGTGCGTGGGGGGAGCTGCGTCCTGCAGGTGCGGTCTGGTCGTAGCGACCAGTATATCCCGGCCCAGCTGATCTCCTCTAACAGCGGCTGGCACGACGGCTGGTTTTACCTCCGCAATGATGAGAGTCAGCTGCCGAGGTATACCGGCCGGGTGCTGGTCGCCCGAGAGGAGAACTGGGCGTACGGCGTCGCGGAGGCCGAGAAGCCGCGGCTGGATCCGCTGCTAGCCGTGTTGCAACAGCTCTGCCTGCGTGGTTTGACGGCGGCAGCGGTGGCCACGACATTCCACTGTCGGAGGGTGATGCCGTTGTCACAGCGTCGACTTCGGCTCGACCAGATGACGCCGGAAGCGTCATTGGAGGGGAGTAGAATGTCGCACGAGTCCCTCACCCTCAAGGAGGTCATCCAACATGCGCGCCGGATGGTAGGGAACTTCAAGCCGGAGGACGTCGACAAGGTGCCGATGCGGCCCACCTAGGGGTTCGAGCCTCTGGTACGTGCTATCGCTAGTATATTTA
The DNA here is from genome assembly GCA_038087645.1 of Saccharum hybrid cultivar R570. NCBI lineage: Eukaryota > Viridiplantae > Streptophyta > Magnoliopsida > Poales > Poaceae > Saccharum > Saccharum hybrid cultivar. Next base: position 8,686,197 of record JAQSUU010000347.1, on the reverse strand, counting down.
TTTATTTCGTCTGTTTCCGGATTCTTTTGATTTAGTCGAGGTCAATACATAGGATTTGTCGGCGGTGAGGGAGACGTGGCCGCCGCTCCCAGAGGACCAGCCCGCTCGGGAGGTTCGACGCCAGCAGGCATCCCAGAAGAAGAAGAAGGACGCCGCCAAGAACCGCCAGATCCGCAAGGCTAAGGAGCGGGAGGAGCTGATGAAGCGTCGGCGTCAGCAGAGCCTCGACGGGCTTCCCCTCGAGGAGTCCCCCTCCGAGACGGTCTCGGGGGAGGACGACGACGACGACGATAGCGATGGGGACGATGACGCCCTGTCGTGGTATGACGCCGCGACCGGGCTGGCGGACCTCCTCGACGTGCGCCCCTATTTGGAGCCCGTTGGGGGGTCGACCTCCCAGGCATCGGGGCTAGCCCCCGTGACCGTCGTGGTAGAGGAGATGGAGCAAGCGGGCGAAGAGGCGGGCCCCTCGACGGGAGGGGCCGCCTCGTCCCGGACCCTACAGGAGGGGTCGACGATGCTGCCCCCGCAAGCCAAGGCTCCGCGGGTTCCGCCGGTGGTTGGGACGGCGGCGCCGGCGTCGTCATCGGGGGTGCCGCCTACGGGTGTGAGGACCCGAGGCCAGCTGGCCTCGGAGGCGCAGAGGACCCAAGGTGGCCAACCAACCAGGGCCCCAAGGAGCACCCGGCCCACAGGGGGGCCGGTGGTGAGGCCGCCGCAGGCACCGTCGGGGGTTTCCGACCGGCCGGGGTCGAGGCCCCTGCTGCCCCTTTCTGGGTAAGTTTTTTCCTACCCCGCCTTTTGTTACTTAACGGTCCTGTTTCTCATGTACTTACTTACTTCACAGGCACAAACGCAAGGCGGAGCTTGCGGGGCCGACCCCCGTGAAGTCGCTTCGGTCGAGTGCCGCCGTCATCAATCGGACGGCGGCGGACGACCTCGCCTGGGTCGAAAGACTTCAGGCCGCAACGGAGCGCCTGAAGTAGTGGGAGGCGGCTGCCCAGGCTGAAGTGGGCGCTCAGGCAGCTGCCGGTTTCAGCCCCGCCGCGCAGGGGTCGGGGCCGTCAGAAGTGGCGGCGCTCAGCACGGGCGGGGCGGAGCCGGGGTCGACGTCGGCCGCCAAGGCCTCCGTCGAGGCCACAGAGGCCGAGGCATCCGCTCGCGTCGTAGGGCGGGTGAATGTTGAAGAGGTGATGGTGGAGGTCCCGCCAGAGGCGGGACAGGAGGCGGCGCAGCCGGGGGAGCTGCAGCCGCAGCAGGACTCGCCGGCGGAGCCGGCGGCTGAGGTGGAGGGTGGGGCTGTCGCGCCCCCGCCCGTGGTCTCGGAGGAGGCGCCAGCGATCGAGGCGCCAGCCCTGGCGCTGAGGTCGACCCCGGCCATGGTCGACCTCACCCTCGATGACTCCCCTATCGATAAGGGGAAACAGGTGGTGGGTGTCGAGGAGGTCGAGGCCGTGGACCAGGCCGGTCCCTCTGCGGCGGTCGAGGAGGCCGAAGCTGCGGATCAGGCCGATCCTTCCACAGCGCCGGAGAGCGCCCCGGTCGGACCGCCGTCCGGGTGGCCGAACCTGGCCGGGCTGGCCCTGGTACGGGCGGAGGAGGAGCTACCGCGCTGGGGGATCGTCCCTTGAGTTCAGGGACACTTCCAACCCTGACGCGGAGCCTGTCTTTGCCCTAAATGACGGAGACGAGGTGCATCATTGGCAGTACCTCGAGGGTCTCCGGCGGCACACGGAACGATCACTTCGTGTGGCGTCGGAGGCTGTGTCACGGGGCATGCTAGACGCCATCGAGGTAAGTCCAGTTCGATGGTTTTTTGCTATCTTTTTGTCCCCTTTCTTTGGTTCTAATTTCTTTGGTTTTCGAACCATGGTCAGGAGCTTAAGGAGCGCTCCCGCCGCAAGTCGCTCTTCATCCGTAATGAGAGCGGCGTGTGGGCGGCGCTCACTCGGCAACGGGCTCTGGTCGAGGAGGCCAACTAGCGGCTTTCTCGTCAGAGTGCCGAGGCGGCCGAGCTGCGCGTCGCCTACGTGGCGGTCAAGGAGGAGGCGGTGCAGGCTTGGGCGGGTGAGGCCATGGCGCGTGAAGACGTGACCAAGGCCCGGGAGGAGGCAGCCAAAGCCCGTGAGGATCTCGTGCCGCTGTCAGCACGGGTGAAAGAGCTCGAGGAGGACGTCGCCCTTGTCGGCAGTCATCGCGACGCCCTCAACGTCCAGATCGGGCAGGTGACTGCTCGCTTCGAGGCCTCGAAGAACAAGGTCGCGACGCTGAGCGGAGCTATCCGGGAGAGGGACGAGGCTCTCTCGAACGCCCGCCATGAGATCGAGACGTTGAGGGCGGCTGTTCGTGACAGGGATGGCGCTCTCCAAGCGCTCGAGAGGACATGCGGGGGACTTCGCAACGAGGTCGTGGGCTGGCAGACCCACTCCGAGGGTAAGTTTTTTGTTGCACGACGGCCTTGGTGTCGAGGTCCCATATTTGTGCTAACTAGACACTTGTGTTCCAGAGTTGGAGAAGGAGCAGCGGGTAGCTCAGGCGGCGGCCAACTCCTTCCAGAGCCTCTTCGAGGCCGAGGCCCAGCGGACTCAGTTGCTCTAGGGCGTGATCTCCTCGGTGTGTGACGGCCTGGGGGTCGAGCCAGATGCCGATACTGAGGAGGACACCCCGGGGAACTCCTTTGTCCGCCGGATGGTGGCGCTGGGCTGCCTTGTCTGGGAAAGGATGCGAGGCGGCCTTCACCATGGCGTGAAGAGGGCACTGGCCGTCGTTCGATCCGGGTTGGTGTACGACATGGAGCTTGTCGCTGATGGCTTCATCACTGATCTGGTCGGACAGACGAGGAGAATGAGGACGCCTACCTGGGTCTGATCGGAGCCGCCGAGGAGCCTGGAAGTCGCTTGGCCAAACTTTTCGAAGCCGAGGTGGTTCCGCCTGCTGACGACGAGGGCCTGTGAGCCAAATCTGGGCGCAGAGGCCCATGTAATAAGTTAGTGTTTTGAACTTTGGTTGTGGTGGCCTCAGAGGCCATGAATCACTCGAAACGTAAACCTGCACTATTTGTTTAAGTTTTATTCGAGTTCTTCTTCCCTTTATCACTTGAACCATGTTTCTGCATGATTTACTTAGCACGCCGTCGCGCCTTTGGGCGTAAGGGAGTGAGTGGAGGTACCGTAGCCTTGGAGGCGTAAGTAATCTCGTGGCTCAACTGCCCTCGAGCTCTAGGGTGCTCTTGCGGCCTCGCAGATCATGTAGGAACCTGATTTAAGCGACCGGGGATGTATTCCTTTTCAAAGTTATGAACCGTCATTAGGTCTACTTAGCGTGCGGTCGTGCCCCTAGGCGTGAGGGGTGAGTGGAGGTACCGTAGCCTCGGAGGCATAAGTGATCTCGTGGCTCGAAAGCCCCTTTGAGCCTCAGGGCGCTCCCGCAGCGTTGTCGACTTAAGTGGCAGTTTTCTTTTTTGAAAAAGAGTACAAGTTTTTTTGGGGACCAGGGGTTCCCCCCTTGTAAGAGTACAAGTTTTTTCAGGGACCGGGGGTTCCCCCCTTGTAGCCCCCGAGGGAGGGTTGATTCTGAGAGAACAGAGTCGATCCTTCCTGGTTGTCATGAAATGAAACTTTTGAACACTGCTGTATTATTTATTGATGAGATTGAAAAGAATTTACAGAGCCTCGAGGCTTTTTAAGGGAAAAAGCGACGTAGCTGTTCAATGTTCCAAGCGTTGGTGAGGATTTCGCCCTTCTCGTTGGATAGCTTATAGGTGCCCGGCTTTAGTATTTCTGCGATGATGTACGGTCCTTCCCATGGTGGTGTGAGCTTGTGCCGCCCCTTGGTGTTCTGGCTTCAATGTAGCACCAGGTCACCGACGTTGAGGTCATGCACGCGGACATGTCTGTCGTGGTAGCATCGGAGACTTTGCTGATACCTGGTAGAGTGTAACAGAGCCACATCTCAGGCTTCCTCGAGCTGGTCGAGGGCGTCCTCTCTTGTGGCGTCGTTATTTCTTTCGTTGTAGGCCTTCAACCTTAGGGATCCGTATTCTATGTCAGTTGGGAGCATAGCCTCAGACCCGTAGACTAAGAAGAACGGAGTGAACCCCGTGGCTCGACTCGGTGTTGTTCTTAGGCTCCACAGGACCGAGGGAAGCTCGGCAGCCCATCTCTTGCCATGTTTGTTTAGCTTGTCAAAGATTCTTGGCTTCAGGCCTTGTAGGACCATACCGTTGGCACGTTCTACTTGGCCATTTGTTTTTGGATGAGCTACGGCCGACCAGAGCACACGGATGTGGTGGTGGTCGCAAAAATCCAAAAACCTTTTACCAGTAAATTGGGTGCCATTGTCCGTAATGATACAGTTGGGAACCCCAAAGCGGTGGATGATGTCAGTGAAAAAGAGCACAGCTTGCTCGGACCTAATGCTGGTGATAGGACGGGCCTCGATCAACTTGGAAAATTTGTCAATGGCAACGAGCAAGTCGGTGAAACCGCCAGTTGTCCTTTTCAAGGGTCCGACAAGGTCGAGCCCCCAAACGGCAAACGGCCATGTGATGGAAATGGTTTGCAGGGCATGAGCTGGAAGATGGGTCGGAGACCGCGGTCGGCCAATAGAAACCTTGTCAGAAAGCATTTCCGACAAGGGTTTGAGGCGCTACGTGATGACCACAAGCCCCCGAGTGTAGATCGTTGAGCAGGTCTCTGCCTTCCTCATTCGTGATGCAGCGTTGGAGGACGCCAGTAGGGCTGCGGTGGTACAGCTCCTTACTGTCGCCAAAGATCACAAAGGTTTTGGCCCGGCGAGCGATCCGTCAAGCCTCGATCCTATCCGAGGGGAGGTCCCCTCGGATGAGATGGTCGAGGTATGGAACACGCCAGTCAGGCTCGGGGTCGGATGGTGGGGTCGAGCCTTCCACCTGCATGGCCTCAGCCCCAGTCGAGGGGGCTTCTGCCTCAGGTGGAGGGTCGAGTGACGGCCCATCGACCCCTCCGTCCGACCCGAGGTCGACGGATGGTTGCTGGAGATCTTTTGTGAAAATGTCTGGTGGAACCGTAGTTCGATTGGACGTGATTTTCGCTAGTTCATCGGCAGCCTCATTATACCTGCGCGCGATGTGGTTGAGCTCGAGGCCGTGAAACTTGTTCTCAAGGCGCCGCACTTCTTCGCAGTAGGCTTCCATTTTGGGATCACGACAGCTTGAGTTCTTCATGACCTGGTCGATCACGAGCTGGGAGTCACCTCAAACGTCAAGGTGTCAGACCCCGAGTTCGATGGCAATTCTCAGGCCCGTGACGAGCGCCTTGTATTCGGTGACGTTATTCGACACAGGAAAATGAAGCCGAATGACGTAGCGCATGTGAACTCCGAGGGGCGAGATGAAGAGCAAACCCGCGCCTGCTCCCGTTTTCATCAACGACCCATCGAAGTACATGGTCCACAGCTCAGCCTAGAGCTGTACCGGGGGGAGTTGAGTGTCGGTCCACTAAGCCAGGAAACCTGCTAGCGCCTGGGATTTGACGGCCTTGCGCGGTGCATATGAGAGGGTCTCGCCCATGAGCTCTACCGCCCACTTGGCGATTCTACTCGAGGCTTCTCGGTTCTGGGCTATCTCTCCCAGGGGGAAAGAAGAAACCACAGTCATTGGGTGGCCCTCGAAGTAGTGATGGAGTTTGCGCCGTGTCAAGACGATGGCATATAGCAGCTTCTGGATTTGCGGGTATCGGACCTTGGTTTCCGAGAGCACCTCGCTAATGAAGTAGACCGGCCTCTGGACGAGCAAGGTATGTGCTTCCTCAGCCCTCTCGACAACCAAGACTGCGCTGACTACTTGTGTTGTCGCGGCGACATAAATTAGGAGCGGTTCTCCTAGGGTCGGAGGGACAAGGATCGGTGAATTAGAGAGTGTAGCTTTAAGTTTTGCAAGAGCTTCTTCGGCCTCGAGGGTCCATGAAAAGTGCTCTGATTTCTTCAAGAGGCGATACAGGGGGAGTGCTTTTTCGCCGAGGCACGAAATAAAATGACTGAGCGCTGCCAAGCAGCCCGTGACCCTCTGTACGCCCTTCAGATCTTGGATGGAGCCCATCTAGGTTATCGCAGTGATCTTTTCTGGGTTGGCCTCGATGCCACGCTTAGACACGATGAACCCTAAAAGCATACCTCGAGGAACGCCGAAAACGCATTTCTCAGGATTGAGCTTGATATTCTTCGCCCGGAGGCATTTGAACGCAATGTCGAGGTCGTTTACCAAATCATCGGCCTGTTTGGTTTTGACAACGATGTCATCGACGTAAGCCTCGACGGTTGGTCCGATGTGCTCCCCAAAAACGTGTTGCATGCATCGTTGGTACGTAGCCCCCGCGTTCCGGAGACTGAAAGGCATAGTAACGTAGCAATACATGCCGAATGGGGTAATGAACGAAGTCGCGAGCTGGTCGGACTCTTTCATTTTGATTTGGTGGTAGCCGAAATATGCATCTAAGAAAGAAAGAGTTTCACATCCCGCAGTGGAATCAACGATTTGATCAATACGTGGTAAGGGAAAAGGAACTTTTGGACATGCTTTATTTAAACTAGTGTAGTCTACACACATCCTCCATTTCCCACTTTTCTTCTTAACTAATACAGGATTAGCTAACCACTTAGGATGATGAACCTCCTTGATGAACCCGGCCTCCAGCAGTTTGTGTATCTCCTCACCGATGACCCTGCGCTTCTCCTCGTCGAAGCGGCGCAAGCGCTGTTTCACCGGTTTGGAGCCGGCTCGGATCCCCAAGGCATGCTCGGCGACTTCCCTAGGTATGCCCGGCATATCTGAGGGACTCCACGCAAAGACGTCGATGTTAGCACGGAGAAAGTCGACGAGCACTGCTTCCTATTTGGGATCGAGGGTGGCGCTGATGTTCAACGCCTTTCCCTTTGGATCGGCAGGGTCGAGAGGCACGAGCTTGACGTCCTCCGTGGGCTCGAAACTGCCGGCGTGGCGTTTGGGTCGGGGATCTCGTTGGCCAGACCGTCGAGGTCCGCCACCAAGGTTGCCGACTCCAAAACGGCTTCCCCGTGCTCGACACACTCGATGTCGCACTCGTAGGCGTGCTCGTACGAGGGCCCGACGGTGATGACACCGTTTGGGCCTGGCATCTTGAGCTTGAGGTAGGTGTATTTCGGGACCGCCATGAACCTGGCATAGCATGGGCGTCCAAGGATGGCGTGGTACGTTCCACGGAATCCGACCACTTCGAAAGTGAGGGTCTCCTTTCTGAAGTTGGAAGGAGTGCCAAAGCAGACAGGCAGATCGACCCGGCCGACAGGTTCTTCCCATTTCCCTGGCACAACCCCATGGAAGCCCCCGACACTGGGTTGGAGGCGCGTCCTCTCGATCCCTAGGAGGTCGAGGGTCTAAGCGTAGATGATGTTGAGGCTGCTTCTGCCGTCCATGAGTACCTTGGTGAGGCGCGTGTTGGCGATGATGGGATCAACAACAAGCGGGTAGACTCCTGGATTGGGGACGTAGTCAGGATGGTCATCACGGTCGAAAGTGATGGCCACCTCAGGCCAGTCAAGGAAGTGGGGGATCGCCGGCTGTACGGAGAAAACCTCACGCCGCTCTCGTTTGCGCTGGCGCGTCGAGAGGCGGGTCGAGGGTCCTCCATAGATCATGAAGCAGTCGTGGATCTCGGGGAACCCCCCATCCTTGTCGTCGCCCTTGGGATCTTCCTTCTTGTCATCGTTCTTGACGCCTACGCCTTCAAAGTATCTACGGAGCATGTGACAGTCCTCGAGGTTATGGTTTGTGGGCCCCTTGTGGTAGGGACACGGCTCTTTGAGCATTTTGTTGAAGATGCCCCCGCCGGGGGCCCTCGAGGTTTCTTGCGTTCAGTGGCAGCAACAAGCTCATCGGCCGAGGCCTCGAGCTTGCCCTGCTGGTTCTTCTTTTTTCGGTTGTTCCTTTTAGAGCCCCGGCTGGAGCCCGCGGGATCATCGACCTTCTGCTTCCCTTTGTCCTAGTCACCGCCAAAGATAGCGCCAACTGCCTCCTCGTCAGCGGCAAAGTTGGTGATGATGTCCATCAATCCGTTGGCAGTGAGTGGGGTGTTACGGCCCAACTCTCGGACCAACTCCTTGCAGGTGGTTCCAGAGAGGAAGGCCATGATTACGTCGGAGTCGGTGATGTTGGGGAGCTCGGTGCGTTGCCTGGAGAAACGCTGGATGTAATCCCAGAGAGATTCACCCGGCTTTTTCTTACAACTCCGAAGGTCCCATGAGTTGTCGGGGCGCACGTAGGTTGAAGTTTCCCTCGAACACCCTCACGAGATCGTCCCAGTCGTGGATCTGCCGAGGCGGAAGATCCTTGAGCCAGGCTCGAGCGGTGTCGGAAAGGAACAGGGGGAGTTGTCAGATGATGACCCGGTCGTCGGTGGCCCCGCCCAGCTGACACGCCAAGCGGAAATCAGCGAGCCAAAGTTTGGGTTTGGTCTCGCCGTTGTACTTGGTGAGAGTCGTGGGAGGGCGGAACCGCGCCGGGAGTATTCTTTCTCGTATGGCCTTGCTAAAGACCCCGGGAACCGGTGGCTCGGGCGACAGGCTTCGATCTTCTGAGCTGTCGTAGCGCCCGCCTCTGTGCACACGGTAACCTCGAGCTACACCGTCACTGTGTTTGCGCGTACAGCGCTCGACGATGTTGCCATGGGTGTCTCGAGGTTCATGGTCGTCGGCGATGTGCTCAAGGGCAGGCGCCGCCCGGTTTCGCCGGGCAGGCTCGGGATGAACCGAGGCCTCTCTCTCCTGTCGGGAGGGCTCGACGAGCCGCTCCGAGGCTGGCTCGCGTCGCCTCGAGGCAGAGCTCTCGGCCTGCTGCATAGCAGCGGTCTCGAGGAGTTCTCGGATTTCATCCCGAGCTCGACGGGCGTCGGGGTTCGACGGCTCGGGCATGTTGCGGAGGAGCATGGCGGCGGCGACAACGTTCTGGCTGGCTCGAGCGAAAACCGGGGGGTCGATCGCCTGATCCTCGTCGATGCGGTGATTGACGTCGCGAGCTCTCTCACGAGCTCTCCCGCCATGTGCGTGTGCCGCACGCTCATGCTCGAGGGTTTGTTGGAGTAGGCGCAGGTTTTCTCGTTCCTCGTCAAGCCTATCCTGCAATTCGCGAATTTGCTCGAGCTTCATTCCTTGATCCGCAAGGAATTGAGCTTCATTACGCTCGGCAGGGAGCTCGACGTGAGGAGGCGTGTTCCTTCCTTCAACTGGCTCCTCGTCCTCCGACTCCGACGTGCTCGCCCCGTCGATGTTGAAGCACTCGCGGGTCGGATCGTAGGTGTCGTCGGCAGAGTCGGAGTCAGGAGCACCGAAGTAGTAGTGTGATGGAGGAATGTGAGGCCGTCGCAAATCATCTCTGGGGTTGCAACGTCGAGAAGCAGTCGCACGGGGCTCTGTTTCTAGGGTCTCCGTAGAGTCCAGATACTCAGAAGCCGGCGTGGACGCGACAAGGTCCAGAGTGGAGCGTAGATGGTGCCCGGGGAGTTCCTCGTAAACACTCATACTAGTGCTTACAGAGGAAGCGTACGCCCGAGCAACCGTATCTAGCCCAAACGGGAATGTTGATGGAGATGTCGTCGTTCGTGCCGGAGTGGTTGGACCGGGTAGTGGCGGTGTCTCACCGGACGGGGGAGCGGCGGAATTCTCCGTCGGCATCTTACCCTCAGTCAAGCTCATCCTACACAGACCCTCGATGAGGGAGTCTGGGTTGGCGTCTGGCTAAGAGACGCCGGATCAGGGAGCCCCACCGCACTCCGTGAGGTGATGACAGCAGTTGCGCCGGGCTCGTCGTCGTCTGGCGGCTTGCGCCTGAGAATGGCGGAGCCGGCGCAGTGCTCCCCCAGGCTGGGAGAGCTCGTAATCCTCGTCAGTCGGGTGCCTGGGCGGGAGGAGGACCATATCGTAGCCGTGGCCAAGCGACATGAACTCCAAACTCCCGAACCAGATCACAGTGGCCAACGAGAGAGGGCGTTCGGGGTTAGCCATCCAGGAAAATGGCCGGAAAACGGTGTTGGCACGCAGCGTTCCCCTACCTGGCACGCCAACTGTCGGTGTTCGGTCCCGTGGGGGTCCTAAACCGACGAGTAAGTGCTGCGTGTCCCTATCCTGGATGGTGATGCAAGGAGAACATACGGGGGTTTATCCTGGTTCGGGCAAAGGAAGGCCCTACGTCCAGCGGGGAGAGGAGAGTTTTGTATTTCCTTGCACCGAGGTGCTTGCGTAGGGGTTACAAGCTTGTGAGAGAGGGCGCCGAGCCCAAATCTCAAGGAGAGAAAAAAGAGTATAAGGGTGATTGCTTGAGATGTTGATCTCTGAGTTGTGTGCCTTTGTTTGCTAGCACTTGGCTTTTGGGCTTTTGTCTTGCCGTGTCCCCTTGTAGAGCCCTGGCCTGCCCTTTTATAGGGTAAGAGGAGGCCGGGGCACCGGGGTGTCTTGAGGTGACGCGTTGTCGATCCCTGTAGAGGTGGCTGTAGCGGCGTGCTCCAGACATGGTCGGCCATCCCTGGACACCGTGGTGATGTTGGGGATGAGACGGTGAAATGACCCGGAGCCCTGTGCCACGTCGGCCTTTCTTTCCTGTCGAACAGTGCTAGGCGTCGAGGCTGGGTCGAGGCCGGACGGATAAGGCCGAATCTCTGAGATCATGGAATACGGGCCTTGTCGTATCCTCCCTCGAGGGTGATTGGTTATAAACAGTGCGTGGTAAGGTGAGCACAGTGACAGGTTTCACCTCCCATCACGGGATGTGCGGTAAAACAGTGAGGACTGACACCGGCGTTGCTCCCACGTCGATCACGGTTGTAGCCATGTCGGTAGATGGTAGCAGGTAATCGCATTGAATGCTCTGACTTTTGTCTCAGAGTAGGTGAGTAGAGTAGGTCGAGCGCTCCGACCCGGGGTCGTGCGAGTCAGAGTTTTGCCAATAGTCGAGTGAGCCTCGTGCGAGTCGGAATGCAGTCGAGGTGCCTTTTTGTACTGGCTTCGTATGGGACGGGGCGCGGTCGAGGCGTTCCCGTCGGGGGTGCCTCGTACGAGTCGGAAGTGGAGCGCGGTCGAGGCGTCCCGTCGAGCTTGCCTCGTACGAGTCAGACCTTGTACGCGGTCGAGGTGTGCTGTCTTTGCTGTGGTTTAATCGCTTTGTTTTTTATTATCGTTGGTTGTGGATACCCCTATACTGTTGGTACCGACACATCTCTAAGGAGGAGCATAGCAAAATATACTACTCCCTCTGACCCACAATAGAAGTTGTTATGGGATATACGTGCAGGTCAAACTTTCTCAACTTTGACTAGGTTTGTAGAAAATACGTGTAACATTTATATCTCTAAACAAGTTTATTATGAAAGTATATTCAACAATCTATCTAATGATATTAATTATGTATTATAAATATTAATATTCTTTTATATATTATCGGTGTTTTGTCACCCGACGAGTAAATTTATACTAAGTGCTTGGTTATGAGTCAAGTTATAAAAGCTAAACTATACGATGGTTAGTCTTCTATTTATCTACAAACTTTCTTTATTATATATGTTTTCATTCTTTTTCCTATTACTCCTCACATATATATCTATTGGGACCTACTACTGTCTATGATTACGTACCCAGCTTATTACTTACATGAGAGCCATGCCCTCCTCTCTCTTTTCTCTGTTCTTTTCTCTACGTCAGTATTTGCTTGGTTATAAGTCGCTTATTACACTTGCTCTTATGGACCGTGACCGCGAGAGACTTGGCACCTTAGGCTATCCGCACTCTTCGTCCTCTATATTCATCCTCTAAAAGGAATATTCTATCCTGGTCAGCAAGATTCTTTCCTCTATACATATTTCTTCCGCATTCATCATCCTCTATATCTCATACTCTATATCAACTACTAACAGTGGGGTCCACATGTTTATAAATAAATTTTATCTAAATATATCCATGTGAGATCTTGTTTTGAAGGATTTATTGAAACGAATTCAATAGTGTAATCGGAATTTAATTTGATGTTTTAGTTTATGAGTTATAATATTTTTTATTTTTTGAAACAGTAGGATATGCAGTGGGACCCACAGCTGCAGCTTTTCTCTCTCTTATTTCTCTCTCACACAGTGTTATACCGGGAATCCTCTATGGACGCCACATATAGCGGATGGGAAGGCTTGTTTTTGTTTAGCGTAGATGTTACAGGATGCCGCTGCAGCATCTTTCTTCCTCCATCTGGTATAGCGGATCCAGTAGCGGATGCCACTGCAGGCAGCCTTAACAAGTCAATGCTGGATCCACAATCGAGAGTTGGAGACTGCCATGAATAATCTGTCCACACAATCTGTCATGGTGCTTGTACCACTGACGCGTGCTACTGCTACACAGAACACAAGGACGCCAATCACCCGCGTGGTGGGGCAGACGTCGTCGTCAGAGCTGCTGCAGCTAGTGGTGACCTGATCGAACATCACATGGTGTTTAGACCTTGTTTAGATTGAAAAAAAATTCAATCCGATAAATAGTACAACTTTCGTCTTATTTGACAAATATTATCCAATCGTGGACCAACTAAGCTCAAAAGATTCATCTCGTCTTCTTTGACAAATATTGTCCAATTGTGGACTAACTAGGCTCAAATCTTGTGATTTCTAACTAAACTGTGTAATTAGTTATTTTTTTACCTACATTTAATACTTCATACAAGCGGCTAAAAATTAATGTGATGGAGAGAGAGTGAAAAAACTTGGAATTTTGAGGGGAACTAAACAAGGCCTTAGTTTCAAAAATTTTCCCAAAAATTTTCAGATTTCCCGTCACATCAATTTTTGGACACATGCATGAAGCATTAAATATAGATAAAAAATAAAACTAATTACACAGTTTAGCTGTAAATCACGAGACGAATCTTTTAAGCCTAGTTAGTCCATGATTGAACACTAATTACCAAATAACAACGAAAATGCTACGGTCTGCTACCGTAGTTTTTTGCAAAAAAAAATTTGCAAACTAAATAGGCCCTTCAGCTCCGGCTCAGCCCAGACGTGGACTTTGACTTGCCAACAATAGCTAATTAGCCATTGCAATTTATACAAATAATGAATAAACAATGATCTCAGGGTAGTAGGACTAGATGGACCATACCCAGCTCCAAAGTTCAAATGTAGAAGTGTTTAGGTCCTATTTAGATACAACAACTAATTATTAGCTAGCTAAATATTAGCTCAAATTAGCTCTAGTGTACCTATCTAATTAGGTGGGCTAATTTTCTAGCAAACTCTTTAATTAGTTTATAGCCAACTAGCTAGCGAACCATAGCTAACTTAAGATCCAACCAGTAACTAACTCTAATTTGGACGGAGTTGTTACAAGGATATGCATATATTTTGTATATACAAGTAGCTTCAGATTAATTTATTGGGATAGAGGGAAGTGTTCTACGCTTATTAGGCCGTGCATGTGCATGTGCCATGCGGCCCCGCCAAAAGCCCACTCATGGACTCATATATATGTATTTTTTGTTGGGTCCGGCTGGGCCTAAGTGCTTCGACTTCTGTCTGCTTCATGGGCCAGTAATGGTGTGCTGCATTCAGCCATTTCAAGCTTGCTTATATATCCATGTAGTAGTATGAAAGACCTAACAGCCCGTTTGGATGTCGGTATTCAGGCCTAGAATTTGGCATTGGTATTGAATACCCCCAATTCTGATGTTTGGATGTGGTTGGTATTGGCAAGTGGAATTGAACTCCAATACCGCACGGCATTTGGTCCGCTTGCTCGACCGTGCTAACAATACCGAGGCCTCCCCCTCGGTATTCACCAGAATCGTAACGCTTGGTCCTCGCTCGCGAAAAAAAAAACCCGGAGCCGCCGCTTGCCAGTGCTAGGGGAGTAGATGGAGACGGAGCTGACCACGGGAATGGATGACGGTGGCGGCGTGATTGCTCTTCCCCTTCCCCTTTCCATGGCTGCCGAGATCTGCTAGCGACTCCTCCATAGCTGCCGAGATCTGCTGGAGCCACCAGTCCATCGCACGGAGCCACCAGCAGGCCGCGCCGGCTAGCCGCGTGGGAGAGGCGGGGAGCCGCCGGCTGGCCGCACATGGAAGGCGGAGAGCAAATGTGGCCGCGTACGGGGAGCTGCCGTCAGGGCCATAAATTTGGCTGCGTACGGGTACGGCGTCGCGCGGCTGCCGTCCCCTCCGTCGTGCCGTGGCCAATCCCATCCTGCTGTACCACCGTTGATGAGATGCCATGGCTGTATGACCGTACTCCTCGATCCCAGTTTATTTATCGTTTTTTTTTCGTACCACTCTTTAAATAAATTTATTAAAAAACTAGATTCAAAAATCTTTTTAATGGTACCAATTATATATTATAAATATTAATATTTTTAATATATATTTTGTTAAAGTTGTTTTTGAAAGCGAAAGCGACAAATATTTTAGAACGGAGCGAGCAGTGTGCAAGTGGATCGATTCGCGTGCTGGCCTGATTCGTTGAGGACCGTACGTGTGCAAGTGGATCGATTCCATGCTTTTGCATCCAAATAGAAAATAGAATTGAGCTACTAGCTAGGATTTTAAAAGTCAATTCAATGATCATCCAAACAACAGTATTCGAATTGTGGCCATTTCAATACGATGGCTGCTTTGATATTGAACCCAATCTGGCTCCTCCAATACCTACGTCCAAACGGACCTAAAGACTCGTTAGCTAGTCTTAGTTAAGAGTTTCATTGCGTTGTTTTCAAGATTGCTATATCATATAGAATGAAATGAAACTTGGATAAAACATCCGCTCTCAATGCAAAGTTTCATTCTATGATTTCATAGATATTTAATTCTAAGACTCATTGAGAGTTAGTAATCATGTCAAGAGAGTTTCATCCCCGTGAAACTCACTTCTTCTCTCTATTCATTAAAACATTGTCATGTCATAAAAAATGCATACGTAGCAGACTGTTAAATGCAAATGAAACTCTCCTGAAACTCTCACTGAGACTGTGGCCTTCATAACACGTCCTATATTACATACACGTGCTAAAACCTACTAACATTCTTGTCTCTCCATTTACTGCACGCACATACTGATTCTCTGCAAAGATTGTGGATTCAAAAAGCTCTTGTGGTTGTCGAGCCAACGGAACAACGGTATGTTTGGTTGGCTTCTCACTGGAGCTGCCTGGTTTAGGCAGCGCTTTCAGACGTCGAGCGTTTAGGGCCAAGATCATCTGCCTAGACAGACACTAACTGCCAGGGTGCGCTAGCATTCTAGCAAATCATAGGCTAGGTAGGTTGAGACACCGGAGCAAAGCAAGTACATATACAAGTAGCAAACAACAGAAACAATCCACACGTCCTTGAGGACTATAGCGGGCCTGATTTACATTAGAGGCACTGGGCTCGCGCGGATCTTGAGACTAATGCCGTTGCAGTTGGGCCATGCATGTAGTAATGATTTTGTCTGCATCCCATTTAACTTAAAAGAGTTATGAATTTATTTGTACTATAAAACTATTTTTACCGCACCTAAAAACCACACATTTTTATTTCCAAGAGGCAGATAAATCTATTATAGCTGTAGCACAGTGTTCAAAGGTGAACCCCATATTTTCCAAGAGCGTCTACACATGATGAGATTAATTTGACAAAAGGGGAAAAAATACACTGTTTGATTTTATGATTACCTATGTTTAACAGAAGGGTCTATATGTTACCAAGCCAAAATAAAGATGTTTGTGAATTGAACCCGAGCTAAATTAGTGAATAGGATAAGATTTAACCTTTTATAGGATATATGATTCACACTAGATGCAAACGAAATTTAAATCTGGTTCCTGTTCTGCTGTCATCTTTGGTTCATATATACTTTACTGAAAAAATCAAATATACATAAATAGTTTGGTAGTTTTTCAAAATGCTTTTAAACTAATAGGACAAATGGATTCAAGATTATGCCTAGCTTTTCAATCATTAATGACCTATGAAATTCAAAAGATACTTCAAATGTATATGGTGAATGTTTTTTAATGCATGGGACCCACTCTTACCGAAATCATAGAGCATGTTCGCTTGGGCTGATCTAGCTGGCTGAAAGTACTGCTGGCTGGTTTTTTGTGAGAGAAAAACACTGCTGGCTGGCTGGCTAATTTGGCTGATAATCTCAAGCAAACATGCTACGTGGCATGGATGACATGAGCATTCCTTTGTTGAAAAATAAGTAAACAGTTATGACACAAACATTGTCATAAAAATCGTCATAAATAAGACAATGAAGTATGTTGTGATGATTTTGGGGTTGCCCTCATGATAACAAATCACTCTTGTCATAAATGTATGTCATCTCTTGAAAAATATCATAAATGGAGTTGATTTACAGGTTATACCATAGCCTATATATTAACATTTTGAAATGTTTAATTTAAAAACTCTAAAAAATAATAACTAAATGACCACATGTTCTATGTTTCATGCACTATATGCATCACATGTCATGTGTGTCTTTAGCATCCATATAAAATTTGAGCTTTCTTTGAATGCTTTTAAATTCAATTTCAAATAAAAAACTAATTTTAAGCATTCAATTTGTTAAGGAACTTTGATTTCACTTGAGCACATATGTTGGAAAATTATATGACAAAATATAATTTCTGAGCTGAGAATTTATATGATTTTTCTCAGTTTTTCAGAAACCATTTTGGGCTAAACAACTTAACCGAACACTCAAATATACCATTCCAGAAATAATTTGAATTTGTGCTACTACTAGATCCAAGTAAAATGGGTCATGCTTGAATTCCAGCATTTACTTAAAAGAAGTATAAGATTTTTAAAGATCTTTTGGTACTTTGTTTTGGATTGGCAAGAACAAAACAACTTAACAGAGAACTTAGATATAGCACTACAAGAATTTTTCAAACTATAAAAGAATTTGTTTTAGAAATATATATTCTATAATACCACCGGATCAAGCAAAATAGATCGCACTTGATTTTCAGTATCTACGTAAAAAGTTGTGTCTTTTGTTTTAGATTTTTCTTAATCGGCTTGAACCCCATAATAGTCATGCCAACAACATGACATGACTCAATCAGTCATATTTAGAAACTAGAAAGTATTCACGGCAACATAACAGTCGTGCCAATCAGGACAAGACACAAAATCATACTCCTTCCATTCCAAATTATAATTCACTTTTACTTTTTTTAGTACATTCATTTTGCTATGCATTTATATACAATACATGTTTAGATACATAGCAAATTCTATGTACTAAAAAAGTCAAAACGACTTATAACTTAGAATAGAGGAGGTAAGATATAGAGTCCCTAGCATATATGTAGAAAAAAAAAATGTTTGCAGCGACACTAGCATAACTATAAATGTTCGTAGCAACGCTAGCGTATCCATATACTCATCTGCCGCGTCATAGTTCTCCCAAAAAAAAGAACTGCCTCGTCATGGCTCTCAGTGTGATTAAAAGAATTAAATTTTTTCCTGGGGATAAATAAAATAAAACAAATTCCCCACAAATGCGACCGTGCGGAGAGGACTCACAACTTGCAAAGGATGAACTGCACTGCCTCCTCCACGTTACAGCATTTCTCAGGGATTCGACATGAGTCGCTTGCATTCACAATCATGACAAGTTGTATCAAAACTACTATATGCGAAAGGAAAACTTATAACTTTTATCATTTAAGCTGACTGCACGCCATCTCAACATTTTGCATTGTAAGAAACAGAAAAACCATCCATTCTCCCAAACAACGGACTACAGCAGCAAAGTGAAGCACCAGGATGCCAAAAGAAGCCATTGCATGGGATTTACAGAAATGATGCACAATTGGCTTCTCAGATCTCTTTCCTCAGTTTCGCACACCTGCCTTGGTGGCTTCATATACCCCATTTTATCTACAACCCAATCCTGTACAATGTCTAACGACTCTGTGTAACAACCCGTGAATTTGCATGTAACGAAAAACCCAACTTTTTAAAAAAATTTCTTAAAACATTGCTTGATGTCGTGTTGCATATAGTTTGTAGGTCAAACTGGTCAACCTTCAAACCTTCTATTCTTGTTCCTCTAAAAACAATTCATATAAATTACCTGCAACTTAAATTGTGCTAGCTCCCTCTCACCTGATTTAAATACTTCTTCAATAATAATATGTTGCATTTCATATAGTATAACGTGCATGATGATGTGTTAGGCGTGATTTGGTTCTTATCTTGTGTGTGCTTGGAGGTGGCCCTTGTCTAAAAATCCTTGTGTAGGAAATGAAGAATCCTTCTCCTTAATCTCCTAGACAGCAGGCTGCACGAGCATGCATGCTCCTGTGCCATTCCTCTAGTTTCATGAATCACGTCATTAGGCAGCCAACCCTTCGTGCATGTTGTTTTCTATACAACAGGAGCCTGCACGAGAGCACGTATTCGAGCTGGAGCCTGCGGACAGCAGTGTACACCGCCATGCAAGGCTGTATACGTTCGTACCTTGTACCTACTAGGGCCCAACCACAAGCAGCTAGCGCCAGCTCATGGACCACCTCACGCACCATCAGGCCTACCTTGGACACCGGCCCAGCCCACCAAGAGCAGCCGACGCCACGCTTGCCGCACTCACGCGCGCCGCACACGCACAGGGAGACGACGTCGCCTGCTCGGACCCACAGGTCAGCCGCCCAAGCTCTCCAGTTCCAGTTCGCGTGAGAGCGACGCACGGCGCCGTATCCGGGACCCACTAGTCAGCTGCAGCAGAAGGAAGGAGCCGCGGACGATGTTTCCCTTCCGTCACTCGACCGTAAGCGCCTCCGTCTTCTTCTTTCTCCGTACAGACGCGCTCCGTCGCCGATGCACTGCCTTCCGTTTCCGTTTGAAGCCACGGGCCCGCCCAAGGCCGCGCCCCTTCTCGAACATTCCTAGCCGCGCCACCTGCCCGTGCTACGGATGCTCGCCACGTCGCGCTGGCCATCCCATCAGACGGCACGTATGCCGGCGCCATCACCTGGAACCCTAGCGCCGCAGCTATAAAACCCCCAGGCCAAGCCCTCGCTCTCGCCCTCTCCTCCTGCCCGCCGCCACTCTTTCTTCCCCTGCTCCCTCGCCGCGACGCGCCAGAGAGCGGCCACGGCGCTCGCTGGCCGGAGCCGGTCGCACTACGTCGTCGCCTCGTCGAACCACCGCGGCTAGCCTCCCCCGCCGAGCCGGACCACGACGGCGACCGCCACAGCCACGGCGACCGCGACGCCGAGCCTGCTACTGCCGCAAGGATGAACCGCCCAGCCTCGGAGCCCGTCCACGCCACCAGATCGGCCCCCGCGATGGCATCGCGCACCCGGTGAGCGGCGCGCACGGCACCCTCGCCGCGGTCACGACGTCGACGACCTCGCGTCCGCTCTACAACCACGCAGCCCCGGTGAGTTCCGACCAGAGCCCAGCCTTTTCCCCTACGCCATCGTTGCCTTCACGCTGGACTTGAATCTTCTCACCGGGAAGCGCCTCCTTGCCTCGTTCTCTGTCCTCGTCAGGTTGCCACCGTATTCGACCTTTACGTCAGGGTCGCGAGCTACCAGGAGCCGCCGCCCAGGGACTGCGTCGCCACGGCTACGACACCTCTCGGAGCCGCCATCTTCCAGCCAGCAGCCGAGATCACGGGAATCCACGCGGCCACAACCTCGCCTTCCTGTCGACCGGTCATCGCAGCCTCGCCTCGCCACGGCGCGGAGCCGTGGACGCCGCGACCACGATCCGGCATCCAGAGCAGCCAGTGAGTTTCCACCGCCTTCAAGGTTCCTCCTTTAGCCTTAGTCCCTTGACCCCGCTCCTGCCCAGCACAGGCTTAGGCCTTCCTCGATCACGAACGCAGGAACGACCTCGTCAGCTTGACGCCAACCCTCCGCGCGGCCACGACCACCAGGCACCAGCTGCCTGACCGTCTTCCTGGCCGCAACCCCGCGCCTTCACCTCGAGCCGATTGACGACCCCGACCGCGACCCCGAGCCTTGCACGGCGTCGTTCGAGCCACCCGGAGGCGGCCGTCCGCGACGAGCTCGGGACACCGCAGCGACTCCGGCCGGCGCACCGCACTGCGTCGAGCCTTCCCTGCGGCACCTCAACACGGCAGCGGCATCCTTCTTCTCCGAGCCCTACTGTAAGCTTCGGACTTGCCCAAGCTTTCGCCTTTTTGCCATCCCTGCCTGTTCCGGCCTTCGTGCCGGCGTTTTGCCCTGCCGGAGTGCATTACCGCACTGATGGACAACCGCGGCCGTTGTGTTGCGAACGCACTGCCGTGCTCTGCCTTGCACGAACGGCAGCCATGGCCTCACTGGCCCCTGTCGTGACCACATCCTCAGGCACACACGCACGAGGCCAAAGGCTTGGCCTTTGATGACAAGCACGAAAGCCCAGACCGCCGCCCGCCACGGCGGCGAGCTTAGCACGTACATGGTGCAGGTGCACCGCACACGGCACACACGGCCACAGTCACCAGCACGGGCACAGCCACAACCCGGATGCAAGCACTGGCTTGTCGTGCTTGCAGCCGCCAGCCCTCCACACGCGCAGCACAGCAGCCGCCGCCTCTGCCTTGCTAAAGACAGCATAGCTGCGGCCTTGTTACCCCGCGCCGGCAACTACGCGCTGCCGTTGCCGTCCAAGACCTGCACGCGGACACCACGATACCAGACCTGCGTCGTACCTCCGCCCTCTTGGCCGCACGGCCAACTCCAAGCCATGGTTGCCTTGCCCCTTGAACCGCACGGACACAGGGCGTAGCGGCCTCTTTCCGCGCAACCACGCCGTCAAGCCTCTGCCTTTCGGTGAACACGTTGGCCGCTCCCCTCCTCTGCGCTACGGCAAGCAGCGTGTCAGCTAAGTCCCCGCCTTGCCGTCGGCACCCACGCGCTGGACACGCGCGCGGAGCGGCGCCCGCGTAGTCGCTCTCGCCGCGGCGAACGCCGTCGTCAAACCCGTCTACCCGAATCGCGTAGGCCCTCTTTCTTTTCTCCCCCTGTTAGCAAACCGCCGGCCCAGCTGGCCTTGGCCCAGCTCGGCTTCCCTCTCCTTCCTGGCTGTTGGTCCAGCACCAGCAAATTGGTCACCTGAAGCCCTCAAAGCCAGTCCGAATCCAGCTGAAGGAAGTCCATCCAATCATTGCCCTTTTCCCCTTTTTCCTTTTTCAGATAACCTTGCCACCACCTAAAACTCCCACAAAATTCATCCCAGCTCCAAAAATTATGAAACCAGTTTCATAATTTTTCTAAAATCCTAACCTACCTCTTAGTGCTGTTCTTTGGTTTAGCTGAGCTAGGTTTTATTGCTGTTTATTAGATCTTATTGCTAGTAGTCGCTTGTATTTATTTCCGCGTTACGTTTTGCTTAGCTTTGGATCCGAGGAAGCTCTCGAAGGACGAGACGGACCGTGCTGAGTTCTACTACACCGACAAGTGGAAGCTTACTACCTCGACATCGCAGGTGTCATGGCAGCACCTTACTCTAGAGAATCCTATTAGGCATGCTAAAATATAGATGCTAGTGCTTTACTTTATGCAAATGAACTACAATAGGTTGCATGGTAGATTGCTTGTGAGCCATTACCTTGTCGCAGCCTATTCCCCTGCACACCCGCTGTTAGGCTAGACACTCGCTTACTATGTACTGCTTTACTCTTACTCGCATTATATCTGTGATGTGATGTTGGTAAGTGAGATACGTTTTGAGATAAGGCACGAGGTGCTGATAGCCGGATAACAATCTGATAATGAATATGGGGAGATCTTGGCGTGCGTCTTGGGTGTGTGGTGAGGGTCGAGTCGACCGAGCAGGATCTACGACGAGTCACGAGGACGAGTCTTGCCGGAGGGCGCTACCTGGGCGTTCGCCATGTGAGGTGCCTGTGGCGGGTACATGTGACAGGGAGAGGTCCCGGGGTGGAGTGTCTTCATGGGATGAAGCCCCGGGATGGGAGGTGCTGTGATGGCACGGGGTGCCGGGTGTTTCGTTAAGCGGAAAACGGTTTTCCCCTTGTGAAGATATCCTGCTTAGTCACCCTAAGGACTGATATGTCCGTGGACCGGGTCTTAGGAATCCTTGCACATCCACTCGCTTCTGTGGGGAGGAGACGAACGTTCGACTTGCTAGTACGGTGCCACTACTATTGGAAGGTTAACGGATAGTGTAGGGAGGTACGGGCGTCGAGCGCCCACACCCTCCTAAGACAGCGTAGTACCCGAGGGGCCAAGTACTACGTCTCACAGTCTCAGCGTGCCGGTGTACGAGGTACTCCGACACGGCCCCAGTTCTGAGTGATAGGGTGGCATCGTGTCTAGTTGGATGGCGGCCCGTTATCAGCCTAGACGACCCGGATCGTCGATGATGGTGATCTTGTGGGTAGTGTAAACCTCTGCAGAGTTTCTGGTTGATCGATCGATACATATGCCGACTTGTCGGCTATGGACCTTTCCTAAGTACAGCTTCACTTGACTAGTGAGAGGAGTCCTTCTACCTTCCCTGGGTTTCAGTGTGATCCGGCCTTGGCCGTTGAGGCATGGACGAGAGGGAGTCGTCCATGCCGATGAGAGTGAGATGAGATGTGGTGTTGAGATGTGCTGGGATGGGAGAACATGTGTAAGAGATGGGTTAAAACTTGATGAACTATTATTATATACTTATTAATGAACATGCATTATAGGAAACCCATAGCCAAATATTTTAGGATCGCCAGATCTTTTTTCTCTTTTCCACTAAAGCTCATCGGTACTGACCATGGCCTGCACACATCTGGCAGTGTGCAGTTTTCCTGACTTGCAGTAATAACGAAGTTAGAAAGATTGGGTGGTCTCGCTCCTACGCTCAAGTTTGGTCGAAGATGGAGTCTACGCCCGCTGTCTTTCTACGCCAACTCTGATGATTATCATGGAGGAGCCCCCATCTGCTGATGTGCTACAACAACTCTAATGAAGACGTGCGAGTTTCCGCTTGGTTACGGTGTATTAGGTGTGTTAACAAGTGTTGTAAAACTTTGTAACTTGTAATTCTACGAGGTATGACTGTGATATCATCTGATAATTGATAATGTGATGGGTTCTCTCGTGGGCTATCACATTATAATTCGTATCTATGGATTTTCCTTTCGAAGAAAATCGAGATCGTTTCACTCTGAAAGGACCTGGAAATACCAATGACACAAGGTATTACCAAAACTGCCGGAGATCAACTAATAACTGAATCAATCGAACAAAAGACAATAAACCTGCTTACCACTCATGTAGTGCAGGTTCCTACAAGACTGGGGGAAGGTTGACGAGGCAAGGTTGGAGACACGAGGACAGCCTCACCACTTGTGACCTTTGCTGATGCAATCTCATCTAGACGTTTCCATGCCAACTCTTGCTTCAGTTTAAATTCCTTCTCTCTGTCTTTGTCTTCCTCATATTTCCGCAAGCATTCAGTAAACAATTGAGGGTCACGGTCAGAGAATAACTTTCGGACATTCAGACTGAGGCTTTGCATGACTTGATTCCAGTGCCCATTTATATTTTTCTCCAATGCAGGGAAGATGATAGGCAGGATCACCTTACTGTTTTGCTTAACGAAATTCTCGAAGTGGGAATTGTTCCAGAAAAACAACTCTCTCTCAGCAACCTAAATAAGCACAAAACCATAGGTAAATAGACAAGCCAATTACCAGAACAGAACAAACAGAGAATAGTGGGTAACAGGGTCAGGCCCCATTTTCCCTTTTATTGCGAAACTACACAAATAACACTTTAGCAATCAGAAAGTATAATATAGACAGCAATAGAGAAATAAATCAAGTCTCCAAGGCTTGAGACTCATGTCCTCGTCATGTAAATCTCATCCTAGATGTTTCATTGATTCATTCGGACTCCCAATTTCTGATAGGTAGCTCATATAGACATAGCGTTTTCATTGATTCATCCAGCAATCCTGATTCAACCAAAATTCAGATTTGACAAAATTCAGAATACATATGTGTATGGCCACTTCATATCACCTGGATAAATGTATCAATTTGTATTAAACTCCTTAGTTGCAATGCAAAAATACATATGTGTATGGGCACCCATCTGAGTTTATACTAAACTCCTTAGTTGCAATGCATTCAAACTTTTTCTGGAGCATGTGACATTGTTGGCTATCAAAACAAGTATCTTGATAAAAGAACTCAGACTCATGAAAATATCAACTATTCTGGAAGCTCTCAAGTCTTAACTCTAAATGAATCATGCCATCTGTTGTTTTGATTCCCTTCAAAGATAGTCCTGGGATATCCTACAAACAACAAGCAGTACTAAGATGAACTAAAAACATCAGTTCATCATGCCATCGAGCTCGAGAAAGCACCTTACACATACTTGTCATGCTAGCTCCTATTGTGTTTCAGAGTTGCTTCTTCGCCCCGTCTGTCTGAACTGCCTGCAAACAGAGATAGCATTTGTACTCATTATTCAAGAAGAAATCTGTTGTCTCCCAGTTGTCAGTTAACCCCCACCTATTCATTAAATTATGTAAACAGGTATAGACCCAGCCCAGCATTTCTGTCCATCGATTAAATTATGTAAACAGGTACAGACCCAGCCCATTCAGCGCCTTATCAAATCTGTCTATTTCTGGATCCAAACATGACAATAATCTTGGCAGCTAATCCATATGAACAGGGATTTGGGAACAACTAATATCTTTCTGAATCAAAGAGAAGCTAGGCTATTACGCCATATAGACTACAGTGAAGGAAACATTGCGGAACCGAAGACAGTATGAATCAGTAAAATATTAAACTGTTCTTCTTGAGTTGTAGAAAAATTATTTAAGCAAACGACGAGTATGAGCAAATCGAAGCACGCACCACGGCGAGTTGGTCGGTTTCCGGCTTTCTGCGGCCTACTGCAGCATGGCGACGATGAAGCGTGGAGGCGGAGGAAGTATGTCTGGGCTGGAAGAGGAAGTCATGGGAGCTCGAGTTGCCACATCAGGGACACGCGCGGAGCGGCGGAGGCAGCCCTCGCCGCGCTTGACGGAGGCAGCGTGGCCGTAGCGTAAGGCCGGGAGGGCTCGTGCGCGGAGGCCCCCGCGTGGAGCTTGAGGTCGCGTGCCGCCAAGGCCCGCGCTCGGCTGTGCCAGCCCTGCGGCCCTCGCGCCCGCGCAAAGTGCCAGGCGCTGCGGCCAGACCCAAGCGCCCCATGCCCCCCGGCCACGCGCCGCCGCCCCTTGCGCGCCGAACCCTGCGGCCAGGAGCCGCCGCCGCCACGCGCGCTGACCCTGCCGACGCCGGATGGCCGCGGACGAAGGCTCGATGCTGCCGGCCTCTGACAAATCGAACGCGTTTTGCTTCTGGCCGGATGCTGGATGCGGGAATGGGGCGGGGTGGGTACGCCCGCCCACCTCTGCGCCGCCTCCTCCTCCTGTGGAGGCGACAGCGGCGGCGTCGGGGGCGAGGCGAAGCCGCGAAGGGCGAGAGTCAGGCGACCAGTTCACAGGATCATTTTAGAGCATCTCCAACAAATCCCTAATACAACCCATCATCCCAAAAAAATAGAATTATTGAAGGAGATAGATCAATTTTCATGCTCCAACAGTGTCCCAATACCTCCCCCAATTTTTGGTGGCCACTAAAAAACACCCATCTCCCCTCAAATAAAGGGACACTTGCAACCTTCCCCAATCCTCTATTCTTTTGGCGCAAACACACCCATTGGTGATTCTGCACTTGGAAACAATGTCATGACATCTCTCTTTATATCTTGTTTATGATATATCCTTGTGTGAGTATGTTTAATTTCATTTTCTTATTGTTAAACAAACTGTTATTGCATTTTCGATCTTTGGTCTTAAGTATGTGACAAACAAGACATCAACAACTTATTTTGACGTGAAAAAATATCCATGGGTCAATTTGCTCTGACATGGTCCAGAATTTGCAATATGGGCCAAAATCACATATTGGGGATGAGATATTAGGAAACTGCAAAAGCATCTCCCCCAATAACACAAAAAGTAAATATTGGACTACCCCAATACTGAGTTATTAGGGGAGTTTTATTGGGGACTGGTGGAGATGCTCTTCCCAACTTCTCCCCCTAAATTCTACTATACAAAAAGAAGATTCCCCGTCACATCAAAATGTCGGCATATATATGAAGTACTAAATGTAGATAAAATTAAAAATTAATTACACAGTTTTATTATACTTTGCGAGACGAACATTTTAAGCCTAATTAGTCAAAGTTTGGACAATTTTTACCAAATACAAACGAATTGCTACAGTGCGCATTTAATATGTACTGTAGCGAATTCGGCCATCCCAAATCGGAACTAAACAAGGCCAGGAAAGAGTTTATTTGATTGCACTTCTTTTTCTCTTTCTCTTTCTGCTGCTCCCATGTTCTCTTTTTGGATGCGCAGGTAAGGCTGGATAACGAGCCGAGCTGGCTCGGCTCGGCTCGTTTTGGCTCGTTAGGATAACGAGCCAGCTCGGCTCGGCTCGTTATCTTAACGAGCCAAAAAGCCAGCTCGGCTCAGCTCGTTATGAGCTCGAGCTGGCTCGTTAGGCTCGCGAGCCAGGTATAAAAAATATATAAAATATAATATTTGTATTTATCTAAAGCTTAAAAATATTAATAATATAAAAATAATATATTTAATAACCTTAAATCGAATAAAATATTCATATGAGCTAACATATCATCCATTTATGAAGTGTAAGACATGAAGTAATACAAAACTAATATAAGTTATGATGACTTTTTCCCTAAAACTATGGCTCGTTTGGCTCGCGAGCGGCTCACGAGCCAGCTCGAGTTGGCTCGTTATAGCTAACGAGCTAAAATCCTGGCTCGGCTCGGCTCGTTATCATAACGAGCCGAGCCGAGCTGAGCTGAGCCAGCCACGAGCCGAGCGAGCTAACGAGCTTCGAGTTTTTTGTCCAGCCTTACGCGCAGGCATTTCATTCTTTTCCTCTTTCTGCTGGTCCCACATTCCGTTCTATTCTATTCACTTCACTTCTCTTTCTCTGGCTGAATCGCACTCGCTGCCGCAACATTTTTTCTTTTTTTTTAAACCATGCGCACATAACTTATATAACTGAATTACAGAGCATAACTTCCACAAAAAACTGAATTAGACAGTTAACTTCGACAAATAACTTAACAGTCATAACTTATTAGTGCTCCCACATTCTCTTTTAGGTTTTAACAGCTTTTTTTCTCTTTTCGGAAACTAATTATTCAGGACATGGAAAAATGGTTTATAAAAGGGTGGAGGATAAAATAAAAGTAACTTTACAACCTATATTACACAATAAATTCCATAATATGATGATGCAACCTTCCAAAACCGAGATAAATAATAACTTTCATAACTTCTGCAGCGATAATCTCAGCATCTCTATAACTATGACATTGAGCATATCTGTTTCTTGAATTGGAAGATCTGCAAAATATTTAAAATATAATATTTAAAATAACAAATACAAAACACAAGTTAGATGCATTACTCTTAACAGTAAGTTACTCAAAAAAGTTAGCTAGCATGCATACACATTAAAACACAAGTTAGATACATAACTTTATACAATAAGTTAATCAAGTAAGTTGGTAGCATACAAATAAAAACTTGAGTTAGATACATAACTCAGAACAATAAAGCTAATCAACTAAGTTAGGTACCATAGACATGAAAAATAAAAATAGACATATAAATAACTCTGTTATCTAACATAGCACCACAAAAAGACTATTTAGAACAAATCTATAAAAACAAACTATTTTAGTAGTAATGAATGTAATAAGTTAAGTAGAAAATCATATATGTTATACCTTGTTCATGTATAATTTGAAAACTTTATACCCTGATAAGTTTAAGAAGGAGCAAAGATAAGGATTGCATCAAAGACAAAATAATAGGTACAAATATGAAATCTTATATGTTGCTCAGCTATGTCACGTATTGCAGGTAAAGAATTCATTCTCCTCATGGGTGCATAAATAGTATATCAATGCCTCACAAATAGGCTTTGCATGTTCCTGCATGACATAAAAATTTGAAAAACATCTTATCAACTAATCTGAAGATGTAGGCAATATGGCCTAGTCAAATTATCACAGTTTTAAAAATAAAACGTGACAAAGTCATAATTCAAGAAAAAAGTAATACCTTTTTGAAATAGAGGTGAGTTAGACCATCATAAGATTTAAGCAATTCCAGAACATAAACTCGACTGTCATTTCTGCAAAAATAATATTTTTTAAAATGTTTATACTTTAAAAGGTTTAACATATGATAAGAATTTTCCACAAAACGGTGAATAAGTTAAAACAACTGTACTGGCTAGTTGAATTGGACACACTACCAAAAAATAATGCCCATCCCCTAAACATCAACTCTTCTCGATAATGGATATGCAAACTTGAAGACTTTCCGAAAATTCCTCACAATTACGAGAAATTGCCAAACACATTTCTTACGTATCATTATTAGAAGACCGTAACTCATAACTTGATTTGGACTTTTCTACTTCAACCGGACTTTCTCCTTCATCAGCCATCTGTAACTAAATGTATTTCATAAAAAAATCAGAATCACTTAATAAAAGAGATCATAACTAATATGATGAATCAACTACAATATAATTCCTTTCTTGTAATTTCATAACTAATTAATCCAACCTAACATAATATACAACAGATTGTTCAGAAGATCAATGGTGGTAGCCTGTCAGTGGCCAAGCCCTGAAACTCTACTGCTATCTGTCAATGTACTCAGGCAATATCTATCTAATCTATCATGCTCTTTCTCCTCACCACGGATTGGCAATGTAGAGTGATAATCCTCAATTCATAGCAACAAGCTGATGCCAATGCAGATTAGCCTTCCCTAGTCGCTAGTGAGGAAGAGATCTAAAATGCAGTAACAGATGTGGCTAGCTGCCAAGGCCGACAACGACGAGTCGAACAGCACGGCCGGCACGATGACTTGAAAATGCAGTAACCATATAATTTAATAAACCAAGTGCAACACGAATCACACAAATTATTGAAAAAAAATTACACAAATTATTGAAAAATTTTCATCAAATGAAACTAAGCATGAAATTCAAACAATATGGATAGCTGTGCAAAAGATATCTAACGTACAATGTCATATCATGAGCCATCCCTTCTGTGCAGGCCTGATAGTATCCCGAATTCAGAGACCACGAATTACATGAACAAATATTTTGTTTATGAGGCAAGCCACATGTTCCTATTAAAAGATAGCACAAATTATATGATGTCGAACATATAGTTAAAAATTGCTTTGTTAGATAGCATTGGCATGCAGAGGTCTAATCATTCATTGTTGGAAAAATCAAACAATTATACCCCACATAACTGAAAAGCAGTATTTAACTAACAATGCAGTAACACGAAATGGAGCGAAGTGCCCATTTTAGCGTCATATTCACGTGTGATAGGCAACAACTCTTCCTTCCTCTACAAATCCAAACACAAACCCAAGATGGTGAATAGAAAACACAAATTAAATTTAGCAGAACAGATATCAGAGGAACAGGGGAAATGAGCTGCTCACTGCTGGGGATGAATTCGCCATCTCCGTGGGCATATGGTAGCGGTCGGAGCAGGCGGCGGGCCACCTCCAGACACCTGCTGTTGTACAAGTGGCCGAGATCCGCCATCTCCAGACGGAAGGCAGAAATCCACCATCTCTAATCACGATGGTTGGACATGAGACCGAGATTCGTCGGCTTTGAGGGCCGGTTAGGAGGGTGAGATCTGCTAACTCTGGTCGCTGGTGGCCGGTGAGGGCGAGATCAGTTCCTAGTGCCGATGGCTGGATGGGCGGGGGAGATTTGATGCCTCCATGCGACGGTGCCCAGACTGCACCAAGAGAGAATGAGAAGTGCGAGAACAGGAGACAAGAAAGTCACAGGAAGGGGAGAGGGTATAGAGAAAAGTGAAGAGAGGTAGAAAGAAGGTGGACCCCACAAATAATTTCACATGGTCGGATCGTTCGCTGGAATCCAAACGGATGAACGCCCGTCCAAATGGCATTGGGGCAGTCGAGGCACATTGATTTGCTTGTTGACGACCCCTCTTTTATATCTCTTAGGAGCAGAGATTTAGTCAAAGTCGTTGACTCCTGAATTACTTTTTTTATGGAGACAGTACCTTTTATATTATTATTTGTTCTCCACCATAATTTTGGTTCGGTCACTAGCAAACGTGTAATGCATTGCAGCACAAAATACAACTTATTACATGACTAGGTTAATGCCCGTGCATTGCAACGGAAACATAAATTACCAAGATAACATATGTATAAGCGTGTGTTATACTGTTAGATAAAATAGATACTGCAATCGTGATGTTCCAATCAATACATGTTTCACGATACATGTTTTACAATATACTGTACAATTAAGAATCTAATATCTCAATAGTTCGACCAGGAGATGTGCTTTGCATGGACACCAAGATGCAGTTGGTCACCAATCAAAGATGACCCAGAAGATTTTCAAGTCCAGGATGCAACAGCGTCTGACTTCTTACATGTAGATGGCTCAAGCAATAATAGTTTGAAGGATCCTGCATATAAGTTGTTTGTTAATTTGTAAAGGTAAAGTACAATTGATATATATTGAAAAATGTATGTATCGATGTATGATGTATTACCTCTTTCATGGAGTTAGAACTTCTTTATATACGATATTCTTTGTGAATATATCTTTTGTCGCTTTCTTCTTCTTCTTCCCTTTTCTTTTCCCCTTGCTCACATCCTTCTCAGCAGGCGGCACGGTCAGGATCCTAATGTTTGATCTTGTCGTGGCTCTTGATAGCGCTACATACAATTGGCCGTGCGAGAACACTGGTTCCGACAAGTATACCCCGATGTTAGGGATAGTCTGCCTCTATGCTTTGTTAACAGTCATTGCGAAGCTGAGCCGAATAAGGAACTGCTTTCGCTTAAATTGGAAAGGGAACATCTCGTCGTCCGACGGGCATAAGGGTATGCGAGGCAGAAAAACTCGCTTTCCAGCATGCTGCCCCAACACAATTTCTGCGTCTATGGTATTCTTTTAAAACCCCCATATAATAAGCCTGGTACCATTACAAAGTCCGTTAGCAGGGTCAATGTTCCTAAGTAATATGACCGGGCAACCAATCTTCAACTTTAACACATGTGGCGGTAGACCATTGGGTGTCAAAGTGTTAAGGAATTCCTCAGGGTAGTAGTTGTGTGGATCATCCACTGCACAGTCAAAGCTATGGTACACCATCTCATCTCCATGGAAACGACCTATCATCTTCATATTAATCATATCAACCTACTCATTCCGCGTTGATAATATCGCTCGAGAGGTGATATAATCTTTGCTTGACATATTTGCATTGAGGTTAGGGAATATGCCATCAATTAGCGTATCAAGATCCATATCTTCCCCGGTGTGTGGTATGCATATATCATGAGGAAGACGGATTTCATCATCGCCATTCGCCTCCTCAGAACCTCCACCGACGCGCAACAAGTATTCTGCAAACCAGGAATCGCTCTTTGCCCTCATGTTCTGCACCAGTTTTAGATGTCGCATGGAATCCCAAAGGTATGACATCCGTAGTGAGGCACCGACTACCTGAGCCCTCGACCCTCTTCGAACAACTGGGAGAACCTGTCTGAAATCTCCACCAAACACCATAGTCTTCCCCCCAAACGACAGGTTAGGACGGTCCATGATATCACGAAGGCTGTTGTATAACGCCTCGACACCTTGCCTCTTCATCATTGTCACCTCATCCCAAATAATGAGGGATGCGGTTCGAAGTAGCTTGGCGGTACCACTCTGTTTCGTGAAGCTACAAAAAGCACCATCATCGATGGTGAGGGGAATCTTGAAGCGTGAGTGTGCGGTTCTACCACCAGGCATTATTGAGGCTGCGACACCAGATGAAGTTGTTGCCACAACAATCTTTTTCTGACTACGTATAGTAGCGAGAAGGGCTTTGTACAAATAAGTCTTTCCAGTCCCGCCAGGACCATCCACAAAGAAGAGACCCCCATGTTCAGTATCAACAGTAGACATAATCTCATCGTACGCAGCCCGCTGCTCCACATTAAGGGTGTTTGAAAGAGCCACGTCATCCTCGTTAGCCTCAATGCTAGCCTCCACAAAAATCTCTCTGGGAATATCATGAGAGGCATCATATGTGTCGTCAATATTAGGAAGTGGGTACATCTTTATATCCTTCTGCATTGATTGTAGCAATTTTCGAATATCTATGAGGACCATCTGCTCCACCATGAAGGTGGATTGATTATTGCGCTTGTAGTCCTCTGACATTGCCTCCTTGTGTTTCTCCCATAGTCCAAACACATCACTAGGCTCACAAAATACTAATATTGTTGCAAAGAGCCTTCGCAGAGCATATGGCATCATCCAATCAGTTGCCTCAGCGAGACTCTCGTTCAGTGTGTTGTCCTCTTCGATTAGGCCCCTTTTTTCTACAGCTTCATGGAAGGTTGGTAGGATTTTGCCATCCACGGTCCTTAGACACTCAAAGGAGGTTGCACCTGCCACGTGGTTCAGGAGAACCCTAAGATAGTAGCGCTCTCCCTTGGCTGGATTGGCAAACACGATTCTTCCAATCTGTCGTAATGTATCACGACGTACCCTATTTTGCCAAAATTTGCCCTGTGCTTGCCACGTATAGAACTCGGGAAAGTCCCGGTACAATATACCTCAAGCTGTTTCATCTGTCATGTTCTTCTCAAAGTACACTGTAAGCATTGACTTGTCAGCACCTGGACGATCAAGCACTCGTCGAATCCCCTCACGCCGGTGAAATGACACCATGTGCATGTCCGAAAGATGTAGTTGTAATGACAAAATAGAAGGGTACCTATCACTTAGATCAAACCCGTATATCCTCCACAAGGCTTCTAGGGGGGTTACCCATCTAGCATCTCTGTACTGCTTGATCTCATCAACGTTCCCTTCACTATCCTCCTTGTCAGCCTCTCTTACAGCCACAGATGCCCGGTCATGACCCTTGTAAATGTACTTAAACAGATACTTGACTGCCTTGATGCTCCCACATGCCTCAACATTGATGTGGCAGTTGAACAGATGAAGGAGATACAGGTTGTAAGGCACGACCCATCTGTTGTCAAGCTCGTGTCCGCGAACCTTTTCTTTTCGGCCATCTTCACGTCGTCTGTAAACTGGATATGAATCCTTTCCCTGTACTGTGATGTCACAGAAAGGTCTAGGGTAACGATTCTTACAGGAATCACGACCCTTTGTGCATGGACAATCACGATTAAGCACTCCGCAAGGGCCATGCATCATATGTTTGGTAACCATTTTGTACAAAACTAGGTACTTCTTGTTCGGGAGCTCAGCTGAGATTAGGCGATCATACTGCTCTGGGCATGTGATCTTGTACTTCCTATCCATGATTAGCAAAAAATGTGCATGCGGCAGACCCCTTTTCTAGAACTCCACAACATAAACATGCGCCCGCACCTTTCCAAGGATATCCTTTTTTAGTAGTCTATCCATTAGCTCTTGTAGTTTTGCTCTAAAGACCCAAACAACGAGATCTGGATGATCCTGTGGTGTCTGGCCAGGGTAGAGTTTGCGCTTAATCTCATCCTAGTTTGGGTTACACGTCATAGTGAGAAAGATGTCCGGTTTACCAAACCTCCGTACTAGAGCCATGGCGTCCATGTACCGACGCCTCATGTCTCGTGGGCCTCCAATAAACGATGAAGGCATCACTGTCCGCTTTCCAACAGCTTCTGCTCTACCTTCACCGGCATGTAGGCTATCAACCAATCCTTGGTAGAGGTCAGCCCTAATATCATCTTGATGGTTGCGTATATAATCTAATCGAGAACTCTCGATCTTGAATATTCCTGGACGCATCTGAAACTTGTAGCAGTAGTAG
The DNA here is from genome assembly GCA_038087645.1 of Saccharum hybrid cultivar R570. Classification (NCBI taxonomy): domain Eukaryota; kingdom Viridiplantae; phylum Streptophyta; class Magnoliopsida; order Poales; family Poaceae; genus Saccharum; species Saccharum hybrid cultivar. The sequence continues at coordinate 8,652,231 of JAQSUU010000347.1, read as the reverse complement.
TCACGCACAAACACGCATAGTCTACCAGGAGAGTCTACAAAAATAGCCATGAATTAGAGTTGTTTGTAGAATAACCACATGGGTAATGTATGTGAAGTATTTAAATAAGAAGAATGACAGACCTATTTCTTCTTCTGACCCACTACGAGCCTTCTGTAGGGCACGATACTCGATAACTTCTTCCATACTAACTCCTTTCTTTGGAATATCCATGTGCCACCCAAGCTCACCCATAGGTAAGAATAGAGGGTATGAAAGAGCATCATAACATCCATGGTATGAGCGGATGTCGTATCTGCTTCTATCTTTCCCGTGTAGGACAACACTATTCTGGAACTGACCAAGGAGTTTGCTTCCCTCGATCCAAACAGCAGCCACCTCTGAAGTTGATGGTACATTGTATGTTCTCTGGTCCAGCCTCTGGTCAAGGTTTAGTGTGACATGATAGTCCTCGAGGTGGTCAGCCTGGCCCACGCTCCTAAGATGTTGTGAGTATGGGTTGTCACGAAGGATGGCCACAATCCTCTCAATGACTTCCTTGTCTTTTTGGCACTTCTCTTCACGACATCGTCGATAGCGGTGCTCAAGGCTTGGATCATCGTCATAGAAGTAAAGCTCACGATGTCTTGGCTCCTTACCCTCTTCTCTGCCAAATGACCTTATGTTGTGATAGATCTGGCCGTGTGCACGAAAAGTGTATATGCCACTGTTTTTTCAGCTTGCAGTAGCGCTATCGAGGCGACAATATAGAGAAGTGAAAGAGAAATGGCCATTGAAAAACCTAATGTTGTTACGAAAGTGTCTAGCATCTACATCATTACTTGACCAAAGCCTCATAAGCTCATGAGGTACATTCAGTTCATTGAGCTCAATCTTTCCGTCACGACAACAGAACCCACGTGGTTCATGCTCAAACCTTTTTGCATCGTAGTGCTTGCAATTTGCAATAGGTTTTAACATATGGGTATCTGTAGGGATGTTACTATACACCTCATCGTATCGGTCAGGTACTTCAGGGACAGAAACCGTGTCTTCCTCAAGGTCATTGTCTTGGACATCATCATCATCTTCCTCTTCTAAAATAGCATTTAAGCCATAATAGTTTAGATAAAGTAGTGAAAGATTTGATTTATATTCGGTCTTTCATACAAATACCTTGCCCAGCAAATAGGTATCCCTCATCCTCTTCCTCATCCTCTTCAAATATATCTCCCTCATCATCATCTATTGTAGTACTTCTCATTTTAGCTGCACTTAAATATTGCCTGACTTCCAAAAGAATATATTTGCCAGCAGTTCTCACTTGACCTTAGCTCAGGTCTTATTTCTTCGATTTTTGTCTATGGGTGTGTTCAGTTGGTGAAAAGTGGGTGAAAAGTTACTGTAGCACTTTTCGCTGTTATTTGGTAAAATTTGTCCAACCATGGATTAACTAGACTCAAAAGATTCGTCTCAACATTTACAGATAAACTATACAATTAGTTATCTTTTTTACCTATATTTAATGCTCCATGCATACGTTTAAAGATTCGATGTGATGGGTGGAAGAGGAAATATTTTGGATTTGCATGGGAAGTGAACACACCCTATATTCGAATCTTTGTTTCAGGGAATAAAATCTCATGTTGTTTCATGCGGACTCCTGTGTGCCTGTGCCCCATCTGAACTTTCACTTCATTACAGTTCTCTGTGCCACAAACAATATTTAGTTATACACAATCATTACAAGATTGCCATCCATATATCAATCCTTTCACAGGTTGTCTGTCCTGTAATTTTTTTATGTTGGCTACTATTATATGAGATCAATTTATCAATTTCATAGGAATTCCAGAGAGTACAAATTTTATGTTATCAAATGTAGCCAACAGGCTATTTGGTGGGAAAATATTCATGCAGTTTCGATGTACACATGCATCTTCTGTGACACAATATTTCAAAGACCTGACCTCTAATATGTATCTTACAGTGGTGGCTGCTCCTTTGCTGTGTCAAGGAAGTATCATCTACCATATGAAGGACTCAATACAGAACAACATATTCTACAGCTTGAACGTGTGAGTTATCAGCTATGCATGTTTCAGAATTATGTGGATTATGCTGCTTCAAACAGCATGTTTCTTGACCATCCAATTATTGTTCTTGCCTTCCACTGATAATATGTAATTATTTTCTTAATTATTTTCTTTCATTGTTTCAGGAGATATCACTCTTGGCTCATTTGGAGCATTAAAACATAGTTCAGTAAAATATTCTTCCCATAATCAGTACGATGCATTTTCTATGAAAATATGGTCCAGTAAAATATTCTTCCCATACTAAACACTATATTGAACGATGAGACAACCTACTGTGGGCCAACGTTCCAGATTAATCATCGGTAGTCTTGAACAATATACTGATGCCTTTTTACCCATACTAAACACACACATCTCAAAGATTTTGATTTTACTTCCTCTCACTTTTCAGATCTATGTCAGCGACAGTTTTCATTGAGCCATTGCCTACAATTGAGTTTGTTGCACATCTGCTAAATTCTGAAATTTACTCCACGCCACTCAGATGCAGAACAGGTGAGGGTGTTCTCACTGATGTGACATTTTCCTGATACTTCATCTCATACGAACAACCATTGCTCAAATGAAATATTATGTATTGCCCTCCATGCAAAGATGTATAGTTATCGATGGTTGAATCTAAAATTGTTCGGACATAAAAATAGGTACCGCATTAACTTAATATGTGCATTTCCTTTTTGGTGGGGGATGTCCACCACACACCAGTGCTCTATTTTTTTGTTTCTTGAGGTTGACGTTTACTATAATCTTACATACTGTTTGCACTTACGAGTGTTAATACAGAGTCATTACCTGTGTTTTACTCATAACTTTTTTTAACCACCATTATGGAGTTCAAACTGCGAGCCTTTTCCTTTTGGTACTCATATGTACCTTAAATACATGATCCCATTGATTAAAAAATGCGGACCTTTGCATAAGTTATTTGCCTTTTGCATTTTCTTTTATCATCACATGCAACCTCTTGCATAAATTAGTTAGCAAAAATTTGGAGTTGCCAATTCAGTTAATGATTAAATCTATCTTTTTCACCGAACTGTTTCATCCAGATTGTGTGCCAATTTGCTTGCTACGTTGGGACCGCAAACATTTTGGAATGCCTACCTAATGGCATGCCAGTGTCAACGAGGTACTTCAAAGTTACCATGATAGCTGTGCTATTAAATACTTCTACATCGCCCAAACAATTCCCTTTTGTAACAGGTCATAAATTTATTCATGTTGTTCCTTCCTAGATTTAGTTTGTGTATTCTCTGCTGAATCATTTCCTTTCATACTGGAACTTCCTCATTTTGATGCTATCATTGAGTAACAAAAAAACCAATAAGGGGTTATCTTGCCTCTTTAACTATTTTTTTTGCCACAGCTTAAATAGGTAACCGATAAAGGTATTACAAATTATAATAAATCTAGCGTGCTATCTGAAGATGCTGACCCTATATGTGCATATATAAATGTCTTCACCATCTTTTGCTATTGTCTATGCTAATCTTTCCATTGTCCTTCACAGGGAAATCAGCTACATAGATGGTGTCCTATTTATATTCTTCGAATACAGACTGCTCCAAAAAAAAAGGTGCCTTATGTTTTACTTTTGCTTGCTAAATTACGTATTCTTCATCTACCATTTACCTGAATGTACTTTTTTTTTGTACTCTTACAATGTTTCTTAGCTGTCAAACATTTCGAAATGCTGAATTATGTCATAGCTGCATGCAACCGCCAAGAGAACAAGCATCCCCCAGTGAAATGCGGGGGGTCATTCGTAACTAATTTTACTAATCTTTTTGTTCAATATACAGCCATATGTTGTGCTATAATTCTGCCTTCCTGCCCCGTGCGAAGCACGGGGGTACCTGCTAGTTTAACAACAACCATACATTTCCTATAACTCTTCCTTTGCAGCATGTAAAAATATTTCTATTTCATGACAATTTGCACTTGGCAGATAATACTTGATCAGTTGTCATAACTTGATTTTCGCTATATTGTTTATTTTCCAGGGATGGCCAAGAAAGCCAAGCGACACGTCAAAGAGAACTAACGTACCTGGTCTCTCGTGGATGGATCGGATAGCCTCGCCCTTGCAGGACGGATAAGCTGACGGAGAAGACTGTCGGCACGAGACCAGGGGTGACTCGCGGGTGGAGAATTGACGCCGGCACCCGACGCGTGAAGACTGCCGGCGCGACAAGGGGAGACTCGCGGGTGGAGACTGCCAGCGTGATTGCACGGAGAGGTTTTGTAGATATTTTTTTATGCGGGGTGCCTGTGATCTGATCGGGGCATGGAGAGGTTTTATTTCTTTTTTTATGCGGGGTTGCCTTTGTTGTCGCTGTACTGGCGTGATTGCCAGGTTTCCTGTTTTGCAGTTAATTTGACGTGATTCCTGGAAACACTGTCGCACGGCCTATTGTTGTACCGGGTAGACGCGGGATCGCATGGCCGATCGCTCTGCCGGGTAGATGTTGACCGTACGAATTTTTTAGTTGTAGAGATAGAGATTATATGGACATACAATTTGCGGCTCGGAGATTTATTAAACAATTGTCATCTATTTTAATACATTTGAAATCGAATTCTGTACCATCGCATGACGCATCTTGGAATAAGATTTTGGCCCTATTTGCTTGTTTTATAATTCGTACTTTTCAGCTTGTTTTTTTAGCTGGAACAGTGTTTTTCTCTCACCACAAATCAGTCGGAACATTGTTGCAGCTGGATTTTCAGACCAGCCGAACACAGCCTTTGTAGCATCGTTGGGCTCACACAAATTTGTATAAGCATGGGCCATGAGTCTAGGTAATCTCTCACAACTATAAAGACTAAAGATAAGACATGGTTTTGGTGCGACAAATTTTCGCCTCACCTCCCTGCCCGCCCGTGCGATCCTCACTCTGCCGATCGCCCTGCCCCCTTCCCTCTATCCGCCTCCGCTCCAAACCCTGCAGTCACAAAAGGAAACCTCGCTCCGGCAGTCACAGAAGGAAACCTCGCTCCCCTGATTCGGCCGCCCGGCAGTTTCGCGACACCACTGATCTTGTGCGGCCGTCATCGCCATCACGCGGGCGCCTTCATCCTCGCTCCACGCGCGGCCGGCCACCGTCGGCCACTCCCCATCGTCACCCTCACCCCCAGCTCGCCGCCCCGCCGCCAGACGCCGCACGGAAGCCGGCGAGGAGGCTAGGACACGGTGGCACCAGTGAGGCCATGGCACGGCTGGAGACCACGACGCGGGATGCCGGGCTGCTAGCAACGGCCGAGCGGAAGTACGGTATGGCCCAGCCTCGGTGTGGCCGCCGGCGCCGGAATCAACTACAGCGGGACAGAGGCGCGTGCACGCGGCAGCGACGGCGACGGCGCAGTTGTTGGTGCAAGCTCCAGCGATTTTTCAAAGGTGAGTCTCCATATCCCCGAATCAATTATTTGAAATCCCTAAGCAACATCCTTCTCCATGTCCTGCTGCTCGATCTTAAATTCCTTAGCCTCTCTGTCATACTATGACCCAGATGAGAGATTTGGTAGGAGCAGCCGTGGCCCGTGAAGTAGTGGTGGCGGTGTCGTCAGAGGGAGTGGGACCTATCGGCTGAAATAGAACACCATACATCAGCGATTGCTCTGTCTTTCTTCGGCAAGCGTACCCTCCATAGGTGAGCTTCAGACTTGCCGGCCATCAGCGCTACCTGCAGAGTAGTTCGGTCATTCCTGAAGATGGTATTGTTTTGTCTCTTTCAGATATGCCAGCAGCACAGCAGCGCAAATGTCTGGAAGTGTTTCCCCGGGATATGTATTGGTGTAGTGATCTCTTGGAGCTTTAGGATTGGCCAAGTTGTATCTGTCTGAATCTGAACTGTGTCCTAGAATTGCTTCGCTGCAGTGCAGCCAAGCTACATATGAGGCTTATCATTTCCATTCTTCAGCATGGCCGGCCAATCGCCAAGCTACTGCAGCATCTCAGGCGGCGAGGAGGCGGGCAGCCGCTGCAGTAGCTGCAGCATGAACCCGTCTGTGGCCAAGTGCAGTGTAAGCTACATTCTACCTGCTATGTTTATTAAAATGACTGCCCATAACTAGATACTAAATTAGCCCTCTTGATTTAGAACACATGTTTTGTGCCAGTTCACCCGTCCCATTAACTACCATCTCCACCACATGGTTCAGTGCCATACTGTCAAGATGGCATATTCAGATTTCATGGAATGCACTAGCGAATCTGTAGTTGCTTGTATTGTGACTCTACCCTTTAAGACTTCATGTAAAGATATCAACTATTCTATTTTTTAGTACCAGGTAGAATGAATATGAGAATTGTTTGCAGAAAATGTACGCATACACAAAGAAAAGGTATGCAGAAAAGGTACTCTTTATTTTATTTGTGCCATTTGAAGAAAAAAATCATTGTGATTGATATTTCGTATATGAGTTTCCAAATATTTTTGGTTGTTGCTAAGTGTGAGGATCATCTTTACTAACACACTAATTTTTTAACTGTAACTCTTGCTTCATAAGTATGTATCTGCATTTACTTTATGTAGAGATAGTGTTGGCATTTACTTTATGTAGAAATAGTATTGGCAATCTGCATTTTTTCCAACACAAGACCTCAAAGATCAGCAAGAGCAGTTCCTCTTTGATGAAGTGTGGACATGAACACCTGCAGGGTCGTGGTGTTCCTAGACGGTTTTGGAAACATGCATGATATTGTCCTTGATGGCTCCTCCATGCTTCTGGTGACATAACAGAGTGAGTTTTTAGCCATCTTCGTTGATCCATAAAGGCATGGTTATGAAAATTTAGGAGCACCATCCCCAATTTTGTTTGTTATATATCAATTGAAAAGGAAATTTAGATCACTGATAAATGGATGTAGCTTAGTGTTTTTGGCACAACTAAATAATGATAATAGAGAGCCTTCAGGTTTCATTGGAATGGATGTGATGGTAGATTTTTTTTCCTTGCTAAATTGAATGGTTTGGTTGTGCAAAATAAGGATCTGCAGAGATCTATATGTATCTAACTCCCTTTTCATTCAGATTTCGTGGAATGCACTAGCGAATCTGTAGTTGCTTGTATTGTGACTCTATTCTATCCTTTAAAACTTCATGTCTAGATCTCAGCTATTCTATTTTTTAGTACCAGGTAGAATGAATATGAGAACTGTATGCAGAAAAGGTTTTTTTTCCTTGCTAAATTGAATGGTTTGGTTGTGCAAAATAAGTATCTGCAGAGATCTATATATATTTAGTTCAGTTGGAGAGGGTGTATATTAATTTTCTCACTGTCAAATTTAAGCTTCTTAACATACTGAGAGTAATACAAATGTGCTAACCATCAGATTCACTAATACGTATCTAACTCCCTTTTCATTAGCTTTTATTTGTTTCATTAATTTCTCGCTGATTGCAGCCTATGCAAGCTTGTCAATCTTGTCAAAATGGCAGATCATGACCAGCTATGCGGACACACTGGCGGTTTCATCCCAGTAGGCAGTGACTGTTGAGATGGTAATTTTTTGTTCAAGCACAGCATTATGATCAACTGTGGCGATAGTTGGTGACCCTGTCATGCCATCTGCCCTCCCCGTGAACCTGAGCACCTTGTCCAGTCCTAGGTGTTCAGAAAGATTGCAATTGTAATCACGAATCACATGTTTTAATCTGCTTCAAGGCATTGCAAGTTATTTCTGGATTTATGCCATCCTGCAAATTACACAGTGAGGTATGTGGTTATGGCACTCAAATTCCAATTAGATTTGGTTCTTACAAGATTGATTTATTAACTAGCAGTGCTTCTGGGATATTTGGGGTTAATTTTATTTTTGTTTAATTCATGTATATGAAGACTAATTGATGTGCTGCTAAGATACCAGGTTGCTGGGAAATTTGGGGTTAAATTTATTCTTGTTTAATTCATGTATATGAAGACTAACTGATGTGTTGCTAAGGTACCAAGCTGAGAGAGAAGATCAGTAAACCAGCAAACTCCATTAATGAAACATGGAGCAATGACAGTACCTGTCAAAATAAAATGATACTATGAAACCACTTATATTTTGACAAAAAGACAATTTTGGAAGAGAGAAATAGTAGTGCCTTCACCCTTTACGACGGTTGGCACTAGGAGATCATCCAATGAGCCACTATACTGTTTTAACCATGCTTATAAACTCTACTTGATATATGTTAGTTGAATTGATTTTTTAAATTAATGCCTAATTTGGTAATGGACTCGCTATATAATGGACTTGCATATTGTGCCATGTACCCATTGTAAATGTTTTTGCTTGCTACCCCGTATGGGTATGTTGAAATAAAATCATGCATGGGGCTATTTCTCATATTGTCATAATGTTAGAAAGGTAACAATAGAAGTTTCTAAACTCACAAGAACATATGTGATGGTCCTTCTGTAATGAATTTTTCCCCTTCATTTTAAGTAGGTCTAGATTGCAATCCCGCAATGGCAAGGCGGCTACAACACAAAGATGCGAGTACATGAGCGTGGTGGGGTTGGAGCTCTGTTAGACATGCAAACATGTGGATCTAGGGTTAAGAAGAGCAGTGTTGGTATGGAATTTGTCTTATATATGACATTAAAATCTCAGTGTATCACTTTATTAGGAGGGAATTAAGACTTTTGATATCATGTACCTGGGAGCTTTTTTGTGAGAATGACAGACACGTTCAAACTTGAATCATCATTGTATTATTTTGTTCCCGTTGCAACACACCCCGGTGATTCATCTAAGCTAATGGCATGGTGGATTTTGTACCTGTGTAAGTGTAGACTTCGAACAATGCTAGAAATGGAGAAATCTGCTAGCTGTAGCTAGGGAGGTTTGGTCTCAGCTAGCCGAGATAATTGATGGATATACGATAGATGATTTTGAATCTTTAGCTAAAATGTGAATTTGTGATAGAAAACATACCATCCTGAATATGTTTACCTATGCTACTCTTGGGGCACTGGGGAAACTAATAACTCTATAATTTTAGTATCCCAGCTGGCGCTACTGGCGGCAAGTGTGTTGCACCATTCTCTTGATGGTCAAGCATTGGTCTGTTCTGTGCCTTGGATAAACTGCAGGTTTGATTGTCCCAATTGAAGCTACTGGTGGCATTGCCGGAAAGGATCCCCTCGAGGGGAAGAAATTAAGTTTGTAATAGAAATTAAGTGATGTTTGTGAAACTGATTTTGTCTAATGTTATGGAGATAGTTTAAACATGGCTTGGCAAAGGACAATTTTATTTAGAAAAAAAGAGTTGTGTATTCAATGGTACATATATCGTCTCATAGTATTAATTTGCATATCCGAAATGTAGGCGTAGTGTTAGCATGGGTACCTCGCGCCGCCCGACCTCTCGGACTTAGACGTGGCAGTAGTCGACGGCAACACCGAGTGGGTGGCCCTTGCTGCCACGACCACCCCACTGCCGGCTCCTGTGCTCATCCAGGTACACACGCACGCACCGCTCGGCGCCGTCTTCCCTTCCCATCACTTCCCTTCCTAGAATTTTGTCTGCTGCTTCAGTTTTGAATTCACAAACATTACGCTCGCATTATTATTTTTAACAATACAACATGTTCATGCTTAAATTATCAGGTCATTATTTGTTCACGTTGCAAAAGGTCTATACAGTAGAGTTGGTGAGCCTACGACATCGCACTCTCCATGACTGTGTTAATTTCATAAACTTTGTCGTTTGGATTAAATGTCATTTTAACATCAGTATTTAATTTCATAGTATTATTATCTTATCGTGCGATCCATGTGTTTTTTTATAAAAGTTTAGCTATTCCGTAGCAACGCACGGGCAGGCTACCTAGTGAGATAGAAAGGGACATGTGAGCATTGTTAGAATTGAAGTAAAAAAATGGATAGAAGAATTCTTTCTCCCTATGATATTAAATATATACCAGCAAACTTGCTCATGCATTGTAATGGAACGTATATGGCTTGTTGTGCAGTTACTTTGGACTATTTGCGCCTTGGAGATCTATTCAACATCAGGGTCATTTGTTCCAATTGAAATCTAACTCCGTATCATCACTGGACACACCTTAGAATTGGGACTCCATCGTTTGACGCCTGTTGTCATAACTCGTACAGAGTATGGGTTGTTCTAACTCATATGATAACAGGTCATGAGTCTAGGACAGATACAGGACAGGAAGGGGCATGAGGGCATTTTAGGAACTAAAAAAAGATAGATAGAAGAACCATTTTGCTCTTTAATATTTAGTGTACTGCTATACTATCTTTTAACTTAACTTGTGGTCATTAGTGAGCTGCGACTGTGTCACACCCTAAAATTTCTGATTTTGGATTTTGCTTAGAAAACACTAAACAAAATAAATGATTTTAATATTTGAATAAATTTATTAGATAAGTTAAGTTGCTGCTAATTTAAATATAGAAAATTGTGGTTTTAAACTTTTTCATATTAATTTGATAATGTGGTGTTGTGTGATGTTTGTCTTTGGTGTTGGTGAGTGCTATTATTTTCAAAATACCATAGGACGACGTTTACTTCTCACCGGAAAACTTTTTGGCATTTTCTGGATTTAAAATTTCAAATTCCGTGAGCTTAATTTTTTTATTGATCGTTTCATCAATCTCTTCATGAGCTCAAAATTATTTAGTTGAGTTCCTTATCCTTCCAAGAGTCTCTAAGATTTTTTCCATGATTTTTCTGAGCTCCGGGCTATTTTCCGCGGCCAAAAAGGTAATTCTAGATTTTCTAGAATTATTTTTTTCGCAGAATTAAAATAGTCCCGAAATTAAGAAATTGCGAAATATTTCCAAACCTTAGACCTATGTATATGCCGGCATAGCCCTCAACATGCTGATTTTAGAAGTATAATCCTTTTCGCTAGCCGCCACTCATAGCCTTGCAAATCTATCGTCGAAGTTTTGCATCTGGTTTCCAGCGAGCTTTCCCGGCGAACGCTCGGCGAGCTTTTCCAGCGAAACTGTCGTGTCCTGGCATCAACCACCACCACCAGGAGGTACCCTCGTCGTTCTCTTCTCCATGGTATACTTATTCGCGTGAATCCATCACCGTTCGACCGTTCCCCATGTCTTTTTTCTTCTCCGGCGAGGAACCACCATGGCTGCTCGTTCTTCTCCGTCTCTCCGGGCACCTCGTCGTCCTGCGCCTCTTCCTTGGCCCGACGCCACATGGGCTCCACGTTGCGGCCCCGCGACGCCCGTTCGGCGCCCCAGCGCGTGGCCCCTTCCCTTCGCGCGAGCAGCACGACCGCCGCCGTTGCCTGTGGCCGCCAGCCAAGCAGCAGGCCGCGCGGGCCCCTGCCCCGGCCGCCCTTGTGTGCCCCAGCGCCGCTGCTGCGCTGCCTGCTGGCCGGCAGGCCGAGGCTGAGCCCTCCCTTCCCCTGCACACGAGCAGCGGCACCTCCCATGGCTGCTGTCCTCACCAAGAAGATGAAGGGCAACCCAAGGTACCAGATGACAATAATTACGATTTTGCCATCGACCATTTTATCTCCGCCGTTTATTCGTTTTATGTCCGATTCGAGTCGTTCTTATTACGTTAGTTTCGTAGCGGCGCGCTCTACGCAGTAGTGCTAAGGTTTATCATGTCACCCAATTCTAAAATTATTTACTTAAATACTAATTAAGTTAATGATTATTTAATGACCTTTTAATTAAAAGCAACCAAGGGTTTAACTCTGTTTTGACACTTTGCGGTCAAGCTAACACCTGCTACGTTTTAGTGGCAACGTGTAGCGTGTCTCACACCTCTAAATTTTATAAGTTAAATATTGATTTAATTAATATTTACGCAACCGAATTTCTAATTAAAAGTAATTTAAGGTTTTATATCTGGTCTTTTATAAACAAATGTTAACTTGATCGATAGCAACTTGAATATTTCTTTACTAGTTATAACTTGGTTAGTTCATGCATGAAACATATAATGATTTAATCAGGTGCTTTACATGATTTATGTTTTCTAAAAAGATAAATGTTAAAGTGACTTAAATAATATTAATGTTTATAAATAAAAGTAACATAGGACAATATATATTACATTTTGATTGGTTTAAACATGATTCATATAAGGTTGGTTTAGATGCAATTTGAATAATGTTTGTTCAATGTTTCTTTTGAATTAAGCGACTTAGGAATTATAATTTGGTCGTTTATAAATAAGTGTTCACATGAGTAATATCAACATAAATGCCCTTTTCAATAATGACCTACTTAGATCCATCTCGAGACATATATTGGTTGATTAGTTGCTCACATATGTTCTATGTTGTCTAAGATACAAATAGTTAAATAACTTAAATACAATGAAAAGTTCATATTTATAAGTAGAATTTAACTTCAGCTTTATAATTTGATTAACTCAACTTTAGGACATTTCTTTGAAAATGTTAATCACCTTATCTTGATAACTAAAATGAATCAAGCATATAGTTTTCTCTTTTTTATGTTGCAAGTCTCGATAGTTGTGCACTTTTTAATGATAGCTCCATTCTCCATCGTTCTTGCGCTCCCGTGATCGTAGCAACGAGCCATGCCATTTAGTGTGCTCTCATTTAAAGTGTCTCTTTTGATTGGTGTATTGTTCTTAGTTGTTTGTTTGGTTGTCCATTTGTGTTGCTTGGTTGCTGCGAGTAGAGGAAGCGTTGTTCGTTAGCAATGAAGACTAGGAGATGAGGACCGACAAATATAACAGAAGCTGAAGATCAGAGACAGAGGTTGAAGATTTCTGAGTAGCTGACTCTGGAAGAAAGGCAAGTATAACATGGGACCATCCTTGTTGTCCTATTCACTGAAATTATCATATATATGCATGTGTCCTCCTTGACAACCATAGAGATTATAACTTAGCTATTGATATCTTGTTTCCTTATCACCTTTGTGCATTTGGGTAGCTATTACTAGCGCTTGATTATGAACGATGATCTTGTAATTGGACTAATGAATTATGCGACCAACTTTTAACGATGATTTTACTACTGTTGAAAGGGGGCTAGAGCAAGGGGTTATATTATTGCTCTGGTTTCTCTCCGTAAGGACTTACCTGTAAGTGATAACCGGAATTAACAGTATAGCTGTGAGGACTATATGACTCTGGCTTTAGTTGTTTAAAATACCTTGTTAGTGGTTACCTTAAATGGCGTAAGAATGGCTTGCCACGTTGGGTGTAGGACAACCTCTAGTCTTATGAGTATAGCTGCGAAGGAAGTGTGTCATTTAAAAAAGGGGTTCCTATATCTGTCTGCCGAGTGAATCTAATGGCCCTAACTTGTTAGACGAACTTTTGAATGGCTTTATATGATTTTCGCTATTTTGGGACTAGCTATCCCATGCATTTGGAAATCATGACTCACAGTGAAAGTGTACACCTCTGCGCAGAGTTTAATAAACTGGTATACTAGCCATGCTCATGGACACGAGCGGCCTTGGGGATTCTTACAGAATAGTTGATCACCATTGTTATATTATGTTTAATTATTGTTGTTACTATTGTGCTTATGTTAATTCTATTCATTATCCTTATTACAATTGATCATTGATTCAGTAATGGGATTCGGATACCTTGATGCTACTCAATTGCTAATTATATGATGAATAAAAGCTAAATGCAGTCAAACAGTGTCTAGCCTTTTGTGCCTCATGAACTCCGTGTTATACTTGTGGAGTATGACATGTGCTCACCCTTGCTATTTCCCCCACACTCTAGTGTGTAGTAAGGTGCTGCTCAGAAGAAGGATAAAGGTGTAGTGAAGTTTCCAGAAGTCTATCTGAAGTGCTTAGCATACGGAGTCCCTAGTCAGCCGTCCATGAGAGGAATGGAGCCTGAAGTTTAGTCACTGTTCCACGATACTCTGATATAAGTGTTATTATAGCTATGTGTACGTTAAATAATTAACATTGTTTCTGATACTTTTTTATTCTGACGTATGTGTGGATTTCCTGGGCACACATATAACAAGTGTTCGGGCGTGACAGACTGCTCTACAATTAAATCTATGCAATTGTGTTCATCATTCTATGGGTGCTATCAGTTCTATGGGGAATAGATGCAAGCCATTCGAATGACAAATAAAACATGGACTAGGCTATTTCATTTCTTTCTCTCCCTGATGGTGATTTCATCTTCCTGATGAATGACAGCAGGTAGATAATATTCCTACCGTGTGGACACTTCTGAAGCTCAAAATGCTAGGTGACCACTGGCAAAATGGAGAATGTGATTATCATACTATGCTTTGGATTCAAATAAATAAACCTAATTTCCTATTTTTGCTATGATGTGGAAGGAGTTACTGTTAGCTTCGGGCCTGTTAGCTTGAAGGAGTATCTGTTAGCTTACTTTTACTTGTATCAGTATTTCAACATGGTTACTTGTTGTCATCCTTTTTGGTGCACCTTGATCTTATGATCATGTTGATGGGCAGCAGGAATTGCAACCAGAGCTAAGGCATAATTTTTTTTTTCCAATTTAACCATTGCATGATGAACTGCCACGTTATCTCAAAAATATGTTCAATAAAATAGGTTCTAACTGAAACTCCTCACTTCAATCATGCTTTTAATTAAACTACTCACTTTAAACTGCAACAGTGTACACTGTTTAACATCCGATGCAGTACTCATGAACTCAAATTTTTACAGAGTCATAATGGACCTAAAAGTTAGTATGATGTCGACTTTGTCTTTCACATCCTCTTGGTTGATATAATCATGTGTTTTTATGATGTTAGTTTTGAGTGATCTGCAAGTGTAGCTGCACAAATACTGAGTCTTTATTCTTTTGTTATCATTGATGGTCTAAAACTGCATGCTAGCTTTGATTCAACTGAGTGTGTGTAAATCTGATTCGCATGTACGTAGGTCAGTGGTTTGACTAATGTTGGCTGAGACTAATAACAACGACACTGATGTTGGTGGCCACAACAGTCAGACTCTTGACGGTGCAAACAGATTAACAGAATGACATTGATGTTGCCTGCCTTTGCACTCACTTGCTAGGTAGGTTGCCTTAAAGTAAGTCAGTTTAGCAATTTATGAACTAGTCATGCCCTATTGCAGTTTGCAGCATATTAGAAATACTAGTACTTGTTTCACTATCTTTTTGTATCTTCGCTTTTGTGAATTTAATAGTAGTCAAGGAATGGATGTAGAGTTTCATTATTGTTTGGTTGAACAAGAAAATGTTTCCTTTCTTCAAAATTCGAATTGCAATGACATTGATTCTATTATTCATGATGAACATGTGGATATCATATTTATATATGATATATGTAATGATAGATCTAGTTTAATCAACTTTGACATCAAGTGTTGTCTCCATTTGGCAAAACCAATTGTTCTACCTCTTATTAGATTTTAACTAGCCTTGTGATATTTTATATGATTTTAGCTGCTATATAAATGAGTATAAAAATAAATTTAAGGAACTATACACTTCAATTTCTCTGTCATCTACCAGATTTGATGGTACATTACTAGCACAGAAATTTATATTTATGGCTATAGAGGCTAATTTTCTTGACGGTTAAAATGCATTTTCCTGTATTCGTTGTTTGACAAGGATATAATTCTAGTCTTGACGTCCAACAATGTCCTTGTTGACAAAAGAACCTATAAGGAAATCGGTGTACCAACGGACAATTTTTCTATCCCTTTCGCTTTTAGGTCTGTCGGAATTTTCTAGTCGGTATAATGATAGGGAAATGACTTTTCCAATTTTCCTGTTGGGTTTTCAAATTTTCATGCCAGTTTCGCACTGACAGGAGAAGTCTAGTTTACAGTAGTGCACCAAGAAATACATCAAGAAAATAGTAGAAGAAACCTTGGAAAATATATTCCATTGGGAACCAACATCCAATTACTATCTTAGACGGTATTTGTCTACCAGTTTACTAGCAAAATATATTATCCTAATGGTTTCCCCACAACATGAATAGTATTCATAGAAAACCCATCTAGTTAAACTATCTTTCTGGATTGCACTTACTCTATGGCCACTAAGACATATATGCTTTGTTCATGTAACGACAGCGTGATTGCGAGCAAGTCATACGTATGCGACGACAGCGTGATGCGCATGCGGACAGGACGAATTAGCGAATGGGGGGCAGGCTGTTCAGGCGCACGCTGGAAACGGCCGTCCAACCAAATCCTATCATGTCGGACGTTCGGGCACCAGCACGTCCCTATATAAATATATACATATATCTATATACGTGTGTGTGCCTATGCTGGAATGAAATTGCGTTATCTAATGGCACTCATTCATGGCTATGCATTTGTTATTCTGAAAATTGGTTGTTGCTATGATTTCACTGCCATGAAATAGTCATTTGTGATTCCAGGAAAATAACGCATTGCTGTGGGTCTACATTGATATTTTGTGGTCATTTAATTTCAAACACCCATTAATAGTGTGTGTTTGTGGATGTGTGAATAATATTTTGTGGCAGTTATCACCTCCCAAGAATAGTTTACCTGTGAGTTTGTCACCCCCACAAAATGTTTTCCTGTGAGTTAAAACACCGCCACGAATTGTTTTCCTGTGAGCAGCACACCTCCATGCATGAAATATTTTCATGAGAGTATCTCAATGCCACGAGCTATTTTCGTGAGTTTCTCACTCCGACGAACTATTCTGAAAACCTGACAATATGCCTAATGTTTCGTGATGGTGACCGCCATAAAATATGTTTGTGCCAGCTGACTGCCATGCAAGTTTTGACTTGCCTGGTGTTCGACTCGTGAGGGTTATTGCATGAGAGTGGCCCATCATGAAACAATTTTGTGAGGGGATAAACAATTTTGTGACATTTGTTCGTCCCTCACGAAATCTCCATTTTTTGGTAGTGTGGAAATCCCAACATAAGGTTACCCATCAACATAGTTTACAGTAACGTGCTTATTGGTCCCCACAATGTCTATACAAAATTAGGGCTCCTTGTATACTTAGAATTGGTGAATTAACAATTCTAGTGATATTTCAATCGTCCATGGACAAACTCCTCTCATTTTATCTAACTTTACTCTTTGCTATCTAATTTGTTTTCAATCTCTGATATGTTTCTATATTATTTGATCCTTCAGACCCTATGGACTGACAATAGTTAGGCATTTGAATCTGGTTATTACTAGTGGTTGTTTATTGATCTGTGAAAATGTATCAGTTAAATGGGAGGACACAGTACTATATTCCTATTCTTTCTCACGTTTTCTGTAGATATATGCTTATGCTGGTTGTCGAGGTTCTGCACCACATGGAAATTTTTCTCTTCAGTCTGCAGCAATATGGAAGGGCGATGCTTAGTGTTTAGTCACAAACCATGCATGTAATTGGCAACACTCCATGGTATATTAGTATTGGAATATTTAGCCACCAATTGCAAAATCAAACCTTTCTCTACCTCTCCCATTTGGAAAAAGGATCCAATAAATTAGTTGCTTTTAAAAAAAGGTCTTTCCATGGTTTTATTTACCAGATTACAGTATTTTTTTCTTTGAAGAAACCATCATCCATTATTTGTGCCCCTTTACCAAGAAAATCTCCTTTGTGAGGGTCAGTGAGTCAGGAATATATTATTTCACCCGCACAACATGAAATGCTAAAAGTAGATGTCATAAATTAAAATCGTGCGATAAGTGGTGGCCAATGAGAATATGATTTTCCACATAGAGGAAATGTTATTGCATATAGTTTCAATAGTTTGTCCCAAATCTATTTACCACTTACCACAATTAGAAGTTTGTAGAATTTATATTTTTCTAATTGCTAACACCATACTTAACCAGGGTTCAAAATTTCGGCGAAATTTCGGCCGAATTTCGCGAAATTCGGTAATTTCAGTGGTGGCCGAAAGAAAACTCTGAAATTTTGTAATACGCTAATACATGTGATGTATAACTCTAGACTTGTATTTTTCTATTGATTATATTGTATATTCTTCTATTCAATAGATGTGTAGTCATATATCATACTAATATTTATTTAAATCTAAACTTTTTTAGAAACAACATACTTCATGTCCTCATCTCTAAAAAAAATCGGCAAAATTTCGGCCGAATTTTGCGAAATTCGGTAATTTCGGTGGTGACCGAAATTTTTACGATAACGAAATTAAAATCCCTGTACTTAACCATACACACGAGAATCTCCATTCTCCTAAGCAAACCCTTACTGCTTCTTATACTCTTTCAAATTCTTTGAGGACTTTTAATTGATGCCTCCATTGTACTTGCTTCAAACATATCTACTGAGGCAAGTTGGAGATTTCGCATAGAGGTGAAATATAGAACATGTCATGTGGACAGCATGAGTACTTTTCATATGCAGATGTTCGAGATTGCTAGCCAAACAAAAATCCTGTATGCATCAGACAGCTCTTAGGCATCAGCATATTCTCAGAATACATATACAGTTAAACTTGTCCAAGAAATAATTTACCAACTGACCTAGTTGATGTGCACATTCTTAGCAGTCCTTGCAATTGTGCATACAAGATGGGTTGTCCTTTACTTTTGCAACTTCTGAAGGGTTACAGAGAATCGGTTGACCAGTTCATGTAGTGAGGCTGCAATGTGATCCCCATTGTTCCTCCTCCTGTGTGTTGCTCATGCTGATTTATTAAGGTACTGCACCATGCTTTGCTCTTCCCTCAACAAGTGCATCGAAAAGCAATGAGAGGAAGCAATCTAATTTTACATACAAAGGTTGTACACAACCAATCTACAATAATTGACATGCATGCAACTTAGATATGCCTCACCTGTCCTCCACTGGGTATCGAATGAGGAATATAGTGGAGACTGATTGAGCCGGTCAAGTATTGGTTGACAATATACTTTGTCACCAGTTCGAACTTATACTTTCTGTACATATATCCTCCCCCAATCCAACTTTTTTATCGCAAAGGATTTTCATTTGGTTTGGATTTACAACCATCCAACAATTGTCCCCCCCAAACCTCCTGCACAATGTTAAACATACAACGGGAGACCATTAACTGAAATGATGTCCCTGGTAACCAAGAAATTATGTTTATCCACATAGAAGAAATGTGATTATTACATAGAGTTCATAGCTTATTTCCCACTACTAGTACAACGATCAGAAGTAATATGGATTTTATAGTTCCATATTATTCACATCACAGCTAAGCCAACCAACAAAAGTCCCCATGTTTAAAACAGATCCTTGCTGCTGGTGATACTCTTTCAAATTCCTTGAGCATTCTTGATGCATCTAAAGCAGAATTTGTATTTCCTTTGAACTTTTCCACTGAGGCCATTTGTAGATTTCTTGCATAGAGTAGAACATATTTGATAAAGTGCATGTCATTTGGAGAGCATGAGATACTTTTCATATGTAGACGTTCCAGATTTTTCACCAAACTACAATTCGGCAATGTGCTGAGAAAGTTTTCAGCAAATGCATCCACTTCATTATTGATTTCATGTCGAGAATTGTCCTGTATGCAAAAAGTATTTAATGGACAACAGATCAATATATTTTGATGAACTTTACATACAATATCACTGAGTGGTGATAAGATAGTATGAACACTCAACAAGATATTACCATACCGTAATTTCAAGAACCTGAAGGAAGGGAGCTTGATGAAGAAGAGAAATAGTTGATAGCACGGTTGAAGCTTCATAAAAATGTGTATGAAGTTTCAAAATCCTTAGATTCTCAAATATGCATGAAAGAGCTAGCTGTACAGTAAGTCCATTGACCTGCAGAGAATAAATAGTTTTTTTTAGTTTGTAACACAGGCTGCACATTATCAGAGACTATGTGGTATCAGATTTTAAAGCAACAATATATGAGATACAAATATCACAGTTACACGCAAAAGAAAATCTGAGACGTAATAGATTGGTATGGTGCAGCTGGATCAGTTGTTCTTGGATTAATTTTTCTGTGGACATCATGGAAGAAACATGTGTAGCTCAATATACACACAAACTTATAAAAAAAGGACCAATATCTTGAATTGCATGCGATTAATAAATAACTACTGGCAATCATGTCCACAGAATATGAGCTAAAGATCAACAATTAATATTACAATTGTTTTTTACCTTTACTGATTCTATGCCTTCTGGAAAAAAATGGACGTTTCATAATAATATGTGTTTAGGTCGTCGATTGTGGCAGCCTATAATAATTGGGAGGAAATTGTGCACAGCTTATAATTGCAACCATGCTGTAATAACCAACACCAATAATAAAATATGAGAGCACTAATTAATCTTGTGTACCAACGATCAAGCTGTTGTAGGAAATTTTAGTCAGCACACAGGTTTGGTCTATATCACCTATAATATGAAATATTATAGAACATATATATAGTGCTGGTGCTCATAGGATTGATAGATTGAGTTCAACAATAATCTTATACCTTTTACAATGGTGTGTCATCTCATATGTACAATGGTCATAACAATCAAGGATGTAGCAATAGTTGAGGCATGTTTTCGTATGGTTTGGCGAGATTAGTGGGTTATGCCAACTTCTAATCTGCACAATTACTTACTATTTAGTGTGACCTGGATATAGCTGAGGAAATTTTTTGTGCAATTTGGACATTTTCTCAAGATTGGCCACAAACACCTGACTAACAAATAATTTCCAGGAACACTATAGCATATGAAAATACGAATATACCAACACCGTTAACCATTTCATAATATGATATACTACTAAATTCAGGGATCATCAGTTAATTTCTACTGATTAGCTAGTTTGATTGTAGTTTGGAAGGTTGAAATGGTAGATATATATATGGCTGCGCAAATTTAAACTTCAAACTTGGGTCATTAGGTTATGAATAACTTTGAGACATAAAAAGAGTACATATTAGAAAATGAAGTGTCTTCTATATTTTTTTTAGAGTTCAACAGAATGTATTCAGGTTTTTAAAAATTTTAAATACTCACTCTGTCCTGTGTATATGTATTAAAAATTGTATCTAAATACAAGGAATTTAGGTGACAGAAGTACAATTTTCCATTAAATAGGTGCTCAAATTCAGTAGGTATATGTCGTGTTACTTGACATTTATCATGGAATGTCCGTTAATCTAAGGATGACACACATCTGTACAGTGGGAATTAAATTGATTAGGAAACAAAGTATATGTGTTTTTTGTACTCTCAACATTTCTTAATATTTTTAGGATACCTTATATTCCCAGTTGGAGGGAGTAGCATATATAACAGTTATGGGTTCATTTCTGATAGACTATAAGAGTCCTGGATATTAAAGGGAAGCAACAACATTTTTTTGGTAAAGAAAGTTTTTATTACTTTTTGAAGAGCAATACATCGAGTTGATACAAAGCTTTGAAAAATAAACTACTTCTGACCTCTGCTTTTCAAGCACACAACCACGAAAGAGCAATGACATTATATAGGGTGCACAACTAATATTGACTAAAATTATACCTATTGGTATCATGCATTTCAAGGAACCTGCCGTTGGAAACAAAAATATGACCGGCTGATTGGTACTACTACATTAGAGCGGCACTTCTTCCAACATGTTATATCTTTCTGGATGTAACATCCATGTGTCCTTAGAACTGCTGTTATTATGTTTTTATCATTTTCATGAATATCGTCATGGGCTTACAAGGGAATTGTCCACCACAAATATAGGGATAGGCAAAGCCCCATGTTTATTTTTTTCTGGATTATGTCAAAATATAAAGGCATACACGCATGTAAAGTCATATGAAATTTCTATCAATTGAACTTGCATTTACGTGGATAAGCTCTCATCTCATATCCAATTATTTAAGCCATATTCTTTCACAAGCAGTGCCATGACTAACCATGTCAGTACGCTTAACAGACCTTGTACGAATTTTTTTTTAAAAAAAAACAAAAACAGCCTCCACCGGTGACCCAGTCCACTAAACTGCCTACACAAAAAGCAAAATTAACTTTGGACATTAGAAGTTCAGTTTTGCCTAGGTCTAAGTCAGATTTGGAGGGGAAAAACCCCTAGATCTTCCTAGAATGCATACCATGTCATAACAACGGATCCCAACTCACAAGCTATAGCAAAAGCATAGGAGAAGCAAATAAGGCATAATTCATTATGGAACTTTGTCATGACCCACAATTGTTCTAAACTGCATACTGAATGGATTAAAATGGATACTGAATGAATGCAAACATGTATATACATACACATACACTACTACAAAAAAAGATTTTAGAAGACAACCTCTCCGATTAATAGAGATGGGCACATCTAAGGACCATTTTATAAATGGTCAGGAAGCCTCCAATCAAATGTCGACCTCTCTTAATCATTTTCATATGATGACAACCTAAGGTAATTAACCATCTCTATTAAACAACTATTAATAGAGACGGACGTACTAAGGCTTTAGTCTCTGTTAATTGACTAACAGATGCCTTCCTCTGTTAGTAACTATTAATAGAGGCAGACATCCTAACTGTCCATCTCTAAAAAATCAATACATAAGTAGTCATTCTAAATGGTTGTCTCTAAAATAGTTGTATAAAAAATCATAACTTTTTCAAATGAATTCAAATTTATACTGAAATTGCGGAGCTTGACGCGATCTACAACTTCATAGTTGATTAAAAAAAAGCATTTTATTCAAAATTGATTAGAGTCCCAAAAATTGTTTTAAGATCTTAGATTTTGAAATTTAAAATTTTTAAACAACCTTAGATGTTGAAATAATATACGCAAAAGTTGTAGTTTTCATTATGTTCTACAAATGAGTATGTTGTACGCGCTCAAGGTCCTGGTTTGAACTCTCAAATACATTTTTTTTATTTTTTTTTAATTATTATCAGATGCGATCATAACACGCTTGTCTCTGTAAATAATATCCAAGAAATTATTTATTAGAGGTTATTGGTCTGTCCATTTCTAAAAATAAAAACACCCGACTATAAAATCTTCTACTCCTGATATATATGCAGTAGTGATATTATTATATGCTCGCACCTGAAACGTAGCACAGTCAAAGTTGCCGATCTCAAGCTCCCTGACGCTAGAAAGGGCAGTGAGCATGCTCCCGTAGTCCCTCGGCTCCTGGGCGTTCAGCGTGATGTTGGCGTAGTCTAGCTTGGGCAGGTGCCCCAGCTCCCAGGAGCCAGCGCCGGCCATTGTCAGGCGCAGCTCCAGCCACCGGAGGTTGGGCGCCTGGATGATCCACGCGCCATGGACAGGGAGGCCCCCGCCGGGGGCGACATCGTGGAAACCGATGTTCGCCAGCCGCAGCTTCTCCAGCGTCGGCGCGGCTGCCGAGATCATGGCCTCCAGCCGCTCCCACCCCTTCTCACCAGAGAACAGGACGAAGTCGAGGTCCAGCGCGGTCAGGCCGTGGAACCCGGTGAAGGCGGGCGGCGGCGGCGGCAGCACGCAGGTGGCCAGCTTGAGCTCGGCCAGCGCGGCGGGGTTGCAGGCGAAGAGGGACGGGAGCGGGGTCATGTCCAGCGCCAGGGACAGGGACCGCGGGCTCTTGCCTGCGACGGTGCGCACCCAGCCATCGGCGCGGTCGGACAGGCGCAACGGGATGCCGCGGATGCTGACGCCGCGGACAGGTGCCGCGCAGCGCTCCAGGAATCCCGCGGCGGACTCCCAGTCGCGGACGCGGTCGTCAAGGTCGATGTCGAGGTCGGGGACGGACTCCCAGCGGCTGCTCCAGGCCTGCGACAGCACCGACGTGCGGACCACGTCGCCGGCCGGGAGGCCAGCGAGGAGCTTGTACAGGACGTCGGACGGGAGGTCGTCAAGCTGGCGCACTGCCGGCGGCGCTGGCAGCGGCTGAGAGTCGCCGGTGGGCAGCGGCATCTTGGCTTGGGTTTGGATGGAGACTGGAGAGTCGCCGATTGGGGAACGAATGGGGACACTTGAGAGGCCGCACCTCGATCGACTGATGACCTAAAGCTTCCAATTTTACCAAGCTAGCAGCAATTAAAAGCGATAGAGTAGTGCCAAATTTGCCAGGAAAACTCACAACGGCAACCGTCAGTTACACCTCGGCTAGCTGTTTTTTTTGAATTCTTGTAGTAGGACTATGGCTGTAGCCTGCACGAGAGTTTGCTGGCACTTTTTCTAGGACGCCGCGCTTTATTTGTAGATGGAAACATGGACTTGGAGCACTAGCGCTCTGGCCGCCCAAGTGACGACGACTGGGTGTGAAATATGCCCCAAGTAGAAGAAGGTGTTATCCTGATTTGCTGTAGCAGTAGTACTGGCGCCAGAGCTTCTCAAATGCCAAGTTACCAACAGTGTCCATTATAGCTGAATACTTCTTTTTTAATAAAAATGAAAAATATTTACCTTATTCTAAATTATAAATGTTTTGGCTTTTACTTCTAGATAAATTGCTTTTGTTATGTATATAGACATATGGTGTATCTATGTGCATAGCAAAAGCTACGTATCTAAAAAAACATTAAGCTATAATCCTCGTCAGTGGTATATTTTAGGTTGTTCCAATAGTATCTATAATCTATATGATGTCATGTGTGTTTTTTAGTCTACTCTTTTTTGTGTGATGTTTAATTTGTATTACTTATTTACATCTG
This sequence comes from Saccharum hybrid cultivar R570, assembly GCA_038087645.1. NCBI lineage: Eukaryota > Viridiplantae > Streptophyta > Magnoliopsida > Poales > Poaceae > Saccharum > Saccharum hybrid cultivar. Next base: position 8,627,562 of record JAQSUU010000347.1, on the reverse strand, counting down.
ATTATTGTTTACTTTAGTATTTCATTTTTTTCTTTCATACTTCCATTTTATTTTATTTCTACTGTTACTTGAGTTTTTCCTTTGTTCGCTTTTTTCTGATTTGTTTTCCCCGTTACTTAGCTTTTTTCCATGTTTCAAGAAATTTCCTGTGGTACATTTTAGTATAGAATATTATTCTTGTGATCATTGGATACTTTTTTATTGGACTTTAAATGGTCTTATGTATTTGTTAATAAAACTATTTCACAACTATCACAAACATCTATTATTAGATGCAGTGTTGGAGAGCGATATCTGTGAACCAACAGGTCCTGTGACCTGTAGCGGGAATGGCCCATGTGCCACAAGACTATTGATTTATTTCTCTTTAATTTATATGCATTGACCTATAGCAGGAACGGCCCATGTTGTGGGAAGCCGAGATGGGCCAGAAGCACCACATGTGCCGGTGGGAAGCCAGAGCTCGGCTGGAAACACATAGGCGGGAACACGGGCCAGGTCGCTGGAAGCCATGCTAGGCCAGAAGCGTGCACACGCGCAGGCAGTGGTCAGCCCAATTAAGCAGATCGCGGGCGCTATGAGAAATAAAGAGGTCGCATTTGTGGGAATTTTTTTATTTTATCCTAAGAAAAAATATATTTTTTAATTTTTATCACAGAGTAACATGGCACGACAGATGGATACAGGGACGCCTCGAATATTGGTGTGCATCACTATTCATGTGTTCTTCAATTTTTGGGTTGATGGGGTCAAGGGCCATTCTAGGTTGTCCATCGGGGTGATCGGCTGAGATGTTTTCCTCCTTCCTCTGATCTCTAGGCGTCAGACGCGAGGCTATAGCGGCCGGACTATGGCGCCACATGGTCAACTCTTGATCGCCATCTACGAGCCATGAGAAGATGCGCCACATAGTTCTGCAGGATTGCGGCACAACAAGGAGTTGACCTAGGGAGATCTCATCAAAGAAGACACAGTGCCAACAATGGCTTGTGGAGCCTTGTAGTGGCAGGTGTACTTGGGAGCCGAACAAGCTGGTGCGAGGGAAAGAGGCAGGACAAAGATTTGTGTAGACCAGAGCGTGCCATGGCCCCCTTAAGCTAGACAGTTTGTTAAAGAAACACTTTTTTGTGACCATACCATGAGGCACGTTTTTCATTAAGAGGAAGTCGAGTTTGAAAAGGTACAAAGACTCACAAGTAATCCTAGGATTACCACACCAGTCCTAAAGACATACCCAGCAGCAAGAGAATGAAAAGGTACAAGGACCCTCAGCCTCATCACCCTAACAGACTGAATTAAAAACATTTAATTACATCTCAATCCACTCCAACAAACATGGATTGTGATGAATACTTGTGCATCCAAACAAGGCCCTATAAGTGTTGAATGTTGATGACATGATAATCTAGCCTGCTCTATTAGTGCCTCAAGTTTGATTTTGGTTGTCTCAGTTTTAGTTTAAGCTCCGCCACTGGAAAGGGATGATGCTCACCCAGGGCTGGCGATATAGCACGGTTGATGATGTCAGCTCAAGGCCCTCAACGTGCGCGCTCCAACTCGATCGGGCTCCGACTCGATCCAGGTCCGGCTCTCGTGGCTGCTGCTTGCGTGTAATGTGTGGAGAAGGGAAACAGAAAATAGACAAGGACCGTTGGTAGCATGAAGGGCTGCTGCTCCTGTATTCACGGTGCAGTTTCGAACCTTGGGCCAACGGTGTGCGTGGGCCAAAATCTTCTTTCTTTAGATGAGCGGTGGTGTGTGGACCAAACTTTGAAAAAAGGGATTCATGAAGCGGGCCGTGGGGACCAAAATCAGAAGGAGGGAGATGATAATAATAATAATAATAATAATAATAATAATAATAATAATAATAATAATAATAATAATAATAATAATAATAATAATAATAATAATAATAATAATAATAATAATAATAATAAGACGAGGACGATGTGCATGGGACATTACCGGGCCAAAATAAATATGTTTGTGAATTGAACTCGAGCCAAATTAGTGAATAGGATAAGATTTAACTTTTTATAGGATATATGATTCAAACTAGATGCAAACGAAATTAAAATTTGGTTCCAGTTCTGGTGTCATCATTGGTTCATAAATACATTACTGAAAAATCAAAATATACATAAATAGTTTGATAATTTTTTAAAATGCTTTTAAACTAATAGGGAAAATGGACTCAAGATTATGCCTAGGTTTTTAATCTTTAATGACCTACGAAATTCAAAAGATACTTCAAATGTATACTATCGGGGTTATGATACCCCGAGTATCTCAAGACACCGATTAGTCAGTCGCTCGGGCGGCCCATGGTACACGAGCTAGTACAAGCCCGAACGACTGAGACCCAGCTAAGCCATGTGGACCTGGGCCAAGCACTAAGGCAAGGGCTGGCCACGACCTCTTCCCTCTGCCTTCACCGCGCGCCGTGCAACGCCGCACAACCTCTCCTCCGCCCTGATCCCTAGGAGGGACGGGAAGAGATCGGGCTCCGCTAGGAGCATCCGCTCACGCCGCACAGACCCCGCAAAGACCGAGGGGACAGTAGTCCTCTAGCCCGGTTAGACGCCATCCCTGCGCCACGTAGTGAAGACAAGACAACACCACCAAGTAGTGGCAGCCAGTACAGTGACCCACCATCCAAATATGGCTCGACGAGACGGGTGTATGACTCCACCCACTACGGGATAGGGTTTACGACAGTGGCCTTGATTTTTTAGGTCATCCAAGCCAACGAAAGCCACGACCCTGGAGTTCGGGATCGTGGCCACCAGCTCAGCAAGCAGCAAGACGACCAACAACCTGGGGGCAGCTACCAACTCCCGTACGACGTCCCCGGGAAATCAGGAGGCGATGACAAAGGCCACGGTGAGACCACGTCACGTAGGACGGCTGGCGAATCACCACCGTGCCTATAGTGCCGCCACAACTGGCACAGTAGCATCACGCCATCCCATACCATGATGTGGGCACAAGACCATGACGACAACCACGCCCAGACGTGCACTACCCCTAGTCAAGATGGCGTTTCTTGCAAGCCAAGTTAGCTAGGTTCCCTCCTCAGGTTCACGACCCCTCGGTCGGGAGAACCTCCTTCTTTGTATGTGAATTGGCCTCAGACTCTATATAAGGGCAGCCATGGCACCCTTCTAAGGCATCGGACTCTCGAAACTCTCGTTCGGGCAGTCAATCCTCTAGCTCTAGGTCCATCCTCCTATCTCTTTCCACCATTCTTGTACCCCCCATTGTAAGAATTTCAGAGCATTCAAGCGAGGAACATACACTTGATCTCTGAGACTGAACGTAGGGCTCCAGCCTAAACCAGTATAAATTCTCGTGTCTTTTGGATGCTACCATCGTCTTCCTAGAGTAGCACGACAATCGTATAAATCTACTAATCGGTCTACAAAACACCGACATATATGGTGATGTTTTTTAATGCATGGGACCCACTCTTACCAATAGTCTATGTTTGCTGGCATGGATGGCATAAGCATTCCTTTGTTGAAAAATAGGTAAACAGTTATGACACAAGTACTGTCATAAAAACCGTCGTAAATAAGACTCTGAAGTATGTTGTGATGATTTTGGGGTTGCCCTCGTGACAACAAAGCAATCTTGTCATAAATATACGTCATCTCTTGAAAAATATCATTAACGGAGTTTATTTACAGGTTATACCATAGCCCATATATTAACATTTTGCAATGTTTATATAAATAATTCCATGTTTTCCTAAACGCTAAACGGTAAACAGTCAGCCACCTACCGTTTAGCTATTATTCGGGCAAAACATCACATTAAACGGCCTAAATGGCCAATTAAACAAGGTAAACGGGTGATTAACCAGAAACGGTGTACCACCGTGTAGCGTTTACACGGTGTTTAAATGGGCTAAACGGCCGTTTAGGCGAACAATGAAATAATTTAATTTAAAAAACTCTCAAAAATGATTAAATGACCACATGTTGTATGTTTCATGCAATATATGCATCCCATGTCATATGTGTGCATTGTCTCTAGCATCCATAGAAAATTTGAGCTTCCTTTGAATGCTTTTAAATTCGATTTCAAATTAAAAATCTAATTTTAAGCATGCAATTGTTAAGAAACTTTGATTTCAATTGACCACATATGTTGGAAAATTATATGACAAAATACTAATTTCCAGACCAAGAATTATATGATTTTTTCAGTTTTTAGAAAACCATTCTGGGCTAAACGACTTAACCGAAAACTCAAATATACCAATCCAGAAATATTTTATTTTATACTAATACTAGATCCAGGTAAAATGGGTCGTGCTTGAATTTTAGCATTTACTTAAAACAAGTATAAGATTTTTAAAGATCTTTAGGTACTTTGTTTTGGATTGGCGAGAAAAAAAAAACAACTTAACAGAGAACTTAGATATAGCACTACAAGAAGAATTTTTCAAAACTATAAAAGAATGTGTTTTAAAAATATATAATCTATAATACCACCTGATAAAAGCAAAATAGATCGCACGATTTTTGTGTCTTTTGTTTAAGATTTTCTTAATCGGCTTGAACCCCACAATAATCATGCCAACCACCATGACATGACTCAATCACGTCATATGTAGAAACTAGAAAAGAAAGTATTCACGGCAAGACGACAGTCACGCCCATCAGGACGTGACTTAGGGGTGGGGTGTTTGGATCCGGTGACTAAATTTCAGGAGATGTCACATGAGGATGTCATATGAGGTGTTTGAATACTAATAAAAAAATAAATTATAGAATCCATCAGTAATTCGCGAGACTAATTTATTAAGCCTAATTAATCCATCATTAGCACATGTTACTATAGCACAACATTGTCAAATTAAGGACTAATTAGGCTTAAAAAATTCGTCTCACAAATTAATCTCAATGTATAAATTTAGTTTCGTAATTAGTTTTGTAATTAGTCTATATTTAATACTTCATACATATATCAAACATCCGATGGGACAACGACAAGTTTAGAGGGGAACCGTCCCCTCAATCATATATAGCATATAGGGTCCCTAGCATATATGTAGAAAAAAAAAATGTTCGCAGCGACACTAGCATATAAATGTTCGTAGCAACGCTAGCGTATCCATATACTCATCTGCCGCGTCATAATTCTCAAAAAAAAAATGCCGCGTCATGGCTCTCGGTGTGATGAAAAGAATTAAAATATTTTTTCATGGGGGTAAATAAAATAAAACAAATTACCCACAAATGCGACCGTGCGCAGAAGAGTCACACAGGATGAACTGCACTGCGTCCACCGCGTTGCAGCATTCCCAGGGATTCGACATGATTCGCTTGCATTCACAATCATGACAAACTGAATCAAAACTATATGCGAAAGGAAAAAAAAAACTTATAACTTTTATCATTTAAGCTGACTGCACGCCATCTCGACATTTTCTATTATGAGAAGAAAAAAAAATCCAATATCCCAAACAACGAACTACAGCAGCAAAGTGAACCACCAGGATGCCAAAAGAAGCCATGGCATGGGATTTACAGAAATGATGCACAATTGGCTTCTCAGATCTCTTTCCTCAGTTTCGCACACCTGCCTTGGTGGCTTCATATACCCCCTTTTATCTACAACCCAATCCTGTACAATGTCTAACGACTCTGCAAGGACCTGGAAATACCAATGACACAAGGTATTACCAAAACTGCAGGAGATCAACAAATAACTGAATCGATCAATCGAACAAAAGACAATAAACTTGCTTACCACTCATGTAGTGCAGGTTCCTACAAGACTGAAGGTTGACGAGGCAAGGTTGGAGACACAAGGACAGCCTCACCACTTGTGACCTTTGCGGATGCAATCTCATCTAGACGTTTCCATGCCAACTCTTGCTTCAGTTTAAATTCCTTCTCTCTGTCTTTGTCTTCCTCATATTTCCGCAAGCATTCAGTAAACAACTGAGGATCGCGATCAGAGAATAACTTTCGGACATTCAGACTGAGGCTTTGCACGACTTGATTCCAGTGCCCATTTATATTTTTCTCCAATGCAGGGAAGATGATAGGCAGGATCACCTTACTGTTTTGCTTAACAAAATTCTCGAAGTGGGAATTGTTCCAGAAAAACAATACTCTCTCAGCAACCTAAATAAGCACAAAACCATAGGTAAAAAGACAAGCAAATTACCAGAACAGAACAAAAAGACAATGGTAAAAGTAATAAGTATTGGGTAAGAAGGTCAGGCCCCATTTTCCCATTTATTGCACAAGTACACAAATAACACTTCAGCAGTCAGAACGTATAATATAGACAGCAATAGTCTGAAATAAATCAAGTCTCCAAATGAATATATATTACCAAAACTGGAGGGACCAATCCATATACAAGTACACAGTTCGGTTAACAGCAGCCATTCAAATGTGTTATAAATGGTTTTCTAAAAAGTATTCCCAACCCATTGTTGTTCTCCCATCTCATAGATAAAATTTCAAATATCAAGCATTACCTCAGAAATTTTACAATTTGTGATATAACAAAATTAAGTATATTTTCTGAAGCATGCCATTGTAGAGTCAAATATAAGTTCAAGGAAAAGACCCCAGAATGCTTAGCAAGGAAGTAATTATTTTTACTCCCTCCATGCCAAATATAAGTCCATTAGGACATCGACATTGTCTCCAATATCTCCAATACTATACTTTGACTAATAATATTTATAAGAATATTGGTTTAATTAGAAAGAGTTATATATTATGAAATTATGTTCCATGATGAATATAGTAGCACAACCTCATGTTATCAATCTATATAACTTTTTAATCATTAATAGTCAAAGCTAAAAAAAGTTAGAACAAACTAAATGGACTTATATACTTCAGATCAGAGGAGGTAATAAAAAAGATAGGTAACTCGAAATAAGTTATGATTTTATTAGTAAGGGCAATAGGATGCACTGATCAGCTATATAGGACTAGTTGTCACCGATGTAATTTTTTTTGTACTCTTTCATTAGATCAATGCCTATTTTACCATGATCATACAGAGCATTTAAGGTTTTCATATACAGCATATAGTTAGTACGAAGGAATTGAAAAACATTTATGAGCTAATATGCAGGTACTCCCTCCATTCCAAATTACAAGTCGCTTTGACTTTTTTGGTACATCCATTTTGCTATGCATTTAGATAAATAATATGTCTAGATACATAGCAAAATGGATGAACAAAAAAAGTCAAAGTGACTTATAATTTGGAACAGAGGGAGTAGTGTTTAGTCTCAACACTTGCAGTAATTTATTCCTGAGTTCCAAAACATTTCTTGACATGGATACTACATGCTTGATGGTGCATGCCCATGGTAGGCAACATGCTTCCTCTTGCTGTCAACACAACTCAAAGCCAATGTACAAGAATGAGGGGGAACCAAAATATTAGAGATATGTAACATTTTATTTTATGTTTTTTGTTTTTGGAAACCATTGCTACAATTCTCAACTTCATAGCTCATATACTACCTTTTACTTGTTTGGATGTTGTGTAGTATTAAGAAACTACAGTTTTAGAACCCATTGGTGTGCAAAACAATGGTTTAGAAAAAAGATATAGAGTGGAGTTTTTAAAACTCCAAAAGGACTACAGTTTTAGCTATGGTATTCAAAACCATAAAGTTTGTTGCATCCAAACACTTCATGTCGCTCTAAAACAAAAGTATTTCATAAAACCATGTTTTTTATCTAAAACTCCAAAAATACTTTGCTCCAAACAGAGCCTTAACCTTAAGGAAAAACAATCTTAGTCTCCTACGTAACATCATCAGGAGCCATATCTTTTTACAAAAGAAACGTTTAGGAATCCTGAGTCCTAACCATATGGAGATCAATCAGTTTAATTACTAGTTGAAAAAATATGGGAACCTATCAAGTTTTTTTCTGCTTACAGATTAACTCCAATGTGGGTAGAAATGTTTCAGAAGAAACCTCTAGAAAATACTGTAGCTCTTAAATTGTTTCCTTTATTTAGATGGTCGATGGTTTTATTTTGCACTATCAAAGTAAAAGGCCATTCAAAGAGCAAATCTCTATAGTAATCTGTTAAATAAAAGGCCGTTCAAACAGAATGGAAATATGTGCACACAAAGAGCTATTAGCAACCAACTATAACTGAAGCCCAAATTTTCACAAAGTTAAATAACTGTTAAAATCAAAAAATCAAGTACTCTGTCGTGTTGTTTTCACAATTAACTGATAATGAACGGTTAAGATAATAGGTGATAATAAAATTTTAGCACTTGACAAATTAATTTGAGTTCACAAAAAGAATACATCTAATGGCATGAGTATATGCTATTTCATTAAGTACTAAAATAGTTATGGTGAACTAGGTTGCACAGAAAAAAAAACCATGAAATAGTGATGCTCAGAAGCTAAATGAGGCCTGCCTTTTCTATCATCAGCAATTCAACATGACAATGACAGTGAATCAAAATACAAATTAGGAAACAGAAATTATGTCTCTTCCGTTCAACTATTGCAATTAAGGCTATAGAAACTAAATACTAAACAAAGAGGGAGAATAAATTGATTATATTCACATTCAAGAAAACACATTTGACACAGACTTCTGACGAAGTAAACTGGAAATCAACAGAATAAACAAGTGAAATGATTTTTAAGTTAGTGGTGAAAGGAGGTAATACTATTATAACAACCAGCATGGAATAACATTTAGCCAAGCAAAATATGATAATTATCTCACAGGCACAACTAATCCAATGTTGACAACGGAAGAGTAGGCCCAACAAGTCAACAACTCAAGCAAAAGAGAAACAGATAACAAATAAAGTTGCTTAGAGGGAACAATTGTTACCTGGAAGTGAGAGCTGTTCAAGCAGCGAGCGATCTGGTGAGAAAGAGGAACCATACATTTTTGAAACTCAGCAGGCTGTGTTGCATCTAGTATCTCTTCCAACTCACCCAAGAACAGTACCTCCTTTGTGCTGTTGGTGATAGGCCAATATTTTATGAGGCCCCTAATAACAGTATCCGCAAGCTTGCAATCTTTCTCAACAAACTGTGTAATGCAGTAAGACAACTGTCGATGGTACACTGTAGTGCACCTTGGCTTGTGAAGTGGGATCAAGGTCCTTACAAGGAACAGTTTGTGCTCTTCCTTGAGTGGCAAAGCAAACCCGTTGATGATACTTCCAAAAATCTCCAAGAGCTCTGCAATTCCATTGTGCTTTTCAGTTTCATATATGAACTGGTAGAATATGTTGTTGATAGCTTTCCGGATAAATGGACGATACACCATGAACTTCCCATAGATACGGTGAAGTACCGTCTTAAGGCGATCCCTCTCCCTAGCATCCTCAGAGTCAAAGAGCTCAAGCAGCCTCAGAATAAAGGAATTATCAATATACCTCTTAGCCAGTTTAGCATCATTTTCTGGAGACTGAATGAATGTCAAGAGCAACTCATACACATGGTACAAGTGTGGCCACGCAGGGTCCATCAACGGTTCATCCTCTTCTAGATCAAAAGCTTGAAGCACCTTCTTTTCTCTGGGTGGGGAAATTAGTGTCCTGAACAAGTTCACTGAGATCATTTTTGTGATTGCCTCCACAACAATCTCAGGGAACTTCACGGTAGCAGTCCTGACATACTCATCTATCTCCAATAACATCAGCGCCTTTACTTCCTTCTCCTTTATGTTCTTCGCCGCATCCGTAAAGTCAAACAGAGTGCAGCACATATTCAGCTTTTTTATGAGCAGATTCTGTTTCTCTGTATTGGGCACATCCTTAAAGCTCGGCAACGGTCGGAAGTTGGAAGAGAACAAAGCATCATTTATCCTCGAGTCTTGGAACCCCGTACGGTTTCCACTCCCATAGGTGTTCCCAGTACCCGACAGAAACGGCGGCTGGCCACTCAGGTCAGCAGCTCCAGACCCCGACAGCTGGTTGAACGTCCTCCCGCCAGCGAACTCCTTGTCTGCGGTTTTGGACGCCTTGCGCCGTCCAAATATCTGTTTCATCATACTACCCCACCCAGAACAGCTGACGCCACCCGAACCAGTGCCGACAGGATTCAGATCCTCCGTGGAACGAGCGACAAAAGAAGCGAAGCGATCCTTGCTTCTTTTGCTGAAGCAGGAGCTACTACCACATAGCAAACCCTAACCCCCTCACTTCTGGCCCATGGCATGCCCCCATCATCATACAAGGAAAGCTTCAATGATGCAATTTTTCCTGACAAATCGAGCTACTCCAACCTGCAAACAGCAGGAAATACGGGGTCAGTAAACATAAACAGGATGAGCAGCTCAGGCAGGCCAACACCAAGCAGGAATTATAGTACTAGTACTGAAGGAATATCGCAGGAGCAACCAAGGATGCTCATCGTCTACTACCCCTGTACCGTACACCCCCAAACGAATGTCAGGAAATGTTCGGAGCCTCGGAACACCCCCCCAGGCCCCAGCTCCTCTAAAACGGCCGTGGCCTAGGTGGAATTGACGCGCGGGGCGAAGACAGGAAGCCTACCTGAGGCGAAACCACGCGGCGCAGGTCCGGGAATCAGGATGGGGCTGGAGCGGGGCGACCGACAGCGACCTCTCCCTTCTTCTGGAAAAACAGAAAGCAGAGCAACGCAACGCAACGGTCAACACGGACTACGGGGGTAAACGGCGGCGCAGGAGAGGCGAGGAACCAGAACCCCCCTCCCTCCCGCTCCGCCGCGAGAACCGCCAGAACGGGACTGGGAGGAGGAGGAGGCGCACGTACCTAGTCCACGGCGGCGGCGAGCTCGTCCTGCTGCGGCTGCGGGAGGTGGCGCCTGGCGGGCGGGCGGGTGCGGGGCCCGTCGGTCGAGGTAGGTAGCCTCGAGGAGCGACTCGAGTGCGGCGAAAGGGAGGTGGCGGGGGACGGGACGGGACGGGAGCGGCGGGTGGAGGTGGAGGTGGAGCGCGGCTCGGGTGGGGAGGGGAGCCAGAAGGGAGAAGAACACGAGGAAGGGAGGGGGATTTTCCTTGTTGGATCTCCTGGGCTCGGGGCTTCTTCTACAGTACGATGATTATTTTACTAGCGCCTTGTTTAGATTCCAGATTTCACCTCAAAATTCCACTATGCAAAAAGAAGATTCCCCGTCACATCAAAATATCGGCATATATATGGAGTACTAAATGTAGATGAAATAAAAAACTAATTGCACAGTTTTGTTGTACTTTGCGAGACGAACATTTTGAGCCTAATTAATCAAAATTTGGACAATTATTACTATAAAAAAACAAAAGTGGTATGGTGCTCGAGGTGGCACTGTGCAAATTCGGTCACCCGAGTCGGGATCTAAACAAGGCGTAGTTTTCTCTTTCTTTCCGTTGCTGCTTTTTTTTCTCTCAACCTCTCTCTCCCTCCCTCCGCCGTCTAGAAGAGGGGCGTAGCAGAGCAGTTTTGGCCGGGAGCCCAGGCAGGCCAGCGTGTCCTTTTCCGCTCTTTCCACGGTGTTTGTTTCGTCTTTTTTTTTCTTTTCCCTCTCCTCTCTCTCTTGGGAGACACGGCTTGGTGTTTGTTGAGCCGTGTTTGCTGGCGGGCGTAAGCCCAAAGCGCGGACAAGGGCGTTCTGTTTCACCTTTGCTTTGAACGCCTCATGACTCGCCACCGTCGTCACCGGATGCTTATCACATAGGGTGGGTGATGTGGCATGGCACTGGCAGGCACACGAAAAACTCACCTCACGAAGGGAAGGGAAGGGTTCACGGAGGCATTCTCCACTCCACTCGGGCCATATCCGAACGTCACGGCTTCGCGATCAAACCGTTGTTGACAGTGGCGGATGCAGGATGAGAATCAAGAGGGCTAAAAACAATGGAGATGTTGATTTGCATGAAGATTTAACGGTGATTTGAGATTTTTGCTACAGTGTTTCTAGTAGTAAATCAAGTCATTAGGGGGGCTGGAGCCCACCCAGCCCCCCTGTAGATCCGCCACTGGTTGTTGACCAATGTATGCAGTAGAAATTAGCGGTGACCAAGAATTTCCATTGTTCTAAATTCACGTGGAAGGTGATTGAAAACTGGAGATGGCCAGCATTGCGCGAGCATAGCACGCTATACGTGTATATCTGTCACGTGCTTTGCTCCACCAGGGCCCTTTTTGCTCCACCCGGCCCCTTCATGTTGGCTTCTGGGTTTAGTTTACATCGGATGTGATAATTTTAATTGCTTTTGAGTGTCACAATTGATCATTTATGGCAACTAACAAAGCATTCCATTCGTCATCTGGATTTTTTTATATCATGCTTCAAATCATATATGAGTTGTCTTCTATTAGGTGATCGCACGTTATCGTACATTGCTCCAACCCTCTATCCCATGCTCTTGCATGCCACCGTTATATGTGTCCCACTGGAAATGGTTACATTCTTTTTGTACATGGCAAATGTGTCTTTATATATATCTAGTGTTCTACCACATGACCTACAATGCTCTACCACCCCCTCCATCTCACAGTTGTACCATATGCTCCACCTTGGCCGGACCCATCCGTGTTATCCTCTGCGGATATGGGGTGTCATCGGTGCATCATATGTGACCTTACTTGTTTAGCAATCATTACCAATGCATCACACAACGCTCTAAGCTCTATCTATCGATCGATCTATCTATCTATCTATCTTTATCTCTGTCTCTGTCTCTATCTCTATCTCCATCTCTATCTCTATCTCTATCTCTGGCCATCGCATGTTGTCACTTCATGACATCTTGTGTCTCATTATGATAATTCTATATCTTCATAGACTTGACCACAAAATCAAACTTCACCTATAGTTACAAAAAACAAAATAAGGAGTGTAGAAAAAGGAAAATGGAGATCCATTGATGTTTGAGTATAAATGAATATTAAAATAAAATAGAACATTAGTTGAGTGGAATAACTTCTAGCTATAGAGAATACATGGGAGGGATATTACCTAGATTTAAGACAGGATTGTGGAGATTTCTTGAGTATTCAGTAGCCATAGAAATAAATACGTGCAAGAATACATGGGAGGGATATTATCCAAATGTAAGATAAAATTGTGGAGAATTGCTAGAGATTCAATAGTCAAGGATATAAATTACGAGTGAGATGGTACCTAAATCTAAGATAGGGTTTTGAAGAATTGCTAGAGTATTCAGTATTCATCGAAATAAATGCATGGCAAGGATAGTGTCAAATCAAAAATAAGAATCGTGGAGAAGAGGTTGGGTAGTTAATATTTAATAATTATATAAATAAATACATGCATCATGCATTTATTAGTGTAACAACTGCTACATATCTTAGGATTTGTATCAGAATTTATATTAAAAAAGATGTGAAAGAATTTATTGCAAGTTAATACATACTATATCCCAATTATTTTCCACGTATATATACTTTTAATAAATAGATAAAGATAGAAAAGAGACTCATGCTATATATATTATCTAAGACAAAAAGAACTATGCAAATAATCCTAAATACGTGCAAATAAATGCACTAAACAGATATTAGCAAAAAAACACAAGACAAGTGAGAATGAAATAGCTCTATTCATAGTAGATATAATGTCGCATGAAGACAAGTTTCAAAGCTCGACTTATTATTCCTCTTCAAGAAATGTACATTGCACCTCTTCTATGACAGAACTCTATGCTCCACCCTTGTTCCCATGCCCATTCATGACATCCATCATAGTCCTATCGAGTCACACATTAATAGCTATGAAATCTTTGTGTGCAATTACATTTTTTGGTGTGTTCTTTACCACCCTCTTGTACCAAAAATTTCTTTTAGAAACTTAAAATAGTGTTTATTAGAGCCATGTTTCATACAAATATAACATGTTTTTGTTAGTCCTTTTTCATCGATGTTGTAGCAATTATGATTTTCTTTGTTGAGTGTTATAAAAACAATCTAACTGGAGCCAGTTATAGCAGGCAACTAAATCCTCTTGTTGTTATCATATATTTTATGTTCCACCTAATTAAACAAATACACTCTACCCTAAACTTTTCCTAGCTGATCATACCCACATCCGACCCTCTACCTGGTGGTTCATGCAATCCATCCTTTGGAGGTACTTTGCATCTCATTACCACAAATTAGATATCTTTGTTGAACATTACCATGATAACATAACTTGACAATGAATATCAAATAATGTAGGTTTAACATGAAAACCAATATAAGGTATAAGAAAGGAGAATCATGGGGAAAAAAGAGGGACAAATTGGTAGATTGGTGCAAATTATGTCTTCTTCTCAACGGTAACATTCACATACTATCTATCTCCTTAAACTTCTCAAACCTTTTTGATGAGGTTGTCTAGTACTTAAGCTATATCACGAAATTTTTTTGGCATCTTTTAGTTGTTCTAGTCCATCCTTAACTATTAGAATAAGGATATGAGCAAAACAACACATGTGCAAGAATTTCCCATCAGCCATAAGCTTACTTTTGCCAATCTTCCTAACAAGATAAGGAATTGCTACATCATTTGTACTACAATTATCAAGAGTGATGGTTGATACTTGATACCTTCTCATCATGATTCCAGTCAACAAGGGACTCATAGAGTTCATCACCAATGAATTTCATGAACGTGAGGACTTAACACATAAAGAAACCTATAAAAGATCAGCAAACATTATGAGAAATTATGATAAGTGAACATATGAATTGAACTAGACTACACAATCTAAGTTGCTCATCTCATAATAATATTTCTTAAAGTCCAAAACTCATCAATAAATAGTGTGCTGTGATGGTCATGTAGCCTCTCTTTGGTTATTAGAAGCCCACATGTCACTAGTGATGGCAACTTTAGATTTGATTCCAACCATATATTGATGGATTTCTTCCTCTCCAATTCATATTGATTAATTATGTATTTCTAAAAATGACACATACACAAACAATACAAAACAACACCACACTAGCAGCAACATCATCATAAAAGCAAGTTGAACTTAACATTTGCACACAATAACCTAATGTGCTTCTGGATCCCAATCTGGAAATAGCGCCTGGAGTGCATGTGCAAAACTCCTAAAGTCAACATGGTCAACCAAACCCAAGGGGTAATCATGCAACACCATCATAGCAACAAGTTTCTTACTAGCTATGTCGTGATCAAAGTTCTAGTTCTCAACGAAAATCCCTCCTGTTTAAGATGGTTGTGACAATGTCTTGTTCCCAACCAATTTAATCTTTGTAAATATACAAGACTTTTAAGTCCCAATGAAGGTGCTTAGTTCCACACTTTGTTTCCACTCCAAGCCAGTAAATGCATGCCCACACAAAGGAGTTGTCCCTTGCCCGGCAACGCCGATGTCGATACGCCTCACCCCCATGTCGATGAGTCCCCGCCAACATCAATCTGCAGCGCGACTGTCGATATCCGCCTTACATCGACTGCCACATTAGAGTGCGGAGATGGAGGGCGCTTGGTCTCCACCACACTAGAGTGTACTATGCCCGAGCACGCCATAGGAGAGACATAGATCATCTATTGCTATTTAACTTGCCACTGTGCAGAAGCAATGCTGCAGTGATCATGTCATCCGACTCGCTAATGCTTTTTCACATAATCACATGCCATTCTCCTTTTTTTTGTGAGGCTGACAGGATGGCTCGTAGTTGGTTTTCATTGTTTGGCACCAAAAATTTATTCCTTTCATCATCTTCATGAATTTAAAAGGTTATTAAGTTCCTAAATTCACATCTATTTTATTACTAATAGAGTAAACGACTAAGAACATGTTTTAACTGGGTTACACTTAACACTTTTATAACTTTTTAAATTAAAATTCCTCAAAGTTGGTTTTATATTCTAAAAAATATTTGAGCTTTAGTGTATCAAATTCATTATAAAAAATATAAAAAATTATGTACCAATAAAATATAGCTCAGTAGGATATGGAGAACAAGATTTGGCTAGTCTGTTGGATAGTGCTGAAATGAGATAGGAAGAGACAGGAAGGATCGAATTTGACTATCTACTGGAGATGCTCTTACATCCTGATTCTCTCTCTTTTCCCTAACACAAAATTTACTAGTTATCATCATTTTTTGGGTACACATGATCACCGCGTCTAGCAATTCCCCGTTGTGCACTCGTGCTGCATTCGAATATAGGCTGTAACCCTAACGTTAGATGGCAAGATCTTGTCAAAAAAAAAAAAAAAAAACGTTAGATGGCAAGGGCCCGTGGGCCGGCGACGGGAGGGCTATATACACCCGATCTCAACATCCAGAACTAGTGTGGCGGCGGGCGGCGGCCTTGAGCCGGCCGTCGTTTTTCCCCTTTCCACGCCCCCAAATTCCCACCGGCCATGGAGACGCAGGCGGAGCCTCGCCGTGCCAAGAGAAGGAAACCGGATTCCTGTCCTCCTGGAGCCGGAGCAGAAGAAGATGGGGTCGACCGAATCAGCCTCCTCCCGGACGCCATTCTGGGTGAGATCATCTCTCTCCTCCCCACCAAGGATGCCGCCCGCACCCAAACCCTCGCCATCCGGTGGCACCAGCTCTGGCGCTCTGCCCCTCCCAACCTTGACGGCAGTGACCCCCTCACCATCAATGCCGTCTCCCGCATCCTCTCCGCCCACCAGGGCCCCGGCCGCCGCTTTCGCTTCCCCGCACAACAACTACAGGACCACCCCGCCACTGTGGATGCATGGCTCCAATCCCGCGCACTCGACAACCTCCAAGAGATTGATTGCTGGATCCCCTTCATTGCGCCGGCGGTGTTGCAACCGCCACCTCCGCCGGCATCTACCTTCCGGTTCTCGTCGTGCCTTTGCGTCGCCACTCTCAACCAATGCCACCTCTCTGACGATGTCGCCCAGGCGCTTCAGTTCCCCAAGCTCAAGAAGCTCGCAATTCATTGGGTCAGCATTTCAGAGGATTCTCTGCATAGCATTATTGCTGCTTCTCCTGTCCTCGAGTGCTTGCTGCTTAGCTCCATTTTTGGCTTCCACTGTGTCAGGATCAACTCAGCTAGCCTTACAAGCATTGGGGTGGGTGCTTATGTTGGGATTCAAAAAAAACAGTGACATTCTTAGAAGAATTCATCGTCGAGGATGCCCCTTGTCTTAAAAGGATTCTGTATCATTGAGAACCACAAATGACCATGGGACTGCAAGTGTCAGTTATTTCAGCACCCAATCTGGAGACCTTGGGTTGCCTAAATTATTCTGATCACTCTTCCAGACTCACGTTGGGCTCTATGATTATTCAGGTACCTACCTATTTCCTATAGGTTTGAGTTGCTTTTCTGTGTGCAGAAAAAGAAAACTTGAAAGATATCAAATTTTATAAATGTGCTGACTAATGTTTCATGCAGCCATGCTACGAATTCCGGATCATTAAGTTGACAATGCCGGCATGTACTGTCAAGGTTTTAGCAGTCAATATTTATATTCTTAGCCTGGATGTGATTATTGACTTGATGAGATGCTTCCCATGCTTGGAGAAGTTGTATATCCAGGTAAACATACTAAACTAGTAATTCACTAGCATATGCCCGTGCGTTGCTACGGGAACCTTAAAATTTTCGATGTGCATAGGACCATAAGTTAGTCTCTCATGCCAAACATAACTAAAAAATATTTCCACATCACTCCAGTATATCATGTAGTAGTTTTGCGTACCAAAGTTGATCATCTGACACAACATTACCACCAGCTTGTCCCTGAAAATCCCAATATCTTCACATAGATTATCCCTTGGTCTTCCATGTGTTTCTAATGCTTGAGAATAGGCATATCCCTACAGGTTGCAGTATATACATTGCTTCATCAGATAACATAGAAGAGAATAGTGTGTTACAAAATGAAGTACTGCAGAAATGCATATCCCTGCAGGATGCAGTTTATAT
Source organism: Saccharum hybrid cultivar R570 (assembly GCA_038087645.1). NCBI lineage: Eukaryota > Viridiplantae > Streptophyta > Magnoliopsida > Poales > Poaceae > Saccharum > Saccharum hybrid cultivar. Next base: position 8,609,665 of record JAQSUU010000347.1, on the reverse strand, counting down.
TTATATAAAGAAAAACATGTGAAAAGAACAGTTACTGCAAAAGTGCAAGTCCTGTAGATATCAAGAGTTACTGGAAAAGTGCAAGTACAATTTGTTTAACTTGTTGGACATACTGGTAAACAGAATATTTCATATGACTATTACATGGTACTATGAAAAAAAGGTTCCCTTCCTGTTGGAGGTCTCACATATGACTATTGCATAGTACTGAATATTTATATTTAGCCTAGAAGTAGATCCAGGCTTATTAGAAGCCCAGTGATTTATTCTAAGATGAGGGCAGCATGATTGACCTTCCGACCAAGTCCTATCCTAAGGAGCTCTACAAACACTGAAAACTCCATCTCATCAAGTGCCTTGAGGACATCATGGACCCTGCCTATTATGTTCAAAACTGTTTATAACTTGATATATTCATTGTGGTGGTCCAATTTTAAAACACTGGACAGGCAGAAAGATCTAGCCATACTCCAATTTTGAATTAGAAAAAAATAGTTCTTTCCTAACATGGAAGAAAATTGCAGGAGGAAGCAACAGGCAACTTACAGCTGTAACAAATACTCCATACATACTCATAAAACTTGTCGTCCTGGGCGTGTATGTCGTTTTCGCGAAACTTGTCGTTGTGGCCGTGTGACCCCGTCCGTGGACGCGTTTGCCCCTGGAGTCCGTTTGGCTGCCTTCCTTAGTTAATCGCGCGGGCCGCCCAGCATTAATCGCGCGCCCTTCATCGCCGCTTCGTTTCCTTCGTGGCCCGTTCACTCGATACTGCCTATTACTGCGTCGCACTGCCTTCCTCGCTGCCCTTCATCGCTGCCGTTACTCGTCGCCGCCGTTCGTCTAGGGTTTAGGGCTCACTACGAGGTCGCGCCGCCGTTCCTCGCCACCCTTCATCGCCGCCGTTCCTCGCTTGCTGAGGCCATGGAGTCCGGTGCCGTGAAGGTTGTTCTTGCCATGGACCAGGCGTTGGACTCAGAGGTCGCGCCGGACTCGGAGGTCGCGCCGGACTCGGTCATGGCGTTGGACTCCGTCGACTTGCTGGACTCGGAGGCCATGGAGTCCGTCGAGGCGCGGCACTCCGTCGACGCGTTGTACTCAGAGGCAAAGGAGTCAGCCGAGGCGCAGGACTCCATCTCTGGCGTGGTGCTGGACTCCGTCGTGGCCATGGAGTCCGTCGATGTGCTCGAATCGGAGGAGGTGCCGGACTCCGGCGTCGTGCTAGACTCCGTCGTGGCCATGGAGTCCGTCGATGCGCTCGACTCGGAGGAGGTGTCGGACTTCGTCAAGGAGGTGCAGTGTCCTCGCTGCGGTATGTTCCATGCTGGCGGCGTCTTCGGAGAAGCCTGCTTCCAAGCTCGCCGCGAAGCTCGCAGGTGTGCATGTTGCGGTCTTATTCACAGCGACTACGATATCATATCAATGATACTTTATTGTATAGAACCATTTGATTGTGAGCTCTATATCCCTGATGTGGACAAGCTTGAGATGGACGGTGACACGATAATTTTACCTGAGCACATTCAAATGAAGCTGGAGGAGATCTATAATATGAAAAAGTTGGAAACTGAAAAGCTGAAGCAAGATGCAAAGAAAGAACGGTAAGATACATGTCTTCTTCTAATTTGCTACTAATGTTCTTGCATCTTCTAACATGCTTGCTGCTGCAAAGACTAACATGCTTGCATCTCTTCTTCTGCTTCTAATTTGCTGCAGGAAGGCTAGCAAGTGCTTTGGCTAGCAAGAAAGCTTCACAAGGGACTTGCAATGGCAGCATATCTTTCCTCTTTAGTCTTTATTTCTATATGTGAGGAATCTTGATTTTGTTGTAACCTTTTACCTTCATTATTTCCTTCAAAACAGTTTGTAGTGTCACAAAGATCCTATTTGTTTTTCGTGGAGAGTACTCCAAAAATGCCTACAAAAATGTGTTCAAGATCAGTGAGTACATTAGTTGTTCAAGATCAATTTAATCAATCGAATGGATGATCATTTACCTCTTGGACTGCTGGAATTAGATCTTGAATTGTTTTGCATCTTTCTTGTATTGAATTGCTTGAATGGCTCGAAAAAATTCCAAATCTAAAACGTTAAAATACGGAGAATTGAGTGGTTGACACCGAATGTCAAACCCATCTTGACTGCTGGAATTAGATCTTGAATTGTTTTGCATCTTTTTTGTATTGAATTGCTTGAATGGCTCGAAAAAATCTCAAATCTAAAACGTTAAAATCCGTAGAATTGGGTGGTTGACATATAAGCCGAATGTCAAACCCATCTTGCTTAGCAACTTCACAAAATTGAGGATCATCCACTTTTAAATGAGAGGGTGCATTATCTTGTTGTATGAAAATAGGCTTGTTCACATCTTCTCTTGGCCACTTGGCTCTAATTGCAGGCAACAGGCTTGATTACTTATTCTCCACGTAGACGATTGTGACTTCCTCTAATAGCTTGTTCATAAGTGACAAGTGAAAAACAACCTATTTTCCCATCAAACAAACATTCTCTATTTCTAAATCTTGGTCGAGCACAAACACACAAAAACATGATCCTAGTGAGACTGCAGCACATGGTCCTTGTGTCTAGCATCTTTGACTGTTGTTAGGACAACAGTTACCATCTAGGACAGCAATTGGCATCTAGGACAGTATCTTAGACTAAGCAGTTAGCATCTAGACTAGCATCTTAGACTAGCATCTTGGCATATGCTTGGCTAACCCCAACCCCTTAGGTTGGCATGGCATTGTGTGAGTTTGTGTAAGAAATAAATCAGAAAATTGCCCGTAACTCCTAGTGTCTGAGAGCAATTAGATCTCAGGATTGATTGATTGATATTGAATACATGGGTTACATATATATAGGCAAGGATCAATAGGGTTTATAGAAACACCCAATCAACGGTGATCCTTGCCTAATCAATCATGTCTATCCTAATCAACTGGCAGCCCAGCCATATGGGCTTGAGCGCCTGGCCCATGGCCTGCCCAGAGGGCGCCTATATTCTAACACTCCCCCTCAGTCGAAACGTCAGCCACTTTGCACGTTTAGACTGGACCTAAACTCCGTGAACACTGAGGAAGGCAGCCCTTTGGTGAAGATATCCGCATACTGTGAGGAAGTAGGGACATGCAGTATTCGAACATCACCAACGGCGACTCGTTCTCGGACGAAGTGAAGATCAATCTCGATGTGCTTGGTTCGCTGATGCTGAACTGGATTGGAGGTCATGTAGACTGCACTGATGTTGTCACAATACACCAGTGTGGCGCGCCTGAGAGAGGCGTGTAGTTCCAGAAGTAGCTGACGCAGCCAGGTGGCCTCTGCAACTCCATTGGCCACTGCGCGATACTCGGCTTCAGCACTTGATCTTGACACGGTGTTCTGACGCTTGGAGGACCAGGAGATAAGGTTGTCACCAAGGAACACAGCATAGCCCGAGGTGGACTTGCGAGTGTCTGGACACCCAGCCCAGTCAGCATCAGTGTAGACGATGAGATCAGTCGAAGAAGACGGTCGCAGCAAGAGACCAAGATGGAGTGTGCCTCGAACGTAGCGAAGAATCCGCTTCAAGGCTGCAAGGTGAGGCTCACGTGGGTCATGCATGTGAAGACAGACCTGCTGGACTGCATATGCAATGTCTGGCCGAGTGAACGTCAGGTACTGGAGGGCGCCAGCAAGGCTGCGGAAGTCTGTAGCATCAGACACTGGGGCCCCCTCAGCTGCAGCAATCTTCGGATTGGTGTCAACTGGTGTGGAGCACGGCTTGCACTCTGTCATTCCAGCGCGATCCAAAATGTCCAGCATGTATTGTCGCTGGGAGAGGAGGAGACCATCACCACTGCGCTGAACCTCCATACCAAGGAAGTGATGCAATTCACCGAGATCTTTCATGGCAAACTCTCGCTGAAGGGCTGAGATAATCCGCCGAAGGAGATCAGGTGAGGACGCTGTGAGGACAATATCATCCACATAAAGCAACAGGTAGGCTGTGTCTGATCCACGCTGGTAGACGAACAGAGAGGTGTCTGACTTGGCTTCAACAAACCCGATGGACAGCAGGAAAGAGGCCATCCGGCTGTACCATGCACGAGGTGCCTGCTTGAGGCCATACAGGGACTTCTTCAAGAGGCAGACAAAGTCCGGATGGGCTGGATCTTCGAACCCAGATGGCTGCTGGCAATACACAGTCTCCGACAAATTGCCATGAAGGAAGGCGTTCTTCACATCTAACTGGTGAATAGGCCACCTGCGGGAGAGAGCCAAGGAGAGCACCGTACGGACTGTGGCCGGCTTGACGACAGGACTGAACGTCTCATCGAAGTCAACACCGGGGCGCTGGGTGAAGCCACGAAGAACCCAGCGTGCCTTATACCTCTCAAGTGAACCATCAGACTGAAATTTGTGCTTGAAGATCCACTTCCCAGTCACGACGTTGGCTCGAGGAGGACGAGGCACGAGGTCCCAGGTGTGATTCTTCAGGAGAGCACTGTGTTCTTCTTCCATAGCCGCTCGCCAATTGGGGTCAGCGAGGGCGCTACGGAAGGTCTTCGGCACCGCAGAGAGAGGAGCGGCGTGATAGGCAGCAGGCATCCGATAGCCGCTCTTCGACCGAGTGCTCATGGCATGCTGGTTCACAACTGGAGGAACAGCAACGGCACCCTTGGGTAGAGGTGCGGTTGGTGGAGCAGCAGCCACGGGAGGAGGTAGTCGTCGCGTGTAGTGCTGCGTGAAGAAGCGATCCGAGCGAAGAGGTGGGAACCCGTGCGAGGGTCCCGCGCCTGCACGAAGGGCGGGCGGGATGTAGACCGGAGAGGCCTCTCCAGGCGCGCTGGGCAGCGCCGTGGCCGCGCGTGGCGCGGGAGAGGGAGTCCTGGTGGCCGCGCGTGGCGCGGTCGGTGACCCCGGCGCCCGTCGCGCTGGCGGGATGTAGAGCGCGGGCGCCGGTGGATCATCAGCATCTTCGGTAGGCGGTAGAGGCGCCCCAGGCACAATCGCTGAGGGACTGGCAGGGGCGCTGGTGGTGGTAGCCGGCAAGGGCGCCCCAGGCAAAGTCTCGGAGGGACTGGCAGGGGCGCTGATGGTGACGGCTGGTGTACCTGCAGACAAAAACTTGTGCATCGGTCCAATAGGAGGGAGCACAGAGTCAGTAGTATCATCATCCAGGAACTGGAAGTCTGCTGGAGCACAAGGACCATGTCGCTCAGCAAAGGGGAAGGCCGTTTCATCGAAGATGACGTGCCGGGAGACGATGACTCTATTGGTGGAGAGGTCAAGGCAGCGGTACCCTTTATGATGAGCGGAGTAGCCTAGGAAGACACAGAGGACAGACCTAGGGGCGAGTTTGTGGGGTGCAGTAGCCGACATGTTGGGGTAACATTTGCAACCAAAGACTCTGAGATGATCATATGTTGGTAGCTTGCCGAGCAGGGCAAGGTGGGGTGTAGAAAATTGTAGAGTCTTGGTGGGCAATATGTTGAGTAGAACAGTGGCTGTAGAGAGAGCCTCAGCCCAGTAGGACGGAGGCATGGACGCCTGAAAAAGCAGGGAGCGAACAACATTATTGATGGAGCGAATAATGCGTTCAGCTTTACCATTTTGAGGCGAAGTGTAGGGGCAGGACATGCGAAGATGGATGCCTTGAGCGAGGAAGAATTGCCGGGAGCTAGAGTTGTCGAACTCGCGCCCGTTGTCGCACTGGACAGCCTTGACGCGTGCGCCGAACTGGGTGGAGGCGTAGGCGACAAAGTTAGTGAGCGTGTGGAAGGTGTCAGATTTGAGGCGCAAAGGAAAAGTCCACAAATAATGAGTGCAATCATCAAGAATGACCAAATAATATTTATAACCAGAAATGCTGACAACTGGAGAGGTCCATAAATCACAATGGATAAGATCAAACTTATTAGACGCACGAGAGGTGGACTCATGAAAGGGCAAGCGAACATGGCGCCCTAACTGACAAGCATGACACAACTCTAAGCAGTCCTGAATGTGACAAGAGACACTAGACGCAAGCTTCGACAAAGCCTCGTGACCAGGGTGGCCAAGACGCCGATGCCACAACGGGGAGGACGCCTGGGCGACAAGCGAGTGTGCTGGAGGTAGGCGCAGGGGGTATAGCGGCCCGGAGCTATTGCACCTGACGATCTCGGTCCGAGATGGAAGAACCTTCACAGAACAACCAGCGGGGTCAAACTCGATAGAACAATTATTGTCGACAGTAAATTGGCGAACAGAGATAAGGTTCTTAATAATCTGTGGTGACACAAGAACATTATTAAGACGTAAATTGTGAGGTAACTCTGCGGAGCCAGTGGCAGTCACAGGAAGAAGAGAGCCATTACCGACGACAATAGATGAAGGAGTAGGGTACCGCGGGAATAGAACATGTGAAAGAGAGGAGGACTGAGATGACATATGGGAAGTAGCACCTGAGTCGAAGTACCACTCGTTGGACGAAGGGGGGGTTAGCGATGTCGTGCTGAAGGCGGAGGCGAGTGCCGTCGGGTCCCAGGAGGGCAGGCCAGCCACCGGGTTGTAGTACCCAGGAGCAACCCACTGACTGGCAGCATCAGGAGCAGCGCCGGGCTGCTGCTGGGCGTAGTGTTGCTGCTGCTGCGCAAGCAGTGCGTGCTGTTGGGCCTGCTGTTGCGCCTGGTGCTGCGCCTGGAGGTGAGGAGGCACCGGGATTGGTGCCAGGGGCGGAGGTCGAGGGCCCCCGGGCCACATCTGGATCGAACCCATCCATGGGTTGTAGTAGCTGGGCCAAGGACGTCCTCCGGCGCCGGGCTGCTGGGCGCCAGCCGGCGGTGGCTGCTGGTGCTGCGGACTGCCACCAGAGGGTGGACGCTGGCCTCCAGAAGTGCTGCCGCTGCTGGACCCTCCTTTGCCACCGCCACCACGCTTGCTGCGGCGGTTGGCGTTGGAGGACTTGGGGCCGCCGGTGCCCCCGGAGCCCGAGGTGGGCGTCGGTGGAGGGGCTGCTGCAGCAAGAGCAGTGGCAGGGGCGTCCTTCTTGTTCTCCAGTGTGAGTTCCTCGAGGATGAGGTCGTCACGGGCCTCCAGGAAGGTGGGGAAGGGCCTGGTGCGACGAAGAAGAGCCCCGACGTGGCTGAAGCGCTCGTTGAGGCCACGGATGACGTTGAGGACGAGGGTGCGGTCGGTGATCACCTCGCCAAGGGCCGTGAGGTCGTCGGCCATCTTCTTCAGGCGGCGGCAGTAGTCGGTGACGGAGAGGTCGCCCTGGACGAAGTTGCGAAACCGCGTCTCAAGGTGGATAGAACGAGCCTCCCGGTTGCCGAGGAACTGCGACTCGATGGCGAGCCAGGCATGGCGAGCGGTGGAGCCCTGGGCGGAGATGATCTCCGCAAGGTCGTCGGTGAGAGTGGCGACGATCCAGGACTTAACGACGCAATCCATCCGGGCCCAGTCAGGAGAGATCGGGACCGGAGGGTCCTCGCGAACATGATCCTGAAGAGAGAACTTGCCGAGGATAAGCAAGAACTGATCGCGCCAACGGTTGAAATTACCGGAGTCGACGTCGAGGACAATAGTGACGTGGTGCCGGATGTTGTTGACAGCGACGGCCTGCGCGTGGAGTTGCAGCAGCGCCATGGCCTCGTGGAGAAGCATGGCGGAGGCGAGGTTGGGCGGCGGCGACGACGTGCTGGAAGATGCAACTCCAGGAGCAGCGGCCGCGGCGGCGGCGCTTTCCTTGGCTGCGCGGGCCAAGGCATCGCTGGCGCGGGCAGCAGCCGCGTCACGTTCCTTGGCGGCGGCCGCTGCTTCCGCCTCAGCTGCAGTCGCACGGGCTAGGGCAGCCTGACGCTCCTTTTCCTGGAGTTGGGCAGCAGCGGCGGCGGCGTTCGCCTGCTCCTTGGCGAAGCGGGCGGAAACCTCGTCATCGTGAACTCCCGTGGACTTGGGAGAGTCGGGGGGAGTGAGAGACATCGATGCGGCGCTGGAGGAGTCCTGCGCGCGAGGGGAGCGCTGCGCGGCGGAGGGCCGGCGCGCGGAGGAGCGGAAGCAAGGACCTAGACCTAAACTAGGCGGCTGATACCATGAGAGCAATTAGATCTCAGGATTGATTGATTGATATTGAATACATGGGTTACATATATATAGGCAAGGATCAATAGGGTTTATAGAAACACCCAATCAACGGTGATCCTTGCCTAATCAATCATGTCTATCCTAATCAACTGGCAGCCCAGCCATATGGGCTTGAGCGCCTGGCCCATGGCCTGCCCAGAGGGCGCCTATATTCTAACAGTGTCATCTTCTCTCGATGAGAGTAAGGATTCTGCTACTATCAAGAATGAGAATCCAGCGACTAACACATCTTTCTCGGGTAGCAAGTAGTATCTCTCGGATTTTTAAGAGAGATAGAATCACTTCTCATCAATAAATACAAAGTCAAAAAAATCCTTAAACTTTGAATCATCCCAAACCTTGCTCAATCATGTCAATGCACCACTTCAACCTAGTCTTCTTGTTAGCATCAGTGAGGTAAGGTTTTATACTACTAGAGTGGCGCCTAAGCAACTCTTTTTCAAATACCTTTGTATCCTAGATTTGCTAATACCTAGTCTACTAGACACATTTTCTATGGTCATTCTTTGCTTGAGAGGAATGTTGCGCAATTGTTCCAAATCTAGAGGGACTGCCTTATGACCACTTCTACCCTTCTTTCGACTAGCAACCGCAACCGGAATGTTTTGATCAAGTTGGTTTTTACCTTGCTTCCATAAGCGCTGAACTGTCCGAATGTGCACTCGAAACTGATGAGTAACGATTGTTATGTCTTTCTTGCCTAGTTTTTCATTGTTGCTTCTGGCCAACAATGCTTGATAAACTTGTTTTCTAACGACTTCTGTCATGTTTTTTCTCTGTTGGTTTGCCTCAACGGGAGCAGCATGTTCTGTTAACAAAAAAAAGAATCATTTGTTAGCCACGACATGTTCTATTAGAAGAAAAGAAACAAGCGCATGTTAGAACAAACAATAGCCACCGAGTAGTAGATACGACATGCACGTTTATCTAATGGCACATTCAAATAAAGTCCACATCATGTTTTTAGACACGACATGTTCATAGACATGCACATTTATAGAAATCTTAGCCTGACATGTTCTAGCACATTCATGTTCTACTTAGACAAGGCATGTTCTATTTATAGAAAAAACTAACTCATTAATAAAAAACAATCATGGCATGTTCTACTTAGACGAGGCATGTTCTATTTATAGAAAAAAATAAACTCATTAATAAAAAACAATCATGGCATGTTCTACTTAGACAAGACATGTTCTATTTATAGGAAAAAAAACAAATTTACCGGGCAGATTTTGTATACAATCAAAGTCAACCGCACCCAACTCATCTAGTGGTAAGTTCAAATCAAACTCTATCCAAAAAAGAGGAAGAAAATGAGAAAGAAAACTACATGTTCTTGCTTTGAATATCAAAAAAGGACTTGCAAGTTCAAATCAAACCCTATCAAAAAAAATAAGAAAGAAAATGGAAAATAAAACTACATATTCTTGCTTTGAATATAAAAAAAGAGTTGATTATCAAAAAACTACATGTTCTTGCTTTGAATCAAGTCCTTTTTTTGATATTCAAAGCAAGAACATATAGTTTGTTTCTCATTTTCTTTCTTCTTTTTTGACAGAGTTTGATTTAAACTTGCCATCAAGTCCTTTTATGATATTCAAAGCAAGAACATGTAGTTTTGTTTCTTATTTTCTTTCTTCTTTTTGGGACAGGGTTTGATTTGAACTTGCCACTAGATAAGTTGGGTGCGGTTGACTTCGATTATATACAAAACCTGTCCGGTAAGTTTATTTTTTTCTATAAATAGAACATGTCGTGATTGTTTTTTTATTAATGAGTTTGTTTTTTCTATAAATAGAACATGTCTCTTCTAAGAAGAACATGCTATGATTGTTTTTTATTAATGAATTTATTTTTTCTATAAATAGAACATGTTTTGTCTAAGTAGAACATGAATGTGCTTGGTTTTTTTATGAATGTGCTAGAACATGCCGGGCTAAGAATTCTATGAATGTGCATGTCTATGAACATGTCATGTCTAAGAACATGACGTGGATTTTATTTGAATGTGCTATTAGATACATGTGCATACCGTATCTACTACTCAGTGGCTATTATTTGTTCTAACATGCGCGTGTTTCTTTTCTTCTAATAGAACATGCCGTGGCTAACGAGCGATTCTTTTTTCTGTTAACAGAACATGCTGCTCCCGTTGAGGCAAACCAACAGAGAAAAAACATGACAGAAGCCGTTAGAAAACAAGTTTATCAAGCATTGTTGGCTAGAAGCAACAATGAAAAACTAGGCAAGAAAGACACAACAATCGTTGCTCATCAGTTTCGAGTGCACATTCGGACAGTTCAGCGTTTATGGAAGCAAGGTAAAAACCAACTTGATCAAAACATTCCGGTTGTGGTTGCTGGTCGAAAGAAGGGTAGAAGTGGTTGTAAGGCAGTCTCTCTAGATTTGGAACAATTGCGCAACATTCCTCTCAAGTAAAGAATGACCGTAGAAGATGTGTCTAGTAGACTTGATATTAGCAAATCTAGGATACAAAGGTATTTGGAAAAGGGTTTGCTTAGGTGCCACTCTAATAGTATAAAACCTTACCTCACTGATGCTAACCAGAAGACTAGGTTGAAGTGGTGCATTGATATGCCAAAGTTTAAGGATTTTGACTTTGTGATTATTGATGAGAAGTGGTTCTATCTCTCTTAAAAATTCGAGAGATACTACTTGCTACCCGAGAAAGATGATCCACATCGCACTTGCAAGAACAAAAATTATATCCTTAGGATCATATTTTTGTGTGTTTGTGCTCGACCAAAATTTAGAAATGGAGAATATGTGTTTGATGAGAAAATATGTTGTTTTTCACTTGTCACTTATGAACAAGTTATTAGAAGAAGTCACAACCGTCTACGTGGAGAACAAGTAATCAAGCCAGTTCAATCAATCATAAGGGATGTGATAAGAGATTTCAGGGTAAATAGAATGTTGCCTGCAATTAGAGCCAAGTGGCCAAGGGAAGATGTGAACAAGCCTATTTTCATACAACAAAATAATGCACCCTCTCATTTAAAAGTGGATGATCCTCAATTTTGTGAAGTTGCTAAGCAAGATGGGTTTGACATTCGGCTTATATGTCAACCACCCAATTCTACGGATTTTAACGTTTTAGATTTGAGATTTTTTCGAGCCATTCAAGCAATTCAATACAAAAAAGATGCAAAACAATTCAAGATCTAATTCCAGCAGTCCAATAGGTAAATGATCATCCATTCGATTGATTAAATTGATCTTGAACAACTAATGTACTCACTGATCTTGAACACATTTTTGTAGGTATTTTTGGAGTACTCTCCACGGAAAACAAATAGGATCTTTGTGACACTACAAACTGTTTTGAAGGAAATAATGAAGGTAAAAGGTTACAACAAAATCAAGATTCCTCACATGTAGAAACAAAGACTAGAGAGGGAAGATAGGCTGCCATTGCAAGTCTCTTGTGAAGCTTCCTTGCTAGCCAAAGCACTTGCTAGCCTTCCTGCAGCAAATTAGAAGCAGAAGAAGAGATGCAAGCATGTTAGTTTTTCAGCAGCAAGCATGTTAGAAGATGCAAGAACATTAGTAGCAAATTAGAAGAAGACATGTACCTTACCGTTCTTTCTTTGCATTTTGCTTCAGCTTTTCAGCTTCCAACTTTTTCATATTGTAGATCTCCTCCAACTTTATTTGAACGTGCTCAGGTAAAATTATCATGTCACCGTCCATCTCAAGCTTGTCCACATCAGGGATATAGAGCTCATAATCAAATGGTTTTATACAATAAAGTATCATTGATATGATATCGTAGTCGCTGTGAATAAGACCGCAACATGCACACCTGCGAGCTTCGCGGCGAGCTTAGAAGCAGGCTTCTCCGAAGACGCCGCCAGTGTGGAACGTACCGCAGCGAGGACACTGCACCTCCTTGACAGAGTCCGGCACCTCCGAGTCGAGCGCATCGACAGACTCCATGGCCACGACGGAATCTAGCACCACGACGGAGTCCGGCACCTCCTCGACGAAGTCCGGCACCTCCTTTGAGTCGAGCGCATCGACGGACTCCATGGCCATGACAGAGTCCAGCACCACGCCGAAGATGGAATCCTGCGCTTCGGCTGACTCCTTTGCCTCCGAGTACAGCGCGTCGACGGAGTGCTGCGCCTCGACGGACTCCATGGCCTCCGAGTCAAGCAAGTCGACGGAGTCCAATGCCATGACCATGTCCGATGCGACCTCCGAGTCCGGCGCGACCTCTGAGTCCAGCGCCTCGTCCGGCGCAACCCTAGACGAATAGCGGCGGCGAGTAACGGCGGCGATGAAGGGCGGCGAGGAAGGCAGTGCGACGTAGTAATATGCAGTATCGAGTGAACGGGCCACGAAGGAAACGAAGCGGCGATGAAGGGCGCACGATTAATGTTGGGCGGTCCACGCGATTAACGAAGGAAGGCAGCCGAACGGACTCCAGAGGCAAACACATCCACGGACGGGGTCATGCGGCCACAACGATAAGTTTCGCGAAAACGACGTACACGCCCTGGACGACAAGTTTTATGAGTATGGAGGGAGTACAATGCACCCGCAACCCTATTTAATAGGGGCAGACAGGGAAAACTAACCCCTCATTAATCACTTCTTGGTAAGCACAATTATATCCTAAACGACATGTTTTATGAGTATGGAGGGAGTAAGAAGCAAATCAGTAATCTCATTGAGCAAAAAAGAAGAAAATATGTCATGCACAATATTTTCACTTTAATGCACCTTGCACAAACCATGGATCAGGAACCACTACAAACGTTTTATGTAGGGTTAGGAGAATCAGATGCAAAAAAGAAGGAAAGAAACAGATACAAAATCAACCTGTGTGTCAAGATTGAGTTGTGCCAAATAGGTATGCTATGTTATCCTCGCTGCAGCTTGTTTTACCAATTTCTGCAACAAGTTAGTTATGAGAGAATGGTTTTTGCATAATTAACGAAAGTAAAATGCAGCTCTATGGAAGCTTACATATCCAAACTTACCAAGACAACAAAGGATTCAGTTTGGATCACAATGATATTTTCTTGGAGCAGTCAGTATCTATGAATTCCTCTGAAAGAAACAAAAAGTACAAGTAGATAAGGAATAATTTTGTGAGAACCATATTTGCTTTTGGGTTTGATTCAAGTACTGGATTCTGAGATAGATAATAATTAACAAATGCAATGAAAGTTTAGCTAAATTGAGTAATGTACTTAAATCAAATCAGAAGCCCATAATTTACCTTGGTGCATTCCAAGTCTTTAAACATCTTGTACTAATATAGTAACTTCTAATATAATCCCTTGACACATTTTTACCAGCAGCCAAGCAAACCAATGTAACAGAACTAATTTAAACAAGATAGTGCACATGGAAAAAGGGATATCAGCTGCACAGGAAATTATTACTTTCCCAATGCCTCACCCAGAAGGAAATTATTATTTTCCCAAGAATAATGTCAAGCAGCTTAAAATAAAGATTCTTGTGAAATAGAGGGCAACTAAAATATACGATAGAAAGAAACAAAGGCTTGTGGTACTGATGAACATTTTTATGTTCCTTACACTGAAGTATTATAGTTTTAGCAGCTAGTTGCATCTACTAATAACTTATCATCTCACAATATAATTTGAAGGGAAAATAATTTATCATATACCAATGGTTGACATGCCTTGTAAGCAGTGCAATTGGGTTGGAGCAAGCCTAGCTGCCCAGAGATTTGCCAACAATGAAGACGAGGGGGGCCAAAGCCAAATCATGAGCGAAGAGACATGGGTACAAAAGCTTCCATGCTCCAGGTTACAGATGCTTCCCACTAATAACAAAAGAAGATATTTGAGTCACTACCAATGCACACACTAATAATGGTGACTTTATTTCAGCCAATGTTCAACCTCAGCATTACAGTTTACACTACCACTTTTCTTTCTCTATTTGATTGGCTAAGCTACCATTATTGCAACCTATTATACAAGCTTTCATTTATCAATCACTTAGTCACTTGATGCTAATATATTTTCCTCATTGAGCAAAGTAAAATCCAGTACACGTAATAGCTTTTGTAGTAGCTGAAAATAGTGTAGATCAGAGTACACATACTACGAGGAAAAACATCTCCTCTATTGATATATTTGCCTGATAGATTACTGCCAGCGATTTTCAGGAAAAAAAGATGCAAGGCAATACTAATTCAGATTCTTAGAAAAGTTACCAATGGTCTTTGCTTAAGCGAATTAGGTCTGTAAGGAAGAAAGAAAATAACTAAAATACAGTTGTAAGTTGCCTGTTGCTAGATACCCAACTATGCTAGATTCACAGAGCGAAACACACAAAATTGGATGAGGTCAGGGGAGGGGTGAGACGCAGCTTACCGCCCAGGGGCTCGAACCCTAACCCTAGTTGCTGCAGGTCACAGCCACGGGGAGAGGGCGCACTTCAGCTGCTCAGAGCTCCTTCAACGGTCCTCCTACTGGACCACGCTCCTTCTCCTTCTTGGCGTTCGTTCCCCTGGGTCCTCGGAGCAGCCGAGTAGGGAAGAGTGTGGCGGGGCGATGACGTCGCGGGATGTGGTCGGGCGAAGGCGGCGCGGCGGCGGAGTGAACCGCACGGGCCCTCGCGGTGGTGGAGTGGAGCACACGGCCCTTGCGGCGTCGAGGCGGCGGAGTGGAGGGCAGGCGCCCTTGCGGCATCGAGGCGGCAGAGTCGCAAGCGTAGGGGCCCTTGCGGCGGAGAGGAGCGCAAGCTTCGGCGGTGCGCTTGGAGGACGGAGGGCGTGTGGGAGCTGGGAGGTTGTGCTGACTGCTGAGTGGAGTCGCGGGGTTGAGCGTGTGGCCCACCTATCGGCGCAAATAGGAGTTACGGAGGTGCGCTTGGCGTAGCGGCTTCACCACGGGGAGTGAATTGGTCCTATTTCATCTTTTTAGGAGTAGAGATTGTGTTCATATATTCTTTGGATCTTACTTAATATTATGTCAATTCTTCTTGAATTAGCTGTGTTTGTATATTGTTTTTTCCTTTTTCAGTCTTACAAGGGGGGATACAAGAATTTATGGCGCCGTAAACATCATAATCTTATTAAATGCCTTGACATCCGTCTCAAGACAGTCGTGTTGAATAATTATTGAGGCATAAAGTCACAAGTTAATTTTGCCACATTCTTTGTACTGAACGCAAAGATGGTGGAGTCAATGACATTTGAGTGTCAAAGGGACAGTGTGACTGATAGATTTCTTGCAGAGCAGCATCAGCTTCTCCAGCTGGAGAAAAGGGCTTCAAGATGCGCTCGGTTTTATTTTACTACTGAAAGCTGTCACCACGAGTTTTTGCATATTAATCATGTCCATGATTTGTCTATAAGTGATCCCTTTGAATGTGTTGAAGCAGGGGTTGGTGCATGCCTATCCTTTGAGTAGTTACTGCCTGACTCTGTACTCCTGTTTGCTGTTAAATTTGATGAGGCCTATTCTTTTTTTTTTCTAGTGTTGAAATAGGGGTTGCTAAATGAACTGTGTGTATTGTAAGATTCGTGTAATTGTGACAGTCTGACAGTGCCATAGTTTGACTTACTAATCTGTAATGCACTAAATCTTCATGCAGAAGTTATTGGCAATGTTTGAGGTTGCTGGTTGCAGGTAATGTTGTTATACTCTTGGTTAATAAAGTAGAGCTAGTGTCAAAATATCACTTAGGGGGTGTTTAGTTCCCACCCAAAAAATTTTCACCCCATCATATCGAATGTTTCGACACATGCATGGAGTACTAAATATAGACGAAAAAAAACTAATTGCACAATTTGGTTTGAAACTACGAGACGAATCTTTTTAGCTTAACTAGTCCATGATTAGCCTTAATTGCTACAGTAACACACATGTGCTAATGACAGCTTAATTAGGCTTAATAAATTTGTCTCGCGGTTTCCAGGCGAGTTATGTAATTAGTTTTTTATTAGTATCCGAAAACCCTTCCTGACATCCCATGAAACATTCGACGTGACACCCAAAAACTTTTCACCAACCAACTAAACACCCCCTTAGTTGAAAATGTTCTTTTATTTGACCTCCTTTATTAATTGTGGTCAGTAGTGCAATAGGCTACTTAATTACTAAATTGGTCTTAAATTTAGCTTATGGCATAAATTAGAGCACAAAATTTTGTTTGGTTGTTGGTCTTAAATTTAGTTTGTTGGACTGAGGTGCATTTTAACTCGCTGGCGCAAGAAACAGAGGGGCTAGCTCAAAGCCAGGAGCCGGTGGGCGGCTTCGCGCGAGCTAAAACGATGGATTGAAAGGCTAGGCTGAAGGGACGAATCCACCAAAGCATATTCGGAGCTTCAGATATTTTGAGCGATAAAGGATTTAGAATTTTCTAGTTTTGAAGGATAAATAACTCAATGAAAACCCAGCAAGCAGCACAAAAAATCCATAGAATCCAGAGAGGTTTTGGGAAATCCAGAGAAAGAAGTAGTAGATTTGGATAAAATACAAGAGCGCATCAAATAGTTCACTTCTCAAATCTATGAAACTCCTAAAAAGGAGTATGGAGAGGATTTATTTTTATTTATCCAACGATAATCAATAATGCACTCATTAAAAGTGAAAATATAGGCTCTCTGACGTAGAACCCGCATGGCGGTGTGGGGGGATTTTTTAACCTTTTTTTAACACTTTATATTTATAAAAATAACATGGTTCAACTTTTTTGGATCCTGCTTCAACATAGTCAGACAATCAACATGGACTAATTATAATGGGTAACGAGAGCTTCTATACTAGCAAATAAGTACAAAATGTGTCCATCAAGAATTCAAGATTCAAACAATTTCATGCTAGGCACCATAAAATAGAGCATGATTTTAGAAAAATCCTGAAACTATTTTCGTAATATTTGGATGTAAAACAAATTTTATAAGATTAAAACAGATTTTAGAATTTTTAATTACATTATTTTCCATGTAAATATATTTGTATAAATATTTGAAAATTTATTTTATATTTTTGGGATTTTTTGAAAGATAGTTCTAATTTGATTGATCTCCCTGCACTTTTAGTTTAATCCGATTTTACTCCTCGAACTGTTGAGAGGAAAATCACCCAAGATATATTAAAAAAATAAACGGTTCTAAATGCTGAGGGAGGTCAAAGAAGCTGATTTTAGCCTAACGTAGATGACCTAGGCCCATGGGCCGGTGACGGGTGCGAGGCCTGGATGGTTGCACGCTGCGCACCCTCATGTTGAGCAACTGTGACAGTGGCGGCGGGCTTGAGCCAGCGTCCTCTTCGGCTTCGGCTCTTCCCCATTTCCCCCAGTCACCCACCGGACATGGAGACGCAGGCGGCGGCTCGCCGTGCCAAGAGAAGGAAGTCGGAGACACCCAAGAACCCGGAAAAGGAGGGCCAGGCAAACAGCTCGCCGCTACCAGCGACTAGTGCGCCTGATTCCAGTCCTCCTAGAGCCGGAGGAGACGAAACCTACATCCAAGATCCGCCGCTTGGAGCCGCCGGAGAGGAAGAAGATAGGATCGACCGAATCAGCCGCCTCCCGGACGCCATTCTGGGTGAGGTCATCTCTCTCCTCCCCACCAAGGATGCCGCCCGCACCCAAATCCTCGGCACCCGGTGGCGCCATCTCTGGCGCTCCGCCCCTCTCAACCTCGACGGCGGTGACCGTCGCACCATCGATGTCGTCTCCCGCATCCTCTCCGCCCACCGGGGCCCTGGCCGCCGCTTTCGCTTCCCCGCACAACGACTACATGACCACCCCGCCACTGTGGATGCATGGCTCCGATCCCCCGCACTCGACAACCTCCAAGAGATTGACTGCTGGATCGGCTTATTTGCGACGGGGGTTCTTGTTGTGCCTTTGCGTCGCCACTCTCAGCCACTGTCACCTCTCAGACGACGTGGCCCAGGCGCTTCATTTCCCCAAGCTCAAGTGGCTCGCACTTCAGTGGGTCAGCATTTCGGAGGATTCCCTGCATACATCATTGCTGCTTCTCCCGTCCTCGAGTGCTTGCTGCTTATAGCATCTCCAACAGTTCCCCAATACATCTGCCCCAATAACATACTAATGGGGATAGCCCAATATTACTTTTTGAAGTATTGGGGGAGATGCTGCAGCAGATCTCCAATAATCTCCCCCAATACGTGGGACCCAGTTGTCAGTTTGTTCTTCTTCCTTATCTTCAAACCCTCACCCAGATCCCCGCTGCTCCCCGAGCTCTTCCATGGCCATGCCCTTCCTCCATGCTCGTCCTATCGAGGGGTTAGCGTTCACGTCCAGCACCTCGAGGAGCCTCATCCCACCAATGCCGGCCGGCAGCTGCCCCGAAAAGGAATTCGAGGACAGGTTCAGAGACTGCAAGCCCGCAAAGACAGTGATCCGCAGCGGGATCTCGCCGGAGAACGCGTTGCTCGACAGGTCCAGCACACGAAGCGCCATTGCTGCGCCGTCGGGCACCTTCAGCCACCCATTCAGCTGGTTGCGCTCAAATCCACCTCCCGTAGCGAGCTGGTCCAGGGGAATCCGCCAGGCACACTCCCGGAGAGCTCATTACCGGAGAGGTCGAGAGACAGTTATTTGTGGGCCCCACTATATTGGGGGAGATGCAACTCCCCCTCTATTTGAGGGGAGATGGGGTGTTTTTTGGTGGCCGCCAAAAAAAGGGAGGGTTATTGGGGGACTGTTGGAGAAGGAAAAGTGACCAATCTCCCCCAATATGACAGTTTTATGGGGATGAGGGGTGGGATTGGGGTACTGTTGGAGATGCTCTTAGCACCATCTTTGGCTTCCCCTGTGTCAGGATCAACTCAGCTAGCCTTACAAGCATTGGGGTGGGTGCTAATGCTGGGTATGAACCAACAGTGACATTCTTAGAAGAATTCATTGTCGAAGATGCCCCTTGCCTTAAAAGGATTCTCTATCATCGACCACCACTAACGCGCGTGCGACTGCAAGTGTCAGTTATTTCAGCACCCAATCTGGAGACCTTGGGTTGCCTAAATTCTTCTGATTACTCTTCCAGGCTCACGTTGGGCTCTATGATCATTGAGGTACCTCTTGCCTACTGGTTCTGAGTTACTTTTCTGTGTGCAGGAAAAAAACTTGAAAATATCTACATTTATAGATGGGCTGACACATGTTTCATGCAGCCATGCCGCATAAAGGAAGAATTCCAGATCTTTAACTCAACAACTCGGGCATGTAGTGTCAAGATTTTAGCAGTCTATATTTTTACCTTTAGCCTGGATGTGATTATTGACTTGATGAAATGCTTCCCATGCTTGGAGAAGTTGTATATCCAGGTAAACATACTAAACTAGTAATTCATTGTGTTCATATATTCTAGATTGTGTCAATTCTTCTTGAGTTGATTGAGTTTGTATACTGTTTTTTTCCTTTTCAGGCATACCAGGGGGGAGACAAGAATTTATGGCGCCGTAAACATTGTAATCTTATCAAATGCCTTGACATCCGTCTCAAGACAGTTGTGTTGAATCGTTATCAAGGCATAAGGTCACAAGTCAACTTTGCAACATTCTTTGTACTGAACGCAAAGATGGTCGAGTCAATGACATTTCGGTGTCAAAGTTACTATGTGAGTGAAAGATTTCTTACAGAGCAGCATCAACTGCTCCAGCTAGAGAAAAGGGCTTCAAGATGTGCTCGGTTTTATTTTACTACTAAAAGATGTGACCATGACTTTATGCATATCAATCATGCCCATGATTTGTCTAAAACTGATCCCTTTGAATGTGAAGAAACAGGGGTAGGCGTATGTGCATCCTTTGAGTAGTTAGTGTTTGACTCGTGCTCTTGTTTCCTGTTAAATTTGATGAGGTCTATTTGTTTTTCCAGTGTTGAAGTATAGGGTTATTGCTAAATGAACTGTGTATTGTAAGATTTGTGTAATTGTGGCAGTCTGACAGTGCCACAGTTTTTCTTAAGTCTGTAATGCACTAAATCTCCATGGACAAGTTATTGGCAATGTTTGATATTGCAGGTAATGTTGTTAATAAAGTTGAGCTAGGGTGAAAATAAAGTAGAGCTAGTGTGACAATATCACTTTGTTTTAAATCATCTTTTATCTGATGTTCTTTACTTGTGCTCTGCCTATAATTACTTGATTGGTCTTAATTTTAGCTCATAGCATAAATTAGGGCCCAAAATTATGTTTGGTGGTTTGTTGGGCTCGTCGATGAATCACGGCTCAGCCCTAGCTGAGGTGCATAGAAACACCAGCGCAGCTTGGAGCGTACCAGCCCGTCTTCCATACATTGTAGCCCAGAGAATTAATCTCACTTTATATGGCTGTTGTGCTTTCATTCTGTAGCTCAGCAATGTACCTTATAATGGCAAATTTACAAAAATAATAATAATATGATTACAGATGGATAACTACAAACCTAGCAAAAATTGTTTAACAGATGGCATGGAGGAGAGATAAGTTCAGCTGTTACGGCATTCTAGAATTGTAGGAGTAACTTGTGCTCTTTTTTTCGAGTACACTATGAAACATTAGGACAAAATGGCATATGTACTTCAAACAGATAAGAGTGCAGTAGCAGATAAAGAGGAGCCTCTGATTTCTATGCTGGTAACTTCAGCTAACAGATCCCAGTCTCTGCTACTTTTTGGGTGATAACACATGACAATGTGGTTTATATAAGAATGAAGGCATCTGTGTGGGGTCTTCTTCTTCTTCTTCTGTGTGGATTGATCACCTGAATTGAAGGAGTTGAGAAGTTCCTGGTTGTCTGATAGGAAGGTGATGTTGTGTATCTGCAGTCTTTCGGTGACAGTAGCAGCAAGCACCAGGGCAGCTGCCTCTGCCATGACCACCGAGACAGTTTGTAACTGCAGCCTTGATGTAGATGTTTTGAGGTGGATGCATTCCTGTATTGATAATATAGATTCCCAGTCCAGCTTACCGAGTCCAGGTCTGGCACCGTCGATGCATGAATGCATCAGTGTAGCATCTGAAGCCTGGGAGCAGTGCTGGGAGTTGTACAATGTGTGTATTTGAGGATGTTCCATTGTTCCTGTTCACCCAGCGTGGATTGCAGCCTGGGTATTCTGTCCTGCAATTGTATGATTCATACCTGAGAACTGAATGTGAGCGGCTTGTTGATTCCACATCAGTGTCGGAGCTGCAGCACTTGCTGCGTTCATGACAGCTCACTACCTTCCTCCGTTTGGTTGCTGTGCGCCTGGTAGTGGATTTGTTAGGGCAGTGGAAGAGGTCTATAGAGGGATGCACGGCCACCAGGTCTTTAGGGGCATGCACCAGCGCATGCCTCAGCTCTTGACCGAGCTTGTGGCTAAGAATAAAAGGCCAGGTCCTCATGGGCATGCACCATCAACCTGGCTTTAGTAGGTTTGATTTACTATTGTTAGTAGTGTCACTTATAAAGGGACACCGTAGGTTGTGTAAGCGATCATCGAAGAACCAAATTGATATGGATTGGCTAGAACATGAGGAGGAACTGGACTGGAACGCCTGGCAGGTAGGCAACCTGGCCAGATCGCCGAAGAACAGGCCGCCCAAGGCTGGTTCTATTTTTCTTCGATGATCGCTTGCACAACCTATGGTGCCCCTTTATAACTCAAATGACACTACTAACAATAGTAAATCAAACCTACTAAAGCCAGGTTGATGGTGCATGCCCATGAGGACCTGCCCTTTTATTCTTAGCCACAAGCTCGGTCAAGAGCTGAGGCATGCACTGGTGCATGCCCCTAAGAACCTGGTGGTCGTGCATCCCTCTAGAGACCTCTTCCACTGCCATAACACGCCCTCCACTGCCAAGCGGATGCGAGACCCTCCAATCGCCGCGCCAACGCCCTCCTCCTGACCTTCTTCCTTCGTCGTGGACACCACAAACTCGAATTCTCAACTAGGCCTCTACCTTCCTCACCATGACGCTGGCCGCCACCACAGAATGACTGAGCATGAGCTTCCAAAAACAACGCCCCCAAGGAGAGACGTGACACTAATGGCGTCATCGTTGCCTAACTAGAAGGTCAAGGTTTTCACCTAGTGAAGACATGCCGCGCAAAGGGGAGAGGTTGTTCGATGGACGCTTCCAAGAAAGAAAACACCGCACAGAGGCGCCGCCGTCATCGGCCCAACACAGGCAAAGATTTCGCCATGGCGCCTCCACCCCGCGCACGGTAAGGGCCACGGTGCATCCACTGTGCCAGGCGTCGCCCCACGACTCGACACGTGCGTAGACGCCAGCACACACCACCATGTCCTGTTACAGCTGCCACAACCACGCGCGGCCATCGCCGTGGCCCTTCCTCGCCTACGCAAATTTGGCCTCGCACGTCGGATCCAGGCCTTCGTCACCTGATACAGCCAGTTGCGCTAACACCGAGCTTCACTGGTGTCCCCTTCCAGAACGGTCACCGCCCCGCACCACCGCTGCCGCCGGAGGCCATCCCGCTGCCCCCCAAGTGTCCGTCATCCACCCATAGGCATGGCTCAAGATGGCAACGGGTACGTACCCGACGGGTAGTGCCCACCCGTACCCGTACCCGCACCCGTAAAATTTTACCCGTACTTGCATGCGGTGCGGGTAAAAAAAATAGTTCCATACCCGTACCCGCCGGGTAATTCTCACCCGACGGGTAACCCGTACCCGATAGCATACCCGAAAATTACCTAAAAATGTCAAATAGTCACATGTAAAAATAAATCATTCTAAGCTTTCAACAAGTTACAAACATGCTAACAAACATTATTAGCATCATTACAACAAAGGCAATCTACTTAAAATATAGTGGATGTCTCAATGGGCCAAATTCATGACTTATATGCGCTAAAATAATTGAGGTGGACTAGTTATTTTTGCGGGTATGTCTTACCCGTGGGTATACGGGTATGGGTAGTATACACCCGCACCCGTACCCGCCATACCCGATGGGTATAGGATTTTGCCCAATAACGTACCTACGGGTAGAAAATTCATCTCATACCCGCCTCTTTATCGGGTAATACCCGTCGGGTACTTGGGTTTCGGGTACCCGTTGCCATCTCTAGGCGTGGCACGCCGGCACCGCGTGGATCCGTCCCTGGGACTGCTAGATCCGGCCGCTGGGGAATGGGACCAGCTCCGGGCCACCGCTGCCACCATCCGGCTTTGCCCGTACCGCCGCCACCGCCGAAGAAGGGAAAACGCCGAAGCACCGCGCGGATACAATCCTAGGACCACCGGATCCGCCTGTAGGGATAGGGAAGCCGCCACTGACCGCCATTGCCGCCGCAAACCGCTGTTGCGCCCTGAGTTGGGGAAGAAGGCCCTGCCGCATCTTCCTTGCACCCATGCGGGCTTCCCGCGGCACGCTCTGGTGATGACGAGAGAGAGGGGGACAGGGGAGGGGGCGGCAGCACGGGGAGGAAGCTCCGTCCATATCGCCACGAGATGGACGACGCGGGCGGGAGAGGGACTGTCCGGAAGAACTCTGTTGCATCCATATTTTTTGGTTGATCTTTTCGTGAATTTTTTTAAAGTAGGAGCATGGGAAGGGACGGGAGCACCGAGCACATGATCTGCTCTCCACAGCTTTGCTACTGTTCTGCTACCATTTAAGGTTCAATACTAGATTACATCATACGGTAAAATGGAGTGAGAGTTGGTTTAGAGGCACTACTAGGGAAAACTAGTCCTTAATGTAGACACGAAGGCTTGTGTGCTTATCTTACTCTGATCCCTCCCAAATCCCAATCATCCTTTCGTGGACGAAAACCAATCTACAGCAAGCACTGGCCCGCCGGATAACCTCTAGGCATTGTAGTACTCGTTGAAGGGAAGGAGCATGATTCGTTCTCTGTAGAAGAATGTAGCCACTTAAATTCAGGTAAGTATGTTATTTGTATTCCTTACATTCATCCAAATCTACTACTCCTTCCATTCAAAATTGTAAGTTGTTTCGGACAGTAGAAGAATGTAACCACTTATAATTTATAATTGAGAGATTAATTCTCTCTGGATCAAATAAAAGAACATTTAAAACAAAATGATATTTTCACACTAGCTCTACTTTATTAACAACCATACCTGAAACATCAAACATTGCCAATAACTTCTGCATAAAGATCTAGTGCATTACAGATTAGAAAGTCAAACTGTGGGACCGTCAGACTGCCACAATTACACAAATCTTACAATATACACAGTTCATTTAGCAACACCCTACTCCAACATTGGAAAAAGGAACAGAACTCATCAAATTTAACAGCAAACAAGAGTACGAGTCAAGCAGCAACTACTCAAAGGATAGGCATGCACCAACCCCCTGTTTCTTCACATTCAAAGGGATCGGTTTTAGACAGATCATGGGCACGATTAATATGCATAAAGTCGTGGCCACATCTTTCAGTAGCAAAATAAAACCGAGCACATCTTGAAGCCCTTTTCTCCAGCTGGAGCAGCTGACGCTGCTCTGCAAGAAAAGTATTAGTCACATTGTACCTTTCACACTCAAATGTCATTGACTCCAACATCTTTGCGTTCAGTACAAAGAATGTTGCAAAGTTAACTTGTGACTTTATGCCTCGATAATGAATATTCAACACAACTGTCTTGAGACGGATGTCAAGGCCTTTGATAAGATTACGGTGTTTACGGCGCCATAAATTCTTGTCTCCATCCTGGTATGACTGAAAAGGGGAAAAAACAGTATACAAACACAACCAATTCAAGAAGAATTAGCACGATATTAAGTCAGGCCCAAAGAATATATGAACACAATGAACTACTGTACTAGTTTAGTATGTTTACCCTGATATACAAGTTCTCCAAGCACGGGAAGCATCTCATCACGTCAATAATCGCATCCAGGCTGAGAATAAAAACATTGACTGCTAAAATCTTGACAGTACATGCCAGCGTTGTCGAGTTAGTGACCCGGAATCCCCTTATGTTGCATCGCTGCATGAAACATGCGTTAGCCCATCGATAAAAGTCGATAATTTTCAAATTTTTTCTGCACACAGAAAAGCAACTCAGAACCTGTAGGCAAGAGGTGGAAGAGCAAGAGATACCTCAATAATTATAGAGCCCAACACGAGCCTGGAAGAGTAAGAATCAGAAAAATTTAGGCAACCCAAGGTCTCCAGATTAGATGCTGAAAAAGCTGATACTCGCAGTAACATGCCCGACTGTGGTTGTCGAAGATTAAGAATCCTTTTAAGGCAAGGGGCATCCTCGACAATGAATTCTTCTAAGCAGGTCATTGTTCGATCATACCCAGCACTCACCCCAATGCTTGTAAGACTAGCTGAGTTGATCCTGACACAGCGTAGGCCAAAGATTCTGCGAAGCAGCAAGCACTCGAGGACGGGAGAAGCAGCAATGATGCTATGCAGGGAATCCTCCGAAATGCCGACCCGTTCAAGTGCGAGCTTCTTGAGCCGGGGGAACTGAAGCGCCTGGGTGATGTCGACAGAGAGGTGGCATTGGCTGAAAGTGGCGACACAAAGGGACGACGAGAACCGAAAGGTAGATGCAGGCTGAGGTGGCAGTTTCAACCCAGTCGTCGCAAAGCAGTCAATCTCTTGGAGGTTGTCGAGGGCGGGGGATCGGAGCCAAGCATCCACAGTAGCGGGGTGGTCATGTAGGTGTCGTGCGGGGAAGCGAAAGCGGCGGCCGGGGCCCCGGTGGTCAGAGAGGATGCGGGAGACGTCATCGATGGTGCGAAGGTCACCGCCGTCGAGGTTGAGAGGGGCAGAGCCCCAGAGATGGCGCCACCGGGTGGCCAGGATTTGGGTGCGGGCGCCATCCTTGGTGGGGAGGAGAGAGATGACCTCACCCAGAATCGCGTCAGGGAGGAGGCTGATTCGGTCGACCCCATCTTCTTCCTCTCCGCCGGCTCGAGGCGGCGGATCTTGGATGTGCGATTCGTCTCCTCCGGCTCCAGGAGAACTGGATTCAGGCGCACTCGTCGCTGGTACCAGTGGCGAGATGCATGCTCCACGCTCCTGTTCCTGGTTCTTGGGCGCCTCCGGCTTCCTTCTCTTGGCACGGCGAGGCGCCGCCGCCAGAGTCTCCATGGCCGCCGGCCGGTGGGTTTATTTGGGGCGAGGCGGATAAAGGGGAAGGAAACACGACGGCTGAAGCTCCTGCAGCATCAAGAGGCCTCCCGTTGCCGGCCCATGGACCCAGGCCATTTACCGATCTACGTTAGGCTTCGCTGCTATGATATATCCTTTAACTAGAAAATTCTAAATCCTTTATCACCCCCAAAATACTGCTAAAAACAAACTTGAAGCCCCGAATGTTTTTTTTTTAGACAAAATTATGTGCTTTGGTCGATTCATATCAGTCCGGCCTTTCACTCCATCATTTTAGCTTGAAAAAAATATCATTTCACCTCCCTCAACTATTGCGTGAGTCCGATTTACCTCCTTAACAAGAAAACCGGATTTTAGACTCCAACTTTTAAAATCGTCTGATTTATTCCAAGGCGGTTTTGAAATCGTCTAAAATCTGATTTAATATTAACAATCATAGGAAATTTGTTTTAACTCAGTAAAATATGAAATCAATTTCATTTTGTTTCCTAAAATCGTGCTCTATGTTTCTATGAGTTAGGCACCATAATATAGTGAATAGTTTTAGAAAACACATGAAGTGCAACATCCTAAGGCCATACGAATTGCCTTCCTGCTTGATCATGTGATCTAGGTGTGTGTATACCCAAACCGGTTGCATCCATCCGGACGCGGATTTTTTTTAAAATTTTAATTATTTTTTAATAAATATTTTAATGTTAACCGTCTCAGAAAATATTTTGCATCAGGTAGCCCCTTTGGTGCGCGACCAAATAACGTAGTCACGTCAAATGCGTTGGCGTGGCAAGATACGACACATTCGACGACGTTTTCGACGTGAAAAAGCTTGTCGCGCCACTCCCGCTGGTGTGATAGTATTGTCTTGTCGCGTCACTGGGAGTGGCGTGACAAGACTGAACTTTCAAAAAAGCATAACTCTTCAATACGACGTTGGATGAAGATGATTTTTATATGAAAATTGTAGATCTCGATGAGATCTACAACTTTCTAGTTTTGAGTTTTTTCGTTTGATGATGATAAGATGCTCAAAAAAATATATAAAATTTCAGCACCAAAATGATCGCGTATTAGCGCCGGTCGCATTAGAAAAATAATATATTTTTATATGGATTTAAATAAAAATACTTTTTCTATCAAATTTGTAGCTATTAATGAGATCTACAACTTTGTAGTTTTGAGTTTTTACATTTGAGGTCATTAAGATGCTCAAGAAAATAATATAAAGCTTCAGAAGCATATTCAAACTTTATATTATTTTCTCGAACATCATAACAACCACAAATATAAAAACTCAAAACTACAAAGTTATATATCTCATTGAAAGCTATAACTTTGATATAAATGGTATCTTCATTTGAACCCATAAAAAAATATTATTTTTTTAATGCGACAAGCGCTAATATGCGATCACTTTAGTGCTGAAACTTTATATATATTTTTTTGAGCCTCTTAACGTCGTCAAACAAAAAAACTCAAAACTAGAAAGTTGTAGATCTCGTCGAGATCTACAATTTTCATATAAAAACTATCTTCATCCGACGTCATATTGAAGAGTTATGATTTTTTTAAAGTTTAGTCTTGTCATATCACTCCCAGTGACGCGACAAGCGTGATAAGTTTTTCTACATCGGAAACGCCGTCGAATGTGCCGTATCTTGCTGTGCTAACGCATGTGGTGCGACTACGTTATTTGGTCACGCCAACGGGACTGCGCGCGACCAAAGGAGCTACCTGATGCAAAATATTTTCTGAAACGGTTAATATTAAAATATTTATTAAAAAAGGATTAAATTATAAAAATTCTCCTCCGGACGGTGTCAGTCAAGTCACAGATGTTGGCTCAGGAGTCTGGGAATTCAAACGTAGGATGGTCCAATGAGTCTGCACATGTCATCATTGTTTTTCCTGAAGAAGACATGCTCATACAAGTTGAACCACATGATGTATGTTGTTAATGTGCATTCAGAGCTTGGGTTATATTGTTGTATTTCAAATTTCCCATGCATGTCCCAATGGTTAAGTAAGATATTGCTACTGAGGAAACTTTTTTTTACTGGCATAGTGATTTTGCTGCACTCTGCAAGGATTTGTCTTGGCCCGATTTCAAATTTTAGGAGACCATATAAGATTCAAATAATTCTAAGCAAGGAACGAAAAGGTAGAGCATGGGTTAATTTTCTAAGATAAAATAATTTTTTTAATATTAACTAGACTTTGGTATTTTTAAATGCATATCTATTCTAGAAAAAATATTTAGAGTATTTTTTTAAAAAAATCCTAGAACTTTTTTTATAAAGTCTAATTGACCTCCCTAAAGTATTGTGAAAGTCTAATTTACCTCTCTCGTGACTGACGTGACATCACGTTAGCCAAAATCACTTTAAAGGACACCCGAGAAGGTAAATCACGCAAGTTCAAGAGTTAAAAGGAGTCTAAAATCTTGATTTATAGTTGATGGAGGTAAATTGAAAGTGCAAAATAATTGAAGGAGGTAATAGACTTTTTCCTCCTAGCTCATGTGAAGCCACCCATCGGCTCCTCACAGGGATGACACATTGGGAATTTGGGATTACACATTTGCAGGTGCATCTACAGTGCAGGGATCCAGAACACGGCTGATCTTACACTGCTTGGAAACACAAAACGTCAGCACAACTTATGAAAGCTTTCACTTGGATTGGGACTCATAAGCATTAGCACCTATGTGGGCAGCTAGAAAATGATGCACACGCACACCTGGAGCTTGTTCGGCTGGCTGGTGGCTGGTGCTGATTTATTGTGAGAGAAAAATACTGCTGGCTGGCAGGTGGCTGGTGCTGATTTGATGTGAGAAAAAAGCACTACTGGCTGGCTGGCAGCCAGCCGAACAAGCTGCTGTTCTTCCACTACAGTCCACTAGAGCAGTGTGGCCTGCATGCTGCTCTTCTTTTCTACCTCAAGAATAGGATGGGGTGCAGGTCATCCTGGATTCTCTTCACCCGCACACCCCGCTGATGACCTTTTCCAATCTATTATAACCACTTTGTGGTATTTGAAAGGCTAGAAATGATAAAAGATTCAACAATAAAACCTGGTCCATATGGCAGATACACAATGCTACACCTGCAGATATACACATTGCCAATCTATACAAAATGTAGATGATGGACAGGTACAGCAGCAGATTACAACGGTGAAATGCCCTCAACAGCCCAGGGGACAACTACAAAAAGATATTGATATGCAAATTGGTACAACCACGGCCGGCACTGCAACCACAGCAACAAGATGAGTACAAACAACAGCACACAACTGCAATTGCAACCTATTCGATATGGACGACCTCCGAGCTACAAAGTCAATCTACCAACTTTACTACAGGGACCAAGATGCTTCATAGATGCACCTCTGGAACCAGATCCAACCACGACATACAGAGAAGCAGGACGTGGAGTGATCATAATCAACTCCCAAATCTATCCAACACAATCCACATCCGAGCTGCCGTCACCAATGTATCATCAGGACTCATGCTGAGGCAGCGGCAGTAGCCTTTGCAGCAAGATTTTCCACTCTGCTCAGCCTACATGATTCAAATTATCTGTCTGACAGTCATGCACTGGTGAATTTCTTCTACGCTGCCAACTTAGCTTCACCACCGGACCGAAGAGTAAAACCTTTCACACAAGATTTCATCGACTCAAGCAGAGAACCAATACAAGGTCTACAAGATTGACAGAGCTTTGAATACCACAGCTCATTCTTTAGCTAGACAAGCAAAATCTTTTGTAGCCTCCATCCCACCCCAACCTTCTAAATCCTACACTCACTCTGATCATGCTCTCCGGTGCCCAGTAAAGGTAGCACAGATTACTGTAAATTGGATGCCTTTCATGCTACTGTCCGTACTCTGCTCTTAAATGAATGAAGTCTCTTATAAAAACAATACCATTGCCAATTACTTGTGGATGAAGATTCAGTGGATTATAGATTAGTAAGTCAAACTGTGGCACTGTCGGACAGCCACAATTACACAAATCTTACAATACACTTAGTTCATTTAGCAACCCCCTACTTCAACACTGGAAAAAGGAATCAAGCAGTAACTACTCAAAGGACGCACATACATCTACCCTTGTTTCTCCACATTCAAAGGGGATCGGTTTTAGACAAATCATGGGCATGATTAATATGCATAAAGTTGTGCTCACATATTTTAGTAGTAAAATAAAACCGAGCCCATCTTGAAGCCTTTTTCTCCAGCTGGAGCAGCTGATGCTGCTCTGCAAGAAATCTATCAGTCACATGGTACCTTTGACACTGAAATGTCATTGACTCCAGCATCTTTGCGTTCAGTACAAAGAATGTTGCAAAGTTAACTTGTGACCTTATACCCTGATAACTAGGTAGCGTGCCCGTGCGTTGCTACGGGACAACTAAACTTTTCTACTAAAAGCACACGGATCGTACGATAAGATAACAATACTGTGAAATTAAATACCAACACTAAAATGACATTTAATTGAAAAAAACAAAGTTCGTGAAATTAACACAGTCACAGAGAATACGGCATCACAGGCTCACCAACTCTACCGTATAGACATTTCCGTGCGTCGCAACGGGAACAAATAATGCCCTGATAATTTGAGCACAATTGTTTTTATTTTTCACATACTACTAAACTGTATGTTTTATTGTATCATATAAAAAGCTACACAGTGAAGACTTAAAAACAGTGGCACAATTGTTCTTATTGTTGCTGCTCAACTGGACCCTATATCCGAATTTCTTCAGCGAAGAACTACCCGGACAACATTGTTTTACCCGGTTTCATCAGAAGAATTCGAATACAGGCTCGGGGGCTACGGGACACATATCCTCAGGAGATGTTTTTAAATTTTTTTGGGAAGATTGCGTTAAAAGACCTTCCAGCTTTTTGATCAAATAGCAAGAAGCTCGGGGGTTACACCCATTGGGTGCACTTTTAAGTAAAAGTGCACTCCACTCGGAATTTCAGGAACATTTCAGGGTTTCACATCAGATTTTACCCGGATCAACCGTGTTTCTACTCGGCATGACCTGGAAGAACAAGAAGGCTTTTGAATTCAACCATGAAGTGCTCGAGGGCTTGTCGGTACATGACCCACATGGTATTGTATCGTGTCTATTTCTATTCATGGGCCCAGTTAGACCCACAGAGAAGATTGAAGCACACTTTCAAGATGGTATAGTTTTCAATATCTCTAAACCGACCTAGACCGAGTAGAAAGGAAAGTTAGACTATGTAATAGGTCTAGAGCTCCTAATTGTACCTGGCTAGGACTGTAATCGCACCTTAGCCTTCTCTCGATATATAAAGAGAGGCTAGGTGCACCCCTGAAACACACCAATCAATCCAACGCAAAGGCTAACGCTGACTGGACGTAAAGGCTATTACTCGATTACGATCAAGGGCCCAAACCAGTAAAAATCGCTTTGTCTCTTGCGTTCCCGTCGAGATTTGTGGTTCGTCAGCTCCCGAACAATCGTCCCGGACAACCCCGTGACGAGTTGCCGGTCATCAAACATCTATAGCTAGCACACCAGGTAGGTTCATGCTCGTCAGGAGGGTTTTTATAGGCTCAAGATCAGTGTATCTGGGCCATGTCTATGTTCCAGCTACTCGGACTGTTTCTTTTCGATAGTTCTTCAAAGTATAGCATCTGTCAGGCGTGTACAATACTACCACGTGAAGTTATAGTCACCACGGCTGGCATATTCCGATGGATATCTGGTTACTGTGACACCCGTGACTTAGATGGCTTTATTGTTGGTACTATTTTCATACCAACTACTTTAATAAGTAGGTGGACATTTATCGTTCTTGCTCAACTGGACCCTATATCCGAATTTCTTCAGCGAAGAACTACCCGGACGACATTGTTTTACCCGGTTTCATCAGGAGAATTCGAATACAGGCTTGGAGGCTACGGGACACATATCCTCAGGAGATGTTTTTAAATTTTTTTGGAAGATTGCGTTAAAAGACCTTCCAGCTTTTTGATCAAATAGCAAGAAGCTCGGGGGTTACACCCATTGGGTGCACTTTTAAGTAAAAGTGCACTCCACTCCGAATTTCAAGAACATTTCAGGGTTTCACATCAGATTTTACCCGGATCAACCTTGTTTCTACTCGGCATGACCTGGAGGAACAAGAAGGCTTCTGAATTCAACCATGAAGTGCTCGAGGGCTTGTCGGTACAGGACCCATATGGTACTGTATCGTGTCTATTTCTATTCATGGGCCCAGTTAGACCCATAGAGAAGATTGAAGCACACTTTCAAGATGGCATAGTTTTCAATATCTCTAAACCGACTTAGACCAAGTAGAAAGAAAAGTTAGACTATATAATAGGTCTAGAACTCCTAATTGTACCCGGCTAGGACTATAATCGCACTTTAGCCTTCTCTCCATATATAAAGAGAGGCTAGACGCACCTCTGAAACACACCAATCAATCTAATGCAAAGGCTAACGCCGATTGGACGTAAAGGCTATTACTTGATTACGATCGAGGGCCTGAACCAGTATAAATCGCTTTGTCTCTTACGTTCCCGTCGAGATCTATGGTTCGTCAGCTCCCGAACAATCGTCCCGGGCAACCCCGTGACGAGTTGCCGGTCATCAAACATCGACAGCAATGACGACACAAGCGGTGACGACGACGTTTTCGTCCTGACGACTCTGTCGTCTGGTTATTAGCAGTGCAGTGTGGTGATCGGCTTGTGGTGTTTCAGAGAGTTGAGCGTGTGCTCTGTGTTGAGCTTCAGCCTTTGTGGCTTGTGTTGAGGTCCCATTCCGATCGGTCAGAGTTGTTGTTTCTTCTTCTCTTGAGTTTTGAGTTTAGTTCGTATTGATGGCCCAATCCAACCGACCATAGTTGTATTGTTTCATATGCTTTTTAATATAATCGGCAGCTCTCCTGCCGGATTCATTTAAAGAAAATATATGGATGCATAGATGGCGCACTGATTGCATGCTCATGCAAAATTTAAGCTTTCGAGCAATTTTTTGTGCAATAGTAAGAAAAATAAGAGAAAGTTACCATGCAATAGAAACATGTTGTGGGTTTTGATGAATAATAATGTCTCTCCGACCCAATTACATGCTGATTCTCTATCTTTTTTGTTTCTCCTTAGAGCATTTTTACAATAATTTCCAAAAACACAATTGGTAAACCAATGAGTTTTCCATGGGGCTAAAAAAAATTGGGAACACGTATGTTAAGTTTCTCCAATCGTCTACAAAATCCGATGATAATTTTACATCAGAAACCCCAACTATTTCTAAATTATCCAAACTACTTTTATATTTTTTCCCTCTCTTTATATTTGTGTTGGGACCCTGTCCTTACTCTTATTCTTTCCCACATCTATTTTTGCGCGATTGGATCAGTTTTCCTGCAAGAAGATTGGAAGTTGAGATAAGGCATTGAAGAACAATTTTAAAATATTGCCAAAAAAAACCTAGATTGAGAGTGAATTCCGAAAACTCTTAGAGATGCTCTTACACATAAGTAACTTCTAGCTCAAAGTTTGCATCATGATCATCGTCTACCAATCCCTCCAGTTGTGTACTTGTGTTGGATTCGAAATTGGCTGTGAAACCTAGGCCCTGTTTAGTTTCTAAAAAAAAACCTAAAAAATTTTGCACAGTACTCGTCACATCGAATTTTTTGACGTATGTATGGAGCATTAAATATAGGTAAAAAATAACTAATTGCACAATTTGTCTGTAAATGTCGAGACGAATCTTTTGAGCCTGTTAGTTCATGGTTAGACAAATTTTGCCAAATAACAACGAAAGTGCTACAGGAATTTTTCCTAAAAATTTTTGGAACCTAAACAAGGCCCTAACGTACATAGGCCCTGTTTAGTTCGCCAAAAATTTTGCAAAATTTTTCAGATTCCCCGTCACATCGAATCTTTGGACACATGTATGAAGCATTAAATATAGATAAAAAATAAAACTAATTACACAGTTTAGACGAAATGGACGAGACGAATCTTTTAAGCCTAATTAGACCATAATTAGACACTAATTGCCAAATAACAACGAAACTTGCTACAATGCTGTTTTGCAAAAATTTTTGGATCTAAACCGGTCCATAGCCTGGGCCCATGGGCCGGAAACAGGAGGCCTGGATGCTGTGGCGGCGGGCGGCAGGCTTTGAGCCAGCCGTCCTTTACCCCTTTCCCGGTTTCGCCGTCCGGCGGCCATGGAGACGCAGGCCGCGGCTCACCGTGCCAAGAGAAGGAAGCCGGAGGCACCCAAGAGCTCGGAGCAGGAGGGTGGAGTGAACATCTCGCCACTACCAGCTACGAGTGCGCCTGATTCCAGTCCTCCTGGAGCCGGAGGAGACGGACCCTACATCCAAGATCCGCCGCCTGGAGCCGGTGGAGAAGAAGAAGATGGGGTCGACCGAATCAGCCTCCTCCCCGACGCCATTCTAGGTGAGGTCATCTCTCTCCTCCCCACGAAGGATGCGGCCCGCACCCAAATCCTCGCCACCCGGTGGCGCCATCTCTGGCGCTCCGCCCCACTCAACCTCGACGGCCGTGACCTTCGCACCATCGATGTCGTCTTCCGCATCCTCTCCGCCCACCGGGGCCCCGGCCGCCGCTTTAGCTTCCCCGCACAACACCTGCAGTACTGCCCCGCCATTGTGGATGCTTGGCTCAGATCCCCCGCCCTCGACAACCTCCAAGAGATTGACTGCTGGATCCGCTTATTTTGGGGCCAGGTGTTGCAACCGCCACCTCCGCCGGCATCTGCCTTCCGGTTCTCGTCGTGCCTTTGCGTCGCCACTCTCAGCCGATGCCACCTCTCTGACGACGTCGCCCAGGCGCTTCGGTTCCCCAAGCTCAAGAAGCTCGCACTTCAATGGGTCCGCATTTCAGAGGATTCCCTTCATAGCATTATTGCTGCTTCTCCCGTCCTCGAGTGCTTGCTGCTTAGCGCCATCTTTGGCGTCCACTGTGTCAGGATCAACTCAGCTAGCCTTACAAGCATTGGGGTGAGTGCTACTACTGGGTATGAACCAACATGGACATTCTTAGAAGTCATCATCGAGGATGCCCCTTGTCTTAAAAAGATTCTGTATCGTCGATCACCATATATGATAATGCGACTGCAAGTGTCAGTTATTTCAGCACCCAATCTGGAGACCTTGGGTTGCCTAAATGATTCTGATAAATCTTCCAGGCTAACGTTGGGCTCTCTGATTATTGAGGTACCTCTTGGTTTTCTACCCCTTGCTTACAGGTTCTGAGCTGCTTCTCTGTGCGCACAAAAACTTGAAAATATCGACATTGATAGATGGGCTGACACATGTTTCATGCAGCCATGCCTCATAAAGGGATTCCGGACCATTAATTCGACAATGCCGGTGTGTTCTGTCAAGATTTTAGCAATCCATATTTGTACTCTTAGCTTGGATGTGACTATTGACCTAATGAGATGCTTTCCATGCTTGGAGAAGTTGTATATCGCGGTACAGCAGACTAAACTAGTAATTCATTCATTGTGTTCATATATTCTTTGGATCTGACTTAATGTTGTGTTATTTTGTCTTAAATTGGTTGTGTATTTATACTGCCTTTTCCATTTCAGTCATTCCAGGGGGGAGACAACAATTCATGGCGTCGTAAATATCGTAATCAATGCCTTGACATCCGTCTCAAGACAGTGGTGTTGAATCATTATCGAGGCATAAGGTCAGAGGTTAACTTTGCGACATTCTTTGTACTGAACGCAAAGAGGCTGGAATCAATGAGATTTCAGGGTGGAGGGTACAATGTGAGTGAAGGCTTTCTTGCAGAGCAGCATCAGCTGCTCCAGCTGGAGAAAAGGGCTTCAAGATGCGCTCGGTTTTATTTTACTACTAAAAGATGTTACCACAAGTTTATGCATATAAATCATGCCCATAATTTGTCTATAACCGATCCCTTTGAATGTGTTGAAACAGGGGTTGGTGTATGTGTACCCTTTGAGTAGTTACTACTTGACTCGTACTCTTGTTTGCTGTTAAATTTGATGTGGTCTATTCGTTTTTCCAGTGTTGTAACTTGTAAGGGGTTGCTAAGTGAACTATGGGCTTGTTTAGATTGAAAAAAATTTCAACCCGATGAATAGTATCACTTTCGTCTTATTTGGCAAATATTGTCCAATCGTGGACTAACTAGGCTCAAAATATTCATCTCGTAATTTCCAACTAAATTGTGTAATTAGTTATTTTTTTACCTACATTAAATACTCCATGCAAGCGGCTAAAAATTGATGTGATAGAGAGAGAGTGAAAAAACTTGGAATTTTGAGGTGAACTAAACAAGGCCTATGTGTACTGCAAGATTTGTGTAATTGTGGTAGTCTGACAGAGCCACAGTTTGACTTTCTAATCTATAATCCACTAAATCTTTGTGCTCAAGTATCTGGCAATGTTTTTTTTTTCCATAACAGACTTCATTTCATTTAAGTGCAGCGTACGGACAGTAGCATGAAAGGCATCCAATTTACAGTAATTAGTGCTTTCTTTACTGGGCACTGGAGTGCATGAGCAGAGTGAGTTCAGGATACAGAAGGTTGGGGTGGGATGGTGGCTACAGAAAATTTTGCCTGTCTAGCTAAAGAATGAGTTCAAAGCTCTGTCAATCTTGTAGACCTTGTTTTGGTTCTCTCTGCTTGAGTGCATGAAATCTTGTGTGAAAATTTTTATTCTCCATTCTGGTGGTGAAGCTAAGTTGGTAGTGTTGAAGAAATTCACTAGCACTTGATTGTCTGGCAGATAATTTGAATCATGTATCACCAGAGTGGAAAATCTTTAGTCTGCTCGCTTCTGCTTTTCTGGCTGCTGCTGCAGCTGCTTCATATATTAGCCATAGTAAATTTTAGTGCACTCTTTGGTCTTTGCAGCCAAGACAAGCTACAGCGAATTGATTGTGTTGGATAGACTTGGGTGTTGATTATGATCACTCCAAGGCCTGCCTCTGCATGTCGTTGTGGTCGGATCTGGTTCCAGAGATGCATCTGTGAACCATCTTAGGGCAGCCCCTACGTCTCAATCAAAATTTACTGCCACGTAGACAGCTGCTAGCTAGAGCTGTCTTTCCTACAGTGCAGGCTACACGTTACTTTTTGCTGCTCACCTCAATATTCTCTCTCCCATGTAGAAACCTGCCACTCCCCCTCTCTCTCTCAAAATAGAAGTTGTTTCGCTTCTCGATAAGTCAGTTTTTTAACTTTAACTAATTATATATAAAAGAATATTAATATTTATAATACATAATTAGTATTATTAAATAGATCGTTGAATATACTTTCATAATAAACTTATTTGGAGATATAAATGTTGCACGCGTTTTCTACTAACCTAGTCAAAGTTCAAAAAGTTTGACCTGCACGTATTCCATAACGACTTCTATTGTAGAATGGAGGGAGTAGCTCTCAGTGTTTGCTCTCTCACAGCTTTCTGCAAAAAGTAGTGGTTTCCGCCCTGTGTCAGCTGAGGCACTCGCATCCTCAGAATGCTATGACACACTGCAGAGCTGCTTTCTAAGATGAGATGGATGATTGATGTCGAGGTGGAAGCTGGGGCAACATGCTACGATGGCGCGTTGGGGAAGCCCTTAGTCACACAAGATTTGGAGTAGAGGTGGTAGATTGACTTTGTAGCACGAAGGTCGTCTCTGTGGTGTTGTTTGTCTGTACTTCTCCCTTTAATTGAAGAAGCCGTACTGTTCTGTAGCATTTGGTTGCTGTGCATGTCGGCATGCACAGAATCCATTCTTCTTTGTTGTAGTTGTTGTGGTTGCACTGCCGGCCGTGGTTCACCTGCAATTGAAGTGAGTGTACCAATTTGCATGTCAATATTTATTTGTAGTTGGCCCCTGGGTTGTTCAGTGCATTCCACCGTTGTAATCTGCTGCTGTACCTGTCCACCATCTACATTTTGTATAGATTGGCAATGTGTATATCTGTAGGTGTAGCATTGTGTATGTGCCATATAGACCAGGTTTTATTGTTGAATTTTTTTTTATCATTTCTAGCCTTTCAAATACCACAAAGTGGTTATTATAGATTGGAAAAGGTCATCAGTGGTGTGCGGGTGAAGAGAATCCAGGATGTCCTGCACCCCATCCTATTCTTGAGGTAGAAAAGAAGAGCAGCATGCAAACCACACTGCTCTAGTGGACTGTAGTCTGTAGTGGAAGAACAGGTGTGCGTGTGCATCATTTTCTAGCTTAGGTGCTAATGCTTATGAGTCTCCAATCCAAGTGAAAGCTTTGTGCTGGCGTTTTGTGCTTCCAAGCAGTGTAAGATCAGTCGTGTTCTTGATCCCTGCGACGGTAGATGCACCTGCAAATGTGTAATCCCTGCGAGAAGCCGATGGGTGGCTTCACATGAGCTAGGAGGAAAAAGTGTATTCGACCTCCCTCAATTATTTTGCGAGTTCGATTTACCTCCATGGCTCCATCAACTATAAATCCAGATTTTAGACTCCTTTAACTCTTGAACCCATGTGATTTACCTTCCCAGGTGTCCTTTAAAGCGACTTTGGCTAACGTGATGCCACATCAGTCACAAGAGAGAGACTTTCACAATACTTTAGGGAGGTCAATTAGAGACTACAAAAAAATTCTAGGATTTTTTTTTCAAAAATACTGTAAATATTTTTTCTAGAATAGATATGCATTTAAAAATACTAAAGTCTAGTTTAGTATTAAAAAATTATTTTATCTTAGAAAATTATGAAACCGATGCTCTACCTCTTCATTCCTTGCTTAGAATTATTTGAATCTTATATGATCTCCAAAATTTTGAAATCGGGCCAAGACAAATCCTTGCAGAGTGCAGCGTGAATCACTATGCAACCAACAGAATTGCAAAAAAAATGTTTCCTTAGTAGCAATATCTCAGTCAATATCTTAACCATCGAGACATGTATGGGAAATTTGAAATACAACAATATAACCCAAGCTCTGATTGCGCATTAACAACATACATCATGTGGTTTAACTTGTATGAGCAATGTCTTCTTCAGGAGAAACAATGATGACATATGCAGACTCATTGGACCATCCGACGTTTGACTTGACTGACAACGTCCGGATGGATGTAACCGCTTCCTCTTTGGGTATACGCACACACTTGGAGCACATGATCGAGTAGGAAGACAGTTTTTATGGCCTTAGGATGTTACACTTCATGCGTTTTCTAGAACCATTCCCTATATTATGGTGCCTAACTCATAGAAACATAAAGCATGATTTTAGGGAAATATGAAACTGATTTCATATTTTATTGAGTTAAAATAATTTTTCTATGATTTTTAATATTAAATCAGATTTTAGACAATTTCAAAACCACCTAGGGAGATAAATCAGACAATTTCAAAAATTGAAGGAGTCTAAAATCCGGTTTTCTTCTTAAGGAGGTACATCGGACTGATCGATGAAATAGTTGAGTGAGGTGAAATGATATTTTTTAAGCTAAAATGATGGATTGAAAGGCTAGACTGATGGGATCAATCGACCAAAGCACATTTGGAGCTTCAAGTTTTTCTCAAAAAAAAACATTTGGAGCTTTCAGTATTCGGGGTGATAAAGGATTTAGAATTTTCTAGTTAAACGATAAATCAATGAAAACCCAACAAGCAGCAGGAAAAATCCATACAATTCAGAGAGATTTTTTTTAGGAAATCCAAAGAAAGAATTAGTAGATTTTATAAAAAAATATAAGAGCATCTCCAACAGTTAGCTTTTCAAATCTAACTATTTAAGATTATTTCAACTCCTAAAAAGAAGTAGCAAGAGAATTTATTTTCTTTCCACAACAGTTATTAATAATGCACTCTTTAGAAATGAAAAAAAAGGTCCGCCGAGTACAAGCTAGCAATGAATCTAGGCAAATTCACGCACGAGAGCAACCCTTGCTGAAGTATAGAAATCACTTCGGAGGCAGCTACCCACAAATCACACGCGCGTGTCCGATAGCAGCGAAGCCTAACGAAGATCGGTCGATGGGCTGGGCCCATGGGCCGGCAATGGGAGGCCTCTGCTGACCCTAGGGCTTTCTAACTTTTTGGCACTCTTTATGGAGGCTGCCTCTCCGATTGTCAACTTTACGGTGGCAACTACAAAAATATCCCATAAAACAGTAACTCTACTAACATTTTGCCACTTTTGTTGACATGGCGTGCCGAATCAGCCAGCCAGCTTGGCGACGGGCCGTTGACGATCAAAGACCGAAGCCAAAAGACCAATCTGCCCCCCCCCCCCCCGCCGTCTCTTGCTTAACTTGCGCCATCCCCCCTCCCCCATCTGCTCAGTCCAGTCCCCAGTTTTCCCCTCCCTCCCCTTTCATTCCCCATGGCGGCGGCGGGAGCTGGAGACGGGGAGGTGCTTGGAGGTGGCGACGACAAGTCGTAGGATGGCAGGATAGTCCGCAAGGCTAGATCTTCTCCCTTCTTCTACCAATGCGCGGCATCAGGGCATCTGTGGACGGAGAAGCGATACCTGATGCTAGGGTTTCATCGATGCCATGGAATGCTTCGTTAGGGTTCCTGATGTAACAGAACCGACCAAATTATAAGAACATAAGTACAAAAACAATCACCGAAGTGATCTAATTCCTGTACTTAAGCTCCCATAATTCCGGTAGTCCGGAAATCTCGAAGGATTTCAAACAACTTTCGACATACAAACCAAGATCGTAGTGATTCAACACAACACATCATTCGTTACAACATTTCACAAGTGGCATGCGGATTACATCCATCGGAGTTTAAAATAAAATATTACAAACCAAGTTCGTTTCGTGGAAGCAACATAGTTTAGTACATAACTTCATAGTTTGAAATACTTTGCCAGAGTAGCGGTCATGTCCCACAAAAGCATCTTCAGGTACGAAAACTAGTAGCGACCGTGCCCAACGGTCTAGTCTTCATCCCCAGCCGGGAGAAGGCAATACTTGCAGCAACCAAAGTAGAACTGGTCATCTGCAACAGGTGGAAAATAAACCCTGAGTACGAGAAGGTACTCAGCTAGACTTACCCATCAAAAACCAGAAATAAAGGACACCAAGGATCATGCAAGGCTTGTAAGGTGGGCTAGCTTGACACAGTTGCATAAAAGAGCTTATGAATATAATGACCAATTTAAACTTAGCATCAAGTTCATCATTTTACCTATCCACTAGCTAGATTAGCACCTGCACTAGAGCACTCACTTATTAGAAGCAAAAAATATTAATCATAGCAGGTATAATAAGGCTATCATCATCATATCCTCATTCCTGAACCATCATGTTATTTAGTGTATCTATTTTGAAGATAAGCCCGTCAAGTTCTCACTAACCGGTGAGAGACGGCGACTCGAATCGAATTACAACTCAGCTGAGGGGGTATTTCTAACTCTCACCCTAGCATACTTTGCAAGGGTAGCCGTGGGTCACCTTTGGTACAACTCAGAAACCAACTTTGCGGGTTCGGTCAGTGCCATCACTCTCAGGGATTACCCTTCTGTCAGGACGATCAGGACTTTTAAATCACCGACCCTTGGACTCACACCTACAGCTCCCTTCTGAGGCGCACTTTATACTTGCCGACTCCCGGCCTGAGTTGAGCTACTCGGCTTCGTGGTCGGTCTCCAGATTCGGCCAACTAAGAGAGAGGCATGCGTTCAACATAAACAGAAAAAGGCTCCAAGAATCGGTCCTTAATCGACACAGACGGAGTCACTGCAAACCGGCAAGCCTCCGTCCGGTCTTTAATTCAAATTAAGACAGGTTCTTTTCCACGATAGCAAATATAGCCAACCTTGCCATATGTATATTCCTATAGCTCGCAGGTGACAGGAAATCATCTGACTTCTACCATATTAAAGCAGGGCTAAGCATCTACACGAGCCTGAGCTACTTAGGTTTCAGGGTATCAATATCTGGTCAAGGATTGGATAACCAATACAGCAAGTGTTTTCATCCAACACATAAACTTAATGCAACAATATATATAACAATGATACTTTAATTGCATTTCAGAAATTATGAGGCTTATAATGCTCCAGGGCTTGTCTTTCACAATGTTGCATGGACGATGATCCAGACACTCAACGGTGACCTCCTTGTCTGGCACTTCTTCTGAAGGCTATACCTCCTAAACCTCCGGCATTGGCTGCTGCTGGTCCTCGCTGGGCTCCTCGAATTCCAGCAGTGTTACTCCTTCCGGTACACCTATTGCATGCATATGTACAAGATAAATATCATAGATGCATAAGGAATGACATGATGCTCATGATGAATGGATAACCGCAAGTAAGTATTTAACCAAAATATTACTGGACACTCGTTTACTGAGTACTAATAGCTCTATTCAAATCACTTTAAAAGCAAGCATGTTAATTCCTTCTAAAGAGCAAGGTTACACATACCTAATTTGCATAACCTAAGATACAAGTGTTCATCTTCAGTTAAAGGCCTAACACCTGCACCTAAACCTTTCTTAATAAATGTAAGCATCTA
Source organism: Saccharum hybrid cultivar R570 (assembly GCA_038087645.1). Lineage (NCBI taxonomy): Eukaryota > Viridiplantae > Streptophyta > Magnoliopsida > Poales > Poaceae > Saccharum > Saccharum hybrid cultivar. The sequence continues at coordinate 8,566,938 of JAQSUU010000347.1, read as the reverse complement.
ATAAAATCACAACATGCTTATATAAAGTAAACTATACTTAACAGAAAAGCTCAGGTTTCCAATCAGCATGGACAGTTCAGAAATAAATTCACTCCAGGAGCTACACAATTCCAAATGACATGCAAGAGGATAATCTGGAAAGCTCATGAAATTTTCTATATTTAATTTATAAACATCTAAGCATGATTTCATCATTTACTAGGTCAAAATAGCACATGTACAGAATCTGTTCTAGAAGACAAAGAGCACTTCCAAAACTGAACCCAGCTTGGAACAGCTGTCATTTCTAAACTATAAGTCCAAATGCTACCAAAATTTACCAGCAACTAGTTCATGAAGTTATCATCAACTTTGCTATAGATCACCAAGCATGAAAACATCATTAACATAGCCTAATTTGCTTAACCACCAAATCTGTCCAGAAAAAAGTAGATTTGTACAATTAATTATTAAGTGATGTTGAGAACATCACAAATGATCTACCCAACTTCACTAACAGTTAGATCATGTTTAAATAACACCAAATCAAGTCATGGCACTAGCACAAACATTTATCTAATCACCCTTTTCTATTTATTTAGAGTGCATAAGCATAAATGGCATCACATATAAAATGCATCCAGAAAATTCTAATAAAATTACAGAGGCAAATACATGCAACCAGGAGACTACCATTAAAATTCCACCTCATTTTGACAAGCAGATATGGACATCTCAAAATAAACAAATATATAAGCAACATAAAGCCCATTACAAAGATATTGCATAACTGGAATATATAGCATCCAACATGGCTGGAAATTTAACTAGAGCATCATTATACCATACTTAGCATCTCACAAAAATTTCATGGCAATTGAATTAATACACAGAGAGATACAAAATTACTAAAAACACATGGTTAAATAAAGTGCACCACAAGATTAATTACTAACCTCAGAAATTATTAACCAACATACCACATATTATATTTTCTAAATAAACTAGACATTACCAGAAACCCAACAAAATTGGAACCACATCATTTGGATCTATTAATCAAGAGATATGTATTTTTGAATCTATGCACAAATCTGTGAAAAAGAATAAAAGAAAAACAATTCTGGAACCCTAATCCCTACTGGGCTGGCCCGGAAAACCACTGCGGCCCGCGACGCGCGCGTGCCCACACACGACTGCGCGGCCCAGAACTTCGGCGCGGCCCACTCACGCGCGTGGCCCGTGATCGGCTCCCGCCCACGCGCGGCTGCTGACACGCGGGCCCTGCTAGTCAGAGAGAGAACAGGGGTGGGGAGAAGAGCGACGGTAGTAGTTTGCCACCGGTGGCAGCTTTGGTGAGGCCACAGGTACCGGTGGATCCACCACATCAGTGCGCACCTAGGGGTACCATTAATTGCTACAATCTCTGTGTCTAGGGAGGATGGCGGCGGCCATGGCAGCACACGACCGCGGGTCGGCCAACTCTGGCGAGCCGACAGCGTCACGACCCTAATGGCCTACCCTACGGGCATCAGCATCACTAACTAGACCTAAAGCAAGGGAAAGAGGGGGCGGTAAGGGGCTCGAGCGGCACAGCCATGTGCGAGCTTGGCCGGCGGCGGACATGGCGACCCGGTGGAGCCGCCTTCACGGTGAACCCTACCTGAGGCGAAAATGGTGGTTCGGTGAGGTCGAGGAGGTGGAGGGGCTTGAGATGGTGCGGTGGCTCAGTGGAATTGGACGATGGCGCTCGGGTTTGGGTGATTGGCTCAACGACGGTCACTGCCGTCCCGGTCACCGTGCTCTCGTGAAGGAGGAAGACAGAGAGGGAAATGGCGAGAGGAAGAGGGAGTGAGCGCGGCGTTGGCCTGGTTTTCACCTAGGAGCACGGGCGCATGATGTGGAGGTGCTAGGTGGGCATGCACGCCACGCGGTGGCTCGACTCTGCGCCAGTCGGCCACGACGTTCACTAGACGTTGCCAAATTGACTGAATTGGCGCCCAAAGGGGGCGACTGACAGTGGAATTTCATCGCCTCATATCTCATATTCTAGCCCGAGTTAGCGGTAGGTGGTAACAACAAATTTGTAGAGCTACAGTAGTACTACAACATTGTCAATTGAGGCTTGGACTGATTTGGTCTGGATTGGGAGATACAAGGTTGCAAAGAGGGGCTCATGAAAACTGTAAGTCAGTGCTGGACTTCAAAATTTTTCTAAGTATAAAATCATCATGGAAACCTGACTTGTGGGCTTTGTTTGAGCATGTTCCAGCCATTTTCATGAGATCATCATGTTGAGACTTTTGTTCCTTGATAAATTGGCTAGAACTTTGGTAAAGGGTGCACATCCATGCAAGGTCTCTAGGTTGGACTTTTTAATCAGTCAAACAGAGTCACTCTATAGGTCATCCTAAAGTCAGACCTCACCTAGAGGGCAATTTGGTCATTTTGGCCAACATGAACAGTGTTCCATCAATCATCCTAAGTATAGTTAAGGTGTATTAGACCATAATTAACCACTCTACAGAAGTGCTGCACCAACTTCTAAGTATCACATGTAATGAAACAATAAAACATTCAAATTGCCCAAATGTTGCAAGCCCATGTTTCACATGTTTCATGACTTTGTTGCAAAACTCACACTTGTCATGTTACACTACAATGTTTCCATGCTTCAAGATATGAGAAACTCATGTGGCATTCACATGTTGCACTAATTACCATTCACAAGCAATCAAAATTGAAACAAGCATAAATGGAGAATGTTGCATAAACATGTTTCAAGAACAATGGCATGATGAGATAGATGATGCACATGTTCATGAAATGAAATTGCAATTTTGTGGAAGCCAAACACCTAGGGTGTTACACCTAATTTGCGTGTGTTGATGTAGGATTCAGATGTAGAGGAAACCATTAGCCACCAGGAAATGGTGTTGTCTCCGTTCCCGCCGTGGTATGTTTCTTTGTTATGGCATGTATGTGTTGTAGACTGTGGAGTTGGTTATGTCCTAACTCCCTATTTCTTTTATTTGGTTGTCATTGTCAGGATTGATCCTGGCAATGCTTTTAGAATCCATGTTAGCGTTGATAAATACACTTTGGTTAACGACTATGGAGTGCTTGACCTTGATGCTCAAGAACATGACTTGTGGTTTGACAGTAGCAATGTGTACACACTGAATTGCTTCATAGATGATATGGCCAGCAAGATCATTTGGGGCTCTAGTTAGCAACTACTTGTTTGGGGTGTTGACATTGACAGTGGAACAGAGTGGAAGGTTACTAGCATTGATCAGTTTGAGGAGATGATAATGTATAGGATGGATGAGAAGGTAATACATGTTAGCTGTGATGTTATTGAGAAAGATGCAGTTGGTTTGAATGCTATTGTTAGTGGAGCAAACAACGGTGGGTCTTCTGCTACGGCTGCCCAATCTGGTGTGACAAATGTAGGACATGCAGACAATGCAAAAGGCTTAGGTGACACTTGTAGTACTCCTGAAGAAGGTAGAGCTGAAGGAAATGTGGTTGATTGGAACACATTTACTATATTGCCTAATGAGAACTGTGATGGTGAAGCTAATGATGTGGCGGATGAGGATAAAATCTATGAGACTTTTGGTTTCAAGGTAGCAGATGAGGTCCTATAGATGAGGTTCCTATTCCTAACATACCGCCTGACGTGAAGGCTGAAATGAATGAGGCAACAATCCCTGTTAATGATGACTTGGGTGATAAGCCAATGTTTGGTTGGGATAGAGACAACCCTGACATAAGTGTTGGGACACTGTATCCTTGCATGGATGATTTTAGGATGGTAGTTAAGCAGCAAACTATTGTGAATGAGTTTGAATTGGGGACAGAGAAGTCTGACAAGCAGAGGTTTAGGGGCTACTGCAGTTCCAAGGGCTGCCCATGGAAAATTAGAGCTAGGACACACAAGGATGGTAGTGTGAGGGTACCAATACTAACACTTTTTTGTGAACTCAATGTAACCGTATTTCTATTATTGCATGTTGTCTATGACTTTATGTTCACTATTTTTGACATTTGTTCATGTATGTGCAGATCCAAATCAATAAGGGTGAACACAAGTGTCCTTCAAAAAGTAGAGTTCTTGGGAGGATGGCTGGACAGAAATGGATCCAAGAGAGGGCTATACCACTGCTGAAGGATAATCCAGAGATGGGTCCCAAAGCTGTGAAGGAAGAGTTAGAGAAGAAGTACAACATCAAAATTGCATATCAGACTGCATTTTATGGGTGACAGAGGGCTGCAGATAAATTATTTGGTAAGTAGGATGATTGTTTTGATTATTTGTGTGGTAGAACCTCCTAAATTATATGGCCCACATATACTTGTCATTGTCTTAAAGACCTCTAACAACCATACATGTGTATCACAGAACTTAAGAAGTCTGTCGGGTGTCCTCGGGAAATCTGAATCATCCATGATCTTCCGAGTAGGATCACATTTCAGAGGCATCACAGTATTACAACATTTTATATAATAAATTACATCAGAGTAGAAGTGTGGAAGTTTTACATAACATAAGTTCACAAACCCTTTGTTCCAAACTTACAAACCTTAAGTTTAGTTATTACAACCGTAGTAGTAGAGTAGCATTAGTAACTTATTACAAATCACCAAAATGTGGTGCTCTGCCCAAGAGCCAAACATACTACTCGTCGTCGCTTACTGCAAAGACGGTCATGCAATAGGGTCCGAAACAAACCTGCTCATGAGACACACCTGCAACAGGGGTTCAACAAACCCTGAGTACAAAAGTACTCCACAAGACTTAACCGACAAAAAGGGTGGAGATGACTCAGGGATGCAGGCTTAGGGGAATCAAGGTGAGGTTCCAGCAAGAATCAAAGTTCTTTTGCATAAAAGCTACTAATAGTGAATCCTTAAGATCAATGTTTTATTTCATCATTAATCATTAATAGAATGTAAGTGATCCTAGTCTAGATCAGATAACTCATACAACTTCTTTCTTATTCTCTGATCAAAGTTCCACTTATTAACTATGATGTAGGTCAGACGATCGAGTCTCCTTAACCGAGAAGCAACGACGATTCGAACCGATTATACCCAGCTGGGGATTCCTAACCACACGATATATGTAGGACTCTATCCTACAAATATCAACCTTCACTCAAATCCTCCGAAACATGATCGGGTCCAGCACAGCCTGAGAGTATAGTACACCTCAAATCCAACCCTTGGCTACGGGGGTACACACTACTCTCGCCATCTCTCCACTCCCAGTGCGCGGTTGGCCGTTCACATGATGGCATCACTGAGGTCTTAGGCTTACCGAAGCATGTGGCCAGTTACAAAGTCTCGAAACACAGGCGGGCCTACAACGGTACGGTCCTTAACTGACACAGTCAAAGACACTACCTTGAGACTCCTTTCCCAATGCAAGTCCACCGACTGGTCTCAGATTATCATCATCATTATTCATTACGCTGTTGCACAACAACCCTTCAAACTTTGCTTAACATTTTTAAAGTTTTCTCATTAAGCATGGCTAAGCATACTAAGCATTTTCAAATAAAAATAGTAACAATGATAATATTGAAGTATTAAGGATGGTAGTGCAGAAATTAGGTTATCACTCAACTCCTATCACCTAATGCAATAAAGTATGAACATAAGTGAAATAAAGCTTTTCAAAAAGCAAGGAAGGTTTAAATGTATCCGGGGCTTGCCTTGGTCGACGGGAAGTCTAGGTTCTGGGTTAGTAACACAAATGTCAAATCCCACCTCCATTGATGTCGGCTCTTCTTCGGGGATGGGTTCGACTTCGGTAATCTCCTTGTTCACAGGGACTACACGTGATGATAAGGTATGCTCAACATGATGAAGTAATAAATATGATGCGTGATGGATGCATAACAAGATTAATAACTTGAGTACAACTTTCCTTCATGGTACAGTTATAAAACAATAGAACCTAACCTAATCCTAGCCTAGGGTTTCCTTAGGGTAACTACTTCATTAAAGATTTTCGTTTATCACATGAAATAATACCAATTAAGCCCTAACAATATGATTAAGAGAGCTTAAACAACCAATTAAAGGTGCTAAAGGCTATTAAGTGTTAATGACCCAAAGTCAATACTCAATCACAAAGTCAAACAACCCTAAGTCATTAAGCCCTAATTACATGATTAACTAATTAATTAATACAACATAAATTAAGAATAAAATCAAAGTTGTCCAATTAAGCTAAAATTTTAATTTTAGGAAGCTTACATCATAACTAAGTGGCAAAACAATTTTCATAATTTTTGGATAATTAATTAAGCCTAGGAAAATTATGGAAAGGCCATTTATTAATTAATGGAGCTAATTAATTAACTTACAAAAAGTAAATAAAATTGGCATTTCATATTTTTCCTAAATAGTACACAACACAGGGAGGCTACACAAAAATTTTCAATATTTTAGGAGCTCTAGATATTTCACAATGAAATAAACAAAAACTGTTACTATTTAACATTTTTAGAAAAAGGAAAAAATGAAAACCGCCAACACAGGCCAGGCTGCCCTCTCTTCTCTGCCCGCTCGGCCCAACTGGACCGCACGGCCCATCCAGACCTGTGCCCCTCCTTCTCCTTTTCCCCCTCGGCCTGCTTCTCTCTCTTGGCCCAAGCGCACGCGCCCGCCCTCTCTTTCTCTCCTCCCCGCTCTCCGGCCATGGCACCGCGGTGGCTAGCCGGTGGCTACGACGCCGGCGACAAGACTCTGACCAACTAAGTCAACCACCACAACCAACACAACCTCACGAACTCTCTCAGACACTCAACACGGCAGCAGACCCCTGGAGGCCCCTCCCACGCCAGCCATGGCGGCTCGGTGGCGGCGGCTCACGCTGCTTCGGCGAGCAAGGCTGGTAATGACCAAATTGAGAGGATAGTGAGCATCAGTGGCTCACCATGAACACAGCTGAGCACAAGGTAGGCACGGAGAGGCAGCGGAGGCAACTGGCCACGGTGAGACGGCACGGTGGCGCTCGGTCACCGGAGAAGAGAAAGGAAATGGCCGTGCGGGTGCTCCGGGCGAGATGGGCTGGTGCGAGCGACCGAGGAGGTGTGCGGGAGTGAGACATGACTAAAGGTGCGATCAATTTGGCCCGAACAAGCTCAACAGTGACGACGGTGAGCGGTGGAGCGATGGCGGCGGTGTGAAAGCAGAGGGAAAAGAGAAACCGAAGACGATAGTGCGAAGCTATATAGACGAGGCAAACCAACTCGAAGGCGCCACGTGAGGACGGCTTGGCCACGCCGAAGCGGCAGCTGGTGACCATGGTGCACCTGGAAGCCAGCCGAAGGCCGCCAGTGGCAAGCAGCTGCGTTGCGCCTACTGTGGAGCCAATTTCAAATTATTTATGAAAATGCCACTGGCGCAATTTTTCAAGTTACTCCCAAATTTTCTATAAAAGTTGAAAATCTGTAAAAACAAAAGTTGCTCAATTTTCAAATATCTACAACTTTATCAATATAAATTTTTTCAAATTCAGCTTGGATTTTAAAATTTAAATTTGAAATTAAAAGGGGACATTTTCTAGAAATTGGTAATTTCAAAATTACTTTAAATTTTATATTGAAACTTCAAAAACTCAAAATACCAAAGTTGTACATCCAGGTAATACCTAAAACTTTTCTATTCAAACGATTTTCAAATTATGCCTCCATTTTGAAATTGGATTAGGAAAATGAAAAGGGGTTAAATTTGAGATTTAAATCTTTACAAAATTACTCTAACTTTTACACTAAAACTTTGAAAACTCCAAAAACCAAAGTTGTAAAACAAGACCAGATCTACAACTTTGCTTTTTATCTCACCCCCAAAATTTTCTTATATTTTGAATTACACAAAAAAGGGGTAAAACCAGGATTTTGAATTTTAGGGTTTTCAGAAGAATTTCAAATTGAAACTTGTTGCTATATTAATTGGTGATTATTTAGTGATCACACCATCATCCAAGGGCATCATTGAGTCAAACATCACATGTTTGACCAAATGCCACTCTTGGTTGACCAAGTTGACTTTGGAAAATCTTTTAATAATTCCTCAAAGTTGAATTCAAATTCGAATAAAAAAACTTGCAACAAGTTTTGGATTCCAAATTCAACTCAAACTGGAAGCTTTATTTTATGGGTTGGACTTGAGATCATACCCTACACTTGACACCAGGGTACAACACAGTCATATACTTCAACTTACATAGGGCACAAACTAAGTATTTGCGGTGATATTCGAATTTAGGGTTTTGGGATTTGAGTCACACATCACAAAAACACATGTAACTTAGGAAATGTAAACTTAATTGAGTTGATGCCCATCATGGTTAACTTAATCATGAATGCTTTGCAGTGCATATGATGACATGGCATATTTTTAGTTACTATAACACCAGGGGTGTTACAATTTGTTCAGATTCAAGGCTGGGATTGAGCTTAGGTCTCCTGGTAGTGTAGTTGAGATAGACACAGTTACTGTGGAAGGCAAGGTACATTTCAGTTTATTTTTTTTGTGCCTTCAAAGCCAGTTTAGATGGATTTAGAGATGGCTGCAGACCCTATATTAGTATAGATTCAACTGCTCTCAATGGTGAGTGGAATGGCCACATGCTGCAGCCAATGCAATAGATGGCCATAATTGGTTGTACCCAATTGCTTTTGGGTTTTTTGATTTAGAGACCAAGAAAAATTGGACTTGGTTCATGGAACAGTTAGGGAAAGCTTTAGGGCCAATGAACCACTTGGCTATATGCACTGATGCCTACAAAGGGCTAGAAGCAGCTGTGAAAAAGGTTTTCCCTGGAGCAGAGCAGAGAGAGTGTTTTAGGCATCTCATGGAGAACATGAAGAAAATGTTTACAAGAAATGCCTATGATAAGTACATGTGGCCAGCAGCAAGGGCATACACAGTGGAGAAGTTCAATGAATTGATGGACAAGGTTATTGAAGCCTATCCTGGAGTTGTTCCATAGTTGAAGGAACATCACAATTTACTGTGGGCTAGAAGTAGATTCAAGGAAGAGATCAAGTATGACTACTGAAAGGCCTTGATGGCTAGAGGGGGGTGAATAGCCTAATAAAACTTTCTACAAAGATCACTCAAACAATTTAATTAGTAACACAAATGGTGAGATGCGAGTTTTGCCTAGCCTAGAGGGTGATGCAAGGCACCTATCCAATTAACAATTCTAGTTTGGTTCACGCAACCGCCACAAGACAGACCACAAGCTAGCAAAGGTACAAAGCTACTACAACTAGAACTACACAAGCTAGCAACAAAAAAAAACAACAACAAGCTAAACAAGAAGGTACCAAAGTAAGAGTGAGAGAGGATTTGGAATGTTATACCGAGGGGTGATGATTGAGACAACCAAAATGAATTCCAAGATATCCAATGAAGTAACCAATCACCGGGATGAAATCCAATTAATCAAACACAATTGAGACACAAGATTTATCCCGAGGTTCACGTGCTTATCGGCATGCTAGTCCCTGTTGTGTCCCCCTACACCACGTGGTTTGGTGGCTAATCGGTATCACACACCGAGCCTCTCAAAAGGCACCACAAGAACCTACCAATTGGTGAGAAGTTCCAACACAAGCAATCCACTAGAGTTGGAATTCGGCGCTCCGCCGGAGAACCACAACAACCCCTCACAACAAGCTCACCAGAGCCGGCCACGAACAATCACCAACACATGGCAGACCTCCACCACTGCTCCAAGCCATCTAGGTGGTGGCAACCACCAAGAGAAACAAGAATCCCGCAGCAAAAGAACACCCAAGTGCCAACTAGATGCAAACTCATAAGCAAATGCACTTGAGATCACTCAATCTCACTTTGATTAGGCAATAAAGCAAGGGAGATGAGTGGGAGGGGATGTGCTTAGCTCAAGAGGATGTTAGAGAGTTAAAATGTCCAAGAGAGTCCTCTAGGAGCTGGCCAATAAGTATTTATAGGAGCCCCCGAAAGAATAGAGCCTTTGGCTCATGAAACAACCATACTCGGGGTGACCGGACGCGCTGGTCTGGCCTGACTGGATGTGCACAGCGTTTGGTCGCTCCACCGTGACCTCCTCGAAGAATGCCACGTGTCTCACTTTGAATTTTGATCGTAACGGTCACTTAAATGTACTCATTCAAGCACTAGAGTGACCGGACGCGCCGATCAAACAGATCGAACACGCCTCGGCGTCCGGTTACCACTGATTTGCATTGCTAACCACACGACCAGATGCACTGCTTGAACTAACCGGACGCGTTACACCCGGCATCCGGTTTGAGTCCAAAGAGCAACCTTCATGACCGGACGCGTCCGGTCGATCGTGACTGGACGCGCCACCGCGTCCGATCGACCCTTCGTGATTGTTGTCTCTCTAGCGCTTGACCGAACGCTCTGGTTCCACGAGGGACCAGACGCGTCAGTTGCAAACCCTAGTCCACGTGCTAGACTACCGCTGTCACTAACCAGACGTGTCCGATCATGTCGAGATCGTATCCGGTTCAGAGTCCGGTCACGCCGGTGACTTCGTTTCGTCTCTGTTTCTTCACCTTCGGCGCAGTGGAAAAAAGCATTTCATTTTCCAAAAAGCACTAAATCCCACCTGGCAAGCTCGGCGGGAGGGAGAGAGGAACCCAAATCCCTCTCTATCGCTCAAACTTCACAGCCTTCGCAAAAGTGCTAACATCACCAAGTGTACATCACCATGTACATGTGTGTTAGCATTTTCACAATCATTTTTGAGGCGTTAAGTTAGCTCTCCACTAGATCTAAATGCATATGCAAATGAATCTTCTTCTAGTGGCACTTAAGTGATCAATAGCCCCGAAAATTCACCTCTTTATAGTACAACTATCAATCCTAAGCCATCTACACCCTCTATGGTGTCTTGGATGCAAAATGAAAAACCCTATCATATACCTTTGCCTTGAGCTCCATGATTTGGCTTTGCACCTTCATCCAACTCCATCATGGCAAGCCCTTGATCACATCACCATTGCTTGATCCTTACTTCACCATGTGAAAGCCCAAGTTTGGTTTTGGTAATTAATGACACCAAGTTGCTAATGCCATGTGTTAAGTGTTTTGAGTTAGGCATAAGCAACACATGTGATGAAGGTGTACATGGCAAGGAGTGGTGGCCACAAAATCACAAAGAAATGGTGCATGGACATGAAATGACGATCATGGTGAAGATGCACATAATATGATGGACATGATGATCAAGTGGAAGAGAATGATCTAAGAGCACAAGGCAAAGGTATAACTATAGGGTTTTCCTTTTGCCGGTCTAAGTTGAGTAGAGAAGTGATTGACCGGGTTTAGGATACATAGCCGACTATCAAGAGGGGAAATCACGGTTAGCTCGGGAATCAAGTGCCACTAGATCAATGTCTTGAGCATATGCATTAGGATCTAGTTGAGAGCCAACATAACGCCTTGAAAAATGTTTGTGAAATGCTAACACACATGCACATTGATGGTGTACACTTGGTGGTGTTAGCACATTTGCGAAGGCGGTGGAGTTTAAGCGGTAGAGAGGGATTTGGGTTCCTCTCTCCCTCCCGCCGAGCTTGCGAGGCGGGATTCGGCGCTTTTTGGAGAAGTGAAACGCCTATTTTCTACTGCGCCGAAAGTCGGAAAAGAAACGGAGGCGAACGACGATCACTGTGTTGACCGGACGCTGCACCGGACGCGGTCTCGGTTTGACCGGACGCGTCCGGTCAGTTCATCGCGGCGCGGGTGCTAGGGTTTGTGACCGGACGCGGGTCTGGCCTGACCAGCGCGTCCGGTCAGTTCAACTGAGCGTAAAAGTTAAGCGCGCGACCGGCGCGTCCGGTGCCTCACGGAACCAGAGCGTCCGGTCAAGTGTCCAGAGAAGCAGAGCGCAGCGGAAGTGACGATCGGACGCGTGGCGCGTCCGGTCACGAGCGACCGGACGCGTCCGGTCGCAGCGGGAGCTTACTGGAACGCGACCGGACGCTGGCACTGTCGCGTCCGGTCATTCGCAGGAGCGCGTCCGGTCAGGGCAACGGCTAGTTCTGACGCGCACTGTTCACGGTTGTCGTGTAGTGACTGGACGCGTCCGGTCACCCTGACCGGAGCGTCCGGTCAACGCGATTTCAACTGCGCTGTCCGGTAACGGCTAGCTGCGTACCCCTTGGTTATAAATAGATGGTGGCCGGGGTTTGAGGGTATCTCTTGCACATTTTGAGACCTAGAGACATCCTTTGAGCTAGAAAACAACCTCTCCACTCATCTCTTTGCATAGTTGCACATCTTGAGTGAGATTGAGTGAGATTCAAGTGCATTGCTTGAGAGTTGCATTCTAGAGGCACTTGATCTTCGAGTTGCTGCGGATTTCTTGTTACTCTTCCGTGTTTCCCGACACGGTAGACGGCTTGGAGCAGCGGAGGTGATGGAGCTCGCAATTGGAGATTGTTGGAGCCCTCACCAAGTGTTGTAAGGGGTTCTTGATCCTTCCCCGTGGGAGTTCGCGAATTGGATACTCTAGTGGAGCTCGTGGCTTGGAGGATCCCCATCTTGTGTGCGGTTGTGCGGTGCCCGCCGAGGGCTCGACTCTTGATAGTCGATTAGCTCGCGAACCGACAAGTGGGTGTATCGCCACAACGAGGAGTAGCTTACCGGGAAGCAAGTGAACCTCGGGATAAATTCTTGTGTCATTCTCTTCCCGAGGATTTCTCTTGTGTGATTGATTGATTGGTACTTCTCATCTCTACACGGCGGTATAATCACTCGAAGCTCTTCTCTCGTATTACATCTTGTATCTAGCTTGTTGTTGTTGTTGTTGTTGTGTTTAGTGGATAGCCTTGTACTAGACTTGTGTAGGTGGCTTGCTTAATTAGTTAGAGCTAGTGCATTTTGCTCCGCCACCTTTTGTACTAACTTGTGGTTAAGTAATTCTTGTAGAAATTTTAATTAGGCTATTCACCCCCCTCTAGCCTATTTGGACCTTACAAGTGGTATCGGAGCCGAGGCACCGTTTATTTGAGGCTTAACAACCTACGGTGAAAAAGAAATGGCTCAATTAAGCTTGCACATCAACAACACCAAGAAGGCACCTCACTTTGATGGGACAAATTATGCTTATTGGAAGGTTAAGATGACCGCACATCTCAAGTCAATCAATAGAGAAGTGTGGAAGGTCACCGAAACAAAATTTGAGGTTGCTAATCCGGAAGCACCTACACCGGTGGAAGAGAAGAAGCTCCAATGCAATGACATTGCCATTAGTGCTCTTCATGAGGCATTAGATGACAAGACATTTGAGCAAGTGAAAAATATAGAAGTTGCACATGATGCTTGGGCCAAGCTAGAAGAAACATTTGAGGGCACCGAAGGCACAAAGACCGCTAAAGCATATATCTTGCAAGAAAAATTTTCAAGCTTTAAGATGCAAGATGATGAGAGTGTACCGGAGATGTTTCATAGATTGCAAGTCATTGTCAATGAGCTCAAGGCACTTGGTGAGGAAGTAAAGGACAACCAATTCTCTATGAAGTTCTTGAGAAGCTTGCCCAAGAGGTTTGATACATTGATCACCGTGCTAGTGAGGACTACATTGAAGGATTCAACTCCTCAACAAATATTTCAAGAAGTGATGACCGATGATTCATATAGAGAAGATGATGAGAAGGATGAGTTGGTCAAGAAGAAGAAGAAGGAAAATGAGAAGAAGGATGATGAGAAGAAGAAGAGTGTGGCATTCAAAGCCACCACATCTAAGGGCAAATCCAAGATTGAATCATCAAGTGATGAAGACTCAAGCTCTTGTGATAGTGATGACATTGATGAGAAGATGGCTCTCTTTGTCAAGCAATTTGGCAAGTTCATGAAGAAGAAAGGCTTTCGTGCAAGAAGAAGGAAGAACTCATCCAAGAAAAATGAGCATACCATGAGATGCTTTAGATGCCATAGCAAGGACCATCTCATTGCAAAGTGTCCTTATGATAGTGATGATGAAGATGCTATCAAGAAGGAGAGGAAGAAGCAAAAGAAGAAACAAGAAAAGAAGGAGAGCTCTCATAAGAAGAAGAATGATTCTCATGTTGCTACATGGGATAGTGATGATTCCTCAAGTGATGATGAGGATGACAACAAGAGCAAGAAGAAGGGACATGCTAGCGTTGCTATCCAAGAGAAGGTCTCCCTCTTCGACACTCCATCGTGCTTCATGGCTAAGGCCGCTAAGGTATCATCCGACGATGAGAGTGATCATGATAATGTTAGTGATAGTGATAGTGATGAAGAAGAATTCACTAAAGATGAACTAATCACTATGCTAGAAGATTGCACTCAACATTTTAAAGAATCTAGAAAGGAGTGCAAGGGCTTGCTTAAGGAAAAGAAAAACCTTATGCAAGAACTTGATGAGCTTAGAGCATCTTATGAGAGTCTAAAGGTAGACCATAAGAAGCTTCAAAAGTCTCACACTAAGCTTGAAGAAGCTCATTCCTCTCTAGTTGAAAAATGTGAAAACATGTCAACTAATGTTGAGAAAGCTAAAACTTGCAACATAGGCATATCATGTGATATAGTTGACGAATCTTTTCATAAGCCTATTGTTGTTGCTCCCACTAACCCTTCATGTAGCTCATCTACATCATCCTCATCTAGTAGTGATGGTTTCACTTGTGACTCCACACTTATAGTTGAGAATGAAAATCTCAAGAAGGAGGTAAAAGAGCTCAATCACACCTTAGCTAAGGCTTATGGTGGTGAGGACCGCTTGCTTATGTGCTTGGGTAGCCAAAGAGCTTCTCTCTACAAAGAGGGATTGGGCTATAACCCCAAGAAAGGCAAGGCCGCTTTTGCTCCTCACAAGACTCGTTTTGTGAAGAACAATGGTAGCTATTGCAAAAGTTGCAAGCAAGTTGGTCACATAGAGCAACATTGCATGAACAAGAAATCCAATGCTAATGTATCCTCAATTAAGTTTGATTCTTTCTATATACTTACCAAGGGTACAAATAGTGTTCATGCTAAGTTCATTGGTGCACCATGGATGGGCTCAAAGAAGAAAGCCATTTGGGTACCAAAGAGCTTGGTCACTAACCTTGGAGGACCCAAACAAGTTTAGGTACCTAAAAAGAATTGATCTTATCTTGTAGGTCAATTACAAAGCCGGAGGAAGGCATTGGGTGCTTGATAGTGGGTGTACTCAACATATGACCGGGGATTCTTGTATGTTCAAATCAATTGATACAAGTCAAAATGGTGGTTTTGATGCTATCACTTTCGGCAACAACAAGAAATGCAAGGTCAAGGGGCTTGGTAAAATTGCTATCTCAAATGACATGAGCATATCTAATGTGTTGCTAGTTGAGAGCTTGGACTTCAATCTTTTATCGGTGGCACAACTTTGTGATCTTGGCTTCAAGTGCATATTTGGTAGTGATGATGTTGAAGTCATAAGTGTTGATGGATCAAATTTGATATTCAAAGGATTTAGACATGGTAGTTTATACTTGGTTGACTTCAATGATAGTGAGACACAATTGACATCATGCTTGCTTAGCAAATCTAGTATGGGATGGTTGTGGCATAGAAGGCTTGGTCATGTTGGAATGAAACAATTGAACAAACTCTTGAGGCATGACTTAGTTAGAGGCTTGAAGGATGTCACCTTTGAGAAGGATAAACCTTGTAGTGCTTGTCAAGCCGGCAAACAAGTTGGAAATACACATCCTAGTAAGAGTGAAATGAGTACATCAAAGGCATTTGAGCTATTGCACATGGACTTGTTTGGGCCAACTACATACACTAGCATTGGTGGCAACAAGTATGGTTTTGTGATTGTTGATGACTACACTAGATACACTTGGGTGTTCTTTATCTTTGACAAAAGTGATGTTTATGATCTATTCAAGTCTTTTGTCAAGAGGGTGCAAAATGAGTTTGAGACTACCATCAAGAAGATTAGAAGTGACAATGGTAGTGAGTTCAAGAACACAAGAATTGAGGAATTGTGTGATGATCTTGGTATTGGACATCAATTCTCTCCAACATACACTCCTCAATCCAATGGTGTAGTTGAAAGAAAGAATAGAACTTTGATTGACATGGCTAGATCAATGCTTAGTGAATACAATGTGAGTCATTCATTTTGGAGTGAAGCTATCAACACGGCTTGCTATTGTAGCAACCGTCTTTATTGCCATGGGAAGCTTGGGAAGACACCATATGAGCTATTGAATGGAAGAAAGCCCAACATTGCATACT
Organism: Saccharum hybrid cultivar R570; assembly: GCA_038087645.1. Classification (NCBI taxonomy): domain Eukaryota; kingdom Viridiplantae; phylum Streptophyta; class Magnoliopsida; order Poales; family Poaceae; genus Saccharum; species Saccharum hybrid cultivar. The sequence continues at coordinate 8,550,675 of JAQSUU010000347.1, read as the reverse complement.
TTAGAGTGTTTGGTTGCAAATGCTATATTCTCAAGAAAGGCACTAGATTGAGCAAGTTTGAAAAGAAATGTGATGAAGGGTTCTTACTTGGTTATTCTACCACAAGCAAAGCATATAGAGTTTGGAATCTCACAAATGGCACCTTGGAAGAAGTTCATGATGTTGAGTTTGATGAAACCCAAGGGTCTCAAAATGAAGCTCAAAACCTTGATGATGTGAGAGGAGATCAATTGTCTAATGCAATGAAGAATATGGACATTGGTGACATAAGGCCGAGGCAAGTTGATGATGATGATACTCATGTGATAAACCAAAATGTGCAAATTGATACAAATCAAGCAAGCTCTAGTGGTTCTCTTGATGAAGTGCAAGATCAAGGTCAAGCTAGTGGAAGTAACCAACTCCCAATACTCCAACCTACTAGTATTGCAAGAGATCATCCATTAGATCAAATCATTGGTGGAATTCAAAGTGGTGTTCAAACTAGATCAAGGCTAGCATCCTTTTGTGAGCACTACTCATTTGTGTCACTTGAAGAACCTAAGAAAATAGAAGATGCATTGAAGGATTCCGATTGGGTAAATGCCATGCATGAAGAACTAAACAACTTCACTAGAAATCAAGTTTGGGAACTTGTTGAAAGGCCGAAGAACTACAATGTGATTGGTACTAAGTGGGTCTTTAGAAACAAGCAAGATCAAGATGGTATGGTTGTGAGAAACAAAGCAAGATTGGTAGCACAAGGATATACTCAAGTTGAGGGTCTTGACTTTGGAGAGACATATGCACCGGTTGCAAGATTGGAGGCAATTAGAATCTTATTAGCATATGCTTGTGCACACAACATCAAGCTCTATCAAATGGATGTCAAAAGTGCATTTCTCAATGGCTACATCAATGAAGAAGTTTATGTTGAGCAACCTCCCGGTTTTGAAGATGACAAGAAGTCCAACCATGTTTTCAAGCTAAAGAAGGCATTGTATGGTTTGAAGCAAGCACCTAGAGCATGGTATGAGAGGTTGAGGGACTTTCTTCTCTCTAAAGGGTTCAAGATGTGAAAGGTTGACACCACTCTCTTCACCAAGAAGCTTGAAAATGACTTGTTTGTGTTGCAAATCTATGTGGATGACATTATCTTTGGATCAACCAATCAAGATTTTTGTGAAGAGTTTGGAAATATGATGGCAAAAGAGTTTGAGATGTCTATGATTGGAGAGCTTAGTTACTTTCTTGGACTTCAAATCAAGCAAATGAAGAATGGCACTTTTATAAGTCAAGGCAAGTACATCAAGGACATGATCAAGAAGTTTGGATTGCAAGATGCTAAGCCAATGAGTACACCAATGTGCACAAATGATCAATTGGGTATTGATGCAAGTGGCAACATGGTAGATCAAAAGCAATACCGGTCTATGATTGGAAGTTTGCTCTATGTCACCGCTTCTAGGCCGGATGTGATGTTTAGTGTGTGCAAATGTGCAAGATATCAAGCTTCACCTAGAGAGAGTCACTTGAAAGCAACCAAGAGAATATTGAGATATCTTAAGGGCACTCATAATATTGGATTATGGTATCCCAAGGGATCTAATTTTGAGTTGATTGGATATTCAGATTCCGACTATGGTGGATGCAAGATTGATAGAATGAGCACAAGTGGCACTTGTCAATTGCTTGGAAGGTCTCTTGTTTCATGGTCATCAAAGAAACAAAATAGTGTTGCACTATCTACCGCCGAGGCCGAATACATTAGTGCCACTGGCGGAGCCAGGGGGGGCAGGCAGGGGCCATGGCCCCCCCCAACATCACAACAAAATTTTTTTAGGTAGTATATAACTCAATAATCCATATTAGAAAGATATAATAAAAGCTTTGTCATATATTTTTTGATGACTTCTGGACAATAAAATCATACAAAATTGTATTTTATTTTTGGATGAGCCCATCTATAGTGTAAAAATTCAAACAAATAAGCTATACTCAGTTATTTTATGGTTAAAACTCTTCGACCGGCCCCCCCTATCCATAGTTTCTGGCTCCGCCACTGATTAGTGCCGGTAGTTGTTGTGCACAATTGCTTTGGATGAAGGCCACTTTGAATGACTTTGGAATAAAATTCAAGAATGTTCCGTTGTTTTGTGACAATGAAAGTGCAATCAAGATGACACAAAATCCGGTTCAACATTCAAGAACGAAGCACATTGACATAAGGCATCACTTCATAAGAGACCATCAACAAAAGGGTGATATTAGCATTGAGAGCATTGGCACCGAAGATCAATTAGCCGACATATTCATAAAGCCACTTGATGAGAAAAGATTTTACAAGTTGAAGAATGAATTGAACATACTTGACTTCTCCAACTTGAAATGAGTGCACCCCCCCACATTCTTATATGACATGCCTCTCCTCCGACATAGCAAGGTAAAGTTGTTTGGCATATCATTCATACTTTGCTAAGGACATGTGTAGAACATATAGACATATTTGCATGACAAATAGGCTCATTCATGAAAATCAAATGATTTTGATGTATATATGGTACCACTATTGCTTCTATGTTTTGATTGATCTAGTGGTAGCATATAACATGTTTGTGGGCTTGCAAACCTAGTGTTGAATCTAGAAAATGAGCTCATGATGTGTAATTCAACATGGTCAAGATAACCCTTATACTTTATGAGGTGTGAAGAAGCTTGTCCTTGGATCAAACCGAATTACATATTCTAGGCAAGTGATCTAGATTGAACCATAATTTGGACTCCCTCATATTGATTGACTTGACTCTCACTAAAATTGGCACCTTTTTGGTGATTGTTGACAAAGGGGGAGAGAAAAGTCACAAAGATAGAAAAGTCACAAAGGGGGAGAAAGATATAGTAAAAAAAAATTAAAAATTAAGCACACAAGTAGGGGGAGCAAGCTCATGAATTATTTGTTGCATTTGTATGTGCAATAACATGATGAATTGTTGCATTGCAAAGCTTAAATTCATATTCATGTTTGTATGGTGTTTGCTAGAAATAGAACTTGAATGATGATTTGTTGAGAGTAGCTTTACAAGTGGTATCTAGACACCTTTTGCTTATAATGTTGATCTCACGGGGTACTTTAGTGTTTGTGATCTTTACAAGTGATGTATTACAAGTGGTGTCTAGCTACATCGATGCTAAGGATGGTATATAAAGGCAACTCCGATTGGTATCACGCTTCAAAGGTCCATTCTATATACCTTAGTATCAATTTGATAGTAGTAACTCTCCCGAAATTAAAATCCATACATATGTGCACAATTAAACCAAACTCATGGTAGCACATATGTAGGGGGAGCTAATACTATCGAAATTGAAAATTGATTTCATTTCATATCTTTGTGATGGTTGTCATCAATTACCAAAAAGGGGGAGATTGAAAGCCCAAGTTTGGTTTTGGTAATTAATGACACCAAGTTGCTAATGCCATGTGTTAAGTGTTTTGAGTTAGGCATAAGCAACACATGTGATGAAGGTGTACATGGCAAGGAGTGGTGGCCACAAAATCACAAAGAAATGGTGCATGGACATGAAATGACGATCATGGTGAAGATGCACATAATATGATGGACATGATGATCAAGTGGAAGAGAATGATCTAAGAGCACAAGGCAAAGGTATAACTATAGGGTTTTCCTTTTGCCGGTCTAAGTTGAGTAGAGAAGTGATTGACCGGGTTTAGGATACATAGCCGACTATCAAGAGGGGAAATCACGGTTAGCTCGGGAATCAAGTGCCACTAGATCAATGTCTTGAGCATATGCATTAGGATCTAGTTGAGAGCCAACATAACGCCTTGAAAAATGTTTGTGAAATGCTAACACACATGCACATTGATGGTGTACACTTGGTGGTGTTAGCACATTTGCGAAGGCGGTGGAGTTTAAGCGGTAGAGAGGGATTTGGGTTCCTCTCTCCCTCCCGCCGAGCTTGCGAGGCGGGATTCGGCGCTTTTTGGAGAAGTGAAACGCCTATTTTCTACTGCGCCGAAAGTCGGAAAAGAAACGGAGGCGAACGACGATCACTGTGTTGACCGGACGCTGCACCGGACGCGGTCTCGGTTTGACCGGACGCGTCCGGTCAGTTCATCGCGGCGCGGGTGCTAGGGTTTGTGACCGGACGTGGGTCTGGCCTGACCAGCGCGTCCGGTCAGTTCAACTGAGCGTAAAAGTTAAGCGCGCGACCGGCGCGTCCGGTGCCTCACGGAACCAGAGCGTCCGGTCAAGTGTCCAGAGAAGCAGAGCGCAGCGGAAGTGACGATCGGACGCGTGGCGCGTCCGGTCACGAGCGACCGGACGCGTCCGGTCGCAGCGGGAGCTTACTGGAACGCGACCGGACGCTGGCACTGTCGCGTCCGGTCATTCGCAGGAGCGCGTCCGGTCAGGGCAACGGCTAGTTCTGACGCGCACTGTTCACGGTTGTCGTGTAGTGACCGGACGCGTCCGGTCACCCTGACCGGAGCGTCCGGTCAACGCGATTTCAACTGCGCTGTCCGGTAACGGCTAGCTGCGTACCCCTTGGTTATAAATAGATGGTGGCCGGGGTTTGAGGGTATCTCTTGCACATTTTGAGACCTAGAGACATCCTTTGAGCTAGAAAACAACCCCTCCACTCATCTCTTTGCATAGTTGCACATCTTGAGTGAGATTGAGTGAGATTCAAGTGCATTGCTTGAGAGTTGCATTCTAGAGGCACTTGATCTTCGAGTTGCTGCGGATTTCTTGTTACTCTTCCGTGTTTCCCGACACGGTAGACGGCTTGGAGCAGCGGAGGTGATGGAGCTCGCAATTGGAGATTGTTGGAGCCCTCACCAAGTGTTGTAAGGGGTTCTTGATCCTTCCCCGCGGGAGTTCGCGAATTGGATACTCTAGTGGAGCTCGTGGCTTGGAGGATCCCCATCTTGTGTGCGGTTGTGCGGTGCCCGCCGAGGGCTCGACTCTTGATAGTCGATTAGCTCGCGAACCGACAAGTGGGTGTATCGCCACAACGAGGAGTAGCTTGCCGGGAAGCAAGTGAACCTCGGGATAAATTCTTGTGTCATTCTCTTCCCGAGGATTTCTCTTGTGTGATTGATTGATTGGTACTTCTCATCTCTACACGGCGGTATAATCACTCGAAGCTCTTCTCTCGTATTACATCTTGTATCTAGCTTGTTGTTGTTGTTGGGTTTAGTGGATAGCCTTGTACTAGACTTGTGTAGGTGGCTTGCTTAATTAGTTAGAGCTAGTGCATTTTGCTCCGCCACCTTTTGTACTAACTTGTGGTTAAGTAATTCTTGTAGAAATTTTAATTAGGCTATTCACCCCCCCTCTAGCCTATTTGGACCTTACACCATGTCATTGCACCAACCACATCATAGCTACACACATATCTTTGCTATGTGGTTAGTACTTGGTATCGTCACTAATTACCAACACCAAACATAGGACTTTCAACTACATAAATAACAATTTGGCTGAATCTTGGAATGCATGGATCTAAGAGCACAAAGATCTACCATTAGACATTCTAGCTGATGCTATCAGGCACAAGACAATGGTGCTGTTTGAGAAGAGAAGGAAGATATCCAAGGACCTAAAAGGATTTATACTACCAGCAATTATTCATCATCTTAATGCAGCCTCAAAGGGACTGAACCATTTGAAGGCAACTAAGGGTGGACCCAACCAAGCAGAGGTGATAGTCATGTATAATGATGAAGTTGTCAAGAGGCATGTTGTCTACCTAGACCAGCATGAGTGTACATGCAGAGAGTGGCAAGTGAGTGGCAAGCCCTATCCCCATGTACTGGTAGTCATAACAGCTGAAAGACAGGCAAATATGGAGCAATATGTGGATGTGGCATACTTAGTGCACAAGTTCCAACCAGCATATGCAAGAATGATTCCTGTCATCACTGATAAGAGCCAGGCCCAAAGGTTGAGAAGGGGTTCAAGCTTCTTCCACCAATTGGGAAGAAAAGAAGACTTGGGAGGCAAAGGAAGAAGAGGATTAAGGGATGCCTGGAGAGAAGTGGCAAAGCCACAAGACAGGTTACTTGCAAGGCATGTGGTGAATTAGGCCACAAGAGGACCAATTGGAGATGCCCACTAAGTGGCACAAAAAAGGTAACTTACTAACCTACTTTGGTCAAATCCAATCACCATTGTTAACTAACTTACATGACATTGCAGGAAGAGGACAAGGAAGACAAAGACCAAAAAGGGGCCTAAGAAGACTGTTGACATGGAGCTTGAACCTGCTGCACCACCAGCAGCACTTGAGCCTTCTCCAGCTCCACCAGCACTAGCAGCACCTGAGCCTTCTCCAGCTCCTCCACTACCACCACCACCATCACCAAGGACTCCAAGAAAAAGGGCACTAGCAGCACCATCACCAAGTACTCCAAGAACAAGGGCAACAACAGCTAGAGAAAGAGAGGCAGAGGAAGCAGTAGCAGCAACAAGGTAAAATCTGAACCTAAATTATGACTCATCAACTTGGCATTGACAACATCTCACTAAACCACCCTCAAATGTAGGAGGTTGAACTTGGAAGCTCCACAACCCCTTGAAATGGTCATTCCAAAACCTGAACCAGCCAAGAAGATCACCCCTAGGAAGAAGTAGCTGGCCACAAAGGTGAAGAAGTCTCCTGCCAAGGGGAACTGATAGCAACCATGTGATGCATATTTTGGGAAAACTTTGTTATGTTATTGAAAGTTGCATGAACAACTTGTTATGGTATTGTAAGTTGAATGAACAACTTGTTATGTATTGCCTTCTAGGCCTGAACAACTTGTAATGACTTTGCTATGGTTGTGTCATGTATCCAGACTGAATTTGCAATATTCTAGTTAGTTTCACCTAATTTGCATTGCTATATCAGTTATCTTCCTGTGATGATTTTTGGAATGTCATGTACAAGTGCAATAATAGAAACAACATGCCATTAACCATTCAAAATTTTCACACATACATGACCACTGATTGGTCCAACTCTCAAACACATAGTTCATTACTCAACTAAGATACAACTTCAAGTAGTTCAAGTAACAGACAAGGGAACTAATACCTAACTAGTGAAACTAACTAGTGATACTAACAGATAGCTACTTCATCACATACATAGCACCAACCACTACACCAGCACCCATGACCAAGCTCAAAGCCTTCACTGCACCAACCAAAGCATCCAGCTTCATCTCCATGGAGTTCTTCTGCACACACACTAGTGCCCTTGAATCAGCTTCTTCCTCAATTGCACCTTGTCCCAGATTCATCACAATCTTCCCACTGTCCACCAATATGGCCAGGTACTCTCGCTGCCACTCAAAAAAGCCACAGGATCCTGGAACCTAAACAATTGCAAGCAGATTTGTTGTGATAAATCCATATCTTGGAACCCTAACAAATCTAGAACACAAAGAATATGGCTTACCTCTTGCATGTTCCTAGGACATTTGAAGAAGACATGGCCCTTGTTGCCGTTGTCATCTATCTGGGTCATGAGCTCGAGCACCCTCTGCAGCCCGTACTCCTCGCACATGGTGAGGGGGAGCCCCGTGTGCCTCCCGAGTGGGTACTCCCCTATCCTATCTGGTAGCCGCGGATGCCTCATGTGCATTGATGAGCTCGCTCGATGGGGCATGGTGGCTAGGGTTGGGGAGGGAAATAGAGGGGCGCCAGTGACCAAGGACGGGGAGACGAAGGAAGAAGTGGGAAGAGAACCGTTGGTGGGAATGGGGACTAGACTGAGCAGACGGGGGGAGACGACGCAAGTTAAGCAAGAGACGGCAGGGGCAGATTGGTCTTTTGGCTTTGATCTTCGATCGTCAATGGCCCGTCGCCAAGCTGGCTGGCTGATTTGGCACGCCATGTCAGCAAAAGTGGCAAAATGTTAGGAGAGTTACTATTTTCTAGGATATTTTTGTAGTTGCCACCGTAAAGTTGGCAATCAGAGAGGTGGCCTCCATAGGAGTGGCAAAAAGTTTTAAAGCCCAAAACCCTATGGAGCTTCAGCCAACCGTCGTGTTTCCTTCCGCTTCACCCGCCTTGCCCCGAATCACCGACCGATGGCCATGGAGGCTCTGGCGGCGGCGCCTCATGATGCTAAGAGAAGGAAGCCGGAGGCACCTGACAGCCTGGAACAGGAGGGTGGAGCAATCATCTCACCGCTGGTACCAGCGATGAGTGCACCTAAATCCAATCCTCTGGGTCTGGGAGCCGGAGGAGATGAATCCCACATACAAGATCCACCGCCTGGAGCCGGTGGAGAAGAAAGTGGGGTTGACCGAATCAACCTCCTCCCCAACGCCATTCTGGGTGAGGTCATCTCTCTCCTTCCCACAAAGGATGCTACCTGCACATGAATCCTCGCCGCCAGGTGGCGCCATCTCTGGCGCTCCGCCTCTCTCAACCTCGACGGTGACGACCTTCGCACCATCGATGACATCTCTCGCATCCTCTCTGTCCACCGGGGCCCGGCAGCCACTTTCGCTTCCCCGCATAACGCCTATGGGACAGCCCCGACATTGTGGATGCTTGGCTCCGATCCCCTGCCCTCGACAATCTCCAGTCACCCTGTACATGGTTTGGTTAATACGGTCTTTGGTTAAAACCCAGTCCAACCCGTAAGGAACGCTATGTCGCGGTTTCATACCCACGGATTGAACGGTTCCAACAGGTAGCGAGCAGCGATACAGCCGTGCGAGGAAGCCGTCGCCGCCTACAACAACAATAACATAGCCTTTTGTCCCAAGCAAGTTGGGGTAGGCTAGAGATGAAACCAAAAAGAGACGAGAAATAGGGAGACACATAAAGGGTAGAAAATAGATAGAGGTCACGGTTCAGGCACGTTGATTGCCAGTCTTCAAGCGCTCCTGTCCATAACTAAGTTCTTGGAGATATTTCACTCCTTAAGGTCTCTCTTAATGGACTCGTCCTAAGTCAGTTTAGGTCGACCTCTACCGCTCTTTACATTATCGGCCTGCTTTAGAACCCCATTACACACTGGCGTCTCAGGAGGCCTCCGTTGGACATGTCCAAACCATCTCAACCGATGTTGAATCAATTTCTTCTCAATTGGTGCCACCCCAACCCTATCCCGAATATCGTCATTCTGGACTCTATTCCTCCTTGTGTACCCACAACACCAACGCAACATACGCATCTCTGCTACACTCAATTGCTGGACATGTCGCCTTTTTGCAGGCCAACACTCATCACCGTATAACATTGCCGGACGAATCGTCGTCCTATAAAACTTACCTTTTAGCTTCTAAGGCACCCTTTTATCATAGAGGATGCCAGAAGCTTGACGCCATTTCAACCAGGTGGCTGAAATTCTATGCCTAACATCTTCATCAATGTCGCCATCCTTTTGTAGCATCAATCATAAATACCGAAAAGTATCCTTCTTGGCCACCACTTGCCCATCGAGGCTAATGTCTCCCTTTTCATGCCTAGTCACACTGAAATCGCACCTCATGTACTCAATCTTGGTCCTACTAAGTCTGAACCCTTTCAACTGTAACGTGTGCCTCTATAGTTCTAACTTTCTATTAACCCCTGCCCTATTATCGTCAACTAGCACCACATCATCAGCAAAGAGCATACATAAGGGATATCATCTTGTATGTCTCTTGTGACCTCATCTATCACCAAAGCAAATAAATAAAGGCTCAATGTTGACCCCTGATGTAGTCCTATTTTAATTTAAAAATCACTAGTGTCGTCATCACATGTTCGGACAAACGTCACCGCATCCCTATACATATCCTTGATGAGGGTAATGTATTTAGTTGGGACTTTGTGCTTTTCCAAGGCCCACCACATGACATTTCTTGGTACTTTGTCATGTGCCTTCTCGAGGTCAATAAAGACCATGGGTAAGTCCTTCTGCTCCCTATATCTCTCCATCAATTGTCGTAATAAGAAAATCGCCTCCATGGTCGACCTATCAGGCATGAACCTAAACTGGTTTTAGGTCACACTTGTTACTCTTCTAAGGCGATGCTCGATAACCCTCTTCAAGAGCTTTATCGTATAGTTCATCAACGTAATCTCATGATAGTTAGTAACATATTCCTTGTTCTCCGTTGCCGCCTGCACCTTGCATTAACACTCGAACGCCGTGTTGCTTCTAGAAGCCATTGTGGGAGGATCAAGCCCCGCCTGGTACGTGACGGAGGTGGAAATCAAGGCAACTTGTGGCACTTCCCCCACTCCACCCCCAATGGCCGCACCACCGCCGCCGTCATTGCAGGATGCGAAATTCAGGCTCTCTCACCTTTCTTCCTGCAGCAAGCTCCGGCCAGTGGTGTCGTGCCCATGCTCCAGCTCCGGCAGCGCGCCATCTGCTACGCTCCTGCCGTGCTAGGAGACGGCGGCGCTTTGCCGGCCTCAGCCGAGATTGCTGGCCACCGTGCCGGCAGCATGTGGCTCCTTGACCGCCATGCGGTCACTGATCTCGCCGAGATCACATCCTCGCTGCTTCGTGGAGGATGAGCATGGGCCTAGTAGTGGCCGGTGGAGGTGGCGTCTCGTCCTCGACCAAATCGCCGGTGGCAGAGACAGATTTGTTTTTTTGGAGGAAGAAGACAAGCTGACGCCTGACGGGTTGGACGGTGTGAAACTGGTGGAAACCGACCCGTGTTGTGGCCTCCAGATGCAGTTTTCCATGGGCTGGTCATGGGTTGGGTCTGGTTTCAAACCGGACCATGTACAGGGTTAACCTCCAGGAGATTGATTGCTTTGCGACTTATGGGTTGAAACGGCCACCTCCGCCGACATCTACCTTTCCGGTTCTCTGACGACATCACCCAGGCGCTTCAGTTCCCCCAGCTCAAGAAGCTCGCACTTAAACGGGTCGGCATTTCGGAGGATTCCCTGCATAGCATCATTGCCGGTTCTCCCGTCCTCAAGTGCTTGCTGCTTCGCAGTATCTTTGGCCTCCGCTGTGTCAGGATCAACTCAGCTAGCCTTACAAGCATTGGGGTGAGTTCTGGGTATGATCCAACAATGACCTATTTAGAAGAATTCATTGTTGAGGATGCACCTTGCCTTAAAAGGATTCTGTATCTTCGATCACCACAAAAGGGGGTGCATGCCACTGCGAGTATCAGTTATTTCAGCACCTAATCTGGAGATCTTGGGTTGCCTAAGTTATGCTGACGTTTCTTCCAGGCTCACTTTGGGCTCAACGATTATTGAGGTACCTCTTTCCTACAGGTTCTGAGTTGCTTTTCTGTGTGCAGATAAAACTTAAAAATATTGAATTCTATGAATATGCTGACGCATGTTTCATGCAGCCATGCCGCACAAAGGAATTCTGGGTCATTAACTCGATAACGCCGGCATGTACTATCAAGATTTTAGCAATCTTTGTTATGAACCTTAGCCTGGATGTGATTATTGACTTAACGAGATGCTTCCCATGCTTGGAGAAGTTGTATATCCAGGTAAACATACTAAACTAGTAGATTCATTGTGTTCATATATTCTTTGGATCTGGTTTACTATTGTGTCAGTTCTTCTTGAATTGGTTGTGTTTGTATACTGTTTTTTTCCTTTTCATATATACCAGGATGGAGAGAAGAATTTATGGCGCCGTAAACACCGTAATCTTATCAAATGCCTTGACATCCGTCTCAAGACAGTTGTGTTGAATAATTATCAAGGTATAATGTCACAAATTAGCTTTGCCACATTCTTTATACTGAACGCAAAGATGCTGGAGTCAATGACATTTGAGTGTGAAAGGTACATTGTGACTGATAGATTTCTTGCAGAGCAGCATCAGCTGCTCCAGCTGGAGAAAAGGGCTTCAAGATGTGCTCGGGTTTATTTTGCTACTAAAAGATGTGAGCATGAGTTTATGCATATTAATCATGCCCATGATTTTTCTAAAACCAATCCCTTTGAATGTGAAGAAAGAGGGTTAGGTGTATGCGCATCCTTTGAGTAGTTGCTGGCGCTTGACTTGTACTCTTGTTTGCTGCTAAATTTGAGGTCTTCCTTTTTCTAGTGTTGAAGTAGGGGGTTGCTAAATGAACTGTGTATTGTATGATTTGCGTAATTGTGGCAGTCTGACAGTGCCACGATTTGACTTTCTTAATCTGTAATGCACTAAATCTTTATGCAGAAGTTATTGGATGTTGGAGGTAATGTTGTTAATAATGTAGATCTAGTGTGAAAATCACTTTGTTTTAAAAAGTTCTTTTATTTGGTCTTTTGTTTTTTTGATAAGAAACATGAATTTATTTCAACAACATCAAGCTGTAGGAAGGGATACAGAGTCGGTGAGTACTGGTTGGCATTATCGCTATTTGTACAAATGAAGGATGGACTAGCATGATGAGACTGAATGTCTAGGAAAGCCTGTTTTGCTAGAGTATGAGCTGTCTGATTGCTAGAGTATGAGCTGTCTGATTTAGATGCCTCCCTATCTTGAAGATCCTGTGATTTCGTTGTTGTAAGCAGTTGATGAAGCGCTGTGTAGGATGTTTGATTCTCCAATCCGGCGGATTGGAATGATATGTGTTGTTGAAGAAGCATACCAGCTCTTGATTATTTTATAAGAAGTTTGTGTCCTGCAGTTGAAGCTGAGAGATGACAGCTGCAGCTTCTGCCATTGGAACCGAGGAGGAATCTGAGAGCACTCCCTTGATGTAAATGTTATGTGGTGGATGCATTTCTGTATTAATGATGAAAACTCCCAGCCCAGCTCTCTTTGGCTGTCGTGAGGTTGTGTAGCATCTTGGCCCTGGTAGCAGGGCTGGCTGTTGAATTGTGTATGGTCTTGATGTTTGGTAAGTACCTGTTCGTCTGGGTTCGGATTGAACTGTGTGTTGTGTTTCCTGGATGCAACTGGTTCGTACCTGGTGGGCCAAGATGTTCCTGGTGATTGGGTAGGAGCAATGGTTGTTGTCGATGAATTCGTTGCCCTGCAGATTTCGTGTTGTTCCGTGTGTGACCTGCATTGAGTTGAATGGAGGAGTGAGGCATTACCTGCAGATAAGTTTGCATTTGCAATAGAGATGTATGCAGCGATAGCATGATGGACCTGCCATGTTGTCCAGTTTTGTCAGTTGAATCTCTTGTGCCATTTCTTTCCATATGTACTCCCTCCGTCCAGCAAAACATGCAACTATAGGTTGTGTGCCGGCAAAAGTAGTTTACGTTTAACCAAATTTCTAGTAAATACTATTCAGATTTATAACTCCAAATTAATTTATTAAAAAAATAAATTTCGTAATGAATCTAATGGTGTTTATTTGATATCATAAGTATCTGTATTTTTTTATCTATAATTAATCAAAGTTGAGATATAAAACCATGACACTGTGCTAAAATTGCATGTTTTTCTGGACGGAGGGAGTACCATACGAGTGTTAGAATTTTTTGCAGCGGGTAATCAGAAATGGAGTCAGTAATAAAAGTGGACAGAACAAGCTGTACTCCATCATCTTCATTTGGCAGTGTCAGTCCGCAAGAGGGGGATCAGTTGAGAACCATACTGCACAAAGTCGCAGTGGAAGAAGAGGGGGATCAGTTTCAACCTGACCACAAGTGCTGCAATGTTTGTCGGCTCGGCAGCGCAGCAGGCTACTTATAGGTTACTTGATTGGTCTTAAATTTAGCTTATAGCATAAATATTGTTGTAAGTTTATAGAATTTAGAATTTAAAATTTAAAAGTATCAAACATCTTGGATATTGACATGGTATATACAAAAGCTATACTTCTCAATACGGTCTACATCTTTGTAGTTGAAAAGTTTTTTATTTGAAGTCGTTTAGTGTCACAAAATTTAATTTTAAATTTTAAATTTCAAAATATATAAACTTACAAAAATATTTTGGAACCCTAAACAGCTTTAGTTTAAAAACTTTTCAACTACAAAGTTGCAGATCGCGTTGATGACTATAATTTTGATATAAAGTTTGTCTTTATTCGAGTTTATATGAAAAAGTTATGAATTATTTTTTGATATAGAGTTTTTTTTAGATCTGCCCTGTTTTGACCCAGATGAAACTTAAAACCAAGTTTAGGGACCGGGATGACACAACTGAATAAGTTTGAGGACCTATACGGGAGATTTCCAAGTTTATGGACCAGGATGACACAGACGAATAAGTTTAGGAACCTAAACGGTTGTTTTACGAGTTTATGAACCGAGATGACACAGTCGAGCAAGTTTAGAGACTGGTGATGCACTTTGCTCCAGCATAAACTAGGGGCCGCAAAATTACGTTGGTGGTGTCGGACGTGTCGATGAATGTGGGTCAGCCCTTTGGACTGAGGTGCATTTTAACGCAATGGCGCAAGGAACAAACGGCCTAGCTCAAAGCTAGGAGCCGGTTGGGCCCATTGGGAGCCTCAAATAGTGAGAGGGTTTATAATTTTCTAGTTGGAGGATAAATCAATGAAACCCAACGAACTGGAGATTTTCTTTCTTTGGATCCAGAGATATTTAATCCTTCTATTTTTAAATTATAAGTCATTTTGTCTTTTTCTAGTTTTTGTTATGTACCTAAAAATATATTATGTCTAGATACATAATACAAACTATGTATCTTGAAAAGCTAAAAACAACTTATGTATCTTAAAAAGTCAAAACAACTTACCATTCCGAATGGAAGGAGTAGTAGATTTGGATGAATGTAAGGAATACAAATAAAATACTTTTGCCTTGAGATTCAGTGGTTACAATTTCAAATAACGATTCATGCTCCCTCCCTTCAACAAGTACTCCTCGCCAGACAATTATGCCACTGGTACACCTCGATGTACATGTTTTTATACTCATTTCGATGGCAATTCATGCCATAGTCATATAATTATGTATGCCAGTTGGGATTTAATATGTCTTCAATTTTGGAGGATGTTGCCAAGTGAGACGAAATACGACATATACGGTCCATTATATTATTGATTGATGATGAATCAATCATCACACGTTTGACAATTGACTTTTGGAGGCTGAACAAGGCCTATCCAGATTGGGCCCCAGCCAGCCCAAAACTAGAAGGGGCCAATGGGCTTAGAGTCCTACACAGCCTCGAGTGGCTTCACATCTGGAGCTTAAGGCCCAAATAAGCCCCTGAACATAGGCTAGCAGCGACGCGGGCTTGCCATCGGACTTGCGTGTGTTGGGCCCGGGTTGGTCACATGTGGCATGGCCGACACGGGTAGGCCACTACACACGGAACTGCAGGGAAGCATTGCTGAATAAAACATCGTCGGGATCAGACTCCAAAATTATGGAGAAGAGTTGGGCGTCGCTATGGCGAAGAGCATTCCGGCAAAAAAAAAAAAAAAAACCCAAACTCTTCATTTGGAGACCGGAAAAGCAATCGTTACCTACGAGAAATGTTCGTCGTCACAGGCACATGGCAGAAACTTCGAAATGCACTTTTTGTGGTGTCGAGGATTCCTGGAAGCACTTGCTACTCCAGTGCACTATGGCAAAGTGTGTCTAGGCTCTTGTTGATGAGGAAATTACTAAACATATTTTCTGTGTACAGGAACCTGATGCAAGAGGTTGGATTTTCTCATTGATAGATTCACACGATGAGCTCATTTGCATGCTAGCATGTTATGGGCAATCTGGTATGCACGCCGGAAAGCAATAAAGAAAACATTTTCCAGAGCCTTTTATCAACGTTCTTCTTTGTGAATTCATTCATCTCTGATCTCTCCCATGGCGGAGGAGTTCTCAAAAAATTGAGAAAACCCTTTAAAAAGCATATTTGGAGTTCTAAAAAAATTGGAAACTATACACATCCATTGTGAATCTATATACATTGTAGAAAAAAAGGGATGTGCTGGTGCCCAGACGTTTGATGGGATAGGATTCCGTCAGACGGCCGTTTCCTGCGCACGCCTGCACAGCCTACCCTCCATCTGCTATTTTGCCCTGCCCGCATGCACATCACGCCATCATCACGTCCATACGACTTGCTCGCAATCCGCCTCGTCCGCCTCGATTCGACCTGCCCCCATCCGCGCACCACGCCCGCCAGGCACACCCTGCCCTGTCATGCCCCCAACCATCGGCCCCAGCGTGTCGCGTGCCATGTGCACCGGCCACTGGCTCGCCGCGCCCCATTCCTCGGCGCCTGTTTGTGCGACCATCGATCCCTGCGCCCCTGACTCTCCGAACAACATAAAACACTTGAATGCAATATATATCTAAAACGGATAAAACATCTGGAAAATACACTTGTAACATATGTGTGAAAACATACGCAACATCTAAATAGAACACTTACAACATGAAAACAATTGCTGCAAAGAAGACTAGAACAGATGAAACATTTGAAACATATTATTGCAACATATGTGTGAAATATATGCAACATCCAGATCAAAATGCTTGCAACAGACGTTTAGAACAGACGAAATATTTTGAACAAACTCTTGCAACATGTCTCCGAAACACTTGAAACATATACAACATCCCCCAAATCTACATTTGCAACATCCATATGAAACAACTGCAACATACCTCTAAAAAGTCTAAAACACTTGAAACATATATTTACAACATAGGGGAGGGGAGTGCCGGAGACGAGTGATGGTGCGCGAGCACCACTAGCATCCAGCACCAGCAGCGCGCATGAGCACCACCCCCACTAGCACTGGGCTTGGGTCGGCCGGATAGGCGGCGAGCATGACGGGCGGAGCGAGCGAGCAACGACGGATGGGGCGCGCAGCAGCAGTGAGGGGAGTGCGTGTCCGTGTCCAGGACGGGGCAGCGCAAGGTGCTGCGACTGGGGAGGTGAAAGTCCTATGTTTGGTGTTGGTAATTAGTGACAATGCCTAAGTACTAATCCTATGCCTAAGTTGTATGTAGCATATGAGGATTAGTACATTCCAAGGTTGGTGGCAAGATGGACATGGTGATCATGATGGCCACACTTGGATTTGGACGCAACCCTACGTAATCAAGGCAAAGGTATATGCTTAAGGGTTGTGTTTTAGTAACCAAGACACCTAGTGGGTGTGGTTACATTATAGGATAGATAGCCGTACTATAAAGAGGGGAATGACGCGGTTATTTAACTCCTAAGTGCCTCTAGGTGTGCATTTCATGTATATGCATTTGGATAGAACTAATAACGCCTCGAAAAATGATTGTGAAAATGCTAACACACATGCACATGGTGTTGATCACTTGGTGATGTTAGCATGTTTGCGAAGGCGGTGGAGTTTGAGTGGTAGAGAGGGTTTGGGGTCCTCTCTCCCTCCCGCCGAGCTTGCGAGGCGGGATTCAGGCGTTTTCGAGAAGTTGAAACGACTATTTTCCACTACGCCGGAAGTCGGAAATCAAACGGGGATAAATGGAGGCGAACGGAGGTCACAGTGGTGACCGGACGCTGGACCGGACGCGGTCTCTGTTTGACCGGACGCGTCCGGTCAGTGTTCAGCGTCTGCCTGAGTTTCAGCTTTTTGATCGGACGCGCAGCGCGTCCGGTCACAGTCGATCGGACGCGTCCGGTCGATCAGGGAGCTTACTGGACTCCAACCGGACGCGGGCACTGTGGCGTCCGGTCAGTTCTCCAGCGCGTCCGGTCGCTGTTTCGTTATGCGCTGCTCAGGCTTGACCAGCGCGTCCGGTCAGTTACGGGACCAGCGCGTCCGGTCGAGCCCAGCGCGTCCGGTCGTTGCGACCAGCGCGTCCGGTCAGTGTTTCGCAAAAGAGCCGTTGTGTGACCGGCGCGTCCGGTCCGCGCGACCAGCGCGTCCGGTCGTTGCGACCAGCGCATCCGGTCGGTGTTTCGCAAAAGAGCCGTTGTGTTACCGGCGCGTCCGGTCCGCGCGACCAGCGCGTCCGGTCAGCGCGACTTCGGTTGTTTCAAGTGTGTAACGGCTATATTCGAAGGGGTACGTCTATAAATACTCGTTGGCCGGCTCAAGGCTCTCTCTCTTGGACATTTGACATACTTGTGAACACTTTGAGCTAAGCAACTCCCCTCCCACTCATCTCTCTTGCTTCTTTGCATATTCGAAGTGAGATTGAGTGATCCAAGTGCATTTGCATTATGAGATTGCATCTAGTTGGCACTTGGTGGTTGATTTGCTGCGGGATTCTTGTTTCTCTTGGTGGTTGCCGCCACCTAGACGGCTTGGAGCAGCTTGGAGGCGTTGGCAAGAGTTGGTGATTGTTCTTGGCCACCTCCGGTGATTGTGAGGGGTTTGTGCCTGATGAGATACAGGCCCGATCTTCCGAGAGGTAACCGGTAAGTTCGACTTGTGGAGATCTCGACGTTGGCGATCCGGCTTCAAATCAGACACGATTCGAACCCCGCAACCATTACACCACTGCTCCGTTGGTTATCAACCAAGCACAACTTGATTGACCTCGCCAAGAAGACTTTTCCTACAAGCGAATCGAAGAACACAAGCAAGAAGGTAAAAACACGCAATCTGAAATTGCAAATATGAATGATGCGAATATCAATATAGGGTTCAAGAACTCGGTTCCAAAGAACTAATCGACACAGTGGAGGAGATCAAGAACAGGGGCCCTGGATCACTGTAAAAGGATTTGTCACCACAGTTACAATGAACGATTCAGTTTCTCGATGGAAAACTAAACTCTAAACAAAACCCAATTGTCTAACAGCGGCGGCGGCTGTGTTTATAGTCTAAGACTCGACCTAGGGTTGAGGACGGCCAGGGGTTGGGCGCCCACAACTTGGGCTTCAGGCCCGACACGATACATGGCCAAGTTGGCCCAAATAGGTGACGCAGCACCTTGTCGTGGTCACACAGAATGATTCACGGACCTTCTGGAGCTGGGACCAGATCCAAAACGACGGCGTCGTCGTCCCCTTTCCAACGCATCCAAGAACGCCCCGTTTCGATGTCGTATGCGAGAGTTATGACCAAAACAGTGACGACGTGTCTGCTGAATCCGAGGGTGACGTGGCAGCTGAGTTGGGGACGAATTGCAACTTGGGGAAGACCATAGCGTCGGTGTGTCCAGCGTGGCGATGTCCTCATCATCCTCCCCTTCTTGAATTGGAGTCGTCCTCGACTCCATCTTGGCGATGTCCTCATCATCCCCTCCTTCTAGAAATGGAGTCGCCCTCGACTTCATCCCATCATCAACGAACTCCTGCAAAAGGTTAGTGACAGCAGGCAATGCACCAGACATAATAGGTTGACAAAACATAGTATAACATGGTGCATCAGGATTATTACATAACTCAGCAGTAGCAGAAGTTGTAGCAAGAAAAGTACCTCCTTTTAACTTAATCCCATTATTTTTAGCAATGTCAGTTGGAGGTTTATTTTTAATCTGTTTAGCATGTTTAATAATTTCCGTAGGAGACAAAGACAGCAATGTAATTTTCTTATCCTTATGTACAATAGTGTATGTATTAGTTCTACCATGGTGTATAGCATCATTATCAAATTCCCATGGACGACCTAACAAAATAGAACAAGCTTGCATAGGAACAACATCAAAATCAGCAGTATCATGATAAGAACCTGTGAAAAAGCTAATGTGTGCTGATTTAGTTACCTTAGTCTTACCACTATTATTGAACCATTGAAGTTTATATGGATACGAATGTTGTCGTGTGGTCAAGCCAAGCTTCTCAACCAAATCTGAACTCACCAAGTTATTGCAACTTCCGCTATCAATGATAGTGAGAACACGACAACCCTGCACAATGAAATACATGTGGAACAAATTGTTTCGTTAGATCTTCATCTCGTCTTCATGTCCCACACGTGTACTTAACACACGCTGCACAAGAAGGCTAGGGTAATCCACGGCAGCAGCCACAGAGTCAATGATGATAGCCTCCTTGTCTTGATCGCCCTCGGTGGAATCTGCATCAATGTTAGCAGCAAGAGCTAAATCATCTTCAACATCACTAGTACTTACATATCCATCCTCGGTAGCAATGAAAGCACGACGACTGGGGCAATCCTTCATGACATGTCCCATGCCTTTGCATCGGTGGCAAATGATTTTAGCGCTGGACGAGGAGGAGCTAGTAGAAACACCTGGAGTGGCACCTTTCTTCTGCACATTAGACAATTGACTTACCCCGGAAGACAATGGAGGTGTAGATGGCTGTGATGCAACAGGAATCTTGGGTGTATCCGGCGTTGAACGCTGCTGAAAATTCCTTCCATTGTTAGACCTGAAAGGCTGGTGTTGTTTGCGTCCCCTGTACTTCACGTTCTGCCTTAATAGCAAGATGATACAATTGGGAAAAATTACGCCATTCTTTGTAATCAAGTATGTTCTGTATATCATAATTTAGACCACCAAAAAATCTAGCACTAGCATCATTATCATCTTCATTTATACCACAACGGGCTAAACCAATAAGCAATTCTTGATAGTAAGCTTCTACTCCTTTATCACCTTGTTTTAAAGTTTGTAGTTTCAAACGTAAATCACGTTGGTAATAAGGAGGAACAAAACGAGATTTCATACGTTGCTTTAAAGCATTCCAAGTTTGAGGCACAACAGCAGCATTATTAGCATTGCAAAGATCACTCCACCAGAATAAAGCAAAATTAGTAAACTCACTAGTAGCAAGTCTAACTCTATGCTCAGCAGGAACATTATGAGAATTAAATTTTTGTTGAACAGCAAGCTCCCAATCTAAATAAGCCTCTGGATCAATATTACCAGCAAAAGGAGGAAGGCTAAATTTAACTTTAGCAAAAGGATCGTTATTACCATGATTATTACCTCCCATACCGCGACGGTTGAAGTTGAGGCGACGACGGGCATAACCGTCAGCATTCACATCCGCATCGTCATCACCAAAATCATCCGTATCGTCATCAACAGCACGATGAGGTGGAGGACGTTGCTCGAGTTGTTCAATGCGGGTGACCAGATTGTTCACATTGCGCGTCAGCTCGGTCATAAGATTGCGTTGTTCAGTCATGAACGTTGTAAGCTCGCCCTTGGACACGCCATCATTGAAGTCCGTCAGAGATCCTGCCATGGTTAGAAGATAGAAAAAGACAACACCAAAGTATTATCCCTATCGACTAAAAGGAACCAAGTGGTGGTGGTGGTGGTGAAAGTGGAATGCAAAATCACAAGCGGCTTACCACCGTCTTGCCTGTATTCTTACCAACGCCAAACAAGAGCAAACCAACGTGGCGAAGCAATCTGTTGTTAAGCATGGGTAACAGTTGCAAGATGAACCTGTGCTGACAGAAGAATATGTGGAGCTATGGGTAGGCACACAATATGACAGCAAGGATTAGCAATTATCGAAAGCAGATTAGCGATTGTTCAATTCAGATCCAAAGTACAAATCACAGCTGCTGGCTAAGACGTGTCGAGACGTAGCGCAACAAGGTGAAAACAAAGGATGATGGAAAGAACGCACAGAACAAGCAAATAACCGAATTTTTCCTTTTTCCTGAATTTTTCCCTGATTTTCCCAAAAGGCACTAGTAGGAATCAAACTTTTTTATTTTTTCACTATTTTTTTATATTTTTCTCTGAACAAGGATCACAAAAGATGCAACCACAAAAATTGGCACCTACAACTGAGGTGGGATGTGGTCTACAGAAAAATAGCACGTTCTCTGAAAAGCGTGCAAAAGCTTTGATAATTTTTTTCTTTATTTTCCTGATTTTTTTTGACAATTTTGACGAAACCAAACAGGGCAAAGCCCAGTTTGGGTCGGCTCCAAATGGAGTCAAGAAGCTGCTGTAAAAATTTTAGATTTTTCTGATAAACGAGCGAAAAGTTATGCCTGTTTTACCAAAGGTATCTCAAGTTATGTTTTGACTGGAGGCACAACACGAAAGCGGCAGTTAGGGCAAAGCGTCCCTAAACTCCAACACCGATCACAAGATCATCCCTGTGACTCCAACAGCGACAATAGGTATTCGCCTGATGATGTAAGGAGGGCTACGATGCAGGCAAAATAAGAGCGGCTGATAACTTATCTAGGGTTTGCGCGGCGGCGAGAAGTTACACAAGGCGGCTAGCGGGGGCAAGTCGAGTAATGTGGTGGCTTCGACTTGTTGTTTTAGAATGGTGGATGGGATAGCGGCGGAAAACAAAAATCACAGCAACGGGGTGGATGGGATACCAATTGATGAGATACAGGCCCGATCTTCCGAGAGGTAACCGGTAAGTTCGACTTGTGGAGATCTCGACGTTGGCGATCCGGCTTCAAATCAGACACGATTCGAACCCCGCAACCGTTACACCACTGCTCCGTTGGTTATCAACCAAGCACAACTTGATTGACCTCGCCAAGAAGGCTTTTCCTGCAAGCGAATCGAAGAACACAAGCAAGAAGGTAAAAACACGCAATCTGAAATTGCAAATATGAATGATGCGAATATCAATATAGGGTTCAAGAACTCGGTTCCAAAGGACTAATCGACACAGTGGAGGAGATCAAGAACAGGGGCCCTGGATCACTGTAAAAGGATTTGTCACCACAGTTACAATGAACGATTCAGTTTCTCGATGGAAAACTAAACTCTAAACAAAACCCAATTGTCTAACAGCGGCGGCGGCTGTGTTTATAGTCTAAGACTCGACCTAGGGTTGAGGACGGCCAGGGGTTGGGCGCCCACAACTTGGGCTTAAGGCCCGACACGATACATGGCCAAGTTGGCCCAAATAGGTGACGCAGCACCTTGTCGTGGTCACACAGAATGATTCACGGACCTTCTGGAGCTGGGACCAGATCCAAAACGACGGCGTCGTCGTCCCCTTTCCAACGCATCCAAGAACGCCCCGTTTCGATGTCGTATGCGAGAGTTATGACCAAAACAGTGACGACGTGTCTGCTGAATCCGAGGGTGACGTGGCAGCTGAGTTGGGGACGAATTGCAACTTGGGGAAGACCATAGCGTCGGTGTGTCCAGCGTGGCGATGTCCTCATCAGTGCCTACCTCGGCGAAGCGCCAAAGGCAACATTAGTAAATTGCTCGTGTCATTGCAACCTTTTGCCATTTGGTAGGTTCTTGTGGCGCCTTTTGAGAGGCTCGGTGTGAGACCGATTAGCCACCGAACCACGTGGTAAAGAGGGACACAAAGAGGACTAGCGTGCCGGCAAGCACGTGAACCTCGGGATAAATCTTCGTGTCATTACTTTCATATTGTGATTGATTGATCCCGGTGTTCGGTTGTTTTGGTATTCATTGTTGATCATATTGGTTGGCTCAATACTTCGCCCCTCGGTGAAACCCTCCTAACTCAACTCCGCATTACTTTCTTAGTTATCTTTGCTAGCTAGTTTGCTTTGCTAGAGTAGCTCTTTTGTGTAGCTTGCTAGTTGTAGTTGTAGTTACCTTCTCGGTTTAACTTGTGCGGTTGAGTGCCAATACTAGAATTGTGAATTGAATAGGTGGCTTGCAAACACCCCGTAGGCTAAGCAAAACTCGCATCTCGCTATTTGTTGTATTGATAAACTTGTTTAGCTTGTCTTTGTAGAAATTTTAAAAGGCTATTCACCCCCCTCTAGCCATCAAGACCTTTCAGGAGGAGAAAGCGGAAGAGATAAGGATGGGTGATTTTTTTTTAATAAACTCACGAGCAGAACGAGCGGCGGGGTAAAAGCGCAAGCAATGAGGCGGTCGGCCTGCGGGAGCGTCTGTCGATTTGCTTGTGTCAGACGTAAGTGAAAGCTCTAGGCCCCAAGGTTTGGTTTCGGCAATTGATGACAACGCTTTATTACCATGACTAACGTGTGTTTTGCAGAAACGTTGGTAAGTTAGGTCATGGAGGTTATAACTGCTTTGGGCACCATGGTATTCGTGTCCCTTGATGGAAATCATTTCGGTTTTCAAAAGAGTGACGTCAAGATTAAGGACGGTTAGTTCCGGATGTCGAGGTGTTGAGACACATTCGGAATAGTCGTTAGGATCTTCGTTTTTCTCTTTTGGTCGTACTATAAAGGGGGCATGAACGGGTAGCTTGACCTAGGCGAGTCCTATGTTTAGGTGTGGTGCACACTTGTTAAACTTGGCGCTAAGCAACCCTAGAATAGCTCAAAGTTCAGTTGGAAGCAACTTGGTTGAAGTTGCGACACGTTTCGGAAAGTTTCGGGCTGTTTCCCACTGACCGGACGCGGTCTTCGGCATGACCGGACGCGTCCGGTCAGTACGTTACCGCGACTAGGGTTTCGGCCCTGACGACCGGACGCTGTCCTCGCGAGGACCGGACGCGGTGGTCAGTGGCTGACACGTGTCACTTGAGGGAAACACCCGTCGGACGCGACCTGGGTGTGATCGGCGCGTCCGGTCACAGTCCAGTAAGGTCCAGAGACGACCGGACGCGTCCGGTCATCAACGATCGGACGTGGCCTCGCGTCCGGTGCACTTACAGTAAGCTCCTTTGCACGATCGGACGCGTCCGGTCACCCCTGACCGGCACGTCCGGTCATTCAGTTGAAAATCGGGTTTTGACCGTTACGAGCGATCGGCGCGTCCGGTCAGTTCGACCGACGCGTCCGGTCAGCCCGTGTCAGAACATAACGGTTCGTTTTCTTTGAGGGGTGTATAAATACATCTCCTCCACCTCTTTTAGAGCTCTCTTTCTCATTTGAACATCTGAGAAAACCCTTTAGAGTGCAAGGGAGTGCAAGAGCTCTAGTGAGGATAGAGATTTGAGAATCAAAGTTTGAGAGTTCCTCACTAGTGATTAGAGAGTGGCAAGTGTGCATCCATCTCCTCATTTGGGCTCGTTGTGGTCAAGTGAGAGTTCTAGCTTGTTACTCTTGGTGATCGCCATCACCTAGACGGCTTGGTGGTGATTGGGAGTTTGGTGATCATCCGGCGGAGCTTGTGGATGACCCAACTCATGTTGTGAGCGGTTTTGGGTGATTCACCGCGACGGAGTGTCGAAGAATCAACCCGTAGAGAGCACTTGATCCTTGCGCGGATCAAGGGGGAGCTACACCCTTGCGCGGGTGCTCCAACGAGGACTAGTGGGGAGTGGTGACTCTCCGATACCTCGGAAAAACATCGCCGTGTTCCTTGCCCTTTACATTCAAGCATTTACATTCTCGTATTTACTTTCATTGCTTGATTTACTTTCCTAGAATTGCCATGCTAGACTAGGATTGGAAACTAGGGTGCAAAACTTTTATCGGTAGACTCTCTAGGAACACAAGTAGGCACTAGGGGTGAATTCCGGCTTGTAGGATTTAATTCTTGCAATTAATTTTTAGAAAAGCCCAATTCACCCCCTCTTGGGCATCTTGATCCTTTCAATTGGTATCGGAGCCGTGTTGCTCCTAATTTAGGCTTTACCGCCTAGAGCAAGATGTCTAACGGGGAAGGACCACCTCCCAGCTTTGAGGGGGATGATTTTTCATATTGGAAAATCCGCATGGAGGCGTATCTCGAAGCCATAGATATCGGGTGCCTTAGAGCCGCAACCCTAGGGCTTCCCGCTATCAAGGATCCCGCAAACCCCATTGGTGACGAGGAGAAGTACGACCGGTGGAATGCAAAGGCCAAAAATGCACTCTACCGGGGCTTAGGCAAAGATATCTTCAATCGTGTGCGTAATGCAAAGAACGCTCATGATTTATGGGAAAATCTTTGTGCTCTCCATGAGGGAACTAAGAGTGAGCGTGAGGAACGCTATCATATTGCTTTAAAGAAAATTAATTCTTTTGAGATGCTTCCCAAAGAAAGTGCTAATGACATGTACACTCACTTGAATGTTCTTGTAGAGGACCTCAATGCTCTTGGGCTCACTCAAATGAGCCAATCGGATGATGCAAGGAGGATCTTGAGTGTTCTTCCCGTTGAGAAGTATGGTCACATTGTCACCGTGCTTCATCAAAGTGATCTCTCCACCGCAACACCGACACAAGTATTGGGGAAGATCAATGCTCATGAGATGTACATGCACATCACTCCGGAAGAGGGCTCATCATCTTCCAAGAAGAAAGACTTGGCCTTCAAAGCTAGCCATGACAAGAAGAAGAAGAAGGGCCAAGCCATGATGGTGCAAGAAAGCTCAAGTGAAAGTGATGTCGATGATGAATCACTTGCACTCATGGTGAGAAAGACCACCAAAATGCTAAAGAAGCTCAACAAGAGTGGCATCAAGTTTGATGGCAAGAAAAAGAAATTCTTCACAAGTAGCAAGAGAAAGCCCATCTCGGAGATGGATTGCTACAATTGTGGTGAACTTGGCCACCTAGCTCATCAATGCCCTAGACCACCAAAAGACAAGTTCAAGAACAAGAACAAGGGCAAGAAAAATGATTCAAGTGATGAAGAAGATGAGAAGAAGAACAAGCCATACAAGAAGAAGGATGGCAAGAAGAAGGAGTTCTACAAGAAGAAGAAGGGAGGAAAGGCATACATTGTTGGTGATTGGCTCACCGACATTGAATCATCTTGTGATTCCTCCGAAGATGAGAGCAATGATGAGAAAGAGAAGGTTGCCGCTTTTGTGATGGGGCCATCATCTTCACCGACATCTTCACCACCACCTTCACCGCCTCCTTCACCATCATCGTCCACTACTCACCTATGCCTTATGGCCAAGGGTGAACGAAAGGTACAAAACCATGATAGTGATGATGATGATGATAGTGATAGTGATGATGAATATGACGCACCTTCTTATGATGAACTTGTAAAATTGCTAAATAAATACACTAAAATCATAAGAAGGACAAGAAATGAAAATGATGAGCTTCAAAATGAAAATGAATCACTCTCATCAAAGCTTGAAGATGCTCAAAAGACTAGTGGTGAGCTTAGAGATCAAAATGAAGTTATGTCTTCCACTCTCAAGGAGCTCAAAACCTCAAATAAAGAGCTTAAAGATCAACATGATAAACTTGAGAAGAGGCATGATGAGCTCATCACTAGACATAACTCTTTGAAAGACAAATACACCACATTAAAAATTGACTATGATAGTCTTGTGGTTGCTAATGAACTTGCTCTTGAGACACATGATGCTACTAACAATGTTGTTAAGTGTGATATAGCTACATCATGTGATGATTTGATCATTGAAAGCATTGAGCAAGGTTCTAGTAGCAAAGGCAAGAGTGTGGTTGAGTCAAACAACTATGATGATTATGCCAAGATCAAGTGTGAGAATGAGAAGCTTGCAAATGAGAACAAGAAGCTTAAAGTGTTGATGGCTCTTGAGAAGCAAACAACAAATGAGTCACTCATTGAAGAGAACAAGAAGCTCAAGCAAGAAAAAGAGCATCTCAAGACCGGTCTAAGCAAGTTCACAAGAGGCCAATACTTGCAAAGTGAGCTCCTCATGAACACCGTAATGAAGATGGATAGAAGTGGTATTGGGTACTTGGAAAATCAAGAGAAGAAGGCAAAAGCTCAACAACAAAGCAAGTCAAAGCCCAAGCCAAAGAGATGTGTTGAGTGTGGTCAAGAAGGTCACTTTGCTCATGAATGCAAAACTCCACCACCACAACCCTTGCCCAAGCATGCTAGACCCTTTGCCTTCAATGCTCATTACATGCTAAGAAAAGATTCAAATGGAAAGATGAAAGTCATGTTCTTGGGTCCCCCAAACAAGAATAGGCCAAAGAAAATATGGGTTGCCAAGTCACTAGTTGAGAAAGTCAAGGGCCCCTCTCAAGTTTGGGTCCCTAAACAAAAAGCTTGATCTCTTGTGTGCAGGTGAACTACAAGACCGGTGGATCTCATTGGGTTATTGATAGTGGTTGCACTCAACATATGACCGGTGATCCTCGTATGTTTACCTCCATTGAAGAGAATGGGATATGTCAAGAGAAGATCACATTTGGGGATAATTCAAAGAGCAAAGTCAAGGGTATAGGCAAGATTGCAATATCAAATGATCACTCACTCTTAAATGTGCTCTATGTTGCTTCATTGAGTTTCAACTTATTATCCGTCGGGCAACTTTGTGACCTTGGCTTCTAATGCTTGTTCACACCAAATGAAGTGGAAGTTTCAAAGATAGATGACAAGCAAGTGATATTCAAAGGCTTTAGATACAACAATCTTTATCTTGTTGACTTCACCTCCGAAGATGTAAATTTGATGACATGTTTGTTCACCAAGACCTCACTTGGTTGGCTTTGGCATAGGAGGCTTGCACATGTTGGAATGAGCACTCTCAACAAGCTATTGAAGAAAGAACTAGTGAGAGGATTGAAGGATGTGAAGTTTGAAAAGGACAAACCTTGTAGTGCATGTCAAGCGGGCAAACAAGTTGCAAACACTCATCCAACCAAAGCTTTCATGTCAACCTCAAGAGTGCTAGAACTTCTACACATGGATTTGTTTGGGCCTACAACTTACAAGAGCTTGGGTGGTAATCTCTATTGTCTTGTAATAGTGGATGACTACTCAAGATATACATGGACTTTCTTCCTTCATGACAAATCCGAAGTGGCAAGTTGCTTCAAGAAGTTTGCAAAGAGAGCTCAAAATGAATTTGAAGTCAAGATAAAGAAAATTAGAAGTGACAATGGCAAAGAGTTTGACAACACCAACATTGAAGCTTATTGTGATGAAATTGGAATCAAGCATGAGGTCTCTTCAACCTACACTCCTCAACAAAATGGTGTAGTTGAGAGAAAGAACCGGACTTTGATCACCCTTGCAAGAACAATGCTAGATGAGTACAACACTCCGGAAAAGTTTTGGGCCGAGGCAATCAACACCGCATGTTATGCTTCAAATCGCCTCTTCCTCCAAAAGTTTCTTGGCAAGACCCCCTATGAGTTGCTTAATGGGAAGAAGCCGGACGTCTCATTCTTCTGGGTGTTTGGTTGCAAATGCTACATCTACAAGAAGCGTCAACACCTAGGGAAGTTTCAAAGACGTTGTGATATTGGTTTTCTTGTTGGTTACTCATCAAAGTCCAAAGCATATAGAGTAATTAACCATACCACCGGTTTGGTTGAAGAAACATATGATGTAGAATTTGATGAATCTAACGGCTCCCAAGGAGCAATTGAGAATTGTGATGATGTAGGTGATGAACCCTTGAGGGAGGCCATGAAGAACATGCCCGTGGGAGACATCAAGCCAAAAGATGATGAAGACGATGTGCAAATCATTGATCCACCATCTTCATCACGTGTGCCTCAAGATGATGACAAGAATGAGAGAGTTGAAAATGAAGACACCTATATCTCTCATGAACAAGCCGAGGCACAAGCTCAAGATGTTGATGCTCCCCCTCCACCTCCTCAAGTGGTTGATAGAAGAAATTCACCTCTACTTCAAGCACATCCACAAGAACTCATCATAGGGAGTCCTACCAAGGGAGTGATGACTCGATCTCAAAAGCTTGCTTCTTTTGTTGAACATCACTCTTTTGTCTCTTGTGTTGAACCTAAGAATGTAGAAGAAGCTCTTCAAGATCCGGATTGGGTGAATGCCATGCATGAAGAATTGAACAACTTCACCCGCAATCAAGTATGGACACTTGAAGAGCATCCTAAAGGTGCAAGAGTCATTGGAACCAAGTGGGTGTTCCGAAACAAGCAAGATGACCAAGGCATAGTAGTGAGGAACAAGGCAAGACTAGTTGCAAAGGGGTTCTCTCAAGTTGAAGGCCTTGATTTTGGAGAGACCTTTGCACCCGTTGCAAGACTAGAAGCCATTCGTATCCTCCTTGCATATGCATCACATCATGATATGAAACTATATCAAATGGATGTGAAAAGTGCATTCTTAAATGGCTTTATAAATGAACTAGTCTATGTCAATCAACCTCCCGGGTTTGAAGACCCCAGATATCCTAATCATGTTTATAGGTTGTCCAAGGCGCTATATGGGCTCAAGCAAGCCCCTAGAGCGTGGTATGAGCGTCTCCGAGACTTCCTCATTGAGAAGGGCTTCACCATTGGGAAGGTCGACACCACACTATTCACCAAGAAGCTTAATGGAGAGATCTTCATTTGTCAAGTGTATGTTGATGATATCATCTTTGGGTCAACAAATGAAGATTATTGCAAGGAATTTGGTGAATTGATGTCGAAGGAGTTCGAGATGTCAATGATTGGTGAGCTCACATTCTTCCTTGGTTTTCAAGTCAAGCAAATGAGAGAAGGGATTTTCATCTCTCAAGAAAAGTATACCAAGGATCTTCTCAAAAGATTCAAGATGGAAGAATGCAAACCAATCAAGACCCCAATGCCATCAAATGGACATCTCGACCTAGATGAGGGAGGTAAACCGGTTGATCAAACTCTCTACCGCTCTATGATTGGTAGCTTGTTGTACCTTACCGCATCTAGGCCCGATATCATGTTTAGTGTGTGCATGTGTGCTCGCTTTCAAGCGTGCCCTAAAGAACCTCACTTAAGTGCCGTAAAAAAAATCCTAAGATATCTTAAGCACACCCCAAGCATTGGTCTTTGGTATCCCAAAGGAGCTAGATTCCAACTAGTTGGCTATTCTGATTCGGATTATGCCGGTTGCAAAATTGATAGAAAGAGCACATCTGGAGGGTGCCATTTGCTTGGGAGATCCTTAGTATCTTGGTCATCTAAAAAGCAAAATAGTGTGGCTTTGTCCACCGCCGAGGCGGAATACATTGCCACGGGGGCTTGTTGTGCACAAATCCTATATATGAAACAAACCCTCCTAGACTATGGAATTGTTCTTGAAAAGGTGCCACTTTTATGTGATAATGAAAGTGCCGTTAAAATTGCTAACAATCCGGTACAACACTCTCGCACCAAGCACATTGATATCCGCCATCACTTTCTAAGAGATCACGTTGCTAAAAATGACATATCACTAGAAGGTGTACGAAGTGAAAATCAATTAGCGGATATCTTCACTAAACCTTTGGATGGGGCCACTTTTTGTAGGCTAAGAAGTGAACTAAATGTGCTTGATTCAAGCAACTTTAAAAGATGAGCGTGTGTTGTCCCTTGCATTGCATTGTATTATATGTCACGTTTATTTTATCGCAATGCATTTAGGGCTTGGCTAACACGGTTACGATAACCCTCCTTTGGAGGAGTGAAGAAGCCTAACCGTGGATCAAACTTGACAAGCAACCTAGCTTTACTTTCTTGTATTGCATTGCATATGCATGGTTGTTTGTTTGTCGTTTCTTTTCGGTTTAGCTTTGAGCAACCTCTGTGTTCGTCCATGGATAGAGAGAGCTTTTTGACGCTCCTAAAGGTCCAAAAACTCTATTGCATGGCCATACATTGCTCCTCGGGTGTTTATTGCCTATTTTCCTAAAAATAATACTAGCCTAAGGCAAAATATTTTGAAAAATTTGAGGGTTTGAGTGAGGTCACTCATATCAGGTTCCAATTGGTGTCTATTTGTGTCTCTTTGAATTGGAACTTGATTGGGAGAAGTCGCGTCGGAGTTTGGAACGAAGAAGGGCGAAGAACAGCGACCGGACGCTGCACCGGACGCAGTGATGCTTCACCACCGCGTCCGGTCCCGGCGTCCACCAGCGCGTCTGGTCATCCAGAAGACTAACTCCAGACCTAGTGACCGGACGCTGCACCGGACGCGCCTGTGTTGACCACCGCGTCCGGTCCCGACTACCACCACCGCGTCCGGTCATCCGCGATGAATTCCCGAGCTCCCAGTGACCGGACTCTGACCGCGTCCGGTCAGTCCTCACCAGACGCGTCCGGTCACTCCAGGAGCTTACTGGAGTGTGACCGGACGCTGCACCACCGCGTCCGGTCATAACGACCACCGCGTCCGGTCATCACGCGTCGAGCGGATCTGAGCCCCTCATAAAACCGTTCGGTGTTGTCCGTTTTTCCTTCACCCGACCCGATTCTGCCGCCGCCGTTTGACCTAACTCGCCGAGCTCGCCGTCCTCCGCCACGCCCTCGTCGCCGGCGACCTTGCCGTGCCCAGCCGCGCGCCTCCACGCCTCCCTGCTCGCGCGCCACCTGGAGTCGAGCAAGCCCACGCCGCTGCCACACCCGCTCGAGCCCGCAGCCGCGCGCCACCGCCGTCCTCGCCGCGCCGCGCGCCGCCGGCAAGCACTCCGCCGCCGTGGGCCTCACCGCAGCGCCGCAGCTCCTCCCCCCGTGCAAACCTAGCCCCTCGATCTCCATCTTCGGCCGAGCCTTCACCTAGGGTTTAGCCCTAACCCTAGCCTAGGGTTTGCCCTAACCCGTTCTCGAGGTGACGATCTTGTTCGTTTTTCGTTCAATTTCGTTCAATGTCGTCGCTAGGGCTAACCTTGACCGTTATCATTCCTTGATTATCTCGACTCGGTCCTTTTAGAGCTCGATCATCGATTTCGGGGATTCTCGCGACCTAGGTCACCGTATCTTCTCACCGTCGTCTCGCCGATCCGAGGTAGTTTCGCGTCACGATTCACTTCGTATCTAATATGCTTGCTATCTCTAGGATTTCGCACCTTTTAGTTATGTATGTGCTTATAGTAGATCTTTCTATTCCGTCGTTGCAGCGAGTCAGTCGGTGTGTCAGGGTCAGATCTGTTTGCTGAATCCGAGGCTAAGCCTGCGGATATGGATTGAGGCCAAGCCTCTCGAGTGTCAGTTCACCATCTTTTCAGAGGCTCTCAGTCAGTTGGTCAGCATGGTGCGTTGCAAGAACGCCGGTGGTGCTCCTGGTGACGGGGACGACAGTCCTCCTCGTCGTACTGAGATTGCGCGTGGTAAGCGCATCAAGATGATGGCCAGAAAGAAGAAGAAGACGCTTACAGAGATAGAGGTTGCTCAGGCCATGGCAGATGCTGCAGAGCAGGCAGAGAGAGGTGGCAGACGCAGTGGCATACACATAGGCGAGCGTCGCTTTCACCTTGAAGGTCGACAGCTCGGCACTGAGGCCACTAAGGGTACCGAGGATACTGGAGCTACAGAGCAGATGTCAGTTGATCCACCCACAGAGCCGACAGAGGCTACAGAGGCTCCACAGGCTACCGAGGCTCCACAGGCACAGAGGATACAGAGGAGCAGCCAGCTCAGTCTCCGCCACGTCGCCGCTCCACACGTGCTCGTACTCAGGTGACACCTAGGCCAGAGGGCCAGCGTCGTGGAGCACGTCCTCCTCCCAGAACTAGAGGTTCACCCCCGGTCGAGCATTTTGACCTGAGGGGTGCTACAGCACGTCAGGTGCAGGGGTTGAGGTTCGTGGAGGTCAGCCGTTGGTTCCCACCTGTCAGAGATCACAGAGCTTCAGAGGGTTTCTACACCCCACTTCAGGAGGATTTCTACAGGGCCTTAGTTGACAGTGGTATTGCTTTCAGACCACAGAGGGTGTGTCGGCTTGAGGCACTAGTTGCTGTTGTGGGAGAGCAGCTTCGTCCGCACCTGTCCTATATGCCTGGTTTGTCGGATCTTCTTGGACGGACAGGTGCATACTGCGGCACATGGGTCAGAGAGTTCTATGCTTCACTTTGGATTGATCCTGCCCATGAGTTCATTCACTTTGCTTTCAGAGGCCGTGATCACAGGCTTTACAGCTCCAGAGCTCGAGAGATCCTCAGACTACCAGCTTCTGACACGAGGATCCATCAGCTGTGTTATGGACAGACTCCTCCACCCAGACGCCCTCACGGCGGAGCAGTGCCACCTACAGACCTAGTTTGACCCTGCTTTCGTGAGCCTTTTGGCGAAGGGTCTCGTCGTACGCCTGCCAGCCTGACGCCACTTGCCAGGGTCTTGGATGCTATTCTCAGA
This sequence comes from Saccharum hybrid cultivar R570, assembly GCA_038087645.1. NCBI lineage: Eukaryota > Viridiplantae > Streptophyta > Magnoliopsida > Poales > Poaceae > Saccharum > Saccharum hybrid cultivar. The sequence continues at coordinate 8,517,023 of JAQSUU010000347.1, read as the reverse complement.
CGCACTCTACTTCCCAGACTTGGCTACAGAGAGGGATTGACACGTATGCAGCTTTGGGTTGTTCACCACCTCCTCTCACAGACACAGTTTGACATCTGGGATCTTATACTTAGTGAGATGGAGGACACCATTGCTGAGGGATTCAAGGGTAATCGTCAACTGCCCTATGCACACTGGATCTGCTTTATTATTAGATCTTCTATTCAGATGCCACCAGAGATCAGGGCGGAGATATCAGACACTACCACTGCTTTCCCTGATTATGATATCCGTCAGCTTTGGGCCTCGGTTACTAGAGATCAGGCCCCAGTGCCAGGACAGCGTGAGCGCCTAGAGGTTCCTGAGACAGCAGCTGAGCAGGATGCCAGAGTTGACGAGCTTGCTGAGGCAGAGCTTGCGGACCTTGAGGCTCAGACTGCTGATATACCTGAGGATGTGACTTCTGACAGCACAGATGAGGACTACCAGCCCATCCCCAGGTACCGGTCTCCTCGGTCTCACGACCACGAGGCCGGTGGCTCTGGTTCAGCCTCCCGCTCAGACCCAGCCATGGTGGCTATTCTTGAGAGGTTGACCCAGGCTCAGGAGCAGCAGCAGCAGCAGATTCAGCGACAGGCACAGGACACAGCTGCAGCACTTGCACAGATTCAGGCTCGTCAGGACGAGTTTCAGCGACAGCAGCTTGAGATCTAGAGGCAGCAAGTTGAGATGCAGCGACAGAATCAGCAGCAGTACATGGATCTCCTGCGCCACCTTGTCACAGTCGGGGTTCCTCCGCCTGCTTCTGTCATGACTCAGGCTTTGCATTCCAGTGGTCCGTCGAGTCAGGGACAGCCGAGCTTCCAGTTTACATCTCCACAGCAGCAGGTTCCCCAGTCTTTTCAGTCCTCGAGCTTCACTCCTATTCATACGGGGTTTACACCGTCAGACCAGACTCGCCCGCACCTCCTGACAGGCACACCTATTGGTGATTTCAGTGCCACCTACAGCGAGTTGACTGGTCAGCCGACACCCTCGCACACCACTACATTTCATACTTCGTCAGGGTTGTCAGCTCCCGAGGCAGCCATTCCTCCAGTGACAGGGACCGGGACTACAGAGACCATCCCTTCTTCAGTTGCCTCGACAGATCCCCCAGCTATTGGCTCACTACAGGCTCAGGTCACTCAGACAGATCCACTTGTTGCTACTCAGTCAGTGCCTGTTCCTGCTCAGACCCAGACCGCTTCACAGCCACGTGCTTCTTCAGAGGGTCAGCCAGATAGCTCAGACTCCGAGGGTGATTCGCTACACTTCGTGATTACTCCGCGCACCTCGGCACCCGACACGACTCCGTCTGTCCCCCCGTCAGGTCATTAGATTAGTTTTTGGCGCTTGATGCCAAAGGGGGAGAGAGAGTAGTTTCAGGGGGAGTTTTGTTACAGGGTTTTCGTTCTTTGTGTGCTACATTCATGCATCATGTTTACTTTTCAGCATTGCATTCGTGTGACTTGTCGTCGAGTCGTAAACTTTGAGTCTTAATGTGTTATCTCGTCACAGTGTTAATTCATGTCACCGTTTTAGTTATAGCTCTAAGGTTGTGCTTCCGTGCCTTACTCCGATTTCTTATGAGCTATATCTTTATGTGTACTAACATTTTTTGTCTTATCTTATGAGTACACTCTTTTGGCTTGGGGCACATAAGCAATTCCTAACCCTTTGTGCTTATTGCTTTTTGCTTATGTGAACCAAGCATGCTCGAAAACCTTAACTCTAATCTTTTGAACCTTAGTGTTGTCATCAATCACCAAAAAGGGGGAGATTGAAAGCTCTAGGCCCCAAGGTTTGGTTTCGGCAATTGATGATAACGCTTTATTACCATGACTAACGTGTGTTTTGCAGAAACGTTGGTAAGTTAGGTCATGGAGGTTATAACTGCTTTGGGCACCATGGTATTCGTGTCCCTTGATGGAAATCGTTTCGGTTTTCAAAAGAGTGACGTCAAGATTAAGGACGGTTAGTTCCGGATGTCGAGGTGTTGAGACACATTCGGAATAGTCGTTAGGATCTTCGTTTTTCTCTTTTGGCCATACTATAAAGGGGGGCATGAACGGGTAGCTTGACCTAGGCGAGTCCTATGTTTAGGTGTGGTGCACACTTGTTAAACTTGGCGCTAAGCAACCCTAGAATAGCTCAAAGTTCAGTTGAAAGCAACTTGGTTGAAGTTGCGACGCGTTTCGGAAAGTTTCGGGCTGTTTCCCACTGACCGGACGCGGTCTTCGGCATGACCGGACGCGTCCGGTCAGTACGTTACCGCGACTAGGGTTTCGGCCCTGACGACCGGACGCGGTCCTCGCGAGGACCGGACGCGGTGGTCAGTGGCTGACACGTGTCACTTGAGGGAAACACCCGTCGGACGCGACCTGGGTGTGATCGGCGCGTCCGGTCACAGTCCAGTAAGGTCCAGAGACGATCGGACGCGTCCGGTCATCAACGATCGGACGCGGCCTCGCGTCCGGTGCACTTACAGTAAGCTCCTTTGCACGATCGGACGCGTCCGGTCACCCCTGACCGGCGCGTCCGGTCATTCAGTTGAAAATCGGGTTTTGACCGTTACGGGCGACCGGCGCGTCCGGTCAGTTCGACCGGCGCGTCCGGTCAGCCCGTGTCAGAACATAACGGTTCGTTTTCTTTGAGGGGTGTATAAATACATCTCCTCCACCTCTTTTAGAGCTCTCTTGCTCATTTGAACATCTGAGAAAACCCTTTAGAGTGCAAGGGAGTGCAAGAGCTCTAGTGAGGATAGAGATTTGAGAATCAAAGTTTGAGAGTTCCTCACTAGTGATTAGAGAGTGGCAAGTGTGCATCCATCTCCTCATTTGGGCTCGTTGTGGTCAAGTGAGAGTTCTAGCTTGTTACTCTTGGTGATCGCCATCACCTAGACGGCTTGGTGGTGATTGGGAGTTTGGTGATCATCCGGCGGAGCTTGTGGATGACCCAACTCATGTTGTGAGCGGTTTTGGGTGATTCACCGCGACGGAGTGTCGAAGAATCAACCCGTAGAGAGCACTTGATCCTTGCGCGGATCAAGGGGGAGCTACACCCTTGCGCGGGTGCTCCAACGAGGACTAGTGGGGAGTGGCGACTCTCCGATACCTCGGAAAAACATCGCCGTGTTCCTTGCCCTTTACATTCAAGCATTTACATTCTCGTATTTACTTTCATTGCTTGATTTACTTTCCTAGAATTGCCATGCTAGACTAGGATTGGAAACTAGGGTGCAAAACTTTTATCGGTAGACTCTCTAGGAACACAAGTAGGCACTAGGGGTGAATTCCGGCTTGTAGGATTTAATTCTTGCAATTAATTTTTAGAAAAGCCCAATTCACCCCCCTCTTGGGTATCTTGATCCTTTCAGGAAGACACATAGCATTACCCTAGAAAAATTGAGATTCAAAGTCAATCTAAAAAGTTGGTATCAAAATAACAAATTTCAAGTGTCTATGCATTAGAAGACAAATTCTCTGGAATTTTCTCCTCTAGTGCATATGCATATGAACTTTATTATTTTCATATGACTTTTACAAAATGAGTTCTACAATATTCATCTATGAATGTGCATAATTTCAAATGTTTTTGAGAACTCCTAATTATGTTTTTCTAAAGGATTGTCATGATTCCATCAAGTAGAAGGTTTGCACCGAATATTTTTCCACAAGTTTGGTAAGACTGTTGTGAGAGATGGGGATGAACATAATATATCACTCCATAAAATTTCATTGCAAACTCCAACTTAATTTTTCTAAGGACACACGGAACCATTCTCACATGTGTTTCACTTATATAAGGAACCACACGTGAGATCGAATACCATATGCGAAGCATCTTGACACAATCTTTTTCACAATGTTTAATAAGAAAGGTTACCTTATTTATTAAATTGAGTAATTTTTTAGGATATCTTGTACAAAGCAAGGTTTTTTCTACCGGTATTTTAAAAATCTCGGTGGTCACCGATAAACGGGTATATCGGATATATCGGAGATTTATCGGCAATAGAAATAAAAATTCAGAAAAAAATTTAGACAAAAAATGACTCATTTTGTTCAAGAAAGCACATAGATTATTTCTAAACAATCTAACATAAAAAACTAAATAAAACATATTATCAATTGCTTATTCAATGAGGAGGACAGTGACATGGCTGAAGCGTGCTGAGTGTGTTGCGGCGGTGGCAACTTGAACTTAGAAGTAAGGGGTGAGAAAATTAAATATGGATTAAGGTTAGAGTATTGGGTGGACTTTGATGTCTATTTGGATGATAAAATTTTAAAAATATGAAAATTTCGGACAATAGAGAAATTTGGTGGACTTTGGTGTCTATTTGGACTTTGGTGTCTCTCCATTTTAAAATATAACATATATCCAAATCCAAATATTTTTTTTAAAAAAATCGAAATATAAGGGGATTCTAGGTGAAGTAACTTGAGTTGTATTTAAAACGACGGCATTCATATGCTGCCTACGTACCATTGTTTTGTATTGTATCACCAATTAACCTAACAATGGTAACGTCATTATGTTGTCACAGTAAGGGTTACATGTATGCGATATTTGTTTTATAGTACCATAGTCATAGAATTTGTAAGACACGGACATGAGGATAAAAGCAGCTTACCATCTAGGATTATTTTGTCATAAAATTTGTACAAATTACGTTTTGGAGGTTAGGCATGGATGGCGATCTTTTTTTTTTCTCTGACAGCTGATCATCATTAGGAAGTTGGAATTAACGCGTTACAGCCGGCGCTAGCGGCGTCGTCGTTCGACAGGCTGGGTACGTTTGAAAGCTGGAAAATTGGGCTACTACCTTGCTTTCTGGAATCGGAAGCGAATTAAGCGGGCGTCGTGGGCGCACGCGAGCCGGGCGTTCGACAGCCTGGACGTGCAGGCAACGACCGTCGGTTTCGCCACATGCCGGAAGTGATACGCCAACCAGTTTGGCACTGGCACGCACGCGGTCGGTCGTCGGTGGCCAAACGCGGATTGCATTTTGCCTTTTGGGGGCCGCCGACTGCATGCCTACACGTAATTCTCGCGGGTCAGCGCCTAACAAGGCAGCAGCTCTTTTTCTTCCTTTGGATTCTTTCCTTGGGTGCGAGAGAAAGGCCGCCGCCTGCCGCCAATATTATATTTGTTCATCACAAATAAACATATGCATATTTTTGTTCACAGCCAAACCGGCTAGAACAACAACGTAGTTATTCAGTAGTAAGCCCACAACATGTTCACTTTCTATTTATATTGGAAAAATAGAATAGAAAACAAAAATGTACCGACGACTAGGAATAATCAAGCTAAGGCCGCCGCCGGTAATAATGAATGATCATCCCTCGATCGGGGGATCCGATCCGCCGCCTAGTCGTCCTTGGGAGGGTCGGCGAAGAAGGAGTTGATGGAGGCCATGATCTCGGGCTTCTTGCCGCGGACGAACTTGCGGAGGCCGTGCATGGCGTACCTCTCCCCCTCGTCGTGGTTGTCCAGCACGCCCGCCGCCCGCTTCTCCTTGGTCACCCGCACCTCCGGGTTGCCCGTGATGTTGCGCACCAGCTGGTACGAGCAGATGCCCAGCGCCGCCGCCATCGGCACGAACAGCGGGTACACCTGATCCATCGATGACCGGGATATGTTATTCGTCGGATCCATGATCCACCCATGTGGCGATCGATCGAACAGATCAGCACACCAGTAACGACGACGGATGGGACCGACGTACCTCGGGGCGGATCCACCTCTTGGACCACGAGGCGTACGCGGAAGCCATCTTTGTCGACTTCGATGGATCTTCTTCTCCTCCTCCTCCTCAACCGCCGCCTCCTGCGTCGCTCTTCGGAGTCGTCAGAGTAGAAGACGGGGCCTCTTTGGGGCCGGCCTCGCTGCGTGTTATATAGGCAAGGCAGGCGGCGGCGCGCAGCCCGTGCTGCTTCGTCAACTCTCTTGTTGGTAGGTGGGCTCCAAAGAAATACTTAGAGTCGGAGGCGAGTCGGGCGGAGGCGTAAACACGCTGGACTCCACGCACATGTAGGCCCGGCGGCTGCGTCGCTTTCACATGCATGCCCAGCCGCAGGAGCGGTCGCGTCGGTGGCACGCGCTTGCTGACCAGCGAGGAGCCGAGGATGATTCGGCGCCGACTTCTCCGAAAGAGCCGCGCCGGTTTGCTCCGAATCGTTTTCTCTCCTTTTTTAACAAAAATATATAAAAACCCAATATAACAATAAACAAAAGAAAAAGGCCGGCCAGGTCTCTCCTCTGTTCGTGGCCCAGCGTCTGTTGCATGGGCCGTTCTTCTTACGCTTGGGGCCGGGCGTTCTACACAAACCTGCTTCCACGTGCTTTGGAGTGTTTGGACGTTATATATATATATATATATATATATATATATATATATATATATATATATATATATATATATATATATATATATATATATATATATATATATATATATATATATTTCTTTTCTCTATTCTACCAAATAATATGCCTTGTGCTTTACAAGAGGATGTATAATTTGTTCAATGCATATCTAGAGCTGTATCATGACACCTAACAAATGGGTCAACTAGACAATTTAGAACCTAATGTCCTCTATATCCTACTTATTATCAAAACCTATACGAAATTACTACGTAAATGTACACTACGGTTTCGTTACGTACTGCTATCTCTGACGCAAATAATGTTTTTCAGGATAGATTCCAATTCTAACAGCTAAGCTAACAAGCTAGATTAGGAAAAGCACACAACCTAGAAATGCAAAAGTGTCAGAAATGTAAATGAGTTAGCGAATGCAAACTTGCCAATGACGATTTTTTCCCCGATGTATCGAGAAGCTCTCGCTTCCCCCTAATCCTCGCTAGAGAAGTTCCTAATCAAGTAACGTTGTGGATACATATAGCTCATGGGCCTTCCCCATGAGCAAGTGAGTCTTTGTTTAGCCTTCTCTTAGACCGCTCCCTGCTCTCTTATAGTGCAAAAAACAGCCATGTCATCAGAGTGGTTTATGGCACTTATAGTTAGCGGCTGTTCTTCCTAAAACAATGATATAATATGGAGATGTCATAGATTTTTTGACAAAGCAGTATATCAAAAATTTAGCAATGAAATAAGTCGTGTTCGTCACGCAAGGTATTTAGGCATGTCAGATAGATAACGAATGGGAATGTGTGATGCAAGCATCACACAATCCAAAACATGACGTAATTTTACTCTTTAATGCCAAATGTTGATTGTTGCAGGAACCCAGGTATGTTATAGTGCATGCATGCTCATGGGGGTACAATGGTAGGGATACTGCTTTGTTAGCGGCATGCTAACCGCCGGTCAAAAACAATGCAAAATGGAAAAAAAGGAGTTATATGATATAATGTATTTTCATAATGAAACTAGAAATGTCAACATTGTTTTGTCAATTTATATAAGATTTTAGATAATTGATAATCAAAGATTAAAAGTTCGACTTAGGACAAACCTAGATATTTTTTTATGACACGTGGCATGTTAAAGGGCTCTTAAGGCGCTTCCGTAGGATGTCAAGACCCTAAATTCAAAAATATCAAGTACAAAAGAATAGAGGTAGCACCTAGCAAAGAAAAGGTAAACAATGGATACATTGAGTTCTGGCGCTTTACCATGAAACTCCACATAACCAATATGATCATAGTAAAATATACTAGCACTTCTTTAACTTGTTCCAAATAATGTTTTATACAAATCTCTAAACTTTTAGTAAATTGCAAACATAGGTCCCCTAACTTGGTAGTGGATTTCTTTGGATAAAACTATTCTCACCCAATAAGGCGGACTGGAGTACAATTTCTAATGTCAATCTTTCTTGATAGGTATAGATTCAAGGGAATTAATAACCTCGCCCCTACAACACACATACACAACTAATAAATTTGTAATAATTATTTTCACATCTTTTGGTACAAAGTTGTATGCAACGACCCTAATTTATTCTACCATTCTACTCAATAAATATTCTTATAACTGTTACTACTCAATATCAACTACTATCCCTCATCTTCACAACCTCCCTACTCCTCACCTCAATTTTTGTGCCAAGCTCATTAATGCATTTGTTTTCTTGTATGACCATAGTAGGTTGTTTGTTCGAGTTAAATACATCAACAGCCCTGAACTTGTCAATGGTTACCGCACTTAGGTCCACGAACTTTGAAAACACATTTTTAGGTCCCTAAACTTGTTAAGTGGTGCACAACATATCCCTAAACTTGTGAAATGGTGCACCGTAGGTCCATTTCTGGACCATACTGATCACCGTGGTACAACTGCCCATGCGTTTAACTCATTCACGACTGGATGTAAGTGACACCCCTTGACAAGTTCAAGGGCTGCCCATGCATTTAATTCATTCCGATATATACCATTTTGATATGCTTGTATTAAATCCATCTACATTGTTTTGATACAATTTTTATGATGTACTGCATGAAATAGCTGAGTACTCAATAAGCACCACTTTCTTAGACTCCCTTTGTTTTGACAGGGTATATTAGGATTTTGAACTGTTAAACTTTTCAATTTTCACTACCAATTAATCAAATAATATGCATGCTTAGTGGACAATTGTTATATCAACATTTCATATTTCAAAGATGGTTAACATCACTGGCTTTTGTAAAAGTAGTTTGTAATACATTGTAATAAATTGAAGATCAAAGTATGTTTTACGAATCTTCCAAATCCTACCAAGAAGAACCACCTAGGGGAAAGAGCACGAGTAAGCCGGACACCAATTTTCCCCTCCGCAACAAACATCCCCCAAAAGATATTCGGCAGATTTTGAACCACAACAAACCATCAAGACTTTTAACCAGGAATCATTCTTTAGAAAATGTAAAAACTTTTTAGAAAATGCATTCACAAAGTCTTTTCACGAAACAAATCGTGGAAGCATTTTAAAAGTATACATGGACTATTTCGAAGTAGATTAAAAATATTTTAATAAAAAAGGAGAGACAAAGTGACATGGAAGGCTGGGAGTGTGGTACACAAGGCACCAATGGCCACCATTTTCCACTCGGGCGTTCTTGGATACAATTGTAAAGAATGAGTGGCCCAAGAGGGGAGGGATGAATCGGATCACTTAAAAACTAATCTAGAGCCCTATACTCAACTTTTCACAAGACAAAGCTAAACCATACTAACTAGATGTGCATATGGTATATTTACCTAGTGTGGTGTTATCAAAGTCATTTGATCAATCATCGTAATCAATCTCCTAGGCTCGATTAGGCACTCCAACTCGATTAGAGCAACTAGAAACCTGGTCATCTAATTATATGGTTAATTGTCCCATTAGCGATATGTTGGACAACTAGGCATGCAATTGCGAATGGAACTACATTAGGTTACTAGGCTAGCTGTGTTTTGGTCCAAGCCCAATACATATTTCTCTCCCATACGCCTCCACTCATACTCCCTCACCCGTATCCATGATAGATATCCCCAGGCACAAGTGTGCAACTCTCGTTGCCATCACCAGTTTTCCCCTCCTCCCTTCTCTGGCCTTTATTTTACGAGAGTGGAGAGAGACAATGGGGAAATGAAGAGAAGGGACAAAAAAACAAAAGGCATGTGTGTAGAACCCGTCAATAATTAAAACCACCATGGTAGAAATCATGTGTAAGAAGAGTTACTAGTAAAACAAAGACATGTACTCCTTCGTAGCCTTGGACATGAACTCCCCCTACCTTTGATCTCGCGCACCTCTACCACGCGCTGCTATGTTCTTGTGACCATATCCGATCTGTCTCCCTCCCTCACTCTATTCTCTTTGATGTGTCAATGTCTATTGTAATTCCCACTCCCTCCGTTCTAAACTATTATCAGGCCTTTTGTCTTTTCTAGGTATACAATTTTTGTTATGCATCTAGATATACGCTATGTCTAGATACATAGGCTATATATCTAGAAAAAGCCAAAACAACTTATAGCTTGGAACTGACGGAGTAGTATTTCCATCACGGAATGAATGTGGTGTGCCCAAATGAATATCATTCTTCTATTGAAGTTCCCAAGATTAAATGAAACCACAAGGAGAAACACAGGCTGCAAAAATAGAAACATGTTATGAAACGAACAGTTTGAATACTGAACATGTATAGTGGGATGAGATCCATTTCATATAGAGAGAGAGTATGTTCCCAAAAAAAAAATATATATATATATAGAGAGAGAGAGTATGAACATCAAGCTTAATTATAGTCAAAATGCATGCGAACATGCGTACAATGACTGGATGTATGTACTACCACTTATCTGAATTATATTGATCAACGTTCAATGCATATGGAGATATATGATGCTGCAATGATACAATGCATTGCAGCAAGCAGCACGCATGCAGCTGTGTGCTGATATATCTTGGGGACGATGCATATATTATCTACTTGGTGGTGGGCGTTGACGATGGGTCCGTGGGCACGTTGTCCATGGCCTGCATGTAGTCGCGGCGCTTGGAGAGCCAGAACCTGCGCACGCCGTGCTGCGAGTAGCGGCGCCCTTCGTCGTGGTTGTCCAGCACCCCGGCCGCCCGGTTCTCCTTGGTCACCCGCACCTCTGGGTTCGTGGTGATGTTGCGCACCAGCTGCATCACGCAGATCCCCACCGCCACCCCTGTCGTCGCGAACAGCGGGTACACCTGCATGTTGGATGCATCCACATGCATATCTGTCAGAGGCGGAACCAGGGTGCTAGCAGGGGCCGTGGCCCCACCCTAAGCACAGTAGATTCATTTAAATACCTATATAAATATTTATATTTATAGCACAAAAAATATTAATTTCACCTATTTTTTATTAAAATATAATGATTTAGGTTAGAAATAATGTAGATTTTTTTGAAAATTTGTTGAAACATATAATTATGTATATTTTATCACACTAAAACATATGATCACATTTGTCCGGTCCTCTTAATCAAAATCGCTGGTTCCGCCTCTAATATCTGTCATATGTCTGTGAGGGATTTTTCTTTTAAAATAAATAATAATTATGGCTCTTTTTTCTTTTTTAATATGAAAATGCATATATAGATAGATACAAACAGATAGATAGTAGATAGAGAGAGATATATAGATAGATATAGATAGATACATAGATAGCGAACCGGTGGTGAGTTACAACGATAGGTGGCAGATTGCACAAAACATAAATGAATCTTACTCCTTATTAGTTTAATCAATCACAAAAAAAGGATGAACCATAATCTTTGGCAATCATTTACAGACACATAAAATCATGTTGGATATGGAAGACCATACATATACTAGGGGTCAATTAATTTGAACCTGATGCTGTAATCAATTCATACCTCCGGCCTAACCCAGCGAGAAGAAGACATTGTTTTTTCCTCGTTTCTGCGAGAGGACCGATCGAGATCTGGGCCTGCTTGGAGATGCAACGACGAGAGATGACGCAGTGGACGCTACATGATAAAGCCTGGGGTGGAAACGTCTGGTCTTACCGGAAACCAGCCAGGAATAGAGTCACTACCATTGCGTTGCATGCCTGCCACCCACCTATTCACTTATTCAGGCACAACGGCATCGGCAGTTTCCGCAGGACCCGGTCTTTCCACCTTGACCTCCACCTTACTGTACAAATGGCAAACACGACAAAGAATCAACTCTCAGCACCAGGCCGTGGATGCCATGCATGACTAATTAATCCTTTCTACAGATCATTCTTAAGGATTTTTTTTAATAAAATAAAATACCATTCTTAAGGATTTTTTAATAAAATAAAGAACTCTACTGTAGTTAGGAGTATATCTTTTTAAGCTCCTATTTCCTACATTTCTTATGTGAAAATGAACTGATTTCTATAAAACTCCTCTAAAATTCCTGCATTCCAAAGTGACCCTTACTAATGGAAGGCGGCTTTTTCGTTCAACCATGCTAGTCTTTTATGTCAAAGTTAACGGGCCAGAATTGAACATGTCAGGTTCTCAAAATGGGTTGATGGGCTAAGGGAGTATTTGGCATGGCTCATCTGCGCTCACTCCGCTGACGTAGCCGGGGCCCTCCGGACAAATTAAGCCACGTACTTTTGGCAGATCCCCGTCCGTACGCAAAAACGGCTCTGGCTCCTTACATATATATTATCAAATTTGGAAGTAATTGCCACTTCGGATACAAATATCTTCCCAAGTGTGTCAAAAACTTAGCCGCCACTATATCCCCACCTCAACATGTTTCATTATTCTTTTCCCAACACATGCTCATTTTACATAACATTATGTCAGAGAACTTTTGGAGAGTCACACTTCTTCCATACAAGTGAACTACATGATCTTATAGCTCACACAGGTGCAATAGATGAACAAATTACAATCCTTTTTGTGTGAAGCGAATGGTTTTAAGTCTAATGAAACTAACTGATCTCTTGTGTAGCTTAATTAGCTAGGCACTTGTGGGATCGGTTGTATTAGCTCACGTCACTCTTTCGATCCAAAGTTGTGTGGCTTTCACTAGCTTGTATTGGTGGTTGCTACCGAAAACATGAATGCTCCATATTTGTAAGTCAAACTTCTTTAACTTAGGTCAAGTTCATAAAAAATACACAAATGTCTATAATGTCAAATTAGTTCCACTAAATCTACCATAACATAGGTCATGATAATGCAGTCACTTGGTATTGTATATGTTAATATAATTTTCTATAAAACTTGAGCAAAGTCAGTGAAGCTTGACTTTGGATCAACCAAAATGCAAGACCTATATTTTATAAAGGGTCAATAGGATGAACAAGTGGTGCTTTATAAATCTTATAAATATAAAGCAACCACTTTGTGGAATATATATATTCCTAAAATTATCTTTGCTAGTATTTCCTTTATCCCCAAATATAGGGCATATTTAATTAGGATTTGATGAAGTCTTTGAATATATACTTCAACTACCAATTTCTCTTATAATACGTTACCAATTTCTACAAAACAAATATATTAGTTAAAGTATGTGAAATGCAAATTCAGTGATGCATCTTTTGTACCAAAGATGCACATACTTCAATTAATTGTTTTGCTCAAAAGGTACCAAGTTTGACTTTCCTTAATCCTATACGCTCGATATTTTGAGATGGAGGAGGTAGGTACTTGTACCTCAAAAACATATTTACTCAATCTTTTACTTAAAATTTTGGAATCCATCTATAGAAAAATAATTTTAAAAATGCATTTAATTCTATATTATGAGTTAGCTCAAATGATTACTACTAAATCTCTTGTACCGTTCAAATCCTTTTCTGCAAAACCAGTCTTGTTGAACGCATTTCCTTCTTCTAGAGGAACATTAAAGTTTACCAACTTTGTCTTTTGTGAACATTTGCAATTCTGCCATGTATAATTTCCTTATTTATTCAAAGGGCATTTCAGTAGACTCGGATTTGCAGCATTTATTTTTACAATCTGTAGACACCACAGAGAAAATCGATGTGCTGTTCTGAAGTTCCAACTTATCAAAGGTGGTTAATGCAAATTTTCATCAGTTATTTGGCAGGTGTGTGCTCAAAATGTGACTACCTTTAATGAGTACAGCTTTTGCTTCGTATGCTTATTTTGTCACCTCTGCCTATCCCTCCAGTCATGCACTGTGGGCCATCTAGCTAACGTGGACAGGGATTGAATTGGAAACAACCCAATGTGAACATTTATGCATATACTTAACTGATAAGCCTAGTCGAGACTCCATTTTCTTGTTCACTCAACCCAGCCCCCACTTCGTTTCAAAACTCGAAGTTCCTCTTTCCTCACTTCCTTCACTGGCTTTCATGGCTTCCAAGGCGCCGCCCAATCTACTCAATGCTACTAGTTCAATCCATATGATTGTGCGCCAGTTGTTCTCCCGGATGGTCTTTTCCCTTCAGATGGAGTGTTCCCTTTCCATGGAGATAATCTCCTTTTGGTTGTGGCTTGAAGGGAATGGTCATCCTGATTTCCTTGCAAGCATAGAGTCGTTTGACAACTATCATCTCCGGGGAATTGCCTGTGCTGGAAAAATGTTTATTGAAGCTCTACGTCGTAAGTGTCACTTAAATCATAGATCTGAGCAAGAAGGCTCTTTCCAGAAAGAAGCTATGGAAGGTATCGTTTTCTACCTCAACAATTTCTGCTTCAAGGCTTTAGAAGATATTCTAGAAATAGCAGAGGCAAAGGAACGTATCTACCGTACCAATCAACAAGTTCAGCAACAAAACATGAAGGGTAAAGCTCCCATGATGAGCACGGTAAGAGTGTACTTAGAGCTGTAAGTCGATCTGAGAGATGTTGAAAGATGTTTTTAATTATTTTTCCTGTCGTCCCTAAACATTCCTGCAGAAGGATCTTTTGTCTAAGATCAAGGCATCCTTTACTGGTACCCCGAGTCATGAAGAAGGCTCAAGTTCTAGGAGCATGCCATCCCCAAAAAATCAGATCCTCAGAGATATAGAAAATCCAATCGATCAATGCCTATCAACATACCCTTTGGCGACCCTTTTTGATAGCCTGAACTTAAGGGATGATCCAGAAGCTGTTCCAGTAAGAATTTTGCTAAGTTTCACTGTCCTTGGTCATCTGCACACTATTTATTCAATTATCTTGCTGGTTACAAGACCTAATACCTTGCTTTCACATATTTTGCTACAGATCCGGGTGCAGCAACAGGCCAGTATACCACGTGATGAGAGAACTCTCTTCGTGACTTTCTCCAATGGCTACCCGTTTACTGCAGATGAACTATACGATTTCTTTGAGGGGTAAAGTCTATTCTTGTCAGACTATTAATAAAATTACTTACAGATATGTAAATAATGGTGGATTTTAGGTTTCTGACTTCAAAATGTTACAGTTGATAAACGAAATTTCTTTTTTGGTGACCAGAAGTTACTGTGTATGGCTGGTAGCTTCAGTTGCTTGTTCTGGCCGATCTTTTTGCTTTCTGAAATGCTCTATACACAGTACTGTAATTCCGTTATCTGTTAATGGAAGGGAATCCCCTCGGTTCGAAAAAAAAGTTGATAAATGAAATATTTGCTGAGATGTTGGATTGATTAATAAAATTTGAATTTTAAACTGATCCATTCAGGTGTCATAAACATTGTTATATAATGCGTAGGTAAAGCCGCAGGCACGCGCCAATGCATGTTGTACCACAGGGGTACTTTAGCCCCTTCTTTCCAGGAATATATTATTAACCAACTTGTTAGGTATACAACAATGCATAGATCGACTACATAGGTATTATGGTATAGAATGTTATAAGGTGAACCACATATTCATCATATATCCAAGTTATGTAGTCTACTAGGAATTGATTGGCGGATCACGCGCTGACTGGACAAAAAGGACGCAAAACATATTTAATTTGCTGTTTGATTGTGTACCTGATCACAGGATTTATACAGTTAATATAAATCTGTGTCGAGTCATGGCAGAAGGACAAAGTTATAACTTTGAGGTCTTATTTGACAAACTACAATAATATAATAGGTGGACAAGTTTTATCAGTAATCAGTATTTTTCTACTTTTTTTTGTAGCATGCATTTAAAAGATGGAACTGCCCGAACAACCATTTATTTAAGAAACTTCATTGTTCCACAAGTATGAAACTTGTAGGTGATAAACATGTTACCTTTTACCAGTGATAGCTTTTCAACGATACAAGATGTGATGCAGATGAGCTCTGGTCTAGTATACACACAGCATCAGACTAACAACCCTATTTCTTTTTAACTGCACTCTCACCTAAAATTTTTGTTATGTGCTAAATGCATCAATTTCTGTGCACAGTTTATGATTGTACAATGAAATGCTTAACTTAAGATATATAATGTAAACAGCTAATCATTTCCCCGGCCACTAAAAGTAAAGGAACTTTTTAGTTTTTGAGATACATGGCTGTTATGGCTCCTTAATTTTGATTATTGTATTTCTTTAATTTCACAGGAACTTTGGAGGTGTTGAAGTCATAAGCGTGGAGGAGCCAGTTGAACCTAGGCCACCACTCTATGCACACATCTGTTTTTTCACACAGGAGACTATCCTCCACATCCTTCGTGGGAACCCAAGGGTCAAGTTTGTGATACGAGGGAAGCATCTGTGGGCTCGACAGTTTGTTCCAAAGCGGAAGAAAGTCCGGAACTAAACTAGTGTCACATGCCTGGATGTTGGTGCCTTATATCTCATGCAAGTCGAAAAACTTGGAATAAAACCACCATCCAGCTTCTTATTAGACTGTCCTGGCTCCTGGGACTTCTTTCTCCTTATAATAACCCTTATGGAACCTTACCCGGCATGGTTAATAATGTTATATCTGCTGTTGTATGACGATGTGAGATCAACAGTGTTGTCTTATGTAATGTTATTTGGGAGCATGGTTAATAATGTTGTGTGATGTGAGAACACACAGTGCTATTGATATGTTGGAGGTTTCCCTTCAGTAAATTCTGAAAATTCCTTGCTCCTAATTTCCTATTCATGGAATCTTTTTTTCCTCGAGTACCTGAGGATGTTTAACTTCAAGTATTCTGCATTCATTTCTAGGTGGGTTGACCTATGACATTAGCGATTTGTGCTCCATTGCTTTTGGTACTCTCCTGTGATCTTTGGTTTCAGTTCAGCATTAACATGTGGGTGGTTGAACTGTGGAATGAGAATTGTATGAGGTTATTCAGTTTTCACCCATTTAGTGACTAATCACTGGGTCTGTGGACAGCATAAATATTTTCAACCGATTAATGATTTTCAAGGTTGATATACGGCTATACTTGCCAAGATCTAAACTAATGTTTTAGCTCTATATATATTGGCTCATTATGTGCCAATGGTTTTTTTGTTCCTACTAGTAGGAGCTTTTATGCTGTCCTGTTGTGTCGTGTAAGGATGAACCAATTAAGCATGATGTTGTTGTATATAGGGTGACGAGTTGTTTAGGTCATCATCTCAAGTGGTTGTTTTGAAATTTTGTAGTATTTCTCCTACAATTTTTTTTTGTAGTCATCAAGTTAGATATAGTAATTCTCATGTCACAAAAAGTATTGTTTTAGACACTAGCACTACCTTCAAATTAAAGCATATTATAACCACTAATTATTTATTGTAATAAATATGTACATATACAAACATACTAACTTTTTGATAAAGCTGTGCATCAACTCATGTTATTTTCAAATGTTCAACTGCATTAAAAAGCTTGTGCATCAACTCTGATTCTGTGAAAATGTTGTGGGGATCCTCCCATAGTTTTAGGGCGAAATAAGGATATATCAAAAAATAACTTATTTGACTCCAACAAATTTAGATTTATATATATTTTTGTGGGGGCGGGGGGTGAGGGGAGGGGGATGACTGTACAAAGTGTTTGAAAATTCTTTCAACTATTCTCCAAGGTTTGGTAAGTTAGATTTGTGCAAAGTCAATAGTAGCAGATCATTTAAGTCTAATTGTTAATAAATTTAAGACCTTTTATATAATATACATAATGCAATTGCAGAGAGGGGGGAAAATATATTTGTCATCATTCCTATGAAAAATAAACCATTTAAGTATAAGTGTAGGCTAAGACCATTACAACTTGAAGTCTCTTGGTTGTCTCTCAACCTATACCTAAGCGAACAGAGAAGTTTTAATTAAGATATAAACTTCACAATATGTATTCTATATTATTAGGTTTGTCTGTAGTTATCTTTATATAACCCACATGTCGTTAAGACATGATGTCTGACTCAAGAGACAAACCGCCTCATGCACCTAGGATTTTGCTGATGTACTGTCAAAATAGACGACAAATATGATTATTGTGCATGCCCTACTCGCTTTTACAACTAAGTTATTGCGCTAGTAGACTTGACTCTATTATGAAACTACATGAGTCTAAATTCATTATGTATACCTGTGCTCTTTTATCTATTTATTAAAAAAAATCAAATTTCCATATTAAAGGGATGAGGATGTGAAAAGGTGGATTGGTGGGTGGGTACCCAAGGGGTGATGAAGGAGTGACTTGTCATGTGGGTATCTGGCTCTACCACAAATACCAAATCAACAGACTAAACCAAAATTATTGGATGCCAAAACAGTTCCAACAAAACCAAATTAATGAGTTTCATTGGAGGAAAACAAAGCCTCAGAATATGAGTGAGATCTCTCTTACATTTGACACAGGAAAAGGATAACATGGTAGAAGTTGAGTACCAATATCTTAAGATTAAATGACATGATTTTTCTCTTATAATACTTCCCTGCCTATCCCTTTGTTCATCCCTAGGAAGACTTGATATGATTACTGATTGTGCTGAGAATGAATCATACTTTATCTTATTGAATCTTGATTTCATGGTTTAATAGTCTAAGACCATAGACAGTCTTCATCAAACTAAAGCATGAAACAGGAATAATAAAGCCATCTGCACCAAACCAATATGCTGGGGAAGGCAAAGGAAATATAATTTTTCAATACCTCACAAAAATTTGCTCAAATGAAGAAGGAGATGAGTCCACATCACAGAAGGAAGCTACCATCTCTTCAAATTGATGCCATGTGGTTGTGGATCGAGGTCGCTGCTCCTGTTGCATATCTTTCCCACCATCGCCGCCCTATCACTACTAACATCTTCAAAGATCGATCCTTATAGCTTGAGATGGAAAGTGATTCGGGAGTGAGACAATTTGGTTCCACTAGTGGGGATTGGAAAAGAAGGTTTTTGATTTGAGATCGAGATCAAGGTGGCGGCAAGGGCGTGGGGGAGGGGGCAGGGGGAGCGGGCAAGTGAGTGAGATAGAACATTGCTTCCTTTTTCTTGTTTCTAAGTTGTAGTTGGGGTGATGTCTTAAAGTAAAGGAAAGTAGGTAGCAAAATGCAAATAACCACAAATGCCCCCATTTTCCTTAATTTGAAATAGAAGTAGGTAAAGATAATTATTAGCATACATGGAGTAGGCTGAGGATGGTGGCCACACACAGGTAAGCAAGGAGATAGATGATGCATACTAAGTATGTTGGCAGCTAGCGTTGTGGTAACCGAAATGGCTAGAGGAAGCGTTAAGGATTGAAGAAAGTGATATGAAGTGGGAGGACCAAATTGCAAGCTTAGGATTCAACATTTCTCGATGGACCTTGATGCAAATGTCATGCCGAAGAAATCTATAAAGGGTAAAATTTATTTTTGGTAAAGTACATGACAATCTCTATTTTATAAATGTTGTGATTCCAGCGAAACCAAATTAATGAATTTCATTGGAGGAATAGAAAGCCTCAGAATATGAGTGAGATCTCTCTTACATTTGACACAAAAAAGGATAACATGGTAGAAGTTGAGTAACAATATCTTAAGATTAAATATAATGACATGATTTTTCTCTTATAGTATTTACCCGCATATGCCTTTGTTCATCCCTAGGAAGATTTGATATTACTGGTTGTGCTAAGAATGAATTTTGTCTTATTCACTCTTCATTTCATGGTTTAATAGAATATCCATATTGTAATAGTCTAAGACCATACATAGTCTTCATCAATTTGAAGCATGAAAGAGGGATAAAGCCATCTAGAACAAACTAATATGTTGGAGAAAGCAAAGGAAATAGAATTTTTCAATACCTCGCAAAATTTTGCTCGAATGAAGAAGGGGGATGAGTCCACCTGACAGAAGGAAGCTACCATCTCTTCAAATTGATGTCGTGTTGTTGTGGATCGAGGTCACTGCTCCTGTTGCATATCTTCCCCACCATCGCCGTCCTATCACTATAAACATCTTCGAAGATCGATCTTTATAGCTTGAGATGGCAAGTGATTCGTGAGTGAGACGATTTGGTACCATCGATGGGGATTGGAAAAAGAAGGTCTTGGATTTGAGATCGAGATCAAGGCGGCGGCAGGGGCAGGGGGAGTGGGGGCAAGGGGAGCGGGCAAGTGAGTGAGACAGAACATTGCTTCCTTTTTCTAGTTTCTAAGTTGTAGTGGGGGTGATGTATTAAAGTAAAGCAAAGTAGGTAGAAAAATGCAAATAACCACAAATGTCCCCCCATTTTTCCTTAATTTGAAACTGAAGTAGGTAAAGACAATTATTAGTGTATACTGAGTAGGCTGAGGGTACGATGGCGGCCACATACAGGTAAGCAAGGAGACAGATGATGCATACTAAGTATGTTTACATCTAGCGTTGTGGTACCCATAGTGGCTAGAGGAAGCGTTAGGGATTGAAGAAAGTAATATGAAGTGGGACAAGCTTAGGATTCAACATTTCTTGATGGACCTTGATGCAAATGTCATGCTAAAGAAATCTGTAGAGCGTAAAATTTATTTTTGGTAAGTACCTTTGGACAATATTGTTATGTTTGTATTAGGCATGTATATTGACGAGGAGCAAAAGTAGACGTTCTATCCTCCTAGATAAGATCTTGAACTAGTTATCGTGTAATTTACTAATTTTATAGGTTCATAACTACTTGGTTGCTTCTAGTTTTTTCTTTCAAGTAACTCATGAGTGACAGTGCGGTGCTCTGATGTCACACCCGGTTTCTAAAGAACAAAACCAGGCTAATCATATGTGTGTCCAGGAAGTCCACACATATGTCAGAATGAAAAAAGTATCAGAAACAATGTTATTATATAACGTATACATAGCTATATTAACACTTACATCAGAGTATCGCGGAACAGTGACTAAACTTCAAGCTCCATTCTTCTCAGGGACGGCTGACTGGGGGCTCCGTATGCCAAACACTTCTGAAAGACTTCTGGAAACTCCACTACCTCTTAATCCTTCTTTTGAATAGCACCTTACTACACACTGGAGTGTGAGGGAAATAGCAAGAGTGAGTCCATGTCGAACTCAACAAGTATAACACAGGGTTCATGAGGCACAAAAGGCTAGACACTGTTTGACTGCGTTTAGCTTTTAATTATTATATAATTAGCAATTGAGTAGCATCAAGATAATCCACTTCCCATTAATGAACCAATGATCAATTGTAATAAGGATAATGAATAGCATTAACATGATCATAATAATAACAACAGTAATTAAGCATGATATAACAATGGTGATCAGCTATCTGTAAATGTTCCAAGGCCGCTCGTATCCGTGAGCACGGCTAGTATACCAGTTTTTAACTCTGCGCAGAGGTGTACACTTTCACTGTGAGTCATGATTTCCAAATGTGTGGGTTTGCAAGGCCCAGAACATCGAAAACCATATAAAGCCATTCAAAAGTTCGTCTAACAAGTTAGGGCCATTAGATTCACTCGGCAGACAGATGTAGGAACCCCCCTTTTCAAATGGCACAATTCCTTCTCGGCTATACTCATAGACTAGAGGCTGTCCTACACCCAACGTGGCAAGCCGTTCTTACGCCATTTAAGGTAACCACTAACAAGCTAGAAAAGGTCTCTTGAACAACTAGAGCCAGAGCCATATAGCCCTCACAGCTGTACTGTATGTCCCGGATAAATCACGTACAGACAAGTCCTTATCGAGAGAAACCAGAGCAAAAATATAACCCCTTGCTCTAGCCCCATTTTCAACAGTAATAAAATCATCTTTAAATGGTTGGTTGCTTAATCCATTAGTCAAATTACAATATCATTGTTCATAATTAAGCACTAGCAATAGCTACCCAAATGCATAGCCCATAGGTGACAAGGGAACAAGATATCAATAGCTAAGTTATAATCTCTATGGTTGTCAAGGAGGACACATGCATATGTATAATAATTTCAGTGAATAGGTAACCAGGATGGTCCCATGTTATACTTGCCTTGATCAAAGCTTTCCTGATGATACTTCTGGTCTGGCTCAAAATAATACTCCTGATCGTCAAGAAACTACGCACCGTCTATACTCGATCATCAAGCATCAACGCACAATCATCCGAGCAATCATACACGAAGCAAACAAAGAGACATAATTAAAACAGTACATCAACAGTAGCAAAACAGTATAAAAAGTTTGTAAAACTCTTCCACACGTTACTACGATCACACAGACGTAAAGATCACGAAATTCGGATTTAAAACATGAAAGTTATGAATTTTCTAAGATTTCCTATAGATAAATAATTACTTTAATATAAACTCAAAAATTAGATTTTCCAAACCTACTGTACAACTACACTAACATGTAGAGCTCGCAAATACAAACCTAACGCAACTTGAACGGGTCAAATCGGAGTTAAAACAGAGATTTTATGATCAAACAAGATTAGTGGCAAAACTATAAATAGTATCATCTTCTACCTTGGGCTTGGAGGAGCTCCGGTCAGCCATGTTGGAACCTCACCGGAGAGAAGAAAGATGAGATGGGAACTCGATGAAACGGCGATGGATTCGCGCAGACGGATATACCACGGTGCAGAGAACGACGAGGGCTGCCTCTTGGTGGTGGTGGCTGGCGTCAGAACGCGATGGTTTGGCCGGAAAAGCTCGTCGGAAGTTCACCGGAACGTAAGCTGTAGATGCAGAACTTCGGCGAGAGGTGGAGGGAGCTACGAGCGGCGGCTCGCGATAAGGGTTGTACTTCTGAAATCAGGGCGCCGAGGGCTACGCCGGCATATATATAATCGTAGGGTTTGAAAACTTTTCGGAATTTCTTAATTTTAGGATTATTTTAATTCCGCGAATAAAATAATTCCAGAAAATCTAAAATTACCTTTTTGGCCGTGAAAAATAGCCCGGAGCTCAGAAAAATCATGGGAAAATCCTGGAGACTCTTGGAAAGATAAGGAACTCAACTAAATGAGTTTGAGCTCATGAAAAGATGGATGAAGAGATCAAGGAAAAAGATTAAGCTCACGAAAATTGAAATTTTAAATCCAAAAAATACCAAAAAATTTTCCGATGAGAAGTAAACGTCGTCCTATGGTATTTTGAAAATAATAGCACTCACCAACACCAAAGACAAACATCACACAAACACCACATTATCAAATTAATATGAAAAAGTTTAAAATCACAATTTTCTATATTTAAATTAGCAGCAACTTAACTTATCTAATAAATTTATTCAAATATTGAAATCTTTTATTTTATTTAGTGTTTTTCATGCACAATCCAAAATAGGAAATTTGGGTGTGACAATTCTACCCCACTTAACAGGAATCTCGTCCTGAGATTCGGAGAGACCAGGGAGAAAGATAAAGTTGATCTGCAAGTCTTCATTTTTCCTTCATCAACTCCTATCCAATGATGATGCCACAAACTCAAAACCAACTTGGTAAATGTCTCCTTTAGACCCTTACGATTCCTGTAGATGGTTCTAATATGTTACCACTCTGAGAAAGGATACCTGCACTCGATAGTGACTTTGCAATCATGTAGATAGCTGATGCTTCCAAGTGACGAAATAGAACGTATAAAACTGCCATCTTATATCGTCTTTAGTTCGTCAAACCCCCTTAAGAAGAGATCAACTAGAGAACACCAAAGGATAACTTGCATTTGTTTTTGAGTGATAACTAGCATCGTGTACTTCTACCATCTCAAAGAGATTCATGAGCATATGCAAGAACAAGTAATCCTACACTTCCTCGCGAGCAGAAAAATGGCAATGCAGAAATACAGTTATAACTCAAGTTCTACGAATCCGATGATATTGTAGCTTATACCGTTGGAAAGCTTATCAAATTTACTACAACATTCTTATAGAACACTTCTCCAGATTCTGCAGTTAAGGTAGTCAAAAACTGTGCACAACAGAAACTATTCTAGGTTGCTGACAGCACAAATACGTCGCCTTATGATTTTCATAACTCCCAAGCCATAATAGCTATCAAGGTGGTTCTTACGGTCAGAGAAATATATTGAAGTCTACTGTTGTCCATAATTTATCCATGATTTTTGGGATTCCAAAAATAGAGATATAAGCTATGGAAGACAGACTGCTCTAAAAAGACAGGATAAGATAAAAATAAGATTCAGAGAGACCAGAGAGATAGATAACACTAATCTTCAAGTCTTCATGCTTCTTTGATTTGTGTTGACGAGATATAAGACATGGATCAAACTGACGATGATACCACAGGTTCAAAACCAACATAGCGAAGATATCCCTCAGATTCTTGTGATCCACGTAGAGGTCGCTCTTATAATCCCAATAAATGCCACACTTACAACCTTAAGAGCTTTCCACATTCAACTCTCTTGAGCTCTTCTTCATAGTAACTCCACTAGAGAATACCTATCCAAGTAGAAAACTCCCTTCACTTAAAACTTACTAAACATACTTGATATGGGGGTGATGTCATCTAAGTTTTCATGAAACTAACTATAGACTTCCAACCATAGAGATAACCACTTCTTCCAAGTGAAGCACTAGGACATACGAAACCCTCATCTTGCAACACTCACAACTTTGCTACCCCCTTAAGAAAAAAAAACTAGGGGACACCAAACTAACTTGCATATCCTTTTATACTAGATAACCATAATCATCTCTAATGTAAGATTCCAAGCAAAATCAATGAGATTCAAAGATATCCAATGATATATTCACTTATACGAGATAAGGAAGTAATGCAGAAAATTTCTGGGCGAATTCCAATTTTACCAGTTCAGTAAATCTAGCATAACTTGAGCTACAAAGATCCAAATGAAGTGATCTTTACATGGTTGGAAAGCTTATGAAATTATCTACAACTTTTATTAATAACACTTTTCCAGGTTCTGTCACTAAATTAATCAAAAACAGAGCTTAGCCAAAACTGTTCCAGAATTCCAGACTGTGTAGTAACCTCAACTTAGAACAGGTATATCTCTTAGCTCAAAATAGATAAAAAGGTAAGTCCAGTGGGTTTGGAAAGATACAAAAGTCTAGTTATTCCCAGTAAAATTTCATAAATTTCTCATGTCCATATCTTGAGATATAACAGAAACATTGTAGACTGCTATAGAAATCAGCATGCGGACTATTACGTAAAACCTACCCCACTTAACATGGATCGAGCTACTCCTCAAGACTTATACCTTCCGAGCCACCTTTGAAACACAAGAACAAGGCAACACACAAGCAACACATCAAGCAAAACAAGCACATATCACATCATCGGTACTACACGTGCTTCTTTAACAATAGTGGTCATCCTAAATGGTAGATTATAGATGATGAAAAGCTATCGAACTTTAGAACAAGATGAGATCAGAAAACTTTTAAAAATAACATAAAACAAAATCTAAGGGAGTAAGAAATATTAGCTCAAAGGAAGCTATCAAGGAAGAGATACAATAGGACAAGGAAGAGAAAATAGTCAAAATCAATGAGTCAAGGGATGACAAAATAGTTTTATAGTAAAATGAGTTTCAGAATACGTCCAGTGCTACTTGGCATACGTCCTACAGTCAACACCGCTCTGATACCACTCTGTCACACCCGGTTTTCTAAAGAACAAAACCAGGTTAATCATATGTGTGCCCAGGAAGTCCACACATATGTCAGAATGAAAAAAGTATCAGAAACAATGTTATTATATAACGTATACATAGCTATATTAACACTTATATCAGAGTATCGTGGAACAGTGACTAAACTTCAAGCTCCATTCTTCTCAGGGACGGCTGACTGGGGGCTCCGTATGCCAAACACTTCTGAAAGACTTCTGGAAACTCCACTACCTCTTAATCCTTCTTTTGAATAGCACCTTACTACACACTGGAGTGTGAGGGAAATAGCAAGAGTGAGTCCATGTCGAACTCAACAAGTATAACACAGGGTTCATGAGGCACAAAAGGCTAGACACTATTTGACTGCGTTTAGCTTTTAATTATTATATAATTAGCAATTGAGTAGCATCAAGATAATCCACTTCCCATTAATGAACCAATGATCAATTGTAATAAGGATAATAAATAGCATTAACATGAGCATAATAATAACAACAGTAATTAAGCATGATATAACAATGGTGATCAGCTATCTGTAAATGTTCCAAGGCCGCTCGTATCCGTGAGCACGGCTAGTATACCAGTTTTTAACTCTACGCAGAGGTGTACACTTTCACTGTGAGTCATGATTTCCAAATGTGTGGGTTTGCAAGGCCCAGAACATCGAAAACCATATAAAGCCATTCAAAAGTTCGTCTAACAAGTTAGGGCCATTAGATTCACTCGGCAGACAGATGTAGGAACCCCCCTTTTCAAATGGCACAATTCCTTCTCGGCTATACTCATAGACTAGAGGCTGTCCTACACCCAACGTGGCAAGCCGTTCTTACGCCATTTAAGGTAACCACTAACAAGCTAGAAAAGGTCTCTTAAACAACTAGAGCCAGAGCCATATAGCCCTCACAGCTGTACTGTATGTCCCGGATAAATCACGTACAGATAAGTCCTTATCGAGAGAAACCAGAGCAAAAATATAACCCCTTGCTCTAGCCCCATTTTCAATAGTAATAAAATCATCTTTAAATGGTTGGTTGCTTAATCCATTAGTCAAATTACAATATCATTGTTCATAATTAAGCACTAGTAATAGCTACCCAAATGCATAGCCCATAGGTGACAAGGGAACAAGATATCAATAGCTAAGTTATAATCTCTATGGTTGTCAAGGAGGACACATGCATATGTATGATAATTTCATTGAATAGGTAACAAGGATGGTCCCATGTTATACTTGCCTTGATCAAAGCTTTCCTGATGATACTGCTGGTCTGGCTCAAAATAATACTCCTGATCGTCAAGAAACTGCGCACCGTCTATACTCGATCATCAAGCATCAACGCATAATCATCCGAGTAATCATACACGAAGCAAACAAAGAGACATAATTAAAATAGTACACCAACAGTAGTAAAACAGTATAAAAAGTTTGTAAAACTCTTCCACACGTTACTACGATCACACAGACGTAAAGATCACGAAATTCAGATTTAAAACGTGAAAGTTATGAATTTTCTAAGATTTCCTATAGCTAAATAATTACTTTAATATAAACTCGAAAATTAGATTTTCCAAACCCACTGTACAACTATACTAACATGTAGAGCTCGCAAATACGAACCTAACGCAACTTGAACGGGTCAAATCGGAGTTAAAACGGAGATTTTATGATTAAAACAAGATTAGTAGCAAAACTGTAAATAGTATCATCTTCTACCTTGGGCTTGGAGGAGCTCCGCTCAGCTATAGTGGAACCCCGCCGGAGAGAAGGAAGATGAGATGGAAACTCGATGAAACGGCGATGGATTCGCGCAAACGGATATACCACGGTGCAGAGAAGGACGAGGGTTGCCTCTTGGTGGTGGTGGCTGGCGTCGGAACGCGACGGTTTGGCCGGAAAAGCTCGTCGAAAGTTCGTCGGAACGTAAGCTGTAGATGCAGAACTTCGACGAGAGGTGGAGGGAGCTACGAGCGGCGGCTCGTGATAAGGGTTGTAGTTCTGAAATCAGGGCGTCGAGGGCTACGCCGGCATATATATAGTCGTAGGGTTTGGAAACTTTTCGGAATTTCTTAATTTCGGGATTATTTTAATTCCGCGAATAAAATAATTTCAGAAAATCTAAAATTATCTTTTTGGCCGTGAAAAATAGCCTGGAGCTCAGAAAAATCACGGGAAAAATCCTGGAGACTCTTGGAAAGATAAGGAACTCAACTAAATGAGTTTGAGCTCATGAAAAGATGGATGAAGAGATCAAGGAAAAAGATTAAGCTCACGAAAATTGAAATTTTAAATCCAGAAAATACCAAAAAATTTTCCGATGAGAAATAAACGTCGTCCTATGGTATTTTGAAAATAATAGCACTCACCAACACCAAAGACAAGCATCACACAAACACCACATTATCAAATTAATATGAAAAAGTTTAAAATCACAATTTTCTATATTTAAATTAGCAGCAACTTAACTTATCTAATAAATTTATTCAAATATTGAAATCTTTTATTTTATTTAGTGTTTTTCATGCACAATCCAAAATAGGAAATTTTGGGTGTGACATCTGACAAATTGAACTACAATCCCTGTAGGGACTCGAACCCGTAGCTTCTGCCTTGATAGGCCTATTCTTAAATAATTGAACTATAAGAAGATTTAATATGTCTGTCCTACTATAAGAAATAGAGGTTGACTCTGCCTTCTTCCATATATTCTTTTTTATCTACAATTTTTTATTATCCAAAGCAAGGATATAACTTGCACACAAACAAGCTCAAGCAAGAAGTAATACAAGAATGAAAGGGAGGCAAAGAGACAAACCAGATTTTTCCCCCATGATTCGGGCTGTTTCCATAAACTCCTATTCCACATCGGAGCATCAAAGAGTCATCAAGATTCGGTTAATCCCCACTTCACTCTTGAGTACCTATTTGCACTCTGAAGTGGTCAGTTTCAAACCACGTACACCAATTGAAGCCTCCTTAGTAAGAACCTACGCCGAAGAAGGCCACCAAGTCCTCCACCTGGCCATCTAGGGATGGCAATCACCAAGAGTAAGAATTCTATAGCTCCAACTCAATAAAATCTAACCAAGAACACCGGTAGCACTCAATGCTAATACTTAAAATATCACTTCTTGGCTTAGATGGCTCTTCGATAGTTTCACAAACCTCTTTGTGTAAGTGATGGCAACAATGGTGTGGAAGAGTACTCCAAATGAGCCAGACGTTGAACTTATACAAAGGGTGAAGGGGCTGCTAGTCGTTGGAAAAAGCTAATAGATGCAAACATCACCATTGCTGACGTCAGATTATACGGAGGTATTGACGTAGTTGTTTCCCACAATGGCTACTAGTTGGGAATATACTAGAATATTCCCCACCATATGGTCCACCTATGTGTTACACATTCACATCGGAACACACGGTGCAACACAGAGACATGACCAAGCATGTGCAAAGTTAAGCTAGGCCAACTGAATGATTGACTGGATGATCCATATGATCATATGGCACACAACAGTAACCTAGCCACCATGTCACTAAGTCAAGTTGGATTGACTGGATGATCCATTTGGTGCTATAGAGGCACATCAAATCATACAATACACATCAGTGGAATGGCCACTTAACCACATCCTCCAAGAGTTAGGCCTCACCGGATCATCTATCAGCTGCAACACATGCATACCGGATCATACCTTGACCATTCTATTATTAGGGTAAAGTCATTTCTGCCTAGGGCATAGTCTCACTAGACGATCCACTAGGGGATCAACCCTGTTGTCTGTTGTATACTTTGGTGCATTTCGCCTGTTACAAGTCCAATCTCAACCATTCAACTTCTTTGAGATCCTTGACTTAAAACCACTTCAATGGTGCTACCTACCACCATGATTTTGATTCTTGACTAAGAGTTAGCCTTTCGTGCATCCAAAAGCTCTTGCTCATAGTCGCTCGAGATGAATTCCTAGGACTCTCCCCCTTAATAGTACGACCAAAGGAAAAACCAAAGCCCTAATACACACTACAATGAATACCTCAAAGCACCAAGCTTACATTTTTTCTACTATGTCCTTGGTCTTCACGGATATCCTTTGTGCCATACTCCAATCAACAATCTAAGTCCTCTGGGCCAAGAAACTTGTGGCCATTCAATCTTGTGAATAAATCGCATGTCAGTAAATGCTACAAAACACGCGTTAGTCACAACACTTGTGTTCATCAATCACCTAGAAGGGTCAAGATGCCTAAGGGGGAGATGAATTGGTGGGACAATCTAAAATTTTCAAGGAAATTAAACATATCTCTTAGCCAAAGTTGCCCATTGTGCCTAGAAAGTGTTCTATGCCTACCACACAAGGTTTTGCACCCTCGGTTCTGTCACATCCCAGATGTTAAGAAATAATTAAAATGTGATAATGATGCATCATCAAGCATAAGTATCAAGTGTTATGCCATAAATGCATTCATATTGCAATAATAGATATCCTATGTTGCATTTATAGCATTGTTGTGTTGCATATACCATGTCTATGTTGCATATGTAATGTTGCCATATGACATGTTTCATATGTTTCTTTGTCATGTTCACATATTGCAAATCTGGTATTTTAGTTAATCCCATGAAATGATAACCATATTAATGATTAAGGTTCTTTGTGATTATATGGTTTGAAATTTTCTTAAACAATTAAAATTTTGCTAAAATAAACTTTGTAATTGTTCTATTGGTTGAATTGTTTGACAACTAATTAATCATTTGGAAATGCTTAAAAAAACTGTTTTTGAAGCCTTAACTGAAGTTCAGAGTTTCAGTTTCAAGTACCATTGTTTTTCGCCTTGGATCTCTCTAACCATTTAGAATTAGGAGATGACTCCTAAAGCAATGTTGAAGACAGTATCAAGGTGAGCAACTTTTATTAATGAAGTTTTTCAAGTTGCAATTTGGAATCTGGATATTTTGGAAGGGGAAGATGGCATGTCAGTTTGCCAATTCTAACAGTTTCAAACGCTAACTGAAAGTTCAGTTGAACAGACTGGAAATGCCTCTCTTCTCCATTCAAAAACTTTAAAAACCTTCGAGTTTTTGGGGTGAGTGTTTTAAGCAAAGTTGCAGCAGGCATATGGATGAACGACTTCTATTTTTAGAGATCGTTGAGTTGCTATATGGATTCATGAGAAAATGAATGAGGAAGATGGAGTTTCAGTATGCTACAGTAACGTCGGGGAGAGCAGCCTACCTGCTTCACCGTGCGCTGTCCGTCGCGCCTTCTCGGCGTTTCCCGCGCGGAGGCACGCACGCAGCCTGCGTGGCCGACCTCGAGAAGGAGCCGACGAAGTTGGAGTTTGCCTCCTTGCCTTTAAAAGCCCGACGCCGGTGCTCGCTCTCTCTTTTCCATTTCTGCGCCGCCGCCGAGCAGCTCCGCTCGCCGGCCATGTTCGCCGCAGCTGCTCCACCCCTGCTCAATTCCTCCTGCAGGCAGTTTTGCCTCGCCCTTGCGCTCCTCCGTGGTCTGCTGGCGTTGCCTATTGTTGCCGGAATCGTCCCGACGACGGCTGCCACCGCAGCCGTCCGCCATGGCCGCCATAGGCGTCTCACCATGGCCAAACCTCTCCTGAGCATCTCTCGCTCTCTCTTATTCCTCTAGCTTCCTTGCGATACCGTGTTGCTCACCGGTCTCTTGTTTTTGTCTAACGTGCACCGGAGTACCGTGTCCGCCGCCGCGCCGCCATGTTCTGTGCCGCCGGTGCCGCTGTCTGCGCGGGTACGCCTTCTCAGACCATCGCGGGGCAAGCTGTGGCCACCAGCGGGTGCGCGCGAGCCCCGGGATGCTCCAGCACCTCTCCCTCGCCGCCGACGAGCATCAACCGGCCGGAAATCGAGTCTTCTGCGGCGTCCTCTGTTCTTCGTTCGCGACCAGGGACTCACAGTTCAAAGAGAAGCTTTTCCAGGGGCCTAAGTGCAATAACTGTGACTCAGGTGAATAGTGCGCTACAGGGTTTTTCTTTTTCTTTTTCTATTTTCAGCTGAAATTTGTGAATTTCATAACTATTTATTGGTGCATGATAAAATCATGAAAATGTTTGTATAGCCTCTTCATGATGTGCTCTACCTAGGAAAAATATGATTTGAGCATTTTCAGTAATTTTTCTATGATTTAAAATTACCTCTTTTAATTAATAAATGCACCTTCCATGATTTTTATAGGCTAACATAAATATCCAATGGTCATGAAACTTTTTGTGTATCTATTTTATGCTAAGATCAACCTTCACAAAAATTTTGGGATTAATTTGGCAATGTTTAATTTAACCACCTTTTCTATGCTTAATTAATTAATTAATCAAATAAGGTAATTAGAGTAAATCTCTAAATGACTTGGGTGATCTTTTGGGTTGGTTGTGGACCGCGGAACATGGTCACCTCTCCTGTTCCTTGGCACTTGTTTACTCAGTTGTTATGCTCATGACCAAGTATGAAAATAGAAATTAAATATGCCTTTTAGTTTGATTATGTTTTTCAGTAGTTGATACATGTATGAGGTCTTGATTGTCTTTTTGGATGAATCTCTTGGGTAAAAAGAGTTAAGCTATGTATGTTTATCTATATCAAGACCTTGATCGTCTATGTTAACCTAGTCTTTCGTAATACCAACTTTTAGTTGTTTAATAATAAAAGTGTTAATGATAACTACCTTGCTCTCAGGTGCTTAAGTTAAAGATTGATGTAGTTTCATCCTTGTCTTGCTTAGCTTTCATGAAGTAATTAGTGTTGACTTTGGGTCATTAACATTTAATGGCCTTTAGCACCTTTAATTGGTTGTTTAAGCTCTCTTAATCATATTGTTAGGGCTTAATTGGTATTATTTCATGTGTTTAACGAAAGTAATTGATGAAGTAGTTAACCTAAGGAAACCCTAGGCTAGGGTTAGGGTAGGTTCTGTTGTTTTACAACTGTACCGCGAAGGAAAGTTGTACTCAAGTAGATAACTAATGTTTATCCTTTCTAAATGTCTCTTGTATGCTATGTCTTGTTCATCATCATGTATCATGGCATCCATTCCATCATGTTAAGCATCGCATCATTTATATACGTGTAGTGCATACGAGAGTGAGAAGATGTGTGTTGATCAAGTATCGGAGTAGGTCCATCCACCAAAGGTGTTGGTGTCTATTGGAACTCTCTGAGGGAAAACTAACTTCTCTGCAACGAAGGCAAGCCCTGGACATATAACCACTCTTCTATTTTATAAGTGCTTTATTACACTTTAAGTCTAGTGTAATGTGCATTAAGTTAGTAGGAGTTGGTTGATACCGTTGTTGCATAATTACCTTGATCTCCATTTATATCCAGATGATATCCTACTAGTATGTGTAGGTCGATCTCTTATGCTTAGACTTCGGTATAAGTCGAATGGTGGTTTCATCGTTCGCGAGAAACAGGTTTACCTTTGCTTCTCTTGATCTAATGACGGGTCATGAGAGCATATGAATATGAATATGGTGATATTAAATAGAGACCGGGCGGGTAGCTTGCATCGTGAAATAAGTCGATGTAGTGCTCCGCCTGTGTCGGTTAAGGACCATTCGTTGTTGAACTATGTACATCGAGACTTTATAGTACTAACCACATACTCGTGTAAGCCCTAACTCAGCTATTCTAATCCGTGAACGGCCAACCGCGCACTGGGAGTGGAGAGATGGCGAGAGTAGTGTGTACCCTCGTAGCCAAGGGCTGGATTGGAGGTGTACTGTACTCTCGGGTGGCGCTGGACCCGGTCACATTTTGGAGGATCCGAGTGAAGGTTGATATATGGGGGTTTGAGTCCCGCATATATCGTGTGGTTAGGAAGCCCTAGCTGGGAAAATAAGCGGTTCGAATCGTCGTTGCTCCTCGGATATGGAGACTCGATTTGTTGTTCATCATCGTAGTTAACAATGGAACATGGTGATTATGGAAATGAGATGGAAAAAAGATAAATATGAGATGTGATGCTTAATACAACTGATTGAGATAGAATAGGTGCAAATCTATCTATGATAAGCTTCGCTAAAATTGATGCTAAAACTTGACTAAAACATTGAAAGTAAGGATCCACTTATAGTAAAGTTGTTCTGCAAAACTCTTCTATTCTAGCTCTATTACTTCCCTTAAAGCCAGCATATCCTTGGAGTCTTTTCTTTTTGTCGGGTAAGTCTTGCGGAGTACAATTGAGTACTCAGGGTTTGTTAACCCCTGTTGCAGGTGCTGACAGGTGCTGCTAGTCAGGTCATGTCGGTGGGTTCGATATGATCTGGTTATCATCTCCTAACTTAGGTGCTCTACCCAAGTTGTCTTCTGTAGTTCTACTCGACTTCCGCCATTTAAGTTAAGTTTGTAAAAAGTTAACTTAATCATGATTTGTAAATCTATTGTTATTCTTCCGCACTCTGATGTAAAGTTTTGTAATAAATGTTGTAGTTACTCCTTTGTTGATCCTGTGTGAGTTGTCAAATGTGGATGATTCGGGTTTCCCGAGGACACCCGACAGACTTCTTAAGTACTGTGGTACACATGTATGGTGGTTAGAGGTCTTTTAAGACAATAACAAGTACATGTGGGCCATATTATTTAGGAGGTTCTGCCACATGTTCCAACCATACACTAACATGGCAATTCTAGGAATATAAATTGCATGAAAGTAAATACCAAAAGTAAAAAGG
This sequence comes from Saccharum hybrid cultivar R570, assembly GCA_038087645.1. Lineage (NCBI taxonomy): Eukaryota > Viridiplantae > Streptophyta > Magnoliopsida > Poales > Poaceae > Saccharum > Saccharum hybrid cultivar. Next base: position 8,482,905 of record JAQSUU010000347.1, on the reverse strand, counting down.
GTAAGAAACACAACAATGTTTTCACAAGGTATTAGAGAGTTGGCACTCCCCACTAGTCCTCGTTGGAGCACCTGTGCGAGGGTAGAGCTCCTCCTTGTTCCGCGCAAGGACCAAGTGCTCTCTATGGGTTAATCCTTCTTCACTCAGGAACAGTGGATCACCACGACTGTGTACACAGACTTGGGCCTCTCACAAGCTTCTCCGAGAAATCACCAAGCACACCATACCACTACCAAGTTGTCGAGGTGATGCTGATCACTAAGAATAATAAGCACAAACTCTCGCTTGACCCAAATAAGTGAAAGGATCTGTGGACAGCTCGAGTGGGGGGTAAACAACCTATTAAAATTCTTTTCAAGAACAAAAACACTAGGCCAAAGTGATCAGTATACTAGAAAGGATCTTAATCGGTACTACAAGCCTAGCCTAATCACTTAAATGCAAGCATTTCCTACAATTCTAGTAGCGAGGATTACTTCTACAACTAAGGCACACAAGCTACTAGAGACTAGCATCTACAACTATTTCTTTAAGTGACAAATAGGATTGCATGGTAGAGTACGTGCTTATCATAGGTTTAACTCTTGCTCATAAGGATCTATTTCTTAGTGTGATCCTTTGCTAAGGACTTGATTCGGTGTGATCTCCCTAATGACTTCTTAGATCACTTATGTAGAAGAAATTAGGTGTCAATATGTTGAAGGGGTTTAGAACTTGCATATGCTAAAGTTGTTGCTTTAAATTTTTAGAGCCCAATTTACCAAACTCTTGGGCCATTTGGTACTTAAATGATGCGGTGGGAAGCGATTGGCTGGCCGCATGGTTGATGGAGAGAGGGGTGTTTGACTGCTTGTCCAGCTATGGCGGAGTGGGTGGTGATTGGTGGTGTGGTGGTGTGGAGGTGTGGAGGGAGTTGCCAAGACCTTCTCGGCACTAGTGGTGTTGGTGAGATGTAGACGATAACTGAAGGAGATATTTGGTTGGAAGAGAAGAGTCCTATGGAGAGCATGTTGGTAAGGGGAAGGGAAGAGGTATGGCCGGAGGAGTATACACCGAGAACCATGGGAAAACCCTAGACAGTCGCCCCCGCATCACCTATGGTTCCAAGCGACCGACCATTCTTCTTTTCCAAAATTTAGGTGAGGCCAGTTAAGAATGCAAACCAGCAACATTACTTTAAGCAACAATTCGTTAATGTAGGTTTTTGTTTTTTCATTTACTCCCTCCATTCCAAATTATAAGATATTTTGGTTTTTCTATATACGTAGTTTTTGCTATACACTTAGATACACCATGTCTAGATATATAGTAAAATCAATGTATCTAGAAAAGCCAAAACGCCAAAACATTTTATAATTTGAGACGGAGGGAGTAAGATATATTGTGTACATCAATCAATCGGGTTAAATATATAGACACCCAGAACAGTTCACCATGGAATGTGTGCAGTATTCAATTATCCATCGTTGTATACTTGTACCTTGTTCCAGCAATACTTCTCACACGGTCACACCTTTTAGTGTGGAGCATGATGCTTTCCTAAAAACGACAGTTCTTTTTTATTCTGCTCAACGTATACTCAGTTTTCCCTTCGTTGATATATGAACGTGTTTGGCCTCTGCGTTTATTCCTGCTGCTTTGCTCACAGGCTTGAATTAGTCGGTCCGTACATGCATGGATATATAAACAGTGTGTCGGTAATGTTTGTTGTTTGAACGAATTATCTGAATAAGAATGATGTGACTTCAGAAATGTTTGGTTGTTTCAGTTTTGTGCAATTTCGCAGGAAGAAAAAAGATTGTCCACAGACACAGTAGGTCGCGTATCTACGCTTTGTTTCTGCAGATAATGCTCTTCTTTGGCGGCAGCCAATTGCAAATTTTACACTAGAACAATTTATTTTTAGTTTTTCTCGTTAGGGAAGCAATTCCGGTTAATTGTGATTGTAGCACTAGACTAGAGAGGCTAACGAATCCATTCTGGGGACCTCCTCAATCAAAAGCTTAATCCAGGATCCAAGTCCGACGATGGCCTCGCCGCGGCGGCGGGCGGCGACCCCTAGCCTGCGGGACCTCCTACTCCTAGTCGCGCTGCCGCTCTTGCTCTCCGGCTGCGGCCCCTCCCCCGCCCGCGGCGGAGACCTCCGGCGGGTGGTGGAGGTGCCGGGCGAGCCGCGGTCGGTGGTGTGGGCGGTGCAGCTCTCGGACCTCCACCTCAGCGCCTTCCACCCGGAGCGCGCCGCCGACTTCCGCCGCCACGTGGGCGACGCGCTCGCCATGGTTAACCCCGCGCTCGTCCTCATCACCGGCGATCTCACCGGTAAGCTTCCTCCTGCCTTCTTCGCCTGCGTGTGCTTGAAATTTTGGCTTGGTTTGGTTTAAGAGGACTCGGATCTGGTTCTTGTTCGATGTAGGAGGTTTAGCTTAGGCTCTAGTACAACATTTGCTAGGCTAATTATATATGTTTACTAGTGTTTTACTGTTTTAGTTTGTTTATTATGTGTATCTATAGAACGATTGTGCATTGCATTGCTGCTAAATTCTGATACAGGGAGGTATAATATGGGGTAGTGGATTGGATGAAAGAGTGGAATGGAAGCAAAGGATAATGCGTGCATTTTGCCCTAGCATAGTGTCTACCTTTATTCATAGAGATAGGCTACGATCTGACAACATTTCCTAGCTTGCAGTATTAAACAGCTATGCCATCTTTGACTACCAGAACGACTCAATAGCAGCATTATTTGTACTAGAGGATTATTAAGTTCTATAATCTATTTAAAGTAGTTGAGTACTTGAGTTATATGCTGTAAGTTTGCTTTTCAAATCATTTTAAGGCCAAGTCTGAACGAGTATTCAACAGCCATTGCTTATCATTTTAGTGTGAAAGAACGGGTCCCTGCTAAACATATACATTTGCTTCATCAACTGCTTTAAGAAAGTTTAGAATTATTCTTGAACTAATGCACGAGTTAATAACTTTTATTGTTTGATAGAAGCTTAGCCAACAAATATAACATTCTTATGCATGCTCTAGTGTTGAAATGGTTATGTAACCCAGGATGATTGGTTACAACTTGCTTTGACCAACACTCCAATTGTATGAGTTTCTTTTTATCTTAAAAAATCCATCACACAAGATAATGGCAAATTATCAGTGGCACGATGCCAAGCATCATTTCTGACAAAGGTTCATATAATTTTAAAAGATTCTATTGCACCTGATTTTAGTGGAATCTGTAGTGATGTTCATTCCCCGCATGATTGATGTAGGTATTGTTGCATGAAAATTACCCTTTTCCTCTTTTAAGATCAATTGCCATAGTATTTGATATTCACTAATTTGTGCAGTCAATTTTTTAAAAGTTGCCTCAAAATTCAAATATCATGCTTGTTATTTTTTTTATCTGTTTATGTTATCTGATACCAACTTTGCATTTTGGACGCTCAATTGGAAAGTGAAATAAGAAGAATACTCTGTATCATATACGTTTAGGAAGTAACAGAATATAGGTTTTATTTTCAGTTCTAACAGAGTTACAGAAGCTTAATGAGTTGTTTTATCTTGTATTGTTATGCTCAGATGCAAAAAGTAAAGATTTGTTGTCGTCAAGGCAAGAGGAGTTTGAATGGATTCTGTATGGACAAGTTATTGATGATGTTGCTAATAGGAGTGGGCTGAGCAAGGAAGTATTTTATGATTTACGAGGTAATCATGATTCATATGGTGTTCCTGAGGTTGGTGGTATGTTTGATTTCTACAAAAAGCACAGCATTAATGCAAGATTAGGACGAACAGGGGCTGTCCAAAGTATAACATTACAGGTTGGTTCCAGTAAGCACAAATCTATTTAATCTTGCCGAGAAGCGATACACTTTTTTAACCTGCTATTATGGCTTAGTATAAGTTCAGTATGGGATTGTTTTAAGCTTACAGTCTTATTCTAGCTTTAAATTGTGCAGAATAGCTGCATGAAGTATTTATTTGTTGGATTTGATAGTGCAATGGGTGTTGGTCTCCGAAGCCCAACAAACATATTTGGCCAACCTACAGATCGGTTGCTTTCTGATTTAGATGCAGCACTTTCACAGTGGGATAATCAATCTACAAGTTCCCTAGTAACCAAGATCGTCTTTGGGCATTTCCCTATATCCTTTTCTGCATTGACAACTTCTGGAAGAAGTATTAGAGATGTTTTTCTGAAGCATTCACTCTCTGCTTACCTGTGTGGGCATCTTCATACCAACTTTGGAAGAAACTTGAAGCGACATCATACATCTGACCAGCAACGATTTTCTTCTAAACAGTACTTTCAGTTGGATATCCATGAGGGTATGTCAACAACTGTCAGTAATGTCAATTGTTCTGCAAGGACAACAGAGTCTGTAGCAGAATTCTGGGAATGGGAGATGGGTGATTGGAGAAGTGCCAGGAGCATGAGGATTCTTGCTATTGATTCTGGCTATGTCTCATATACAGATATGGATTTCAGATTTGGCTCTAGAGATGTGATTATAGTACCCACCTTTCCGTTGGATTCACGGTTTATGCATAGATCTTCGTATCCTTATGATTTTGCTTGCCAAGCCATGAGCACCACACATGTTGGGACAGTGAGAGCTCTTGTCTTTTCAAGATACAAGATTAAATCTGTAACTGTTAAAATATACGAATCACATTCTGGAAGTTTTCAACTGGTCCTAGAGCAAGAAATGGAAAAAACTAGGGGCAAGGGAGCTAGAGGAGCTATGTATACAGTCCCATGGAACTGGAGGGATTTTTTAGATGAGCTACCAGATCGATACTGGCTCCAGATAGAAGTAGTGGATATGACTGGGGAGATTTACCATAGTGAACCGAGACCATTTTCTGTTAGTGGTCTAACTGCAAAAGTTAGTTGGACGTGGAAAGAATTTAGAGTAATGGGTTGCCAATGGAATCAACTGTACTACCCAATTCTGTGGACTACCCTTGCATTTCTTTTTTCATTGGTTCTGGTTCCTCGCACTTCTCTCACGTTTTATGAGAACCGATTCATGTCAAAATTTATTAGACCAAAGATGACCGGAAGAAGTTTAGGAGGCTTTTCGCCTGTTGCAGTTGAGCTTTCGAAGATGTATATTATCTGGTCTGGAATGTTGTTCTATTTGCTATATTTGGTTTTCTTCCCATGGTTTACTGGCTATGCTGTCACGGAGAACTACAATAAGATGTATTTGCATTACAGAGGCTGGAGCACTAGATATCTTGCCAACACCACTGCGTTGCCATATGTTGGTTTGCCTGATGTGATGGTTATTGTTCTTCTTCATCTTCTGTCTGTGGTCTTGCCAGCATTTCTTCTTATAGCAGCTATAGCAGCAGAAAGAGCACTGTATCTAGGTCATCATTTCTCCCAGAGAACAAAGAAGGATGATGATCACTACAAAAAGGCATGGCACATGAAGAATGTTTACATATTTTATTGGTTGAGAAAGATTCTAATACTTCTATGCCTACCAATTGTCTGGAAACATTGGAAGGTATGCTTTCCTTTCAACTTGAACTCATGCACTTGGCAATATTAGATGGGCGCCTGTTGAAATGAAACCATATAAACACCTCCCTTTGAATGAGTTTAATCTTTTTGTTCCCAAATTTATGAACTCTCTTATGATGATTATAAAATTTCAAGTGTGGTATTTTCTTCCCTCAAATTTCAAGGGTAGTTTACAAACCCTTCTGAATCATTTTGATTTTTGAACCTGTGTATGTCTTTTCCATTATGAATATAATGTCCTAATGGCTTAGTTGCAGTTGTAACATGGTATTATTAGTCCCACTTGGATTTTTCTTCCTTAAGAGACTTAAGTAATCTTTCTCATTAATAAAACTCAGTGGTTATGGAATTTAGCTTCACATGCGAGGTGAATAGGGCCTATATTCATGTGCTGCCATTTTGTTTCTTAGGTATGGCAGAATTAAGGACTGTCTTTTTTGGAGGCTATATTTCGTACATAATAGCTCTTCTACTCATAGAAAGATTTCCCACTCGAAGGTCAGCTGTTACCTTTTGTTTTTCACTAGTATGGAGTTTTTGTCATCAGCTACTATCCTTAAATCCATGAGTGTGTGACCTTGGGCAGCTGCGAATTTATACGAGCCCATTGAGAAAATTTTAATTTGAAGGAGGTGCCTTCTCATTAGAGTTGCATACAGTGAAGAGTGAAAAAATGTGGAATCAAATAGCAGCAGGTAATATGCAATTGATCAGCTGTAGATAGTAAAACTGGGATTTATTCAGTTCCTAATTATGTTTTGTTTTTTCCTTGCCTGATTGTGTTACATTGTGACCACTTGAACCATACTTTTGTGCATGCAAATGTGTGAGCTTTCGCGCTAACAATTACTTTTCTGCAGCATTGTAGAGCTATTGTGAGGGCATATGAGGTCAACCCATTCATGGATGCACCCATCTACTGTTTTGGTGTTCCAGCACTTCTATGGATGGCCATATACAGGAGTTCATCTGTAGGAGTTTACCAAGTTTGAGTTACTTGTACTGTGGAAGACTTAAAGATCGAGACTGAACATTTTCAGAAACAATTTCTGACAGTGCTGTTGTGCAAGGTTTCAAGGTGGCATTCAGAAGTTGGAAAAGAACATGTCTTCAGATGTAGAAATTAGAATCTCTTCTCTTTTTGATGCAGGAGATATTTTGGTAGTACTCAATTCGTTTGAAAAGGAACCATCCTGTACAATTCGATATGATGCACTCCCTCTCTTTTGTCTTTGAAATGTAAGTCGTTTCAGGCTTTCAGCTATCCTCACCTATTCCGAATGAAAGCCATTCTATGATTTGGAGGCGTTTATCAATCATTCTTTCCTCCTTGCCCTTATCAAAAGAACTAGTAAATAGACTCCTTTTAATTGTTTCTTCATTCCCTTGACTCTCATTGCTTAGGGGCTGTTTGGTTCACCGCCGTAGGCTGCCTCGCTAGGTGTGGCGTCGCCGAAGCCTTTTCCCCTCTGCCGATGGCTCACCACGCCCGCAGCCACGCAGCGCCGAAGGTGAGGCGATGATTTTCGTCGCCACAGTTGTGGCGTGATTTTGTGAAGGGAGCAGTAGTGGCAGCCACCACTTTGTTAGGAACCCAACACCAGCCGCAGAACTAGTGGCCGCTGCAGTCTTTGGCGTGGCGACGTCGGCATGCAACCAAACACCTGCCTAGCTGTCCGTGGCTGCCGCAGGTGTGGCATGGCGCTCGGCGGCGGGCATCCAAACAGGCTCTTAATTCCACTCAAGAGTTAATAACGGAAGAGTAAACATGGTCAACTTACACACTCTTTATTCTTGTACCAAAGTATAAAATGGGCTACGTTTTTTTTATCAAGGAGGTATTGATTTTGCATATGGATATTTCTTTGGTGTAGCTTTTGCACACAGAATTGAAAATAGGTATAGGAATGACATTGGGCTCATGTGGGCATTGATAACATTGGAATCGATCGTGGAGGTGTCTGGGAAACAATATGTCTGGAGGGAACTAATATCTTGGAGTTGGGAGAAGATAACATAGAATCAAGACATTTCTATGATACTGTAATATCACTAATTTAACCTATGCTCTGATTAGTTGGTGTCACAATGGAACATCCTAAAATTTATGTTGGCGAAAATAAATTCGATTTAGTATGTTCTGGGGATCCTATTTTCCTAGATGAAACTCAAATCCTAGGATTTTCAAAGGGACCAAACAACTTGGATTGCACCATCTCAAAGAAACTGCATCCCCGAGTTGTGTCGCTCCAAACAGCAACATACAAGTAGACCTCTCCATAGATCATGAAAATAGTGAAATTAGGCAGGTTTTTTGTTTGGAGAGGCATGCCCATAACAATTTGAGCTCTTCTAGTCTGCATGGTGCAAACAGCCTTAAGTGCCTTGCTCACAACTGTCCCTGAGTGGGTTACATAAACCACGGTGAGAGCTCTTGGACTCATTTATGAAGATCATTGCATCACCCTACAATAATTCCCCTTTGTCTTTCTATTTCAATAATCATACCACACAGGCCCCAATTTTCACAGCAGTTTCATGCATGGAGGAAATCCGCCAATCAGCTCTGGGTTGCATTGATGACATCCTTGCACTGCATGCACCCTATGAATGAGAAGACACATCAGGTCATCAGGGGAGGTCTGAAGATCAGTTATTGGAATTCTCTGTGCCAGCATATATTGTTGAACTGCAACAGCCTAGTATTCAAAATTTGAAAGAGAGTCTGATTGGGAATACCTGATTCATCAGATCAATGGCTACCACCTAGGGTTCTATGCACCATAGGAACAGGAAGCTTCAAGAACTAAAATGTCACCTTCCGCAATGCACGTATATGAGATTTCATTTTGAGCTGGTATGTGCTTCACCTTATTCCGATATTTCTGAAAAAGACAGAAAACAAATGCATTCTGATCGTGTCAAAAGAACTTTTAATTTTGAATTTTCTTTTTCTGGTTCATAAAAGTAAGGCTATGGCATATGGGTTAAATGATTATAATCTAAATAGGAATTCCTAGTGTTGCTACATATCCTTTGCAGGGATTTCGACCAGTATCAAAATTAAAAATAAATTATAAAATTGAGATGTTTTGGGTAAGGTGGTTGTTGTCGAAATTTTCAGAATTGTTGTGATTTAGATCCAACAACAACAACAATATAGCCGGGTAGGCTAGAGATGAAACCTAAAAGAGACGAGAAACAGAGAGACACATAAAGGGATAAAAAGGGCACAAGAGAAAAAGAGGTCACGGTTCAGGCATGATTGTCAATCTCCAAGCGCTCCTGTCCATAGCTAAATCCTTGGAGATATTCCACTCCTTAAGATCTTTCTTAACGGACTCGTCCCAAGTTAGTTTAGGTTGACCTCTACCGCTCTTTACATTATCAGCCCGCTTTAGAACTCCACTGCGCACCGGCGCCTCAGGAGGCCTCCGTTGGACATGTCCAAACCATCTCAACCGATGTTGAATCAATTTCTCCTCAATTGGTACCACCCTAACCCTATCCCGAATATCGTCGTTCCGGACTCTATCCCTCCTTGTGTGCCCACAACACCAACGCAACATACGCATCTCTGCTACACTCAATTGCTGGACATGTCGCCTTTTTGTAGGCCAACACTCAGCACCGTATAACATCGTCGAACGAATCGCCGTCCTATAGAACTTACCTTTCATTTTCTGAGGCACCCTTTTGTCACAGAGGACACCAGAAGCTTGACGCCATTTGCTGAAATTCTATGCCTAACATCTTCATCAATGTCTCCATCCTTTTGTAGCATCGACCCTAAATACCGAAAAGTATCCTTCTTGCCACCACTTGCCCATCGAGGCTAACGTCTCCCTCCTCATGCCTAGTCGCGCTGAAATCGCACCTCATGTACTCGGTCTTAGTTCTACTAAGTCTGAACCATTTCGACTCTAACGTGTGTCTTCATAGTTCTAACTTCCTATTAACCCCTGTCCTACTGTCGTCAACTAGTACCACATCATCAGCAAAGAGCATACACCAAAGGATATCACCTTGTATGTCCCTTGTGACCTCATTCATCACCAAAGCAAATAAATAAGGGCTCAAAGCTGACCCCTGATGCAGTCCTATTTTAATTGGAAAGTCACCGGTGTCGCCATCACATGTTCGGACAAACGTCACCACATCCCTGTACATATCCTTGATGAGGGTAACGTACTTAGTTGGGACTTTGTGCTTTTCCAAGGCCCACCACATGACATTTCTCGGTACTTTGTCATATGCCTTCTCGAGGTCAATAAAGACCATGTGCAAGTCCTTCTGCTCCCTATATCTCTCCATCAATTGTCGTAATAAGAAAATCGCCTCCATGGTCGACCTACCAGACATGAACCCAAACTGATTTTGGGTCACATGTGTCACTCTCCTTAGGCGATGCTCGATAACCCTCTCCCAGAGCTTTATCGTATGGCTCATCAACTTAATCCCACGGTAGTTAGTACAACTTTGAACATCTCCCTTGTTCTTGAAGATATGTATTAATATACTTCTCTTCCATTCTTCAGGCATCTTGTTAGACCAAAAAAATGAGGTTAAAAAGCTTAGTTAACCATACTATCGCTCTGGCGCCTAGGTATCTCCACACCTCAATGGGGATACCATCAAGGCCCATCGCTTTACCTCCCTTCATCCTCTTCAAAGCCTCTCCGATCTCTGCCTCCTGAATTCTCCTCACAAAGCGTCTGTTAGTATCGTCAAATGAGTCGTCCAACTCAAGGGTAGGACCCTCATTCTCCCCATTAAACAGCTTGTCGAAGTACTCTCTCCATCTGTCCTTGATCTCCTCATCCTTCACCAGAAGTCGATATGTCCCATCCTTGATGCATTTTATTTGATTGATGTCCCTTGTCTTCCTCTCGCGGATACTAGCTGTGATTTAGATCCACTAGATCCAAATAAGCCTGAATCGGAAACCCTAAGGGGCCATTCCACATGCTTATGTTATTCTAAAGCATGAAACATCTAGGAGACATATGCTGTTTTTAGGAATGAAACATATACGTTCTTTGGTAATGAAGTGAAGAGAAACAATTTGCAGAAAGCTGAACAAAATAATGATATGTCCATATAGAACATATGGAATATGAAAATTGAAGCATGTGTATCCTTAGCTTATGACAGTCATTTAAGTTTCAAATGATACCTGACACAAAGGCATTTGCAGCAGGTCACAGTACTGTATTTTCAGCTTTGGTTCTGAAGTGAACTTGGGCAACAGCTTCAGTTTGCTGCATCTGGCGATGCTGAAATATTTAAGATTGGGGAAGTGCTCACTCTTGACACCGAGCCATTCCTCCCAAGCTACCATGTTCCTGAACTTTAGTGACTCCAGTGAAGGAAACACATTGCAGATTCTGCTCCTACTGTTAGAAGTGGTATCTCCAACATTGCCAAAGAACTCTGGACCAATTAGCTTCACGCTTGGCAGTGATTGTATCAAAATGTGTTTCAGTGATGGTAGGCAGCCAAGGGGTGGTACTTCTTTGCAATTATGACAGTCTTTCAGTTCAATAGAAGCTAACCTGTCCAAGGGCAGCCATCCTAACCATGACGAAGAAAAGGATCCGTTATAACCCTTGATGCTGAGCTCCTCCAGATTTGAATGTGGCTTGAGGCACTTTAAAACCTGATCTCCTGTAGCACTGATTCCTTGGTGCTGACTGTCTGACATGCAGCTCACTGCGTTTCCTTGCGGATCACAAAGGGACTGGTTAAAATTTGTAAGTTCAGACCATTCAAGTGTAAGCTTTTGAATCCCCAACTTGTTCCAAAGATTGGCGGTGGAAGCTTGTGCAACATCCAGGTTGTTTAGACCTGTGATGTGAAGATGTCCTTCAAGGTTTACCAATTCGTTCAGGTCTGCTATGCTACATCCAGCAGGCTCATTCCCAATGGCAAAAAAAGGTAGTCTCTGCAGCCTAGTCAACTCTCCAATCCCCGAAGGCATCTTTATGTCTGAATGTGGAATCTCTAGGCACCTTAAATTCAATAGGAGCTTGATGCCTTGAGGCAACTGAGTAAGGGAAGAACAATGGTTAAGCTTAATTGTCTGCAAGTGGAAAAGCGCACAAATTGACTCAGGCAACATCTGAATTGCGGTGTTGTCCAGACCAAGGAACCTTAGGTGTATCAGACTTCCAATGGATTTCGGTAGCTCCACGATATTGGTGTTGCTCAAATCTAAAGCTCTTAAGCATTCAAAATCCGTGATCAGCTCGGCAGGAATCTTTGTTCTGAAGGCCATCTCCTCGTGGTTTTGTTCTGTTCTTGCAATGAACAGGAAGGTTCGCAGATCACGATGACCACAAAATGAGTTCAAGTTTATTTCTTCGACAGAATGAGACTCCTCATCAACAAAGGACAAATGACGAGGGCTCTCATCTATTTTCATCGAATTAGGGAGCTGTATCATCCTACATTCATTGCCTGAAACAAACTGAGCAAGCTCCTGGTACAGATCATGCATAACAAACTTCCCTTCGCTGATAGCATGAGATGGGGAAGGGTGGAAGAAGCACCTTGACACCAAGTCATTGAAGTAGCCATTGGCGATAGCTTCAAGGCTGCAGTCTCCTTCAGCATCCACAAAACCCTGCGCAATCCACAGCTGGACTAGCAGATCTTTGTCGAAGACGAAGCCCTTTGGAAACAATGAACAAAACGCAAAGCTTCGCTTCAGCGGCATGGACAGGTGATCGTAGCTCACCTTCAGCACCGGCAGTACCAGATTCTTCACCTCATTGTCAGCCCACAAGTCGTTATTCAGGACTTCATCCCAGTGCTTCCAGTTGGTTGAAGTGCTCAGGGTGCTACCAGCTGCCTCTGCCGCCAATGGCAAGCCCTGACATTTCTTTGCGATCTTCTCACCGATCTCTACAAGTTCTTGGTCGACGTTGGCATCTCTATTCTGCAGTGCTCGTCGCTGGCATACACGCCAGCAGTCTTCATCTGACAAGCATTTGAGATGATACACCTTGGTGCTCACCATCCTGGCAACCTTGTTGCTTCTCGTCGTCACAGCAACCGTGCTCCCTGGCGCGCAGCGGCTCAGCGGAGCCGTCAGGCTGTTCCAGTGGTTGGGATTGTCATCCCACACGTCGTCGAGAACGATCAAGCACCTCTTCCCCGCAAGGTGCTCGACTATGAGCTCATGAAGCGTGCTCAGCTCGCCGCACTCCGGCCGTGATCTGGTGACCGCCTCGACGATCTTGCGGGTCACGCTGACGACGTCAAACTCCTGGGAGACCCAAATCCAGTGTATCAGTTGGAAGCTCGACCTCACGGCCTCCATGCCGCAGACGTGCTGCATCAGGGCCGTCTTGCCGACGCCGGCCATCCCGACGATGGGCACGACGGCGTAGCTCCTCCCGCCGTCCGGCTCCCCGCGAACCAGCGCGGCGACCCTCTCGATGTCGCGCTGCCGCCCGTGGAGGCGCTCGGTACGGGGAAGCGCGCTGCTTGGCACGAGCGGGCTCGCCGCGGGCCGGGCCGCGCCGTCGCCGGGCCGCAGCCGGAGCTTCTTCCTGTCCGACGCGATCTCCTCGTACCTCGCCCAGATGCCGTCGATCTTGCGGCGGAGCCGCCTCGCGGGCGCGGGAGCGAACAGCAGCGCCACCTCCCGGCGCCGCTTCCCCGTCGTGGCGGCGTAGAGCAAGTCTTGCTTGAGCTCCTCCAGCTGCGCCGAGCGGCGGGACTCGTACTCCAGCTCCTCGACCACGTCCTCGGCGCGGTGCTCCAGGTCGCCGAGCTCGGCCAGCCACAGCTGGACGGAGCGGTCGGTGACGGACAGGCTCTCGGCGTCGCGGAGCGTGGCGCGGATCCGCCGCAGCTTGGACTTGAGCGCCGTCAGCTCGTCGTCGTCGACGGTGGCCGGCTCGGACGCGCGCCCGAATGGCTCCAGCAGTGGCGACGCGAGCTTCTTGGACTTGACTGCGAAGTGAAGCAGCGCATCTCGCAGCGTGTGGATGACGGTCCTCTCTCCATTGTTGTCCATTGCCGGATCTGTACGCCGCGCGAGAACTCAATGGTTTGGAGATTGGATTATTGGAGAATCAGCTGTTGGTGCGAGTAAAGCGGGTGGTGAGAGTGAGAGGAGGGATTTGGCTGACACCTGACAGCCACTGCAAGCGTTGACGAAGACTTCGCTTGAGTGGCGCGGATAGGCTCTGTAGCCGAATGGCTCACCTTTTATCCAGGGTAAAAAAAAGAAAAAGAATACAGTTCTAATGATACTTATCTAATAATATTATAAATACATTAATATTTTTATTGAGACTTTGCTAAACCTATAAAATAGTTTGATTTATGAAAAAACTATAAATGTATCCTTTTTTTCATCTGGAATTAGTGTTGTTTATCTTTTTCTCATAACTTACCGTGTGTTTGGCTGGTGAGGTTTGGAGAGGTGGGATGGGATAGACCCAGAATTAGTATTGCTGTTTGATGAGTGGAAGTCGGCGAAGGGGCAGGGAAGTCACAGGTAGAATATTCCCTCCAGTTTTTTTTCCACGTCCCTCTTTTTTCCATGGGGGATGGGGGGTGTTTCATCCCACATGGGACAAGCACACACAACGTAAGGGAGAAGGAGGAGAGGAGAGACGGCGACTGGCGTGGGTTCCACCCCTGGCACCGGCGAGCTCCGCCCCGACTCAGCACCGCTGCTCCGGCAAGCTTTGCCTCAGCCGTGCTGCGAGCCACCGGCGGGCGAGCTCTGCCCCAGCCCTGTGAGGACGAACTGTGTGCGCTGCCGCCGCGAGGACGAGCTAGAGCCGGGGGGTTGCCGCTGCCCCGCCCGCGCGGACGAGAGCTGCAGCACATAGGAGACGTGGCCGCCGGAAGGAGGGAAGAGGACGAGCTGTGGCTCGCCGCCAGTGGAGGCGGAGGACAAGCTATGGCTCACCGCCGGAGGCGGCACGGCCGCACGGGGCGACCTGCGCTATGCCTGATTTCGTCTGCAGATGAGGCACGGTTGGGAAAGAGATAAGGCAAGGTGAAAGAAAAGAAAAAGAAATTAAAAATCTGACAAATGGACCCCCACCTAATCAGTGGGTGATTCCACTTTTGATGTGCTAAAACCAAACAAAAACAGGTTGGTCCATCTCTTTTCAACCAAATAGAAATTGAAGTCATCCCGTCTCAGAAATCAAAGATGAAACCGTCCCACGCCACCTTGACTTCCAACCAAACACTACCTTAGTTTTGACCGAGTGCGGTTGCTGCTTTTTTGCAGTGCTATTGCTGTCGAATTCTACTGTTTTCCACATTGTACTGTGCCTTCGGTTGGCGGTAGCAGCAGTAGCCGGATAGGCTGGCTTAGACCCTGTTCGCTTGAACACTTCAGCAGTGCTCACAACCAGAATATTAAATTTCTCTCAATGAAGTGGCATTCTCTCAGTGTTTTGCCATTCAAAATTTAGTATAAATTTTACGTACTAAATACCTCCTAGTGAGATTCCCATATGCTATGACTAGTGGTGGTGTTTTATTATTACTACTAAAAACACTAGGAGAATTCCACCTTTTTGGTAGTAACTTTTCAATAAATAAACAGTGTTTTTCTTTCACAACAAATCAGCATCAGCATTAGAGCCCAACCGAACAGTTTTATTTCTCCTTCATATGTGGGTTCCACAGGTTAATGATAAACAAACCTCTCTTTTTTTAACTCTCCTATCTTGTTTCTCCTCGTCTCCATGGTGGCGCAGTGGAGCGCGTGCGGTGAGGGAGCAGCACGGCGGCCCGCCTGGCCTGATGGTAGGGCTGCTCGCTAGTGCGGGACACTGTAGCAGCTCTCCTGGATCGGGGCACGGTGCGGAAGCTTGGCAGCCTGGGGCCCTAGAGGTTGGTGAGAAACTGAGAATGCAAGAAAAAGGATTGAGAAAATGGTAATGCTGTCCGTCCGCTCGGACGCTCTTTGATGGGCTTGCGTACTACCGCTACTGGCCCAATAGGCCTATCTGCTTTTTACGTTTTCTCATCTGTCTCAAAAATATCTCCCCACTCTGCTCGCCCATCGCATGCATCACTGTACCGTGTGGTCATCCGCTCGCCCCAATCCACATCACCGTCGTGGCCATCTCTTCGTGCGTGCCCCCATCCTATGCCACATCACACCACTATTCCTTGCAGCCGCGGGCATCTCCCCGTGTGCGCACCCATCATGCGCCGCACCGCCCACTCTGCCTTGCCGCCGTGGCCATCCACCACCGTGTCCACTCCGTGCTCGCCTGTCGCGGCCACGGCATGCACCGCACCACCATCACCCCGATGCCACCGGGTGAAGGTCGTCGTCGGTTAGGACATCGTCTCTCGCGGTTGGCCGAAGACACCATGAAAGGAAGAAGCGCATGTTTCAAGTGTTTAAGAGGTATGTTAAAGTGTTGCATAAGGATGTTATAAAAGTAGATCGAGATGGTGCACATATTGCAATAGCTATAAACGTATGTGGTAAGCATTTATTCTAAATGATTCATCTGTTTTTCGGACGTACGTTGCAAGTGTTTTGTCTGGATATTGCATATGTTTTCACATAGATGTTGCAAACGTTTATTTGAAATGTTTCATCCATTTTTCAAATGCATGTTGCAAGTGTGTTTATCTGGATGTTGCATATGTGTTAACACAGATGTTCCACGCATTTGTTCCAAATGTTTTAACTGTTTTAGACGTATGTTGCAAGAAGTTTTTTTTGGTGTTGCAAGTGTTTTCATGTTTCAAGTGTTGAATGGGACGGCCAGAGTCACACGACGCATATCCGCAGGCGGGGGTGCGAGCGCTATACGGAGCAGGTGCAGGCACAGGCGGTCCTCACGTGCGTGATATGGAGCAGGGCAGACCGCTTGCACGCGGGAAGCGGAGCGGAAGTGTGTAGTCCCTATGTGTGAGCGGATGGAGGCAGGGCGAGGCATCCGGGCGATGCGGATGCAGGAAACAAAGGAGGCATGGGAAACCGAGATGCACGTGACACGGGGTGCAGGCACGGGCGTCCATCCGGTCGCTAGCATCTCCATTGAGAAAAATCTCTAGTTCTTTCGTATTCTTTAAGGGATTGAGGGGGTGATTTTCTTAATTGAAAAAAATAGCAAAAAGAGAATTGAAAGGGGGCCACGGTGGTGCTTGATTTTTTTTCCTTTGGTTCTAGGGAAAGAGAATCACTTATTCTCACTCTAGTCCTTCAATCCCCTTTATATTCCTGGTTATAGGGAAAGAGAATCACTTATTCTCACTCTGGTAAAAACATGCTCTTGCTCCATCCTAAAACATAACAAATTACAACATTCAAAATTTATCCTGCATTCCATGAATAGTTTGAGTTGGGGTTCGAAAGGGTGGTATGTCAGAATCACTGTTTCCTTCTATGCATTCTAATTATGGCATGTACCGTGGGTGGACAAAATATCTCCAAAACCGGTTAACCGAACCGAATCAATTTAACTGAAAAGGTTGGTTAACCAAAATTTATGTCTTATTGTATATTTGCATGTATCTCTAGGAGATATTATTGTTGCCTTGCCTTGCATGTACCTCTATGCAAGGAGCCAAGGAGAGGGGCTCCACTTCTGATTTAATTGTTGCCTTGCTGGAGCTATACATGGAACTGACGGGACAAAACATGAAGGAAACAAATCAAGCCGGACTAGAGAAAGAGGAAACAAATGAATCAAAGATCACAATGGACCACAGAAGGCAACAGATTATGGCATAAAATGTTTCCCGCGCCACCACCAAATGATATACAGAGATCAGAGACTGCACATAACGACATGCTTACTTTATAAAAAAAACCAACATGCTTCTTGTCCTACGGATTTTTTAGATGATGAATCTTAGATTTAATTTCACACAAATATATATTCTTCCACAACAATCTGCTGATTAACTTATGCTAAACAAAGGTGAAATATATATACCATGTAGTACATGAGAAATTGGACCTTAGCATATAGCGTGGGCACCATACTAACATATACTTGACGACTCACTCGAAAGAGTCATGCAAGTTGTTTTTTAGATGAGTTTTCATCACTGGACACATCATAGTCCTTTCGTTTACGACCTGTTCCAAGTTGACTAGACAATTCAAGGTGCGGTTCATTGGAGGATCCATGGTTGTGCTCAGAGATGTACATGACAAACAATGTGTTGGGATCATTGTTGTTCGGCTGCAAAATCTTTGTTGCACTGCATCCTGTGGACTTTCTCCAAATGCATGTGTAGTAAGACCTGAAACTTTACATTATAAGATAACTGAAAATCGTAGGTCCTATAATCATACACAGAAATATTTACCTATTTGGATGGTAATAAAAATTAAGAAATGCCTAATTTACCTGTTGGTAATCTAGGTCTCTAGGACCAGTACTTCATGTTTTGTTGGGAGTACTTCATATTTTACAATTAGTAAAACACAACTTATGCTCTTAAGAGTATCTCCAAGATTCTTTCTTAAACTCACTCTCTAAATCATCATTTAGAGAGCCAATTGAATAGAAATAGCTCTCTATATCTTTCCACCCTTCAACAGTTTCTCTATTTCTTGCGAGCACTCTAGAGAGTCAACTCAGCTCTCCATCTTTCATTCGTGAGAAATCCGAATAGATGATGACAATATTTGAAGATCTAATTAAAGCAGCTGTTCAAGAGCATTTTTGCACTAAAATCTGTATTTCTATCACTACAGAAGGATATAAAGAGACTCTTGGAGTTGCTCAGAATAACAAGTGTAATCTTAAAATGCTTGAGTACTGGTTTTCAATTATAATTTTTAAAAAATGCTTGAGTAAAACACAATTTATGCTTACAAATAAGAAGTGCCTAATTTACAATTAGTAAGATACATTAACAAAGGTTAGGAATTCAATATTTTATCAATTTATATCCTACTGCAATGGGAACGAAAACAGTCAAAAGGCAACTCCTGAAAAGATGAAACTGATTTAAACAGTCTACAAATTTAGTATTTCTCTACATGCCCACATTATGTTCTCACCTTGTGAATATGTAGCCAAATATATTCTTTTCTCCAAACTTTTCCCACTTGCTACCATCATCCAAGAGATCTGTATATGTCAAAGTTTTTAGCACCATATGCCTCCTTGTCAGGCTATTCATGTGTACAAGAAAACATTTAGTAACAAATAAAGTATTCGTATAAGATTTTAGAATATAGTGATCTGCATGTCCAAGTAAAAAATACAGTGATAACGATATTGCTTCCATTTCAAAATCTGTCCCACAATTTTTTAAAACCACAAATGCAATTTGAATGACCTTTTATTTATTTAATTTATTCCTCCTCTTTCCCACTTAGAGAAGCTTTCATGACTACTATGATCTCTTAATTATCTACACTAACACTAGCACAAGAATATGGCCATTTCTATAACGTGGGCTGGCAGTATGCTAAGTGCATCTAGGTTTGTCCTAAGTTGAACTTTTATAACTTTGACTATCAATATATAAAATTTTATATAGATTCACTTCACAAGATTGTCATTAATAGATTCATTTGGGGAAAAAATGATTTCATATAGAATTAGGAGAAACCTAGATGGACTTAAAGTTGTGATCGAAGGAAGTAATAAAAGCAAAAAGAACAACACAGTACATTTAAATGTTGTAGATGAGCATTCATATACCTTCCATTAACCACTTTCTGGCCAATATGGTCTTCCATTGAACTTCCAACCAAATCAAGTTTCAGGCACCTGACAACTTTTAAATCTGAAACAGACAAGGAATAAGCATATATTGATAACAGCTCTTTGCAGTCAATAATTTCCAACTTCTTCAAGGTTGTGAATTGATGTGGGAAACTAATAGATCTAATCTTCTGGAAGCCTTCGATCTTTAGTGACTCCAGTGATGGAAGTACTGAGAAGGTCGGCAGTTCAACGCCATAATGAAATGACACATGCACTAGGGAAATAAGGCGAGGCAAGTGGGTGAGTTTTGGGCATCTACTGATAGAAAGACGGGAGAGTCGTGGAAAATCCTCCTCTCTTGTGCTGACCCAGAACTGCAAATCATACATCTCGCATATATTCAGCACCTCCAGTGATGGAAATCTAGTGGGATGTTTTTCTTCAGTGGCCAAAGAACTAGTCTCGATTCCAAATCTTTCAACACCATTTATTCTCTGTATGAAAAGAGATTTAAGAGATGGCAGATCACCAAGGTAAGGAAGCTCACTACAGCCATGGCAGTTATCAAGAGTAACTGAGATGAGCTTGCAAAGGTAATTGCCCTGCATCCAGACAGGAAACAGATTTCCAGCATAATTTTGAATGACAAGCTCCATAATGTTGCTGTTAGGTTGAAGATTTTGAAGAATCTCATTAGCAGTTTCTTTGCCCATGTCATCGTCCATGCCTTCTTGCCAGTAAGACCACTCCAATGTCAAAGCTTCTAGCAAGTGCTTACCCATCATATTTGCTTCTCCGGCATCATTGGCTACCTTAATATTCTCAAGCCCAATTACATGAACATGTCCCCTCAGTCCATTCAGATTCTTCAACTCTGAAATCGAGCAATGCAACAAATCATTCCCAATGTTGAACGTCGTGAGTGTTTGGAGATCTGTCAGATGTCCTATACCATGAGGCATGCCAACATAAACGTTGCCCGATTCTTTCTGCACATCAAGGTGACGCAGCTTTGCCAAATTACTTGTGCTTCCTGGTAAGTCAATGAGGTGGCAACAATCCTTCAGTTCCAATGTCTGAAGATTGTTTACCTGTCCTATTTCAATAGGAAGGCTTTTGATCTTGGTGTTATTGAGAGCCAAGAGCCGCAGGTGCTTCATGTTCCCGATAGAAATTGGCAGCTCTAGTATGTCTGTATAGCTCAAATTTAGTGCCCTTAAGAATCTATGTTTCACGAAAACATCATCCAAAGTAAAAATTCTCACCACTGGGAAACATCTTCTGATAACCAGGAAAGACTGCAGATTCCTTACTTCATTAGAAAGTGCAGCTGTCTTAAAATCTGAAAGAACAAGGGATAGGTGGGGAACATTTTCAGCTAAGCTGCAGAATGGTTCCTCACATCTGAAGCACTCGTTCTTGGAAACAGAGTGTGCCAGATCATGAAATAGCTCATGCATAACAAAGCTATCTTTATGATCACTATGAAATGGAGAACGCTGGAAAAATGATCTGCAGAATAGTTGGTCAAAATAATGCAGGGCAGTGTCTTCTGGCTTAGTACCTTCTTCACAGAAGACAAAGCCTTCAGCTATCCATAATCGGATGATGTGATGCTTGACAAAGATATAATCTTTGGGGAAAAGGGAACAAAATTTGAAGCACTGCTGAAGGTGTGCTGGCAAAAGATCGTAGCATAGTCTTAATGCTGGTAAGATACCATCACCAATCATATCAATTTCAGACAACCCAACTTCAGAATGACATAACAACCCACTTAGGGCTTTAATGCACATTGGATTGCCACCACATTTCTCCACAAACTTCCAGCCAATGCTTTCTAACTGACAGTAATTATTCACAACTAAATCTTCAAGCACATGTTCCTTGAAAATCATAAAGCATTCTTCTTTGGATAGAGGACTCAAGTAGAAGGTTTGCATTGCTCCAATATGGTTAGCAACTTCCTTGCTCTTGGTAGTTACAATGACAGTGCTTCCTTTTGCACAAACATTAAGTAGCTTCCGTAGATAACCCCAGAAATATTTGCTCTTGATTTCAGAATCGTCTAGTACAAGTAACAATCTCTTGCTAGTAAGTTCTTCTATTACAATTTCTTCGAGAACACTGATTGAGGCATCACCGCAAGATGCACAAGTAGTGAGCTCTACCATCTTACCTAATAGCCTCTTTTTACCACACATCTGCAGCCATATTCTCAAATCGAAGGTATCCAAAACCATTCGGTTATTGTAAATTCGATGGACTAGCTCAGTCTTTCCCATGCCACTTTCACCAACTATGCAAGCAGAAGTAACTCTCTGGTCGCTACTATGGTCAACCTCATCAGAAAGTAACATGTCAATAATACTTTGCTCATAACACCTATATGAATCCAAAGAAGCAGCCTGTGGACAAAAAGGACAGGAAATTTGAGTGTCAGTATTATTCAAAAATTAACTCATTCCCAAACAGAATTAATTACATGAGTAAAAGAGCTTAGTAACCTTTGTGCTGCACTGGGGATGGATCTGGTTCTTCTTCCACCATCTTAAACTATCCAGGCGATTTGCCAGATCTTTGAAGGAATCAGGAAAGCCTTGAATATTGGTAAGAGGCGACAAAGTTAGGGATTTCAAGTTTGCAAGTGTACATAGGCACTCAACCTCCAAGTCAACTCGATGGCTGCCTGATAAATTCAAGTATTTCAGTTCCTGGAGGTTACCAAATGGTTGTGGAAGCTCCTTCAATTCCTTGCAATATGATAGGTTCAGATTCTCTAAATTGTCAAGATTTACTAGAGAAGCAGGTAAGTTTTCAAGGCTGGAACAGCCTGCCAAATCCAGCAATCTTAGCTTGGAAAGCTCACAAAGTGACACTGGTAAATTCCTTAGCTCATGGCAGCAGGAAAGAACAAGAATTTGCAAGTTCTTCAGGCTTCCTATTGACACCGTCAATGTTTGAAGGGAATAACAGTGAGAAAGGTTTAATGCAGCCAGATTAGAAAGGTTGCCAATGGAAGGAGGCAGCTGTGTAAGGCCACTGCAGCTTGAGAGATCCAAACACAAAAGACTTCTGACAAACATAGACGACAAATATATAGGGTCAGTCATGCGTGCTGGTACACTATGTGCATTCATCCCAATTCCCTTGTTCTGACCAGCATATGTCAGATCATCAAAAGCAAACACTGGAAGTTCCAGGCTCTCCTTCTTACCCTCCATGTTAACCATGTTAATAATGCCTAAAATGCCACGACACAAAAGGATGCACCGCATGATTGAAGAACTAAGTGACAACATATCACTGTAGTTCCCAAGAACTGCACCAGACAATCCAGGGCTTCCATGTCGAAGGCCCTCCAATTTGTCAGTAACTGGTAAGATGACAAGTTCCTGTGAAGCTAGTAAGTGCATGAAGCTTATAGCTGTTGTTTTGGAACAAGTCCCTGACACATTGGGCATTACCTTCTTGAGGTGTGTCCCAACCCCAAGCTTGGCCAGCATCATCTTGTAGTGCAGATGTCCAAGAGATTCTTCTGCGTCTGAGGTCAGATGTTTGACATGATTGAACCAAGCATCGGACGGCAGCTTTCCACCGAAGGATGAGATGGTGGTTCGAACATGAACAAGTTGCTGAAAGAGCCGCTTGATTGAGGATGAACACACTCCAACTTGCAAGTCACCAGCCAGTTCAGCTTTCGGAGATCGCTCGGCGTCACCAACAGGTCCAGCAGGTGCTCCTTCGCCATTGCCTGATTTACTGCAATGATAAGTGAAAATTAGGAAGCTAACCTGGTTGTTAATCAGGACATTAATTTTTTTGAAAACAACAGCAAGAAACAGAGGAAGCAAAAAAAAAAAAAAAAAAAAAAAAGAGGGGGCTGGCGTGGACAACAGCTGCAGCAGCCCACCCGGTTGTTACAGTCTATTTGGGACTGCTCTGCTCCATAAAATCTAGCTCCATTCCACCATGGAGTACTCTTACCAGTTTGGCTTTGGCTTGCATCTCAGCTCCAGCTCTAGGTTTGGCAGGTTTTTGTGTGAACAGTCTATTATGCCCTTAGGATGCTGTATGGCTGGTGATTTGATATATGCAGTATACTATACATGAGTGATTGATATTTTTATCCTCGGTTTATGTCATCCATTTGCTTACAAGTCACAGCTTTTCCTGCATGCTTTCCATTGTCAAATGTTGCGAACTTGTGAATGTGAAGTTCCTAATCTCAGCAAGAACCTTATTTTCTATTACACGCTCCAGAATGTGATTTGATATATATTTTTTTACACACCAGTGATTGTGATTTGATATATCTTTTTTCCCTGATCACAGCATTATATGTTGACAAAATTGTACAATTCAGTGCCCATAGGAGGCATAGCAGATCAAGGGGCTGCACCACAGGTCCTTGCGGCGTTTTACGGAACACATAGCGTGCACTGGGCGACAAGCAAGGTTCAATTTATCGGTAGTAAAAAAATACCGGAGGTCACCGATAAACGAGTTTATCGGATTTATCGGAAAATTTTTCGGTCAAAAATAAAACAAAATAATACCTAATTTCACTAGAAAATTGTATAAGTTGTCTGTAAAGCATTTAACATCAAGAACTAACACATAATAGTATTGGTATAATAGAGTATCATACTTTTATGTAGGTGGACTAATGAAAATTGGAATCTCAGCGATAAATAAATTTTATCGGACCTCAGCGATAAACAGGATTATCGGGTTTATTGAAATTTTATCGCCGATAAAATTTTCTCTGGCGACAAGGCCCGAGTGCCCAACCTGGCGTCGCAATTTCTAGCAAATGAAACTGAAAACAATTTACAATGCGCGTCGTCGCCTTCACAGTGAATCTCATCTAGCACGAGAAATAGAAATCAATTTCCATACCTAGAACATCGGCTGCAACACGGCTAGGAAGGTGTCGTCTTCACAATGCTTCGTTTTTCTTCTTTACCGACCGTTTAGATGCCATCCCATCTGCTGCATCACGGTCAGGAACATGTGTTGCCCAAGCCGTGGTCGGCTAGGTGGGCTGCAATTAGCCGTCGTCCGGCGACACCATCACCATGGCCCACCATATGCCTTGGCCGGCGTTGCCTGGCCACTAAATCCATCAGGGGCCAGCCTTTCCCCTGATCGGAGCTCGCCTGGCCTGGCCTGGCCACCGTTCACCCCACCCCCATGGCCGGCAACTACCTGGACGACCTGAGGTTATAGTCGGCACTTGCTAGGGCGGCAGCAGCAGCGGCACCGGCACACACAACCTGGGCGGCGCATGCATCGGCGGCAGCAGATGAGTTGGGTCAGAAGAGGGGCCATTGGACCGCGATTCTTCCGGTCCGAACGGCCGGACGAAAGCCGTGCGCCGAACGGCTCCGGCGCGATACGCTGACCTCGATCCGGTGCTGTAGTAACTACTGCAAGATAAGTAGTGGCAGCATCTCAGCCATCCAAGGCACTACCGATGGCCAGGACCAGACCCCCTTTTCTCTATCTCATTTTTTTTCTCCGCCATATGTTGTCGGTCTCTCTTTTTTGAGTCACCATGCCGTTGACGCTATTTTTCGAGGATTGTTCATCACGTGTGGCCCACGTGCAGAGTCCGCGCCGTCGGCTGGGCACGGGATTTCCGGCAGCGTCTAGATATGTTGGTATGTTTTCTTTTTTTTTCTTTTTTCTTTTTCTTTTTCTTTTCTTTCCTTTCCTTTCCTTTTCTTTTCTTTTCTTTTCTTTTCCTTTTTTATTTTTTTATTTTCGTGCTTCATTTTTATTTATATTTCTTTTTTGTTTTATGTGATTTTTTATTATTCTTTTTCATTTTCTATTTTTTATGTTTCTTTTCTTTGCTTTCATGTTCTTATTCATTTTTTTATTTTTGTTTCTTTTTTTCGTTTCATGTGATTTTTGTTTTCTTTTTTAATTTTCTATTTTTCTATTTTATCTTACTTAATTATTTTTTATGTTTAATTTTTTATTTTCTGTATTCCATGAGATCCTATATTCATATAGTATAGATGTGATGTTCTACGATGTTTTCTGTAATATTCACGTGGTATATAATGTCATGTTCTGTGATGCTTTTTGTGATGTTCATGTAGTATACCTTTGATGTTCCATGATATTTTTTGTGATGTTCACTTAGTATACAAGTAATGTTATATGATATTTTTTGTGATGTTCACGTGTTATAAATGTAATGTTCTACGATGTTTTTTTATATGTTTACGTAATATAGATGTGATGTTCTATGATATATTTTGTGATGCTCATGTATTATACATGTGTGGTGTTTTATGATATATTTTGTGATGTTCATGTATTATACATGTGATGTTCATGTATTTTTTGTGATATTCACTTAGTATACAAGTAATGTTCTATAATATTTTTTGTGATGTTCGCATGTTATAAATGTCATGTTCTATGATGTTTTTTATATGTTCACGTGGTATAGATGTGATATTCTATGATGTATTTTGTAATGTTGTGTAGTATACATGTGATGTTCATATAATATATAATGATGTTCTATGATGTATTCTGTGATATTCATTTTGTTCTATTATTTTTTTATGATGTTATATGGTTTGTGATGTTCTATAGTATATTTTAGGATGTTTAAAAAGTACCTCTGTCATATTCTTTTATTTTTTTTCTCTATTACGTGTTTTTTCCTTATTATGCTTTGCTCTAGATTTCATTATTGTTTTTATTTATGTTATGTATTTATTTTATTTTATTTTTATGTATATTATAATATCAATTTTATGAACTTAGACGGAACATTGTTCTTTAAACCGAGAATATCGTCTTTGCTAAATAATAGAAAATATTCTATCTTCGTAATAAAAATGTTCGTTAAAAAAATTTATTTAAATATATCCATGTGTGATCTTGTTATCAAGTATTTATTGCAAAAAAATCTGACTGTATAATCAAAATTTAATTTGGATGTTTGGTTTAGCAGTTATGACTTTTTTTATAGTTTGCAAAGACATACGTCACTGCACGTAAATCAAGCGGATATAAAAAAAAATCACCGGCACTACCTGCATGCTGTGGGCTTGTCCGTCCCGAGCGCAGGCCATCCAGCCTCAGTGCAACCACAAAAGGGACTAAAATATTTCTTATGGACTGACTGAAACATTGCGAAAGAAGCAATAAAGGAGTCCACAGCAAAAGTCTGCTCATAGGACTACGGACCGCCTATAAGAAATAAAAAAAATATTTCTCTCCATCTCTCTCTGTACCCGACCTCGTGGTTGTCGCCCCGGCCATCTGCACCGCCTGCGATGCCGCCTGCTTGGCCATCCACGCCGCCCCGAGGCCACCACAGCCATCTGTGACGCTCTCGCTGCCGTCGCCGCAGCCATCCATGCCGCCCGCGAGGACACCGTCATAGGCATCCATGCGGCCTGCCACCATCGGCACGCCAAAATGAGGAGAAGCGGCCACCAAAAGGCGCAGCCTCCACTCCGGCGAGGGAGAAGCGGATGAGGGAGGGGCCGGACCTCGGCCGCCCGTAGCCTCGCTGGTGGAGGAACAGAGGAGGGACGGGCCAGATCTTGGTCACCCTGGCTAGATCTCGGAGGAGAAAGAGGAGGTGGGCGCCGGCTTTCCTCCGGCGGAGGAGGAAGAGGAGGTGGACACCGGTCTCTGCAGGAGAAGAGGAGGGCGGCGCTGGTGGAGAGAATGAGCAGCGCCAGAGCGGAGTCGTGGAGAAGATGCACATGCGCCGCGAGAGGAGCGGGCTATAGGGAGAAAATGCTGCTCGTTAGTTGCGACCATGGATTTTTTATTTTTATTTGGACCCCACTTTATGGGCTGGACACTGTGGAAGATGAGATAGTAAAAGACTCCTGGCGCTGGGACCCACTCCTATGGGCTAGACATTGTGGAAGATGAGATAGTAAAAGACTTCTGACGCTGGGACCCACTCCTATAGACTGGTTTGGCATATACATTGAGCTTGCTCTCATGCCGATGGGCGGGAAGCTGAAGGGCAGGAAAAAACTATTTGGCATGGTGTACCGTCCGGCCGTACGGACCGTAGCGTGGCCCCATTGGACGGACTATTGGAGCCGGAGCCCGGCGCTTCGATAGAAGGATTTTTGTTTGCATTTTTTATTTTGGAAACTCTTCACGGAAGGGTAGGGAGTATGGTACAACTTACAATAGTTTAATCTATGTCACATCAAATATTTGGTGTCAATTAGAAGAGTTAAACATGAGGTAATTATAAAACTAACTGCATAAACCGTGGCTAAATCGTGAGACAAATTTATTAAGCCTATATGTTTACTATAGCATTATATTCACTAATCATGGACTAATTAGACTTAATAGATTTGTCCCGTGAATTAGTCTTCATTTATGTAATTAGTTTTTATAATTAGTCAAATCCCTCTTTAATTGCAAGGATATGTACGTGAATATGACTAGAGATTTTTTCTAAGGATATTGGAGCGGGTCCAAGCAAATTAAAGAGGTTGTCCGAGACTGCTATTCATTTGAATCAGTCCAGTCTCACGGGAGCTGCAGTATCGCTGTGTATGGGTGGGACAGAGGTTCAGGGGTTTTCTCGACCTGCGTGAAAAGAACTTCTTCTTAAGCACAATGTCTGGGGCTGTTTTTCCCTGCAGATCGAGTTTATATATATATATATATATATATATATATATATATATATATATATATATATATAATAAAAAGAGGAACTTTGCGGGCAGCGCCAGCGACAAAGAATAAATAGTTTATGAGCAAAGAAAAAGAAACGAAATGGTATGTGGACTGCGTGATCACTAATCGGTGACATGGAATAGGTTTAAAACATGATTATATAAAGTTTAGTGTATATTTGGTAGAGGGCTACAAGAAGCTTCTAGTCTAAATATATAAGGAGCTGTGCCAAACAATTTTTTGCTTAAAAGTAATTATACGTTATATTTCTAAAGTATATCTGGTTAATGAAAAAATAGATTCTCTTGATTGACTTCACGCAGAGTTACTTTATATATAGAGTTTATAATAAATAAGCATAGAGAAACATTTTTCATCACATAACTAGTTTCCTCAGAGAATCAAGTAAAAGCAACTCTACCAAATAGATCCAGTTTTATGAATTTTGTGGAGCAGAGTTGGTAAAACTAAGCCTGATTGGCAATGAGAACCGGGAGTAGTGCTAGTTTTTTTTTCTCCATCACACAAAGATTTGTGTGTCTTTATATTTATATTAAGATAGAAAAAATTTAATACAACACGTCTTATCGGCGTCCTAAGGATCAGAAGAATAGTTGTACATGTACGATCAGAGTACTCGGCGCTGGTGCTAATGTTTTTGGAGCCAGCAATCCAAACAGGACGCGTGTGTGTAACTGTGTGTATATAATAAAAGCAAAAAAAAATCAGGAGGGTAAAGTCACTTACATTTCTAGGACGACATTGCTGAACAACTCAGGCGTCGAGACGGTGGCCGGACATGGCATGCCGGGGAGCAGGGTGCTTGGGTTCAGCGTGAACAGGCATCCCAGTCCCAGCTCCTCTACGCATCTGCTCACAGCGGGCAGGAAGAAGGGGCTCAGCTCCTTGAGCCACGGGAGGCAGCTCGGGTCAAACGGCATCGCCGAGAACTGCCCAGAGCACGCAGCCGGCGGCAGAGCCGCAGGCGACAGGATTCCCGGCCGTCGCGGCAAGCTAAGCACGGCTGCCAAGGTGTCCGCGTCCGTTGTTACCAAGTAGTCCGTAGGAGGGCGGGGCAGAGGCAGCGCCCGAACGGCCCTCTCGGTGACCGCCGCCCGCAGCCTCGCGGACGCGCGCGCGTAGACAGCGGCGGTGGCGTGCGAGAGTAAGGAATCTCGTGGCGGGAACTGGACCGGTGGCGACGACACGACGGACCGTGCTGGGTAGTCCATCTCCATGCAGTCGGGCGCGGTGGCGACATGGCCTGTGAGGGGCTGAACGGCCGCCATGAAGTCGGCAGGCTCCACGTTGATGACCTTGGGTGAGGCGCCGTAGATGATGACCGGAGCCCGCGCGGGTGTTTGCTGCAGGTGGTGGTGACTCTTCTTCGGCCGTGGCGTGACGGCCGGCTTCTTGATCTTGAGGGACTCCACGTTGACGGCGAGCCGCGGCGGGCGCTTGCCCTGCAGCGGCCGGCTGCGCGGCGGCGACGAGGGGTCCGACGCCGTCGCGTCCATCGGTAGCAGCAGCTGCAGCGCCTGCCGGAAGGGAAGGCGACGTACGTGTGGAATGGCCGAAAACGAGCTAGATATTAGGAGGCCAGGGAATGTGATGTGTCGTGTTGACGAGGGAACTAGAGGTCCACCCCGCTGCCTCACTCGATATTTTTGGGCTGCAGTGGGTGTTCAGTACTTCAGTGCTCACCTTTGAAATGAGTGATGGTTTATTCCGCTAATCCAGTTCCACTTTGGAGTTGATGACGTGATTTTGGCTGGCGCCTATGATGTTGCAATTTGAAGATCCAAGTGCACACGGACCCATTCTTGAGGTCAAGTTAGACTACGACTTCCTTTGGTAGGACTTGTGAAGCAAAAATCTACCGGAACATGTACGTACGAGAATGGCTTACGAAGAAAAAAAGAGTTAAATGCAGGAGCCGTCTCCGAAGGGGTGTCATTTAGGTCCATAAGCTTTAAAAATGAATTTTTAGGTTCATAAACTTGTTAAGTGGTACACCATAGGTCTATGTCAGCCACGTAAATATTTTATATGACGTGGCATTGTCACTGTAACACTGACTGTACGTGGCAATTTGCATTCGAAAATATTTGATCTATCCCATTCTCACGCATCCTCCTTTCATCGTCATCTCCCTCCTCTCTCTAAGCTGCTCTGACTTCCCGCACTAGTGACCCTCACCCTCCGCGCGAGTGCTCCGCCTCCCACGGCGAGCCGGCGACCGTGGCCACGCCGCCGCAACAGCCGACGCCGACAACCTTGCCCCTTCCCCTCGAGCACCTCGCGAGACTGCAGCAGTGTCCTCTCGCTCCAGCCCCACGCGAGCTGGCGACCGTGTGGCCACGCCGTCCTAGCACTCGACGCTGGTGGCACTGCCCCCTCCTCCGCGCCCCACGCGAGACAACAGTCCTACGCGTGCAGCGACTTTTGGCCGTCGGCGCAGCAGCTGTTGCTCCCCACGCCTTGCCGCCTTGGCATCGTTTGAAGCAAGGGCCTCCTGCCGGTGCGCACCGCTGATGGCAAGGGATGCACTGACGCGTACGTACACCGTTGCCAAGTGGGCATGCACTGCACGTGCACCATCACCGACAGCTTTCCTTGAACGAGCAGTATACTACTACAAGTGAAAGAAACAGATTAGACAGTTGCAATAGGGACACACTGTAGAGTATACTCCATGTGACGCCGGAGTTAGACACCATTTTTCACAAAAAGCTTCAGATCGAGTTCAGAATTTCAGATTATTCACCGCCCTGTCCGAATTCCGAAGAACTCTATCCATACATGAATCATATAATTACAGTTTCAGGTTTTCCCTCAGCACGCATGCATCAAACAACAGGCGCAGTCACACCGCCCAAGCTACGACCCGCCTGGAACGAGCAGTACACGTTGCTGGTGTACGACCTCTGCATCGTCGGTGTGTTCGGCCGATGGCTAAGGTGAGGATACGACTGTCCACGCAAGGGCGTGGCCGCATGCATGTACGTTGTGTTAAACGATGTGTATTACTCGAGAGCTTGGTAGGCGTCCAGGTTCATTCTATGTACAACATGCGGTATAGATGAGGTTAGTTGGGATAGGCTTGGAACTCAAGTTGACTTGTACATGAAGATCTCATCCATTCGGTTGCGATCTGTTTGTTGTAAACGCCACCACGGGGGCTGTTCCCGTGATCTATTTAACACGTAACCGAAGCCCAGGGAAGGGTAACTCGTTCCCTCTTTTTCACATGGTATTCAGAGCCTTTCTCCACGCGGACTTCTCCCATGGCGCTAAATCCATCATCCTCCGCAGCATCTACTGTTCCATCGCTCATCACTTTCCTGCCGGTGAGCGAGAAGCTCACCCACGCCAATCACCCGTCATGGAAGGCTCAAGTGATCTTGGCCCTAAAGGGCGCACGCCTTCTTAGCTTCATCTCGCCATCCTCCAGCCCACCAGATCAGTCCGTGCCACCGAAGGAGGGCAAAGGCAACGACAAAGAGCCACCAGTGGTCAACCCCGACTACGAGACGTGGGTGGCCAAGGATGGGCAGGTACTCAACTACCTGCTCACCAGCCCGTCGAAGGAGATCCTCGGCCAGGTGAACTCGGAGGATACGGCTGCCAAGGCGTGGGCAGCCATTGAGGGCATGTTTGCTTCTCAATCCAGAGCCCGCATCATCAGCACAAGAATGGCATTGGCAACGGCGTCCAAGGGCTCCTCCACGATCACTGAGTACTTTAGTAAAATGAAAGGACTAGCAGACGAGATGGCATCTGCTGGTCGCAAACTAGAAGATGAAGAGTTGGTTTCCTATATCCTAACCGGGCTGGACCTTGAGTTCGACCCTATTGTTTCTGCTGTTATTGCTAGAGTTGAACCCATTACGGTGGGGGAACTCTTCACCCAGCTTACCAGCTTCGAGCAGCGTCAGAAAATCAAGGGTGGCGGCGGCGGCAAATTCCAATCGTCGGCTAATCTGGCCGCAAAGGGTGGTTGCGGTGGCGGCCAAGGCAACAACAACCCTCACGGAGGCCGTGGCGGCTTTGGAAGCCGCGGCGGTCAAGGGCGTGGACAGCGCGGCGGCCGTCGTGGCGGCCGCTCCCAAGGTGGAGGCTTCCAAACTGGCGTCTTCTGCCAGTTATGTGGAAGAGAAGGACATGCTGTTCTCCGCTGCTTCAAGAGATTCGACACCTCCTACACCGGGCTGCCACAGAAGTCGGCCTCATCTGCTACAACATCCCTATGGGGTGGACACCAACTGGTATATGGATACCGGTGCAACGGATCACATCACCAGTGATCTGGAACTGCTAACGGTGCGCAACAGATACTCTGGTGCTGAGCAAGTCCACGCTGCCAACGGATCAGGAATGGAGATTGCTCATGTTGGTCATGGCGCATTACGTTCCCCTACTAGACAAATTCATCTGAAAAATGTTCTTCATGTTCCTCAGTCCAATAAAAATCTTCTTTCTGTTCATCGGCTTACAAATGATAATAACATTTTTCTTGAATTTCATCCACATCATTTTGCCATAAAGGAGGAGGAGATGAGGAGAACCCTCCTCAGAGGCAAGGCTGAAGGAGGCCTCTACCCACTACGATCATCTACGAATAAGCCGCCCACGAATAAGCAAGTACTCGGCGTCGTTAGGCCGACCTTTTCCTTGTGGCATCATAGGCTAGGTCATGCTTCCACTCCAGTAGACCAGCAGATCCTTAGTCGCCACAAGATTTCTTTTATCAAAGACTTGAATAATGTTGATCATGTTTGTAATGCGTGTCAGCAAGGCAAATCTGATCAATTGCCTTATCCACGGTCTACAAGTGAATCTGCTAGACCACTGGATCTTATTTTTTCATTTGTGTGGGGGCCGGCACCAACATCTGTTGGACGGCATAGCTACTATGTCAGTTTTATAGATGATCACAGTAAATTTGTGTGGATTTACCTCTTGCGTCATAAGTCTGAGGTCTTTTAGTGTTTCCATAATTTTCAAAGTCCTGTTGAACACCAATTTAATCAGAAAATTTTGGCAATTCATACAGATTGGGGAGGGGAGTATCAAGCCTTGAACTCCTTCTTCCAGTGTATAGGCATCTCGCATCATGTATCCTGTCCACACGCACATTAGCAGAACGGCTCCGCTGAACGCAAGCATAGACACATCGTAGAAATTGGGCTTACTCTTTTAGCTCATGCATCAATGCCTCTCAAATTTTGGGACGAAGCATTCCTTACAACGGTTTATTTGATTAATCGCTAACCTTCCCGGGTTATTAATAATGAAACTCCTTTTGCTCGTCTCCTTGGCCAAGAGCCAGATTACAGCTTGCTTCGTACTTTTGGCTGTGCTTGCTGGCCAAATTTGCGACCCTGTAACTCTAGAAAGCTACAATTTCGCTCCAAGCAATGCGTGTTCCTTGGGTATATCAATCTTCACAAAGAATTTTAATGTCTAGATCTAGCAGAGGGGCACATCTACATTTCTAGGGATGTGGTGTTTGATGAACGTGTGTTTCCCTTCGCTTCGCTACGCCCTAATGCCGGTGCTCGGCTTAGAGTTGAAATGCATCTTCTACCCGATGTCCTACTCAATCCTACCTCTAGTTTGGGGAATGTTAATTTGTCTGACCATAACACAGTGCCTGCTAACCCTCCATCCAGCTCTGCTGGAGATTTGATTCATGCAGAAAATTTTTTTTGAAACAAGGAACTGCTGATTCGGGTGAAAATGGCAGGCGTTATCACATGTGCTACCCGTCGGGGGATAGCACGCGGGCCGAGACCGATCTTCCTCATACTGCAGGCGGATCGGAATCGGGATCCGCGCCGTCATCTCCATCTGATGACCGCACGTCTGGCACGGGCGCGTCCTTGGCTACGGGATCGTCTGCGGCAACTTCGCCAGCTGCTACCTCTCCTAGCGCTCGTGCGGCTCCGCATGCTGATCCGAGCAGGGACCAGGCGGGGTCTG
Organism: Saccharum hybrid cultivar R570; assembly: GCA_038087645.1. NCBI lineage: Eukaryota > Viridiplantae > Streptophyta > Magnoliopsida > Poales > Poaceae > Saccharum > Saccharum hybrid cultivar. The sequence goes on along the minus strand of JAQSUU010000347.1, from coordinate 8,449,011 downwards.
GTTCCGTGACCGAGGCTGATACGGCGAGATCGGATGTGGCATCGCCTGAATCTGGTGCGCCTGACTCTGGTGTGATACCCTAGCTGCCGTCTGTTGAATCTTGCCCGGTCACACGGCTTCATAAAGGTATTACCAAACCAAAAACATATTCTGATGGCCCTGTGCGGTGGTGCATGCTTGCCAAATCTACTACAGAGGTGCCTACTACTGTAGATGATGCTCTTGGTGATCCCAAGTGGGTTGCGGCTATGGATTCTGAACATCAAGCACTGCTTCGCAATCACACATGGCGTCTTGTTCCCAGGCCCAAAGGAAGAAAAAATGTTATTGGCTGTAAGTGAGTTTATAAAATAAAACATAAATCTGATGGATCCATTGACAGGTATAAAGCACGGCTGGTAGCCAAGGGGTATAAGCAACGATATGGCATCGATTACGAAGACACCTTCAGTCCCGTTGTCAAAGCGGCTACCATCCGACTTATTCTGTCAATTGCAGTATCTAAAGGGTGGTCACTACGGCCACTTGACGTGCAAAATGCATTCCTTCATGGTGTGCTAGATGAGGAGGTGTACATGCATCAACCTCTCGGGTATGAAGATAACTCACATCCTAATTTTGTGTGTAAGTTGGACAAGGCGATCTATGGCTTGAAACAGGCTCCACGAGCATGGTATGCAAGATTGTGTGGTAAATTGCAGTCACTTGGTTTTGTGCCTTCAAAGGCAGATACTTCTTTGTTTTACTATAACAAAGGAAGTCATACATTATTTGTACTAGTTTATGTTGATGACATCATTGTGGCTAGTACTTCCAAGGAAGCGACAAATGCATTACTCTCAGATTTACAGAAAGAGTTTGCATTAAAGGATTTGGGAGATCTACGCTACTTTCTGGGAATAGAAGTAAAGCGAGATTCTGATGGATTGGTTTTATCCCAAGGAAGGTATGCTACCGACATCCTATCCCGGTCAGGTATGGACAAATGTAAACCTGTTGACACACCACTTCCAAGTTCTGAGAAACTTAGTGTTGCCAATGGTGATAAGCTTGGTACAGTAGATGCTACTCGGTATAGAAGTCTTGTTGGAGCTTTGCAGTGTCTTACATTGACACGACCAGACATTTCTTTTGCCATCAATAAGGTGTGCCAATTCTTGCATGCTCCTACAACGACACATCTAAGCGATGTGAAGAGGATCCTGAGGTACATTCGTGGGACTATAGATCATGGACTCAGAATTAGGAAGTCAAGGTCTATGATGGTGAGTGCATTCTCAGATGCGGATTGGGCAGGCTGTGTTGATGTTAGAGATCAACTGGTGGGTTTGTCGTGTTTCTTGGGAATAACTTAATATCTTGGACTGCTAAGAAACAAGCAATGGTGTCTTGATCAAGCATGGAGGCTGAATATAAGGCACTAGCTAATGCTACTGCCGAGATGATGTGGGTGCAAAAATTGTTAACCGAGTTGAAGGTTTCTCGTCCACCAGCCGCCCGACTCTGGTGTGATAATCTTGGTGCTAAGTATCTTTCAGCTAATCCTGTTTTTCATGCTAGGACAAAGCATATCGAAATTTATTTCCACTTTATTCGAGAAAGGGTTGCACAGGGACAGTTGGATATTTGCTTCATCAATTCGGGAGATCAAGTTGCAGATGGATTTACTAAAGCTCTTCCAGCGGTGAAACTTAGAAAATTTAGAAGCAATCTCAACCTTATAAGTGGCTGAGATTGAGGGGGAGTATTAAACGATGTGTATTACTCGAGAGCTTGGTAGGCGTCCAGGTTCATTCTATGTACAACATGCGGTATAGATGAGGTTAGTTGAGATAGGCTTGTAACTCAAGTTGACTTGTACAAGAAGATCTCATCCATTCTGTTGTGACATGTTTGTTGTAAACGCCACCACGGGGGCTGTCCCGTGATCTATTTAACACGTAACCGAGACCCAGGGAAGGGTAACTCGTTCCCTCTTTTTCACACATTGTTGTACCCTCTCATCACCGAGGCACTGATGAGCTGGCCATCTTCTTCCCCACTCCACGTGCAAGCGGCAGACGTACGAGCGTACGGCTGACCAGCGCTTCCGGCAAAGCACTACCAGCGCCAGCGGCCCGTCCCAGCGGTGAACCGCGAGGCGCAGCGGCCAGGATGGTGGGCGCGTAGCTGCACAACAGATGGCCGGCGATGTTGTGACGCACCGACGCAGGTAGAGGCTGCAGGCACTCTGTGTCCCTGCGTGAGTCGGCGATTGTTGAGAGAGGAGGGAAGAGAAGGGGTTAAATGCAAAACTGCTTGCCACGTTGGTGTGACATGTCAGCAAGGAATATACACATGGCGGGTATGGACCTGCGGTGTACCAGTTAACAAGTTTATGGACCCAAAGATCTATTTTCAAAGTTTGTGGACCTAAATAACACCCCTTGACGAGTTCAGGAACCACTCATGCATTTAACTCAAGAAAAAAAAAATCAAGCAAATGAAACAAAGATGAAACCGAAGCCAAAAAAAAGGTAAACATGGTTTTTTATGGATTCTCGGTTTCTAAAGAAGTCTAAACTAATACCAAAACAAGGCCTGTGTATACATTGCCAGATCCAATCCACGGTTTCCCCGGGCTAATCCCGTGCGCAAAATCAAGCTCCGGGCCATAGCACAGACATCAATAGCTTTTATACTATTTAGTTTGTAAATATGCAATTTATATGGGTAGATTTGTATCAAAACACTTGAAAAATCGTGTTCAAAGATATACCGTGAAGACCATCCAAAGGTGTCAAAGGTTTTTTACCAGAGGTAGTATCTCATCCACTAGCTACCCATCATGACATTTCCATCAAACTTCGCAACGCAAATACGAAAATATATGAACCATGTTTGTTAATGGATGAAGTGTTTGATAACTTGATTGTACCTACCAAAATTGACTCTTTTTCATGCATGATTATTACATTTTATGCTTTCTATCTATAGTGATACAATTCTGTGCTTTCTGTAACAGATAAAGATGAAGGCCCAAAATGTGCAGCATTGTGCGCCTCCCAACAGCGCCAGCCACCCAATGAATCGGGTAATACAGGCGAATCTTCTCCCCAGTGCTCCCTGAAATCCGAAATGGTCCGACAACAATCCAGTGCACAAGGGTCAAATGGCAGCACACAGCGTCCTGATCCTTGATAATTGACGCTACTCCCCCAAGATGGCGGGCGGTCAATAAGACCTCTTGTAGTACTGCGCATGTATATTTGCTTAGGTTATACAAAGTAAGTATAGATGGGATATGTAGGTTCAGTATGCAGAAACCTAGATACCAGCAAGCAGGGGCCGTAGCCAGTGTTGTGTAGCTCAAGCAGTTCGAGATTCTGTCTCTGGAATGGTTGCTCTGCCTTCCCATGTAAAATTCAACTGGTTCGTGGTGTTGCTGCACACCTCTCTAATGCTGCCATACTTTTGTCAGAGGTGGTTGGTGCAATATCGAGCTTAATTGTCTGCCAAGATAGCAGTGTATGCGCTTATGTACTGGTGTCGATTTGATAACAGTGCACGAGGTGCTCACGCTATTGCAGTTATTGTCAGAGGTAAAAACCTTCGTAGATACTGCTGGCACTTCCAGAATAATTTCAAGGAGACTTGCCATAATCCCAGGACAGCACTCAGGATTACATAATCTATCACGCCTACTATGTTCTATGCACACTGAGCTGTTTGGTTGTATCTGTGGTAACACAAACGTAGATAAAACAAAGCTATAGACGTTACAGGTGGGAGATAGATTTGGACTAATTCCATTTACATTTGTGTTACTATGGAATGGACTAAACAGCACGGTATAATTATGTGACTATGGCATGGTATATAACATAGAGGGGTTGGCACTTAGCAGTGGCATAATTGTCTGGCGAGGAGTACTTGTTGAAGGGAAGGAGCATGATTCGTTCTCTGCAGAAAATGTAACAACTGAAAAGATGACGGAGTTCAACTCATTCTGTCCACTTTTATTACTGACTCCATTTCTGATTACCGGCTGCAAAAAATTATAACACTCTTGGTACATATGGAAAGCCAGAAACGACAAGAGATTCAACAGACGTCCATCATGCTGTCGCTGCGTACATCTCTGTTGCAAATGCAAACTCATCTGCAGGTGACGATCAGAAGCAAAATACACGGCCAGCCACACCTGATAACAATGAGCACAGCGGTGGCACTGGCGCGCTGCTGACAGAGTCAAACCAGGCAATGCCTCACTCCTCCATTCAACCCAATGCAGGTCACACACGGAACAACACGACATCTGCAACCATCGCTCCAACCCAATCACCAGGAACAATCTTGGCCCTCCAGGTACGAACCAGTTGCATCCAGGAAACACAACACACAGTTCAATCCGAACCCAGCCGAACAGGTACACTTACCAAGCATCAAGAGCATACACAATTCAACTGCGAGCCCTGCTACCAGGTCCAAGATGCTACACAGATGCATCAACTCTGCTAGATCACACCTCACGACAGCCAAAGAGAGCTGGGCTGGGAGTTTTCATCATTAATACAGAAATGCATCCACCACAGAATATTCACTCTGTTCGGCTGCTCTTATCAGCACGGCTTATCAGCCGTGGTACAGTGTTTTTCTCTCACAACAAAACAGCCACAGCCGGCTTATAAGCCGCAGAAACAGCCTGCCGAACAGGGTGATTTACATCAAGGGAGTGCTCTCAGATTCCTCCTCGGTTCTAATGGCAGAAGCTACAGCTCTAGCACTCGCTGCAGCTGTCATCCCTCGGCTTCAACAAAGTGATATACACTAGCTCTATATTATTAACATTACCTGCAACATCAAACATTGCCAATAACTTCTACATAAAGATTTAGTGCATTACAGACTAGTAAGTCAAACTGTGGCACTGTCAGACTGCCACAATTACACAAATATTACACAGTTCATTTAGCAACCCCCTACTTCAACACTGGAGAAAGGAAGACCACCTCTAATTTAGCAGCAAACAAGAGTACGAGTCAAGCAGCGACTACTCAAACTATGCGCATACACCTACCTGTTTCTTTACATTCAAAGGGATCAGTTTTAGACAAATCATGGACATGATTAATATGCATAAAGTCATGCTCACATCTTTTAGTAGTAAAATAAACCCGAGCACATCTTGAAGCCCTTTTCTCCAGCTGGAGCAGCTGATGCGGCTCTGCAAGAAATCTATTAGTCACACTGTCCCTTTGACACTCAAATGTCATTGACTCCAGCATCTTTGCGTTCAGTACAAAGAATGTGGCAAAGTTAACTTCTGACCTTGTGCCTCGATAATTATTCAACACGACTGCCTTGAGACGGATGTCAAGGCATTTAATAAGATTATGATGTTTACGGCGCCATAAATTCTGGTCTCCCCCCTTGTTTGACTGAAAAGGAAAAAAACAGTATACAAACACAATTAATTCAAGAAGAATTGACACAATATTAAGTCAGATCCAAATAATATATGAACACAATTAATTACTAGTTTAGTATGTTTACCTGGATATACAACTTTTCCAAGCATGGGAAGCATCTCATGAAGTCAATAATATCATCCAGGCTCAGAACAAAAATATTGACTGCTAAAATCTTGACAGTACACGCTGGCGTTGTCGAGTTAATGATCCGGAATTCCATCATGTCGCATGGCTGCATGAAACATGTGTCAGCCAATCTATAAATGGTTATATTTTCAAGTATTTTTCTGCACACAGAAAAGCAACTCAGAACCTGTAGGCAAGAGGTACCTCAATAACCATAGAGCCCAACGCAAGCCAGGAACAGTAATCAGTATAATTTAGGCAACCCAAGGTCTCCAGATTGGGTGCTGAAATAACTGATACTTGCAGTGGCATGCCCGTTTGTGGTGGTCGATGATACAGAATCCTTTTAAGGCAAGGGGCATCCTCGATGATGAATTTTTCTAAGAATGCCACTCTTGTTTCATACCCATCATCAGCATGACCCACCCCAATGCTTGTAAGGCTAGCTGAGTTGATCCTGAGACAGTGGAAGCCAAAGATGGTGCTAAGCAGCAAGCACTCGAGGACGGGAGAAGCAGCAATAATGCTATGCAGGGAATCCTCCGAAATGCGGACCCATTGAAGTGCGAGCTTCTTGAGCTTGGGGAACTGAAGCGCCTGGGCGACGTCGTCAGAGAGGTGGCATCGGCTGAGAGTGGCGACGCAAAGGCACGACGAGAACCGGAAGATAGACACCGGCGGAGGCGGCGGTTGCAACACCTGCGGCCCCCAAATGGAGCGGATCCAGCAGTCAATCTCTTGGAGGTTGTCGAGGGCGGGGGATCGGAGCCATGCATCCACAGTGGCGGGGTGGTCCTGTAGTCGCTGGGCGGGGAAGCGAAAGCGGCGGCCGGGGCCCCGGTGGGCGGAGAGGATGCGGGAGACGACATCGATGGTGCGACGGTCACCGCCGTCGAGGTTGAGAGGGGCGGAGCGCCAGAGATGGCGCCACCGGGTGGCGAGGATTTGGGTGCGGGCGGCATCCTTGGTGGGGAGGAGAGAGATGACCTCACGCAGGATGGCGTCGCGGAGCCTGCTGATTCGGTCGACCCCATCTCCTTCCTCTGCTGCAGGATGATTGGAATCACACATTCACACTCACTCGTCGCACCCTCCAGTTCCGGGCTCTCGGGTGCCTCCGGCTTCCTTCTCTTGGCAGGGCGAGGCGCCACCTGCGTCTCCATGGCCGGCGGCCGGTGGGTTGATTGGGGCTGGGGGCGGGGAAAGGGGAAACACGACGGCTGGCAGAAGCTCCGTAGGGTTTTGAGTGGACTCCGTAGGGTTTTGGGTGCGTGCAGCGTCCACATTCCAGAGGCCTCCCGTTGCCGGCCCATGGACCCAGGCCATCTACGTTTGGCTTCAAAATCAACTTCAATTTTCGAATGCACCACAAGTTTGAGCTTGAACTACTTAGAGAGACAGAGAATCAGCATGTGTAAGTGGGTCGGGGTGACCTGTATTATTTATTCAGTGCTCGTTTAGTTCCAAAAAGTTTCTCAAAAAGTGGTACAGTAGCTATCCCATCGAATCTTTGAACGCATGTATGGAGCATTAAATGTAGGTAAAAAAATAACTAATTGTACAGTTTGTCTGTAAACGTCGAGACGAATCTTTTGAGCCTAGTTAATCCATAGTTGGACAAATTTTGTCAAATAATAACAAAAGTGCTACATGAATTTTTCCTGAAAAATTTTGGGATCTAAACAAGGCCTCATCTGAACTCGCAACCTGTTTTTATTGCAGGATAATTTTTCTTTTTTCTTATTATTGCAGAAAGTTTGTTCAAAAAGGTTAAGTTTTGCAACCGTGCGCCATCTACGCATTCATATGTTTTGGTTGATCTTTTCATACATTTATTTTTGAAGTGGGAGCATGGAGCACATGATACGCTCTCTCTCCATCTTTGGCACCGTTCTCTTATCGGTTAGAATTCAATAGATTAGATCATATACGGTGAACTAGAGTGAAAGTTCACGGTCTAAAACCAAGGTGAGCCACGAGGCCACGACTGGTTTAGAGGTACTGTGAGAGGAAATTAGTTCGTGAACTCTGATCCCTCTCAATCATCGTCGTTTGGCGGACGGAAGCTAATCTTCTTCAAGCATGGCACACTGAACAACCTCCAGTTGTGCTTCGTCGCGCGCACCACGAGCACAACGATGGCCAAATCCTTATTGAGCGTGTGTGCGCCGAGACTGGTGCCGGCACACGAACACGCATCGACACATGATTGGAGCAGGATGGATCCAGGAAAATGCCTAGGGGGCTTCTTCAACCTCCAGACAACTTGGCTTAAAGTCTTGTTTTTAGATCCCTGTTCCTGAGTAGCTCTTGCCGCATACAATCCTCATTATATAGTTTAAGAAACCATTTGCTCAAGATGATTATGTTGGCTTAAATTTTGTATATCTAAAGCCATTTGCTCAAGAGACATTAGTTTAAAAAGCCATTTGTTCATTACATTCTTGTTTTCTTTCTATTTTATTAAAATTGAATGTTATACTTAGAGAATATCTAGCATACTTGAATCCAATCATTCATGTCATTCATAACGACAAGTCGACAACACTTTCATATAAGTGAAATTCTATAGTTCTGTAGTTAGTGCAAGGCAACCTTTTCAGAGGGATGAGGAACTTAATTACGATGTTGAGAGTGATGAAGAATGGGAAGAGGTACTTTCTCGTGTTGCTCTGTTATCTACTGTGGAGTTAAATTCTCAGTATAGTCTTGATGCAGGACGGTCCTGGTGAAAGATTATCTGATTTTGAGGAAGATGGTGAGAGAACTATGAATGAACACATGACTCCATGATTGATGCCGAAGAGGAAACTGAGAACAGTTTTGTAGTGCCTAATGACTATCTTTCAGATGATGAGGTTATATCATTATATGGGCCAATATCAACCCCTGAATACGAAAAATGAAAAGAAAATTTAAATAACAAGTCAATGCAATTGCTACAGATCATCATGCATTCATGGGTTATTACTTGATTCTGAATTCAAGTTAATAATTTATTACCGAATTTTATTGTTCCATATATACAAGGATCCTCTTAATGCCTTGTAGGATGTTCTTTAGAACAGTTTTAGCCTGGCAAATGCTAACTAGTGATTGCACCTTAATAATTTTTTGATGAAACCACCTCAAGTTTCATGTGAAAATCATGTTGCTCTTGATTCCTTCATTGCATGATTGGTTCTGCAGAACCTTCTCTTCTTTTATGTAGGGCATGCAATGTGAGCCTGTATGTGTCAAATTTGATGAAATCAGTAGCCTACCGAGCATCCCAGGTTACATTGAGGAACTTAATGCTCTACTGCAAAGACAGAAAGCTCTTCATATCATCATAGAACATGATCTCAAAATAGACCGACCTCTAGTCATATCCAACCTAGATCATAGAAAACTTGACCTGCTGAATGCTGAAGATATCACTGGAATGTTGAAGATGGAGAAAATATGTTTGCATGCTCTTTGTATGAAGAAATACCCTGGCAGCCCCATCATTGATGTGCCTGTGGTTAATATGACCATTGAGGATGGATTTTGCCGACCAAATAAAAAGAGCCCTAGAACACATTTATCATGCAAAGCCATTTCAGAAACAAACATATTAGATGGCATTCTTCTTTGAAGTGAAATGAAAGATTTCCTATTAACTCATGATATTCTGCAGGCCAAACTTGTTGCATCATGCCCTCAAGGGATAGTCAAATTGGTGGAGTTGTTACATTAGACATTTCCATATGTCTCTAAGGCACGACTGAAAAACAAAGTTCGGGAGATAGCTGAGTTTACCAATAACCGCTGGCAGGTCTTTTTCATTTTACACTAATTTTCCCTACATACATTGCTATATTTTCCACATGCCAAATAAGGGTATCATTTTGAACAGGTTAAGCAAGATATCTTGGATCGGTACAGTTTATCTCTTTCTCCAGGTACTCTTAGTCATAATTTACTTCCGTTAGTAGATTTTGTGAGTGATGCTTTTTCTGCCTTGGAAACGTGATATAATGTTGCTATGAAGCAATAAAGATAGATACTCCCTCCGGGCTCCGGTCAAAAAACCTGTCGTTTAGTAGTTTGTAAACATGCAAGTCATATGGGTAGATTTGTATTCAAAACACTTGAAAAATCTCTTAAATTTGAAGGATTTTAAGAATATATTTTAGAAGAAATTAGGGGTCAAAGATATACAATGAAGACCATGCAAAGGTGTCAAATATTTTAACCAGAGGTAGTATCTCATCCACTAGCTGCCCATCATGACATTTTCATCAAACTTTGCAACACAAATGTCAAAATATATGAACCATGTTTGTTAATGGATAAAGTGTTTGATAACTTGATTGTACCTACCAAAATTGGCTCTTTTTCATGCATATGATACATTTTATGCGTTCTATTTATAGTGATACAATTCTGTGCTTTGTGTAACAGATAAAGGTGAAGGCCCGAAATGTGCAGCGGTGGGCTTCTCCCAACAGCGCCAGCCGCCCAATGAATCCTGTAATACAGGCGATTCTTCTCCCCAGTGCTCCCTGAAATCCGAAATGGTCATACAACAATTTGGCGCGCAAGGGTCACATGGCAGCGCACAGCATCCTGATCCTTGATAATTGACATTACTCCACCAAGATGGCGGGCGGCCTGTAAGACTTGTAGTACTGCGCATGTATATTTGCTTAGGTTATACTACAAAGTAAGTATAGATATGTAGGTTCAGTATGCAGAAACCTAGATACCAGCAAGCAGGGGCCGTAGCCAGTGTTGTGTAGCTCAAGCAGTTTGAGATTCTCTGTCTCTGGAATGGTTGCTCTATCAGCCTTCCCATGTAAATTCAAACTGGTTCCTGGTGTTGCTGCACACCTCATGTCTGTAATGCTGCATGCCATACTTTTGTCAGAGGTAGTTTGTGCAATATTGAGCCTAATTGTGATAGCAGTGTATGTATGCGTTTATATGCTAGTGTGGATTTGATAACAGTGCACGAGGTGCTCACGCTATTGCAGTCATTGTCAGAGGAAAACCTTCGTAGATACAGTATTGCTGGCACGTACTTTCAGAATAATTTCAAGGAGACTTGCCAGGAGCCCAGGATAGCACTCAGGATTACATATGACACTGCCGTGCCATGTTGCCGCTCCTAAAGTTGCACTTGCAGATACAACGAAACACTGTTCATCTTCTGTGTGAGTTACAGTACACACTAATTGTCTCTCTGTGCTTAAATTGACCGATTACTGCTAGATTCTGAAGGTGACGCTGCTTTGCCTTTAGAAACTCAGGACATGCATGAATAAAATTGCTTTAAATTTGGAGTAACGAATAGTTCAGCTAGGTAAATACTTACAGTACTAAATACCTCATCTAGAACTATCTTATTGCTACCAGTCTATAGCCTCCAACCAAACTGCTAACTCAGTAATCAGTACAGATAATTCAAAATTAGATGTGATTAACGTGACATTTTTTAATGTTTTTTAGCATATATAACGTGACAGTTTCGACTTGAGGGTGAAGGCTGAAGACGGAGGCCTACTGTTCCTGCTAGGAAAGAAGCAGTAGATAAGCAGGAGGTGTGTGCCCATTGTTGTTGGGAACTAATAGTAAGCAGTAGTACGAGATTCTTTTGTTATGATTATGAATGCCTGCTTCTGATTTGCTCTGTATCTGCCATGGAAAATCCATAATATTACTATTAGTAGCTAGTTCCTCGTGTTAGGACGTAGGTCATGATTTCTTTGCTAACGTCTTTTCGCGTGAAAGGTTAGATTTTATTCATCCGGCTTATAATCCGTACTTTTTAGCAAGTTTTTTTGGAACAGTGTTTTTCTCTCACAACAAATCAGTCAACCGTTTTTTCAGCCGGCTTATCAACGTAGCCGAACAGCGCCATATCTTTGTACGTAATTTCCGAGGATAATTATTTCCTTTCATCAAGTACGTACACGAGGATATATACGTACAAGCTGATGATCTGTCCTTCAAATCAAGTTCATCAATAAAAAATAACGCGAGCTCCTCGGCGCGGTGCTACGTCAATAAATATAAAGATGATGGCCAAGGCCGCCGACTTGTCAGTGACATACCGCTGCGATATTCCACGTCAAGTTGATGGGCAGCGCGGGGCCACGCCCGTCACTTCCGTCTCCACGCACGGCGGCAACTTTGCAGCATGCATGGCCAGGCCCAGGCCTGGATGGTGATGGTGGTGGCCCTGCCGTTGCTGGCCGTGGAGACGGGCTGTCGGAGTACAAACACAAATTAATAAGTATTTGTGCACGTTGAAGCATCGGCAACTGGTTTCATCAGCCGAACAGCTTCAGTATGGAGAAGAGAAAAATATATTACCAGAGCTGTTTCACTTGAACTTATCATAACTTATCAGCCTGGCTTATGAGCTACTATATAGTGTTTTTCTCTTACAGCAAAACAACATTAGCCGGCTTATCAGCCACAAAAACCATCAACCAAACAGCTTCAGTATCGAGAAGAGGAGACACCGAGGCGAGACAGCCAGGGCCGTCCCTGAGATTTTTGGGGCCCAGGGCAAGACTGAAAAATGAGGCCCCTTATGTGCATTTGTTATCGCTTGTATTCACTTGGATGCTAAGCTAAGTGCAGTTACCTAGCATGCATTATCTATTCTCCTTGCACCCCACACTTTCAAAAAATTAGCCTGTGTTCATATGCACAATAATTAGTGATTCATCTATATTTCGCTTGGATTGGTAGTATTTGTTTTGCTCCTGTGCGCAATAATTACTGATTCATCTATATTTTCTCTTTGTTCATACTACTAATGGAATCATTTATAGAAGACTTGTGCTGGATTTTTTTAAAATACATTTAGTAATTTAAAACTAGCACAAAGTATGGGGGTGTCTAGAATTTTTGCAACTCTGCTTGAGGTGCTCTAGAAAAACGTGGAGTTAGTCTTTAGCTTCACTTTTTTTTGGAGCAGATTTCTTAGAGCTAGGAGTGTTTGGCAACACGGAGCTGAAGAGGAGAAAAAAAACAAGAGCGGAGCAGTCCCAAACACCCCATATACTTGGCATACTGTTACAGTAACATTCCTGCAGCCGTATGTGACACAACCAAAAAAAATTTGATGCACACGCTTGCTCGTGGGCTCCTGGCCTCTCATACAGCAGTGCTACTCCTACACGTTTATCAAAATAAACATACAGTCCTACACCGTATACAGGGCTGGGCTTGGCTACTCCTACACCGTATACATACGAGAGGGGCCTGACGGCTTGGGGGACCCGGGGCGGCCGCCCTGCTCACCCGCCCCCTAGGGCCGGGCCTGGAGACAGCAGAAAGACAAGGAGAAAGATGCAACACCTAATCTACTTTTGAAACATCCAAATGAAAACAATTGCATCCTACATTTGAAAACAGTTGAAACACTTGCAACATAGTCTGAAACGCTCGTAAAAACACCTTAAAACGCTTGAAAAAAGCCAATGCAAAAAATATATGCAACATATGTGTGAAACACGTGCAACATTTAGATAAGCACACTTGCAACATACATCTAGAAAAACAACTAAAATAATGGGAATAAAAGCTTACAACATATGTGTACAACCATTGCAACATATGCAACATCTTGATCTATTTTTTGCAACATCCACATGAAACACTTGCAGCATTTAGATGAAACATTTGAAACACTTGAAATATACTTTTGCAATATTACTTGGACGAATCACGGAGCTCAACATCACCGTGGCGCATGGAGCTCGCTGGTGTGCCTCTGGGCGAGGACATACTCGGCGCCTTGGGTGAGCACTTGCTCCGCACCCTGGGCCAATGCACCCTAGGCACGGCGGAGGACGGGCTTGATGCGGTGGGGGACGGAGACGCCGCGGGGGATGGCGGCGGCGACGCTGAAAGTCCCTAGTTTGGTTTTGGCAAATTGATGAAACCTAGGACTAACCTTTGTATCTAAGTGGATGATTTAGATAAAGGTGGTCATTGAATATGAGACATGACATTGACTCATGTGACCAAGATGGTGAAGACCAAGATGAGGCTTGGCTCGATGGACCGGTTGTGAAGGTGAAGGGCAAGTCGAGGCTTCGAAGCGAAGGACCATGCGATGGTGAAGCTTGAGCAAGACTTGGCGCCGATGGACCGATGCAACGGTGAAGAGCAAGTGAAGTCAAGGTCGATGGATCGAGACGGTCATGTGATGATATGAAGTGGATCATATCATTTGGAGAAACAAAATGGGCTCAAGGCAAAGGTATAACTATAGGGCCATTTTGTTTTACACTCAAGACACCATAGAGGGTGTGAGTGGTTTAGGGTCGATAGCCGAACTATTAAGAGGGGAAATCTTATCGGTTATTCGACGCATGGGTGCCACTAGGTGAATTCATGAAGTGCATTGCATGTAGGGCCTAGTGAGCTAACTGGAAAACCTTTGAAAATGATTGAGAAAATGCTAACACACAAGCACATGGAGATGTACACTTGATGGTGTTGGCACATTTGCAAAGGTGGCGTTGGTCGCGCTGTGGTTTGCGGGTAGAGAGGGGTTTGGTTCCTTTCTCTCTCCCGCCGAGCGTGCGAGCGCGGGATTCAGGCGATTTCGGGGAAATGAAATGCCTATTTTCCATTGCGCCGGAAGTCGGAAAAGTAACAGAGGCGAACGCGGTCACGGAAGGCACCGGACGCAGCACCGGACGCTGCACCGGACGCGGTCAGTTTCGACCGGCGCGTCCGGTCAGTACAGCGTTAGGGTCTGGCGCGCGAGCTAGGGTTTGACACCGGCGCGTCCGGTGACCCACGGGACCGGCGCGTCCGGTCTGGCGAACAGCGAGTCACGGAGTCTTCGGACGCGGTGCGCGTCCGGTCCCTCACCATCGGACGCGTCCGGTGGTCCAGGGAGCTTACTGGACTTGCACCGGACGCGGGTACTGTGGCGTCCGGTGGTTGCGAGGAGCGCGTCCGGTGATGTCTTCGCGGGCGCGGGTGCTGTGCGCACCGGCGCGTCCGGTGGTTCGCAACAGCGCGTCCGGTGGCTCGTTTGACCGTTGGCGCGCAGTGACCGTTGGAAGATCTAACGGACGTTTTTGAATTTGGAGGACACGTGGACGTCGCAGGGGCACCGGACGCGGTTGAGCGCGTCCGGTGAGTTACCACCGGCGCGTCCGGTGGTCCCGCGAAAATCGTGAGTGGAGTTGTAACGGCTCTATTTGGATGGGTTGCTTATAAATACTTGTTGGCCGGCCCTTGGGGAGGTCTCTTGGCATTTCTAACATACTTGTGCATCCTTTGAGCTAGAACAACTCCTCCCACTCATCTCCCTTGCTTGATTGCAAATCAAAAGTGAGATTGAGTGATCCCAAAGTGCATTGCATAGCTTGAGGGCATCTAGTGGCACTTGTGGGTGGTTTAGCCGGTGGATTTCTTGTTACTCTTGGAGAGTACCGCTCCTAGCCGGCTTGGAGATTGTTGGAGGCGTTGGCAAGAGAAGGTGATTGTTCTTGGCCACCTCCGGTTGTTTGTAAGAGGTTCTTGTGCTTTCCTCGGCGGGACGCCAAAAGCAACTCTAGTAAAATCCGCGTGTCATTGAGTTACCTCACTTGAGAGTGGTGTCTTGCGGTGCCTTGCGGGGCGTGCCTTGAGGGGCAAGTGACTTGAGGGTCACACCGGGGAACCATCTAGGTGTTGGTCGACACAACCGGTGACGTAGCTTGTCGGTGCACAAGTGAACACCGGGTGAACAAATATTGTGTCTCTTGTCTCCCGGTGATTGGTCTTCATATTGTGTTGTTGTCAATATTGATTGATTGTATATCATCTTGGTGATTGGCAACATCTTCACTTCACCGTCGGTATAATAATCACAATCCTCTCTTGCATTTACATTCTCTAGTTTATCTTGTGTAGCTCTAGTAGTAGCTTTGCTAGTAGTGTTAGCTTGTTCACTAGTGTAACCTTAGTGATATAGCTCTTGTGTGAACTAGAGATCTTAAACTACTAGACTTGTGGATAGGAGGCTTGCATCACAACCTTTGGCTAAGCAAAACTCGCTTTACGCCGTTTGTTATTCTAACAAGTTTGCTTAGTGGTACTTGTAGATTTTTAAATAGGCTATTCACCCCCCCTCTAGCCATCTAGGACCTTACAAGTGGTATCGGAGCCGTGGTCACCGTTTTATTCAAGGCTTAACATCCTTCGGTGTGAAAAATGGCTCAAATTGTGTTCAATCATGTTGGGGGCAAGCCACCGTTCTTTGATGGTGTTAGTTCCTTTGCTCATTGGAAGAGAAAGATGACAATGTACCTTGGTTCTATTCATGAGAGAGTATTGGAAGTCACCGAGAATGATTTTGCTATCATTGATCCCGATCATCTCACCGATGAAGATAGAGCAAATAGAACATGCAATAGAATGGCTCTCAATACACTTTACAATAATATTGACACAAAAGTATTTGAGGGCATCAAGGATTTGGAATTGGCAAATGAAGTGTGGACAAGGTTAAGTGAAACATATGAGGGCACTAAGGTTGTGAAGAGTGCCAAGCTATATGGGCTCAAGAGTGAGTTTGAGAACTTCAAGATGAAAGAAGAAGAAACAATCTTAGAGATGTTTCATAGATTGCAAGTCATTGTGAATGATCTCAAGAGCTTAGGGCACAAGACACAAGACCAAGATTTTTGCCACAAGTTCTTGTTGAGCTTACCTAAAAGATTCAAGATGTTGATCATGATGCTACAAAGAGATGGGCTTGAAACAATAAAGCCCAATGATTTGCTTGGAGAGGTATTGACCTTTGACAAGTATGATCAAGATGTTGATGAGAAGGAGGAAGAAAAGAAGAAGAAGACCGTGGCATTCAAGGCCACCTCCTCAAAGGGCAAAGCTTCAATTCAAGAAGAAGATGACGATGAAGAAGATGAAGAATTGGAAGTTGATGATGAGGCACTTGCTCTAGTTGTCAAAAATATTGGCAAAATGTTTATCAAAAAAAGAGGCTTCAAAAAGAGAAATGACAATTTCAAGAGCAATGAGCAACAAAGGAGGTGCTTCAATTGTGATAGCACCGAACATCTTCAAGCCGAATGTCCCTATGACAAGAAGAAGAACAACAAAAGGGGCAAGTTTGAGAAGAAGAAGAGAGAGGCCAAGATGACATTCAAGAAAGGCAAAAATGGTGCCTATGTGATCACTTGGGAAAGTGAAGATAATGAAGAAGAAGAAGAAGAATCATCCAACAAGGCTTTTGCTTCCATTGCTATCAACAAGAAGCCATCACTATTTGATTCATCCTCTTCATGCTTCATGGCTAAAGAAGCTAAGGTAATATATGATGAGAGTGATGATGAAAGTGAAATGGAATATGCTCATGATAGTGATAATGATAATGATAATGAAAATGATGATGATGAACCAACTAAAGAACAACTATATGACTTGATGCAACAAACTAGAGACATAGCTATTGCCAAGGACAAAGAGTGTAAGAAGCTTTCAATGAAAGTAGCAATACTTGAGAAAGTCCTTAGTGAGCTTAAGACCACTCATGAGAGTCTAGTGGAAGACCATGAGGATCTTGATAAGGCTCATTCCAAGCTTGAAAAAGCTCACTCATTGCTACTTGAGCAACAAGCAAAGAAGGAGGTTGTTGTATCATGTGATATAGGTGTTACATGTGATATAATTGATGAATCCTTTAATGAACCTATCATCATGTCAAATGCTAACCCTTCTTGTAGCTCTTCATCCACCACCACCAACTCTACCTCCACTACTAGTGATGGTCTCACTTGTGATGCCTCACTAATGGTTGAGAATGAGACTCTCAAGAGAGAGGTGGATGAGCTCACTCACGCCCTAGGCAAGGCCTATGGTGGTGAGGCCCGCTTGCTTAAGTGCTTGGGTAGCCAAAGGTTCTCTCTTAACAAAGAGGGATTGGGCTACACCCCCAAGAAAGGCAAGTCGGCCTTTGCAACTCCAAAGCCTAGCTTTGTGAAGGGCAATGGTCGGTTTTGCAATAGATGCAAGCAAGTTGGGCACCTAGAGCATAATTGCAATAAAAAGAACCAAAGCAAGAACCTTGTTAATGCTATACCTTTTGATTCTTGCTATGTGCTTACCAAGGGTGTGAAGGGTGTGCAAGCTAAGTTTGTTGGTACACCAATTGTGGGCCCAAAGAAGAAGGCTATTTGGGTACCAAAGAGCTTAGTTACTAACCTACAAGGACCCAAACAAAAATGGGTACCTAAACTCCATTGATTTGCTTGTAGGTCAATTACAAAGCCGGAGGAAGGCATTGGATTGTTGATAGTGGGTGCACTCAACACATGACCGGTACATCAAGAATGTTTGACTCAATCAATGACAATGATAGTGGTGTTGATTCTATCACATTTGGCAATAACAAGAAAGGCAAGGTTATTGGTTTGGGCAAGATTGCAATATCAAATGACATGAGTATCTCCAATGTGTTACTTGTTGAAAGCTTGGATTTCAATCTTCTATCAGTGGCACAAATATGTGATCTAGGCTACAAATGCATCTTTGGGGTTGATGATGTGGAAGTTATTAGTGTGGATGGTTCAAATATGGCATTCAAGGGATTTAGATATGAGAATCTCTACCTAGTTGACTTCAATGCTAGAGAAACTTCGTTGACAACTTGCTTAGTCTCCAAATCAAGTATGGGTTGGCTTTGGCATAGAAGGCTTGGTCATGTTGGCATGAAACAATTGAAGAAGCTTACAACTCACAATCTTGTCAATGGTTTGAAAGATGTTGAATTTGAGAAGAATAAGCTTTGTAGTGCATGTCAAGCCGGGAAGCAAGTTGGAAGCTCACATCCAAAGAAGAGTACAATGAGCACATGCAAAGCATTTGAGTTGATGCACATGGATCTTTTTGGACCAACAACATATACAAGCATAGGTGGCAACAAGTATGGATTTGTTATAGTGGATGACTTCACAAGATTCACATGGGTATTCTTTCTTAGTGACAAAAGTGAAGTGTTTGACACCTTCAAGACATTCCTCACTAGAGTTCACAATGAGTTTGAGATTAGAATCAAGAAAGTGAGAAGTGACAATGGAAGTGAGTTCAAGAATACAAGAATTGAAGAACTTTGTGATCATTATGGTATTGGACATCAATTCTCGGCCAAGTACACTCCACAATCAAATGGTCTAGTTGAGAGGAAGAATAGAACATTGCTTGATATGGCTAGATCAATGCTTCATGAGTACAATGTGAGTCAATCTTTTTGGGATGAAGCAATCAATACCGCTTGCTACTACATCAATAGACTATATTGTCATCCATTGCTAGAGAAGACCCCATATGAGCTACTTCATGGAAGAAAGCCCAATATTTCTTACTTTAGGGTTTTTGGTTGCAAATGCTATATCTTGAAGAAAGGCACTAGATTGGGGAAGTTTGACAAGAGATGTGATGAGGGGTTCCTACTTGGTTATTCAACTACAAGCAAAGCTTATAGAGTTTGGAACAACTCAAGTGGCATTCTAGAAGAAGTCCATGATGTGCAATTTGATGAAACCAATGGGTCACAAGATGAAGAAGAAAATCTAGATGATATTGGTGGAACTCTATTAGTAGAAGCAATGAAGAACATGGACATTGGGGACATTAGAGCAAAGCAAGTAAGTGATATTCAAGATGATAATAAAGATCAAGTGCTCAATTCACCATTCAAGCAAGTTAGTGACTCTCAAGTGCAAAATCAAGGTGCTAGTTCATCTCATCAAGATACATCAAGTGATCAACCAAGCTCAAGCAATCAAGTGCAAGTACTCCAACCACAACATGTTGCAAGAGATCACCCAATTGATAGTGTTATTGGTGATATTAGAAGTGGTGTGCAAACAAGATCAAGATTGGCTATGTTTTGTGAGCATGCATCATTTGTGTCAACCATAGAACCAAAGAAGATAGAAGAAGCTTTGAGGGATGCCGATTGGATCATGGCTATGCAAGAAGAACTTAACAATTTCACAAGAAATGATGTTTGGGAGTTGGTAGAAAGACCAAATGACTACAATGTGATTGGAACCAAGTGGGTGTTCAAAAACAAGCAAGATCAAGATGGCATTGTAGTGAGAAACAAAGCAAGACTAGTTGCGCAAGGTTACACTCAAGTAGAAGGTCTTGACTATGATGAAACATATGCTCCCGTGGCAAGATTGGAGGCAATAAGGATTCTATTGGCTTATGCTTGTGCACACAACATCAAACTATATCAAATGGATGTCAAAAGTGCATTTCTCAATGGGATTATCAATGAGTTAGTCTTTGTTGAGCAACCGCCCGGATTTGAAGATGACAAGAAACCCAACCATGTGTACAAGTTGAAGAAGGCTTTATATGGCTTAAAGCAAGCACCTAGAGCATGGTATGAGAGGCTAAGGGATTTCCTTCTCTCTAAGGGATTCAAGATGGGCAAGGTTGATACAACTCTATTCACCAAGAAGATTGGAAATGATCTATTCATAGTGCAAATATATGTTGATGACATCATCTTTGGATCAACCAATCAAGTTTATTGTGAAGAATTTGGTGCTATGATGGCCAAAGAGTTTGAAATGTCTATGATTGGTGAACTTAGCTACTTCCTTGGTCTCCAAGTAAAGCAATTGAAGAATGGAACATTTGTGAGTCAAGGGAAATACATAAGGGACATGTTGAAGAAGTTTGGAATGCAAGATGCAAAGCCAATTTCAACTCCAATGGGTACAAGTGGCAATTTGGATAGTGATCTTGATGGCAATATGGTGAATCAAAAGGAATATCGGTCTTTGATTGGAAGTCTACTCTATGTCACCGCATCAAGGCCGGATGTCATGTTTAGTGTTTGCATGTGTGCTAGATATCAAGCCTCACCTAGAGAGAGTCATCTCACGGCCGCAAAGAGAATATTGAGGTACTTAAAGCAAACAAGAGATGTTGGACTATGGTATCCCAAGGGGTCAAAGTTTGAATTGATTGGATATTCGGACTCCGACTATGGGGGTTGCAAGATCAATAGAAAGAGCACAAGTGGCACATGTCAATTACTTGGAAGATCACTTGTGTCATGGTCCTCAAAGAAACAAAATAGTGTGGCAATCTCTACCGCCGAAGCCGAATATGTGAGTGCGGGGAGTTGTTGTGCACAATTGCTATGGATGAAATCAACTTTGAAGGATTATGGCCTCAACTTCAAGAATGTGCCATTACTATGTGATAATGAGAGTGCAATCAAGATGATACAAAACCCGGTTCAACATGGAAGAACAAAGCATATTGACATAAGGCATCATTTCATTAGAGATCATCAACAAAAGGGAGATATTGCCGTTGAGAGTGTTGGCACCGATGATCAACTTGCCGATATTCTCACTAAGCCACTTGATGAAAAGAGGTTTTGCAAGCTAAGGAATGAATTGAACATTCTTGATTTCTCAAACATGAGTTGAATGCACCCCACTCATTGATTGACATGCCTCTCCTTCGACATTGCAAGGTAAAGTTGATTGACATGTCATTCATTCTATGCTAAGGATTTGCTAGAGCATGTAGACATAATAAGTGGTATGCATGAGCATTCATGATAAATCAAATGAATTTGATGGATATATGTTACCACTATTGCCTCTATGTTTGATTTGATCTAGTGGTGGCATATGACATGTTTGTGAGCTTGCAAACCTAGTGTTGAATCTAGAAGATTTGCTATAAGTGTTTAATTCAACATAGGCAAGATAACCCTTATTATGAGGTGTGAAGAAGCTTGTCTTTGGTTCAAATCGAATTAAATATTTTTGGCAAGTGTTCTAGGTTGAACCAAAATTGATGAATTTTAACCTACTCCATCAAATACTTTTCTTCTCTCCACAATTTGATCCCATTTTTGGGTAAGTTGTTGACAAAGGGGGAGAGAAAAAGATGATTCAACATGATAAAGGGGTAAATAAAATTTTTGATGCACACAAGTAGGGGGAGCAAGCTCATAAACAAAGTTGTTGCATTTGTTTGTGCATTTTCATATGACTTGCTCATTGCACATGTATTTAGATTCAATATACATGCTTGTGTGGTGCAATGCTAGTATAGAACTTGGATGATGAAATGATCTACTAGCATGCATAGGATTAGTGTTACATGTGGTATCTAGACTTACCTAAAGTTTTTACAAGTGGTCCAAGAACCTTTACATATAATGTTGATCTCACGAGGTTCTTGAGTTTTTGATGGATGTCTAGTTACTTCATGATGCTAAGGATGGTGTAAAAGGCAACTCCGATTGGTATCACGCTTCAAAGGTCCATTTCTTACACCTTAGCATCATTTTGGTAGAATTACTCTCCCAACACGTCTATCCATGCATATGTGCAAAGCTTTCAATCCAAACTCTATGCACATATGTAGGGGGAGCTAATGCTACCAAAACCGAGCTTGTGATAATTGTCCAAACTTTTCTTATGAGCAAAATGATTGGACAAGTATGACAAGTTCAAAACTTTTATTATCAAAATCATCTTTGTGAGGGTTGTCATCAATTACCAAAAAGGGGGAGATTGAAAGTCCCTAGTTTGGTTTTGGCAAATTGATGAAACCTAGGACTAACCTTTGTATCTAAGTGGATGATTTAGATAAAGGTGGTCATTGAATATGAGACATGACATTGACTCATGTGACCAAGATGGTGAAGACCAAGATGAGGCTTGGCTCGATGGACCGGTTGTGAAGGTGAAGGGCAAGTCGAGGCTTCGAAGCGAAGGACCATGCGATGGTGAAGCTTGAGCAAGACTTGGCGCCGATGGACCGATGCAACGGTGAAGAGCAAGTGAAGTCAAGGTCGATGGATCGAGACGGTCATGTGATGATATGAAGTGGATCATATCATTTGGAGAAACAAAATGGGCTCAAGGCAAAGGTATAACTATAGGGCCATTTTGTTTTACACTCAAGACACCATAGAGGGTGTGAGTGGTTTAGGGTCGATAGCCGAACTATTAAGAGGGGAAATCTTATCGGTTATTCGACGCATGGGTGCCACTAGGTGAATTCATGAAGTGCATTGCATGTAGGGCCTAGTGAGCTAACTGGAAAACCTTTGAAAATGATTGAGAAAATGCTAACACACAAGCACATGGAGATGTACACTTGATGGTGTTGGCACATTTGCAAAGGTGGCGTTGGTCGCGCTGTGGTTTGCGGGTAGAGAGGGGTTTGGTTCCTTTCTCTCTCCCGCCGAGCGTGCGAGCGCGGGATTCAGGCGATTTCGGGGAAATGAAATGCCTATTTTCCATTGCGCCGGAAGTCGGAAAAGTAACAGAGGCGAACGCGGTCACGGAAGGCACCGGACGCAGCACCGGACGCTGCACCGGACGCGGTCAGTTTCGACCGGCGCGTCCGGTCAGTACAGCGTTAGGGTCTGGCGCGCGAGCTAGGGTTTGACACCGGCGCGTCCGGTGACCCACGGGACCGGCGCGTCCGGTCTGGCGAACAGCGAGTCACGGAGTCTTCGGACGCGGTGCGCGTCCGGTCCCTCACCATCGGACGCGTCCGGTGGTCCAGGGAGCTTACTGGACTTGCACCGGACGCGGGTACTGTGGCGTCCGGTGGTTGCGAGGAGCGCGTCCGGTGATGTCTTCGCGGGCGCGGGTGCTGTGCGCACCGGCGCGTCCGGTGGTTCGCAACAGCGCGTCCGGTGGCTCGTTTGACCGTTGGCGCGCAGTGACCGTTGGAAGATCTAACGGACGTTTTTGAATTTGGAGGACACGTGGACGTCGCAGGGGCACCGGACGCGGTTGAGCGCGTCCGGTGAGTTACCACCGGCGCGTCCGGTGGTCCCGCGAAAATCGTGAGTGGAGTTGTAACGGCTCTATTTGGATGGGTTGCTTATAAATACTTGTTGGCCGGCCCTTGGGGAGGTCTCTTGGCATTTCTAACATACTTGTGCATCCTTTGAGCTAGAACAACTCCTCCCACTCATCTCCCTTGCTTGATTGCAAATCAAAAGTGAGATTGAGTGATCCCAAAGTGCATTGCATAGCTTGAGGGCATCTAGTGGCACTTGTGGGTGGTTTAGCCGGTGGATTTCTTGTTACTCTTGGAGAGTACCGCTCCTAGCCGGCTTGGAGATTGTTGGAGGCGTTGGCAAGAGAAGGTGATTGTTCTTGGCCACCTCCGGTTGTTTGTAAGAGGTTCTTGTGCTTTCCTCGGCGGGACGCCAAAAGCAACTCTAGTAAAATCCGCGTGTCATTGAGTTACCTCACTTGAGAGTGGTGTCTTGCGGTGCCTTGCGGGGCGTGCCTTGAGGGGCAAGTGACTTGAGGGTCACACCGGGGAACCATCTAGGTGTTGGTCGACACAACCGGTGACGTAGCTTGTTGGTGCACAAGTGAACACCGGGTGAACAAATATTGTGTCTCTTGTCTCCCGGTGATTGGTCTTCATATTGTGTTGTTGTCAATATTGATTGATTGTATATCATCTTGGTGATTGGCAACATCTTCACTTCACCGTCGGTATAATAATCACAATCCTCTCTTGCATTTACATTCTCTAGTTTATCTTGTGTAGCTCTAGTAGTAGCTTTGCTAGTAGTGTTAGCTTGTTCACTAGTGTAACCTTAGTGATATAGCTCTTGTGTGAACTAGAGATCTTAAACTACTAGACTTGTGGATAGGAGGCTTGCATCACAACCTTTGGCTAAGCAAAACTCGCTTTACGCCGTTTGTTATTCTAACAAGTTTGCTTAGTGGTACTTGTAGATTTTTAAATAGGCTATTCACCCCCCCTCTAGCCATCTAGGACCTTACAGACGCGCTGGCGCTGTGCCTCGCGCGCCTCACCTGACTGGCTCAGCGGCCAAGTGCTGGAGGCGGCAGGCAAGCAGATAGGTACAAGTACGTGGATGAGCTGATTTTTTATTTAGAAACGGAGGAGCGGGATCTTGGGCTAGCATTAAGGATGGCAACGGGTCGGGTTCGGATCGGGTGGAGTCTCCGTGCACCCAAAACCGAAACCCGAAATCGAAACCCGAACCCGAATCGAAAACCGATTCGGGTGGAAATCCATCACCAAAACCAAACCCGCGGATACCCGAAACCCGAACGGATACCCGAAACCCGAATAGATACCCGAAACCTGCGGATAAATATACACATATTCACATGTATAAATAAGAGACAATAAATAATAAATATTTTTATGAGTCAATTTTGAATAGATTTAATAATCTAAGTAAACAAATTATTATTAGCATATTATAAAACATGAGTTTTAATTTCAAATAATTTATTTCGGATATCCATTGGATATCCACGGGTGAAAAACCAAACCCGAAACCGAACCCGATACCAAACCCGAAACCGAAACCGAAAACCGTGGGTGAGAAACCATCCCCAAACCCGAAACCGCAAAACCCGAAACCCGCGGGTATCCGACCCGAACCCGAACCGCTGCCATCTCTAGCTAGCATTGCGCGCCCTACCAACGGTGCGTTCGGGCGCCCGGACTCCTGCTTCCTAGCGTTAGCATTTTCTTAGGCAAAGCCGCAGTGCTGTAGATAAGGACCTGGCCTTGTTTGGTTCAGCTTTTCTGAGTCTCGCTTATGGCCCCGTTCGGCTGGAATTATAAGCCGGCTGAAAAACACTGTTGACTGATTTTTTGTGAGAGAAAAATATTGTTCCGGCTGAAAAAACAAGCTGAATAAGACGGATTATAAGCCAAATGAACAGGGCCATAAGCTGAGCAGGATTACGTGACGAGCCTATTTTGGGTAGGACATTTTGCACCGGGACCTCTGGACTTTTCTCAAACTGCACAACACTGTTTACTACTATTCTAGTGAGCCTATAGCCCTGCAACTGGACCTAGATAAAAGTTTCTATTTACATCTGGTTCTTCAAAATCAACGCAGGAGCTCGGAGCCTCACGGGAGGAGCTCGTGAGGAGGAGCTCCAGCGGCGGGCAGGCAGCGTGGAGCCAAGGAGGAGGCTGCGGCAGTAGCCCCGGCGTCTGACTGCCGCACGGGTCGGGGACGAGCGGCGGCGGATGACGGTTGGCAGCCCGCGGTGGGGACGGAGGGTGGCGACGCCGGTGAGGATGGATCTAGAGGAGAGGGAGAGAACAGGAAGGGAGTGGAGTCGGGTGAGGGAAGAATCAGTTGTGATCCTCATATCGCAGGGTGTAGCCGCATTTCGGAACACAGTGTATTTCTCGTGTATTAGCCGACGCGCGATTGGCAGTCGCGGGCGCAATGCAACCCATGTGGCGTGATTTTCCGCGATGGACGGTCGCGAATGCGCTTATAAGTGGAACCAAACAGGGCCTGTGTCCCATGTGTTGGGGTCACCGAAAGTTTATGGATTTCTATAATTTCAGAGGCGGTTGTAAAATGGAGTTGATTTTAAGACGCATTAAACTCCATGTAATGTAAGGATATGGTTGCTAGTCTAATAATATTAATGTTGATGGCATCATTTCGTCATAGGCTGCTTGCGTAATTCCTATGCTAATTATCTTTGCTAGAATAATAACCCACGAGCTGCTCGTGCTGTTGCCGTCAGTGTCGGTACCACGCTCAGGATTTCTACTTCAACAAAGGGTGTGTTCACTTCCCAGTCAGAACCCAAAATATTTCATCTTCCGTCTATCACATCAAATATTTGAACATATGCATAGAGTATTAAATGTAGGTAAAAAAATAACTAATTGCACAGTTTGTCTGTAAATGTCAAGATGAATCTTTTGAGCCTAGTTACTTCATGGTTAGATAATATTTATCAAATAACAACGAAAAGTGCTACCAGAACTTTTCACTCACTTTTCACCGATTAAACACACCGAAAGAGGACTTGGGCTAGCGGCTAAAGTTGCATTGAAAGATAAGCTATGTCCCACTTGTCATTGAACTAGCAAGTGCAGCAGGTGCAGCGAATATATATCGGCAAACTCACAAAACTAGTAGGGCCCGGATATAGGGGAGCCAAAGCATGGGCCCCCACAATGCTTGATTAGCTCCATTATTATTACCACTACTAGTATTTCTATCCGTTTTCATTTTTTAGCTTGGCAATCGCAACAATGGCCGGAGAGCAGCAGCACCACCAGCAGGAGCAGGAAGCCACAGCCGGAGCCGGTCCTCTCCACCTCGTCGTGTTCCCATGGCTGGCGTTCGGCCACCTCATCCCGTTCCTCGAGCTCTCCAAGCGGCTGGCGGTGCGGGGCCACGCCGTCACCTTCGTCTCCACGCCGAGGAACGTCGCCAGGCTCCCGCCGGTGCCCGCCGCCCTGTCTGCCCGCGTCCGGACGGTGGCACTGCCGCTGCCGCCCGTGGACGGGCTGCCGGAGGGCGCCGAGTCCACCGCCGACGTGCCGCCTGACAAGGTCGGCCTCCTCAAGACCGCCTTCGACGGCCTCGCCGCGCCCTTCGCGGACTTCCTTGCCGCCGCCTGCGCCGGTGCCGGTGGCCGCTGGAGAGGAGGGGAGCAGCAGGTGGCGGCGTTCGCGAGGAGGCCCGACTGGATCATCGTCGACTTCGCGCACTACTGGCTCTGCCCCATCGCTGAGCAACACAAGGTGATGAGCCGAGCCGCCCATCGATTGTTATTTAAATTTAAGTGTTTGATTGAATTCAAATACAAGTTTCAGGTTGCTTGTGCGATGTTCCAAATCGCCACGGCCACCATGGTCGCCTACTTCGGGCCGCGTCAGGAGAACGCCGACCACCCTCGTGTCACCGTCGAGGACTTCATGCCGATGCCGAGGTGGTTCCCGTCCACAGCAGCTTCGCCTTCCCTCGCCTTCCGCCGACACGAGGCCGCCTGGACCGAGCAGCGATGCCGCCTCATGTTCATACGCAGCTGCCCGGAGGTGGAGCCCGGCCGGGTGTTCCCACTGCTCGCGGAGCTCTACCGCAAGCCTGTCCTGCCCACCGGCCTCCTGCTGCCGGACGATCGCCGTGACGACGACGACGGTGACCATGGCAACGGTAGCAGTAGCAATGAAGCGGCGGCACGCTCATCAGGTGCCTTCCAGTGGCTCGACGAGCAGCCGTCGGGGAGCGTCCTGTACGTCGCGCTTGGCAGCGAAGCGCCGCTGACGCCGGAGAACGTGCACGAGCTCGCCCTGGGGCTCGAGCTCTCCGGGGCGCGCTTCCTGTGGGCTCTGCGCCTGCCGAGCGGCACCGCTGCGTCGACGTCGCCGCCGCTGCTGCCGGACGGGTTCGAGGCGCGCACGCGCGGGCGCGGCGCCGTGTGCACGGGCTGGGTGCCGCAGATGCGTGTCCTCGCGCACGCGGCGGTGGGCGCGTTCCTGACGCACTGCGGCTGGGGCTCCGTCGTCGAGAGCCTCCGGTTCGGCCACCCGCTGGTCATGCTCCCGTTCATCGTCGACCAGGGCCTCATCGCTCGGATCATGGCGGAGCGGGGCGTCGGCGTGGAGGTGGCGCGGCGCGACGACGACGGGTCGTTCGGCAGGGACGACGTGGCGGAGGCCGTGAGGCGCGTGATGGTGGTGGAGGGCGAGGAGGAGGAAGGGAAGATGCTCGCGCTCAACGCGAGGAAGCTGCGGGAGGAGGTCGTCGGCGATGATGCTGGCCGGCAGGAGCGGTACGTCGACGAGCTCGTCAACTGCTTGCAGAGGCATTGCTTCACCGAGTGAACTAATAATAAAATAATATATAATAATATATATGTATCGAGATTCAAGACATCGAGACACATATATATATGGCTGTGTATTAATTTTCACGTTCACAATTTCAGCCGGTTTTCACCGAAAATCAGCAATTTTCATTTCTATCCGTGAGCTCCGGTAAATGCACATTCCTGTAATTTCTGTTCCATTTCGTTCATTTTTTTTTTCAAATCTTGGATAAAAAATTGAAAATTTTAACCAAAATTTCAACCAATTTTCACTAATTTTCGTGATTTTTGTTTCTATCGGTTCCCCTCCGATGTTTGTGTCTCAGCCGGTAGGCTGAACCCTGGTTCAGGGTGGGTCTTTCAAAAACAGAGACAACTTCAGGGGAGTGAAACAGACTTTACTATTTCATTAATATAAATTGAGCCTTGCCAAACAAACGAAAGCATTTTGTGGATATATACAGCTTGTCCAATCGAAATAATCAAAGTACGTATGTACACTTAACAATCCAGCCCTGAGTATAGATCATCCAATGCAGTGTAAAGAAATTTGGCAGCATTTGGCTGTTCCACATTCCCCGTGAGAATGTCGCTGGTTGTCAGATATGGGTCACCATAGAAGCGCAGATTAGCATCCATCCGTGTGGCAACTAGATTCCCTTCTAATGAGACACCAATAAATGCACCTGTAAGTCCAAAAAAAAAAAAAAGAAACCGTGGAATTAGTTGTGGCTATGGATAACCAGAGCAGATAGATTCATCCATGACTATGGTGGAACATCTTCCCTGAATGACATGTACCCAAACAAATGTTCCTGATGGTTATAATACTCAAAAGTTGGGAAATGAACTTAAAAGAATATCCATGTTAGCACTCAATCAGGAAAGGTGTTAACAAATGGGCTAAGATCTAAACAAATAAATATTCAATTCTGACAATACATTAAACTTATGAATTGGCAAAAGTGAATAAAGCTTTTGTAGGCTACATTTTCTGATAAGTTGTATGGTCATTGCACATTTTTTTTTCCATAGTGACAAGCCCAAAGCATTGGTAGATTGAACATGATATGAAAAGGTTGAAGGTTACAAAGTAAGACAATAGTTACCTTTGCTGCAGCTATATGTATAGCAAACTCCTGATCCTTTATCACCAGCTCTCAGATCTGCTTCTAGTACTCTGCCCACAGGTCCTGCTGCAGCACTTACACCTGCCCCAAGTGAAAAATGCATTCGACTGCAGAAAGTTCGGACAGCTTCTGGACCACGAAGCACTATGATGAAATCCATAAGCTCACCACCAACCTGTACGTGCAAAGACAAGTACATAAGATGGAACAAGAATTTATCTACAAAAAGAGCAATCAGCACAAATATGTATATTGTCATAAAACTCATGAGGCTAGCCAGATATCACAGTTGTACCATTTTCTACAAAAAGTAGCAAGAGCATGCAGAACCCCAGGCAGCACAATAAGTCACGATTTAATACCTAAATTCAAATTAGCCTGGCAAGGTGGATTCATTCATGTTCATTCCTTCCCCTAAATTTGGAAGGGCATAGGCAAAATAGTTATAACCAATTAAAGAACATAATATCATTTGTGACCGCTAAACAGAACTTATAAGAAGCAAACAGAGTGACGAATCGTTGTCTGCATAATTCCTGTGATCCTAGTTCTTCATTTGTAACAAACCACTGGGTTTTAAATAGTGAAGACAAATACAGTTCAAATATACCACACCTAACCTCTCATAAGCAAATAACAAGTGAGGTGCGTAGTTCCTAAGAAAATACCACACAGCGAGCTATGGAAATAAAACAGCAACACTGCATTTGCAGTACAACAGAAGGTGGTGCCATTTACGATTTATCAAGTGAAGAATTAGAAGTTGACCATACAAACCTGTGCACCCCATCCAAAACCAGCAGAAAGTATAGCAGATGGTGCAGACCATGACCCATCAGATCTTCGAGCAACTACTAGGCCAGTTCCAAGTTTGTAGGTAAGAATAGCACCAGCTTTTGCAACTGTCAATATGGCAAGCCCACTTGCTCCACTAAGAACTGCATGGGGAATAGACTTCTCAGGGTTTATTCTTGCCACCTGCATTGAGATGTTTTTATGGGTTTATTAGATTCGGATTCTAACTTGTTCAAAGCACCAACATGCAAATACAGAATATACGAAATGAAATTTAGGAACCTGGCTGTAACTCGACAAGGTATTTGCTGCCTTGTAAATCTCATGCTCCATGGTTAACCCGATGGGCAAATTTAACCACCCTCTTGCACAAGTCCAATCCATAACATCATGCTTTGCAGTTTGTGAGGCATTGCTGACAGAATTAATCAATAAGTTCTGCAATGGATCAAGCCTATCATAACAAGCATCACAGACTCTTTGCGGATTCCGCTCACGAAACTTGGCAGGCAACAGAGATCGTCCTTTTGAGCAAGCCCTGCAAAATATCCCTCCACAGAATCGACAATGATGCCTTCCACGGGTAAGGGCAGTGAAAGGAGCAGCACACTGCATACACGCGCTGGCATAACTGTCAGGAAGCCATTCAGGTGGCTCTGCTTCCAGCACAGACCTATAAATGTTGTAATTCAAGGCTTCTTCATCAAGCACTGGTGGAGCACTTGGCATGTAGACCGAGGAATGCAAGAATGTGTTACCATCATCACTTGACCCAAGGAATGAGACGCTGGTCTTAGTGTCCTTTGGCTGTTCAACTTCAGTATTTCCCAAATTGCGACCGATTATCGCAATAACGCCGCCCAGCAGGCTCTTAATGTTAACTGGTTTCTGCGCCTTCACAGGTGCAGAGCCCCAATATTCATCAGGACATTGATATCCATCAAGGAAATCAGCTTCCCCGTTGAAATCGAACTCCTTTTTCCCAGACCATTTCGGCTCAAATGAGTTAATGAGGTTCCCAGCTGTACCCAATGCCCCTTCTATATGCCGAGGCAACGTGCTTGGATCAAATGAGTTGATCGCATTGCTAACCGTTTCAGTAACTTTTGACTGGATCTCATCCTTGAGGCTGTTTGTCACGCCTGGTGCAGGCAATGGGTGATACGAGACAATCTCCCTACGCGTTGACATGGCAATCAATGTCTAGCACATAACTTTCTGAAAAAAACAAAACCTAAAGTGAGAACATGTTTAATGCACCTATCTGATGTACAAATATCCATATAGAAGATAAACAATCAGAATCTAGTTTTATGTCCAGATTGACGACTATGACTATCCCCCCACGCCTCTTTCAGTGACAACCATGACAGGCTCGAGAAATTGAAGCTGGGGACTGATTTGAGAGGAGTTTGTATTGCTGCTCCCCATAACCAAGCACCACAAATGGATGAAGAAGTCTGTAGCAGTCACAGTCAGAAAGGTCTAAATAGCACTCAAACTCAGCAGAGGCAGACCATGTATAACCTCTCCCAGCCAAAGTCTATCTATCACGATTCCTTCTGCATAAAAACCCCACTTTGAATCGCGGAAACAACATGCAAGACACCAAGCTTGTCACCTAATTTTGGGGGTGGTTTGTTTGTGAATCGACGGATCAGACGCAAACAAATCCCCGGCTAATTAACCGAACGAGGATTAAGGAAGGTTTCGATTCAGTTGGCGATGCAGAGAAAGGAGAATTTCTGATCTGTCGGGATGCTAGGGTTACTTACGAACGCGTGAAAGAGGAGCGCACGCCAGTCAATCCGAGCCCGGGCGGCTCTCCACCCTGCCCCGTGCCGGCGGAGAGGGCGGGCGCGGCGACGCCTCTCGCCTCGCCGGCGGAAGGTTGCGTGGCTTGTTGAGCCGAGCCGAGTTGCCGGCGGCGGCTAGGCACCGCGGTGCACGAGGGGGGATAGGAGGAAGAGGAAGAAGAATACGCGACGCGACACGACGCGACACGGCGGCCGAGGGATGGTGAATGGTCGACGGAGACGACGAGGCGGCGTGGCGGACACGATAAAAGAAGGCCCGGCCCACGACCGCGAGACCAGGCCGATTTGGGCTGCTGGGTATCGGTCCGTCACGTTACACACTTGCGCATTCTGAGTGGTCAACCTGAAAAAGGAACACCAGGGGGGAAAAAATTGGACCAAAATACAGAGTTCACAAATTAGTTGACCAACACTGGCCGGGTTGGTACGAACTACCAGCCTCGCTTGGGCTGATTTAGCGACTGAAAGCACTGCTGGTTGATTTTTTTTTTGAGAGAAAAACACTGCTGCCTGGCTGGATGATTTGGCTGATAATCTCAAGCGAATAGGCTGTACCTATAGGTGTGTTTAGTTCTCTATTTCACCTAAAAAATTTTGGATTTTGGTCCATCATTTTATAAAATGGAACTAAACACCATGCAAAATTTTTGGCTAAAAGGTATCCATTCTCCATTTTGGATTTTGGCCTCAAAAGACAAAAAAAAAAGCCAAAAAGCCATCACCCACTCTATGAAAAAATTTGGCATTTTGGATGGAACTAAATACACCCATGAAAATTTTGGTATTTTATATTTCATCGTTCCAAAGTAATTAACATCGTGCATTTTGTATTCCATGGGGAACTAACATAGATAGGAGTATGTTATTTTTTAATTTTCATAGTTTTTAGTTGAATTCGTTTTCTTGCAAAAATAATTACTGTAACAAAAAAAATGCAAAATTATACTTGTACCCTACTTGGAATGGCCGAAATCAAATACTGCCAATCTAGTAAGTGGAATTTTCCTTCTTGCAAATTGGATCAATAGAAATTTCTATTTTTCAATATGTATCTTAAAAAAGATTACCACTTTTACGTATCAACTCGAATGGAGATAAAATTTATATTAAAACTAATAAAACTTGACATGATTTTTTCTTGTTACAAGACATTTTGGCACTGAAAATATTCATATCTATATTTGTAAAACTAAACATAATATATATTAATTGTTTCAGGTTCATGATAGCTTCAAGTGAAAATGTTATGGGTTACAAAAGTTGCACAAGCCGATTAACAGTGCAATTGTTGTATAATTGTTATTTCCATACAATATACATGAAAATGGGGTATATCTTAAAAACATCATAATTTTTTGGTATAAACTCACAAGAAGATAATATTAATATGAAAATAGTAATGCTTAACGACATCTACACGTTTCTAGCTCATGACCTTTTGTTCTGGATATATCTTGATACAAAATAATTGCTACAAATCTATGAACTACAATTTATATATATGAATATTGTAATCATTTATTTCATATCCATATGGCTTCAAACAAATATTTATAAACTAAAAAAGGTTCTACACCTTGTTAAGCTCTATAATATTTATATAGACTTTATCTTCATCCAAACACATGTAGAAGTTATGATTGTCTTAAGATATGTTGTGCAAAAAAGAATATTTTGCCAATTCAATTGATGGAAAGAGAAGTTCTACTAATTGAATTGTGACATTTAATTTCCGTCATTTCAATTGGCTATAGGATTATACTTTTTGCAAATTTATTGTTGGAGCAATTATTTTTTGAAACAAACATTAGATAAGTACTGTACCATGAACTGATTTCATGGGCTTCTATCCACATAGCCCACATAATTGTGAACCATCATCGTGGGCTTTTGTCCACGTCGTGAACTACTACAAAATCACCATAAAATCATTTAGACCAATGATCAACATTGGGGCTCCCATTATGGGCTTTTAACTTGCGGGCCAAATTTTTGGATCTTTTCGAGAATGCTATTGGGTTGATGACTATGGGCCTAATTCATAAGTTATTATTATCTACTTCTTGGCCTTATTTCTTATACATCTACTATAATTTTAAGACAAATATATGCTGACATTTTTGTTTGCGGAAATACTACTTATCAGACGTCCGATCCGTCGGACGCAACTCCTCCACTCATTCGCTCGCTATTAAAAAAATCCTCCACTCATCCACTGGCTCACTCACCTCCATCGCATGCGCCGCTCGCTCCCTCCATGGCCGGCAGCGGCGCCCTTACCCACCCCAGCACACGCCGTCCCCTACCCCGACGCGTGGCCATGGCTGCCTCCCTGGCCGGCGGGGGCGCCCTCGCCTGCCCCAGCAGCTCCTTCCCCCACCCCGGCAGCGCCCCTCCCCCACCACAGCGTCTTCCCCCACCGGGAGCCCCCAACGTCCGCAGATCCAGTGGCCCTCTCCCCCATACCGGCATGATCCATGGAGCACAAGCGAGATCCTTTGGAGGTGGCGCGATGGTGTTGCAGGAGAGTCGGCGGCGCTCCCTCACCCGGGCGAGATGCCCTATCCACCCCCTAGCGGCGCCCTCTCTCACCTCGGCGACCGTGCTTCCCCCACCCTGACGGCCATGGCTCTCCCCGCGCCAAGCTCTCTCTCTCCTATTATGTTGCATATATATGTTTCAAGTGTTTCAGATGTTTTAGATGTATGTTGCATTTGTTTCATATGGATGTTACAAAAGCAGATCGGGGGATGTTACACATGTTGCATATGTTGCAATTATTTTTATATGGATGTTACAAAAGTAGATCTGGGGATGTTCACATGTTGTATATATTGCAATTGTTTCAGAGACATGTTGCAAGCGTATGTTTCGAGTGTTTCAGATGTTTTAGAGGTATGTTTCATCTATATATGTTTTTCTGATGCATGTTGCAAGTGTGTTTATTTGGATGTTGCATATGTTTCACACATATGTTGCATGTGTTTTATTTGGATGTTTGCGTATGGTTGCAATGATTTTTAAGTGTTTTTAGGTGTTTTTTCAAGTATTTCAGAAGCATGTTTCAAGTGTTTCAACTGCCTTCAGACGTATGTTGCAACTGTTGTATTTGGATGTTTCAAAAGTAGATCGGATGTTGCATCTCTTCTCCCCACCTTCTGTTGCATTATCTCTCCCGGTGCCGGCAGGACATCCATACCACGCCGCTGCCAGGTCCTTCCAAATCGGAGGTGACGCGCACCCTTCCCCTCTTGTCGTTCGGACGGCATGGGCCCCGCATAGAGCGCGAAATGGAGTGTAGCGTGCGGGTGTCCGGACGTTAGCACAACTGTTTTTGTTGGGAAGAAAAAAAATGATATAATGTAGTAGTACAGTAGGAAATTCGGTGGCAGGCCGAGCGTTGCAAAGCCATAATCAAATTTAGGTAACCCTACCCAATTTGCTAGGTCGGGCCTGCCGGCCTGGGCAGGCAAGGCAACCGTCGCTGAAGCCGGTAATTACTGGCAGCCATCGCTTTGGATTTTTCCACGCGGAGGCAACACGGGTTCCTCGCACCGATCCATCCATCCCTCCACAAACTCCTTTGTGTTCCTCCCTTCCTCCACCACAAACTTCCTCCTCTGCTTCTGCGCCTCGAACGCTGCCTCCTCTGTCTCCGTCTCCGTCTCCGGCCATCGACGGCAGGTAAACTACTACTGCCCGCCCCAAGATTTGGTCATTCCGTGTCGTGATCGATGGCCGCTCGCCGTTTCTGTCTCCTGCGTACGTCTGCGTGATCGCTTTGCTTGCTGTCGGGGTGGACACTAGATCGGCGGTTATTGATTCATCTGGGCGCCCAATTGTGTTTTGGTTCAACCAAGGATTTGAACCCAACTTTTTGTTGATCTATTTATTTATTTATTTATTTATTTATTTATTTCATCACTAGATGATCCAGGCTCCCAGATCCTTCAATCGTGCATTTGAGTAGTTCATTCAAGTACGATGGACAATGAGGGGGCGCTTGGTTTTTATAGCCACAAAATCACAAGGGACAGAGAGGTTAAATTGGTGGCCAACAACTCCCAATGCCCAAAATGAGTTGGGCATTTTATTTCATCGACAATTCGACATGCTAGCTAGTTAGTGTTTTATAAAGCACTAGCCACTTGGTTCATAGGGCATAATAGTGCTACCGCACCCCTGTTTTCAAACAGTGCGTCCAATAATGCCGATCAAAATCTTTCAATCTGACCATTGCAACACTAGTGAATTTTCATTATATCATAATATACCCTCCGTTAAGAACACTTGACCTTTTGGGCAAGGTTTAAACAGTGACTTCAAATTGTCTACTGAATTTAGCTCTTATCTGTCCTTTATCTTATATCAACATTTTTATGGTTGCCATTTTAATTCCCCTACCGTGTGGTGGAAAATTTTTAATTTCACCTGTGTTGCTCTCTGTTAAGGTACCCTTAATTGTCCTGCACCATTAGCACCAAAACTCATCGTCTTAATTATTTGACTTATGCACATTTTGGCCTTATTTTAATAGAAAGAATAAACGATTTTCTCTCTGGAAGGCATTGTTTTATGTGTGCAACATTTGTTTGTTAATCTTGGAATCCGTATCTCAAATTTTCTCTCTATCAAAGCATGTCATCCTCAGGTAGTCCAAAAGTGACAGAAAGGAAAGTAGACAAAGACAACGATGGGCACGACGATGACGAGAAGGGAGGTTTCTTTGACAAGGTTAAGGATTTCATCCAAGACGTTGGAGAAAAGATTGAAGAAGCAGTAGGCTTCGGAAAGCCTACTGCTGACGTTACTGGGATTCACATTCCCCATGTCAGCCTGGAGAAGATAGAGCTTATTGTCGATGTCCTTATTGCGAACCCGAACCCTGTCCCCATCCCTCTTGTTGACATTGAATACTTGATCGAAAGTGAAGAAAGAAAGCTCGTTTCTGGAACAATCCCTGATGCTGGGACCATCCATGCTCATGGTTCAGAGACTGTTAAAATCCCCTTTTTACTAATTTATGATGACATCAGGAGCACATACAAGGAAATCGAGCCTGGAAGCATCATTCCTTACAAAGTCAGGGTCGTTCTCCACATAGATATTCCTGTTATTGGGAGGATATCTATACCGTTAGAGAAAAATGGAGAGATTCCAGTGCCATACAAGCCTGACGTTAACATTGACAAGATCAAGTTTGAGCAGTTCTCTTTTGAAGAATCGACCGCGATCCTTCACTTGAATTTGGACAACAAAAATGCTTTTGACTTGGGGCTGAATTCAATGGATTATGAAGTGTGGCTCGCTAATGTGAGCATTGCATCTGCTGAACTGAAACAATCTACGAATATCAAGAAACAGGAAATAACAACTATGAACTTACCTATCAGCTTCAGGCCTAAGGATTTCGGTTCTGCTATGTGGGATATGATTAGGGGAAAGGGCACTGGTTACACCATAAAGGGACACATTGATGTCAACACTCCTTTTGGACACATGAAAATACCAATAAGCAAAGAGGGGGGAACAACTCGTCTCAAGAAGGGGGATGATGATGACGACGACGACAAGGTATCTGTTATCTCAAATTTTGGCTTTTCATTCTGGGAAGCTAATTATCGCACATCTTACATGTTGTCTGCACCGGCACTCTGATCACTCAGCATTCTAGACTAAAATATTAGCATTTTCACAGATTACCATTTGTGAAGAGAACTATAGCTTCACAAGTATCCGATAAGCTTTTAATTCTTGCCTTTTATTTTTCTAAAAAGTTTTTTTAAAAAATCTGTACATTGATATGTTTAGTCAAAAAAGATGGGAAGTTTGATATTTCAAGAAAATTAGCAGACAAACATTGGTCTCCATATCAGCTGACTGGATGGTAGTGGCGTCATAAAATATTGGACTGGTGGGGTAGTGAAGAAACAGAAAAGTGAAACTTTTCTGCAGAGATAAATTATTCTTTTAGTGCCAACTCTATTGCATAAATTTAATTCACTGTACCATTGC
Source organism: Saccharum hybrid cultivar R570 (assembly GCA_038087645.1). NCBI lineage: Eukaryota > Viridiplantae > Streptophyta > Magnoliopsida > Poales > Poaceae > Saccharum > Saccharum hybrid cultivar. Next base: position 8,411,032 of record JAQSUU010000347.1, on the reverse strand, counting down.
ACTTGTCATGGTTTGATCTATTTCAATTATTTGTTTGCATACTAATTTTATTTAAGACAAAGCTGCACATCTGCTTGGAGTATCAAGTTTTCAGTATGTTATTGTAACTTATTAACATTGTATACACTATAGTACAATAGCTTTATCATCGCATCTCTAACTTGATAGTTTCTTATGTGTTGCGATAGACTTGTTTATTTTATTATTATATGCCATTGTTTTTATTTAGAAAATATGAGTTCTTTTTGTGAATTTTTCTTCTTATTCTGGTCTAATCTTGCGTATAATATGTTCTATGCAGGACTAGAAAGCTTTCCTGAAGCAGATAACAAATAAGAAGTATTTCCTAGTCAGTTTAGTTTGCTATTTGAGCTATCCTACCAGCTTATAATCTCTAGTTAGCTTTACTTCATCCACTATTTGTTGTATACATCTATTTTATCTGTATTTCTTATCTTGGAATTCATCTATCTTCATAGTGCTTCTTTGTGAATGGTCATAGTTTTGCATCAAGGACGTACATCAAAGACGTGCAATGGGACAAGGTTACTCTTCATACACATAGTTGATGTATTAAAGACACCCATCTAGTTGGTGGTATTATATGATGTTTCTCGTGTAGAATGTAGTGGTCTAAAGTACCGATGTCCCATACACCACGGTGAACTCACCAATGATTTTAGCAATAGCTGAGTGGCGTGATGAGTGAAGTTAATCTCACCCGAGCAAAGATGAAGTGATTGTACCTAGACAAACCAATCAACCAAACAAGACATACCTAGTGCGGGCTTAGCTTATACAAGGAAACGAAACAATTTTGGCATATTGTCTTCATTTGAGTTCATATGAAAAGATTATAAACTTTTTTGGGACAACTATTTCTAGAGTCGATCTCTTAAGTGTGCCACCTCTGTTAGTCGATTAATAGAGGAAGATCTATTAAATAGTAGATTAATAGAGTTGGTCTCCTTAGGATGCCTACCTCTATTAATCATTAACAGAGGTGTGTGTTTGCCAGAGACCCGCCTAACCATTTATAGAGGCGGCCCCGAAAATACTTGTTTTTGTTAATTAGGGGACCGGTCTCCTACAATTACTTTTGTAATAGTGGATGTCTCCAAGCTCGTCCGTGCCTTCCGAGCATCGGTGTGGATGAGGAAGAGGATTCCAGAGCCACCTTCATGTCTCTAGCAATCATTACTTCATTGGTGTTGCGCTCATCCTTAATTACTTGTGGATCTTGCACTCCCCAACATGGCATTTTCATGTACTCATATTGCTTGCTTGCCAGGTTTGGGCAGTAGATTCCTCCTCCCCTCGTTATATTAGAACCTTTCACTGAACACCAACTAAAGATAGAAGATGTACAAAAAACCAATTGGCAGTCCGATAAGGAGGAAAAGGAAAGCCAATCGAGATGATTTAGTTTGGCAGTTTTTGAGACATTGCAACAATTAGTAAGTTGTAATGTTAGTACAACTGGTTTACTTAATGGAATTTCAGTTATCCCAATCTTTCTAAAGAACATGTTAAAGATAGAATTTGGAAAACAAATATTTGAAAGAACCAAAATATCTTGTTTTCCAAATTTAGCAATTAGTAATTCAGTGCTTGTAGCATTTGCCTGATTACCTTAATACAAGATCCAATTATATGTGCATATGTTGGATGTGCACATTATTGAAAACTGGCAACCAGTTACTTTGTAACATTATTTCTTCTTTCAGTTTATTCATTAGTAGTTCCCTGTTATCACCCTGCAAACTGAATTACAAATATGAGTCAGCTACACAAGTCAACTAGTAAATTAGAGTTACTAAGAAATATCAAATCGAGGGCAGCCCCAGTGACAGGATCTGAGGTTAAGGTTGTCTATCACATTTAGACGGCTCTGCTTGTTATGGTCCATGGGACACCACACAAGCCAACTAATGAGAACATTCCACATCATGTATCTGTTCGGCCAGCTCTTCTCATCCACTGTGATCCATCACGCTACACTTGGCAACAATGCAGAAACATCTAGCAAGACATATACCAGTGGAAAATCATCAAACAATAAGCCTGCATGGTATGCTATTTCCTAGTGACTCCCATACCTACATAAGACGAGTTTTCTTTGTCTATTCTCCTATTGCTACACAAACTGTTCTGTGTCATTGCCATTGTGTATTGCTCCATGCATGGCTGACGAATATAAAGGAAGCTACGAGGAATGTTATCTGAGAAGTCTATAGTAGGTGGCAAGATGATGTGAGTGCAATACTACACTAGTACACTGCGTTTAGTTATGTTCATACATGCTACCTACTTCTAAAATGGGTGTTTCTATGGTACACCAAAATAGCTGTGACCATCCATTTATCTTCATCTAGATGGATATGGTGACTTATCATACCTCCTAAGAGGTAATAGAATAAATATTGAAATAAATATTTTCCTTTTAGAGATCCATACAATGCATTCATGTAACACGGTCAAGTGGCAACATGACCATGCTCGTACCTACCATGATGTTGCTTTGCCTTTTTTAACTATTATGTTCATAATGTAAATTGTTAGCTTGCGTCCATATGTGTAAACTCGTCTCAGCCTATACGTACGATTATTTGTATAATTGGAGTATATAAGTACGTCCCAAGAGTGACCTTTTCCTTCAGAATGATCAAGACTAGACAACAGTATGAACGTATGATCACGCACAAAGGTTGAAATGACATGATAAATCCTAGCCTCTTTGCATTGCCTTGACACATGAGGTCCAGTGTCGCGTACAAGAACCCACGCTCTAGTGAAATTTTGGCATGGCTCACACAGCGTAACATGTTCTTAATGTATTAGCAGTCCACCACATGGCCATGTCGCTAATGTCTTAGAGACCAACATGCATGCAGCTTGTTTGGAAATGGATGGTCTCGCCGTGATTTCGGAAGTGCATGCTCTGATATCAACCGGTAGCAACCGGTGACTAGTTTTTTCATAACTTTATAATTATTTTCCTTTTTATAAGATCAAGGGAATAGATGTGTTAGCCTTCTTTTCTTCTAGGAGGTAATAAGATGTGTACCATAGCAGAGCCCTCTAAAAATATTTCTCCTAGCAAAATACTTGCAGTGATTTGAGAGCAAATATGCATGATACCAGATTCCGCTACAGCAATGGCAAACCAAAATTATTACCAGATTCCAATTCTTTGGTTCCAAGTTCCGGTGTCCATGATATATACAATTGATCTTGAAGAAAACTGGAAGATACTAATGAGACATGCAAGTATGACAGATGGAGGTTTCAAAACCATGGAGCAAAAATGGCACTTAAGTTGTTACTCATCAGTTCTTCACAATCGTTAAACGCCCAAGATACTAATTCCGAGTAACGATCCTTGCAGCTACGCACATGCATGTGTGAGCTTAAGAGAACTAGAGCTGAAACACATGCAAACCACTAGACTGATGGTCAGGCCACAATTATTCTTTGATGCCTGTATATAGGCAACAGACCACAACATTTGTGTGTATTATATTTTTTTAGACAGGCTCTCTGAAGTTAACTGACCCTTCTAACAGGGAGTGAGAAATAAGGGTGCATTGGTAGGCCATTGCTGACCCTGATAGGGAGCCAGAAACAGTATGTGACTACTTTGCTCTGCCCATTCAAGCAGCATCCTAGCCTATTTCCTTGTGGACCCATAATCCTTCCCTCACCTCCTAGAGTTCGATTCACTTTTGCACTGCTCAGCCATCAATGTAGACATCGATTTTAGGCTCGCCACAATGATGAATAAAGAATCACTTTGAGTTTGCTCGTCTGCGTGCGATGCCGGATGCTCCCACCATCTGCCGCCTCATGTAATATTTTTAATTCCCCAATAACCGAACCATCTTTGAAGTCCAATTTCAGATTCAGACACCGCTTGCTGTAGTGTGCATGGTTCAATTTCAGCTGCCCATGGTTTGTTTTCACTCTACACAAGAGCTGCCCTAATAGCATAAGAACTTCTTGTAGCGATACCATATTTCCTTCCACCTTCCATTCCAATATGAGAATAACTATTATTTGCTTCTGACACATCTCACTGCTCTTTTTCCTCCATTTTCTGCTGTTCTTATTTCTGCCGTTGGCAAATTGGGATCATATGTTGAAGTAGAGAGTTCCACCATCAAATATATAATGGTTCCCCTCAAAAGGCACGTCGTACACTAATTATTATGGTTGGTGTGTAATGTAACTTTGTGATACACAGGACGACCAACCTATAATGTTTTCTAGAAGCATGACAGAGTTCTAAGGTGGCATCAATAGTAGAGCCATTCTACACTACATTAGGTTGACCATATCTTCGTACTAAGACTTCATCAGTTGTCATTATGTTACACAAACGAATTTCTTTTTTTGTTTGAAACCTTAAGAATAGTACTAGAATTCACACCATTTGGTGTTTGGCCACAGTTTTTGGTGAAGCCCATCTTGATATATCTTCCAAAGGTCCATACTGCAAATTAATAAATGAGTCTTTTTATGGAAATGGAATACATGAAATTTATCATAATAGTTTCAAAAATCAAAATCAATGGCCACTTCTGAATTTTGTGCATACAATTTGGAAGTACACATCATCACAATTATAGATGATGGTACTTTCCTACTCCTCTGAGTTCGAAAGAAGTTAATGTAGAAACAAAAAAGATCCAAAGGCTATTAGACAATTTGCTATCATAAATATGTACCACAAATGACTATATAAAAGGACTATGTAATAAAACCATCACCACTTCTCAATAGCTTGGAGTTGGCTAAAAGTTTTGTACTAGAGTTGTGCATGCTTGGCAGATCTCAAACAATGATGACTATTATTATGTCAAGGCAACATAAAGAATACCCATATATCACAGACACTAAAAACATGTCACTAATGTTAACTAGAGACACGGATGAACCAAACACGTCTTTGATATCACCGCTCATGTGGACATGGCTCTAAAGACAACTCAATACAGCTATGTCTCGTCAATCTAGTTTTGCCTCTCCAATGAGAGGGGCTCACACAATGTCTTCCAAATGCTTGCATAACATTACATATGCATGTATGTGGTTGAGAGTGATAGCCTTCCAAAACTCTCTCTAACCACCCTCACCAGAGACATGGGCTAATAAATACTTGTGTCTGGGCACCCGCATCTTTGAGGACTATCATCAGCAACCTGATTCTGTGAAGACACATCTATAATGATTTCAATCATAGATGGATCTTGTATATAAGGTGAGAGTTATGAGACTTCTGTAATTAGGGCCTTTGACATAGTGTATGCCATCAATCCTCTTCTATCCTGCTTTCTGGACACAACAACATAGAATCAGATATGCTTGGTTCCATTGCCCGTCTCATGGGCCAGTTCTTCTCACCCACTATGATCCATCATGCTACGCTTGCCAAAAATGCAGAAACATCTAGCAAGATGTATATCTATGGAAAATCGTGAAACTAGAAGCCTGCATGGTACGCTATTTCCTAGTGACTTCCATACCTACATAAGATGAATTTTCTTTGTCTATTCTTCTCCTGCTACACAAACTTTTCTCTATCCCCACCATTGCGCGTTGCTCTAGGTATGGACGACTAATATAATGGAAGCTAGAGGGAATGCTATCTAAAGTTTAGTAGGTGACAAAAGATGATGTGAGTGCAATACTACACTAGCGCACTGCATTTAATTATGTTGATACATGCTGCCTACTTCAAAATATATTTCACCTAGCAAAATACTTGCAGTGCTTCAAGAGCAAATACACATGATACCAGATTATTCTGCTGCAACAATGGCAAACCAAAACCAGACTACATTTCTTTCGTTCCAAGTCCCGGTGTCCATCATAGATGTGTAATTGATCTTGTAGAAAACTGTAAGACACTAATAAGACATGCAAGTATATATGACAAGTGGAGGATTCAAAACCATGGAATAAAAATGACAACTTTTAAATGTCCAATAGAGTAATTCTGAGTAACGACCCTTGCGGCTACTCTAGAACAGTAAAACATGTCTCTGATCTCATCACTCATTTGGACACATCTCTGCAGAAAACTCATTAGAGACGTGCCTCATTAATCTAGCCGCCTCTCCAATGAGAGGGGATCAGATAATGTCTTCCAAATAGACGAGTATCATCATTGAGGACTATCATTGGCTACTCGATTATGTGAAGATAGATCTAATGATTGCCATCATATATGAGTATGTGGTGAGAGTTATTTGACATATGTAATTGGACCTTTGACATAGTGTGTTGTCCTCTTCCAGCCTATTTGTTGGACAGCAACATATGTCATGCTTGGTTGCATTGCACGACTCACCTAGCCTCTTTGAGCTTGCCTTGCCGTTCCTAGCCAAGCAAGGACATAATCTCTTCCTTTTTTTGGTTAACTAGATTGCTTCTTTTCTTTTCTTACTTATCTTTCCACCTCCTCCCAAGTTGCATGGCCTTCCATTGGAGAGAAGCTTGGTGGAACTTTGAAGAGCTAGATTCCTGTAGGGATCTAGTGGCATGAAGCTAGACTCAAGCTTCAACAAACTCGATTTGTGTGATGTGGCTAGATTCACGTTGTGACAAACTTGATCTAGTGGGGGAAGTTAAAGCTCGATGCTTGCCATGAGAGGAGGCTAATTCAAGCAAGAGAGGTTCGATATGGCGTGGAAGAGCTTGATTTATGCAGTGGCAAGCTTGATTTGGGCACTAACATGGAGGTTGCTAGTCTTTGGATTGAAGCATGGAGCAACGCAATTCAGATGAGAGGTGAAAGCATTGAACAACAAAGCTTGCTAGCTGAGGAGAGCCAAATCCTTACCGGGCTAGCCAAGTGAGATTTTGCTGGCCAAGGTGAGTTTTGCAGGTGCTACTAAATGCCTGATCTTGCCAACCAAGTTTAGGCAAGGTAGTTGCTCACCCATAGTCTTTGCAGCTAAGGTTACCCCCCTACGGGTATTAGCACAACATGCAAATCTTATCATGGACATCTTAGCTACATCTTTAAAAGAAATATCTTACCTACCAATGTCTTGAAGGTGGCTTCAACTAGTGTCGAGTTAGTGGTTGACCCCATGTGAGCTTTTTGGTGTTTGAGGTTCGTGGTGTTGATGGATGGCAGAGGGGGTGTTGTTGCAGTGAACAGTAGTGGTGACCTGTGATGTGCGTTGTTGTTTGCTCGACCAGTCACTGAGCACAGTTGTTGTTGATGTTGTTTTTCTTTTTTTTCCTGTAGGTAGGCTCCCTAGGGTTACCTGCTTGTATTTTTCCTACAATAATATTAATAGAAACAAATACAATCAGTGTTGGTTCGTTTTTTTAAAAGCCAACATCAGATTTTTTTAAGATCAGAAAGAGCTACTGGAAAGCATATATGTATGGTTTCTTCCCTCCTAAACTTGAAAATTACAACGCTACATATCAAATGCTATGATGGATCTTCGATGCTATTTTTCATCATTTTTATCCTCGTGCAACATGCATGTTCTGATTCCTACACATTGCTGAAGACAATATCGTGTCTTTTCTATGATCACTGTGCTTTGTAAAAGATATCAAATGACTAGACAACGAATGGAGGAAAATCAAATTTCCAAAGCTCGGCAAGAAGACAAATTTTTCTCCTCCTAATGATAACTTTTCTCTGTCTCTGCCATTATGTGTTGCTCCAATGGCCAACTAAAGGATGCTAGCTGGAATGTTATTTATAGTTTGGTAGTTGACAACATACTTAAGTTAATACATGCTACCCAAACTTTGATAGTATAGTGTTTCCCGGCAAAATAACTTTCCAGACTGAAACATAACCAGATTCCATTTCCCTTCGTCCACTCCCAAGTGTAATACATTTGATCTTGCAAAAGCATATGTAGCAAACCACGTAGCACAAATGGTAGATAACTCAGAGGCCACAAAACTGATGAGTATAGCTGTCAGTTTTTGAGTAAACACACCTGCTCCTGTAAGCCAGACTCTTAACTATGGGTTGAAGAGTAGAAGACAGTTATGGTGAGTAACAATGAATGCCCCTCTGCAACAGACATGCATGTGTGGATTTCCTTGTGGACTTTTCGTGTAATCTTGGTAGAAAAAGAAGATAACTAGAGCTGAAGGTAGACAAAATAGTTTATGAAACACAGGACAAATCAAGTCCTCTGATTCTATGGTGCTTGGTGTCATCACAAGTCCAGGGGGAGGAAGTTTGACAAGAAGGCGCTCAAGAAGTAGAGTTCCGCAAGACCGACGAAGCTCGAGAGCATGCCTTCTTGGCCTCCCTCAGCGACTTCGAAAAGGACTCCATCTACAACGACTTTCTCTTCCTCCAGCGACGACGAGTCCGAGCACAAGACTTAGGACAAGCTGAACGGACTCTGCTACCTCGCCGTCAAGAAAAACTTTCGCTGGCTGGCGCTTGACAGCGACATAGTTGGGCACTTCAGTTGTACTTCAATATTCCCAGGTGTCTCCTATTCCCTAATGTCAGCTATAATTTTTGGACACATGAACGAGACAACTACGAAAGGAACAAGTTTGTTGCTCATGCCGATATTAGAGCCCGTTCCCTGCAAATACAGCTATGGCTACGGCGGCAAGATGTGCATTGTTGCTTATGTAGATAGAACTATAGCAGCCACAACTGCTTTAATAAGCAGAAGCGCACATGCCCCACCCTATATACAGTGGCGGAGCCAGGAATTATGCATGAGGGGGGCCGGTCAAAGAGTCTCAACATATGACAACGGAGTGTAGGCTATATATCAAGCCATGTGCTCATTGCTCATTTTTCGTTGTACATAGTTATATTAGGTAGGATATTCAACTTTGAGTTCATAATTCATTACACATCCAGTCATATCTATAATCACTTACATATGTAAATACGTTAGTTGCATGAATGAATGGATTTTATTATTCCATTGTTGCGTCCTAGTCACGGGTAGCTTTACTTCTTGTGATAACCCACATTGACATTAAGGACATGAGTAAGCTAAGCGTTTTCAATAATGAATCCATGGAACTCCTGTGTGCTGTAATGGGGGACACTACCTGCACTAAGCACCGAACTTGAACTCTAGTACGGGGCAAATCGCATGCTTTTGTTGCGTGCCAACCATTAATCTATATCCAATAATATCTGGAGCTTAAACAAATACATCTTGTTCAAGGTCAAATGGATGTTGCAGCAGAACCTATTTGTATGATGTACCATATGAAAACCTGTAAATAATGTTTGTAGAAGATGGCCTGAACCAATCATTTAGCATTTTGTGTGATGGTTGTAGTGTTGAAGGGATAATCTACGTGCTAACCTGAATTCTATAGACTGCAGGGAGTAGCAGGCAATGGCCTCTATGAGCACAAGACACGAAATAGGCAAGATTGATCGATTACTTGAATTAGTTCAGTTTACAGAAGGCCATGTATACAGGTCGCACTACTGCAGAACTGACCTTCACTGTCGGTCCATCACTGCCAGTTGCTCTAAAAATGGCAGTGATAATCCTTCCCTATCGGTTCGTGGCTTAACCGCTAGTGATATTGGGATCATCACTGCCAGTTCTTGGCTCAAACCGGCAGTGATACTATCACTGCCGGTTCTGTACATGAGTAGACTGCACAAGAAACTTCATAACTTTCTCATATGATGTCCGACAAAGACGAATTTCATACCAAACTTGTAGTACTCGACGATATCCATAACTTTGTAGTTCGTAACTTTTTTGTTTGAAGTCATTTTGATGCTGAAATATCTGATTAACAAGATTTTATAGAGTTAATATCAAAGGAATCCATATGCTCTAGTTAGAAGTGTGCATAGTGATAGGGAAGGATTTCGGATGGAGAAATGACAAAAAAATTATACAGTGCATTTATCTGAACAAGATGACGTGAGTGCAATACTACACTAGTACAGTGCATTTAATTATGTTGATACATGCTACCTACTTGTAAAATATATTTCTCCCAGAAAATACTTGCAGTGCGTGCTTTGAGAACAAATATGCATCATACCAGATTCCGCTGCAAGCCTGCAACAATGGCAAACCGAAACTAGATTCCATTTTGTTTCATTTCAATTCCTGGTGTTCATCATAGATACAATTGATCTTGTAGAAAAGTATAAGACACTCAAAATGAGACGTGCAAGTATATATATGACAGGTGGAGGATTAAAAAACATAGAGCAAAAATGGCACTTAAGTTTTTAGAGTACTTGTCAGTTCTTCAGAATTGTTAAACATCCAAGACAGTAATGCCGAGTAATGATCGTTGTGGCTATGTACATGCATGTGTGAGCTCAAGAGAACTAGAGAAACAAAGAAAATAGTCTATGAAACACACTAGAGTGGTCTAATTCTTTGATCCCTATATATAGGCAACATACCACAATAATTGTGTGTATTATGTTGTTCTAGACAAACGCCGTCAAGTTAACTGACCTTGACAACAAGTGAAAAACAAGGGTATTGGTTGGCCATGAGACGACTACTTTGCTCTCCTCCATTCAAGCAACATCGTAGCCTATTTCCTTGTGGAATCGTAATTGTCCCCTCGCCACCTAATAGCAAGACAACTTGTGGTACAAATAGCATATTTCCTTCCACCTTCCATTCCAATACGAGAATAATTATTATTTTCTTCACTGGTGCATCTCACCACTCTTTTTCTTCATTTGCGCTGCTCTTTCTTCTGCTGGTTGCAAATTGAGGTCATATGACGAAGCAGATGGTGCCACCATCAAATATTATAATGGTTCCCCTCAAGAGTCGCATCATACACTAATTATCATGGTTGGTGTGTAATGTAAGTTTGTGATCGAAACAGGTCAATCTACAATGTTTTCAACAAGCACGACAGAGTGCTAATTAAGGTGGCACCAATAATTGTGCAATTATATGCTACATCATATTTTTGTACTAAGAGGACTTTATCATTTGTCATTATGTTACACAAATGAATTTCTTTTCTTGTTTGAAACCTTATAAGAAAAGTATACTATAACTCTAGGTGCTGTGTTGCTGCGCGATTTGGTGTTTGGCCACTGTTTTTGGTGAAGCCCATCTTGATATCTCGTCCCAAGGTCCATACTATACAAACTTAGTAAATGAACTTTTTATTGGAACAGAGTAAATGAAATTTGTCATAATAGTTTCATAAATCAAAATCGATGGTCACTTCTGAATTCTGTGCATACAATTTCGAAGAACACATCATCGCAATTCAAGATGGTACTCTCCTCCCCCTCTGTCTTCAGAAGAAGTTAAGTAGAAACGAAAAAGGTTCCAAGGCTACTAGACAATTACTATGATAAATATGTCCATAATGACTATATAGGACTGTGTAATAAAACCATCACCACTTCTCAACCGCTGGAAGTTGGCTAAAATTTTTTTACTAGAGTTGTCTTGGCAGATATCAAACAATGATGACTATCATTGTGCCCAGACAACATAAAGAAGACTTGTATATCATAGACACTATTAATAAATATGTCAATAATGTTCAATTAGAGGCATGAATTAACCAAATAGGTCTTTGATATCACCACTCATGTGGACACGTCTCTAAAGACAACTCATTAGAGATGTTTCTCATCACTCTAGTCATCTCTCTGATAAGATCAAGGGGCTCACATAACGTCTTCCAAATGCTCGCGTCACATTAGAGATGCATGTATTTGGTTGAGGGAGATTAGAGACACGACCTTCCAAAACACTAATCATCCTCATTAGAGGCATGGGCTAAATACTCATGTCTGGTACCCGCATCTTTGAGGACTGTCATCGGCTACCTGATTTGGTGAAGACACATCTATAATGATTTCAACCATAGACAGGTCTTGTATCTACGGTGAAGCTACAAGACTTCTGTACTTAGGACTTTTGACATAGTGTGTGACATCCTCATCTAGTCTGCTCTTCTCACCCACTATGATTCATCACGCTACGCTTGCTAACAATGCAGAACTGTCTAGCAAGATTTATAGCAGTGGAAAATCATCAAACAAAAGCATGCATGATACACTATTTCCTAGTGACTCCCATACCTACATGACGAGTTTTCTTTGTCTATTCTCCTGCTATGCAAACTTTTCTCTGTTACCGCCATTGTGTGTTGCTCCATGCATGGCCGACTAATATAAAGGAAGCTAGAGGTAATGCTCCTGAAGTTTATTAGGTGACAAGATGACGCGAATGCAATACTACACTAGTACACTGCATTTAGTTATGTTCATACATGCTACCTACTTCTAAAATATATTTCTCGTAGCAAAATACTTTTAGTGCTTTGAGAGCAAATATGCATGATACCAAATTCCGCTGCAACAATGGCAAACCAAAACTAGATTCCATTTCTTTCGTTCCAAGTCCCTTTGTTCATCATAGTTACAATTGATCTTGTAGAAAATTGTAAGACACCAATGAGGCAAGTATATGACAGGTGGAGGATTCAAACCATGGAGCAAAAATGGCACTTATTAAGTTGTTGGAGTACTTGTCAGTTCTTCACAATGGTTAAACGTCTAAGACAGTCATGCTGAGTAGCGATCGTTGCGGCTACGTACATGCATGTGTGAACTCAAGAGAACTAGAGCTGAAACAAAGAAAGTCGTCTACGAAACACTAGAATAGCCAGGCCACTCTGATTCTTTGATGCCTGTGTTGTGTAAAGGCAACAGACCACAACATGTGTGTATCCCAGTTTTGTAGACAGACGCTGTGAAGTTAACTGACCCTGACAGGGAGTAAGAAACAAGGATATTGGTAGGCCACCTGATGACTACTTTGCTCTACTCCATTCAAGCTGCATCCTGGCCAGTTTTTTAAATCCTTGTGCACTCGTAATCCTCCCCTTACCACCTAATAGCATGATGACTCGTTGTCACAATAGCATATTTCCTTCTGCCTTCCATTCCAATATGAGAATAATTATTATTTTCTTCACTAGCGCATCTCACAGCTCTTATTTCCTCCATTTTGTGACTCTCTTCTGCTGGTGGCAAATTGAGGTCATATGAGGAAACAGATGGTGCCACCATCAAATATATAATGGTTCCCCTCAAGAGTTGTGTCGTACACTAATTACTATGGTTGGCGTGCAATATAAGTTTTTGATACAGGACCAACCTAAATACTCGTGTACGGGTACCTGTGTCTCATCTTTAAGGACTATCATCCGCTACTCAATTCTGTGAAGATACATATACAATGATTGCCATCATAGACAGCTCTTTGCGTCTATGGTGAGAATTATGAGACATCTATAATTAGGCCTTTGACATAGTGTGTCGTCCTTTTCCAGTCTGTCCGCTCGAGAGCAACATACGTCGTGCTTGGTTCTATTGCCCAATTCACCTAGCCTCACTGAGCTTGCCTTGCCTTGCCCAGCCAAGCAAGGACATAATCTATTTCTTGTTCGATTTGCTTGATTGCTTATTTTCTTTCTTCTATTTCCCACCACCTCCCATGTTGCATGGCCTTCCATCGGAGAGAAGCTCAATGCAACTTGTGACGAGCTAGATTCCTGTGGGGATCTGGTGGCATGAACAGGATTCAGGCTTCAAGAAACTTGATTTATGCGATGGTAACTTCACATAGTGACATGCTTGATTAGGACGGGACAAACGTGATCTGGTGGGGAAAGTTAAATTAGCTTGATGCTTGTAGTGAGGAGCTTGATTCAAGCAAGAGAGGCTTGATATGGTTTATAGAAGAGGTCAATTTATGTAGTGGCAACCTTGATTTGAGCACTAAGGGCGTGATTGGTTCACTTCCGAGCCCAACCTGGCTCACACCATTCTAGCCAGGCCATACTCGGCCAGGCTCGATCGGACCATGCAAGTGCAGTAAGGCTTTGTTTGTTTGCCTGTCTAGACTCATGCAGGCTGGGCTAGATGTGTGTTTGGCTGCCTGGTTGAACTAGCACCATTCATTTTGTCAGTGTCCCTGCCGGCTTTAGCTGGCCCACATGCAGGAGCATGTGAGCGCTGGTTTGGGCCTGGCTCGGTAGCTACGTAGGATTTCCACGTTCCCACAGCGCCTGGCTCCGATCTCTCTTTTGCATCTACGGAGCCTGGCTGGACAGCTGCTGCAGGTAACCAAACAGGTGAAAAAGGCAAAGATGCTGCATATGCTGAGCCTGGTTTGGGGTGCTGCACCCTACCAATCACGCCCTAAGAGCATGGAGGTTGCTAGTCTAGGGATTGAAGCACGGAGCAATGCAGCTCAGAGGAGAGGTGAACGCATTGAATAGCAAAGCTTGCTTTGCTTGCTAGCTCATGAGAATCAAATCCTTGCTCCGCCAGGGGAGATTGCTGGGCAAGGAGAGTTTTGCAGGCACTACTAAATGCCTGATCTTGCCAAGCAAGGCTAGGCAAGGTAGCACAGTGATTGGCGAGGGAACCAAGCCCGCTCATACTCTGCAGCTAAGGTATTAGCACAACATGTACATCTTATCATGCATATTTTAGCTGCGTCTTTAAAAGAAATATTTTAGCAGCAAAGCACACACGAGACTTTTTTATGATCAAAACGAGCTACCGGCAAGCATATATGTATGGTTTCTACCCTCCTATGCTCGAAAATTACAACACTACATATCAAATGCCATAGACCTTTGATGCTACTTTTCGTTATATTTATTCGAGGGTAACATGTTCTGATTTCTACACAATACGTACTCCTTGCTAAAGACAATACCATGTTTTTTTTCTATAATCAGTGTGCCTTGTAAAATTCAGGAATTTCATCATGATATCAAATGACTAGACCACTAGTGGTGGAAAATCAAATTTCCAAAGGTGGGCAAGAAGACGAATTCTATTGCTCCTACCAATAATAACTTTTCTCTGTCTCTGCCATTGTGTGTTGCTCCATGGCCAACTAAAGGAAGCTAACTGGAATGCTATTTGTAGTTTGGTAGTTGACGACATGACATGAGCGCAATACTATTGCACTGCATTACTACTTATGTTAATACATGCTACCCAAACATTGAAAATATAACTTCTCCCAGCAAAATAACTTTCCGGACTGAAATTGAACCAGATTCCATTTTCCTTTGTCCACTCCCAAGTGTAACACAGCTGATCTTGCAAAAGCATACGTATCAGACACTGATAAGAGATTCTAAAAAAAAAGCATGTACGACAGGTGGAGGCTTCCTAATTCCAAACTATAGAGAACAAATGGTAGATAATTCATAGGCGACAAATTGACGGAGTATAGCTGTCAGTTTTTCAATAAACATCCCTGCTCCTGTAAGGCAGGCTCTAACTATGGGTAGAGGAGTAGAAGATAGTTAAGGCGAGTAACAATGAATGCCCTGCTGCAACATGCATGCATGTGTTGATTTCCTTGTGAACATTTCGCGCACTCTTGGTAGAAAAAGAAGATAACTAGAGCTGAAAGTAGAGAAACAGTTTACGAAAACAGATCAACACACTCTGATTCTTTTGTGCCTGGTGTCATCATTACCGGAATGGATCATCACAACAAGATGGCTGGATCCAGCACAAGAACTGTCATACTCTGTTTTAGAAAACATCTAGGTCAATAGCCTGTAGATGAAGCTGACTTGGCTTGAGTGACACCAAAACATTTGGCTGAGGCTATTCTTTGTGGATTCATAATCATCCCCTCTGCTTTGATTTTTTTTATATGTGGCATGCCCAGCTGCAAATTCCTGTCTTTGCCACCGTAGAGAGTTGCTGTCACATATTTCCTTTTTCCCTCCATTCCAATGCATAAACATTTGCGATATTTCTTCTTCTGCCCACTCTTTCTCCTCCATTTTATGTTAGCCCTAGCCTTTCTTCTCGTGGCGGTAAATGGAATATGGTGGTGCTACCATACAGTGAAGCAAGATGGTGGTGCTACCGTCGAATATACAATGCTACACCTTCAAGAATCTAGCCATATACTCGTTATTATTGTTTGGCGTGTAATGTAAGCTTGTGGTACTAGACGAGTGTACAATGTTTTCTAGAGGTATAATGGAGTTCTGTGGTGGCATCAATACATACTAGTGTCCTTCAGCCCTACATGTTTATTGTACCATGAAGACTTTAGAAGTGGCCATTTGTGTCGATAAATTGCTCCTCTTGTCGATTAACAAACTTATAAGAAAAGTATACGTACATGCAATTTTTCTGCACAGCTAGCTAAGTGTGTACGTAATGTGTAGCTAGTAAGCATATGGAAACATGATGTGCTGACAAGCATGGATAGCACAACGGTACTACAGTTGAAGATGAAAATGTTCTTGCAGGTTGTGTAACATTCTCCCTCAAACATTCGTCCTGAACATTGGAACACAGTTTGCGGAAACTGATGCATTATTGGTACACAAAAAAACATGGAAGTGCATATACAGAGAAAAACGAACAAATAACCAAGTTTCATTGATCAATATTCCCCTTTTTCGCTTGTGGCATGTGTTGCTAGTAGTACAATTAAGTATTTACTGCTTGCTTGTTTAATACAAGCTTGAGCATATTATGCTATTGAAAATCATACATATATATTCTTTGCAATCAAATACATATGATCTTATATGTTCTATAGCCAAGTGTATCACTTGAGGGTTTGTAATCACAAAAGATTGTGTACACAGCAAAAGGCTGGTTAAAATGTGGCGACGGTTTGCTATACTCGGAGTCCTTGTGTTTTGTCATGAAACCTTTAGCTCCTGCCCATTTCTAGGATCCTGTGATCAGCATTGACCGACAACGGATACTCTTCTGCCTCCTCCTTCTATCACCAGAAGTCTCTAAAAATTCATAAACTGTAACCTATTTTCCGGTGCCCTCCATTCTTCTGTAAAAACATTTGTATCTTTCCCCGTTACATGGCACCGTTCGATTGTGTGCATGCATGGTTCTCCTGGTGGTGTCTAGCTGAACTGCAAAGGGAGAAAACAAGACATATATATACGCTCAAAGCGTGGCAAGGTGTTGCGTGGTTATTAACTTACTATTACTGCTTGTGCTTGGTAAGTGATCGACGATGTGGCATGGGCACTTTATTTAATTATGTCATTTAACCACACTCAGTTTTACCAAAGCCCATCTTCATGCTGTATGAAACAATTCATTCATCGTTCAATGAAGGATGTAAATGATGTCCGCCCGCTGTGTCATCCATCTAACTATAGAAAGCCTTTTACTAAACCAGAATCTTACTATTACTAATTCAAGAACCTAAACGAGTCTCCATGTTAATTCTCACAACATATGTTAGGAAAACAAGTAAATAAATCCTTAAAAAATCTTACAATAATTAAAAACATATTATCATTGAACCTAAATGAGTTTCCATGTTAATTTTCACGAGATATATATTAGGAAAACAGTAAATCCTAAAAAAAATCTTACAATAATAAAAACATATTATCATTAATTTAATAGAATCTGATCACCATTGCCAATATATAATAACTAATGGATATATTTTGTTTTCTAAAAGTACATAGTATAGTGAACCCCTAAATTTGCATATAAATTACCCACCTATGTCATTATGAAAAAAACATAAATTGCATATAAATTACCCATAAGAAAGATAATTTAAAATAAAACCCTATATTTGTATCTAAATTGTGTGCTCTAACTTACCCTCAAACCCACAAAGAGGTTTGCTATCTAGAGCCAATCCTACCAACTAGCCTAAGCTAATCTAGGAAGCTAAAGGTCACACAAACAAAGCACAATCAAAAGCAGCAGCAATAAAAGTTGTAAGTAAAAAAAACAAGAGATACAGGAGATGGCAAACTCCCAGAGACGAGGCAATTTATCACGTAGTTTCGGATGCCAAAACACAACCCCTAGTCCATGTTAGAGATCCACCAAGGTACGCTCCCGGTCACCAAGCCTTCCCTGGTCACGGTATTGGGCTCGCCACACCAATGCAAGGATCTCAGTAACTAAGGCAAGTGCCATAAGCCACCTAGGCTTACTGTTTGACTCACCTTGGCGTTGTCTTCACTATGGAGTTGCTCCACCAAGTAAGGGGTTTTATTACCCCCCCACATACCAAGACACTACTGCTCCACACCAAAATCAAAAGGGTAGACATAGGAAGGTCACCTAAGGCCTTCACCAGAAGATCACCAAGATCTCAAGTGTTTCAGCTCACCAAGTTACACAATGGCACAACAGCCCAATCTCTTGAAGCCCTTAAGGCCTAACCTTCACAATATGAACAAATGGTCTAACTTAATTAGACTCTTGGATCTGAATACAAGCTTGGAGGATGGATGGAGTGTATAGCCACTTGCCATAGCTTCTAGAGCCTCGAACAACATTAGGCAAGTGAGTAGGAACCCCATACATATAATCCATCCACCCCAACTAGCCATTTGAAAAAAATTCTAGCTTTTCTGCTCATTGTTGGATGGTCTGTTGACCACCAAATGCCACGTGCTGGACTGTCCAATTCCCATTTTACCACTAGGCTAGCAGTTGAATTTTTTATGACGGCATTCGCTTGACTATTGTCTATTCTTCTTATCGTCGGATCGTCCATTACTTGATACTCTAAGTGGGCACTTTATCTAGAGCCTGCCGAAGGATCTGCCATTGATGATTGTTTTGCCGGTGGACAATCTACCAATTGTCCACTGCATTGATTCTCATTACTGTCGGACCACCCAACTTGTGCAGCTACTTCATACTTTGTTGTTTTGACTGTATTTTTCTTTGCTATTCTTCGTGCACTTCTTCTGTTGCGTCCTTAGGATCTATTAGATCTGATCTAACACATCTTAACACACATGTTAGTCCTAGTGCTTATGTTGTCATCTAAATCACCAAAACCAAATATGGCAATGCGTAGGACACACATGATCCTTTCATCAGGGTATATTACGGGCCTCCTGGTGAAGAATAAATGTGTTCTTAGCAAATGATTATTTAAGTTAGTCCACTAAGAAGGGACATGGCAAATCTTACTCAGAAATAAGTATTTGAGCTCAAAGGCCTTATTGCAGGTTCAGATTAAACCAAGGGATTCACTGTTTTGGAAATATTATGAAAGTTGAGGGGCCAAATTTTATGTTACACGGCTTTTAAAGTAAAAGATGGCGCTTCGACCAGATATTGCATAGATATTTTGTTACAGAGTTATCACCACCAAGATTGGCATCTCATATGCTAGCGGGTCATTGGCTTACTAACATAAGAAATGAGTATAGAAGAGACATCGTTGTGAGTGTGGCTGCTCTTTTTGGACAATTTGGTGCTATCATAGTGAAATTGTGTTTCACAAAAACAATTTGCATGTTTTATGCAAGCTATGTCCAAGAAAATTTATTGGGTGTGTGGTTTTGGGGATTGATGCAGCATGCACTGGTTTGGGATGCTTGAAATTGGTAGCTCTTGCTATGGACCTATTTTCTAAGAACAAATCAAATGGAGAGAAACAACAACAACAAAAAAACGATATTGCTTCTGTAGATGTGTTCACGGTTTCCTATTCATTTGCTTCATCGAATAGCCGAAATTATGTCATGACATCTTCAACAAATTTCAGCCAGTTTAGCTAAAATCATAAAGATGTAAATACGGTTTTTGTTTTAAGTGCCCAAACTTTTATAAATGGGTAACATAGAACACACCAATCTGTAAAACGGAAGTGATAACAAAAAATGAGTTCAACCCAGGCCACGTCTCCTCCGTCAGCTTCATATAGCGACTTTCGTGGCCACGTGGGTACTACCTACCGCGGTGCCAGGTCCTCAGAAAACTGGCTCCAAGGCCGAGGAAGGCAGCAGCAGCGCGTGGGCGACCAAGTCGAGCGGTTTGCGATTTTTGTCGACGAATGGAATAGCCGCGACGCGGAGTGCCGTCGGTTTCCTCTCCCTTTCCTTTTCCTCCCTCCTCCTCCGCCCCCGCTCGATCCGTGCGTGCGGACTCCCTCTGCCCGCTCGCGCTCGGTGTTAGAGATCCACACTTTCCTCCCTCCATCGTTTTTCTCGACCGGGCGATCGAGGGCGACGCCGGCTGCCCCCCCGCGCGCGCCATGGACGTGGAGTACGACGTGATCGTGCTGGGCACGGGGCTCAAGGAGTGCATCCTCAGCGGCCTCCTCTCCGTCGACCGCCTCAAGGTACGTATACGCTACCACGACGCCGGCCTCCATCGATCCCCTCCTCCTCCTCTCTCTCTCCGTCGTCGCACGTTCACCTTCACGGTGGGATTATATTATCTAATAAGATCGCGCCCCGGAGGCGGAGGCCTACGGCCGGGATCGCACACTTTATTAAAAAAATGCAAATTCTCTTCTTAAGTAAATAAATAGAAACAAGCGGGTGAGGTGACACCGAATCGTAGTCACCGGGAACGTGGTATGGTGCCACATTCCACGTTCCGGCAACGTGTGGATCAGTTTCGTCCTGATAGTGGAAAATTCTTTTTTAAGGAGCGTTCCACGATCCTCGTTCCACGAGCCAATCGTTCCGGGAACTTTGTGACTGTGCACCAAATCATTTCCGGCCGTCCCTCCGTCACCAATTTATTTACCGGGACAAGATCAATAACGCCGCCAAGTTAAAACTATCTTTCTTACTCATAAACAGTTCGATCATCATCTTAATATTGATTCATCTGGTAAACATACATGTGACTCTCAGCGGCCAATATTTGCGCGCATTATCACGTACGGTGTCCTGACGAACTCATTAATTTTGCAATTCTGCATGTCATTGTCATCAGGTGTTGCACATGGACAGGAATGACTACTACGGTGGAGACTCCACATCGCTCAATCTCAATCAGGTGACCATTATTAATGCAAGCCTGAGCTGTCTGTTGACTATATTTTGGAATGCCCCTCGCCCCACATTTCTCTGAGGTTGTGGGTGATGGCGATCCATGAGACTCGCGTGTACATATATACAAAATTCCTGATACTAAACCATGCATATGGATTACTTTGCCTATATTGTTTATGATGATCTACCTGCTGCTTATAATAATCTAATGGAAGTATCGAACTGTCCAAAACGATGCTAATTAAACTACTATTTGCAGCTCTGGAAACGGTTCAAGGGTGAAGAAACACCCCCTGCACACATAGGAGCTAGCAGAGACTACAATGTCGATATGGTTCCAAAGGTCTGGCCTTTTCCAATTTACTACATTTTTTTGTTTTTTTAGATTAGATTCCTTTGGAAATTCCATTCCAAATACAAATTATAAGTCGCTCTGGCTTTTCTAAATGCATAGCTTTACTATGTATCTAGACATTGCAAAAGCGAGAATGATTTATAATTGGGACTGGAGGGAGTTGTATATTGGACTGAGATATCCAGGACAAAGTTGCAATGGTGGCCATGTTATTCCTGTTGAGATTGGCTATAAACGTGGAACTTGTACCATAGTTACATGTGTAAGTGTGAGATGCACTTTCGTATATGTATTTAACGAAAAATATGATATACACTTGGACGTGTTTTAATGTGGCTTTGCATGATCGTAGTTTATTAATCACTTAAAACCATAACACAAAAGAAGTATTATTATAAGTTTATTAATTCAGTTCGTGAAAGGTCAAACAAAACATTGTTTTAGGAAAATGAGCAGTGATGGGCACCTGCACTCCTGGTTCTCGTCAACTCTCTTTTCTTTCTTAATTAAATGATATGGCTCCTGCCTGTTTTGTCAAAAAAACATGAGCGATTGGGTTGGATACATTACCAGATTGCTTTATGAAACCACACTCTGAGTTCTGACATATAATGCCATTACCATTTTGACTAGTTTATGATGGCAAATGGTGCTTTGGTTCGTGTGCTCATTCATACTGGTGTCACCAAGTACATGTCCTTCAAAGCTGTGGATGGAAGCTATGTTTTCAACAAGGGAAAGGTTCAACCCCCCTTCCTCATGCATAAGCACTCCATTTTTATCGACATTTTTACCGTTTAGGGCATGTGTTTATCGATTTTCTTGGGCTCCAGATCCACAAGGTTCCTTCTAACGATATGGAAGCTCTCAAGTCTGCACTGATGGGGTTATTTGAGAAGCGAAGAACTGGGAAATTCTTCCTGTATGTCCAAGATTACAAGGAAGATGACCAAAGTACTCATAAGGGTTATGACCTTACTAAACTAACGACAAAAGAACTCATCTCGTGGGTACCCATTTCACTTCTATGTCTTTTAACATTTTTATATGATTAGAATGTAATGGAGTATTTGTTTATACTATTTGTATTTTGAGTTCCGTATGATCTTGGTCCTTTTTGCTACTGTGGCTCCATGTTACATTGCTGGTGTCTTGGTTACCAACTTTCTCAAGTATGAAGAATTTACATGAAACCTTGATTTTTGGAAAGTAACTTCTTTTATCGAAGTTTAGTTTGGGAGCATTTGCTGATACTATTATGGATCATCTGTTGCGCAAATGAAATATAGTTTTAGAATGACTGAGCAAGCATGAAGAGATTCCATAGTTTTACCTGTTTATTTAAATGCAGTTACTAAAGCTACAATTGTTATCCATTAAGGCTGCAACATGATATTCCATTTTAAGAGTTGGGACTATAGGCAGGCAAACCAACATCTATGATTTGTCATTTAGATTCAGAAAATTGTATCTATAACCGATGAACATCAATAATTAATATTCAGAATTTCAGATCAACTGAGAAAGGCAAATGAGGCTAATTCTGTCTGGCTATCTATATATCTTTCATCATCACTAACACCTTCCTTCAATCACATAATTAAAGAGGCATTAGAATTAAGGCGATTCAATTACTGGCTATGTAACTATGAACAATTCTTTATTTAGGAGCATTCTGGTTTTCTATCCCTATGTTTCAAGTAAATTTTCTGTTCTAGTGCTCAATTAGGATTCAGTTTACTGAAACTCCTATGTTCTAATTTGTTTTTCAGAAAATACGGTTTGGACGATAACACGATAGACTTCATTGGGCATGCAGTGGCTCTTCATAGAGATGATAGCTACTTGACAGAACCTGCAATTGACACTGTAAAGAGGATGAAGGCAAGTCTTTATAATGACATAACAAAAATTTCCCTACACAATTAAGGTTTCTTGTTGAAATTTTTATATTGAAAGAAACAGCTTTGACTGCAGTTATTTTTTTCTTAATAGCTGCTCCTCTAGTAGTGGTTTTGTGCCTGATCACCGAGTCCAGCTTTATTTGGTCTTCTAATAATATATGCAGCAATGCTCTTGCCGCCCTTTTAGAAAAAAAAGAAAGAAATACTCAAATAGCTTTGACCAGAATTTCTAGGACCTTTTCTTTCAAGTGGTCTTCTTGAATGATTGTGCCCTGATCTAAAAATACTATCTTGAACGTTCGAGTCAACTTAGCTAAAAGATTGACCAGAAAATTGTGTAGAAAGTCATATTGTTATGTTAACATCATATTGCTATTATTATAGTTACAGCAGCCTAGTATATGTGACATGGGAGGAGTTATGAGGTACCAATAGATACTTGAAAGAATTGAATAAAACAGAGTTATCCTTTGATAGACACACACATACATTGCAGTCGAAGTGCCTAAACCATTATATTATATAGGCAGCTGCCAACTGGACCCTTTTACTGTTACTAGTAACTTTGGGAGTGTTAGGCTGCCCTGACCGCCACTTAGGCTGTTACAGTTGCAGGCTTTTGCTACAGTGATTTCATTGTAGCAAAAGCAGCTGAGCGGAGCCTTTTTAAAACTTTTGTGCCCTTTATTGGTTGCTTTGCTCGTTTCATTCTAGCCTACCCCAACTCTTTGGACTAGAAGACCTTGTTGCTGTTTTATTGTTAACGTTACTTACATGTATGTGGAGTTAAGTTATCCCTTCACTTCCATTTTGTGTCATTAGTTACCTAACACCATTTTAGAATATTTCAGCTTTATGCAGAATCAGTGGCTCGCTTTCAAGGAGGATCACCATATATTTATCCCTTGTATGGTTTAGGAGAGCTGCCACAGGTCAATACTTATAGCTTTGTTCAACTGCTTCCAGTTCCAGCATTTATAGGTATCATAAGTAGGTGATTTATAATTTCTCCTATTTGACACAGGGTTTTGCAAGACTTAGTGCTGTCTATGGTGGGACCTACATGTTGAGTAAGCCAGAGTGCAAGGTACAAACAATTTGGGTTATAGTCAGTAATTTTCCGCATTGTTTCTTGACTTCTTCAGTGACTTTGGCTCAGCAGTTGCTAAGTGAAAGAAGTGGCAATACTTCATGTTTGGCATAAGGATAGTATATTGAAACTAAACAAATTTATGATTAAAATAATGAATTGAAAGAGTATTAATGTTTCTTGCATCGTTGAAAAAAGTGTACTGTTTTCTTGAATACAAAACTGCATATTTTCTGACATGATATATTGATGAAATGGAACCTTTAGAAGAAATCATCCATTTCACAAAATGTTTTGATACTAACACTATAAGTTGTGAAAGTTTTCATGAATATTTTCTTCTTGGTAGTCTGGCTTAACTTTTCAGCCTAGTTGCTTCACGGGTGTGATGCCACCTGGTAACAAGTTGTTCGTAGAGATAGCCAACCTAACATCGTCTTAGGGGGGTTGTATAAGTATTTATGAGGAAGTTATTTGATATAGCACTTCTGTTCTACGATGCTCCTGTGTTAAGCAACATGCACATGACAGAGTAGAAATAATTTTGCTGCAGGAACTAATATAATTTAAGTGAAGCACCAAAACTTGTTTTTTGTACCACACCATTCTCTGCATTTTAGTGTTTTTACGGTTTACAATCTGACATAAGCCACTGCATTCAGGTCGAATTTGATAGTGAAGGCAAAGTTTGTGGTGTGACGTCAGAAGGGGAGACTGCAAAATGCAAAAAGGTTGTCTGTGATCCTTCCTACCTACCTGACAAGGTAAAACCCTTCCATTTTTTTCATTATAAATGGTAATATTTATTATGTAAAGATATTTCTCACATCTTCGAAACTCAATACAAGCAAACCAAATCCTTCTGATGATATGATGTATGAGCACAAAAAATTCATTTAGTCCTTCCCTTTAAAGAGTTTCTATGAGAAAACACCATTAACCTTATAAAATTTCAGAGGTGTCAGAAACAAATGCAATTACTGAGATTATTTTACACGCTGCTAATGGTAAACAATTGCCAGGTTAAAAAAGTTGGAAAAGTTTTTCGGGCAATTGCTATCATGAGCCATCCCATCCCAAATACTGCTGAATCTCACTCAGTACAGATCATATTACCACAGAAGCAGCTTGGCCGCAGATCAGACATGCAAGTATTTCTTATATCATCTCCCAAATTTATCCATTTGTTTCACCTTCAAATTTCTTTTGTTTCTAATGTGTGAAGCAATGTTCATGTGTGCATACCAGGTATGTTTTCTGTTGCTCCTACTCTCATAATGTTGCATCAAAAGGCAAATTCATCGCATTCGTGTCAGCACAAGCAGAGTCTGACAATCCAGAGAAGGAACTAAAGCCAGGGATCGATCTTCTTGGGACAGTGGACGAGTTATTTATCGACACATATGACAGATATGAACCTTCCAATGACTCATCAGCTGACAATTGTTTCATCTCAACAGTAAGCATTTTCTGACATGCACCTTTGGTAGAATTTTCAATTATCCTTAATTCCATTTCAATGTACTACCTTTCCAGAGTTATGATGCCACGACACACTTTGAGTCCACTGTTATGGATGTACTTTCCCTTTACACAAAGATCACCGGAAAGGTACATATACTTGTATTTGTCTAATTGTTCTGTTGAGAACTCTTTGGCATTTAACCTCCAGGACAAAACAATTTTCTAGACCAGCCTATATCCATTTTAGTTACACTAAGCCAATGTGATTCGACTGGTCCTATTTCTCTGGTTTCCTGCTATAATCCTCATGGTTTTTTTTTTCAGACTGTTGATCTCAGCGTGGATCTAAGTGCTGCAAGTGCTGCTGAAGATGATATCTGATACTTATCATATAGTGCTATGTGGTGCAGTGTGGAAAAGATTTAATTAAGCTTTGCTTTCCCAACTCTTGCTAGGTTCACCTTTATTTTTCCAATTATTGTTATTAGCTGAGTTCTGACAATGATTAAAGATTGCATGCTGTAAATTTGAAGGTACGTTTTTTTTTTATCAAAAATTGATGTAACGCAGTGGTCCATGTTTAGATCTTGGAGAAAGAGTAACTGTCTCTAAGCTATCAAAACAAAGAAATTGCGTATCGGCCCTAAACTATTTAAGTACCCTATAATCTTAGGCAAATCTATTAATTGACGTGGCAGCTCAATTGCATGGGCAGTGGCGCTCCAATGTGGAACCACTCATAATCACATGGACGATTTCTAAACTAGTAGATGATTCTCACCCAAGGCCACAAACTATGAAACTGCAAATATGTATCCCTAATATATTAAAGTAACCAATCTAGGTACAAAGCATCTTCCTGCCTCCTCCATCTCTTGAAGAATCATGTTGGACAATGTCGAAGCAGTCACTAACAAACAACCGCCACACCACCTAGAATGAGCTATGCTGTTGTCAGGTCGGCAATATATCAAGCGCCAGCATCTCGCTTGGCTGTTGCTGGAAGCTCCCTGTTACCTAATGAAAATACATTAAAATAATTTATAGGATGATTTCATCAAAATACGAGATGTGTACTTACATTTCGAGAAGATGTAGAGAGTAATAACTAATGAAAATCTGTTGTTGCATGGGACCAAAGCAAATAAAATAAATAATAGATGGAAAGGAAAATGAAAGTAAAATAACAAACCATATATCCCTGATATATGGGCCCACCTTCATTTGTTTTTCCTTTCGAGCCGGTGGTGCTCGCCATCTCCTTCTCTCTTGGCGTCCCTCTGCCTCGTCACTGAGCACCGGCGCCGCGCCCCTCCTCCACTCCACCTGCACAGCGCCGTCGCCCCTCCCCACCCACCCAGCCACACACACAACCATCCGCTCCCCGTCGCCTTCCGACGCCGAGTTCGCCGGTGTCGATTTGCGCCGTCGGCGGCTCGATCTGGTCGCCGCCCGTGCCGACCTGCTCGTCGAATCCGGTGAGCGCTCGGCCTTCCTCTCTCTCTTCTTCTTCTCTCTCCAAGAGCGGCCTCTGACGGCCTGTTTACCTGCGGAGTGGGGGAGGAGGGTTCCCCTTTCGTTTAGGGGTGGGCGGCTGGTTTTTGGGATCAGAAAAAAATCATTCTCCTTGATGTGGGATTGGGGTTCTATTCGAGCCCCCCAAACCCGCGAATGGTGTTTTTTTTCCCTCAATTGTTATTGGGGGTGGTATTCTTACACTGTTGGGGATGCTCTACATGTTCACTGTTTGCACTACACTGCATCATAAAAGGGGTAGTATAAACAATAACCAGAGTATATGTATCAGTGGGCACTGCAAAGGCATGAAGCAAATTTCCACAAAATAATGTTGAATCACATACTAGAAGAAGTCAGGCAAAAACAAGAAAGAGAATAAAAGTCTCTCTAAGTCAATTATGGTATGCCAGGCAGCACAATAAAAGGCCATGTCGTCAAACAGGCTGCCTTGAGTTCTCAGCAAAGCTATGTCTAAGGGAAGCCAGTTAGAACATTAATTTTGGGAAGTAGCAGCTTGATCCAGAAATGAACTGACTCTGAGATTTCCTTTTAGTAAGCAAGTAATGCTAGAAGGTGTGATTTCATTGATTAGGGCTAACCCTAGACGGGTAGCTATATAGGTTCCATACATGGGCCACATGGGCCTTAGCCTCATGGGCCTAAACACATACTCCAACACCCCCGCAGTCTGAACTACCGGCGCAGCGGAGTTCGAGGCTGAATAAGAAAGAACACACACAACCCCTCCACAGACGCAACTAGCCACCGGTGATGTTGAGGCTGGAGCGAAACTCGGCGAAGGTCGAGGACGGGAGGCCTTTGGTGAAGATGTCCGCGAACTGGGAGGTCGTCAGAACATGAAGGACCCGCACCTCGCCCATGGCCACCCGATCACGGACAAAGTGGAGGTCGATCTCCACATGCTTCATCCGCTGGTGCTGGATGGGGTTGGTGGAGAGGTAGACCGCACTGACATTGTCGCAGTAGATCAGTGTGCTCCGGGAGGGCGGAGTGTGCAACTCAGCAAGCAGCTGCCTGAGCCAGGCGACCTCCGCCACGCCATTAGCAACGGCGCGGTACTCCGCCTCGGCGCTGGACCGGGAGACTACCGGCTGGCGCTTGGACGACCAAGACACCAGGTTGCCGCCCAGGAAGACGGCGTAGCCGGAGGTGGAGCGGCGAGTATCCGGGCACCCCGCCCAGTCAGCGTCGGTGTAGACGACAAGGTCGGTGGAGGAGGCCCGGTGGAGGAGGAGGCCGTAGTCGAGCGTGCCCCGGAGGTCGCGGAGGAGACGCTTGAGAGCCGTGAGGTGAGGCTCCCGGGGGTCATGCATATGAAGACAGACCTGCTGAACTGCATAGGTGATGTCTGGCCGGGTGAAGGTGAGGTACTGAAGGGCCCCGGCGAGACTCCTATACGCAGTGGGATCGGCCACCGGGGGTCCCTCAACCTCAGACAGCTTGCCCTGAGTGTCGACCGGAGTGGAGCAGGGGTTGCAGTCAGTCATCTCAGCCCGCTCCAGGATGTCCCGAGTGTACTGCCGCTGGTGAAGGAGTAACCCGGCAGGACGGTGCTCAACTGTGACCCCGAGGAAGTGGTGGAGCTCACCCAGATCCTTCATCGCGAACTCCTGCTGGAGAGCGGCGATGATCCTGCGGAGAAGGGGCTCGTTGGAGGCCGTGAGAACAATGTCATCAACATAGAGCAGCAAGTATGCAGTGTCAGCCCCATGGTGGTAGACGAACAGGGACATATCAGACTTGGCCTCTATGAACCCCAGGGTCAGCAAGAAAGCAGCAAACCGGTGGTTCCACGCCCGAGGTGCCTGCTTGAGGCCGTAGAGGGACCTGTTGAGCCGGCAGACCATGTCAGGACGGGTGGAATCGACGAACCCCGCCGGCTGACTGCAGTACACCGTCTCGGTAAGAAGGCCGTGGAGGAAGGCGTTCTTGACGTCCAGTTGGTGGACGGGCCAAGACCGAGCCAGCGCCAGCGAGAGCACGGTACGGACGGTGGCCGGCTTGACCACCGGGCTGAAGGTCTCATCGTAGTCGACGCCCGGTTGCTGAGTGAAACCCCGGAGGACCCATCGAGCCTTGTAGCGCTCGAGAGAGCCATCGGCCTGGCGCTTGTGGGTCCAGATCCACTTGCCGGTGACGACGTTGGAGCCTGGCGGTCGGGGCACCAACTCCCACGTCTGGTTGGCGAGTAGCGCGGCGTACTCCTCTTCCATCGCACGGCGCCGGTGAGGGTCCAACAGGGCGTCGCGGACGGAAGAGGGTACCGGGGAGACCGCCGCGTTGCCGGTCGAAGCCTCGAGGGCACGAGGCGGCAGTGTGCCAGCCGCGTGCCGTGTCACCATCGGGTGAACATGCCGCGGGTGTCGGTGAAGCAGCGGCGGGTGGTAGACCGGCGGGGCACCACGAGTCGGCGGGGACTGCTGCGGTGGTGTCGGTGTCCCCGGTGGAGAAGGGATCGCGAGCGGCGGCGGCCGCGGCCTGCGCTGGTACACCCGTACCGGCGCGGCGAACCTCGACGGAGGTGCCGGGGCAGGTGCCGGGACGAGATCCGGCGTCGGCGACCGGCACGACCCCCCGGGGCAGAAGCGGGGGACGAAGGCCCCGGGGCTGCACCAACCGGAGAGGACGGGGCCGCGCCCGAGGACGACGGGTCCGGACCCGCTGGGGATCCGGGACAGGTGTCTGGCCTGGCGCGCGGCGAAGCGGTACCTGCAGGAGACCACGAAAATGGTGGCTGGACCACCGGGTCAGTGGGAAACAGGGAGGGAGGGTCAGGGACCGGAGGGGTGGTAGTGCTGGAAAAGGGAAAGACGGACTCATCGAACACCACATGGCGAGAGATGAGAACCCATCGGGAGGTAAAGTCAAAGCACCGGTACCCCTTGTGATCCGGGGAGTACCT
Source organism: Saccharum hybrid cultivar R570 (assembly GCA_038087645.1). Taxonomy (NCBI): domain Eukaryota; kingdom Viridiplantae; phylum Streptophyta; class Magnoliopsida; order Poales; family Poaceae; genus Saccharum; species Saccharum hybrid cultivar. The sequence goes on along the minus strand of JAQSUU010000347.1, from coordinate 8,380,985 downwards.
GAGGAAGACACAGAGCGTGGAGCGAGGGTCCAGCTTGTGAGAAGAAGTGGCAGCGGTGTTGGGGTAACACGCACACCTAAACACGCGGAGGTGATCGTACCGAGGCGGGGTACCGAAGAGGGCGTGGTGAGGTGTGGGAGCGGGACAGGCAGCGGAAGGAAGGCGGTTAAGAAGGTAGGTGGAGGTGTGCAGGCCCTCAGCTCAGAAGCGAGCAGGAAGAGAGGCCTGAAACAGAAGGGTACACACGGTGTCGTTGGTGGTGCGAATCATCCGCTCAGCCTTGCCATTCTGCGAAGAGGTGTATGGACAAGACATGCGCAACTGAACACCGTGAGAGAGGAAGAAAGCTCGGGAGGTGGAGTTATCAAACTCGCGACCATTGTCACACTGGACGGCCTTGATGGTGAGGCCGAATTGTGTGGACACCCAAGTAAAGAAGTGAAGGAGCGTGGTAAACGTATCTGACTTCGCACGGAGAGGAAAAGTCCACGAATAATGCGAAAAAATCATCAACAACCACAAGATAGTACTTATAACCGGAAATACTCAGAATAGGAGATGTCCATAGGTCGCAATGTATAAGATCAAAAATACGGGCCGCATGGGAAGTAGAACTAGAAAAAGGAAGACGAACATGTCGGCCCAATTGGCACGCATGACACAGTTGCTCATCATGAGCTCGAGTACATGGAAGACCGGAGCTACGACTGAGCTGTATCAGGGCATCACGTCCAGGATGGCCGAGGCGCCGGTGCCAGGTAGTAGAGGAAGTAGAAGCGACGAAGGCAGCTGACAAAACGGGCGGCGAAGACGACGAAGGAGCTGCCGGGAAGCGAAGGGTGTAAAGGGGCCCGGAACTGTCACCTCGGAGCAGAGGACGCCGGGAAGCCAAATCCTTTACAGTAAGACCAGAAGAGTCAAATTCCACAGAACAAAAATTGTCAGCTGTAAAACGACGAATAGAAAGAAGATTATGAACTATGGAGGGAGCAACAAGAACATCGGGAAGACGGAAGGAGCCATGAGCATCGGCGGTACCCACAGACGTGACTGGAATACAAGAACCATTTGCGACCATAATGGACGAAGGAAGAGAGGAAGAGGGAGAGTGAAGCGACGAAAGTATACCGGGGTCAGGAGTGGTGTGGTAGGTGGCTCCCGAATCAGCGATCCACTCAGGTCCGACCGGAGGTGTCAGGCCCATGGTGCTGAACGAGCGAACCAGGGCTGCCTGGTCCCATCCGGCGACCCCCGGAAGAGTCCCAGAAGGTGGAGTCCACGCCGTGGCCGGGAAGGCGCCGGGTGGAGGACCGGCAGGGGGAGCAGGAGGAGCTCCGGTGAGCATGGCCACCGGTGGACGCGAGTCGGCCCCAGTGGTGTGGTAGGGCCACATGGAGATGCGCCTGAACCACGGGTTCTGGAAGGAAGGCCATGGTGCCCCTCCCGGTGACCCACCCGGTGCCGAAGCCTGGGGAAGGCCACCCCGGCCACCGCGACCCCCTCCGCGGCGACGACGACCGCCACGACCCCCCACCTCCGCTCGGCCCGGAGGGAGGACCCAGGAGAGACTGTGGCGGTGGAGCGGTCGACCGTGGTGGAGCAGACGGACGCGGTGGTGTAGCCAGCCAGAGCCGTCGAGGAAGACGAGGACCCCGGAGCGGCGGTGGATCCCGGCTGGAGGCCCTGCGTGAGCTCCTCCATGACGAGATCGTCACGGACCTCCAGGAAGGTGGGGAAGGGCCTCTGACGGGTGATCCACGTCCTGAGGTGCGCGTAGCGGTCGCTGAGCCCCCGGTGGACGTTGAGGACCAAGATGCGATCCTCCACAGGCCACCCGAGGTCCCCCAGGGAGTCAGCCATGCCCTTCATCCGACGGCAGAACTCGTCGACGGAGAGGTCACCCTAGACGAAGGTGCGGAAGCTCGCGTCGAGACGCAGAGCCCGGGCCTCAGCGTTGCCCAGGAACTGGCCCTCAAGGGCAAGCCACGCCCGGCGCGCGTCAGGGGAGGTGCGGACGAGGTCGTGGAGGTCCAGAGAGATCGTCCCCAGGATCCAGGAGAGAACGATGCTGTCGAGACGGAGCCATGACGGCATCTGGACGGCGACCGAGGCGTCGACGAGGACGTGGTCGTCGAGGGCGTAGCGGCGAAGAGTGAGGAGCACCAGATCCCGCCAGCGGGCGTACGAGGGCGATTCCGGCTCGAGGACGACCGGAACGAGCAGGCGAATGTTCTGGACCCCCCCCCCGCCTGGTAGTGCAGCTGAGCCACGAGTGGGTCCGCCGGGTCGTGCCAGAGGACGGCAGTGTGTGACACGCGGCATCCCGGCGAGGCAGAGGAGGTGGCTCCGGCGTCCTGGCCCGCGGGAGAGGTGAGGAGTTGCTCGGCCTAGGCGATCTGGCGAGCCAGGGCATCGGCCGCGTCGCGCTCACGTTCCCACACGAGAGCGGCCGCGCGCACGCGGGCCTGCCCCTCCGCGGCGGCGGTCCGGGCAGCGACGAGAGCAGCGGCGAGGGTGAGGTTCGGTCCAGTCAGGCCGAGAGGGAGACCCCCAGGAGGGCTTGACTGAAGACCGGAGGTGGCAGCAGCAGCCAGTAGACCCTCGTGCAGCGCCTGGAGAGGCTGGAGCGGCTGGAGGAGGGGCTGCGGCTGTGGGTGGAGGGGCTGCGGCTGCTGGAGGCCACCATCGACGGCCCCTGTCTCCTCACCCGCTTCAGGACCCCCCGGCGCCAGGAGCGGCGGCTGTGGTGAGGACCTGGGCAGGGGCGGGGTCTCCAGGAGCGGCAGCGGGAGAAGGAAGGCCCGCCCCCTGCAGCGGCTGGGGAAGGAGCGACTGGAGGAGGGGCTGGCGCAGCTGCTGTAGAGCGGCGGTGTTGGAAATCTATTCTCTATTGATTGGGCTAACCCTAGAAGGGTAGCGGTGAGGTACTGGAGAGCACCAGCAAGACTCCGGTACGCGGTGAGATTAGACACCGGGTTCCCCTCGGCCTCAGACAGCTTGCCCTGTGTGTCAACTGGAGTGGAGCAGGGGTTGCAGTCAGTCATCCCGGCGCGCTCAAGGATATCAAGAGTGTACTGCCGCTGGTGTAGGAGAAGGCCAGCAGGGTGAGGCGCAACAGTAACCCCAAGGAAGTGATGTAGCACACCCAAATTCTTCATCGCAAACTCCTGCTGAGGTGATAATCCGGCGAAGGAGTAACTCACTGGAGGCGGTGAGGACAATGTCATCAACATAGAGCAGTAGATACGCAGTCTCAGCTCCATGGTGGAAGATGAACAGTGACGTATCGGACTTGGCCTCCACAAACCCCAGTGAGCGCAGAAAGGCAGCAAAGCGATGGTTCCATGCCCTGGGAGCCTGCTTGAGGCCGTAGAGAGATCTGTTGAGCCGGCAGACCATGTCAGGACACGAGGAGTCAACAAACCCGGCCGGCTGACTGCAGTAAACTGTCTCAGTGAGAAGACCATGCAGGAAGGCATTCTTGACATCCAGCTGATGCACGGGCCAGGAGCGAGTGAGGGCGAGAGAGAGCACCGTGCGCACTGTAGCCGGCTTCACCACTGGACTGAAAGTCTCATCGTAGTCAACACCAGGCCGCTGAGTGAAACCCCTGAGAACCCAACGAGCCTTGTACCGCTCAAGAGTGCCGTCAGCCCGGCGCTTGTGTGTCCAGATCCACTTGCCGGTGACGACATTGGAGCCGGGTGGACGAGGCACCAGATCCCAGGTCCGGTTGGCGAGGAGAGCCGCGTACTCCTCTTCCATCGCGCGACGCCAGTGAGGGTCCAACAAGGCCTCACGGACAGAAGAGGGTACCGGAGAGGCCTGCGAGTCCACGGGCGTCGCCGCGAGAGCCGGTGGCGGCAGGGTCCCCGCCGCGTGGCGCGTCACCATAGGGTGAACATGACGCGGGTGTCGGTGAAGCAGCGGGGGGTGGTACACCGGCGTCGCGACACGGGCATCCGGGAACCGCGGCGGCGGTGTCGGTGTCGCCAGCGGAGAAGAAGCAGTCGGGCACACCGGCGAAGGAGCCACCGGTGTAGACGTAGGTGGCGGCTCCGGTCGTGCACGTCGCTGGTAGACGAGCACCGGCTGGGCGAAGCGCGCAGGTGGTGCCGGAGTCGACGACTCGGACCCCACGTTCGGCGTAGGAACGGGGGCCGACCCGGAAGGCGCACGGCGCTGGTAGATGAGCGTCGGCTGAGCGAATCGTGCAGGTGGTGCCAGGGGCAACGGCCCGGGACCCGCCTCAGGCGTAGGGACGGGGGCCGGCTCGTGAGGTGACCCCGCTAGGCCCGGACAGGGGGTGTCACCGGCGGGCGGCGAGCGAGGGCACGGTCCCGGCGAGGGGCACGGTGGAGCAGTACCTGTGGGAGACAACCGAAAAGGTGGCTCGACCACCGCGTCAGTGGGAAAAAAAGAGAAGAGGTCAAGATCAGGGGTGGACGTGGGAGTGGGGGTGGAGGAGAAGGGGAAGACAGACTCATCAAACACCACATGGCGAGAGATGAGGACCCGACGAGAGGTAAGATCATAGCACCGGTACCCCTTATGATCCGGGGAGTACCCAAGGAAGACACAGAGAGTCGAACGAGGTGCCAGTTTGTGGGGAGCGGTAGCTGTGGTGTTAGGGTAACACGCACACCCGAAGACGCGAAGGTGGTCGTACCGAGGAGGGGTACCGAAAATGGCATGGTGTGGCGTGGGAGCTGGGCAGGCAGCGGAAGGAAGGCGGTTAAGAAGATAGGTGGAGGTGTGCAAGCTCTCAGCCCAGAAGCGCGCAGGAAGGGACGCCTGAAGCAAGTGGGTGCGCATGGTCTCGGTGGTGGTGCGAATCATGCGCTCAGCCTTGCCGTTCTGGGAGGAGGTGTACGGGCAAGACATGCGCAACTGGACACCATGAGAGAGAAAGAAGGCACGGGAGGCGGAGTTATCGAACTCACGACCATTGTCACACTGGACGGCCTTGATGGTGAGGCCGAACTGTGTGGACACCCAAGCGAAGAAGTGGAGAATGGCGGGGAAAGCTTCAGACTTTGCACGAAGAGGAAAAGTCCAGGAGTAATGAGAGAAATCATCAAGCAGCACAAGATAGAACTTGTAGTCAGAAACGCTGATGACAGGAGAGGTCCAGAGGTCGCAATGTACAAGATCAAAGATGTGAGCCGCCTGGGAAGAACTATGAAAAGGAAGACGGACATGACGGCCCAACTGACACGCATGGCACAAATGCTCATCGTGAGTCCGAGGACACCGAATGTCAGAACTACGACTGAGCTGCATCAGGGCATCACAACTAGGATGGCCGAGTCGCCGGTGCCAAGTGGTGGAGGAAGTAGTGGTGGCGAAAGCAACTGACAAAGGGGTCGGCGAAGAAGACGAAGGAGACGCTGGGAAGCGAAGGGTGTAAAGGGGCCCCGTGCTGTCACACCGAAGCAGAGGACGGCAGGAAGCCAAATCTCTGACAGTGAGACCGGAAGAGTCAAACTCCACAGAACAGGAATTGTCAGCAGTAAACCGACGAATAGAAAGAAGGTTGTGAACCATAGAAGGTGCCACAAGAACATCAGGAAGACGAAAGGAGCCATGAGCGCCGGCGGCACCCACAGACGTGACAGGAAGGCAAGACCCATTAGCGACCATGATGGACGACGGGTGAGAGGAAGAAGGAAGTTGATCGGAAGAGAGAATAGCGGGGTCGGGAGTGGTATGGTAGGTGGCACCCGAATCGGCGATCCACCGTGGGCCGACAGGAGTTCTCGGGGCCATCGTGCTGCAGGAGTGTGCCAAGGCCGCCGAGGCCCAGCCGGGTGAGGCGCTGGAAGGTGTAGCCCATGGGAATGCTGCTGGGTGAAACCCGGGTGAAGCAGCAGCGAGCATGGCGGCGGCCGGTAGCCGAGGCTCACCACCGGGAGCCTGGAAGGGCCATGACGGGTCGTGGAACCCAGAACCCCCACCACGTCCCCGTCCGCGACGACGGCGTCCGCCACGGCCCCCCCACCCCCTCTGGGCCCGGGGGGAGGAGAACCCAGAAGAAACGACGGCGGCGTAGCGGACGGACGCGGAGTGGCGGGAGGCATGCGTGGCAGGGCTGCCATGACCGGGGCTGCGAAGTTGGGGGCAGCCGGTGGAGGGTGCCCGCCGCGTCCAGCGGCGACCGCGTGCAGCGGGTCGCTGTAGTAGCCGGCCGGTGGGAGGGAGGCAGCAGCGCTGGAGGACAGCAGGGCATCCCAGACCGGCGCGAGTGGGGCGCTGGAGACCCGCACGGAGGCTGCTGGCGTCGCCCAGCCGTGGCCCGCGCCAGAGGTGGCAGCGGCCGACCGGGCCAGGGGAGGCGGCTCGGCCATGGCTCTGGAGGGAGGGAGGGAGGGAATGGCAGCGCCGGTGTGCTGCTCCGCCAGGCCAGTAGGAGCGGCGCCCCCAGCGGCAAAAATCGCACGCTGAGGGAGGGAGAGAGGCAGTCCGGCGGCTGCTGCTGCAACAGCGGCGGCGTAGGCAGCGGCAGGGGCCGGAGAAGAAGGGGCGGCGTGTGCAGCCATGTCCTGGGCGGGGGCGGCGGCTCCAGACAGGCCAGCCGCGCATCTGGCGGCAGCCCCAGTGCCGGGCGCGGTGGAGCCCCGGTCCCCGGCGCGGCAGCCAGCTCCAGGGCGCGGATGGGCGCGGCCGTGAGGGCCAGCGCGTCATGAGGGAGGCCCCCGGCGGGAGCGGCCACAGCAGGCGGAAGGAAATCCCCGGCGGGAGCGGACGGATCCGGCCATGGGACCGAAGCAGGGGCGAGGTCCGGCCATGGGACCCCGAGGCCAGCACGCGGGGGACTAGGGGGTGCGCCGCCGGCAAGGGAGCCACCAGGAGCGACGGTGGCCGCAGCAGCCAGAGGAGCGGCTGCGCCCGCGCCTGGGGCAGGGGCGGCATCGACTGGTGGCTGGGGGAAGGGAGGAGGGAGGATGTGGGCCCAGGAGGTAGATGGGAGAGAGGGGAAGGCAGGGAAGAAGGAAGGTGGGGGAGGAGGGGGTGGCCGGCCGGCTATGGGTGGCGGCGGCGCCTGCCTGGAGGCCGGCGGCGGTGCCTGGAGGCCGGCGGCTTGGAGGGAGAGAGAGGATTAGGCTGATACCATGTTGGAAATCTATTCTCTATTGATTGGGCTAACCCTAGAAGGGTAGCTATATAGTGTAGCATACATGGGCCTTATGGGCCTAGCCACATGGGCCACAGACATACTCCAACAGGCGGCATGGAGCGGCTGGGGAAGGAGCTGCTGGAGGGGGGGAAGAGCCGCTGGCGGCAGATCCAGCCGCCTCCGGGCCAGCGCCAGAGAGGGCCGGGCGAGCGGCACCGGCGGCGGGCAGAGGAGCGGTTGGCACGGCACCAGAGGGAGGGGAGCCGGCCAGCACTTGGGCCCAGGTGGATGAAGAAGAGAGGGGTGGGAAGTGACTGTAGAGGGAAGGAGGAGGAGGGGGGCGGCCAGCCATGGCGCCGGCTGGCCGGCGGCGGCCAGCAGGTGTGGCTGGCGGCGGCTGGGTGGAGGGGAAAGGGAGAGAGACTAACCTAGGCTGGATACCATGCTAGAAGTTGTGATTTCATTGATTAGGGCTAACCCTAGAAGGGTAGCTATATAGGTTCCATACATGGGCCACATGGGCCTTAGCCTCATGGGCCTAAACACATACTCCAACAAGTAACACCACATGTGATTCGTGTTAGCAAATACATTTAATTTGAGGTAACCGAAACTGGTTGGCCAGGCCTTTTTACCCGTGGATTGGGGGAGAAGGGGTTCCCTTTCCGTTTAGCAGTGGGCGGCTGGTTTTCGGGGATGAGAAAAAAAGCCCTTCTCCAAACCCCTCAAATGGTAGTTTTTTCTCATCGGTCATTGGGGGTGGTATTCTCGCTCTGTTGGGGAATGCGGATGCTCTAAATGTGCACTGTTTGCAGTTTGCACTACACTACATAAAAGGGGTAGTATAAACAAGAGTGAGAATATATGAATCAGTAGGCACTGCAAAGGCATGAAGCAAATTGCCACAAAATAACTGTTCAATCACGTAGAAGAAATCAGATAAAAGCAAGAAAGAGAATAAAAGTCTCTCGAATTCAACTATGGTATGCCAGCCAGTGTAATAAAACGGTGTGTTGTCAAACAGGCTTCCTTGAGTTCTCAGCAAAGCTTATGTCCAAGGGAAGCCAGTTAGAACCTTGCTTTTGGGAAGTAGCAGCTTGATCCAGAAATGAACTGATTCTGAGATTTCCTTTTAGTAACACCACATGTGATTCGTGTTAGCAAATACATTTAATTTGAGGTAACCGAAACTGGTTGGCCAGACCTTTTCTTTTCTTCACGTTTGAATGAAACTGAACATGTTGCTAGCAAAACAAACTCAACCTCTGTGTCAATGGCTGAAGCTGCGGCCCTGGCACTTGCAGCTCAAATTGCCTTAGCACTTGGCATCCAGCGCCCGATATTTTTATCGGACAACCAACAGCTTGTCCCATTCTGCAACGGCAGCGACCACACCAATCCACCACACTGGGAAATCAAGCGCTTCACACTGTGCTTCATTAATCATTCGTCAAGTAACAATGCTAAGATTTTCAAGGTTCATCGAAAGCTCAACACCACGGCTCACGTCTACCCAGGCTTTCAATTCTGCGATCACAACTTCTTCTTGAATGCAGTTTACCTGTACCAATGCTACTCATGTAATCAGCTGTCCCTCAGTGACAGCACTGCAATCTGTAACTGGTGATACATTCACCCTCATTGCAGCATACTGCTGCTAATAAATTTGCTTTTCATCAAAGAAAAAAAACATAGGAATAGAGGATGGTTGTAACTGGGTGAATGAAAAATGACTTTAGCATTACGAGCAATTCTATTTTTGGCCCGTTTATGGTTGAATCCTCATCATGAGGTAATGCCTACTTGTAGTCCCTTGGAACAAAGAATCAAAGACGCTTATCTTTTCTTTCATATTGTGGTTGACATTGTAAGTTATTAGCCCATTTTACTGTAGGTTTAATATATAGTGCATTATGTTGCTTTGCTCAATGTGTTTTCCCTTTGTAGCCCCTGCAGTCTTACATCATGCTATGCTTAGTTTTGTTTTTTGGATTTCAGTTTCGGACATAATGGATGGGCAAGGCACAAAGCACAGGATTTTGATGGTGTCTGACTTTTTCTTTCCAAACTTTGGTGGGGTGGAAAGCCATATCTACTATCTGTCACAATGTCTGCTTAAGCTTGGCCATAAGGTCCTATTTTGCTCATAAACTATATAGCTTTCTGTTTGCTTATCGATTCTTTAGGATGTTAATAATCTTAACAAATATTCATCCGATAAACTAATGATTATAATTCTCTCAAATCTGCCACTTTCATCAGTTTCTTTACCCTTATCTGTGTTATACTAGACTTTTAGGATCTTGCATGTATACTGAGATGCTGTCGGACTGGATGACATGGACATGCATAGTAGATCAAGCTGCCAAATTTTGAGCAATGTTTTGAACGAAATTTATGTGTTTTCCCTAGGTTGTTGTCATGACGCACGCATATGGAAACAGATCTGGAGTACGATATGTCACAAATGGTTTAAAGGTCTATTATGTACCATGGAGGCCATTCCTGATGCAGAATACACTTCCCACATTATTCTTGACGTTTCCAATTGTAAGGACAATAATTATTCGAGAGAAGATTTCTGTCGTGCATGGACATCAAGCTTTTTCAACACTGTGTCATGAAGCATTAATGCATGCCAGGACGATGGGGTACAAAGTTGTCTTCACAGATCACTCACTTTATGGTTTTGCTGATGCTGGAAGCATTCACATGAATAAGGTGCTGCAGTTTACTCTTGCAGATATTGATCAGGCAATATGTGTCTCTCATACAAGCAAAGAGAACACTGTCTTGAGGTCTGGGATATCTCCAGAGAAGGTTTTCATGGTTCCTAATGCAGTTGATACTGCAATGTTTACTCCCTCCCCCAAGCGCTTAAGCTGTGATGAAATAGTTATTGTTGTGATCAGTAGATTAGTATACCGAAAAGGTGCCGACCTTCTTGTTGAAGTCATTCCAGAAGTGTGTCGTCTATTTCCAAAGGTGAGTTTGAGCTACATCACAATATAAGTCAAATAACCCTGGTGAATTGTGTATCTACACACTAAGGGAGAGCCTTTTTTACTTAGCATATAACAAACTTGATCACCAAATGTTTTGATTGGCGTGCATGTAAAACAAAGTCTATGGCAGTACTTTTTTATTGGACAGTAGAGTTTGGCTGTTTCCATGAAGTCATCTTGCACCATTATTTTTCTTATTGTATGTTTTGTTTTGGATTTAGGAAGTTGGTTGTATTTTGTCAATTAATGACTCCATGGACTTGTCAGGTTCGCTTTATTGTTGGCGGTGATGGTCCAAAACGTGTGCGCCTTGAAGAAATGAGGGAGAAGTTCTCCCTTCAGGATAGAGTTGAGATGTTAGGAGCTGTACCTCATGCTCAGGTGCGATCAGTTCTGATATCTGGACATATATTTTTGAACAGGTAAATTCTTCCTACATTTTCATCATTTCAAGTTGAAAATCTTGTTTCTACTTTCCAATGTGTTCATCCCTCTTTTCCTTGATGGACTTCGATCTTGAGCCATTTGAATTTGGGATATCTTTTCTGTGTTTGCAATAGAATTTTGACACTCTTATATCATATTATTTAAGTTCTATTGAATATGTGATCCAAAAATACAAACTAGGAATATGATTTAATACACAAGTTTATTCATGGACGTAGTGGGTAGTTTTCTTCTGAATTCTAAATATATTTTAGATGGATCAGGAGTTAACTGAAGGATGATAACCTTTCGCTCATCTTGCATCACCCCTTCATTGTCAATTATGACATAGTGCTATAGAGAAACTAGTTGATAGGCAAATTAATCTCTGGGACGGATGCAAAGGGTTTGACCATTTTATGTATAATACCGTAAGTAACACTGAAACCTCACCTTTGTTATTTTTAGTTCACTTACAGAGGCATTTTGCATAGCCATTCTAGAAGCAGCAAGCTGTGGACTGTTGACAGTGAGCACGAGAGTCGGTGGTGTCCCTGAGGTATGCGGTTATGATCTTAAGTTTCACTTTTACAGAAAATCCCAACCTTGGTTAGATGATTTTTCAGTTTCATGCAGTTCATTATTTCTTTTTACAGGTTCTTCCAGATGATATGGTAGTACTTGCAGAACCAGCTCCTGGAGATATGGTAAGAGCTGTCAAGAAAGCCATCGACATGCTACCTGGCATAGACCCCCAAATTATGCATCTTCGGGTAAGTCTGAACTCTCAACATTCCACACCTTATTTGAACTCAGGATTGTACCTTTTCCAATGTTCATTTTGCATTAGCTTCTATTTAGTTGGAGTTTCGTATGCAAGGTCCTTGGTCTTGATTGAGCTTCTGTTTTGCATCCTAGATGAAAAAACTTTATAGTTGGGATGATGTGGCCAAAAGAACTGAGATCGTTTATGATCGTGCAATGCAGTTTCCAACAACAAATTTACTAGATCGCCTTCCCCGGTGAGTAAACACAAGATGCTGGCGACTCATTTTGTTTCTTCAATAGATTTTGTTAATGATGAAATAATGTATATCTGTTTTTTTTGTCTATCATTGACTAGCAAAATTTATTTCATCATCCTCTCCTGTTCTTGTGCTAAATCAATTTCTATATTTTTTGTGGCAAATAGTGTTTAGATCTTAGTCAATTTATGATCCATATCTCCACATTTTCACCGACTTCCAAATTGAAATACAATTGTTCATTTAGTGCCTCTGATGGTGTAGATATCTTACTTGTGGATCTTGGGCTGGAAAACTGTTTTGCCTTGTTATGATCATCAATTACCTACTATGGCGCCTTTTAGAATTCCTACAGGTATTTGTGTATCCATGCATCCTCTCTCCTTTTACCTGTTTTTAGATGTGATGGAATCCTTACACGACTTTTCTCCCTCAGCCTGTTGAAGGTATTGAAGAAGTCCCAGATATAGGGCCACTACATGCTCATTTAGGTTCAAAGAATGATTTTTGTGAGGCTCCAGAGAAGTGAAACTTACATTTTTGTCAGTTTTGAAATGGTTGGGGACTTGAGGTGGCAATCATGGTATCTTCTGCTTGTCAGCATCCGTTCTGATCCACAAACAGGGTATACTTTATGATATGGCTCCCACACAGCATTTTCTCTTGAAGCTTCCTGTTTCTGTAGTGGGAACTGACAGAGAGAGGAGCGCCTCTGATTAGGAGGATTTCTTGTCATGCTGGTGGTTAAAGCTATGGTCCAAGTCTCTGTCATTGCCAGCTCCTCTTTTGTTTTCAGCGTAGTGAGTTGATAATCAGCGTTCTTATCTCCGGCCCATTAATCAACAAAAGTATCCGCTGGAACAATGGTACTCTGATACTCTCTTTTTGCCACCAGATTGCAGTGTTTTAGCCACATCTCGGTTCTGACTTGTACTGTTTCTTGATTCTCACCAAAAACATTAGGATATCACAGTATCCAGTGCTAACAGTCTTCATTGGCATGTTGTCATAACACCTTGATGTCTTGAATCATGCCGGAGCACCGTTTCCTTGTTTGTGATGTAAGGCCAATTCCAACCAGCGACTTGTGTGAATCCAATCTGCATTGCTCCAGTTGATAATACCAACAACAATAACATAGTCTTTTGTCCCAAGCAAGTTGGGGTAGGCTAGAGATGAAACTCAAAAGAGACGATAAACAGGGAAACACATAAAAGGACATAAATGACACAAGACAGAAAGAGATCACGGTTCAGGCACGTTGATTGCTAGTCTTCAAGCGCTCTTGTCCATAGCTAAATCTTTAGAGATATTCCACTCCTTAAGGTCTCTCTTAACGGACTCGTCTCAAGTTAGTTTAGGTCGACCTCTACCGCTCTTTACATTATCGGCCTGTTTTAGAACCCCACTACGCACCGGCGCCTCAGGAGGCCTCTGTTGAACTCCAGTTGATAATACCGAGTATAAAAAATGCAATCCCTTTTGGCACTGTTTGGAATTTAAGACTATGATCATTCGCTTTGTAAGTTAGCTTTTGTAAGATATGAGTTTTTTTTTCAGGGATTATTCAATCCTTATGGAATGTTTTGCGAAATTTTTGTTTTACGAGTGGTACATGAACTTGTTCCAATTGGAATATGTGTGTACCTCCATTCAACGGCTTGTTTTCCCAGTTTAATTTAATTTAAAAATGCAGCTTGTGTGGTACGCGTTATGTGCTAGTTCCTTTTCACTTTTGTGCTTTCTGGTGTGTGGCCAGCAACGTGTTCTGTATTCAACTGAACTTCAGAATCTCTCCTAGGGAAAAGAAAATTGTTTGGAAGCTCTATAATAAGAAGTCAAATTTCTTTCTTGTTTTCATTCTTTTTTTTCATTGAAACCTGTCCAATTTGTACCTCTTACTGTATTTTGTAAAATAAATGGATTAATTAAATTACGAGCATTAGCAGTTTATAGCACGATTCATTTTGGAGATACTTCGTCCAAACCCAGGAAAAGGTCTACACAAACACGAAGGCTTGACTATACTTTGGACTTTTTTAAAAAGTCAAAAAAGAAGATTTAAGTTTAAAAGATTGCTGCTTTTCACTTCAGTGCTGCTCCTATTCAAAGATTAGCAATTTGAAATTACAAAGACCGATTGTACTCAAAGGATCCAAATTCCAAAACCTTCTACAAACATTGTCATCTTCTCGATAATCAAGGGGGAAAAAAAAAGGATTGACGTTCTCAGAAACTGCGGGGGAAGGGAATCCTGAAATCCTCCTCCCACTTTCCCAAAGAGGGAACAAAGAACCGCCCTTGTTCTCCGCCCCCGTCGCCACGCCTCCCGAAGCGACAGCGAGGATTCCAGCAAGTCAGAGCGCGCAAGGCGGAGGCAGGCCGGCGACGGCGAGGCGGGCGGACTGCGGAGGGAACCAGAGAGCAAGGCGAGGAGGCGGCAGGGCATGGCTCGCCGGCCGGCGTCGTGGGAGCAGGGCGGCGACGAGTACGACTACCTCTTCAAGGTGGTGCTCATCGGCGACTCTGGTGTGGGCAAGTCCAACCTGCTCTCCCGCTTCACCAAGAACACCTTCGCCCTCGACTCCAAGTCCACCATCGGCGTCGAATTCGCCACGCGCACACTCCAGGTCCGACGAATTTTACACCTCTCTCCCCTGTCTCCTGCTCCACTTTACTTCAACGTTTTATTACTCGTGGGAAATTTTTATCTTTTATTCTACCAGCGTATAGAATTAGTACGTTTGACTGGTAATGTTCGCCGGGGTGATTCCTCGCTTCGCTTGGGTGCTCTGTTCAAGAGATTCTTGGCTTCCAACCCCGTAGAACTGCGCCTTGTTCGGATTTGATATGCTCATGGTGGTGGGTTGGGTTTCTTGTCTTGAGAAAGTACTTGGAGAACTCTGCCGTTTAGTGTCCGCTGTTGGTACGGTCGCCTCGCCTACAACAGATGGTGGTAGTTTCTCAACTTTCCTCCCACGGGAAGTCGCCCAAGGGTACACCCGTGAATGTACTGGTGGCCACAAATTATGGATGCATGTTTAATTAGGTGGGAGTTATTTCTTTCAGGCTATGGTAGTTGAGGACCTGAAATGAATGATAAATTGAATGAAGTGATTACTGACAGATATTTACTTCTTCAAGTTTGAATTACTCTGTTTAGATTCATGCACATGGACCATGCCTAACCTTTTGGCTTAGTTTTCTCTTATTGATTCCTCTCTCCAGCACCACAAAGAGGTGTAATTTACTGCAAAATGTTGCCTGACAAACTGGTAGTTATATATCACAATTGTTTATTATGTGTGCCTTGGGGATTGAATTTTGAATCCACATTTTTCATTTCACATTAATTAGGATACTGCAATGCTCTGCTTTGTGATAATCTTGCTTGCACATCCTAGTGAATTGTACAGACATTTGTTCTGGTTCCTCAATCCCAGACCTTGAGGGACGTGAATCGTTACAGGCAGTGAAGAAAAGAAATTTTTTCTGATTGGTTATTGTGTTTAAAGGTTTGGTAGTGATACTGGAATTGAAAGTTCTCGTTGTTTGTTGGAATAGATTCAGTTAGTAATCAGATCAACGATACATGGACAAATAGCTAGTTTACAATGTATCAATGTACTATAGGATGTTTTTCCATCTATGAAATGCTATAAAGGTTTTACTACCATTTGGCAGATTTCCATGATGAAATATGATTTAATGCTTGGCTATGCTGTTAATACAAACATGCATTTTAGTAAATTTCATGCATCTGCTTAAGATTGATGCATGCAATGTTTAAAACTGCTTGCTCTTGTTTTTTATACCGTATTATTATCTTAAACTAGGAATGATACAGAAATCAGAGGCCAAATATGACATTGAATGGGGATCTACCAGAATCTTAGTATGTAACATGAATGCAATTGGCTACAGTTCTTATGTATGGTATTAGTATATTCAGCCATGGATGAGAAGAAAACCTGGAACATAACATGACATTAGGGCCAGTTTGGCTGGACCAAATCCCAGCCCATTCCACACGGATGGGTCAGGATTGATCTAAATTGCTGGCCCATCCATTTGGACTGGGCAAGGATTTGGTCCAGTCACCATGGAGGCTCGATCAGTATGTAACAGAGTTTGAAACAAATGATCTGAAGAAAGTTCCTAGTTAATTTTATTATTCAGATAAATTGATCATTTTTTTCACTTATATGTGATGCACATTGCATTTACTTATGAATTAATTTTGCTTTTTATTAACACAATAATACTTCTTTTTCCCACTGCTACTGAAGAAATAAGTTACAAAATTTGATTTCTCTGATTCAGGTGGATAACAAGACTATAAAAGCTCAAATTTGGGACACTGCTGGGCAGGAGAGGTATCGAGCAATCACAAGTGCTTACTATCGTGGAGCTGTAGGAGCATTGCTAGTCTATGATGTCACTAAAGTAATGACATTTGAGAATGTGAAGAGGTGGCTGAAGGAGCTCCGGGACCATGCTGACTCGAACATCGTTGTCATGCTCATTGGCAACAAGATCGACCTTAGACACCTGCGTTCTGTCGCGGTTGAGGATGCTGCAAGCTTTGCAGAGAGCGAAGGTTTGTTCTTCATCGAGACCTCTGCACTTGATGCAACAAACGTCGAGAAGGCTTTTCAGACTGTTCTAGCTGAGATCTACCGAATAATCAGCAAGAAGCCCCTGTCTTCTGAGGAGTCTGCTTCAGGGTCTGGTAACCTCAGAGAGGGACAATCCATTCAAGTGTCAGCCACAAATTCTAACGCTCTTACATCACGGTGCTGCTCTTCTTAGAGTTGCTCATCAGGATCATCTAAAGAACAACTCGTCAAGACATACTTTGTCGAAATATTTACTCTTTGTGTGAACAATAAGTGTAGATTTTAAGAATGTCAGACTTGAGACACTGACTATATATTTGACCTGCATAGTCATGTTCCGTCGAGAGGTGATGTGGGAGAAAAGTTGTATTGCTCTCAAGCAGAGAAGAAGGCTGTGTATCACCCCCAGCAATGCTCCTTGCTCTTAACTAGTAGCAGGGTAGTCTTTGTATGATATGCAGTTATAATTTTTACTGGGGTTAATTATTCTACTTCTATGACTGGGGAAGCTCTCATGACTTGTGTCAACTTGATTCACGGTTGCTCCCACGCATAGATGCATTATTCCATTGTTTTTGCCCACAGGCCTCAGCATATGTGCTAGCATGTATTCCAGAATTCGTAGTATCTTGCTCCCCATTTTACATATAGTTTATCTGGTTCTTCCTATTTATTTAACATTATCAACCAAGCACACTGGAATTTATCCTTGGCAATTAATGACATTTCATAATGAAATTGATACTTTGCTATAATGTGGCCAGGGCCTGATGCAGACGGTGTCAACGTGCATCTAATCTGACTTGTGTGTTTTTTTAAAGAAAATGTAGAATGGGTAATCACACCACACGAACCTAATTAAGCTCACGAAGCGCTTAATTAGGTTCGTGTGGTGTGATTACCCATTCTACATGCAAATGTAGCCAAGAGTGCACCAGGAAGGCATGAGCCAACAACCATTCCAACAGTAACAAATATTTGTAAATAACACATCAATGTATATTTGTCGTCTTCTTTGTTTTTTTCTCTTCGGTTTTGATATCACTTCCATCCCCAGGGCAGCCCATGGATATATAGGCATGAACGCGCACTACGTAATGGGCACACATATGTATGCAATGTACATACATTGATAGCCAAGGGTACACCATGAACCAACAACCATTTGAACAGTAATAATTATCTGTGTGTTGTCTATATATATATCTATGTGTATACTGCATCCAGAAGTCTATGCAGTATCCTCAAGGTTAGTGCACATATATATGATATGTGTGAAGTACTCTATACAGCAAGAGCAGTAGGTGGATAGGCTTGGGAGACATCTGGAGGAGTGGACATGGCATCTCAGAAGTCATATGTGGGACAATCACGGCCATTCCCTTCCCAAGGGAATTGAAGTGCCGGCACACACAGAATTCAGGGCCAATTGCGCAGACATCCTGGAGGTGTGCTGATGCCGATGGTCAGACATCCTGGAGGTGTGCTGATGCCAATGGTCTTTCTTTGGGCAGTGATGCCAACAAGAGCGGGCTGGTCGACCACGCACATGTTTGGTACAGCTCCGTTCCAGGCTTCCAGCAGATCCTCGCTTCGCCCTAGGATCCGTGGCGTCCTTGCATTTTTGCCTACGGAGTGAATTCTAGGTGGTATAAATTTCTCTGAACAGCAAACTTCATCTATGTGGCGTTGGTGCCTGATGATCGATGATCTTAATTAATTTTGCTTTTCTCTGGGAAGTGACACCAACGACTTCTAGCTCACAGAACACTATACACATCTATCTTAGGTACAGTATGCTCGATCGGCTCCGCTCTAAGGGTTTTGGGCAACATCGTTGGCGGCACAGAAGCGCCACGGGACAGACACCGTTTTTATTTGGTCTTCGTCTTGCGTTCGCTTCACAAAAATGCAGGACAACCGCACCAAAACGTTGTCCATGAGTCAGGCCTGAGAAAGTCCGTCCAGTTTTCAATTGGATGTGTTGTTGGGGCTAGGCTAGGCTTGAGCCACATGTTCATGAGATCTCCGTAGCAGATGTTTTTGCTGCAGGATCCCTTTTCATGAAACAAATGAAGTGAAAGGCAGCAGCTCTTCTCTAGCAGAGGTCGAGGCAACCCAAAGCGTTGAGCTTACAGAGTGATGGACTTCACAATGTTCAAATGTAAATGATTGAGTTGCCCTCTTATTAACCCAAAAGAGTAGTGGTTGTGCGAGGTCCTAGGTCTAAGCAGTAATTGGGAAAGTGACCTCTCGGGTCCCCTATAAAGAGAAACTGAAAGGCTTGAGTCTTTAAAAGGGGTAATCATATTTACATTGCTCTCACTCATTCAGTTCATGTAAACTATAAATGTTTGCCAAGAGCACACCACGAACCCAACCACTCTAATAACTCCAATTATATGTGTGTATATATGCAATGCGATATATACTTTGCATATGATTGACGTAAAGCGCTTATCCGTAAATCAGAGTCGTCAGTATATAATATGCAAGGGTACCCTAATCTTCAAAAGTGCACATATGTAGGAGTACGCAACAATGCCAGTAGTAGATAGGCTTAGGAGATGTCAGGAGCACTAGACATGGACTGATTAGAAAATGTAGTAGGACAGACACGTCCGTCGTTTCCTCAGCAGGAGTGAAAAGGGTCCGAGAGGCCATAATTTGTCCAAAGCTCATTGATATGCCTCTGATGCCAGATGATGTCCTTCGTTTTTCAAAAACCTTTCTCTTATTTGCCAATGCAGAAAGAAAAAGAGCACTACAATTTCTCTAGAGAGACATAAAGAGTGCCAAGAAGAATTTATTGAAAGCATATATAGTACACTTGTACAAGCAACTTTTGGTTCAGATGGTGCAACAGGCATCATGTTTGGAGCTAACTATGGAAAGACGTCACCTAAGCTTAGAGGGAGAGAGAAACGGGATTGAGCTTACAAGATCTTTTTAGGAAACTAACCAACCAATTTTTAGATGTTAAGTGATGTAGGTCAGTCTTAATTGACAGTAGTTTCATGAGAGTTTTATTTGCATTAAATGTGAGGTGCCACATTAGTAAATATGGTGACATAGCATTATTTTAATTAATGAGGAAAGAAATGATTAAAGTTTCATCAGGATAACTTGTGTGCATAGTGGCGGAGCTAGGAATTATATATAGCGGGGCCGGACAATCAAATACATATAATTTAGCATAAATTTCAATATATATCTATATATATATATGAGTTCGATCATATATTGAAACACCAAAATCTCTATTAAATAAGTAACTATGCATGTTGTGACAATTTTGCGATGAAAAATATAACAACAAGCATAAATGGTTAAAGGAATTAACATGTTTCATTTAAATTTTGCTCTGTGCATCTGAATCGCATCGAAGTCATCAATAAGTTCATCGGTTGTAAACTCCATTGCAATCTCATTTTCAATGTAAATTATTAAGCAATCTCTTAGGAACCCATCTTCCATCTTATTCCGTAGCCTGGTTTTAACAAGTTTCATTGCAAAAAAGGCATGCTATATCGTTGCTGTGGAAACTGGTAGAGTTAGCACAAGCCGAATCAATCTGCTAATGAAAATATTATCAACAAATCAGCATGACTATGATTATTTAAAGACAAAATAATCAACTAAATATTGTACAATGCACACCTGTCGATCAAATAGCGGTCATCTGATTTTTCTGTTCTAAGCCGCAGTCTATTTGCCTTGATTTCTTCGCTTGTTTGTTTCTCGATCACTGGTTCAATATGACATAATCGGTTCTTCAAATTGTCATAACATTTAACAGAATACTGATGCCGGCTGCACAATTTCCTCCTCCTCTTCATTGTTTTCTTTTTCTGCAGCAAGCCAATTAGCTATTTCATCTTCAGACTCAGAGTCATCTAGCCCTTGATCTATTGAAACATCAGCAGTGTCTCCCTTGTAAAAATAGCCAACTATCATCCTAAGTTTCATGATGATTATCCTTCAATATAAAAAATAATAGTTTAATTACCAATTAGGCACTACCGCATTAGCTCTAATTATCTAAACCGATGGACATGAAAAATTAGAATAGAACAACTGAATGCAGACAACAGCTTAGGGTCTCAGGGATGATCGGAGTCAGAGAGCCTGGACCAGACGCCAGACGGAGGTGCCTTTACGGACAGGCGGCGGGGCGGGTGTGGCGGCATCGGTGGCACTGCAGCAGGCAGGATCTTGAATGAATCGCGATCGGCACGGATCGCCCTCGCGCTCGCAGTTAGACGGTTTGGCTTCCTGTGTATACGTACACGTATATGGGCTTGGGCTGCACAGAAGTACTCGTTTTTTCACCAAACATTGGGTGGGGCCATGGCCCCCGCTGGCCCCCCTTGCCTCCGCCACTATTTGCACCGTTTCCAATGTCTTGGAAATCAGGTGAAACCTGCATTATTGAAGTACTCTTGTTTCAACCCTACCACTTTTTCTTGATCCGGTAGGATTTGCGACCAGCTCTTTCCCGCTCCTCACCGTTGTACTCGTGGTTTTAGTGGCCGTGCCATGGCCCCGGGCGCAGCGGCTGCGTAGGTGGTGTGCGGTCATCGTCCATGGAGACCAGGAGGCTGCTACTGCCACTCTTGCGGCGCGGCATGGCATGGGAGAGGAAGCAGTGGGCGGCACCATGGAAAAGCCTGAGGTCAAAGCCATGGCAGTGCTGTACACGTCCTTGTCGTCGTGCACCTGCATGCGGTGGAAGTTGCCATGTACTTGAGCGCCTCCACAGAGCCCTCCTCGCCGCTCGTCATGAAACCAGCTGCTGTTTCTGTGTTATGATGAGAGAGCGAGCAAAAAAAGGCTAATGGCTACCATGTGAAAGCTGCTTATCGCTGGATCTTCCTATTTATTTAATATCATCAACCAGGCACACTGGAATTTATTCTAGGCAATTAATGACATTTTATAATGAAATTGATACTTTGCTAGCTATAATGTCAATGTCAGGCCCTGATGCAGACGGTGTCAACATGCATCTAATCTGACTTGAGTTTTTTTTTAAAAAATATAAACAGGTAATCACATCACACGAATCTAATTCGGATCACCAAGCGCCAAACATATTAGTGCAAATGTAGCCACGAGGGCACCAGGAAGGCAGGAACCAACAGTAACAACTATATGTAAATAAGACCTCAATGTATATATATGGCCCCCTTTGTTTTTCTCTTCGGCTTCTTTGATATAACTTCCATCCCCCAGGGCAACCCATAGATAAATAGACACGATAATGCGCACTACGTGATGGCCACACATATGTGTGCAGCATACATTGATGATAGCCAACCATTAGAACAGTTAGGCTAGTCTCAGTGGGGATTTCATGGTTCTGTTACTAATGTATCTATATTTTGGAAACCGTGCATGTCACATAGACTCATTCACAGACTCCTGCTAGTCTTTGGTTATGGGTTTACCTCCTTGCACGGTGACATATATCCTGCTAGACTATGAATGAGTCTATGCGACATGCATGCATATTGATAAAACCCTACCGCCCGTTCCCTATGAATGCAATTGATCTTGTTTCATAAAAAAAAATGCAATTGATCTTCTTCAGATGGCAAAATCAAGGGGAAGAATTTGGCACATGCTGATCCACAGGTCAGGACAGAGAACATCAAAGTCATGGGAAGCGAGAGGTGTCCATTGACAAGACTACAGATCTCAAAGAGACTCTCCAAATCTCCCCAATAAAGGCGGTTGATGCTTTTTGTCATCAGTTATGTACCAAGCTAACCTATACTGCCGTCGCTGCATATATAGTGATATTAATGAGGAGCTTAGGGCACATACATAGACATCAAAGCAGTGGATTGAAAGAACTGCGAAACTGTTATGGCCGTTTGCTCTGCAGGAGAAAGTGCTGCCATGCATGGTGAAAGTATGTGAGATAGGGTCAGAATGCATGCATCTATATGCAAACGTTATCAGTGTGGCGTTGGTGCCTCAAGATGATCTTAATTTTGCTTTTCTCTGGGCCGGGGACTGATGCTAGCTGACGCCAAAGACTTTGGGCTCATGGAACACTATACACATGCATGTTAGGTACAGTACAGTTCGCTCAATTGGCTCCGCTGGAAGGGCTTTGGGCAACCATCGTTGGCAGCATGGAAGCGTCCATGGGAGCGTCTTTCGTTTGCTTCACAAAAATGCAGGACAACCACACCAAACCCTGTCCATGCAAGTTAGGCGTGACAAAGTCCGTCCACTTTTCAGTTGTATGCATGTGTTGTTGGGGTTAGGCTTGGCTCCAGGCAATGTTCATTCATTCTGAGATCTCCGTTGCAGATGTTTAATTTGCTGCAGGACGCCTTTTCATGAAACGAATGAAGTGAAAGGCAGGAGCGCTTCCCCAGCAGAGGTCGAGGCAGCCCAAAGCGTTGAAGTTGAAGTTGCCCTCTTAATCACCCAAAAGAGTAGTAGTTGTGCTAGGTGTATGCAGTAATTGGTTAAGTGACCACTCGGATCGGATCCCATATAAAAATGAAACTGAAAGGCTTGAGTCTTTGAAAAGGAGTAATCAATATTTACATTGCTCTCACTTATTCAGTTCATGTAGAACAACCTATTAATGTTGGCAAGAGCACACCACGAACCCAACCACTCTAATAAGTCCAATCATATGTGTCTTGCAACATATACTTTGCATATGAATGATGTAATAAAGCGCTTATCCATAAATCAGGGTCGTCAGCAAGAGGGCAGTATATATATGCAAGGGTACCCAATCTCCAAGAGTGCACATATGTAGGAGTATGCAACAAGGCCAATAGTTGATAGGCTTAGCAGATGTCAGGAGCCCTAGACATCGAGTCAATGGAAAGCTATGTAGGATAGACACGTCAGTCGTTTCCTTAGCAGTACTGAAATGCAGGGTCAGAGAGGCCATCAGTTGTCCAAAGCTCATCGATGTGCCTCTGATGACAGATGATGTCCTTCGTTTTTCAAAAAGCTTTCCCTCGTTTTTGCCAATGGCATAAAGATAAAGAGTACAATTTCCCTGGAGAAACAGAAAGAGTGCCACGAGGAATTTATATATGGAAAGCATAGTACACTTTTACAAGCAACTTTTGGTTCAGATGGTAGAACAGGCATCAAGTTTGGAGCCAACTACAGAAATATGTCACCTAAGCTTAGAGAGAGATGAGATTGACCTTACAATACCTTTTTGAGGAAACTAACCAACCGATTTTTTGTTATTAAGTGATGCAGGTGAGTCTTAATTGACAGTTTCACGATAGTAAATATGGTGACAGCACTATTTTAACGAGGACCAATGATTAAAGTTTCATCAGGATAAACTTGCGTGTACCGTTTCCAATGTCTTGGAATCCGGTGAAACCATCATTGAGGTGCTCTCGTTTCATCCCTACTCCTTTCCAGATCTGGTACGTCTCGTGACCAGCTCTTCCCCTCTCCTCCCAGTTGTACTTGTGGTGGTAGTGGCTATGCCATGGCCCCTGCGGCAGTGGCTGAATAAATGCCATTGTTCGTCCATGGGAGATTAGGATCCTGCTACTGCCACTTCCACTCTTGCGGTGCGGCATGGCAGGGGAGAGGAAGCATTGGCCTGCACCATGGCCAAGCATGAGGTCAAAGCCATGGCGGTGCAGAGTCGTTGTCGTCATCCACCTCCATGAAGTGGAAGTTGCCTTGCACTTGAGCGCCTCCATCAAGCCCTCCTTGTCGCTCATCATGAAATCGCTTCCTGATTTTCCTCTTCTTTGTGATCCCTATCCAGATAGAAGATACTTATTGCTGCTGCTGTTTCCATCAGATGACAGAGCAAGAAAAAAAAAGGCCGATGGCTGCCATGGGAAGGCTGCTTTCTTGTGTGAAATTTTCATCTTTCTAGAGTGAATGTATTGCTGCTGCATCTCAGATATTTCTAATTTCTTTCTAGTACTTGGTGCTGCAGGATGGTGACCTAGATGCATGCCGAATAAATTGTTCTATACCTTGTTTCAATTGTCTGTCTAATAGAGTGATTCAGAGTTTGAAAGTTCGTTTCTTGTTGATATTTTAGTTTAGCTGTACACAACTAATGTTTCAAAGGATCATTGCCAAATGGTGAAGTCTGTGACTTTTCTGAATCGTATGTGGTTACATAATTCATATAGCGTATTTGATCACAACACTATGCAACAATATCATGTTGTGGCTTGCCTCTAAAACTGTGCACTGAGAAAGACTATTCATTCATTGATCTAAACCTGTAAAAGTTATTTGGCACTTCAGAAATAACCCTATGATCACTGAGACTGGTACAATGGAACTCTCCCTCTGTCCCAAGAAATTTGTCTGCTTTGGCTTATGAAGCGCGAAACAGAGTAGTGCAAATGTAGCCAAGGGAGCACCACCAACCAACAAGCATTTCAACTCCAGATATAAATTCTCTTAGACTCTTATATCACTTCAATCCTTAGGGTCAGTGCTATATATATTCTACCGAACATCCTCAGGGTTAGTACACTTATGTATGTAGCATACAACAAGGCCAATATATGGATGGGTTTGAGAGACGTCAGGAACAGTGGGCATGGCTTCATAGGAAAGGATAGAGCTATAGTCAGTGTCGTTCCCTCCACAGGAGAAGTGCCGACACGGAAGTTGGAGGGCATTCGTACAGCAGTGTAACCCATGTGTGCTGCTCACGCTTGATGATCTTTCATTTTCTTTGGGGATTGAAACCTAAAATTTTCTGCATCCACTTTTGTAATGATCATGTACTCTGTAACTCCTCAAATCAGAACCTTAAGAAGAATGAGAAATACGCTGGAACAATTTCCCCTGACCAACAAGTGGTTTTCTCCTTAGATTCTCAGTAATTGAGTTTTGGTGGGATATTGACAAGAGGAATACGGGTAATCAACAGGGCACGAGAGAGAGAGAGACGCGATGTGAAGGATATTCATTGACATGCGTTTCTAATGGTGTGGCTGTACTCAAAGAAGGTCATAGTAGCCCTGAGTTTCTAATGGTGTGACCGTGGAGCTGAAGGCAGGGGAGGAGCGAGGCGGCTTGAGTGGTCATTTGCCTGGACGAAGCGACAACCTGAAAAGGGACGGAACAAAGCATCCCTTGCTTCTAGTTGTTCTTATATTTGCGTAAGTAGTTAGATTCTTTTTCCTTTGGGCCAAATTGCTGGGAGTCATTGATGGATGCTCAACCTGACCAGACTCTTACTGATTCAGGTCATCTGTACATCTAGGCACCGTAAGACTACCCACACTCATGGACCTCTATATTCATCCTCTATACGTCCTAGTCAGCAAGATTCTCTCCTCTATACTCAATTCTTCCGCACCCATCTATCCTCTATCTACTCTATCCACTGTGGGACCCACTTGTCACTTTATCTAAATATATTCATGTGTGATCTAGTTTTGAAGGATTTATTGAGACGAATTTAATGGTGCAATCGAAATTTAATTTGGATTTTTGGTTTGTGAGTTATAACATTTTTTTTTCCTTTGTTTAGCTAGTGGGGCCCGCCACTATAGAGTATAGAGTAAGCACTGTATTACTCTAAATATAGAGTGAGAGAAAGGATAGAGTATCGTTTTAGAGTACCCAGTGCAGCAGTTTTTACTCTATATTCATACTCTAAAGCTTTAGAGTATCGTTTTAGAATACCCACTGTGGGTAGTCTAAACAGCTCTTCTAGTTATCAATATATATGCCAGCAAGTCTGGATCTTTCGAAAATATATGCTTCTTACGCACAATATTAGTATATTCAGCTATATATGGATGAGAAGAAAACCTGGAACATAACATGACATTAGGGCCAGTTTAGGGCCCCTTTGGTTAGTGTAACCCCTAAAATTTGCTCCTTTTGAAATATATGTAAATTAAGTCAATTTTGAATTTTTATGCTCATAAAAACATAGGGAAATAATATTTTTTAAATTAAAATTTATCATAAAGTAGAAACATGTTTGAGCATCTATGCCGTTGCAATGATTTATTGGAATGTGTGGTTTTGACCAAAACTCAAAATGATTCGATTTTTTTTAAAAAAAAGATTTGAAAAGGGCTTTGAAAAAAAAGAAGAAAAAGGAAAACCTCCTACCTCTATTCTTGCCTGTGGGGAAAAGCCAGCCCGCCTTGCTCAACCCTTCTCCCTCCCTTTGTCACGGCCCGAGGCCCATCTCGAGCAGCCCAGCTCCGCAGGCCTGCTTCTTGTCTTGGAGCCCAGCACCACTCCCCCTCCCGCTCAGGCCCGATTGCCCGAATGGCTTAGAAAGCCTGCGCCCCCTTTCCTTCTCCCTCTGTCTCTCTGCCATTGCGGCCCAACGTCCTATCTCGCTGACCACCAGGGCCCAGCCGTCAGCAGCGCCCTCCCCTTCTACCTCGTCACGAACCCGGACTCTGTCCGTGAAATCACCGCCGCCGCATCCCGATTCTTGCGGGATTGGCGTGAGCCCCAAGCCACGTGGCACTATAAAGGCCGAGCCCCTGTGCCGCGACGCCCTACCCGAACCCTAGCGCCGCAGCCTTGTCGCCTGCTAGCTGCTCGCCACCGCTCGGGTGATCATGCCGAGTAGCCGAGCTCGTCCGCCGAAGTCGCCGCGGCCGCCTGTTGCTTCTCCGCCGAACCCTCGTAGGAAGCCACCGTCCATCTGTCGAGCCTAGTGCAGCTGCCGAGTCTTCTCCGTTCGCGTCGAGCCCCTAGGTAAGCTCGCCGTGATCCAGTCTGCCTTCCTGTGCTTTCGCCGCTGAAAACGGAGCCCTAGAACGTGTCCTCGTGCTTCGCCGGCGAGAACCTCGCCGCCGACCATGGCAGCCGCCGCACTGGTCATCTTCCCCAGCCAGCAGCATTCTCTCTTGATCCCTGTTTTCTTACACGTCGCTGCCGCACGATCGCAGGTTGTCCTCGAGCTAGCCAACGAGCTTTACCCCGTGGTAGTGAATCTCCAGGCACCGTTTTCCTTCTTCCCTTGCTCTCTGTGTTGCTCTCACCGTCGCCGAATCTCTGCAGGGATAAACATGCATGCACCATTTCCAATGTCTAGGAAATCCAGTGAAACCTGCATTATTGAGGTGCTTTTGTTTCATCCCTACTACTTTTTCCTGATCTGATACGACTCGCAACCAGCTCTTGCCCGCTCGTCAGCATCGTACTGGTGGTGGTAGTGGCCGTGCCATGGCCCTAACGGCAGCGGCTGTGTAGGTACTGTGGGGGGTAGGCCACGGAGATCAGGAGCCCGCTACCGCCACTCTTGTGGTGTGGCATGGCAGGGGCGAGGAAGAAGTGGGTGGCACCACGGCCAAGCCTGAGGTCAAAGCCATGGCAATGCCATACATGTCCTTGCCGTCATGTGGCGGAAGTTGCGAGCACCTCCACCAAGACATCCTGGCCGCTGATCATGAAATCGCTTCCTGACCTTCTTCTTCTTTGTGATGTCTCTCCGGAAAAAAGATGCTTTTTGCTGCTGCTCCTGTTTCTGTTTTTCTAATGAGAGAGCAAGCAAAAAAGGCTGATGGCTACCATGTGAAATTTTCATCTTTCTAGAGTGTGAATGCTTGTTACTTTCTTCTGTGAAATTTTCATCTTTCTAGAGTGAATGTATTGCTGGTGTATCTCAGATATTTATTCTATTTTTATAGTATGGTGCTGTAGGATGCGTGACCTAGATCCGTGCCGAATAAATTGTTGTACATATTGTTTTGATTGTCTGTCCAACAGAGCTAGTCAGAGTTTGAAAGTTTGATTTCTGTTCAGGCTTCAACTGCGTTGTAAGCAACTCATGTTTCAAAGGATCATTGCCAAATGGTGAAGCCTATGACTGATTGATTGTTCCTAGAAGTAAATTTTAGCAAGTCGAAATCATGTGTGGTTACATACATAATTCATATAGTGTATCTGATCACAACACTTATACAACATTTTAATGCCGTGGTCTGCCTATGAAACTGTGCATTCAGAGAGGTTATTCATTCATTGATCTAAACCTCTAAAACTTATCAGGCACTCTCGGAAACAACACAATGAAACACAGACACAGCAAGTGAACCTCTACCTCTCTCAAGAAATTTGTCTAGCTAATTTGGCTCACGAAGCGCCAAACTGCAAATGTAGTCAAGGGCACAGCACTAACCAACAAGCATTTTCAACTCCAGTGCTATATATTCACCAAGTATCCCAAGGGTCAGTGCTATATATTCTACATTTAGACTCTGATATCACTTCCATCTGGGTCAGTGACTCAGTGCTATATATTCCACGCAATATGATCCTCAGGGTTACCACACATGTATGCAGCGTAGAGCAAGGCCAGTATATTATGGATGGGTTTGAGAGACGTCAGGAAAAGTGAGCATGGTTTCATAGGAAAGTGTAGCGCCATGTTGAGATATTTCCTCAGGAGAAGCGTCGACATAGAAGCTGAAGGGTAGCACAATGCTGATGATGCCAGATCATGTTTCCTTTTCTTTGGGGATTGAAACCTAAAGTGGTACTCCATGTCCATCTTCTGCATTGGAAAAATCACGTACTCTGTAACTCCTATTATGAGAACTTGAAGAAGATTCAGAATAAGCAGGGAGTGATTTCCCTGACAAGCAAGTGGTTTTCTCCTTAATTCGATTCTCATCAATCCAGCTTCAATAACACCGCTTTGGATGGTGGATTATAAAAAGCATGTGGATTTAAATTCCAAAGGGGATTTCTCCCCTGCACTTGACATCCCTGTCCACCCCCGATGACAGGGTCCCCATTGGAGAAAAAAAAAATACTGGACTCGGTTTGGAAAGCACAGGGATACAAATCCCTATTGACCAAAAATTTCCCAAAAAAAAAAACAGGAAAGAAAACAAAGGTTCCATAAATGTTGTTAGAACATACATGCGTCTCATAAACGTATACATAGTCACAAGCTTCTGCAGCTCATAAAAATGTAACCAAACATTTCATCTTTGATCCAGGAGAAAGCCCAATCACTCATTCCCATTGGCTTTGGATGGACATATTAAGCCACCGTAAAAGCATACAATTTACTTTGTAGGTTTACAATTGCACAAGAATATTACATTAAGCTAACAACATAACCAATCTGTGCAGGCATGAATCCACAACAATCTACCCCTTTTAACCAGCATCAACAGCATGACTCAGAAGCACTGAAGCAGCCAGATGTTTCTTGATCAGCCCTGCAATTAGATTAATAGATCTGTCACTACTGATTGATGCATGTGAATATTTATAAGCTAGTTCAAAATTAAACACAAACTTATACTATGGATAAATTTTCCATGCAGGCCTCAACTATTGATTTGTATTCAGTTTGGAGAGGGGCATCGGCTCTTTATACAGGAGACTATAGCAGTCAACTATGTGCATCACGACAGCGTAATAACTGTGTCAAATTAGTGGCAGTGTTTCAGTTCATCTTGTGACAAAAGAGATACTAGTGCAAGCAGCAGATAAAAGTGACAAATCAAAGGGATTCAGTTCGACTTTGATGTGAGTACTAACATGCCATTAGTCAGACATTGCTTCAACTCAGAAAGAGTCAATAAGACATTGGACTCAAGGACAAACATAGAATGCAGAATAAGTTTGTATTACCATGTCAACGCATTGGAAATAAAATGTTTAGACATAAGGTTTGCAAATAATTTGCAGATCATACTCACACGCTAACACTGATGAATGCCTACTGTATCATTAAGGCAATGCATGCAACATAAAAGGATTAACACTACAGAAACTACTAATCATAACTAGTAACATCATCAGATGAGGGCAGCAGGAGAAGGTTCTTTTGAAATAGTACATAATAAAGACAAAGACAAAGATCCCATGGTCATTTAACTGAATTTGCAAGGTGCACAAACAATTTAATTGTCTTAAAAATTCACCTGAAATTGATCACCATATTTCTCTAGTACAAACGTATCTGAACAAACATTGTGAAACTAGATGGAAACTTAGCATGATTGCTCTAAGATTTTGAAGTCCATCTAAGAGAGAATAGATGGATTACCGTTGCTCATTTTTCTTTAACAATAAGTCATCAAACATATGAGAATGTCAGATATAAAAAGTTGAGCATCTGAAGCATGTGTCCCCTGCCTTATGTCACTCAAACAGTGAGACATTAATTTCAAATGTGGCATGTTGAGAACCATGGTAGCTGGTTCCAATCAAATAGCACATGTACAAATCATTGGCAGTGTCACATGATGACATGAAGGTGATGCAACTGCATAGCATGACTACTTTGATGTTTCAACACGTGCACATCACATAGAACAAATGAAAACTAAATGCCACATAAATGACTTGAGATGTTACGTGCAATAAAACTCTACTGGACCACGTGCTGTAACACCACCCTTGAGATGTTTAAATCTAAGAAAATTACGTCCTGGTAACCAGACATAAGAATCAAGTCAACAGATCCTAATCAGGTTATCAGGTTCAGATCGGAATATAGCCCATTGAGAAGGTAAATTCCAGTTCAAAACTAACACAAGCTATGCACTGAATAAATTCCAGATCCCAGCTATGGTTAGACCAGCTGTTGCAATCTTAAACTAACACTAGTAGAACACATTCAATTCACAACTATGATTATTATTAATTGAAAGCAGTGGTTTAACAAAATCATCAGAGGCTAGACGAACATGTAAAAACAGATCAACATCACACAAGCAAGAACATCACATAGGACAGATCGATGAGTACTTTTACCTTGGAGAGGAGCAGCTGCTCTCCGTACAGGAGGCTGGAGAGCATCGGCTCTGCTGCATCCTTGCGTCAGAGGAGGAAGTGTTAGCGGATAGCAGCAGCGAGGGATAGGGCGCAGGGATGGAGGAAGCAGTTCATCTCCTGTCCACGCATGCCCGCTTAGGCACTGACAGTTTGAATGCCACCATTGTCGGGCTGATTGCGTTAAGGCGCCCTGCCCCCAGATGTGTCGCATGCTGAGCAGGTTTTTATTCATATATGGTCTTTAGTCAGATCCGTTTTGAAGGTAAGGTGTTTTCTTGGCAAAAATTGCTTAGAATTGGAAATGAGCTATACCGAATTGTATATGCAAAAAATGTTGTGGAACACTGTAAATAAAAATAATAGTTCTGGCAGTGGCTAATATATCAAAAGTGGAAACCGTATTGATCAAATCTGCTTTATTATTTACCTGGACACTAGCTGAAATATGTACTCAGGATAAACCGGTGAAGGGCTTGAGTTTTATTTAAATGAGTAAATGGATTATCGCAACAGTTTATGATTTTTAATGGACGGATCGTGCAATCCAACAGATGGACATGCTTGACCAAATCTGTTTTGTTACTTTGCAACAGATGAGGGATTTATATGTCATATGTGTACTCATATAAAGCAGGGAAACTAAGGCTTGAGAAAATGAGATCGATCATATCACATTGATCTCATTCATCATTTCAGTTGATGAAGCGCCAATCTAGAACGGTTCGTAAATGCAGCCAAGACCACACACCAACACAACCTACTACTCCAACTATATCTTTCACAAACAAACTACTACTAAATGAATTTTCTCTCATTAAGAAAGATAGCTATTTTTAAGGACCATCTCGACAAATGGTCAGGCGGGTCTCATGAAAATACATGCCTCTATATACTATTAATCATTTAAGGACTCGGAGGCGGTCACCTTAGGATGCGCTCTTGTTAGTTGATTAACAAAGATAGACTTATTAAGATGCCCACTTCTGGATATAGCTATTAACAGAGGTGGGCATTCTATAGGTCTGCTCGTAGAAATTGACTAACAAAGTCGACACTATTAAGAGGTCTGCCTCTAGAAATAGTTGTATAAAAAATAATTTATAACATTCTCATATGAAGTTGGATAAAGACAAAGTTTATATCAAAGTTGTAGATATCGACGTGATCTACAACTTGTAGTTGATAAGCTTTTGAATTGAAACTTTTTAGAGTCACCGAATTTTGTTTTAAGTTGTCAAATTTTAAAATTTAGAATTTTTGAACAATCTTGGATGAGGATATATGGTCTATGTATGAAAGTTGTTGTTCTCAATACAATCTACAACTTTGTAGTTGACAAGTGTTTATTGAAAGTTATTTAGAGAGTTCCAAATATGTGTTTTAAGTTCATAGATTTTGAAAATCAAAATTGAGAATTTCAAAATTTGCATGAACATCAAATGGTTAATACAAAAGTTGTTGTGGTTGACACTATCTACAAGTTTGTAGTTGATAAGTTTTTTATTTGAAATTGTTTAGAGTATGAAATATTTGTTTAAAATTATTATATTTTGAGATTCAAATTTTTGAAATTTTCAAGCCATCTCGGATGGAGAGACATCCTATACCAAGTTCAAATATTTTTTAATTTGAGATCATTTAGTGGTTAAAAATCTTAACCCAAGAATACAAAATGTTAATATAAAAAGATAGCATCAGTACTCACAAATGTTTCTAGTGATAAAGTGGTGTTCAATTTGTTGGGAGTCTTAGGTGACACTTTTTTTGGTGTCCATTTGACATAGATAGTGACACTCAGACATCTTTTTTTTTCCTCAGGGTCATTGCTATATATATGCAAGTATATAGGTAGTTTGCATGTGAATGAGGTAAAGCGAGAGTGCCCACAGGATGCAAGGGTACGCAATTCCAAACAGGGTAGCTATAGGTGCACATGTGTATATACAGGATGCCAGAAGATAGGCTTGGGGGAGATCAAGAGGAGAGGAATTTGAGCGATCAATCGAAAGGGCTGAGCTGCGGCCGCTGGTCGTGCAGCACCAACCAGACCTTCCTCATGTCCACCCTCACCAATCTCGATGCATCATGCTGAGAGAAATGCCAGAGCCCACAACGAGTAGCTTACTGGCTTCAGAGCGAAGGAAAGGAGTGATGAGTGAGCGAGCTGGAGGAAGAGGAGCCACAAATCTATCTTCTTGCACCCAGGTCCCGGGTTCGGCTAGGTGTGCATGGCTCCGTCTCTACAGATGCTGTTGCAAGACTACTTGAGCATGTTTTAGGATTTTTATAATGGAAACTTACTCCCTCTGTCCAAGAAATGTGTCAAATTTGGCTGACCAAGCACCAAACATAATAGTCAAATTAAATGATGTAGCCAAAGGTGCACCAAAAAACAAAGACCATTCCAACTCCAATTATATATGTATAATAATTTTATATGCATATGTAATATGAGATCTCTATGTGTATGCATATATTTTTTGGTTAAACTCTGATATTGCTTCCACATGCCCAGGGAAACCACAATGTTTGAAAAAGGTGATCTTGAGTAGGACTGGGTGAGGGAGAAATGGCAGAATAAGAGAAGGCGACGAGTGGATCTGAAGCGGAGAGGAAAGGATAGGGAAGTTGGGGAAAATTAATTCTTTACTGGTGCTAGGATCCACCTTTATCGTGTTACACATTGTGTGATCTACCATAGTTATTGCCCAAAAATAAGTAGGTTCCACACTTGATGTCAAATTGCACAGGCACATTGTGCTTGCCCTTAGGGTTGGGTGTGCTATATATGCTATATGCAGTATCCTCAGGGCTGGTGGACATATGTGTGCAGCACACATCTAAATACTACCAATAGTAGCATAGGCTTGGGAGACATCAGGAGCAATGGACATGGCATTACAAGAGTGGTGTGGGGGCTTCACTCTGCCTACTACTCTCACTGGTGACCAGCACGGAGGAGGCCGAGGGTGTCCCACAGCAGTAAGGAGACAGGGAGCGGTGAATAGGAGCGAAGGTATTGCAATGAATGAAGGCAGGGGACACAATATATTCAGGAGTAAATGGCCGTTAATTTGTCACCTTTATAGTTATGTCTCTAGGGTATTTATAGGCCATACTCAGAGACAGGAGGAAATTATAGTCGCCCCCGGACAGACTAGGGGTCTTTCTTACATGGATGCAAGGACTTCACGGTCTTTTGTCCCTTTTTAGACCAAGCACTCTTCTAATGTCGTCTAGGCTCCACTTGGGGGACCATGGTTCTCCATATTCCACCAACCGCGATCAAACAGCCGTTGTGAGGGTCTTCTCCAGTCGGCTAGGTCTTGCAGGCGGTGCTTAGTCCACTAGAAACAGAGTGTCAAGACATCCCTTGTCAAGGCAATTCGTAATACAACGCGGGGGTGAGGTAATGAAGGTGCCCGGGCCCCGGTCAAGGGTTCCCACGCCCGATGGGTGCTGTGAAACCCAAAAGCAGTCGAGGGTTCAGGCAAGGGTCCAATCCATGCTAAGGCAAAGGTGGGGTTTCGCGTGATGGGTGTTCCCCCAACAGTAGCCCCTCGGGGCTTTGGGCCAGCTTGATGGTACGAAGCAGTGCAAAAAAAGAAGGGAGCAAGTGAATCCGTTTTATTACTCCGCAACACATGAGGGATTTATATGTCATATGTGTACTCGAGATATAAAGCAGGGAAACTAAGGCTTCAGCAAATGAGATGGATTGTATTCACATTGATCTCATTCATCAATTCAGTTGATCAATGAAGCGTTAGTCTAGAACGACGCGTAAATGGAGTGAAGATCGCACACCAACCCATCCACCTAGTCCAACTATATCCTTCACCAACAAAAAACTACTCCCTCCATTCCAAATTATAAGTCGCTATAACTTTTCTGGTATATAGATTTTGCTATGTATCTGGAAATACGTTATATCTAGATACATAGCAAAAATATTGATGTATCAAAAAGGTCAAAGCAACTTATTATTTTGAATGGGGGACCAACTCGATAAATGGTCAGGTGGGTCTCAAGAAAATGTATGCCTCTATATATTTATCATTTAAGGATTCAAGGCAGTCACCTTAGGACACTCTCTTGTTAATTGATTAATAGAGACAGACTTATGAAGATGCCCACTTTTTAAAATAGCTATTAATAGAGGTGGGCATTCTATGGGTCCACCTGTAGAAGTTGACTAACAAAGGTGACACTATTGAGAGGCCTGCCTCTAGAAATAGTTGCACAAAAAATAATTTGTATCGTTCACATATGAAGATGGATAAAGACAAACTTTATACCAAAATTATAGATATCGACACGGTCTACAACTTGTAGTAGATAAAAACTGTTTAGAGGCCCAAAATTTTGTTTTAAGTTGTCAGATTTTAAAATTTAGAATTTTCAAACAATCTCGAATGAGGATATATGCTCTATATACCAAAGTTGTTGTTCTCAATAAAATCTACAACTTTGTAGTTAGCAAGGTTTTTATTGGAAGTTGTTTAGAGTTCCAAGTATGTGTTTAAAGATCATGGATTTTGAAAATCAAAATTTAGGATTTTGAAACGAGAATGAATGTCCTTCTTTTGATGGCTGTGTGCTACTTTTTACACAGACGATGAAAGAATTGTTTTTAAGGTTCTGTATCAACTCCATGTAATACGCTTGAAAATTTATTAAGATCTTCCTTTACCAAAAAACTGTGGCCACCTTCATGGTGGTATCCAATATGTCTGTTATATTATTAATAATATATAGAAAAAAAAATACTTCGCTTAGACTGTGAAATCACTTCCAACCTCAGCGTTAGTGCTATATATGCTATGTAGTAACCTTTGTCCTCTGGTAAGTTGGTGGTGCACATATGTTTGTAATTAACATGCAGTATTCAGCAAAGGCAGTAGATGGATAGGCTTGGGAGACATTGGGAGCATTGGGCTTCAGCAAGGGTTGATAAGTGTTATAAAACATGTTGTCAACGGTTCGGACCTTTCCCTCTTCGTCTCTCATGATTAACATAGTAGATGAAAGTAGAACACATAGACACAAGATGTAGGGAGACTATTCTTTATTCCTCTGAATATTGGTAATTACAACATAGAGCTCCCACGTATATATAGTCCTGCCAAGGGCTAAGAGTTTTGGTAAGAGCCCACATACAAACGGACTAGGATTAGGATTCCTCCTTCTCCTTTCCTTCTAGGATAGAGTCTTTATGTTTTACAACACTCCCCCTTGGGCGATTACCACGATATGCATATGCCTCGTTAAAAACTCCATCCGAAAACCCAGTGGGAAAAACGGTTCTTGGAGAAAAGAGTACATCGCATTCGTTAATTGCATTGCACATGTTGTCTCATTAAAAACCTTGTGTGAGAAACCTTCAAGTAAAAACTCACATAGGAAAAAAGAGTACAACATTTAACCTTCTTGGTCATGTATTCTTCATGATATTCTATCCTTGATGAATAGATATTGATCTTCATGATCTATGCATAAACTTCAGGGTTTTAGCATAAATGATCTACTTGATCTTTGTAATCCTAGTGGTTTTAATTACCTTCAAGGTATATTCAATCAAATTGCTCCCCCTCATAAAGCCATCCTTTGAACTTCATTGTTCAAAACACACTTTTCATAAAATGTGTGCATAATAATGGTATGGTACCACAATACTATATCTTTCAAAATTGGCTCATAATTCTTCAATGAATTATAATATGAGTATAAACAAGAGCAATGTGCTTCATGTATAATGACCACTTATTAGTTGTGCAAAACAAATAAATTTTATTCTTCAGGGAAATAAATCCTTTTAGAGGATTATGGGGATAAATAAGTTACAATATTCAATATCTTCAAGATAATGCATCAAACTTATACTAGAGTTTGAATACTTATAATTCTTTCTTAGTGGATTTCCAAATTATATTTTCTATAAATCTTCAGGATTTTAATTATACCACTAAATAAATCCAGTCTTGTATTGGCATTTAGAGAATAATTCAATTGCCATACCTTTTATGGTATTTAGAGGATATCAACACTTCATTGCTAGCTTTACAATATTCACTTTCTGAGTGTTTGTATGATTCCTCATTTTCTTTCTCTCGGGTCTATATTCACTTCAGGGATTAATGGCATTTTCTTCAAGAATCGACTGGTAAGTCCTTCATGGATTAAATCCTTCATGGATGTTCTCATTCTTAGTGAATAACATTTCTCTTCTATGAGATATATTCTCTATTATATGAGAGATTAATTGTGTGATATACACAATTAGATAGTGGTATGCACTATAAAGTCATTCGATGACTTTTTTCTTTTAGGACATGCTCTTCTTGAGACTTTGATATTCACACAGAAATATATATTCTACCTTAGACTTCTTAATACTTAGTACGAGATTTAATTTTTATTTTTTGTGATTTCTATTCTTCAAGAACTATATGGATTTTCAGAATCCACTTACTAACTGCATATTCCATATTCATTCAATTCATTTGCCAGAGGTATAGCAGAACATTTATTTCTTCTTAGTAGGAGATTCAACCTCAATTGCTTTCTTCATTGACCCGATATAATCGCTACAAGCGACTTTGCCATGGACTTTGTTTTCCGGATCCGGGTTCTCATAAGAGAAACATTTGCAATTATAGAGGTAGTGTTGTCGACAACCATTATTTTCTCCCAATATTCTCATAATATGAGATTATTCTTTGTCTCTTTGTTATTTCCCAAACAAGAGATGATTTGTTGTTCTGCGTACCCAACACTATGATGCGCGCTTATGTGTTGGATTTCATCTTCATGATGATCCTCTTCATGAGGTGCTTGACCTTCTTCGTGAGGTGTTCTCTTCATGAGAATGAAGGAGTTTGTTCTTATTTTATTTACCAAGTGTACACTAAACTATAACCCATAGGCGTCCCCATAGATCTTAGCTTGATAATATACAACATTTAGTTTACTACTAGTAAACATAACTTGTGGTTTTTCTATAACTTCAAGTTACTCCTCTCATTTCAAATATATCTGGCATATGCTCTGCTTCATGCTTCACAAGAGCATTAGTCAAACTATTGCGTGATACTATTCCTACTTTAAGCTTAAAGGAATATTTTCTCTTAAGATCACTTTCCTTCATGGAAATAATATTTGGCATTCAACATATCACTTTCCTTCCATGGAAATAATATTTGGCATTCAACATATCCTTTCTCTCCCCCTAATGCCAATATTAGATCTATAATAGCATACTTCAAAAGATATCCCCTATCATGGGCTTAAAATAATCAAATTCATGTATCTCCAACTACAAGTGGAGGCCCATTCATGTATGCTATGATAAAAATTTAATATTCAAGCACATATTTAAATACGGGGGTTATTATACATTATATGCAGTGAGCTAGAATACATAAAGTGCAATAAAGAATGTTCATCATTCCTGTAAACTCTGGGGTGTTCTTCCCCTGATTTACACATATTGTAGTTCAAAAAAACAATTTTATTATCTAGCTTCTTTATTGTTTAGCTAAAAAATGATCCAATTACTCATACATAAAAACAGACCATATACTTCAAAAGTATAGATATGCAACATTCAAACTTACAAGGAATTTCTTCTATAATTTTCTAACCAAATGCCTTTTCTTCATAAATCCCAAATCATCATTAAGTGTTTTATCTATTACCTCAATTTCCACTATA
Organism: Saccharum hybrid cultivar R570; assembly: GCA_038087645.1. Taxonomy (NCBI): domain Eukaryota; kingdom Viridiplantae; phylum Streptophyta; class Magnoliopsida; order Poales; family Poaceae; genus Saccharum; species Saccharum hybrid cultivar. The sequence goes on along the minus strand of JAQSUU010000347.1, from coordinate 8,342,323 downwards.
ATTCAGCCCATTCAAGTGGGTCACTTCTCCATTTAGTTAATTTCAATTTAAGCAACTCCCCCTGATCATAGGCTACTTGGCCATAGACCAATATATCGCTTATGCATGCAACGCATTGAAAGCAAAATATTTCTTAGTTCAACGGGAACTATATAGACATAGTATACTAGCTAGTCAATCTAATTATGGGGGAAGTGCAAGGTAGCTACAAGCTACAAATATAGCTTCTTTGCTAATATTCATGTAAGAGTGGAGATAGGTGCAGCTCGACGAGAGCATAACATAGTGATACACATTCAGGTGTAATGTGGTATGTTGGTATTCAATCCAACGTAATAGATATCAACAAAATGCTACAACCTTACTTGCAATTAGTGCAATGTAGAGAAAGTTAATTCTGCTAGAAAGGATGCGACTAGAACTTCAAGTTCTTATACATGCACTTAAAGATAGATTTAGGAAGACTATGCCTATATATTACCCACATTTTCTCATGCCTTTACTCAATTCCTCCCCTTTTCATGCCATAATTACTTCAAGTAGTAATATGCTTCTTGCATCTATAAAAAATCATTTCAAATGTTCAATAGAATTCAATCATATTTCTAGTATTCAATGGTTCTGGCATGAAATTCACATATCTAATATACTATTCAGTGTACAATAACATATTCAGGGTAGGCCATAAACTTCTAGCTTTTGGGTTAAAGTATTAAATACTTAGTTTATGGATTATACTATTTCTTAGCTAAATAGATCCTTCAAAGATCAGTTCATATGCCAATATATTCCAATTGTTCAAGTGCTTCTAGGAAATTAAATTTCCCTTCTACCTATAAGGTAGTTTTGCACAAAAAACTATAACCTACATGGTTAATTAAGGCTTCTTTGTGGATAAAATAATGCAAAATTTATTTAGATAGGCTATAGGCAATAGGCAATTGTTTATATGTAAAACATAATTTATTCCATGTAAGATTAACATATATTACTGCATGTAAAAATATTAAATGCTTTACATTAGTCTTCAAGCCAATAAATTAACCATTAACTCTTCTATGAGTATACGAGAACCACTTAATTCAACAGGAATTAAAACTTAATGCACCACCACTACTACTCATACTTCAGGATAGTAATTTCAAAGACAAAACAAATATATAAGCACATGATTCAAGTTCTTCAAGAAAAATCCTTAAATATTCTAATTCTAAATAATATCCATTCTTGCATGTCTTTACTTCTATGCATGACAGGCGGTAGCTTCATGCTTTATTTAAAAGTTATGATATACAGTCACAAGTCTTCAAGAAATGTAACAATATCCTGGTTTATAAAGATGTCTAAAAATTCTAACTCAATTTCTATTTGAGTAATTTCTGATGATAAATTCAAATACTTCGTGTATTACATTGCTCTTGATATTTTATACACAAGAGACATTTCTTCAAGAACATTCATCGATAAAATCTTATTTACCATCTTGTCTTCTAGACATTTAATATAAAGCTTCGAGCTATTGTTTATAGAGCAGCATCGTACCTCATATGGTCATGTAAGCTTGAAAATTCAATTTTCAATAATATAGGATATCTTCTAAAATTTCTCATGCAGTGAGTCCTATAAAACCTTCGGGATTTAGCTTAGTCACATACTCATTCTTTGAGAGTAATATAAGAAACTATCCACCACTTCAGTGGTAATAGAATATCCTACTAGGATTTAATAAATGACCATGCTATATAATTCTATCATTCAAGGTAAGTTCAGGATATTTCTTCTTCATGAAGGTATGCATATATATCATTATAATTGGAATTATTATGTGCGTATAAGTTTACTGCGTGTAAACAAGTAGCAAGGTGCAAAAAGATAGTGGATGGTTATACAAAATATTCTTAGAAGCATCCTAGCATTTTTTAGATAATGATATATGTAAATTTCAGATTAATACCAAATATTCATTCATCCCAAAAATTAGCATGCTAGGAAAAACAAATATGAGCCTCTCAAAGATGATAAGTATAATGTCTGCAGGATTTAGAGAGCTTATATACCTTATACCATGTTTCTAATGTAATTATGCATTAACAGAAGGCCTAAGGTTAATTATTCAAGAAAATTGCGGTAAAAAAATAAGTTTCATTCAAACACCTTAATTTCATAATTTCTAGAAAGTACAGGACATATTCTGCAAGAATATAGTGTAACATCTTCTAGATTCAGGGGCTTACTAAAAACTTCAAATTAATAGTCCTTTCTTTTTGGATTTTTCTAGCCTGTCATACCTGCTGGAGCGTTCGGCTAGGCAAACGGCTTGCGGGCCGAGGCCAAGTGTACGTGGGCAACGCTTTCGGTGAACAGTGTTGCGGTAGGTTCGAGCTGGTGTAATGCACAGGTGATAAATGACATACGGGCCATAAGGTTACGATTAACAGCGAGCCAACGGCAAGACGACATATGGCATCAACTCCTTGCGACGTGCAAGCCGCGCGGGCAGTGGAGTGGAACACCCATGACGTTCAAGCCAAGGAACGTGGCGTTTCAAGCCTACAAACGCGTATACCAATAGTGCTGATTATGGCATGCATGCGGGCGAGCCAAACTGATTTCGGGGGTGGTAGTACGTCACAACAGCTTCGAGCTGATGGTATACGTTGCTCAGATGTTGCTAAGCCAATGTCGTGGACGTCACACGTGCACGTTTAGCACTTTTATATGTGCATGCAAGGACTAATCGGGAAGGATGCCATGTGCTAGTATCATGCCAAGAGACTGCATGCTCTTTTTTTTAACCCTAGATGCAACTCTCTGTAGATGCAAAATTCACGTACTTCAGGTATACCTATACACTATTGCACTTCATGTAGAAATCTATATATGCGTACTATGTGTACGGTAAAAATTGCCTAGCTGGATGGCAGACATAAACATAATCTTCTAAGATGTGATTCTTTCGTACCTCGTATAGGATGTCAATTTAATCTACGTCACGTGCCGCGTAGGGCAGTGGTTAGTAGATATATACCGCGTAGGGCATTTGACATTGTCGTAGAACTGCCTACTTGACAGCGACAGTGAATGTCGATGTAGTGCAGATCGGTAGCAGATAGAGATAGCAGATCCGTTCCGCTAACAACGTCAGAATGTCGACGACGTCGTCGAAGTAGTCACAGTGGCGACATCGGCACGGGCATTGGTGTCGATGTCGGCGGTGGCTTCAATGGCGATGTCGACGTAGAGCTTGTCGTGCTGATAACGTGTTATAAAACATGTTGTCAACGGTTCGGACCTTTCCCTCTTCGTCTCTCATGATTAACATAGTAGATGAAAGTAGAACACATAGACACAAGATGTAGGGAGACTATTCTTTATTCCTCTGAATATTGGTAATTACAACATAGAGCTCCCACGTATATATAGTCCTGCCAAGGGCTAAGAGTTTTGGTAAGAGCCCACATACAAACGGACTAGGATTAGGATTCCTCCTTCTCCTTTCCTTCTAGAATAGGATAGAGTCTTTATGTTTTACAACAATAAGAAAGCCTCGCGCCATAGTCTCTATCTGCAGTTCCCTCTGCGGGTGTGCCGTCAAGAGCGACCAATAACCAGGTGGTTTCTTTCTTCGTTCCCACCAGCGAGAGCTGAGTGCCTGAGTTGGTATTCTCGCTAGCTAGAGAAAGAGAGGGCACATGTCCACACACTTTTTCTCGCTTTTAGTCTGTGCCGGTCATCCATGCTCTTTTGCAGTCATGCGACTCGCTCTATATGATCAATAAGATGAATTCTTATAATGTCGGTCCAATACATATATGGTTGACAGCGAAGTGGGGGCAGGGGATGCCCTCCCCGCCGCCGCCGGCGGCGCCGGCCGTTGCCTCGCCCCCCACCTCCACCTCCCCTCCACCACCCCTCTCCCGTCCACTCCCTGCTGCCTACGAGTCCCCCTGGTGCTCCAGCGACCACGCTGCCCCCTCCCGCGGCGTCCTCGTGGGGGCTCCAGGGCGGAGCCGCGTCGCCCACGTCCATGGCGACCGTGCGCTCCCCGGAGCCACCGGCGCCAGATCCCGCCACCGCCCCCTCTCTTGGCGACCTTGCGGGGATCCAGGGCGGCTGCCTCGGCGTGCTTGGGGGCAGCCATGGTGCGCATGCTCCGTCGCTGCAGCCTGAGGCCCCATCCACGCCGTTGCCGCAGAGCGGGCCTGGCATCACCGACGCCACCACTTTGGCTTGCGGGGGGCCCGGATCCGGCGCCGCCGTGCGCGGCCAGGCTGCCTCCACGGCCAACGAGCTTGCCTCCCCGCCCCCTCTGCCGCCAACGGCAGGGCCCGTCGCTGCAGCCATCTCGGAGCAGCTCTTGGAGGCCGCCGCGTCCACGCCACCTCCGCGGCCGCGGCCGGATGATGCCGCCGCTGGTGTCGCATTACAGTGCACGGATGCCGGAGCAGGGGCGAGCGCTGCCCCCGCTGCCTTCGACCTTGATGCCTTCCTCGTCCACCCGTCCGCCCCCGCTCCGAGCCCATCGTCCACCCTATCCCCCGATGCCGCCCCCTTCCATCCTGGGGGTAGCGCGGTGGGACGCTCCAAGGCCCGTCGTTGGGCGGACGACGACCTCCTCGATGACTCTGATGCGGAAGAGATGCCAACCGCCACGACCCTCTACCTGGACGTGGTTCGTCGGGAGCCGCAACCGCCGAGGACGTCGACGCTGCTGGTGATGTCCCTGCCGCGCACCCTACCTCTGACGTCGGGCCGTGGTGGTGCGGTGGCGGGTCGCCTGGATGCTGGGCGAAGGCGAGGGAAACGCAGTCAGCCGCGCCCACTATTGTTGTACGGCATGCCGGCTCGGCCAGTGGAGGGCCGCATCCCGGCACACCAACGCCTTGGTCGCCGCGGACGGGTCTCCGCCCCCGACGCCGATGGGTGGCGGGAGATCCTCCCGCGGCTGGAGACGCAACCTACGGCCATCTCGGTTGAGCATCGCCAAAGGCAGCTCCCGCAGGCTCGGAGGATCCCCGCAGAGCTTCACGGCAGATGCTTTAACTGTCTCTCCTACTCGCACCGTGTTGCGACCTGCCGGTTGCCACGACGTTGCCTACGCTGCCATGGCCTCCACCACCTCGCCAGGGAGTGCACGCGACCTAGGGCTGTGGCGATGGCGGCGAAGGGCGCCAACCTACCACGGCATTCTGCTTGTGACGACCACTCGGCCTCCCAGCACGCGCCGCACGACGGTTCGCCGTGTTCGGAGGGTGTTGCACCTGGGGCCGAGGGGGGCGCCGGTGGCAATCGACGACGGCGGCGGCGGCGGCGCCGGACTAGGCCGAAGAAGGACATCGGCACGGGTGCGTCTGCCGACCACGATGATAGCGCAGCTGCTTCTGCTGCTGCATTCTGCTTCTCCGGGCCTGATCCGTTGGCGTCGACACTGGGGCTGGAGCCGTGCATGAGCACGGTGCCTCCCACGTGGTTCGACCCAATGCTAGAGGAGCTCGTCGCCTCGCAGGCCGTGCGCCGCGCAGCGGGTGCGCCAGCACTGGGGTGCCTGCCTTCACAGGAGTGCACATCACCTCGGACGGGACCGCCCGTTGTCACGAGTGATGCAGCGCCTGGGGAGGCAGGGCCCACTGTGTGGGTCGCCTCCGCCGACCCAATGCTAGATGAGCTTGCCGCCTCGTACACCGCGTGCCGACCAGTGCTCGCGGGTGTTGTTGCGCCTGAGGAGGATGCGGAGGCGGTGATGGCCAACAACCCCCCTAGCGATGTCCAGCCGACCTCCGACGACAGGGACAGTGCTGCGCGGAGCACACCCCCCCCGCCCAACGCTGTTCCGGTCGCTTCAGGAAGAGCTCGAGTCGCAGATATGCGTCCCTCTAGACCCCCCATCATCTATGCTGCCCCCAAGCTCAGGAGATCCAAGACGCCGAAGTCCAGATTCACGCCGAGGCGCAGCGTACGCCTCGCCGCAAAACCCCGCGCGGCCAACGCCACGATCCAGGCGCAGAACATTCTCTTGCAGAAGCTTGGCATCGCCGTCGACATCGACGCTGTGGACGCCGACGTTGTTCAAAAGTTTCGGGCAGCCTTTACGGCCCCATGTCGGCCAACAAGCAGAACGCACTGCAGGTGCTATTTTTGGGCGATTTCGACCCTGTGGCCATGAACTTAGATTTCGCCGGGTTTGACACCGAGGATAGGTAGGCCGTGTGCTTAGCCGGGTTGTCGTGGTTTATTGTTGTGTAATCACAACCACGTGTGTGTTGTTTAGTCGTTCGTCTCGGTAATCGCTGGATTACCGTGGCTATCTTAGGATGTAACAAACTCTATTTCTGCTTAATGAAAAACGTGCCACGGCACGATCTCAAAAAAAAAATACATATATGGTTGTCAAAACAATAAACTCAATGAACTATGCACACATGGTGTTTGGAAATTATAGTAGTCGTCCATATCGATCCCTATCCAAGGATTAATAAGCCAGAGGGACCTAATAGAAAGAACTTAAGTTGTGGGCTGGTACTAAAACTTAGTGGGCCAGGAACTGCTTAGGAAAAACAGAGAAAGGGTAGAGTGGTCATTTCTTCTTTGATTCATCTGTCATCGTTTGGCTTCTTGTCTCTAGTGTGCATCTGTGGCGGCTGTCAGATGTCCCTCGCTGCCGGCGTGTGTCCTCATAGCTGCCTCCTTCGATCTGACTCGTGCATTGGACTCCACTTTCAGTTGCACTCCCTGTCTCCCCATGCACTCTAGCGAATTCGTGCGGCCTCCCTGACCAGCAAGGGCGCACTCAGTGTGTTGTTGGCTCGTGGCAGCGGCATCCACCTTCGTGCGTGCCGCTAGCATGCACGGCCTCCTTGCGGTGATGCAGTAGCAACTTGTGGAGCATGGGAGCTGGGCGGGGCATGGTCAGCTGATATGATGGGCAAGGGCAACACTAGTTTTCATCACTGACGATGTAAAGTAGCGGAATGCAGGACAAGAAACACATAAGCAAGGACGTTGGGCCAAGCTACCTATATCATTGAGACATGAGTTCATCACTTCAGCTCGCAGAGCATGGAGAAGCGAAGGAGCAGATCCCAGATCAGAACCTCAGGAGCTCAAACAATGCAAACCCAAAGGGTGATGCTAGATGACTCCTAACATGCAAAGTTTTGCTCCATTCAGAAGGACCTAATAATCAGTGCCATCACATCTACTCCACTGGATTTGCAATGCGACGTGATGACGAGTACGTCCAGCTGCGTGTATTCCTGAATGCAGGCAGGCGATGCATTCAGAGGGAATTCAGGTGGGCCCAGCAGGGAACATGACGGAGGCGGCGGCAGATCGGCGATGGGGAGGAGCGCTGGGCAGATGTTGGTAGTTAGCAGATGGATGCTCAGGCGCTCCATCTGTTTTGTCCATGGAATTAAGATGCATTTACTAAAGTACCCTTTATATAATTAATTAGTGCGTTTTTATGATGAATGGCTCACAATTTTCTGTAAGGAGGACCACCGGTTACTTTTCAAGCACTGTCACTCTTCTTACGAAGCCGGAACGGTTATCTTGTGTGGCTTGGCTTTTCTTTTTGTTTAATGGACGGATCCTGCAACCGGACGGACCGATATGCTTAATTAAAAAAACATTCACTTTTTGTTGAGCTTGAGCAAATTTGTTTAATTGTTGAGCTACACTACACAAGAGGGATATATGTACTCGATCGTTTCGAGATATAAATAAACCAGGGAAACCAAGGCTTTTATAGTCTATAAAAAGGGTTAGTCGTATTTACATTGATTTCATTCAGCATTTCAGCTCATGGAGCGCCAAACTAGCTACAATGGTGCGTAAATTGCTGCCCACAACCACCCTAACTCCAGCTTGTTCGCCAACATTCTGATATCTCCTGCCTTCCTCGATCAGGGTAATAGCTATATATGCAAATGTATATAGCGAATGAGATAAAACAGAGAGTGCCCGCAGCTTACACATGTGTATACAGCAGGCCACCAGTAGATAGGCATGGGAGACGTTGGGAGGAGAGGACTCTGAGTGAGCAGAGCATGGAGCTCAGCTGCGCGACCTTGAGTGACAAGGGAACTTTGGACGACAGCGCACCACGTGTGTGCCCCACCAACTGCGTCGCTCAACTCTTGGACGAAGGCGCAGCGAGGCGCTTGCATTGCCAGCTTCAGAGGTAGCCGCATGCTGGCACAGCTTGTTTGGAACACTTTCCTCTACTGCAGTGCAGAGAGAGGAGGAAGGGATCGCATGGCACCATCACTGAAGTTCCTGGATCCCCTGTAGAAGGTAGAACTCCCTAGTCTTGAAGCTTGGGCAGTTCATCGCAGTACATTGCACTGGTGGAGTTTTGAGCTTCCTGATGGCGCCGATATTTCCACCAATTCTGAAAGAAAAATATGCCACACAACTTTTTTCACACACACATTTCTTAAACTCAGCATGAAACTTAGGATGGTTCTTAACTATGTTTAGGCCTTGTTTGGATGTTGTCGGATTCAACTCAATCCACATGTGTTGGGGTGGATTGTGGTGGAATTTAGTTCAAGTTCCACTTCAACACATGTGGATTGATGCGAATCCGACTACATCCAAATAAGGCCTTAGTAGGATTTTGAAAAATGTGCCGCCACAAGCAAAGTCATTGCCTTGTGTTGGGAATACAATTATAATTGATGCATGGTGGCATGTTGATGCATGAAAATTGTGCCACGATCCTTTGAAGACATTGCTGCCTGAAATGTGTCAGATAGCCAAATAAATGATTCAATAGTTTCACAGGGAATTAATTACGGCGCCAGGTAGAGAAGATTTGAGAAAGAATCGTTCAAGAGTTGTGGATGTTGGAAGGAGCGGGTAAAGGTCTCCAGAACTATCACATCGGTGGAGCACCATCCTGGTGTGGCGATCCTTCATAGATAAACCAAAGGGGTCAAATTCAACTGAACAAGAATTATCTTTAGTAAATTTACGAACTGAAACGAGATTTGCGATGAGGTGGGGGTAACAAGGAATGAAGGAGTTGATGGAAGAGAGATTACCAGATAATGATGAAAGATGCAAGGACGCACCGGAGTCCATGAACCAAGTAGCGTCGGGTTGTTGCAGGGTCTCATTGTGTTGAAGGCATTGGCCAAGGCAGCCTGGTTCTAGGATGCCGTTAGATCAGCAGGAGCAGCACCGGAAGGATTACTCTCACGCGGGTGTCTCCTTTCCTTATCTATAGACGCCACCATCACGGAATGTCCCAACCAGTTCCGATCTCAACTGATCTCCTGTTCATGTCCGGTGACCCTATGCTGATATCACAACTCCTAAACTGAAGAAGCGTCAGTGCTGTATATGCTATGTAGTATCTTCGGGGTTAAGTTAGGGTACGTATGTGTTTAATTTAATCTGGTGTATGGGCATGTCACCCACTGGCTAAGGCTTCAAGGGAGGGGATGGCCGGCTGGGATTCAAATCCCCTGTCCGGCATGTCCTCCAGAGAAGACCGCGCCATGGTGGCACAAAAAAATGTGTGTAAATAATATGCAGTAGTAGTCAGCAAGGGAAGTAGATGGTTAGGCTTAGGAGATGTTGGGAACATTGGGCATGGGTTTATGAGAAAGTGTTGGGCCATTGTTTGGCATTCCCTCTGAGTGGGCGAGACGTCAAGAGGGACCAATAAACAGGTGGTTTCCATCTTGGTCCTCTGTTGTGAGAGTCCACTGCCAGTGACATGTCCTGTTTTGGGTCATGCCGTGAAATGACTACAACACACCTTAACAAAACAAAAATGGAAAAAGTCTATTTAACCCCCTCAACTATTGGTGGTTGTCTACTTCACCCTCTCACCTATAAAACCAAGTATTCTATCCCTCAAACTATTAAAAACCATCTAAATAAACCCCTGAGGCGGTTTTGAAAGTGGTTTTGCTAACATAACCTATTAAAAAGTCTATATAAGCCCCTAACATATCAAGAATTGACTGCATGCCCCCGTCAACTATAAAATATGATATTGTAACACTTAAAGCATCTAATAATATTCAAATGATTGTCACATAGGGTCGTTTGGACATCGTATTCCACCACACTAGCCTAAGCACACATGCTTGCACACAGACTCAGCCATTGGCCGCCTCCCTCTCTAAACTTTTCCAGGCTTGTTCTACCGTTCGATGAGCACCATCTTGTTTCCTACTTCACCTTATTTGAACATTATTTGATGTTTTATGGGCTATAATAACATGTTTCATAGTTGAGGGGGTTATACAGTCAACCCTTGATAGGTTAGGGCGTTATATAGACTTTTTAATATGCCACGTCAACAAAACCACCTTTAAAACCGCCTCAGGGGTTATTTAGAAGGTTTTCAATAGTTTGAGGTGTATTATATCTAGTTTCATAGGTGAGGGGGTGAAGTAGACAACCACCAATAGTTGAGGGGGTTAAGTAGATTTTTTCCAAATAGAAATTAACGTTAGTGAATACCACTCTGGAATGTTTCCGGTGCAAAATAGCTAAACCAAACAACACCATCTGTGCCGGTCATCACCCTGTTGCGTCCATGCATTTTTTGCGGTCACGTGATTTGGATTGGTTGGAATCTAATATACAAAGTGGGACTTCTGCTATAAAGGTCAACAAAGATGAATTCTTATAGGGCGCCAATTCTTATAACATCGGTCCACCAATTAATTATGCACATTGAAACTTTATTGGTTTGGTTTTCTTCTATATTAGATTTTCAGATTCGAAGAGAAATTAACTCTCTACAAAAACCTCGCTATGTGTTTATGTTCCAGTAAGGTGACACACAGATCCTACATATCCATAACTAACTTTTTTTGACTATTTGATCTACATTGAACCATCTAGATCTACTGCTGGAGTATTTTTATTTAACCTGGAATTATTTTCTTGTGAATGTAGGATATTTTTTGAGCTGGACATCCTTTCTTATGAAGCCAGAACAGTTACTCTTGTGTGGATGTTCTCTGTTTAATGAATATTGCAATTGGAGTGATGGATAAGCTTAGTTAACATTGGTCAGTTTTTTTTTTTGAGCTTGAGCAGATCTGTTATATTATATATCCAGCTATACATGAGGCATATATGTACTCATTTCAAGGTATATATAATCCAGGAAAACAATGGTGTGGTCTACTAAAGTGGCTAATCGTACTCACATCGATCGCATCCAGCAGTTCAGCTCGTGGAGCGCCAAACAAGCTAGAATTAATAATAAGGATGATGGGTAATTGCAGCCAACAGTGCACACCATATGCATTAACTCGCAACCACCATAAGTCCAATTTGTTCGCCAATGTTAAAGAATTAGGCAATTTCCAGATTAAAAGCATGATTAAATCTAGAACATAAATCATGATAAATATAAGAACTAGATTAAACATGTATGGCATACTAGTATAGCAGATCAACATATTCCACAGCATTAACATGACAAGCATTGATAGTCCAGCAGATAGATTAGATTGTACGAACGTCAAAATTAGATCAAGAGAATTATACCTTTCAGTTGTAGTAGTAGATGGTGTTGAAGATGTTGCTGGCGGTGGTGATGGAGCGAGATCGCTGATGTCGATGTCGTCGATGTTGAAGTCGTCGTCAAAGTCGTCGATGAGAGGCGGAGGAGTATTCTTGATGACGACCCCGCGAGCTCTAGCACGACGAAGCCGATGCGCCGATGCACCCTTCGGAAGTCGAGCCGTTGTGGAAGCTTTGGGAGCAGTCGCGCGAAGAACGCTTCCCAAAAACCTTATTCGTCTTCTCCCGGTGCAGGATCGCAAAGACGAGGGTTCCGGAGACCTACTCACCCGGTCGCTGGTGCACGCAAGCGATCGGACTGGAGTAGCTACAGCGGCGGCGCAATAGCGAGTAGAGGCAAAAACCCTAGGATTAACTGGATGCGTTTTGGCGTGGCCGGCAGGTTGCTTATATAGTCCTGTCCAACCAATCTCGTGTCGCGATCACGATCTAAATTGATTTATGACTCTTAATTTGTAACCGGTTAGGACTCATGCAACTTGAAGGCCAAGAAACCAAAAAACGAAAACAGCAAAAGGAGACCGCGCTCCCGCAAGGCGAGGAGCCGGATTTCGGCGGACCATTCACGCAGGTGCCGCGCACCCGCGCCCTTCGCCCCGCCCCGCCCCGCCCCGCCCGGCCCGGCGAGGCGAGGCGAGGCGAGCGAGCGCGCGCGTGTGGACTTCTCTTACTCCTCCTCACACTAGACTTGAGGAAGTGGGGAGGACTTCCATATTTAAGTATGACTACCTCCACTTCCACAAGCAAGGTGGTACTAAAGAATTCCCACATCCCCTCTTGCTCACATGAATGGGCCTTTGAGATTTATTAGGAATTTCACAATTGGTTATTGGGCCAAGCCCATATAAATTCCAACAATCCCCACCAGATCTCAAATACCCATTTAGAGATTTGCCTGTTCTCACTACTGTTTGATATACCAGTGTTTCGGCAGAGACTGTGAAGTTGAACTTCCGCCTAGAATCTCAAGCTACACTCATCCACAACTTGAACAATGGACTATGCCTTGAATTGCAAGTTTTGTGTGAATAAGCTTTGCTCAAAATCAAACTAGTACTTGGCTACTAATAGCCTTACTCCGTGGGTGGAGCATATACGTCGTACTCCCTGGTCTCTTCATGATCTTACTAGAGACCACCCAAGTCTCATCGACTGCGACGTTCTACAGTCAAAATCATATAGGCATGTTCTTTCAAGAATGCTCTGTAGGACAGCATCTTCGCTTGTTAAAGCCAATAAAACATGTTAAGGCATTAGCCAACCTACCATACAGTGCCTCAACGCTTTGAGAGTATTGCATCTTCACATAGAGAGGGTTATAATTATACTCTCCTCAGTTTACCAATAGTTTGTTCTTCCCAGATCCTAAGTCACGGGATCTCCGATCAAAAAGGTTGGGTTACTACTACTGTAAACTCATATGGGTCTCAAACCCATCTCCCTTGATGCTATTTCTATCACATTCCGTGATAGTCCTTTGGTAAAAGGATCTGCCAGGTTCTTGTCTGTTTGCACATAAGCCACAGTGATTACTCCGGAGTTTCTCAACTTCCTGACAGACTTCAAACGTCTTTTAACGTGTCTTGTTGACTTCGCATTATCCTTAGCACTATTTACTTTAGTGATCACTGTTTGGTTATCACAGTTCATAAGGATAGCCGGTATTGGTTTTTCAACCACCGGCAAGTCTGACAAGAGCTCACGCAGCCACTCTGCCTCTGCAGAAGCTGTATCCAAAGCAGTAAGTTCTGCTTCCATGGTAGATTTAGTCAAAATAGTCTGTTTACTAGACCTCCATGACACTACGCCACCTCCAAGAGTAAACACATACCCACTAGTAGCATAGATTTGATCAATATCAGAAATCCAGTTCGCATCACTATATCCCTCTAGCACAGCTGGGTGCCCAGAATAGTGAATCCCAAAACTCATTGTACCTTTAAGATAACGCAAGGCCCTCTCAAGTGCATGCCAATGATTTTCACCCGGATTGGACATGTACCTACTCAACTTGCACACGGCAAAAGAGATATCTGGTCTGGTTGCACTACCTAGATACATGAGTGAACCAATTATCTGAGAATATCTCAATTGATCTCTAGCAATCTTCTTATTCTTTCTCAATGTCATACTAGGATCATAAGGTGTTGAAGTAGGCTTGCTATCCATAAAGCCAAAACGGCTCAAGACCTTCTCAACATAGTGAGATTGTGACAAGGTAATCCCACTATCTTCCTTAATCAGCTTAATGTTTAGAATTACATCAGCTTCTCCTAGATCTTTTATGTCAAAACTCTTTGACAAAAAAGACTTAACCTCATTAATAATATCAATGTTTGTTCCAAAGATTAGAATATCATCAACATATAAACATAATATAACAGATTGGCCCCCACCATGTCGATAATACACACACCTATCAGCTTCATTAACAGCAAAGCCTGCACCAGTTAAAGTAGTGTCAAACTTCTCATGCCATTGTTTAGGTGCTTGTTTTAAGCCATACAAAGACTTCAGTAATTTACACACCTTCTGCTCTTCACCTTTTACCACAAATCCATCTGGCTGATCCATATAAATCTCCTCATCCAACTCTCCATTAAGGAAAGCTGTCTTCACGTCCATTTGATGAACGAGAAGACCATACGAGGCAGCCAGAGAAAGTAGCACTCGAATAGTGGTCATTCTAGCAACAGGTGAATAAGTATCAAAGAAATCCTCGCCTTCCTTCTGGGTATAACCCTTAGCTACAAGCCGAGCCTTGTACTTGTCAATAGTACCATCAGGCCTAAGCTTCTTTTTGAACACCCACTTACATTCAATTGGTTTACAACCAAAAGGTAGCTCAGATAACTCCCAAGTTCTATTAGAAAGAATTGAGTCCATCTCACTACGAACAGCTTCTTTCCAATCATCTGCATCTAGAGATGCATATGCCTCTGTAATAGAAGTAGGAATATCGTCCACAAGATACACAATGAAATCATCACCAAAGGATTTTGCAATCCTTCGTCTCTTGTTCCTCGCAGGAACTTCATTGTCATTCTCCTCAAAGACTTCTTCAGGTGGTTGCTCAAATGATTCAATAGAAGACTCAATAGGTACCGTAAAATCAGGAGCTATCTCAGAGGAAAATCTAGCATTGCTACACATATCTTTCATAGGGAATATATTTTCAAAAAATGTAGCATCACGAGATTCAAATATTGTATCAACATGCATATCAGGAACTTCAGATTTTACTACTAAAAATCTATAGGCAATGCTATGGTGAGCATATCCTAGAAAGACACAATCCACAGTCTTCGGTCCAAGCTTACGCTTCTTAGAAATTGGAACATTGACTTTCACCAAACATCCCCACGTGCGCAAGTATGAAAGTGATGGTTTCCTTCCAATCCAATTCTCATATGGAGTTGTCTCTTTATTTCTGTTTGGAATTCTATTCAGGACATGACTTGCAGTCAATAGAGCTTCCCCCCACCATGCCTTAGATAGACCAGCAGTGTCTAACATGGCGTTCACCAAGTCAGTCAGCGTGCGGTTTTTCCTCTCGGCAATCCCGTTAGATTCGGGAGAATAAGGAGCTGTCCTCTCATGAATAATACCATGTTCCGCACAGAACTCATCAAATAATATAGAAAAATATTCACCACCACGATCTGACCTTAGATGTTTAATTTTTCTCTCTAGTTGATTTTTAACTTCAGCCTTATAGATTTTAAAGTAGTCTAGCGTTTCATCTTTAGTTTTAAGCAAGTAAACATAGCAAAATCTAGTTGCATCATCAATTAAAGTCATGAAATATTTCTTTCCACCTTTTGTCAACACACCATTCATCTCGCAAAGATCAGAATGTATGAGTTCTAGAGGTGCCAAGTTTCTCTCCTCTGCTGCCCTATGAGGCTTTCGAGGTTGCTTAGATTGCACACACTTATGACACTTAGAACCTTTGACAATAGTGAGATCTGGAATTAAATTCAGACTAGACAAACGTAACATCAATCCAAAGTTAACATGATATAAGCGAGAATGCCAAACACTCGAATTATCATTAATCGTGCCACAAATATGATTCACTGACTTATTACAAAAATCTGCTAAAGATAGGCGGAACAAGCCTCCGCAATCATAGCCTTTACCAATAAATTGTCCATGCTTAGACATGACTACTTTATTAGACTCTAACACTACCTTAAACCCATCTCTCAATAGAAGGGAGACGCCAACAAGGTTCTTGCGAATAGTAGGGACATGCTGTACGTTCTTCAGCTGCACGATCTTTCCCGAAGTAAACTTCAGATCTACCGTGCCAACACCACGAACAGAAGCATGTGACCCATTCCCCATCAGGACGGAGGAACCTTGGAGCCCCTGGTAAGAAGAAAACAAAGAGATATCAGCACACACGTGAATATTAGCACCTGTATCAACCCACCAACTTGGAGATTGAAACACTGAAAGTACAGTAGGAAAATTACCATACCCGTCATCAGCACTGCTAGCAGTCACGAGGTGAATTTTCTTTTTTTCTTTCTTGTCCGCTCGCTCCGGACAATCTTTAGCAAAATGACCAAGCTCTCCACACGCGAAGCAAGGTAGCTCTGCTTTGTCTTTCTTCTTCTTCTTGAAGGCAGTATTTTGTTTGGCATTGAAAGCAGGTTGCTTAGGCTTTCCCTTGTTCTTGCCATGGTTTCTCTGGACAAAGTGGGCGCTAGATTTTTCCTCGTTCCCCTTCTCAATGCTATCTTTAGCCCGAGCTTTTTCCTCGACATCAAGAGATGCTATCAGGTTTTCAACTGATATTTTCTGTCTCTTGTGTTTGAGACTTGTGGCGAAATTCCTCCATGAAGAAGGCAATTTAGCAATAATGCACCCAGCCACAAACTCATCGGGTAAGACACATTTAAGGAGTTCAAGTTCCTTAGCCAGGCGCTGGATCTCATGAGCTTGCTCGACTACTGATTTGTTAGCAACCATCTTGTAGTCATTAAAGCTCTCCATGGTATACAGCTCTTTGCCTGCATCTGAAGCACCATAAGTAGCATTCAGATGATCCCATAAAGCCTTTGCATCTCTTAAGTGCATCATAGTATCAAATAGATAATCTGAAAGCACATTACGCACAGCTCCCACAAAGATATCATTAGCTTCCTGGAATTTTCTCTGATCTTTATCAGAGATATTTCCCTCAGGCATGCCATCTTTGACCCAGAAAACTTTCATGGCAGTAAGCCAATCAGTGACCTTGACAGACCACCTTTTAAAATGCGCACCAGAAAACTTTTCCGGCCTCAGCGCGTCAACAAAACTAGCCATAGATAATTCTGGAAACAGCCTATAATAAGGTTTTTGGATTGTTAAAGAATTAGGCAATTTCCAGATTAAAAGCATGATTAAATCTAGAACATAAATCATGATAAATATAAGAACTAGATTAAACATGTATGGCATACTAGTATAGCAGATCAACATATTCCACAGCATTAACATGACAAGCATTGATAGTCCAGCAGATAGATTAGATTGTACGAACGTCAAAATTAGATCAAGAGAATTATACCTTTCAGTTGTAGTAGTAGATGGTGTTGAAGATGTTGCTGGCGGTGGTGATGGAGCGAGATCGCTGATGTCGATGTCGTCGATGTTGAAGTCGTCGTCAAAGTCGTCGATGAGAGGCGGAGGAGTATTCTTGATGACGACCCCGCGAGCTCTAGCACGACGAAGCCGATGCGCCGATGCACCCTTCGGAAGTCGAGCCGTTGTGGAAGCTTTGGGAGCAGTCGCGCGAAGAACGCTTCCCAAAAACCTTATTCGTCTTCTCCCGGTGCAGGATCGCAAAGACGAGGGTTCCGGAGACCTACTCACCCGGTCGCTGGTGCACGCAAGCGATCGGACTGGAGTAGCTACAGCGGCGGCGCAATAGCGAGTAGAGGCAAAAACCCTAGGATTAACTGGATGCGTTTTGGCGTGGCCGGCAGGTTGCTTATATAGTCCTGTCCAACCAATCTCGTGTCGCGATCACGATCTAAATTGATTTATGACTCTTAATTTGTAACCGGTTAGGACTCATGCAACTTGAAGGCCAAGAAACCAAAAAACGAAAACAGCAAAAGGAGACCGCGCTCCCGCAAGGCGAGGAGCCGGATTTCGGCGGACCATTCACGCAGGTGCCGCGCACCCGCGCCCTTCGCCCCGCCCCGCCCCGCCCCGCCCGGCCCGGCGAGGCGAGGCGAGGCGAGCGAGCGCGCGCGTGTGGACTTCTCTTACTCCTCCTCACACTAGACTTGAGGAAGTGGGGAGGACTTCCATATTTAAGTATGACTACCTCCACTTCCACAAGCAAGGTGGTACTAAAGAGTTCCCACATCCCCTCTTGCTCACATGAATGGGCCTTTGAGATTTATTAGGAATTTCACAATTGGTTATTGGGCCAAGCCCATATAAATTCCAACAATCCCCACCAGATCTCAAATACCCATTTAGAGATTTGCCTGTTCTCACTACTGTTTGATATACCAGTGTTTCGGCAGAGACTGTGAAGTTGAACTTCCGCCTAGAATCTCAAGCTACACTCATCCACAACTTGAACAATGGACTATGCCTTGAATTGCAAGTTTTGTGTGAATAAGCTTTGCTCAAAATCAAACTAGTACTTGGCTACTAATAGCCTTACTCCGTGGGTGGAGCATATACGTCGTACTCCCTGGTCTCTTCATGATCTTACTAGAGACCACCCAAGTCTCATCGACTGCGACGTTCTACAGTCAAAATCATATAGGCATGTTCTTTCAAGAATGCTCTGTAGGACAGCATCTTCGCTTGTTAAAGCCAATAAAACATGTTAAGGCATTAGCCAACCTACCATACAGTGCCTCAACGCTTTGAGAGTATTGCATCTTCACATAGAGAGGGTTATAATTATACTCTCCTCAGTTTACCAATAGTTTGTTCTTCCCAGATCCTAAGTCACGGGATCTCCGATCAAAAAGGTTGGGTTACTACTACTGTAAACTCATATGGGTCTCAAACCCATCTCCCTTGATGCTATTTCTATCACATTCCGTGATAGTCCTTTGGTAAAAGGATCTGCCAGGTTCTTGTCTGTTTGCACATAAGCCACAGTGATTACTCCGGAGTTTCTCAACTTCCTGACAGACTTCAAACGTCTTTTAACGTGTCTTGTTGACTTCGCATTATCCTTAGCACTATTTACTTTAGTGATCACTGTTTGGTTATCACAGTTCATAAGGATAGCCGGTATTGGTTTTTCAACCACCGGCAAGTCTGACAAGAGCTCACGCAGCCACTCTGCCTCTGCAGAAGCTGTATCCAAAGCAGTAAGTTCTGCTTCCATGGTAGATTTAGTCAAAATAGTCTGTTTACTAGACCTCCATGACACTACGCCACCTCCAAGAGTAAACACATACCCACTAGTAGCATAGATTTGATCAATATCAGAAATCCAGTTCGCATCACATATAATTGCACAGAGAAAAAGTCCAAAGCTATCCACAGAGAAAAAGTCCAATTACACTTTGCACAATCCAAGTCCAGTTCCATCTCTAAGCACATGGCACCATCACTGGATTCCCTGGATGCTAAGTCACTGCTTGTACAAATAGAACTCAGTCTTGAAGCTTGGAGTGATGGAGTTGTTCCGTTGTTGCTCATACAAAATTAGTATTGTGCATTTTGAGCTGCCTGATGGCACAGAGCCAGTGTGCAGGAGCCTGATATCATGTTACATAGCCAAATAAATGCATGATTCAATAGTTTCATTACATAGCAGTGCAGTCTAAAATAATTATCCCTTTACGATGGTTGGTCCCAACTAGTGGTGGTATGTGAAGATAGTTTGAACTTGTTAATAGATTGAATTGTCCAATTATATTCCTCGAAAAAAAGAATTGTCCTATTAAATGATATAGAATCACCAAAGCCTGCATAATCCATGATAGCTTGAGTTCTGCCCTTCCTTGTCTATCTGTATGGCATATGAAAACAGGACACTGACTGCTACCTTGTTCTTCAAGTATTGCATTCACGACCAATCAGATTATTCCTACCCATCCATGAGAAGGGTACGGTATATTATCAGCTCCCTGTACCATTGCTTGAAAAACTCAGAATTTATTCGGCTGTCTTTATTCCAGCTTTTTGTACACGATCAATTATAAGTTTATCCATTTCATCAATGCATCGATTGTATCTCAACATGCATACCTTATTTTCACTAGCAAGATTATGGTTGCAATCTAGTAGAACTCCAAACTCCAGATTATGGTTGCAATCAAGTAGAACTCCGAACTCCCTCTAAGCTAACACTAAATTGTAGACACTAGGAGCATCACAACAATCTAGTGGGGTTTTGCTTAGCAGATTTTAATGGTATGTGATAGTGCATTGTCTAGTTCGATAGCTTGTATGTTGAGATAAATAGCTAGTGGGGTTTTGTTTTATAAGGGTATAAAGATAGATATAGATTTATTTGTCAGATTCCAAGAGAAATTAATTCTCTACAAAATCTTTGCTTATGAGTTTATGTCCCGGTCTAGTAAGGTGACACAGATCCTGCTTATCCATCACTGACTTTTTTTGGACCATTGGATCCACATTGAACCATCTAGATCTACTGCTCAAGTATCTATACCTATATACTCTTATAAAGCTAAACCTCATTAGAGATTTTTTCTCTTCATGCAAGGTGTCCACATCATTCCCCACTAAGTGACCCCACTAGATGTTCTTTCTCTTTATGTAAGGTGTCCACATCATTCCCCACTAAGTCCATGTCATCTGTTATTAATTACAAAAAATATCCACGTCATCTCTATCGTGTGCAATACTTTTAATCTTTAATATATGTATTAACAAGTCATCTACATACGCTATTTGCCTCTATAATGTAATCAAAATTCTATTAGTTTTTCTTCTATTAGCTTACCACTTTTTACCAGATCTGATAATAATAAAATAACATGCAAGTCAAATTCATATATATATATACAATATACAAAATACCATATATTAATAATGATATGTATATAACAGATTTATTTTCAAGAAAATCCCGCGGCAACGCGCGGGGTGCTTCTAGTTTTTATTTAATCTGAAAATATTTTCTTGTGATGGTAGAACATTTTTTTTGAGCTGGACATCCTTTCTTTGGAAGCCAGAACAGTTACCCTTGTGCGGCTTTTCTTTTTGTTTAATGGTGGATCCTGCAAATGGACTGACGGATGTGTAATTAATGTCGATCACTTTTTGTTCAGCTTGAACAAATCTGTTTTGTTATTCAGGTACAGGAGGGATAAGGATGTATGTGCTTGTTTAGAGATATAAACCAGGTAGGGATGTATGTGCTTGTTCAGAGATATAAACCAGGGTAACCAAAGGCTTTAGTCTACAAAAGGGGCAAATCGTATTCACAATCACATTGATCTCATTCAGCGTTTCAGTTCATGGAGTATCAAATAAATTAGCTGTAAGTGCGGCCAAGAGTGCGCACCATTAACCCACAACCACCTGAACTCTAATTACAGAATATATATAAGCCAACACTATGATATCTCTTTCCTTCCTCGATCAGGGTCATAGCTATGTATGCAAGTGTATATAGCGAACGAGCTAAAGCAAGAGTGCCCGCAGCGTGTGCATGTGTATACAGCAGGCCACCGGACACAAGTAGATAGGTTTGGGAGACATCGGGAGGAGGGGACTCTAAGTCAGGAGACTAACAAGCTGAGCTGAGCGACTTTCAGTGACTAAAATCAATATGTGTGCACCGCTTGTCTTGTCTGCCATACCAACCGTGTCACCTAAATCTCCGATGACGGTGCAGAGAGCCACTTGCCTGCTTCGGGCGCAGCTACATGCCGGCACAGCAGGCTCTTGGAACCTTTTCCTCTACTTCAGCGCAGAGCAGTACCTGACGGCGCCTAGCTGGTATGCACTGTGCAGGAGCAGTGCCAATCAAAGAAACTTTTTTACTGTGTATTTGTCAAATCATGCATTGCGAACTGGAGCTCGCTCATTTGTAGGAGCAGTGCTAAATTAATATTTCTTTTGTTCAACCATGTATTTGCACATATGTCAAGCTTCTTTTTGTTTCATGCAAAATAATGTCTCTGCATACTCAAATTTACATTGCATGGTCATATGGACGAGGCAAGGCCAAATTTTCCTTATTACTTATGGATGATGCATGTAGTATGTGAATGTAAATCACCAAAGAAACAATCTTATGGTTCAATAAAACAAATTACAAAACAAATACTACGACAAGAGTGCTTTTTAGGGGTCGCTGAAGATGGTTTCTGCATGCAACTGGCCCAGCCGCCCCAATACATGCTTCCCTCCCTGCAAATGACCGATTTGTAGGGGTGACTAGAAACACAAGCCGCCGCACAATGTATTTCTAGGGGTGGCTATATTTTTGTCACAAATGAATAATTGGTTCAATGACCGAGCATCACATACGAGTAATTGGTTCAATAATGAAGTCACTACCAAAATGATGGAGTTCTCCTAGTGTTTTTAATTAGTAATAAAACACTACCACCACTACTACACAACTGACCTTTCGTCGATTGCCTAAAATGCCTTTAGTCTCGGCGATTTCGACGACCGGGACTAAATAGACTGGTGTTACCAACCGGGACTAAAGGTCTCTCGCCAACGGCTCTGTTGTCAGACGCTGTCGGGAGGGACCTTTAGTCCCGGTTGGTAACACCAACCGGGACTAAAGCTCTGCCTTTAGTCCCGGTTGGTGCCACGGACCGGGACTACAGCTTTTGTCCCGGTCCGTGGCACCGACCAGGACTATAGGACTGGGTTTAGTTCCGGTTGGTGTTACCAACCGGGATTAAAACCTCCCCTATAAATTAAACCCCCTCTTCTTCCTCCCTGCCCGAGCCCAACCTTTCTTGTTCATGTTCTTGTTGCTTGTTCTTCCATTGTTCTTTATCTCATCTCCGGTGATCAATCCACTTCAAACGCTTCTACGCTGTCGTCGATTTGTTTGAAAGGTTGCGAGCTTCATCCTCCTATGTTTTAGCAGCACCATATATAAATCCATGTTGTATATGGCTATTTTATTTCATATTGCTAGCTCCAATCACTTTTCATGTTTGAATTTTTATGAATGATGCTAATTATAGTACCTAGAAAGTAGTATACACATATAATGTTTAGTTCTATTATAGACTTTTTAGGATACTTTTTACTTTAATTTGTTCATCTTCTCATTTTAAAATATTAAATAATGTTGATTCTTTGTAATTTTGAAACAAATTAATTTTAACTTTAGAAATTCTTCAAATTAATTTTATTTAGAGATAAAATTACACCTTTTAATAGAAAAATACAAATTTTATGATTTTGCTACCTTTTTATTAACGTCCACAAATAAATTTTATGAAATGATGAACCACTTATAAAATTTTGAACTCAATTAGACAAGGTTGTGCCGCGCTCTTTTCTCATGCTGAGCTTTTAATTATGTGATGCCATATAATGCAGATAATGACACGCCATTGGATGTACAATGCCGATCGCCGCTCCAATGAGTTCATTGAGGTTGTGCGAGAATTCTGCAGAATGGCAGAGGAAAACAAGCGGGATGGTTTTATGTGCTGTCCATATGCCGTGTATATGAATTTGAAAGAATTTTGTAGCTCAAGAAGTATTCACTTGCACTTGTTCAAGTCGGGTTTCATGACAAACTACATTTGTTGGACCAAGCACGGAGAGACCGGGGTTATGATGGAAGAAGGTGAAGAAGAACAAGTGGACCCTGACGATGTTTTTGCTCAATACTGTGACTTCGCGATGGAGGAAGTTGAAGAAGAAGCGGATGCAGAAAACAGTATCACTGAAGATGACGATGCTCTTGGTGATGTCATTCATGACGCACAGAGAGATTGTGATAGTGAAAAGGATAAGGCTAAGTTTGACCAAATGCTAGAGGATCACAAGAAGTTAATCTACCCGTCGGTCGAAGATGGGCAGAAAAAGCTAGGCACGACACTAGAGTTGTTACAGTGAAAGGCAGAGAATGGTATATCTGACAAGACATTTGAGAAATTACTGAAGATCCAAAAAAGATGCTTCTGAAGCCTAATGAATTGCCTACCACTACATACGAAGCAAAAAAGATCGTCAACCCCTTTAGGATTAAAAATCGAGAAGATACATGCATGTCCTAATGACTGCATCATGTACCGTGGTGAGCACGAGAATTTAGATGAATGCCCTGTTTGCCATGCGTCACGGTACAAGATCTTGCGAGATGATCCTGGCGATGTTGAGGATGAAGAACGTCCGAAGAAGAGAATCACTGCCAAGGTTATGTGGTATGCTCCAATAATTCCACGCCTAAAACGACTGTTCAGAAACAAGGAGCATACAAAGTTGTTGCGATGGCACAAAAGAAGACCGTAAGGTGGACAACATGTTGAGACACCCTGCATATGGGTCCCAGTGGAAAGAAATAGATGAGAGAACTCAGATTGAAATAACTATGCTCACGATGTGTAGACACATGATGAGAGAACTCAGATTGAAACAAGACGATCGAATTGGTTTTATCGATCCATATGTCGTGTACAAGGACACAAAGACTAAAGATCCATTCAATTTGAAGATAAGGAAATGGAGAAAAACCTCCGGAGGTTCTTTTATAACGAAAGGCATAAGGAGTTGATACTCTTCCCTTACAATATGGGGTAAAGTGTTGTGTTATATCATGTCTTAGTCAATCCAACATTAATATATATATATAAGTTGACTCTATAAACAAATGCAGGGATCACTGGATACTCATTGAGATTAAGATCAAGGAACAAACTATAAATGTGTGGGACTCAATGAGAAAAGGGCTAGCAATGTACCAAGACATGATAGACATGATCCAGAGGTAAGTTCTATCATTCGTTAATTATCGTTGCCTGCTCCTTTAATTTACTATGCTATACCTAATCAACAGCCGACTTATTGGGCAGGGCTTGGGCTTGGCTACAACAAAGATATCGTACGGATCTGAAAGTGCCACTCCCCCCTCCTATTCTACGTAAGTGGGTGTCCAGACAACCGTACGGAACTAATTTATGTGGATACTACGTTTGCGAGTACATGCGGTGTAGCAAATTTACACATGCTAAAGAGATGCTAAAAGTAAGTAACATGTGTATACAGTAAATTCATATCTTATTTATTTATTGAAACTAAATAAATCTTATGTATATTAATATCTTTTTCCTTTAATTAATACAAATGGAAGGAGTGGGAATTGAAAGAACAAGTGTTCAAGCACACAATACTCGTCGCAATCTAGGAGACGATCGCAGGTTTCATCAATGATCATGTCATCCCGGAAGACGGCGAGTTCCACCACAACCCTAGGTTGGATTTGAAGAGTCCAAACAAGAACGAACACTTGTATGAGCTTTGAGTGGCGGGCAAACATTTGTGTAACTCATTAACCGGCGGCCGAACACTTGATTACTTGTATATTATTGTAAATGTAATGTGTACGTACATATATGTATAGCTCTATAATATATATATATATATATATATATATATATATATATATATATGTAGATTCATACTTTATTTGTGTGCAATAATAACGCTCTCGTATAGGTGCAACATATACAGATAATAGCAGCGAAGAATAAATTGGAAAACAATATAACTGAAAGCCAAAATCAATAATGAATTGGAAAGAAAAAGGAAAAAGAAAAAATAACCTTTAGTCCCGGTTGATAATACCAACCGGAACTAAAAGGTGCTGCACCACGTCGATGCCTGGCAGCACCTTTAGTCCCGGTTGGTATTACCAACCGGGACTAAAGGTCACCCTTTAGTCCCTGTTGGTATTACCAACCGGGACTAAAGGTCTCCCTTTAGTCCTGGGCCTGAGAA
The DNA here is from genome assembly GCA_038087645.1 of Saccharum hybrid cultivar R570. Taxonomy (NCBI): domain Eukaryota; kingdom Viridiplantae; phylum Streptophyta; class Magnoliopsida; order Poales; family Poaceae; genus Saccharum; species Saccharum hybrid cultivar. The sequence goes on along the minus strand of JAQSUU010000347.1, from coordinate 8,316,835 downwards.
TTGGGACTAAAGTCTGGGCCTGAGAACCGGGACTAAAGGTGGGACATTTAGTCCCGAAACCTTAGTCCCGGCTCGTAGCCCGAGACTAGAGGTCCTTTTGGACCGGGACTAAAGCCCCGTTGTGCAGCAGTGCACTAGTCATAGCATTGGCAATGCACACTAGGAAGCATTTTGTAGGGAAAGTTTATACTAAATTGAATGCTAAAACAGTAGGAGAACCCCACATCACTAGAAGAAGTTGAAAATTCTGGTTGTGAGTGTTTTGTTAACGATTCTAAAACAGAGTGTCACAGATGAGTAGGGCGAGGGGCGCGTGTGATCTGTGAAGATATCTTATGTTGTTCAATGATGATATTTGTGACGATACCAGGCTTGCTTCATCACTAATAGTCAGAGCTCGAGGCCACTCACCAATGATCCATGATAAAACATTAAATTTCGTCATAGTTATGCGTTGTTCCACAACATAATTTTGCTTCGTCACTAAAATTTCGTCATAGTTGTGCACATTTCATCGTCATCGTTTGTTTTTTTATCTTTGGCTCCTAGATTTCTAGTATTTTTTTATAATCTCAAATATTGAAAACAAATAATAAATATGATATTATAGAATTTTAAACCCTTAAACCCATCCCTAATCTCTAATCCCTATATCTAATTCCTCCCATATAAAAAATAAAGATTCCTACTACGTTCCTCAAGTTATTAGTGTAGTTTGGATTAACAATAAAAATTATTATTCTTATTAAAACCTAGATCCATTGATAATCGAACTAATAATCAAACCACAGACTGAATTTTTGAGCAATTTGTTACTTTGTTGTAGGATCCAGTCTAAATAAATGTATCTCCAAGGTATTCACATGTATCCGTTCAGATCACGACAAGGACTGCCATATAGAGAATCGAGAGATCTTCTGTAATAATCATCAACAGACATGCCAAACTTTTTTCCTATCTTAGTGCCAACTTTAGTCAAAGATTAGAATTATAGATCTTTATGGATGCTCAAAGGAAGTCGTGGAACTATCACTATTGACTGTGCCAAAAACACAAAAGTAGTATGAAAAAATAAAGTTATGATATATTTATAGGAAAACATTTTTGCGCATTGCAACACAAGAAGGAAAACTATCAAGGTTATATTTTAATTCAATATAGGGCTAAGACTAAGAGTACGTTATCATATATATTACGAATTCATGGTCATCATAGATTAAATTAATTATACTAGGAAATGTGTCCGTGCATTGCGACGGGAGAATAAAATAAAATTCTCAATGGGACGGGAGAATAAAATAAAATTCTCAATGGGCCGAACAGCCGCGCCAGTTTAGAATGGGCTAGAAGAAAAATGAGACGGAAATTTTGGTTCTTTAATATTAGGTATAGATTAAACAAGTATATCATAAGATAAAAACTATAACTCAGTCAATATGCGTCCATTGTACATTGAATTTTTACCATAGATTCTACACACCATTAGAAGATCACAATAAAAACTTCACTGCAATAGGTCTAGTTTACCAAAGAAAATCATAGATCTGCAGCTTCACCAAATATTTTATACTAAAGCATGTAGTATTATGTGTTTATTATATAGGTGTAACACCCAAAAATTTCAACTTTTAGAATTAATAGGTTTTCAAATAATTTAAATAACATTTAATGGGAAATTAAAATTTAAGAAATATTTGGTGTTGCATTCATGCTGTTGCATTTATTTTATTTTGTGGAGTGGATTTATTTTATTTTGATTTGGCTTGGAGAATTTTATTTGGAATAGTTTGAAAACAAGTAAATAAAGAAAAGAGAGAAGAAAAGAAAAAAAAGAGAATCACTTACCTCCTCCCTGGCGGCCCGACGGCCCGACGGCCCGTTGGGGCGACCTGTCTCCCCTGCGCTGGCGCAAGTGGGCCGTAGCCCTTTTCCTCCGCGCTTGCGACCGCGTGGGCCGGCCCAGCGCCGCGACGAGCCACGCCTCCCCTCTCTTCTTGGTCGATGACAGGTGGGGGCCGATCGTCAGTCGTCTTCAACCTTCCGTGGGTGAGCCGGACTCCGAACCGAAGCAGACAACATCGCCCGATCTCGTGATTTCTGGGGTTTCCTACCCGAATACGGCAACTTGAAGCTACAAATAGGAAGCCGTGACCCTCCTTTTCCCGTTTTTCATCTAAACCGTGAGTTCCACCACGAGAAAACGAGGTCTAGGGCTTGAGGTAGTTGGAGCACGGCGGTTGTTCGGGTGAGGTGCTCTCGGGTGGTTTTGAGGCCGTATTCTTCGCGTTGGTGAGTCCGCACTCTTCTTCTCTACCTTCATATGCTTTTCTTTTGGGTGGAGATGCTTCGAATCGTGTTTTTGAAGTTCACCGACGGGTCGGCAATGGCGCCACCGCCCTCCTCTTGTCGCGAGTCGTGTTCAATTCACTGTAGCTAGTTTCTACCGCCTAGATGGATTCGCGTTGAGCTTCTCATTCGGTTGGAGTTGGTTGCGGGGAAAACGGTGGCCGGAAACGGGAAAACCGTTTGATTCCGGCGAGCTCGGGTGGCCAGCCATGGAGGCCACCGGCCGGACTTGGACAAGGGGGCCGGGTTTTTCTCTGTGAAGATTGAGGATGAATGGCAGCCGTCCGATTTTGAATCAATGGCCGAGATTAGAAGATACTCCTTCGCGGGGTAAGCTTTCTAAAGAGTCTCAGGACTTTTTCACAATAGAACCCGCCGTCCTTAACGTATTATCCGAAACGTGTTTTCATGTTTGGAAAGCGTATTTTCTCTCGGTTAAATCAAAAATACGTTTTCAGATATTTACAGTTTTGCCACTAGGATTGTTTTGGTCATAAAATCTTCGTTTTAACTCCGATTTGATCCATTCAAGTTGCGTTAGGTTCGTATTTGCGAGCTCTACATGTTAGTGTAGTTGTACTGTCAGTTTTGACAATTTAATTTTCGAGTTTATAATTAAGTATTTAATTATCTATAGGAAATTTTAGAAAATTCATAACTTTCACGTTTTAACTCCGAATTTGGTGATCTTTACGTCTGTGTGATCGTAGAAACGTGTAGAAGAGTTTTATAAACTTTTATTACTGTTTTGTTACTGTTGGTGTACTGTTCTAATTATATCTCTTTGTTTGCTTCGTGTATGTTTGATTGGATGCATGTATGTTGTTGATTGATGATCGAGTATAGAAGGTGAGTGGTATCTGGACGATCAGGAGTATTACTTTGAGCCAGATCTGCAGTATCACTCGGAGAGTTTTAATCAAGGCAAGTATAACACGGGACTATCCTTGTTACCTATACACTGAAATTATCATACATGTGCATGTGCTTACCTTGACAACCTTAGAGATTATAACTTAGTGATTGTTATCTGGATTCCTTGTCAACCTTGGGAATGCATTTGGGTAGCTATTGCTAGTGCTTAATTATGAACAATGATCTTGTAATTTGATTAATGGATTAAGCAATCAACCATTAAGATGATTTTATTACTGTTAAAAGGGGGCTAGAGCATGTGTGTTATTTTGATGCTCTGGTTTCTCTCCATAAGGACTTATCTGTACGTGATCATCCAAGACATACAGTACAGCTGTGAGGGCTATATGGCTCTGGCTTTAGTTGCTTATAGGACCTTTTCTAGCTTGTTTGTGGTTACCTTAAATGGCGTAAGAATGGCTTGCCACGTTGGGTGTAGGGCGAGCCCCTGTCCTTAGTGTGTATAGGCTGCGGTTGTTGTGCCACTGGGAAGGGGGTTCTACATCTACCTGCCGAGTGAATCTAATGGCCCTAACTTGTTAGACGAACCTTTACGTGGCTTTATATGATTTTCGGTGTTTTGGGAATGGCCTCCCCATGCATTTGGAAGTTATGACTCACAGTGAAAGTGTACACCTCTGCGCAGAGTTTAAAACTGGTATACTAGCCGTGCTTACGGATACGAGCGGCCTTGGAACATTTACAGATAGATGATCACCATTGTTATATCATGCTTAATTATTGTTGTTATTATTATGCTCATGTTAATGCTATTCATTATCTTTATTACAATTGATCATTGGTTCATAAATGGGAAGTGAATTACTTTGATGCTACTTAATTGCTAATTACATGATGAATAAAAGCTAAACGTAGTCAAACAGTGTCTAACCTTTTGAGCCTCATGAACCCTGTGTTGTACTTGTTGAGTTCGACATGGACTCTCCCTTGCTATTTTCACCATAATAGATGAAGATTGTGATGAGGATTATCGTAATGAGTACTAGTCTTGGTGTCAACCAGTCAACCGTGTCCCTATGTTTGGAGTTTCCGCTGGAGATCTACTATTAGTCATTATTATTTATCGTTCAAGACTATGTTTTAAATATTTATTCGCTATGTAATAAACACTGTGATGATACTATGTAATTTATCTACTTATGTGTGCGATCATGTCCTGGGGCGCACATGAGTACTTTATGCATCCTATTTTTGTCCTTAAAAATGGGTGTGACAGATTGGTATCAGAGCCGTGTTGATTGTAGGACGCAAGTCTAGTTAGAATGGTCGTTATTAGCATCCATGCTTCACTTATTTCATGTTTAATCCCTTCACCTTGTTAATTACTAAACTTTTATGCTTCCTCTACTTTATTCTGTTGTGAAAATACATTGATTCTATCTAATCTATGTCTAAATCTTGAAGATGCCTCCTCATCCCCGTCTGTCAGCTGCACAGTACGTTGCCCGTTTCAAACCCCAGGAGCTCCATGTAGATGGTGACCAAGAGTTATCTAATGCTGAATCAAGAGTTGGTGACACACCAATGGAGATGTAGCTATGGGGTGGACCATGAAGTTTCAGATCATGGTTCCTAAAGCTTATGCTTTCTTCCATGACATGTTGACAAGAACCTTGGACAACTACTACTACAACTGGGAAGCTACGTTGGAGTATCGCAGTGCCGAGTATAGTCATCCATGGATGGATTCCTATTGGGAAACAGAGCTATGGGTCAAGACAAGGGATCCTACCACTAAGGAGTCTAAGGTGGAGTCAAAGTTCATTACCCAGTGAGCCGGGCAACCGTAGAAACAAGCATGGAGGATGTCGCCTGCAATGCGTTCGTTTACTACCATGGTCTACGCTCGGACAAGACATTACAGGGTGCACTCCGGCATTTTCCTTGTTTCTTACATGACAAGGGTGTCTGTACCGTGTCGCTTGTAGATGATTCATCCTTGACTTTACAAGCTACAGTGGGATTGGTTCGTGAATTGGCTCTCCATGAGGTGGATTTGAAGGATGAGTTGCTGAAGGAAAAAGAACTTAAGGAGCAAGCCTATAAGGAGATCGACCAATTAAGGGCGGAGTTAGGCCGTCCCAAGATTTATGAGAAGCTTAATTAGGATTAGGAAAAAAATCCCTATGTAATAAGAACGATAGTAGTTGCGAGTTAATTTGAGTTAGTTGTTGAGAGTCAGTTTGTGGTGTGAACAATTGTGTGATTGATGGATTGTTATTATGATAATATGTGATTTGGATCTTTGTAATGTGTGCTGGAGTTTTGTAGACATGTCTACAAGTTCCATGGTTAAGAATATTAAGTTTGATCAAGAATATATTAGTTGGTATGAGGTAAACTTAGTTCTGTCCTTTACTGATTTCTGGGTCAGTCTGGGATGTTTTAGAAATAACTTAAAATCCGTTAGTGAGAAATTTAAGAAATTTTACTGGGAATAATTAGACTTCTGTACCTTTCCAACCCCGCAAGAATCACCTTATTATCTATTATGAGCTAAGAGATATACCTGTTTCAAGTTGGGGTCACTACGCAGTCTGGAATTCTGAAACAGTTTCTGTTAAGTTCAGTTTTTGGCTAATTTATTGACAGAATCAGAAAAAGTGTTGTGAATAAAAGTTGTAGATAATTTTGGAAGCTTTCCAACCATGTAAAGATCATCTGATTTGGACGTCTGTAACTCGAGATATGGCAGTTTTACTGAGTTGCTGAAATTGAAATTCGCCCAGAGAAATCAGATTTTGCTTATCTGTTGAATACATCATCTTGGATCATACTGAACTTCATTTTCTGTGTTTTGAAAATAGATGTCAGGCAGAGGTCGTGGCAGGGGTCGTGGAGGTGCTAACCCACCTATTACTATGGAGGAACTTATGCATACTCAGAATCAGATGATGCAGATGTTCATGCAGCACATGTAGAATAATCCCCCTGCAGGAGGACCACCACCTGTTCAAGTGAGAGACGAGCATGGGGAATTTTTGAAGGGATGCCCTCTAGTGTTCTCTCATGCTGCTGATCCTTTGGAGGCGGATGATTGGGTGAGAGCAGTTGAGAAACAGTTGAACATCGCTCAATGCAATTATATGAAAAAGGTGTTATATGCATCTGGTCAGTTACAGGGGACAGCTCAGACTTGGTGGGAGTCGTATCAAGCTGCACGTCCTAACAATGCTCCTCCTATCACTTGGAATGAGTTTGTTAGAGATTTTCGAGCTCGTCATATTCCTGAGGGTATAATTGAGCTCAAGCAGAAAGAATTCAGAAATCTCAGGATGGGACAGATGAGCGTTAGTGAGTATCATGACAGGTTTACGCAGTTGGCTCGCTATGCTCCTAATGAAGTGAGGGAAGATGCAGATAGGCAGCGTCTTTTTCTAAAAGGGATTTATTATGATCTTCGCTTGCAATTGAAGGGTAATAACTATGCCAGTTTTCAAGAGCTTGTGAATAAAGTTATTGTGCTTGATAATGAGCACAGGGAGATGGATAGGAAGAGAAAGATGAAAGGACAAAGCTCAGGAAGCAACAACCGCCAGCGTACTAATTCTCAGCATGGTTTTCATCAGAAGTTTCAAGGACCAGTTAGTCAGTGGAATTGCAATCCAAATCAGAAGTGGTCTCAGAATTGGCAAAATAATCAGTCTCAGCAACGTCCTTCATATCCGCAGCGTCAACAGTATCAGTAGAATGGACAACAGACTCCTCGCACTGGAAATCCCAATGCCACTCCCATGAAGAACAGTGCTCCCAACACGCCTACTAGATGCTATGTCTGTGGTAAAGAGGGACATATGTCTTACCATTGTCCTGAGAAGCAGAACCAGCAGACTCCTCAGAGCCAAAAAAGCAACCAGAGGCAATCCGGTACTGGAAGGGTGAATCACGTGTCTTCTGATACAGCTCATGAGGCACCAGAAGTTATGATCGGTACGTTCAATGTACATTCCACTCTTGCAACCGTTCTTTTTGACTCTGGAGCATCTCATACATTCATTTCCAACATTTTTATTAAAATGCATAGTATACCCATGCTTGCCATGAAAGAACCTCTCTTAGTAAACTCACCTGGAGGTACCATGCAAACCAATAATCGTTGTCTTCCAGTTAGTATGATTTTAAGGGGGTAGAGTTTAAGATAACTCCTATAGTGTTGAGGACATCTGGTATTGATGTGATCTTGGGTATGGACTGGATGAAATAAAATCAGGCAGAGATTCAGTGTCAGCAGAAAGTGGTAGTTGTGACTGCACCTAATGGAGATAAAATCAACATGGATGTAGCAGTGCAGAAGCAGCCAACTGCTTTGGTGAATCAGCTTGAAGATGCTATTAAAGAGAATTTAGTTATTGAGGAGTTTCCGAATGTCTTTCCCGATGATTTGTCAGGTATGCCACCTGACCGAGACATTGAATTTCTTATTGAATTATTACCTAGAACTACACCTATAGCCAAATGACCATATATAATGGGAGTAGATGAATTAGAAGAACTTAAGAAACAAATTAAAGAACTACAAGATAAAGGTTTTATTCGTCCTAGTTCTTCACCTTAGGGTGCACCAGTTATTTTTGTTGATAAGAAAGATGGTGGTCAGAGGATGTGTGTTGATTATCGGTCACTAAATGAGGTAACTATCAAGAATAAGTACCCTTTGCCCAGAATTGATGATTTGTTTGATCAGTTGAGAGGTGCTTGTGTGTTTTCTAAGATTGATTTGCGTTCTGGTTATCATCAGTTGAAGATTCGTGCCTCTGATATTCCAAAGACAGCTTTTACTATGAGGTATGGGTTGTATGAGTATACTGTTATGTCATTTGGTTTGACCAATGCACCTGCCTACTTTATGTACATGATGAATAAGATGTTCATGGAATATTTGGATAAGTTTGTGGTGGTATTTATTGATGATATACTGGTATTTTCCAAGACAGAGAAAGAGCATGCTGAACATTTGAGGTTGGTATTGCAGAAACTTAGAGAGCATAAACTGTATGCTAAGCGAAGTAAATGTGAGTTTTGGTTGATGGAAGTTTCTTTTCTTGGTCATATTGTTTCTAATGGAGGAATATCAGTGGATCCAGGCAAAGTAAGGGATGTATTGAATTGGAAACCACCTACTGATGTTAGCAAGATTCGCAGTTTCTTGGGTTTAGCTGGATATTACAGGCGGTTCATTGAAGGGTTTTCTAAACTTGCTAAACCTATGACATCTCTATTAGAGAAGAATGCTAAGTTTATGTGGTCTGATAAATGTCAAGCTAGTGTTGAGGAATTGAAGAAGAGGTTGACTACATCGCCTGTTTTGGTTTTGCCAGATTTGCGTAAGAAGTTTTCTATTTATTGTGATGCTTCTCATCAAGGTTTGGGATGTGTTCTTATGCAAGAAGGCAGAGTTGTTGCTTATGCATCTAGACAGTTGAGAAAGCATGAGTTGAATTATCCTACGCATGATTTGGAGTTAGCAGCTGTAGTTCATGCTTTGAAGATTTGGAGACACTATTTGATTGGGCATAAGAGTGACATATACACCGATCATAAGAGTTTGAAGTATATTTTCACTCAGTCTGATTTGAATCTGAGGCAACGTAGATGGTTAGAGTTGATTAAGGATTATGATATCGAGATACACTATCATCCTGGTAAGGCTAATGTAGTAGCTGATGCTCTTAGTAGGAAAAGTTATGCCAATGAGATACGAACGTTGTCCATGACTAGTGAGTTATGTGCTGAATTTGAATATTTGAATTTGGGAATTGTTGCTAATACAATGGAATTAGTGACAGAACCTACCTTAGAGCAAGAAATTTACAAGGGTCAGTTGAAGGATGAGAAACTAAAGAAGATAGCGGAAGATATAGTGATTGGTAAGTCACCAGGGTTTCGAATAGATGATAATGGGATTTTGTGGTTTAGAAAGAGGTTGTGTGTACCTGAGGATCAATCTGTTAGATAGGCAATTCTTCTTGAAGCTCATGAGTCAGCTTATTCTATTCATCCTGGTAGTACTAAGATGTATTTGGATCTCAAACAGAAATATTGGTAGGTTGGATTGAAACGAGATGTGGCTGAGTATGTGGCATTCTGTGATACTTGTCAGAGAGTGAAAGCTGAGCATCAGAGACCTGCTGGATTGTTGCAACCAATGAAGATTCCTGAATGGAAGTGGGAGGAGGTTGGTATGGACTTTATAGTAGGGTTACCACGTACTCAGAGGGGTTATGATTCTATTTGGGTGATAGTAGATCGACTAACTAAAGTTGCTCATTTCTTACCAGTCAAGACTAACTACACGGGAGTACAATTGGCTACCTTGTATACGGAAAGGATAGTCTGTTTGCATGGAGTTCCAAAGAAGATTGTATCTGATCGAGGTTCGCAGTTCACGTCACACTTTTAGAAAGCTGTACATGAATCTCTGGGAACAAAGCTGAATTTTAGTACAACATATCATCCTCAAACAGATGGACAGACTGAAAGGACCAACCAGATATTAGAAGATATGTTGAGAGCTTGTGCATTGCAATATGGAACCAGTTGGGATAAGAGTTTGCCTTATGCAGAATTCTCTTATAACAACAGTTATCAACAGAGTCTTAAGATGGCACCGTTTGAGGCTTTGTATGGACGTAGGTGTAGAACTCCATTGTTTTGGGATCAGACAGGTGAGTCTCAGGTGTTTGGTACGGATGTTCTTAGAAACGCAGAAGATCAAGTGCGGGTGATTCGTGAGAATTTGAGAGTGGCACAGTCTCGTCAGAAGAGTTATGCTGACAATAGGAGAAGAGATTTAGTTTTTGAGGTTGGTGATTATGTCTATTTAAAGGTGTCACCAATGAGAAGTGTGAAGAGGTTTAACATGAAAGGCAAATTAGCACCAAGGTATGTTGGGCCATTTAAAGTTATTGCTAGACGTGGAGAAGTTGCTTATCAACTAGAGTTGCCTGAGAATTTGTCTGGAGTACATGATGTGTTTCATGTTTCACAACTTAAGAATTGTTTGTGTGTGCCTGAAGAGCAGATACCTTTAGAGGAATTGACTGTTAAAGAGGATCTTACTTATGAAGAGTTTCCGATCAAGGTTTTAGAAACTGCTGAGAGAGTTACTCGAAGTCAGATTATTAAGATATGCAAAGTACAGTGGAATCGATATTCAGAAGCAGAGGCAACTTGGGAAAGAGAGGATGAATTGAGGAAATCATATCCGCAGTTGTTTGAGTAAGTAGTCCAATCTCGAGGACGAGATTCTTTTAAGGGGGGTAGACTTTGTTACACCCAAAAATTTCAACTTTTAGAATTAATGGGTTTTCAAATAATTTAAATAACATTTAATGGGAAATTAAAATTTAAGAAATATTTGGTGTTGCATTCATGCTGTTGCATTTATTTTATTTTGTGGAGTGGATTTATTTTATTTTGATTTGGCTTGGAAAATTTTATTTGGAATAGTTTGAAAACAAGTAAATAAAGAAAAGAAAGAAGAAAAGAAAAAAAGAGAATCACTTACCTCCTCCCTGGCGGCCCGACGGCCCGACGGCCCGTTGGGGCGACCTGTCTCCCCCGCGCTGGCGCAAGTGGGCCGTAGCCCTTTTCCTCCGCGCTCGCGACCACGTGGGCCGGCCCAGCGCCGCGACGAGCCGCGCCTCCCCTCTCTTCTTGGTCGATGATAGGTGGGGGCCGATCGTCAATCGTCTTCAACCTTCCGTGGGTGAGCCGGACTCCGAACTGAAGCAGACAACATCGCCCAATCTCGCGATTTCCGGGGTTTCCTACCCGAATACGGCAACTTGAAGCTACAAATAGGAAGCCGTGACCCTCCTTTTCCCGTTTTTCATCTAAACCGTGAGTTCCACCACGAGAAAACGAGGTCTAGGGCTTGAGGTAGTTGGAGCACGGCGGTTGTTCGGGTGAGGTGCTCTCGGGTGGTTTTGAGGCCATATTCTTCGCGTTGGTGAGTCCGCACTCTTCTTCTCTACCTTCCTATGCTTTTCTTTTGGGTGGAGATGCTTCGAATCGTGTTTTTGAAGTTCACCGATGGGTCGGCAATGGTGCCACCGCCCTCCTCTTGTCGCGAGTCGTGTTCCACTATAGCTAGTTTCTACCGCTAGATGGATTCGCGTTGAGCCTCTCATTCGGTTGGAGTTGGTTGCGGGGAAAACGGTGGCCGGAAACGGGAAAACCGTTTGATTCCGGCGAGCTCGGGTGGCCGGCCATGGAGGCCACCAGCCGGACTTGGAGAAGGGGGCCGGGTTTTTCTCTGTGAAGATTGAGGATGAATGGCAGCCGTCCGATTTTGAATCAATGGCCGAGATTAGAAGATACCCCTTTGCGGGGTAATCTTTCTAAAGAGTCCCTGGACTTTTTCATAATAGAACCCGCCGTCCTTAACGTATTATCCGAAACGTGTTTTCATGTTTGGAAAGCGTATTTTCTCTCGGTTAAATCAAAAATACGTTTTCAGATATTTACAGTTTTGCCACTAGGATTGTTTTGGTCATAAAATCTTCGTTTTAACTCCGATTTGATCCATTCAAGTTGCGTTAGGTTTGTATTTGCGAGCTCTACATATTAGTGTAGTTGTACAGTCAGTTTTGACAATTTAATTTTCGAGTTTATAATTGAGTATTTAATTATCTATAGGAAATCTTAGAAAATTCATAACTTTCACGTTTTAACTCCGAATTTGGTGATCTTTACGTCTGTGTGATCGTAGAAACGTATAGAAGAGTTTTATAAACTTTTTTTTACTGTTTTGTCACTGTTGGTGTACTATTCTAATTATATCTCTTTGTTTGCTTAGTGTATGTTTGATTGGATGCATGTATGTTGTTGATTGATGATCGAGTATAGAAGGTGAGCAGTATCTGGACGATCAGGAGTATTACTTTGAGCCAGATCAGTAGTATCACTCGGAGAGTTTTGATCAAGGCAAGTATAACACGGTACTATCCTTGTTACCTATACACTGAAATTATCATACATGTGCATGTGCTTACCTCGACAACCTTAGAGATTATAACTTAGTGATTGTTATCTGGATTCCTTGTCAACCTTGGGAATGCATTTGGGTAGCTATTGCTAGTGCTTAATTATGAACAATGATCTTGTAATTTGATTAATGGATTAAGCAATCAACCATTAAGATGATTTTATTACTGTTAAAAGGGGGCTAGAGCATGTGTGTTATTTTGATGCTCTGGTTTCTCTCCATAAGGACTTATCTGTACGTGATCATCCGGGACATACAGTACAGCTGTGAGGGCTATATGGCTCTGGCTTTAGTTGCTTAAAGGACCTTCTCTAGCTTGTTAGTGGTTACCTTAAATGGCGTAAGAATGGCTTGCCACGTTGGGTGTAGGGCGAGCCCCTGTCTTAGTGTGTATAGGCTGCGGTTGTTGTGCCACTGGGAAGGGGTTCTACATCTACCTGTCGAGTGAATCTAATGGCCCTAACTTGTTAGACGAACCTTTACGTGGCTTTATATGATTTTCGATGTTTTGGGAATGGCCTCCCCATGCATTTGGAAATTATGACTCACAGTGAAAGTGTACACCTCTGCGTAGAGTTTAAAACTGGTATACTAGCCGTGCTCACGGATACGAGCGGCCTTAGAACATTTACAGATAGATGATCACCATTGTTATATCATGCTTAATTATTGTTGTTATTATTATGCTCATGTTAATGCTATTCATTATCTTTATTACAATTGATCATTGGTTCATAAATGGGAAGTGGATTACTTTGATGCTACTTAATTGCTAATTACATGATGAATAAAAACTAAACGCAATCAAACAGTGTCTAGCCTTTTGAGCCTCATGAACCCTGTGTTATACTTGTTGAATTCGACATGGACTCACCCTTGCTATTTCCACCATAACAGATGAAGATTATGAGGAAGATTATCATAATGAGTACTAGTCTTGATGTCAACCAATCAACCGTGTCCCTGTGTTTAGAGTTTCCGCTGGAGATCTACTATTAATCATTATTATTTATCGTTCAAGACTATGTTTTAAATATTTATTCGCTATGTAATAAACACTGTGATGATACTATGTAATTTGTCTACTTATGTGTGCGATCATGTCCTGGGGCGCACATGATTACTTTATGCATCCTATTTTTGTCTTTAAAAATAGGTGTGACAATAGGTCTAGTCAAGAGGATTTCAAAAAATTAGTTTTGCTATTTTATGATTTTTCTGTGATTTTACACATAATTTACAAATTTGTTGTTTTACCAGAAAAGGAGAAAAATGAAAAAAAAAGGCTAGCTGTTGGACCACGGCTCGGCCCAGTCTATTGGCACAAAAGACCCAATCGACGGATTCTAGCTAGCAGGAGGAGGCCCAACATGGGCGGCACTTTTACAGCAGGAATCCCAGACTTTCTCAAATACAATTTAGATCCTCCCATCTTTCTTTCTCTCTTGCACTTTTTTACGTGGAACCCTTCCTTCTCTTCTATTTATTTTTCTCGTCCTTTTCCCCAGACCACCGAACAGAGGCACCCCATTTGGGGCCGTTGCCTGCCGGCGGCGGCCTGATCAGCGACGAGGAGGGTCTCTAAGTGAGCCCCAATAGGTCTAGGTCGCCCGACCCACGGTAGGCCTAGGTCGGAAAGGAGGGCGCCTCCGGGCCCAAGGTCGGCAACTCCCAGGCGAGTTCGCCGAGCCCTTGCTCGGGCGCCAGACTTATGCAGAGCACGGGTCATCATCATCACTCAGCCCCGATAGCCAAGCACTCCCACCATACATGGGAAGCCCCATGAAGGGCACCATATTCTCGTCAGCGGAAGCCATCCCCGCTGTGGCCGGCCCGGTCACCGAAAGATCGAACTCAACCCCTCGTCACCATCATGAACTCAACTAAATGAGGCCATGCAGGACTCGAGGGCTCCTGACGAGATCCTAACGTAGGAGTATGTTAAGCCTCGGGATCAAAGTTTCCCTACCTTTCCAACTCTAGTTATATATTTGTAACTTTATATGTATGCATAATCTGAGTTCTCTACGAATATGCAACCATAATGTTAGGGCAACCACAATTTTAGGAAAATGGTGATCTTAAGTAGGACTGGGCAAGGGAGGAACAGTAGAGCAAGAGAAGGCAATGAACAGATCTGAAGTGGAGAGGAGTGTATGAGAGAATGAGGAATGGGAGCTTAGGGAAAGGTAATTCTTTACTGGTGCTAGGACCCACACCTTTATCACATTACATAGTGTGATCTAATATAGTTATTGCCCAAAAATAAGTAGGTCCCATTCTTAACATCAAATTGCACAGGTACATTGCGCTTGCCCTTATGGTCAGGGGTACATTGCACAGGTATATATATATATGTGCTAAAGGGAGTACCCTTAGGGCTAGCGGGCATATCTATGCAGCAGACATCTCTAGACACTACCAGTAGAAGCCTAGGCTTGGGAGAGGTCAGGAGCAATGGACATGACTTTACAAGAGAGGGTACTGGGGCAGCCCCACAATCATTAACTGGCACTGTTGAGGATCGACGCGACTAGTGCACGTGGGACCTCCTTTCCACCTGCTTGCTTTGTTTTCCTCCTATTACCTGTTACTCCGTACTTCAATCATCAACATTATGCCTCGAAACGTCTTGAAAAGACAGCATCGATGCATGCAGTTGACTCGGAGCATGGCTAGATTTTTCATGTGAGCATTGTTCTCTACAGTGGCATCAACTGGGGCTTGAACTTCAATTCTCTCAATTCAGCATCGATTTTCATCACATTGTGGCTAGTTAGAACAGTTGCATTGTAAAAGGCAAAGCTGTCATTTCACCACTAGGTCAAGAATGATGATTGAGTTGTTTTTGTTCTATAGTGGTGATCTGCAATCAAATTAAGAAGTATAATCAACCAATATCTCGCTTCCTCCTCGAGCTTGAATATTCACATGGTTAAAACCAAAGTTGTAGTGGTCAACCTATCTACAACTTTATTATTGATAAGTTTCTATTTGAAATTATTTAGAGTATCAAATATTTGTTATAAATTCCTATATTTTGAGATTTCAAATAATTTTGGATGGAGGCATGTCTTATAACAAAGTTTAGTGCCTGATAAAGACTAAAACTTTGTAATTAAATTTTTTATTTTAGATCATTTGGTGGCTAAAGAATTCAATACAAGTATACAAAATGTTGATATAAAATGATAGTGTCCTATACATGTACTTACAAATGTGTGTAGTGATAAAGTGGTATTGAATTTACTAAAGGTCTTAGGTTGGAATCTTGAAGAGGACTCTTTTTTATTCCATTTGACAGAGATATTGATGCTCAGATGTCTCTTTCTTCCTCAGGGCCATTGCTATATATCCCGCCTCTATAGAGCGCTAAAGCAGCCTCTACAAATTCCAACTGTAGTAGTGCATGCAAGTACATAGTTTGCATACAAATGAGTTAAAGCGAGAGTGCCCGCAGCATGCAAGGGTACACAATCTTCAACTGGTAGCGCTTCACGCACATGTGTATGTACTGAACACGGCACCAGATAGGCTTGGGAGGCGTCAAGAAGAGAGGGCTTTGAGCAATCAATCAAAAGAGCTCAGCTGCTGTTGCCGGTCGTGCAGCACCAACCAGATATAGTTACCACGTATCCGCCGTCCCCAAATCTCGTGCATCGTGCAGAGACAAACACCATGCATCTCTCTTCTTCCACCCCGGTGGCAGGTTCGTGTAACTGCGCATGGCCCCGTCCTCAAAGAAGGTGTTGAAAGAAAATAAAAAATTTTGCCGAGTGCTTGGACGAGCACTCGGCAAAATATCCGTTAATGGCCGGCGCCGTGACGGCCGGAAATATTTTTCCGAGTGCCGCCCGAGGCACTCGGCAAAATATAAATATATTTTGCCGAGTGCCCTGATAAAAAGCACTCGGCAAAGTTTCTTTTCCGAGTAAAATTTTGCCGAGCGGACTTTGCCGAGTGCTACACTCGGCAAAGCCTTTACCGAGTGTAAAGGGCTCTTTGCCGAGTGTAATTATACATGGCAAAGTCCCAGTTTCCAGTAGTGATCCCAGGAAACATGTCTAATTTGGTGCATCACGCATCCAATAGAATAGTGCAATTAGATAATGTAGCCAAGGGCGCACCACAAACCAACAACCATTCCAACTCCAGTCATATATTTATATATATAATATATGTGACATCTCTATGTATATGCATGTATTTTTCGATTAAACTCTGATATCAGTACCATGCTTAGGGCAACCGTAACGTTAGAAAAAAGGTGATCTTAAGCAGGACTAGTCAGGGGAGGAACGGTAGAGCAACGTGCGGATCTGAAGCAGAGAGGAGTGTCTTGAGAGAACGAGGATTAGGAGCTTAGGGAAAGGTAATTCTTTAATGGTGCTAGAACCCATCTTTATTGCGTTACACATTTTTTTTATTTACTCAAGTTATTGCTCAAAAATAAGTAATAATGCCCTGGAATATCTGGAAAAGGCAGCATCGATGCATGCAGTTGACTCGGTCCCTAGCTTTTTCAAGTGTGCATTGTTCTATCCACTGGAATCAACCGAGGCTTGAACTTCATTTCTCTCGTTCCAGCATCAATTTTTCATCACATTGTGGCTTGTTAGAACAGCTGCAATGTACGGCGTTGAAATGTCATTTCACCGCAAGGTCAAGAAGGATGATCGAATTATTTTTGTTCTTCAGTGGTGACCCGCAATCAAATCAGGAAGTACAATTAATCGATAACTCGCTTCGTCGTCTGTCCTTGGTCAGCTGCAAAATTTAGTTGGCTATTGGAGACATTGTGGCCACGTATCAATATTGAGTTCTCCATTGTGATGGCGTGGCCCCCAAAGGGATAGAGGAGCCTGAGCTAACTTCAAGTTGCTGCTGATCTGCTTGTTGTTTATTCCATAATTGCAAGTACACTGTCGTCCTGTCCCGTTTACTATCTTAACACTTCCATGTGAACTGTTTCCTGTGCTGTAGAGCAGCCAGCAGCGGCAGCAGTAAGAACTGGCCTGCAGCGCCTACAGCTACGTGGATGGAAGAATAACTACTTTTGTGCGCTGTGCGTGAGGAAGCTAGAGACAGCTGTGCACCTCTTCATCCAGTGCCTCTTCATCCGGTGCCTCGTTTCCATTTGGAGTGGGTGTCAAAATTTGCACCCATCCCAATGGACGAGTGAACATGACGTGGAGGATTGGTTCTACAACATGACTGACAAGGGCACAAAGATGGGTCATACGATTTCCATATAGACTCTATGGAGTATTTGGAAGCAAAGAAACGCCATAGTCTTCAGGGACTCGAGGAGGCCGGTGCAAGTGCTATTCGCAGAGATTAGGGACGAGTGTTTCACTTGGTCGATGGGGGGGGGGGGGGGGGGGGTGGGGCGGGTTGCAGGTCCTGAGCCCTCTTTTTGGTAGGCATATCCTTAGCGAGTAATTAGCTAGTGATCCGTGGCCTTCGCAGCCTAGGCTGTGATAGGCAGCGCTTCTCGCGCTTGTAATCAAATGATGTTTCTCCTATTTCCTTCTTATTAATGATATAGCTGGGCAACCGAAGAACTGGTGTGCAGATAAGCAAAGGCACCTGATGTAGCAGATCGACTCTAGGTTTCCTGGATGCTACCACAGATTAGAGACTCTGGAAAACACTCATCAGAAACTTTTTAAGAAATACATCAGTTATATTACATCTCAGATGTGAGCACATTAGTGATACGTAAAAATGAGTCACTGATGTCATAACATCGGAGACTCTTATAGACGAAACGACCGATGACATTGTACTGTAGACAAAATGAGTCTCTGATGATTCTATGATGGAGCTCCATTAGTGCTTGTGCAAGTAAAACTCGGACGTAAAGCTAATGGCAACTCCATCGCACTACATTGCAGTGATGGAGTTTCATCTAGAATCGAGTGTCATTCTGTTTGGTGTTTCCTAGGATATGATGTGGTTCTTAATAAGGTTGTAAACTGATGGCTTTCAGCTGCCTGATGTCAAGCTGGTGTGCAGAAGCAGAGCCAATCAAAGGAAGTTCTTTATACTTGCATGTCTACTCATGAACCCTTTGCATAGCTGCAAGGTCACACCACGAACCAATAACCATTCCAACTCCAACTATATATCTATATATTATATATATAAATAATACGAGATGGCTATACATATTTGTATTGTTTTTTCCGCTTAGACTCTGATATGACTTCCAACCTCGGCGTCAGTGCTATATATATGCTATATGCAGTATCGTTGTGTTAAGTTAGTGCACATACGTCTGTAATTAATATGCAGTAGTATTTAGCAAGCGCAGTAGATACACATTGGACATGGGTTGGAGGGGAAGTGTTGCGCCAGTCTCTCCAACCGTGCAGGCGTTCCATCAAGAGGATCATAAGGGGAAGTGTTGCTATATGTAATTAATATGCTTCGTCAGTTCATCGCCTTACATCGCCGTGATGGAGTTGCTCCATAAGTGCTCCAACAAGTAGAACTGCAGGTTTTGAGCTTCCAGATGGCGCTGAGCCGATATGCAGGAGCAGAGTCAATCAAAGAAGCTTTTTTTCTTTATTTGTCAGATCAAGCATTACAAACCGGAACTAATGATGGGCAGGAGCAGTGCTAAATTAATCTTTCTTTTGTTGAACCATGTACTTGCACAAATGTCAAGCTTTATTTGTTTCATGTAAAACTAGTACTGACACGCGTCCATGCATTTTCGCGCTTTCACGCATTTTGGGGTGGGACTTGCTCTGTAATGGTTAATATATACCAGATATCATTATCTAAAAAAATATATACATACCAGATACGCATTCTTATAACGTCGGTCCAATACATGGTTGTGAAAGTTATATACTCAATTAACTATGCACATTCAGTCTTTATTGGTTTGATTTTCTGCTATACTTGATATTACTCAGATTGCAAGAGGACTTAGTTATTATCTACAAAATATTTGCTTATGAGTTTATGTACCGGCCCAGTAAGGTGACACAAGTCCTGCTTATCCGTAACTAGCTTTTTTGGACCATTGGATCTACATTGAAACATCTAGATCTACTACTAAAGTATTTTTATTTAACCTGGAAATATTTTCTTGTGAAGGTAGATCATTTTTCTTGAGCTGGACTGGCCATCCTTTCATATGAAGCCAGATTTTCATTCTGTTTAATTAATGGATCCTGCATTGGACTGACAGATATGCTTAATTAATGCAGGCCATTTTTTGTTGAGCTTGAGCAAATCAGTTTTATTATTCAGCTACCACATGAGGGATATATGTATCTTTTCAATATATAAACCAGGGAAACCAAGGAGATAAAGGTATTCACATCACTACCGGACAGATGAGCTTTGCCGAGGGCCTATCTCTTTGCTGAGAGTCAAATATCGGACGCTCGGCAAAGAATCCTTTGCCGAGAGCCAGCGCTCGGCAAAGATTGGCTCTCGGCATTGCCGAGAGCTTGACTCTTGGTACAAACAGAACCTCGGCAAAGCCTCAACCCCATAAACGGCCCACTTACGCCGTCATCTTTGCCGAGAGCCTGCTGTTACGCTCTCGGCAAAATATTTTTCTTTGCCGAGAGCCTCAGCCAAGGCTCTCAGCAAATTTTTTTTAGATTTTTGCTCACAATTTTTTTGTGCAGCCTTGCTACAGTACTAGAAGCCAAGATTTGAAATTTGGTGTATTTTCCATCCCTCTTGCTATATTTCGTGTATTTTTTCATTTTCTTGATTTTTTTCACAAGACGCACATTTGAACTGCAGATGCATGAAATAATGAATCTCAGAGATTCAATAAATGATATTCATTCTTCCTAGGGTATTTCGACGCCGTATCCAGGGACATACGCGAAAACTTCACCATCTGGTGCACGCGACATGGCGACCAAGTTGCGTGAGATTTGATTTAAAAATTTATAAAATACGAACGGAGTTGGAAAATCATGAAAATGGACGGGAGGCCTTGACATCGCATGTAGAGGCTATAAAATTTTTTTGAAAATGTTGGAAGCAAGTTGTGCCGCAAGATGGTTGAAACCCTGAGATCTCCACATGTGATAACAAGATATCACATGCGCGGAGATCTCAGGGTTTCAACCATGTTGTGTCACAACTTGCTCCAAACATTCCCAAATTATTTTCATAAACTCTACGTATCCTGTGAAGGCCTCCCGTCTATTTTCATGATTTTCCGACTCCATTCGCATTTTATATAATTTTAAATCAAATCCTACACAACTTGGTCGCCATGTCTCGTGCACGAGATGGTCGAGTTTCCGTGTCTGTCCCTAGATACGATGTTGAAATACCCTCGGAAGCATGAATATCATTTTTTGAATCGCTGAGATTCATTATTTCATGCACCTGCAGTTTAAATGTGCGTCTTGCGGAAAAAATAAAGAAAATAAAGAAAATGCACGAAATATAGCAAGATGAATGAAAAATACAACAAATTTCAAACATGGCCTCCTAGTACTATATCAAGGCTGCAGGAAAAAAATTGGGAGCAAAAATCTAAAAAAAATATATATATTTTACCGAGAGCCTCCTAAAGCTCTCGGCAAAGAGCCTCTTTGCCATGAGCCTAGGCTGTGGCTCTCGGCAAATAAAATAAAATAAAAAAAGTCTTTGCCGAGAGCCGCCTGATCTAGCTCTCGGCAAAGGGGTTCATACATTAAAAAACCCCGCCCCTCACCCCTCACACGCACACACGCGCCCCTCTGCCCTGCCCGACCGGACGCGCCCTCACCCGAGCCGCCGCCGCCCGGCCGTGCCCCCGCCCCCGCGCCGGCGCCACCGCCCGGCCGCGTCCTCGGCCCAGCCCGACCACGCCCCCACACGGCCGCGCCCCCACCCCCGCCCGAGCGCGCCCCGGCCCCTGGCCGTCCCCCGCCCGGCCACGCCGCGGTTGTGCAGCCGGCCCCGCGCCACCGCCGCCGCGCCGCCGCTCCACCACCCGCCCGGCCGGTTGGAGAGGAGGCCGAGAGGGGGAGTAGGTGGAGGAGAAGGAGAGTAGGAGGTGGAAGAAGAGGGGGAGGAGGAGCTCGCCCCGGCCGTCCAAGATCCGGTGGAGGAGGGAGGAGGAGCTCGCCGCGGACCAGTTCTGCGCCCACCTCGCGTCGTCCCCACAGCCCTCACCCGAGCAAAGGTATACCCTTCCCTTCCCTTGTGCATCACTGCTCGTTGTAGACCCCATAGGTGTAGTTTGTGCATCACAGCCGTCACCGTCTGCCCCGGCCTTGACAATGCTGGTTAACATGTATGTTTGATGTTCCTGACACCTTTGAATCCTAATTTTGAGCTCAGAAAGTTGGAATAACTATCTCAACATTTGTTAATTGCCATCCCTCCTCAGTTCTTGCTCTTGTCTTGCCCATGTTTTAGTTTTCCATAGTATACTGATTTCTTTAGTTTGAAAGTGAACGGTGGTATATATAAAGGGAGAATTGAAATGTGAACTTATCATCAGTATGTATGCATGGGTCCAACTAAATACCATATCACAACGAGTACTATTCTGTAGGAGTTGATGTGAATGATATTTTACTTGAGAGGATACACATGTACCTGGAATATTGAATTGTAGCGTACATGATGATAAATCATAAATCAATTGAGGACCGAGTAAAATATCACAATAAAGTAGTAGTAAATTTGAATTAAAAGTTATATGATGGCAGAGGGAAGATATCAACGTACTGTACAATAAATCAATTGTTGGACTATGTGATATGATTTATTTTCATTTGAAATCATTTAGGGTCCAAAAGATTTCACAAGTGACTATGTGATGCTGTGGTTAGATGGGTTGGTGCAAAAAAAGAAGTACATGAGAGAGAGCAATACTAAAGCAGAAAGCAATTTAGTACCATCCATACGGGAAAGCAAACAGTGATCTCACCACCATCTCTGGTTTAACAATAAAACCATGACGATTCAGCAGTCTTTATTCCATATGGGAACGCTCAAATGTTGCCTAATTACTAATCATCTTGTTGTCTTCCTCGCAGACGGCGTCACACGGTGGCCAGCCTTGCAGTACGTTCACGGCATACGTCATGTCCCACAAGGGCAAGGCCACCGCACCGGAGACCTCCTACAACCCCGACGACCCCCCGAGGCGTACTCCAACTCCAGCGTCCACACCCGCCTCACTGACTACACAGAGGCGGCAAGGGCGGTCCATGGGGCCAACTTTGATCCGGCCAGCGAGGACCTGGACGGAAGCATCGTGACGAGGGTCGGAGGAGGCAAGAAGCACGGGCGGTATTGGCTTGGCGATGGCGTCATCGACTCATCCTCCACTCCCACTCTGGCCCAGCTCCGAGCATAGACCACGAGCGGGAGCGTCCTCATACGCCCACGCCCGTCGCCTTCGCAGTAGCGGGTCGCCGAGCTCGAGGTTATTTTTGTTTTACTCGTCGTACATTGATGTTTAAATCTTTACATTGTTCTAACATTCCCTTTGTATTATCGCAGGCCCGTCTGGAAAGAGAAAGGGAGGAGCGCCAGCAGATGGAGGCCCAGATGCGGTCCCAGATGGAGGCCCGGTTGGAGGCCCAAGCTAAGCAGATGGCAGACCTCATCGCGTTCATGGCCTCCCAGGGCATGCAGGTGCCCACGGCGCTCATGGCTCCTCCACCGCCATCTCAGAATGCGGATGCTACTCCTGTGAGTATCGATTCCTCAGTGTTTCGTTTCTGCATTTGCTTGTCTGACATAGACGTCTACTTTTTGCAGCCTCCGTCGGCGGGTTTGAACAACCCGCAAGCGCCTGGATGGAACACGCCTAGGGGTCAAGGCAGCACTGCTTCTCCGGGGTGGCTAGGGCAAGGTTGCCATGAGTGTGTTTAGAGTGTCATCTCTAGTAGATTGTGAACTTTAGATTGAAAACTTATTATGTTTCGATGATAGCTTGTGATGGTTAACTTTCGTTTGGTTCAAATATTGTGATCAATGTGCTATATGCGTGGTGTATGTGAACGTGACATATATATGATGAATGTGATATGTATATGTGATATATGTGTTATATGTGATGAATGTGATTTGTATGTGTAATGAAATGAAAAATTAAAAGAAAAAAAAAACAAAATTTCCCACTTTGCCGAGGGTTGCTCTCCGCAAAGACTGCCTTTGCCGAGTGCAACGGTCATTGCACTCGGCAAAGCTGGGAAACAAGGCTGCAAGAATACCCATTTCCCAGCTTTGCCGAGCGGCAATGACCGTTGCACTCGGCAAAGGATAGGGTTTGCCGAGAGCCTGGCCAGACTGGTTCTCAGCAAAGAGTTTTTTTTAAAAAAAGAAAAATATTTTACCGAGAGCCAGACCAGCAAGACTCTCGGCAGAGATTTTTTTTTAAAAAAAGGAAAACGTTTGCCGAGAGCATGGCCAGACTGGCTCTCGGCAAAGAGTTTTTCCAAAAAAAAAAGGAAAACTCTTTGTCGAGAGCCAGCTAGATGGGCTCTCGGCAAAGAAGACAAACGCTGGGGGCCCGTTAACGACGCCTTTTCGTTGTCGAGTGGCGCGCTGGCTCTCGGCAAAGCCTTTGCCGAGAGCCTGATAAATGGTTCTCGGCAAAGAAGGCTTTGCCGACCGGATTTTTGTCGAGACCGCTTTGCCGAATGCTGCGCTCGGCAAAGGCTTTGCCGAGGGTCTGAGAGGCTTTGCCGAGAGCCTGGGGCCCTCGGCAAAGCAGCCGTCTCCAGTAGTGCATTGATCGGTTTCAGCAGTTCAGCTCATGGAGCACCAAACTAGCTAGAATCAATGGTGCGTAAATGCAGCCCGGAGCTACAGACCCACAACCATTGTAACTCCAATTTGTTTGCCAACACTCTGATATATATCGGTTTCCTTCATCTAAAGATAGGCTTGGAGTGACCGCAAGTGTATATTGCGAATGAGCTAAAGAGAGAGTGCCCGCAGAATGGAGATGTGTGTGTATATACAAGATAGGCTTGGAGTGACAAAAGCAATGAGTGTGCACCACGTGTCCGCTGCACCAACCACGTCGCCCATCTCTGGGACGATGGCGCAGCGAGCAGCTGGCCCAACTTCAGCCAGAACCACGTGCCTCCGCACTGGGGGTCTGTCGGCATTGTTGGACTGCACGTTGAGAAGGAATCAACTTTTCTTTTGTCATTGGATTGGGATGAATCTATAATAAAACCGAGTGGAATATTGGAGTAGTTGATAGAGGTGAAATACATGATTAACAAAATTGTAGATCCAATTAAATATGCACTTGTATACTTTATTGGTTTGATTTTTTTTCCATATTCACTACAGGAAACTACTGATTTGCCGGGTGTAAAATAATTTGTCGGGTGTTTTTTATCGGGCACCCGGCAAAGTCATTCTTTGCCGGGTGCCAGACCTGGCGGCACCCGGCAAAGAAAGGCCTCCGGTAAACCAGCCTTTGTCGGGTGCCAGGCACCTGGCAAATTACAGCCGTCGGCAAAAATTAGTCTTTGCCAGGTCTCGGGCACCCGGCAAAATATGGCCGCCGGCAAAGGTGGCCAGCGTGACGGCGGCCACCTGCCGTCAGCCTTTGCCGGGTGCCACGCCGTTAGGCACCCGGCAAAGATTTTTTTTATTTTTTTTTAAAAAAATTCTTTGCCGGGTGCCTCCTGAGCTGGCACCCGGCAAAGGCTTCTTTGCCGGGAGCCAGGTTTGGCACCTGGCAAATTATAATTTTTTTTGTGTGTTTTTGGCCCTATTTTTTTCTGGGGCCTTGGTACAGTAATTATAACTCTATATCAAAATTTGGGACATTTTTTACTTTTTATACTATATTTCTTTAATTATTTTCATTCACTTGAATTTTTCCGACTACTCTAAATTTGAACTGCAGGTACATAAATAATAGAATTCGGTCATTCGAAAAATGATATTCATGATGTTTGGCGTATGTTGACGCCGTATCCAGGAACTCGCATTAAATTACGGCCATCATGTTGTCGTAACATGACGAGGTAATCGCAGGGAAAGTTTATTTAAATTATGTAAAATTCAAATGAAGTCCGAAAATCACGAAACTTGTCGAGGTTTCTTGTTATTGCATTTGGAGGCCGTGGTAAAAAATTGAGAAAGTTTTGAGCAAGTTGCGACGTCGGATGCCTAAAACCCAGACATCTCCACTTGCAATAACATGTGGTCACATGTGGAGATGTCTGAGTTTAGGCATCCGACTTCGCAACTTGCTCAAAACTTTCTTAATTTTTTTTTACCACGGCTTCCACATGCAATAACAAGAAACCTCGACAAGTTTCGTGATTTTTGGACTTCGTTTGGATTTTATATAATTTAAATAAACTTTACCCGCGATTACCTTGTCATGTTACGACAACATGATGGTCATAATTTAATGCGAGTTCCTGGATACGACGTCAACATACGCCAAACATCATGAATATCATTTTTTGAATGACCGAATTCCATTATTTCATGTACCTGCAGTTCAAATTTAGAGTAGTCGAAAAAATTCAAGTGAATGAAAATAATTAAAGAAATATAGTATAAAAAGTCAAAAATGTCCTAAATTTTGATATGGAGTTACAATTACTGTACCAAGGCTC
Source organism: Saccharum hybrid cultivar R570 (assembly GCA_038087645.1). Taxonomy (NCBI): domain Eukaryota; kingdom Viridiplantae; phylum Streptophyta; class Magnoliopsida; order Poales; family Poaceae; genus Saccharum; species Saccharum hybrid cultivar. The sequence continues at coordinate 8,290,978 of JAQSUU010000347.1, read as the reverse complement.
CAGAAAAAAAATGGGGCCAAAAACATAAAAAAAATTATAATTTGTCGGGTGCCAGCTTAGGAGGCACCGGCAAAGAATTTTTTTAAAAAAATAAAAAATTCCTTTGCCGGGTGCCACCCGGCAAAGAATTAAAAAAAAAGCTGCCCTATAATCTAATCCGTCGGTCGCGACTGCCTCCCAGTCTCCACCAGCCGCCTCCCACCCGACACCCGAGTGCCGCCACCCCCACTGCTCCTCCCACCTGAGTGCCACTGCCCCTGTGGAGCTTCCCACTCGAGCGCCGCTGCCCCATGCCGTGCCTCCAACCCTAACGCTGCCACCCTCCAGCGTGACATGAGTGCAGGACCTGGCCCCAGTGGTCCGATCTAGCCATAGTGGAGTCCTGGAGGGCAGGATCCAGCCCCAACACCTCGATTCGGCCATGGCGGCATCTAGAAGCACAAGATCCAGTGGGGGATGCCTGCAAGGGCCTCGACCCGGGCCACGGCGGCGTCCAGGACCGTGAATCCGGTGATGGCGGCGACAGCAGCCACGAGTGCAGGATCTGGCCACGAGTGCTTCAAGAAGGTGCCCTTGTCGATGTAGGAGCCACCTCCTAGTGCCCTGATGGCTGTGCCACCAATCCAGCCCGCCATACATGGTTCAGGTCACGATTCTACCCTCTCCTCTGCCTTTGCTCCTGCTGTTAGCCTTTTGCCAGACTGTGACCCCGTGCTATATCCAAAGAATTTCGGGGGGTGGTGTTTCCTGATGTGCAGCCTCGCCGGTCGCTGCTCCCTGCGTCACTGCGCCCGGACCTGCTGAGTTGGGGGCGTGGATCTGGCCCGATGGTGGCCAAATTTGCAGCTTCGTCAAATTCGCCAAATTGCAGCAGCAGTAGGTACCCCCTGTCCCATTCCTTTTGCGTCCTTGACCTCAGGAAAAGTAGATGAGAATTGATATTTGCTGGCTCGCTTTCTGTTTATTTACGTATTGTGCTTTATGATACAGAGAAACCTGATTGTACTATGATCTCTATGGGTGGGAGCTTCGCCTTGTTATGCACTCTATTTGAAATGAAACATAATCCAAAGATACAGTTCCGAGTGTAGCCGTGAGAATAATGTAGTTTATTATAAAAGCACACTTGTTATTGGTGATGTGCTTTTTTTATTAACCAAAAATTATATGTTCACAATATATTGGCATGATTCACTTCTGGATAACAGTTAGTGGAGGGACTAGTTCCTTGCCTATTTCTGTGTATTTGCCATGTTGCCATTCAAGCTGTAGGCAGCGACGTAGGGTAATCTGCTTGTGCCTGTGCGTGTAGAGTTCAATAATATTCATTTTCTTCTTTGTTCAACAGCTTGCTAACTGTCACGTTCATTTTTTACATGCAGTTCAGACTTCAGATGGATAAATTAACAAGTCTTCAGGACAAGCAAGTTGGACAGCATCTTGTCATTCGGATTTGGTTTGGTTGGGTTTGACTAATTCTCGCTATTTTGAGCCCCTGTAGTTCCTTTTCAGTTCAGCAATATAGTAACAACAAAGTAGTACCCTGTTCAGTTCAACAATTGTAGTTTCTGTTTGGTGTGCTATCTGCATGTCCTACTTTTGTATTTCAGAATTAGCATCAACTTAGCTGTTAGTTTAGTTTAAAAACTTTAGCTTAGTCGTTTGCTTGGCTTGGTTTAGTACAGTACACTTAGTAATGTCCATAATTATGCAGTCAGGTGATAACTCTACTCTGAGATTTGAGATAGATGATCTTGCAATGCAAGCTATTGACTTCCTCAACTTTGATGGGACACACAACAAATGGTAATGCTACTGTTTGGATTACTGGTCACTACTTGTTTATTTGAATGCTCAAGGTATCAACTATCTTAACTCAACTTTTTGGACAGATTTAAAATGTGTATCACTGTGTATCAACTATCTGCATTCGCAAGGTATCACTTTTAAGTTCAGCATGTTGTTGTCATTGGCCTGTGTTTACAAGCTTGAAAATTCTATTTTAGGATTTTCATGTCTTTTAATGTGTGCTGATTATATATCCTGGACACGAAAAATGAGAGCTGACTACTTGTTGATGCTTAACAATTAGTTCTTCAATTTTAATGTTGAATCAGGCTATCAATAATTGTCTATGCTGCAATTTAGCTTCTGTTGATGCTTAACAATTAGTTCATCTCATCTTGATGGGACACATATGGTAACGACATGAAAAGCGAGGACTTGTCTTTTGAACATCTTATATGTTGGCTGTCTTTTGCCTCTTGAACATGTATGGTTGTGCTTAGATAACTTAGTACAATGTTTGAGTTATTGTTTCATGTATCCATAGAATCTGAGAAGATATCTGATCTTCATGTGTAAATTGCTGCATGTATCCATAGAATCTGAGAAATAAAAATATAGCAACAAAAAATGATCTGATCCAAATATATTGCATTGATAAGTATAACTATTAATAATATTGTTGGAACATTTTGTTTCTCAGTGAAATATAATTTCTAGGCAAAGAAAATTATAGTGACATCATCTCAAAACATGAGGCCGCTGACTAAGTGAATTTATTTTGGTTCAGGCTATTTGTGAATGTGAACTATGCATGCAACACTCTGAAGCTGGTTCAATAATAAAAAAAATTAGAGGCTTTGCCGGGTGCCCTGGCCCTGGCACTCGACAAAGCTGGGAATTCCTCATGTTCAGGATTCCCAGCTTTGCCGAGTGCCAGGGCTAGGGCACCCGGCAAAGATTTTTTTAAAAAAATTCTTTGCCGGGTGCCGCCCTGACAGGGCACCCGGCAAAGAAAATACTAAAAAAATAAAAAACTCTTTGCCGGGTGCCCCGGCAGCGCGACACCCGGCAAAGAAATTATAAAAAAATAAAAAAAATCTTTGCTGGGTGCCTCCCGGCAGGGCACTTGGCAAAGAAAATTTGAAAAAAAAATTAAAAAATCTTTGCCGGGTGCCTCTGACACGGCACCCGGCAAACCAAGGGCTGATGGAGCCGGGGACGTGACGGCCATTTTTCTTTGCTGGGTGTCGGATTTGCACTCGGCAAAGTCTTTGCCGGGTGCCTGATAAAAAGCACCCGGCAAAGAAATCTTTGCCGACTAACTTTTTGTCGGCGGCTCTTTGCCGAGTGCTGCACCCGGCAAAGACTTTGCCGAGTGCAAAGTAGCCTTTGCCGGGTGTTTTCGGCACCCGGCAAAGCGCCTGAATCCTGTAGTGATTCGTGACTCAGATTCTAGAGAAATGAGTTATCTCCCAAATCTTTGATTATGAGTTCACTCCCAGTAAGCTGTCATAAATCCTGTGTTGCTAGTCCGTAACTGACTTTGTTGTACCTTGGATCTACATTGGACCATCAAGATCTACATTTTGAATATTTTTATTTAACCTAGAGCATTTTTTTTGGGATAGATGTTCTTTCCGATGAAGCTATCTACAATAGTTACTCGTTTGTGGACTTTTTAATGGATGGAACATGGTAATTCAACTGATGGATATGCTTAATATGGAGCACATGTTGTTGAGTTTGAGCAAATCTGTTTTATTACTCCACAACACATGAGGGATTTATATGTCATATGTGTACTCAAAATATAAAGCAGGGAAACTAAGGCTTGAGCAAATGAGATCGATCATATTCACATTGACCTTAGTCATCGTTTCAGTTGATCAATGGAGCGCCAGTCTAGAACGTTGTGTAAATGCAGCAAAGATCACACACCAACCCAACCACCTAGTCCAACTGTATCCTTCGCAACAAACTACTACTCCCTCCATTCTAAATTATAAGTCGCTATGACTTTTCTGGTACATAGATTTTGCTATGTATTTAGACATATGTTATATCAAAGGAGTACTAAATGGATTTTCTCTCTCATTAGCAAACAGGGGTATTTTTAGGGACCAACTCGATAAATGGTCAGGCGAGTCTCAAGAAACTGTATGCCTCTATATATTATTCATTAAAGGACCCAAGGCGGTCACCTTATGACGCGCTCTTGTTAATTGATTAATAGAGATAGACTTATGAAGATGCCCACTTCTGAATTAATAGAATGCGGGCATTCTATGGGTCTGCCTGTAGAAATTGACTAACAAAGGCGACAGTATTAAGAGGCCCGCCTCTAGAAATAGCTGCATAAAAATAATTTATAACGTTCTCATATGAAGTTGGATAAAAACAATCTTTATACCAAAGTTGTAGATATCGACGCGGTCTACAACTTTGTAGTTGGTATAGAAACTATTTAGAGGCCCAAAATTTTGTTTTAAGTTGTCAGATTTTAAAATTTAGAATTTTCAAACAATCTTGGGTAAGGATATATGGTCTATATACCAAAGTTGTTGTTCTTAGTACAATCTACAACTTTGTAGTTAGCAAGTTTTTTTTGTTTGAAGTTATTTCGAGTTCCAAATATGTGTTTAAGGTTCATAGATTTTGAAAATCAAAATTTAGAATTTTGAAACGAACATGAGCGTGCCTCTTTTGATGGCTGTGTGCTTGTTGTTAGACAGAGGGCGGAAGAATTATTTTTAAGGATCTGTATCAACTCGATGTAATACGCTTGAAAATTTATTAAGATCTTCCTTTACCAAAAAAATGTGGCCATCTTCATGGTGGAATCCATTATGTATGTTATATACAATAATATATATAAAATACTTTTCTTAGACTGAAATCACTTCCAACCTTTGCGCTCTGGGCTAAGTTGGTGCACATATGTGTGTAATTAATATGCCGTATTCAGCAAAGGCAGTAGACGGATAGCTATATATATGCAAGTGTATATAGCGAATGTGCTAAAGCTAGAGCTAGTCCCCGAAGCATGCACATGGTGTATACAGCAGGCCACCAGTAGATAGGCTTGGGAGACGTCGGGAGAGGACTCTGGGCGAGCAGAGTAAGGAGCTGAGCTGCGCGACTTTGAGTGACAAGAGCAATGAGTGTGCACCACGTGTACGGCCCACCAACAGCCTCGCCGACCTCTTGGATGGCGCAGCGAGCCGCTTACACTGCCAGCTTCAGAGGGAGCCGCATGCCGGCACACTGAGCTCTATGAACCTTTCCTCTACTGCAGTGCAGGGAGAGGACGAAGGGATCACATGGCACCATCACTGCACTTCGTGGATTCCCAGTAGAAGGTAGAACTCCCCAGTGTTGAAGCTTGGGCTGTTCATCGCACTACATTGCATTGATGGAGTTTTTAGCGTCCTGATAACCTTTTTCACACGCACATTTCTTAAACTCAGCGTGAAACTTAGGATGGTTCTTAATCACACGATTAACATGTATAGCAGGATTTTGAAAAATGTGCCACAAGCAAAGACATTCCCTGATGGTGACATATGTATAATATATATATGAGACCTACATGTATATGCATATATTTCTTCCGCTTAGACTCTGATATCCCTTCCATGCTTAGGGCAACCATAATGTTAGGAAAAGTGATCTTAAGCAGGACTGGGCAAGGAAGAAACCATAGAGCAAGAGAAGGCATTGAATCTGAAGCGGAGAGACGAGTGTCTGAGACACTTCTTCTGGCTTGCACTCCACAAACGGTGCTGGACTGCTGCTCGACGTCATCGACATGGACAGCAACAATCACCTGCCTGCGTGCTCTGTGCATCGGACAGTGAGGAGATAGATCAAATTCTGCTCCCCTGCTCTTTCAGTCAGCAAGTGTGGGCGAGGGTGTTGGCCACTCTAGGCATTACCAATATGCTGGGAGTGGTTGGCGATTGCTTCTGGTCGTGGTGGCTGGTCTCTCGCAAAGGGATTGCCAAGGAGCTAAGGAGGGGCTTCGACTCCATGACGCTCCTTGTCGGCTGGCTCCTGTGGAAGGAGAGAAATTCATGGACATTCAACAACGAATGTAGTGGACCAGGTGAGGTCGTCAGTCGGATCGTAGCGGAGGCAAACTTGTGGGTTTTAGTGGGATACAGGCACCTATGCACTCTGCTGCCGCTTATTAGAGCAAACACGTCGCAAATAGAAACAATGTAATAGGTCCGCAAATATTTCGGCTCACTATCGTCTAGGTTCCATCCTTCCTCAGTAATCCATAGGTTAACGAGGAGTGTTGTAACCATAATGATACTCTGCTTCTACTTAATGAAACACGTGTCGCTAAGGCACGTTCGCGAAAAAACAATAGGGATCGGGAGGTTAGGGAAATGTATTTCTTTACTGGTGCTAGCATGACCCTCATTTATTGTGTTACACATTGTCTGATCTACTGTACTTATTGGCCAAAAATAAGTTGGTCCCATGCTTAAGGCGTGTTTGGACTGCTCTACTCCACGTTTTTTAGCTCTGCTCCAAATTTTTTAGCTAAATAGGTTCAGCTCCACGCACTCTGATAAAAAAAGTGGAGTTGTGAGAGCACCTAAATGGGTACTCTACAAGCTCTAGGTTTTTTGTGGAGCTGCTCACGGTGAAGTTTGTGGAGCAGTCCAAAACACGCCCCAGTCAAATCGTGCAGGCACATTGTGCTTCCCACGGGGCTGGGGTGCTATATATGCTACACAGTATCCTCACGGTTAGTGCACATTGAGTCTTTATTGGTTTGATTTTCTTCTATATTTATTTCTTAGATTCCAAGATAAATTAATTATCTACAAAATCTTTGCTTATGAGTTTATGTCCCGGCCTAGTAAGGTGACACAGATCCTGCTTATTGGTCACTGACTTTTTTTTGGACCATTGGATCTAGATTGAATCATTTAGATCTACTGCTAGAGTATTTTTATTTCATCTAAAATTATTTTCTTGTGAAGGCAGAACTTTTTTTTTGAGCTGGACATCCTTTCTTATGATGCCGGAACAGTTACTCCTGTGGGGGTTTTCTTTTTGTTTAGTGGATGGATGCTGCAATTGGGCTGACGGATGGATATGCTTAATTAATATCAATCGCTTTCTGTTGAGCTTGAACCAATCTGTCTTATTATTCAGCTAAACATGAGGGAGATGGATATATGTGCTCATTTCGAGATATCAACCAGGGAAATAAAGACTTTGAGTCTATAAAAGGGGCTACTCGTATTCACAATCACATTGATCTCTTGGAGCGCCAAATAAACTAGCTGTAAATGCAGCCAAAGAGCGCGCACCATCCCACAACCACACTATCTCCAATTATAATATATATATATATATATATATATATATATATATATATATATATATATATATATATATATATATATATATATATATATGAACACTCTGTTATCTCTTTCCTTCATCGATCAGGATCATAGGTATGTATGCAAGTGTGTATAACGAATGAGCTAATATAAAGCGAGAGTGCCCGCAGCGTGCACATGTGTATACAGCAGGCCACCGGACACTTGAAGATAGGTTTGGGGCTTGGGAGATGTCAGGAGCAGAGGACTCTGAGCGAGAGCGGCCAGAAGCTGAGCTGAGCTACTTTGAATAACTAAAGGCAATATGTGTGTACTGCGTGTCTGCCCTACCAACCGTGTCGCCCAAATCTCAGACGATGGTGCAGCGAGCCGCTTGACCGTTTGGGACGTTGCTGCATGCCAGCACAGCGAGCTCTTGGAACCTTTTCCACTACTGCAGTGGAGAGCAGTCAGTAGCCGCATCAACAAGTGTCGCCCCGCAGACCAGCAGAAGGAGAGGAGGAAGGGAGCGCATACCGCACCATCATTGCATTTGCAGTTCATCCGATCTGTCAGTGCTTGTACAGTAGAAAACTCTTCAATCTCGAAGCTTGGGCGCTCCATCAGTGCTCGTGCATTGTACTGTGGGTTCTGAGCTTCCTTATGGCGCCTAGCGTTCGCAAGAGCAGAGCAAATCAAAGAAACTTTTTTACTCTCTATTTGTCAAATCATGCATTGTTGCAAACAGGAGCTCGTGTGCAGCAGTGCTAAATTAATGTCTCTTGTTTGCAACATATGTCCTCTTTCATGCAAAATAATGTCTCTGTGTACTCAAATTTACATTGCATAGTCATATGGACGAGGCAAGGCCAAATTTTCCTTATTACTCATGGATCTTGCATGTAGTATCTGGATGTAAATCACCAAAATAGTGCAAACAATCTTATGGTTCAACAAAAAAATTACAAAAACATGATTATTACTCAAATGATGGATGGTTCTGCCCTTCAATAAAAAAATTATAAAAATATGATCATTACTCAAAAAAGGACATGAGAAATCTTGAAGTCGACGTAGAAGATGACTATATCCTTCTTGCATAGAACTTATAGGAGGAGAAACCACTGTTGAAAATCACTACTCGTACTGCTTGGGAAGTGTGGTCACTAATGGAAACATGAAATTCCCTGACGGTTTCGAATTTTTTAACAGTTATTGCATAAACAGTCAAGGTAATTAAGATTATCTTGACCGTTTCTAGAAAACACACAGGGAAATTAATATTATTTTGCAGTTCCTGGAAACACATGGGGAAATTATCTAACCATCAAGAAAATTCCTAATTAAACACACCGGGAATTTTTTTGATGGTTATTGCATAAATCGTTAGGGTAATTAACATTATCTTGTCGGTTTAATAATAACACATAGGAAACTTAATTGATACATGGATATTTGGAATCATAAAATAATTCTAATAATACCTAAAAAGGTCCGAAAAAATCTAAAAATTTGCATGATCGAATCATATTTTGGGCATATATACTTGCCAAACAGATGCTAAACAAATTTTCTGGTGATATATATGATTCTGTGCAAATGATATTAAATATATTTTGAATTATATAGAAAATGCTATTCTCTCATTTTCTAGTACATCCTAATTTCCATGGCGGTTTAAAACCAACATGAAAATGTTTTCTTGACTGTTACATGTTGTCAGGGAAAAATAGGGCACCGACAGGGAAAATATTTTTTTGAAGGTTATTCAACCGACAAAATAGTTATCCTTTTATCTTGTCGGTTTCATACCATCAGGACAACTAATAGGGATCGAGAGATTAGGAAAGGTATTTCTTTACTGGTGCTAGGACGATTCACCTTTGTTGCGTTACACATTGTCGGATCTACTGTAGTTATTGGCCAAAAAAAATTAGGTCCAATGCTTAATGTCAAATCGCGCAGGCACATTGTGCTTCCCATAGGGTTGTGCCACATATGCTACACAGTATCCTTAGTGTGTTAGTGGACATCGAGTCTTTATCGTTTGATTTTCTTCTATAATTATTTCTCATATTCCAAGAGAAATTAATTCAGTACTAGTTGAGATGCACGTGCGGCATGCACGTGCCTAGAAAAAACTTCCATCATAGAAGAATAATAATCAAATTACAAATCTAATTATTTGTTGGATGGGTGCTTGTTGTACTGCTGGATTGGTTGAAGGTCCTCTAGCTCTTTCTTGTTCTACCTTCAGTGATGAAGTTGCTGCTGCTGTTGTTTCTAGTTATAGTTCTCATATAGGTGCCACCTTGTGAGAACCTATTATCTCCTAGTGGGCTTTGGTTCACATTCTTGTCGCATGGTGAAGGTGATGAGGTAGAATTTTTTCTTGCCTCAACTTCATTGGGAAATAAGAGTTGAATGGTGTTCCACAATTAAACACTACAGCCTCATCCTTGCGAGCAGTAGGCTTGCCTGAGCCTGATGTAATTTTTCTATTAACCATAAGTTCCACAAGGACAGTGCTGGACGTAGAGAAAACTATAGCAAGCAAATCATTTTGTTTAATTACCTGAGGTAGATACAGATCCACTGCCTGTGGCTTGTTGCCCACCCGGTCTCCACGTGATGCAGCTCCGATCTACCAGGCACTTCCTCTCCCGAATTAGGCAGATAAGAAAATTTCATTACATACTATTAATGCCTGAGATTTGGACATCTTCTCACCAAATACAGATATGAGAAAGAACTCATAGCTCACTTTATACGGAATGGCAAATCAACCAGATATGAGCATATTTAATGCTAGAATTAGAGTGATGCTTTCTTCTCGTCTTTATGAATAATCCAAGAATGTGGGTCACATAGAATTGCTAGAAGTGGAGTATCTATGTATGATGCGATGCTCACTTAGAGATTTTCCAAGAGTTCCAAAAAAATAATTGGTAAATCAATTAGTTTTTCAAGTGCCTACAAAAAAGTTGCAGCATATTTGTTGGGTTCCTTCAACTGTTCCCAAAATCCCACTCATAAAAGATAGAAGACAATTTGCATCACGAGTCCTGAACTATTTCTACATCACCCTAACCACTTTATAGGCTATTTCCAGTCAAGTCGTTTTTGGGAGGTTGAATTCTTTTACACGGTCTTGTTAAATAGCTAGCTCAAGAGAAAAGTGGAATGTCAAACGGGAGTTTGTCGATGCTAAAGTGAGAATGGCTTACGGAAATCATTTAAAATGGTTTCACACATGAATAGACCTTCGGAATAGATGTGATTTCGACCTGCAAATACATGAGGGCTAACCATTTATGCATCCATTTCACTCACTCTCATTTTTTACTTTTAAATTGACAACATTGTGTATTGAATGCAATAAAGGATTTGTACCGAACCATTAGGCATCAGTTTAAAAAATGGGTTCTGATCTGGGCATGTGAGAGTAGTGGGTAGCTTACTGAGCTTGAGACCTGCGCATATGCTTCTTACAAGGCTGGAATTATTAATTCAGAACAAAAACAAAAAGGAGAACTTAATTTCAATACCTACTACTACAGCAGATCAATACCTATTATTCTCAATTTGCCTCAAAGGGAGAAGCACAAAAGGAACTTAATAATGCATGGCATTTGCACACCCTGTGAAAGAAGTGATTGAATTGAAGTTAAAAGACTTTCCATAAAAATGTAGCTAGACTTTAAATTTAGTAATCCATCCAATAAGAAAAGGAAGAATATCCTTATGTTCATTTGTTCAAAATTAACAAAAACCAAGCTCTAATATGAAGCATAACTGAGTGCAGCAATATCTGAACTTTTTGGATACTATTTTACTAATCAGAGGGTGAGAGTGGGCTGTTGACGGACATGCAACAATGAAAACCAGTATACATACTTGTATCTCTTGTGCTACTCTTAATCTACATGCAGCATAGCTACACATGTATAAATCAAACTCAGTATCTTGACTAACATGTGAATCCACCATGGTGCCTATATCTAGAACGAAAATAAAACAGATTACTGTCATTACGTAGACTATCAGAAAACAAAAGGAAGCTAATACACTCACAAGCTTCTTACCAGAATACAGGAAAACCATAAATTAAAGAAGCTAATGAATCAATCACCATAATGATCTTGGAGAAGGGAGGAAACAAGAGGCAGGCAACAGCGTGTTCACAAGAGATGGGAGAGGAGATGGTAGTTGCGTGAGGGGTTCCACCTCTAGGCCCTGTGCAATGGCGGTAGGGTTTGCGCCTCTGCCATGGCCATCACAGCTGCAGCCCTGCCCTCTTTGAAGGTGTGATGGATGGAGGACGGATGGGATCCGGTGCTTCCATGGAGGATGGTGAGTGCGGAGGATGACGGATGTGGTGTGGATGCTGTAACCTATGCTGACAATTTTGCGCTCGGATGGAGTCCTGGAGATGGGGGATACAGATATGGGCGTGAACTCGTGATTGATCGGCGTGAGTTTGGTGTTGCGGGCAGGCAGCAATGAGGCAAGCAATGGAGGATGGGGAGAGACCAGAAAGACGGCGGTGGCGGGGCGAGGGAGCTCGTGTCCGATCCTGTGCGACCACGAGTGTCTTGATCGGACAAGAGCGAAGCGGTGGAGGAGTGAATCAGGTTCTTGAACTCGTCATCGAGGAAGTACCGGTGTGCTTCCTGCTAGAGGAGACGGTGCCGCCGGTGTGCCTGTCGTCGTCCTAGGCTGTATGACTCCATGGGAATCCACGACGCGCAGGAGCAGTCCTCCGGGAAGGCCGTGATCCTGCGCAACCGCGAGTGTCCTGATCGGACAAGAGCGAAGCGGTGGAATGCATCAGGTTCTTAAACTCATCGTCGAGGAAGTACCGGTGTGCTGCACGCTGGAAGAGACAGTGCCACCGGCGCCTATCGTCGTCCCAGGGTGTACGACTCCATGGGAGCATGCCGCGCGGGAGCAGTCCTCCGGGAGGCCGTGATCTGCGCAAAGGCCATGATCTGCAAGCCGCGATACGGGAGCGGCGATCGATCACGCGCGCACAGGAGGACAGCGATACGGGAGTGGGCGGTTACGCACTCGGGAGGACACCGATACGGGAGCGGCCGGTTACGCGGAGAAAAAGAAAGAAATGATAGCGTGGCGCGGAAGGCGTGGGTATAGCGGGCGGGTAAGCGGCGGCGTCGGTGCAAAAAAAACACGTCGAAGCAAGAATCGCAAACTAAGGTGTAAGATCTTACGCGTAAGATTTTAGTGCGGGCCCACTCTTAGATTAACAGGAACCGTTAGATGAAAAGGGACCAAGCCATCAACGGTTTAAATATTAGGTGGGTACAAAATAATTGGGTGAAAAATATTTTCAATTCCTACGCTCCTTTATAGTATAGATAAAATCTTTGCTTATGAGTTTATGTCCTGGCCTAGTAAGGTGACATGGATCCTGCTTATCCGTCACTGTCTTGTTTTGGACCATTGGATCTACATTGAACCATCTAGATCCACTGCTAGAGTAATTTTATTTAATCTGAAAATATTTTCTTGTGAAGGTAGAACATTTTTTTGAGCTGGACATCCTTTCTTATGAAGCCGGAACAGTTACTTTTGTGCGGCTTTTCTTCTTGTTTAGCGGATGGATGCTGCAATTGGACTGACGGGATGGATATGCTTAATTAATATCAATCACTTTCAGTTGAGCTTGAATAAATCTGTTTTATTATTCAGCTACACATGAGGGATAGGGATAAATCAGCTCGTTTCGAGATATAAACCAGGGAAACCAAGCCTTGACTATATATAAGGGGCTAATCCACTACCCCAAATCTTGACAATACTGCCGGTTCAAAACCCCCCATCACTGCTGGATTTTGAACCGGCACAACCAAACCGGCAGCGATGAGGGTTAGGTATAACTGCCGGTTCTTAAAAACCGGCACTGTACTGAAACTTCACTGCCGGTCCTTTACACAACCCGACAGAGTTCAATTCAGCCAACACTGTCGGTTTGTAGATCGAGCTGACAGTGATATTATGACCATCACTGCCGGTTTGTGGCTCGAGCATCATTGCCGGCTCGTGGTTCAACCCGGCAGTGAAGTTCAAGATATCACTGTCGGCTTTTTCCTCGAGCCGGCAGTGAGAGGTTCAGCAACACTACCAGCTCCGATCATTCCGGCAGTGTTGTTGAAGCCATCACTGCCGGCTCGATGTTAGTCGGCAGTGATGTATTTTTGGCATTTTGTTGTATATAATTTATTTTATAATTTTTTTTTGGTGGAATCGGTATTCACGATTTATATAACAAATTAAACATTAGAAATGCGTCAGCATTTACAAGAATGACTTTACAAAAAATGACAAGATTTATATGTTCACAAGTCCATCAAGATGAGCTATTACCATAATCTATTGGCGGCAAGTTTTGCATATTCCAGTGTTTCCTTGGTCTCGGCCTGCCAAAGGGAGAATAACCCTTTCTTGCTACACACCTCGTCGAAGATGAAGGCTGCTAGCGCATCCTGGAATCCTCGAATCTCGCCTTCTAGTAGCTAGTGGTGCTTCAATTTTTTCTGCTGTCTCAGAATAAACAAATGTTAGACAAAACGTACATTAGTTTGTTTAATTGAAATACATGAGATAGGAAGCATACACACCAGTTCATATGAGGTTGTTGTTCTTCCGCCGATGTAATGGTACATTGCCCACATTACGTAGAACCCGCATTCGTTGTTCCCCATCGGCTGCCGTAGGATAGCCATTTCTATGCGGGCAACCTCGAATGGTGGGGTTGGGAGCCCATCCACTCGTGCTTTGACACTGTCATATAATGTGTAAAATAAAAAATATGAGATCTGCAATGTGATTAAAAAATATGTTATTGGGTTCACTTACTCATTTAGCACTGCGCATAGGGGATCGACACAAGAAAGTGGCTTCATCTTGGAGTCCCACACCTCGATATGTGGATGCCAAAAGTTTGATATCGACGAAGATGAAATGGGAACTACAATCACAAAGTCCCAATTAATCAAAATCTTTAAAAACACAGCAGTGATGACCAAAATAAATGATGAGAACACATACTCGCAATTGTAGACTAGAAAGATGTTCGTTTTGCCTTGTTCGACGAAACATTTAATAGCCGTGGTCACCACTTTTGTCATATGGGCCTTGTCATACCCTGGATCGCCTATGTATGTTTTCTTGTTTACTATCATTGGGTCCAAGAATCCAATGTGAAAAAGGTTTTTCTTAGCGCAATATGCAGCCACCCACCTGCATAAAGCATGTGATATGTTAAATGATACCTCTTGCTAGAGACACCAAGTAAGGTAAGGTCGTCTGAATTAATTAACATGTATGACTACCTAGTCAAATGACACCTAAGTTACCTGGTCATCTTGATCCAGCCAGAGACAAGAGGTAGGGCGTCCATGGGTTCTCACTGCCCTGATTGTCACCGCCACCGTTTGTCGGATCATGCAGCTCTCCCATCCCACCGATATCAACCCCTTTTGCTTTTCTATCTTCTCTTGGGCGACGGGTAATGGGTAGTTTATGAGTCATGGCTGTGTTCAAATATAGCATGAAAAGCTTATTAAGTGACAGTGGAAGCAAGACAGCGACATAAGTGTATCTAAACTACTAGATAGATGAGGTTTACAATCACCTACTACTTTTTCAAAGACCGCCTCTAAAATCCACCATAAAATCTTGATTTTTCCATCTTTAATAATCCTCCGTGTATTTTGGTTGTCAAACAAGTAGTTCTTATTGAATTCATACAAACTTACACATACCTATGGAGACTTCACATACCTATGGAGACTTCACATACCTAGTATATTCAATTCATACAAACTTACACATACCTATGGAGACTTCACATGCCAAACCATATCACTAGCTATAGAACTGCATGGTCTATACCTAGATTAATGCCATAAATTCATACAAACTCTATAGTTCTTATTGAACAGAAAAAGAAATGTTTAAAACTAAACAAAAGCATTTGCATTTTATCTACAATTTATTTATTGCTAATGCTAGAGATGGTCTGATATAGCTAGATCGACATCAATGCAAAAACGAGAGTCATATTTTATCTATAATTCATTGCTGAAGGTAGAGATAGACATTCTTTGTTTGCTATAGCTCACGGGCATTTCCGTGAACACCTAAGGGCATGGCCGAAGGCACTCACCATTGAACGGCGGTGGCAGCTCTCCGCGCGCTCTTGAGGTGCTCCAGCGGCGTCGAGGGCGCAGGCATCGCAGTGCTACGGCGGCGTCGATGAAGAAGAGGGCGCATGCGCGGCAGAGGTGCTCCGATGGCGTCGGGGAAGACGATGGCGCGGGCACGTCTGTGGTCCGGTGGCGTCAGGGAAGATGATTGCGTCAGGCAGCTTCCTCGCTCAGGCGCGTGCACGGTGAAACAAGGCCGCCAGCATGGAGGAAGACGAGGGTGCGATGGCAGCGGACATTCGCCGGCGTGGAGGAATAGAGCGGCGCGCGCGACAGTTTGAAAGAGTGCGAAATATTTCTCCCACGCGTGCTCATCCTATATAAAGTGTTGCATCATCATAGACACATCACTGCCGGTTAACAAAACAAACCGACAGTGATCAGTACCATCACTGCCGGTTCTAGCTAACAACCAGCACTGACGAGGGAAACGACTGCTCTACAAATAAAATTTCTTTTGCACGGTGTTCGAAATAATACTAATGGCGTGGCGGTTAAGTCTCAGCACTCTAGAACCGCATACCTAGGCTCAAACCCGAGCCCCAGAACATTTTTTGAAATTTTTTTCTTATTATTGTTATTACTGTCGGTTTGAAATGATACAACCGGTTTTGGAAACCGACGGTAATAGTATTAATAAATTCACACATTAATATTCCTATTTCAGCAAAGTTGAATTGGCATGAATTATGGCCCCACACAAGATCTTAGGTTTTTCTGATCATTTTTAATATTATTATATTTTTCTCTGTGTTACAGAAGACAAAGAGGGCCACCTACATGTTGGGCACACTAGAATTTTGCATCCAGACAGATCAAAACTTGGTCCCTAGGTCACATGAGACCCTGTGGAAAAGTTTGGCACCATTCCAGATGGTTTTCGGGGTAGACCCAGTTCAACCTCTAATTAACTTGTGATATCGCGCGGAAAATTAATTAAACTGAAGAAAGTACCAAATCATCCCAGAAAAATCCCAAACTTAGTGCTTCCCTCACCCGTGGCACGTGCGAGCCTGAGAAAAAGTTTAAGACCAATATGGCAATGGAATGCATATGAACCACAAAAACCTTAGGAGCCCAAGTGTTTAGTCATTGCAACATTAGATGACTTGTATACCTTTGTGAAGCATGTATAATCCACCTATGTCAAATTGGCTTAAATTTTTTTTGGCAAGCATGTACACCCAAATTATTGCCCTATACAAGATCTTAGGTTTTTCTAATCATTTTTAATATTATTATATTTTTCTCTATAGTATACGAGACAAAAGAGGGCCACCTACATGTTGGGCACACTATAATTTTGTATCCACACGGACCAAAAATTGGTCCCTAGGCCACATGAGACCCTGTGGAAAAGTTTGGCATCATTCCGGATGGTTTCCGGGATAGGCCCAGTTCAACCTCTAATTAACCGGTGATATCATGCGGAAAATGAATTAAGCCGAAGAAAGTTTCAAAGCATCCCAGAAAAATCCCAAACTTGGTGCTTCCCTCACCTGTGGCATGTGCGAGCATGAGACAATATGGCAATGCAATGCATATGAACCACAGAAACCTTGATAGCCCAAGTGTTTAGTCATTGCAACACTAGACGGCTTGTATACCTTTGTGAGGCATGTGTCGAACTGGCTTGAAATTTTTTTGGCAGGCATGTACACCCAAATTATGGCCTCACACAAGATCTTAGGTTTTTCTGATCATTTTTAATAGTATTATATTTTCCTCTGTGCTACAAGGGACAAAAGAGGGCCACCTACATGTTGGGTACACTAGAATTTTGCATCCACACAGACCAAAAATTGGTCTATAGGCCACATGGGACCCTGTGAAAAAGTTTGGCACCATTTTAGATGGTTTCCGGGGTAGGCCCAGTTCAACCTCTAATTAACCGGTGACATTGCGCGAAAAATCAATTAAACCAAAGGAAATACCAAACCATCCTAGAAAAATGCCTGCTTCCCTCACCCGTGGCACGGGCAAGCCTAAGAAAAAGTTTGACATCGATATGGCACTGGAATTTAGGGTTCTTGTTGCACAGCACATGGATTATATGACAAGCCGAATTAAACTTAACAGTAGCTTGCAAATATTAATGCTGTTATCTTTATTTAATACTCAAATAATGACTCAAAATAATAGAAAATTTGGAATAAAATTACATATACGATAACAAAGACCTAACACTAGAATTAAATGTACGATAACAAAAACCTATTACAGTCTAGGTTCATGTTACCATCGAAGTGTACTAACACATTATAATACAACCATCTCATAAGCATTCTTCTAGCACTCTAAGATCAGAGAAACGGCGAAAATGCAATAGAGATGGCCGGCAAGAGCTACGCCGGGAGACGAACGGGGAGGTTGTCGTACACTGTTGAACCCGTGCCTCTCCGGACAGATAATCCCGAGCACATCGGACGGTCGACGAGGACCGACGAACCAATGCCTCTCTAGATAGCTCTGTCAACCTCGTCGCACTGTCAAGCCTCGACGTGGCTCTATCTTCATAAACATTATTCTAGTACCTTTTATATGCACCATCCTTGCGGATAACCAGGCTTGTTAAAATTTGTATATGGAGGGCTTTCTCCCACAGAGAAGCCATAGCTGTGAATACTAGTTAAGAGAGAACCAAGTGAGAAATAAGCAACAAGCGAATGGCAAGACTTGGCCGTTGAGAGGCTCCTGGCCGAGGGCCATTTTATAGGCGCTAGCAGTCGTGCTAAGTTTTTCTGTTTTTTTTTAATTAAAGCTGTCGGGGTAGGAGGGAGCAATGTTTGGCCCGTGAGAACATATCACTGTCGGTTTTGGCTCATAACCGACAGTGAAAGTACCTATCTGTGCCGGTTTAATGAACCGGCAGTGATACCTAGTATCACTGTCAGCTTGTAAGCGAAAACCGGCAGTGATGTCTCTAGCAATGCTTCTATAGCGCCAATGCTGAGGGCTTAGCTTTTTTAAAAGCAGCGCCACTGCTGAGGGCTCAACCTTTTTTTAAAAAATAATCCCAAACTTTTTTATAATGCGGAAGTGATAACAAATTTTTAATAAAATTAGAAAAATATATTGTGGCCCGACTCGAAAGTTAGTTTGATTTTATTTTTTTATTTTACCCCGTTTAGTAAATAATAAAAGAAAAAAGAAAAAAATTGTCCGTACAGGGATTCGATCATGGGTGGGAGGGTTTAGAATACATAGCTTTAACTGCTGGGCTAGGTAGAGAGTTTAGTTTCCTTTGTTCCATTTTTTATATGATAATAACACTATTAATTAATAAAAGAAAACACAAAAAATGTTGAGCTAGGGAGTTCATATAGGTTTGTTTTTAATATGTTTTATTATTTAGCCGCTGAGCTAGGTAGGAAAGATGTTCCTTTTCTATTTATTATTAGACATAATGTAATTACTTTATGTTCTAAAATAAGACAAAAATTTGTGTCTTCATTATTTAATTCTATGATAATTAATTAATGGTCTATAATTAATTCATACAAACATAATTATGATGTCCATACAAATAAAAATGCAATAAAACATAATTAACTTGTTCATACCAACATAACTAAAATATCCATACAAATAAACTTAATTATTTCAATAAACCTGACTAAACATAAGAGTACGAATAAACTAACATGGATCCTAAAAACCAGGTGCATCCCTAGTCCGTCTCCACTGCTAGTAGCATATGTCTTCAATGATGTAACTACGCTCATTGTCTATGTAATGCAAGGCCCGCACTACAATACTCTGAATTGCCTCACAACGCCGAGCATATGGCATTCCATAGATGTAGCTTATTGACGGACTATGGATGGCTTGGTTCTGCCTAATTCTCACACAATACTGGATGCCAGTTGTCATCCTCTGGTTCATCGCATCCATAAAGTCCCAGGCGTACCCCCTAGATGTTTAAGAGCTTGTGAGAGAATGGGCTGCAAGCCTAATGTAGCATAAGTGAAATCATAGGGCACAACCTGCAAGTGGACAAACCAAAAATATCAGGAAGCGTTCATATAATAATAAGAATAAATACACATTACTCTCATATCATGCATAACGTACCACATCCATATAGTTGAATGTAGCATGCCTCTCGCTTACTCGTGGCATGTCTAGGCTGCGCTGCTGTAAAACTTGTATCTTCAATGCTGGCCAATCAGTTATATGGTAGCCAATTCGCTCAATTGCATGCAAAGAAGACATCACGACATCGATTTGTGTGCCTACCTTGGTCGGCGTGGGTTGTCCAACCTGCGTGATGTCCTGACGCACCTCATTATTGTTCCTAATTGGGATCTCAAAGCCGAGACTACACTTTCATAGCTCGTCTCCTTCATCATTCACGACTTCACTTGTCATGTTCTCGAAGATATCCCACACCCCGAGCATCCATAATGCTATTTCTAGCCACTTGACCGGTTTTATAGTATATGACATATGCAACAATCATATTATAAATAAATGTATATATGCAAAAAATTATACTAGCATGAAAAACATAAAATATTACATATTATTGATGGGTCTGGGTTACACGGGACGGCCCACACTGGTGATGGCGTGAATGGAAGATCGTCAGGGTGAAAACTTGGTTCCTGTGCATGGGGAAGTCCACCACCATTCATCGTAACTAAAAAAACTAAAAAAACATCTCAATAAATATAGAACCCCCGTATAAATATACCAGGCAACAATATATATTAGAGAAACATATAAATAATAAATCATTAAGAAATAATATTGCTAACAAAGTCCTAGAATACAATAAATATTGTTTAACAAAGGTTATGTAGAAATGATTTATAAATAAAAATAATGTTGCTAACAAAGATCAAGATATAATGTTGCTAACACATACGTAGAAAATATAAGCTTGTTACTAACAAAGGTTATATAGAAATGATGTATAAAAAAAATCCACCATTATTATTCCTAATCTAAAAAATCACATATTTCATTATTTCGATGCTTAAAACTAAAGCACGAAACGAAGCACACTATTAGCAACAAAAGATTAGAAAAAGAAGTTGGTAACCTTTAGAAGATTGAAGACGGAGCCTACAGCCGAGAGTGTTGGCTTACTCCCCCAAGCATGAACAGATGAACACGTCTGAACAAGCAAAACCACTGTGTCTCGGGCACGGGGGGACACTGGATGAGGTGGGTATATATTTAGGTGGAGACGGCGCTAACTTTTGTGCTGCCAAATTATCACCGTCGGTTCAAAGAAATAACCGACAGTGATAGTATCAAATCACTATCGGTTCTTAGTTAGATCTGGTAGTGAGAGGTAGCGACCCAGTTACTGCCGGTTCGAGACATAAACCGGCAGTGATAGTAGTCATCATTGTCGGTTCGATCACACCGCCCAATATTTTTTAGTTTTCAGAGCCAAAAAATCGGCAGTAAAGGTCATCACTGCCGGTTCACTTAATTCCGACAGTGATGACTGAATCTGCAGTAGTGATCGTATTCAAAATCACATTGATCTCATTTAGCATTTCAGCTCATGGAGCACCAAATAAACTAGCTGTAAATGCAGCCAAGAGCGCGCACCATTAACCCACAACCCACCCTAACTCCGAAGCACACTATATATATATATATATATATATATATATATATATATATATATTATATATATATATATATATATATATATATATATATATATATATTATATATATATAACCCTCTCATAACTGTTTCCTTTCTCAATCAGGGTCATAGCTATGTATGCAAGTGTATATAGTGAACAAGCTAAAGCAAGAGTGCCCGCGGCGTGCATATGCATGTGTATACAGCAGGCCACCAGACATAAGTGGATAGGCTTGGGAGACGTCGGGAGGAGAGGACTCTGAGTAAACTGAACATAGAGCTGAGCTCACCGATTTTGAGTGACAAAAAGCAATGTGTGTGCACCACGTGTCCGCCCTGCCTACCGGGTCACCCAACTCTCAGACGACGGTGCATCAAGCCGCTTGCCTGATTCGGTTGAAGCCGCTTGCCAGCACAGCGAGAAGGGAGCGCATGACGCACCATCACTTCTTTTCCTTGATGCTCCGATCTGTCACTGCTTGTACACAGGACATCTCCTCAATCTTGAAGCTTGAGCAGCTCATCGCACTACGTTGAACTGATGGAGTTGCTTCATCAGTGCTCGTGCAAGTAGAACTGTGGGTTGGTTCCAAGCTTCCTGATGGCGCCGATATTACCACCAGTTCTTAAAGTAAAATATGCCACATTTTGTTGAAGTATGCCACAGAACTTTCATTGATCATACACATTTCTTAAACTCAGAATGAAACTTAGGATGGTTCATAATTATATGATTAACATGTTTAGCAGCATTTTTAAAAAATGTGCCACAAGCAAAGACATTGCCTCGTGTTGGGAATACAATTATAATTGATGATCACATGGCGGCATGTTGATCTGTGAAAATTGTTCCACATGATCCTTCGCAAACATTGCTGGCTGAAATGTGTGTTAGACAGTTAAATAAATGATTCAATAGTTTCATAAAACGTTGTTCTTCGTTGTTTCTATGGAATTAATTACGGCGCCACGTAGTAACAAAACTGAAGTGGCAAACAGATTAATGAAACAAGAGATTATTTGAGAAAGAAGTCCTTTCTCATGGAAGAGACCGGGTCGGCCCAGCTTCCAACCTGTGAACGAATAAACTGACAATTTCACCAACAATTTCGGGGTGGGGCGATTTCGCGATGGGGCAGAGGGACTGTTGTTCCTTAGCACTTGCTTTCTGAAACCCACAATGGGACGGCATCAAAGACGAGGCTGGCCGCTTGTCCTTGGACTGCTCTCTTGTGCTTGCCGTGCCACCATGCTTTCTCGCCCACGTGCTGCTCACCCGCGCCCTCGGCGTGCCCGCACAGCTCACGAGCTCATGTCAGGTGCATAGCACGCTGCATGCGCTGCTCACTAGCGCCGGCTCTTGCCACCTAGGAAACACAGCACACCACCACTTGTTGGACCATGCCATGGTCTGCTCGCTCATCTGGTGCTCACAGTCTACTCCAAGGTCAACAAGAAGCTGGCCTTTATGAGCTTGGACAATTTGGACATGTTCTTCAAGTCTAAGCTGGGGGATTCCTGGCCAGTTCTCCGCTTCCTAGCTGGTCGATCAACTATAGCAATGACAAGAGGTGAGAAAAGTTATGAAATTGATTTTGTGATGGTGTCCTTTTGAGACTGTCAAACTAGCATTTGGTCTCAGTTACTGTTATTAGGTCATCCATGTGCTGGTTGCAGGTGCACGTGATCTTTAGTAATGAGCTGCATAATTTTGTTTACTCAGATTTCGACTGTATTTACATGTCCGTAATTTTTTTATCCATATGGCCGACTGGAACTTACCAATGCCGTATTCTCGGCCTTGCCAACCTTTGCAATGAGCACATATCTTCTACCTAAAACGATTATCAAGCAAATAGATAAATACCGTAAGCATTGTATTTGGCAAGGTTCAGATGCTAATAATAGGAAGCCACCTAAAGCAGCTTGGCCTATGGTCTGCATTCCAAAGGGAGGTCTTGGTGCGCTCAAGCTCCACACACACAATGAATGTCTTCTACTCAAACATTTACATAAATTTTTCAACCACCTGGACATCCCATGGGTTCATTTGGTATGGCCCAGATATTATATAGAAGGGTGACTTCCTAGACTTACTATTCACTTCAGGGGCATGTTTTGGTGGCATGACATATTGAAGCTGCTGGGTTCTTTTAAAGGTATGGCCATGGTTAATATTCCGGATGGCAAATCATGTTATTTCTGGTTGGATCTTTGGAGCCACAATGTGCTACAGCTAGTCTATCCAGAGCTTTGCTCTTTTGCAAAGGACATATATATTTCAGTTGACAAGGTCCAAGGCACAACAACTTTACATACCCTCTTTCATCTGCCCCTTTCGGCGGAGGCCTATGCCCAATTCCAAGAGGTTCAGTTATTGATCCAAAACATCACTGTCCAGCGGCATAATGACCAGTGGTCCTATTCGTGGGGTTCATCGATTTTCTCTTCAAGCAAAGCTTATAAGGTCTTGATTGGTCATACTCCTGTCCATTATGTCTATCGGTGGCTTTGGAAATCTTCTTGCCAGAACAAGCGTAAGTCCTTCTTCTGGTTAGTACTCAAAGACAGGCTCAGTACTCGTAATGTACTGCAGCGGAGGAATATATTTTTATTGGATTATAGTTGTGTTCATTGCATGAATACTACAGAAGAGACGCTATTTCATCTTCTTGTAGGCTGGCCCCTTTGCTGTCGATTTCTAGAATAGATTAAACCTCTTCATACCAGCACAACTTGAACTGTTGCAAATCCTTGAAAGCTTAAAAAATCAGCTTAGAGTATCCTTTTTCATGGAAATTATAGTCACTATGTGCTGGTCCATCTGGACAATTCAGAATGACGTTATCTTCAGGAACATACCAGCTTCAGTTCTGCACTGCAAATTCATCTTCAAACAAGAATTTGCTCTAGTTAAGCTAAGAGCAAAAGGAAAGTACCAGCCCCATCTAGATTTATGGATACAAGCTTACGTGTAATCAAACTCATTTTCTTTGTTTCCTTTTTTTGTCTCTTGAGGACTTGTACTGGATCTGTTTTATTTTTCAATAAAGCACAGTAGGGGATTAAACCCCTCCTGTTTCAGATAAATAAAAGTGTTCAGTCCATCTGTGCATAAATGCAGCCAAGAGTGCGCACCATATGCATTAACCCACAACCACCCTAACTCCAGTTTGTTCGCCAACACTCTGATATCTCCTCCTTCCTCAGGGTCATACCTATATATACAAGTATAATTTGCATACGAATAAGCTAAAGGGAGAGTGCCAGTAGTGTGCACATGTGTATACAGCAGGCCACAAGTAGATCAGATAGGCTTGGGAGACGTCAGGAGGAGAGGACTTTGAGTGACAAAAGAAAGGAGCTGAGCTGCGCGACTTTGAGTGACAAAAGCTATGAGTGTGCACCACATGTCTGTCCCACCATCCGCATCACTTGTCTCTCAGACAACGCCGTAGAAAGGCACTTTTGCCGGCAACACCCTAAAATTTGCCTCTTTTGAAATAGAGCTAAAATGATTTATTTGTGTATTTTGTGCTCATGAAAACATAGTAAAATAAAATTTTCATTAAATTAAAATTTATCATAGGGTGTAGAAACATGTTTGAACATTCATGCCTTTGCATTTGATTTATTGTGTTGAGTGGTTTGATCTAAAATTCAAAATGTTTTAAACTGAGCTTGAAAATGGATTTGAAAATAGAATTCAGAAAATAAAAAGAAAAAGGAAAAACTCCCTCTCTCGGCCTGCTTCACTACTCTGGCTCAGCTCCAGCTTTGCACCCGCAAGCAAGCCGCTTTGGCCCAAAGGCAGCAGGCCACAAGCCCAAGCCAAGACATCCCTATAAAAGGAGGATCCCTACGCATCCCATTTCGATCTACGCGTAGCCCACAGCGCCGCACCCGAGCTCCAAACCCTAACGCCGCCGCTGCCGAGTACTAGCCGCCGTTCAGCCATCTCGACGTCGCTGAACTCGTCGCCTGCTGTCTGCCACCTCGCCGTCGTTCACGACCCGCTTTCAAGCTTGAAGCTGAGGAAAGCCGCTGCTTCTTTGCCAAGCTCGAAGAGCAGGCGCCGCAGTCGTGCTCGTTGCACGGTTCTAGGATTCGGCCTGAACCAACCGAATTCCACCGAATTTCGCCAAATTCGGTAAGGCCTGAGACAAAGGCAAACCAGCCAAATAATTTTGGCCCAATTCAAATTTTTGGCCTAGCAAAAGGTCCAAAGCGGCCTAGAAATACCACCCCTGGTATAAAAGGTGTAAGCCCACTCTAGAAACCCTACTTCTTCTGATTTTCCTCCTCTCTCCCACCAGGTGGCGACCGCCGAGCCAAACATCTCAACATCTTGCCGCTTTTCCTCGCTGCATTCGTGCCCCTTTCCCTGCGCCGTTTCTTCCTCAGAACCCCATTCCATCCCTGCAGCTCCTGTGCTACAAGTCTGCTCGTGAAGCCCCAAGCCTGTTGGGCGGCAGGCCGACAGCAGGGTCTCCGGTACTCATGTCGCCGGCGGCACCATACGCAAAGGGATGCAGGCGTCCATGCTGCCGATGCTGCGCGTGCTGAGATACAGCAGATTTTTGTTATATTTTAGTTAAATTTTATCCAAATCAAATTATTTGACCGGTCAATTTAGCTGAATCCCGGTCCGAATTTTCCGAAATTTCCGAATTTCGCCCAATTCGCTAGGCTCCGAAATTTTTCTGATTTTGAATCCCAAAACCTTGGCTCGTTGTCCGCCGCTATAGCCGTCGCTGGACGCTTCCCCATCGTCAATCTTCGCCTTCTGCTCTCCGTCTCAAGGTTACGAAGCCTCCCTCGACCTCCTTCCTTGTTGCTCGCTGATGCTCATGTTTCCTCACCGAACCACACCTCAGGAAGCTGCTGCTGCCCCGTCGAGCCGTACGTCATCGACGGTCGTCTTCGGCCGTCGTAAACACCGTAGGTAAGATCGGCGTTGCTTTCACGGTCTCCCTGTGTTTCTTGTGACAAAACCGAGGCCCTAAGTCCTTCTCTGTCGAACTCCACGCGAGCGAACGGAGCTAGCAGGGCAGCCTGCCCGTGCGTCCCAGTCCAATTCCTAGCGGTCGGGATTTGCCAGCTTGATGACATCACATGATGTCATGGGTACGTTTTGTGGCCGTTTTCCTTTAGAAAGACAAATCTCAAAATACAATAAAAATACATATATACATATACATACGATGATCATGAACCGTCTATCACCCGCACCCACACGCAAGCATGTAGAGCAAGTGCAGAATGAAAGCGTAGTCTTGCCGGGCTTGGAGAGCAGAACGTAACATATACGTATACGTCCATGATTAACAAGCCCATTCAAGTTGTATTAGATTCGTATACAGCACCATAATCTACGTGCTAGAAATGACATTTAACATGTTAAAAGTTTCTTTGTTTTATAATTCAAATATAAATATTTAATCTGATTAATATCTATGCAACTAGTTTATCAATAAATAAAAGCAATAAAGATTTTATACTTTGCTATTTTATAAATGTTATTAACATGATTTATTCCAACGTTATTGTGTTTCTATCTAAATTATAACATTACTAATACGAGTCCTAAATAAATTCGTTAGATGTTTTCGTACAAAAACTATATCCCTTCACAAATAAAGTTTAATTGGCTAAAATAATATTTAATGTTTATAAATAAAACATGACTAACTTGGTTTTTGAACTACAATGTAATATGACTAATGTGATTAATGATATTTACACTATTCTATTTACTTAAAATCAATCAAGCCTATAGTTTCCTTTTTACCATATAAAGTGAATCTCCCGCTAGTCGTTTCTTTTGCACCACAGCTCCGATTAGTATGCTTTTCGAACCTTTGTGTTCACAGTGCCGTTGAGAACATCTTTAAACTTTTTTACTTGCTGTTTCATATGTTTGGTGTACTGTTCTAATTTAGTCATATTGTTTGCTTCGTGTATGATTGTATATGGATGCTTGTGTGGTGTTCCATGTTCATGTCCTGTCGGTGAGCTATACGTGATGAATACAGAAGCGATTCATTGAAAGTTTGGACAAGAAGAGAAGATCTGAGTTTAAGGCAAGTATAACATGAGATCATCATTGTTTTCCTAATAACCCATAATGCAATTTAATTCATTATGCATGTGTCTACCTTGAACACCTTTAAGGATTTCGTAGATGTTGATATCGATTACCTTAACACCTTTGGGTTTTGCATTGGGTAGTATTTTGCTAGCGCTTAATCTAAACCATGATCTTGTAACTTGACTAATAGTATATGCAATGAATGTTAAAAGATGACTTTATAGAAACATGAATTCAGGGCGAGAGAGCTCTTGCTTTTGCTTTTGCTGGATGCTCTCGGCTCTCCGTAAGGACTTATCTGTAAGAGATCATCCAGGACTTACAGTACAACTGTGAGGGCTACATGGCTCTGGCTCTAGTTCATTCAAAGGACCTTTTCTATCTTGTTAGTGGTTACCAAACGGCGCAAGAGGGGCTCTGCCTTGTATGATCTCACCCTGCCAAGAGGGTGCACTTTGGTTTCTTTGTCTTTTGTAGTCACCTCTTGGGGAGGGTTCACGCTTTTTGATGGGGAAACTTAGCGGCCCTAACTTGTTAGACGAACTTTTGAGTGACTTTATATGATTTCCGGTGTTTGGGCCTTACAAACTCATGCATTTGGAAATCATGACTCACAGTGAAAAGTGTACACCTCTGCGCAGAGTTTAATAAACTGTTAAAACAGCTGTGCTCATGGACACGAGCGGCCTTGGACTTCTTATGGAATAGATGATGGATTACAGATGGATACTAATGATATTGATGCTCGTATATGATTAATTGTTTTTGCTATACATTATTCATGTTTACTTGATCATGTGTCTAAGGGCTATATTTACTTTGATGCTATCTAAATTGCTTAAACTTGATAGTCATTAAAAGCTAATCGCAGTTAAACCAATGTCAGCCTTTTAAGCTTCATAACCCCATGCTGTATTTGCTGAGTTCAACATGGACTTACTCTTGCTATTTCCCCCACACCTCAGGATGTTATTAAACTGCTAGAGTTGGAGGAGTTTAGACTTATGGTCAGCCAGTTAGTTGTGTTTCTGTAGAGTGGAGCATTCGCATGAAGAATGGAGTGTCTTTCCGCTGTCTACTAGCTAAGATTGTATTTTTTGTATTAAGTTCATTATATATTAAGCATTGACTATTGATATTACCTCTATTTGTGGTCATATGTGTGATTTGACTTCCTGAGCTCACATATTGTGTGTATCCGGTTTTGTCCTTAAAACCAGGTGCTACAGCTTCCGAGAGAGCCGTTTGCTATGATAACAAGCCCTTGAAACCTTTTCTCTACTGCAGAGCTACCAGCAACCGAATCAAGAAGTGTCCCGCAGGCTTGCAGTGAGAGGAGGAAGGGAGTGCATGGAACCATCACTGGATTTCCTCGATTCTACATCACTTCTTGCACTAGTAGAACTCATCTTGAAGCTTGGGCAGTTCATTGCCATGATGGAGTTGCTCCGTCGGTGCTCATGCAAAATTAGGAGTGTGGGTTTCGAGCTGCCTTATGGTGCAAAGCTGATGTACACGAGCCCGATATTATGTTAGATGGCCAAATAAATGCATGATTCGATAGTTTCATTACATAGCAGCGCAGCCCAAAAATAGTGGAGGTTTGTAAAGTTATTTTGAGCTAGCTTGTTATTAGACTGAATTGTGTTATGGAGTGACATAGAATCACCAAAGCATGCATAATTCATGGGCAACGTATCAGGTGGAAACCACACCTTTCGTGAAAACTCGTGCAAACCACGGCAAAAAAGGCGTCTAAATTCACCAAAAAATCACATATGTAGATGATATGATGATACAAAACCTTGTAAAATATCTTATCCAAATTCGACATCATTTGTGAGATATAAAAATAACAAATTTCTAACAAATCGTTTGGACAACTTTCTGGCTTGAAATTTGTTATTTTTATATCTCACAAACGAAGTCGAGTTTGGACAAGATATTTTACAAGGTTGTGTATCATCATATCATCTACATATGTGATTTTTTTGGTGAATTTATACGACTTTTTTGCCATGGTTTGCACAGATTTTCACGAAGGGTGTGGTTTCCACCTGATACGTTGCCTTTTCAAAAGGCAGGACTAGAGTAGTTTTAGAGCACCTTCGAGTAATGTTGCTTTCAATAATTCCGAAACGTTGTTGCCACATCATTTCTTGCAATGAGTAAATTGTGCGTTGTCACATATCCATTGCTAAAGAGGGTCTCTCTTGCTTAATTCGCAAAAGAAGAAGAAGAAGAAGAAGAAGAAGAAGAAGAAGAAGAAGAAGAAGAAATGAGGGATTTTTATTCAAAATTCTTTTTGAGATTTGTCCAATTGATGAGTCCATGCAGCCAAAGCCACCTGCTGCAAGCTTTGCCATCGTCATGATAGTCATAATTACTTTTGATTTACATTAATTGCGCAGCAACACTCAGGTGTACCCGTCGAGCAATAATCCCAGGCGGTAAACTTCGTATACCCCAACGATATACAGTGCTGCTGGCAATTGCCAAGAGTGCACATTGGCATGTCGTTGCAAACCACTGCAAAATGAGAAGAAAAAAAAACCTTTGTCAAGATTAATAAGCCGATATCCATAAATGTCATGCCCGGTTTTCCAAAGAACAAAACCAGGCTAATCATATGTGTGTCCAGTAAGTCCACACATATATCAGAATGAAAAAGTATCAGAAACAATGTTATTATATAACGTATACATAGCTATATTAACACTTACATCAGAGTATCGCGGAACGGTGACTAAACTTCAGGCTCTATTTTTCTCAGGGACGGCTGACTGGTGGCTCCATATGCCAAGCACTTCTAACAGACTTCTGGGAACTCACTACACTTTCATCCTTCTTCTAAGCAGCACCTCACTACACACTGGAGTGTGAGGAAATAGCAAGGGTGAGTCCATGTCGAACTCAGCAAATATAACACGGGGTTCATGAGGCTCAAAAGGTTTGACACGGGTTTACTGCAATAGCTTTTAGTGAGTCATCTTTTTAGCAGTTGAGTAGCAACAAGTTTACCCAAATAACCTCATGATCATGTAAACGAGAATAATGTATAGCAAGAAATAATAATCATTAATGAGTATCAATATCATCCATATTAACATTATCACCGGTGTTCATCATTTATTCTGTAAGGGTCCAAGGCCACTCGTGACCGTGAGCACGGCTGATATACCAGTTTTACACTCTGCAGAGGTTGTACACTTTCACTGTGAGTCGTGATTTACCCTTTCGCCCGAGGTGATCAGCCTCTTGACCCACTACCAAGGAAGGTCGGCAGGATTCACTATGAAGTCTTTCAAAGGTTCGTCTAACAAGTTAGGGCCGCTAGGTTTCTGTGGCCTGCAAATGTAGAGCCCCCCTTCCGTATGGCACAATGACACGCAGCCTATACTCATAAGGACAGGAGCCGCACTACACCTAACCCGGAACACAACCCCTCTTGCGCCTTAAAGGTAACCACTAACAAGCTAGAAAAGGTCCTCTTATATGACTAAAGCCAGAGCCATGTAGCCCTCACAGCTATACTGTAAGTCCCGGATGTTCGCTTACAGATAAGTCCTTAAGGAGAGAAACTAGAGAACCATAAAAACAACCCAATGCTCTAGCCCTCTTGAGCCATATTTCTATAAAGCATCTTTTAAACGTTTATTGCATATACCATTAGTCAAGTTACAGATCATGGTTATTTATCTTGAGCACTAGCATAAATACTACCCAATGTAATGTTCCACCGGTGTCAAGGTACAAGATACAAAAGCTAGGATATCCTTAGGGGTAACAAGGTAGACACATGCACATGAATTAAGTATATTAAAGGTGAATAGGAAACAAGGATGATCCCATGCTATACTTTCCTTATTCCTAAAGTTAAGCTGCTCAGAATCTTCAACCTCTGTCACTGATCTTCAGCTTCTGTTATACTTGTCGGTCCTCACTTCCTGGTCTTCATTGCTAACGAACCACGCTTCCTATACTCACAGCAACCAAGCAACACAAATGGACAACCAATCAAACAACTAAGAACAATACACCAATCAAAAGAGACACTTTAAAGGAGAGCACACTAAACGGCATGGCTCGTTGCTACGATCACGAAAACACAAGAACAACAGGGAACAAAGCTACCGTCAAAGAGGACACAACTATCGAGGTTCACAATCGTAACGGAAAATACTGACTAAAAGTTTGATACATGTTAGTTATTGAAAAATAAGGTGATTCACTTTTCAAAGAATTATCCTAAAATTAAACTAATCAAATTATATTAAACTATAAAGGCTAGAGTTAAACTTAAATCATTTTTTATTTATAAGTAAATGAGTATCTATTATTTATTCATTTAAATATTTATAGTTTGGAAACATAAAACATGTGAGAACAACTATTATAACCGGTATATGACCCACATTTAAAATTAAGAAAATTATTTTATTTATAATTAACAAATATTTAAGTTAGTATGGATCAAGTTAAGATTTGAAAATAAAAGATCAAAGTGTAAACCTTAATTGATTTTAATTTATATAAAAGTATTATATCTGTATTAATCAGTTTGATATTTAGCTATATATGGAAAAACATGTGTCATGAAAACATTAGCACTAATATGTAGATCGTGTCGACATGAACCTAACGCAACTTGAACGAAGTGAATCGAAATTAAAACGGTTAAACTATCGCTAATCCCATCTAGTGTGGCAAACCGTATTTATGCCGCTATTAATCAAATTACCAGTTATACATAGAGGATATGTTTCTTCTAATCAGAAAACTAGTTTCATATACAAATTAACCAAGTTAATATTTTAATTATAAATAGATAAACATGTAACGGAATAAACAATGCTGCTAGCACATAGATCACATTGACACAAAACTAACGCAACTAAATCTGAGCAAAAACAGAGTTAAAATGATCAAATATATCGAGTACGTACGGTGGAAATTCTGCTTTCTCCCTAGCCAAACCTTCCTTGCATGCCAGTCAATAGCCATCACGTGCACCCTACGGGTGGGCATTGAGTTGGAGACCAAACGAATTGAATGAATATAGATTGATTAATTAAATAGCTAAATCACCATTGGCTGGAGATATGGTTAGAAGAACATCGGCAGAAGGTGCAGGCTCCAGGCAGACTTACATGCTATCCAACACCTGCAGTCCCTGCTAAGCACACACATGCATGCCTTTGCTTGATCGGCCGCGATGCATCTATGCCCTGGTCCATGGACGCAGCGATGGCTACCACCAGAGTTATGACGGTGACGGGCAGCCGGCCAGAAAACGAATGGGGAGAATCTCTGGACGCTAACTCGACCACGAGTTGCAGACGACGGAGAGATGACGAAGCGACCGAGCTGCGGCGGCTCCACGTCCTTCTCGGCAAGATCGGAAGAGGGTTGCAACAGGTTCTACATGATGGCGAGGCAGCAAAGAGCAAAGGCGACGACGCTCGCTGGGCAATCTGCGGCGGCGGCCATGAGATCAGGCGACTTGGAGTTATGCTAGAGTTTGGAGAACAGGGCAGGCAGGCAGGAACATGGCAGGCGGCCGTGCTTGCTTGTGTATGCAGTATAGAACATGGTTGGCATGTACTGATGTACAGAGGGCATGCGAATACATAGCGTAACTTGTGGTTGTTGGACAGAAAGAAGCGCCGGACAGGGACGCTTGCCGGAGAAACGTAGGAGATAGATGGAAAGTTACTTAGCTTCTTCACGTGATCTCAGATGCTCACGTACAACAGGGTTTGAGTGACTGCAACTCCTGGTGACATTGCCGCCTGGCCAGCAATGGATGAACTGATCGTGAAAAATATCAGGCGTTACTTCCTTCATGGCCGACTGTAGGGCAACTGCATGGACGGCAACAGCTGATGATCGTATTGGCTCAGCAGAGCCAGCAGGGTGCAGGTCAGGGAGGGGAAATTAAAAGGAGGCGCACAGAGGTTCTCACCGACGGAACCAAAGCGACGCGGGCTCGGCGGAGGAGTCGTCGGAGTTGGCCAGCGGTGACACGAGAGAAAATTCTATTTTACTACACGAGAGATTTCCCAAACTAGGGGCTCCTCATACGGTAGTTTTGGTGTGCTTTGCCCAAAGGGTAGGTACGTATATATAGGGAGGAAAACTCTCCACCTTCACATCAACTAGCAATATGGTACTACTTGATGTTGCACCCTCCACCTCTACTGATGGGCCTAATTAATCATCAAAGCCCATTAGTAAATAAATGAATGGGCATTTAGGATTATTGCACATGGGCTTCGGTGGAAAATGAGATATTTATTATTTTCGGAATTAATTAATTTTGTGGATAAAATAATTCTAGAAAAGTCTAGAATTATTATTTAAGCCGCGAAAAATACTCCGAAAGCTCTAAAAATTCGGGGAAATTTTCCAGGGACATTAGGGAACATGAGGAACACAAATAAAGTATTTGGAGCTCATGATAAGATATTTTAGGGCATCTAAAAATTAGATAATGCTTGTAGAAAAGCGTGAACTAGCTGCCGAAAAAGCCAGAACAATTTCCGAAGAATTCACTGAGATTGATTGACACATGAGGAACTGAAAGGAATAATTTACGTTATAAAGAAAAGATTTTAGGAAACTCCCAACGAGAACTTAAGATGAGAAACAAGGAATATTGATTGCGGAAAAAGATAAAGACGTGCTGGAGAAGAAAGATCGATCCACTAAACGCATTTTTAAAGACTTTGCTCTTAACACACAAGAGACAACAAGCAAACATCACATCAGGCAAGAGCCCACCAAATTAATTAACTTAAAAAAAATTTGAAATACCAAAATTTTCTATAACTAAATTTGCTAAAACTTAAATTAGTCGTGTCAAATCTTAAACAAATATTTAAACCATTTGTTTTATTTAGTGTTTTCTATTCACAACCCAAAATCATAAATTTTGGGGTGTGACAATAAACGCTATGTGTATGATAGTTGACATACCTTGAACGCCTATTGCTTGCACAAAGGTGCTGGGTGACAGGTTCAACACCATTGACGTGGTGATGACCATGAACAACAGAGCCGCCCTAGCAGCAACCTTACTTTCTAGAAGTGCCATGAGAGACCTTGCTTATAGGCTTTGTTTGTATGCGGGTCGTCTTTGATGTGTGATGCCTGCCTCTTTGGCCACGCTTATATACAGAGGTACAAATTAATGTGCCAGAAAATTTATTCTGGCTACTAATTCCATGCTTTATCTTTAGGAGTTATCTTTAGATGTCACTTATTTGATGCCTTTAACCGACTAATAACAGGATAGGTGGGCACAATTAGTTAATTCTTTATTCTGGCTACTACCACGCTTTGTCATTAGGAGTTACCTTTAGATGTCATTAATTTGATGCCCTGTAACAGACTAACAGTTCTTGATCTATGGGCATAATTAATTAATTCTTCCTATACATAGACTAACTTAACAAAAAAAAAACTCATGAGTTGCGGCTACCGTAGGCTGCATTCACACTTATGAGTTGCTGTGTCTACATCCAGCTCCCAGCAGCAGCTGCTGTTAATAACAGCCAAACGGACCCTGTTCCCTCAGGGCACAACACCACCCTGTTCCCCGCCTTTTAAAAATGAATTGTTAATTACGACAAAAATAGTTGTATGTGCTTGTTTGCCTCACATATTTACTTAATAAAGTCTGAAAAACATAGATGCAAAGCATGCATAGCTCCATGGCCCCCTCTCATGTATAGCCGGCCTAACAAGTAACCACGACAACCGCCGCCTGTGTCTATTGAAAACCTAAAATGAAAAATGGAGTGTTTTATGCAAGATTTGAACTCGTGACCTTCAACACGAACAACTGTCACACCCGGTTTTAAGGACAAAACCAGACATATACCATGAGGCTCAAAAGGTTTGACACGAGTTTACTGCAATTAGCTTTTAGTGAGTCATATTTTTAGCAATTGAGTAGCAACAAGTTTACCATAAGCCCAAATAACCTCATGATCATGTAAACGAGAATAATATATAGCAAGAAACAATAATCATTAGTGAGCATCAATATCATCAGTATTATCATTATCATCAGTGTCATCATTTATTCTGTAAGGGTCCAAGGCCACTCGTGACCGTGAGCACGGCTGTTATAACAGTTTTACACTCTGCAGAGGTTGTACACTTTCACTGTGAGTCATGATTTACCCTTTCGCCCGAGGTAGCTAATCTCTTGACCCACTTCCAAGGAAGGTCGGCAGGGTTCACTATAAAGTCTTTCAAAGGTTCGTCTAACAAGTTAGGGCCGCTAGGTTTCATTAGTCAGTCTGTGTGATACAACCACACAGGGATCCACAGTCTGCTTTTCCCCATTTGCGCCACAAAGGTAACCTCTAACAAGCTAGAAAAGGTCCTTCTATATGACTAAAGCCAGAGCCATATAGCCCTCACAGTTGTACTGTAAGTCCCGGATGTTCGCCTACAGATGAGTCCTTATGGAGAGAAACTAGAGCACCATAAAAACAGCCCAATGCTCTAGCCCCTTTGAGCCATGTTGCTATAAAGCATCTTTTAAACGTTTATTGCATATACCGTTAATCAAGTTACAGATCATGGTTATTCAAAAAGAGCACTAGCATCACTACACAATGCAATGTCCCATGGGTGTCAAGGTACAAGATACAAAAGCTAGGATATCCTTAGTGGTACACATGCACATAAATTAAGTGTATTAAAGGTGAATAGGAAACAAGGATGATCACATGCTATACTTGCCTTAAACTGAGATCCTTCTTCTGTAGATTCGTAACCTCCAAAGTACCGCTTCTTGATCACCACGTAAATCTCACCGACTGGACTTGATCAATAAATCACCACACACGCATCGAGCAATCATACGAAGCAAACAATGAATAATAATTAGAACAGTACACCAAACAATTAAAGAAATTTGTAAACTAACCTACGCGTTGCTACGAACACATAAACGCGGAAAACACGCTAATCGGAGCTACGGTGAAAGAAATACATACACCGAAAGATTTTGTTGTATAAAACGGAAAATTATAGGTCTCATTTGTTTTAACTATATAAAATCATATATATAGGATAAAATACTTTTTATAGATATTCAAAAGTGACTTAGGCTAAATTACATTTAAATTTAGAAAACTAAAGGAGAAATCAATAATATTTTATTTATAAATCTAGTTGCACAGTTATTAATCAAGTTAGATCTAAACTATGAAATTCCAGAGATCATGTTGTTATAAATCCATTGCAATTTGAACGGACTAATTCGGAATTAAAATAAATAAGTTATGAATTAAACGAGATTTTCTTTAGTAAAACAATAGATTAAATCTAACATCGAATCTTAAAGGTGGAAAACCTAACCAACAGTAGCATTAACAGTATAAAAAGTTTGTAAAACTCTTCTACACGTTACTACGATCACACAGACGTAAAGATCACGAAATTCGGATTTAAAACGTGAAAGTTATGAATTTTCATAGATTTTCTATAGATAAATAATTACTTTAATATAAACTCGAAAATTAAAATTTCCAAATCTACTGTACAGTACTACCAACATGTAGAGCTCGCAAATACGAACCTAACGCAATTTGAATGGGTCAAATCAGAGTTAAAACGTAGAAGATATGGCCTAAACAAGATAGTGGCAGTTTTGTAAATACCTAGAATTTTAATTTCGAAAATAAATCAAAATCTGGTTTTTAATGTGATCTAGACAGTGGAATTTAAGTAAATACCTCTTCTTCTTCTTGGAGTAGAACGTATGCTCACGAGCAAGCAGCCTGGTGGCTTCGTCGGACGGCGGCAAGAGAAGGAGGAGGAAATATAATTTTCTACACGAGAGATTTTCCAAACTAGAGCTTAGTTTTTGATGTGCTTTGCCCATGGGGTAGGTACGTATATATAGGGAGGCAAACTCTCCACCTTCATGTCAACTAGCGATATGGTGCTAATTAACGTTGCACCATCTACCTCCGCTAATAGGCCTAAGTAATCATTTAAGCCCATTAGTAAATAAATGTATGGGCCTTTGAGATTTATTAGGATTATTGCACATGAGCTTTGAGCGTTGAAAAAAAATAAGAGATTTATTATTTTCGAAATTAATTATTTTCGTGGATAAAATAATTTCAGAAAAGTCCAGAATTATTATTTAAAGCCGCGAAAAATACTCTGAAAGCTCCGAAAATTCAGGGAAATTTTTCAGAGACATTATGGAACATGAGGGACCCAAATAAAGTATTTGGAGCTCACTAAAAGGTAATTTTGGAGCATCTAAAAATTAGATTATGCTCACAGATAAGTGGAAACAAGCTACAGAAAAAGTCGGAAAAATTCCCGAGAAGTTTGTAGAGATTGATCGATGGACGAGAAACTGAAAGGAGTGATTCGGGTTACAAAGAAAAGATTTTGAGAGGCTCCAAACGAAAACTTGAGCTGAGAAACATGAAATTTGATTGCAGAAAACGATAAAAGCTTGCTAGAGAAGGAAGATCGACCAACTAAACGCATTTTAAAGACTTTGCTCACCCTCATCACATAAAGAAACAATAAGCAAACATCACATCAAATCATATGCACCAGCATGTATACACACAAAATGTTGCTAAACCCTATGATAAATTTTAATGTAATGAAAAATATTATTTTCCTATATTTTCATGAGCACTAGAATGCAAAATTAAATCATTTTGCATCTATTTTGAAAGGAGCAAATTTTAGGGTGTTACAACAACACCTCAACCATGCACTACATACTCATTAGTGAATATATATAGGACTCTGTTTGTATATAACATTTCCTAATCTTGTATTGAATATTTGAGCTGTAAATGATTTTAAATGAAAAGTGTTCCAACTATAAAGCTTAAGATCTTGTCATGCTCTACAATTTTGATAAAAGGTGTGTCTGCATACGAGCTAGTTTGAAAATTTCAAAAATTTTGAATTCAAAAATTTATTTATAGTCATTCTCCGAGGTAGGAATCTTAAGAAGTTCATCTCTGTAGCTGTCCTGACCATTCAAAAATTAAGGCGACACTACAAAATGTCCACATATATGTTAATCAGGAGGTTTGCCTCATAAGTTATTTCTGTAGTAGTGTTATTGACTATAAGATATCAAATTAAATAATATAAAAAAAATTTGAATACAGAATTAGATCCATTAACTTAAGCCTAATGAAATGCTTGGTTAGATCGACGTATTTTTGAGCGGTATCAGGTTGGATTTGTCGGCTGGGTGACTCCTAATCTTGCAAACATGCTGAGTTTAAAATTTAGTTTGCAAGAATGTACAGAAAAAGTACACGCTATAAATACATTAATTTTTTGCTTACTTTATTAGCTATCTCGTTTAAATGCTAACACTAAACTAAAAGTATGATTTTAAGGTAATTTTTTCTCTGGCTCCCATTATTCTTTCCTCTAAATTAGTAATATAAATTTAACTTACTAATATGTTTTTATATCTTTTTTGGCTCCCTCCATTTTTTTAGTTTCCTACATTCTTCTCTCTCAGAAAAAATGATTTGTCATACCCAACACTAATTATTAGGAAGCCATAGTGCCCCACATTTCATAGAAACTGGCTAGAAAGGAACCGTGTAAAAACAGCATGACAACTACCCCTTAACTGTGGATCTCGTCAACTCTCCCTGCTGAGAATTTTGGTTCCTTTTATGTTTCGATAATACTCTGCTCAGGGCATCCATTTGGGTGTGTGAATCCGGGCACCCCGTTCTCGGGCCTGCACAGCAATGGGGCCCAACAGATGACGGGCCTACTCCCCTCTACGCTCTCTCCTCCAGCCATCTGGCACCCACAACAGAAATCAGAAATCCTAACGACAGAAGTCTCCACTCGCTTCACCGCATCGGGAGCCCGCCCCACTCCGCCTCGCCGCCATGTGCACCGCATGGCGGCCCCATCGCGCTCAGCGCCGCGTCTGCCGCCACGCCGCGCCCACTCCGCCTCGCTACACCCCATGCCCCGCCACGTCGTGCCCCGTCCCCGCCTGAAATCCCTAGTTTAGTTTTGGCTCATTAATGAAACCTATTGGACTAACCCTATGCTATAAGTCTGTGATTGAGATAGGTTGGCCCAAGTCCAACATGTGGAGCTAGATGGCACTCACGGTGATGGAGGTGGCCAAACAATGGTGAATCAAGTGCTCACTACTAGAAATCTACACTGTCATGACGAACAGCTTTCGTCACTAAAGATGCCAAATCCGTCATAATTTCAGTTTTATGACAAATTTATGACGATAAACGTCACGTCATAGAAAGCGCATCACACTTAAACTTCCGTGACGAATCCAAAAACATTGTCATAGAAGTGGCTTGATCTGTGACGAAAAACAGACCGTCATAGAACTGATTTGGAATGCATGGTAGGGGGCTGCCACGCTGGTGGGTGCTTTCATTCGAGATGCTTTCCACGTGTACATGCTATAGCCGGTTGCATTGGAGATGGTTCGGTATGTGTCACCTTTTTATTGCACAATGTGGCCATCTCTGGTTCTTACATGTTTTAGGTTCTTACTAGACCACGTGTTGGGTCCCTGTTGTTCCACATGTCAGTTTTCTATTGGCACACATGCCATGTTGCGGTTGGATCATGTGTCACTTAGTCATTGGACCATGTATCGTATTTTTAATGGTCCACGTGGCCGTTTCTTATTTGACCACGTGTCACGGTGCTGTCTGTCCACGCTTCGTATTTTTATTCGGCCACGTGGCTTGATGACTTCCTTCCACGTGTCAGATTTTTAATAGCCCACGTGTCATGTCCTGGTTATTTCACATGTCATGCACTAGTTCGTCCACGTGTCGCATTTTTATATGATCACGTGGAATGTCCAGGTTTTACCGTGTGCAAAACAATCATTTCATTAGAAAAGTAATTCGAGATCGTCACTACTGCATAGATTCACTACATAGCTATTTAGCCTAGCAATCAAATAACGACAATTAACATTTCACACGTTAGCAGCAAGCCACTAAGAGAGTATCACCACATCAAACCGACACATGAGTTCACACATCAAACCGGCACACAAGTCCACAAATCAAATCGGCACATGGCACATGAGTCCACACATCTAACCACAAATGTTCACCGCATCAAGCCACAGGAGTTGAAAGACTGAGAGTTACCAGAATACCTAAAGCACATGACTTGCTCACAAAGATTATTGTACTCCTATTGTCGTTTCTTGTATTCATCAAGCTTCCTTTCAGTCTTTTCCGTCTTCCTCTTAAGTTCATCCACTTGATCAACGAGGGCAGTGGAACTTTCCTATTCAGCAGCAAGCTGTTCCTGAAGCGTTCTCTTTGTCGATGTCTCTACACTAGTGGAGATTGTCCGCATACTAGCATTCTTCAAAAAAAAAAGGTTGTTGTCGCTTCCCTAGGAGGGGGATGTAACACCCCTCGTGTTACTTCACACATTTCATGTGCAAAGCATAGCATGAGCATGTGCATTTCTCACTCATTCATGAGCATGAGCATTTTTCCATGAAACATGTTAATACAACAAGTGAAACATGCACTTTTAACTAATGAAAGAATCTCATGAAACATGATGTTTCATACATGTTGTTCTATGTTCTTTGTGCCATAGCTAGGTTTGTGTGTTACCTTGATGCAAATGTGTGCCTCTTGTCATGACAACACTTTATTCATGCTTAGAATACTTAACCTAAACTAAGTTGTAGTGAAAGTTTATGCCAATTCTTCTTGCAAGTGTAGTTAATTGTGAACTTGTTTTAAGTTCCAGTTTTGCCTTAACTGTATGAATGGCTTAGAGGTTTAATCTGTGTGTGCCACTTTAATAAAAGTTGTAGAGCTTTGCATGAGGAACAAAAGTCGTTTTATGTCCCAACTCTAGTTTTGAGTAGAACTTGTTCAAATTTGGGGCATAAGGCAGCAGCCTGGTTAGTTTCAGCACTTAGATTTTTCCAAGTCTGAACTTGACGTGTTCAGTTTCAATGTTGCCATGTTCGGCATCCGGTATCTCCCAATCCTGATCGACTTAGCTCGAGTGCCTTATAGCAAAGTTGGAGTTCACATGTAGGGCTACAACTATATCAACTACGTCTATCGCTAGTTCTCAACGGATTAGGAGTAGTATCACCGTGAAGATAGCTGATCGGTCAAACTTTTGAGGTGGAATTGGGCAGGCCTATCTGATCGATCTGAAATTTCGAATCGGCTCGGGCGTGGTCGTGGCCGACCGGGCTCAGCTCGCGCGTGCCGCATGTACGCCATGCTCCGCCTTCACCCCCACGCGCGTGCGATGTGTCTCGCTTCATCTGCCTGAGGCCGAAGCCGCTCTCCCCTCCATCCTTCGCTCGGCCTCTTTCTTCCTCTCGTCCGGAGGAGAGAGCCGCCGCTTTGCCGCTGCCTGCTCGCTGCCCAAATCCTCTGCAGCAAGCACCCTCGCTTGATTCGTCGCAGCCACAGCAGCGCCATGAGTTCCTCCACCTCGCCGACCTAGTTTCACCGCTCGTTGTCCAAGGGTAAGGGCCCTCGGGCCAATGCTGTCGCCGTGCCATGAACGCCGAGCTGGAGCTCGTGCATGGCCGCCGTACCTAGCGTCCCTCTCTGCTCTCTATCTCTCTCGTCTATGGTCGCCTAGGGTTGCTGCTGCCGCTCGCGTGGCTGTCCTACGGCCAACGCCGTGGCTGGCGAGGCCGCTGCACGCTCGTCTCGCCCGTCTCTGCTCGATCTAGGGAGAAGAAGGGCATCTGTTGAAGAGCGAAACTCTTTGTTGTGTTCACATTGCAAAAGTGCTAGAGACAAAGGATTCGCAAATATGGGCTTAGTTAATTTAGAGAAAGTTTTGTGCTCACTTTGCAAAATTGTTTTTCTTTTTTTTCGGAATATTGCAATTAATCGTTCGGAAA
The DNA here is from genome assembly GCA_038087645.1 of Saccharum hybrid cultivar R570. Classification (NCBI taxonomy): domain Eukaryota; kingdom Viridiplantae; phylum Streptophyta; class Magnoliopsida; order Poales; family Poaceae; genus Saccharum; species Saccharum hybrid cultivar. The sequence goes on along the minus strand of JAQSUU010000347.1, from coordinate 8,248,984 downwards.
GTTTAAAAATGCATAGTAAATTGTAGAAAAATCGTAAAATAGCAAATAAGGACTTTTTGGAATCCTTGAAACTAGATCTATGCAATGGAGTGAAAATATGTTAGATGTTAACAGAAAGTTTTTGCTGTTTTTATTTTTCTATGGAAAATAGAGATAAATTCATTACTAAAGTTTCTGTTCTCCAAATGCTCTGGAATTTTGGTGGTATGCTTTTGATGTCATGTATGGCCTGTGATAAAAATTTCAGGGTTAATGCTTGCTGTATGCTTTAGTTATTGATTAAACTTGCTCACCCATGTTTATTGCAATTGCACTTTGTACCCTTTGTGGAGACTTCTGTGCTTGTTCTTTTGACAGGAAAATTTTACAGTAAACTATTGGAATTATGTTTAAGCTTCTGTAAAAATTGTAGAATTTTCTGAGCACTTTTGATGGGTGTTCATAATTCCACCTAATTATCTAAATAAATTAAGAAAGGCATGTAAATAATTTATTTAGATTTGGCCACCATGTTTTCTAATGTTCTTTTGATACATGTTAACTGTTGGTAGCTTTGATTTTGCCCAGAATGCAATTTCAAATATAAGTTGTATATTAATTTCTTGGATTTATTGATTCTGGAGCAGTTTTGGAAACTGGATAATTAAGTGAGGTTAATGATGTTTGCTGAGAATCTTTATATTAACAAAGTTGTAGATAACTTGATTATCTAGCTGCTATTAAAACTTCGTGGTAATTGGCCTTGTGGTTTGAGAGTTATAGTTTTTGGAAGTCTGAGTTTGGACATGCTTGCTCTCGGGATTTCCAGAGCAGCCTGGGAAGTTGGCTCTATTTGAGCTAGCTACTGGTCGATTCAGCCAAAGTCATGAATAAGAAAGGTGTAACTAATTTGTTAAGCTTTCCAGAAAGTCTTGGTTCATGTCTTTTGGAGTTATAAAACTCTAGTTATGATTTTTGCAAGTGACTGCTGTTTTGTATGGCTGTGAATGCTTGTTTTCTAGTGAGCCTAGTTGATGCTTGTGTTGTATGATGGTCTGTTTAGGCTAATTAGAATGCATTGCTAGCTGCAGGTGTTAGGCCCCTTACAAGTGATGAACTTTTGTATCTTAGATTGTTAAAAAGGGGTAAGTGTATGTCTACTTTACTAAAAAGGAGATCTGCACCTACTCAGCCAATGGAAGTAATATAATTAGGACTTAATGAATGTTGAATCATCATGGCTATCATAAGCATCTCATCATGAATTTATGATATTGTTCATACCCTGTGCATCCCTGGCATTTATTCATTTGCACACATACAGGATCGCTAGAAGGAGTGACGCTGCTGGAATTCGAGGCCAAGGAGGGGGAAGTGCAACCGGAAGTGCAGCCGGAGGAGCCGGAAGAAGAAGGAACCGTAGCTGAGCTCCCGGAGTGCCCCGAGCACCAGCCCAGTACTTTCCTCAAATTCAAGCCCCGGAGCATTATAAGCCTCCTACTTTATAAAAGAACTTGAGTACAATTATGTTATATACGTATTGTTGCATTAAGTGATAGGAGTTGGATGCAACCGTTGCTGCATATATATATTCTTGTTCCTTGTCCACCATGATACAGTTATATCCTTGTTAGGTTCAGGATCGAAAGTATTGCTTAGCCATGCTTAGACCGGTAGAAGTTGGGTGATTTCCTGTCACCTACGAGCTATAGGTGGATACTTGAGCACAGTTGGCTATATTTGCTAACGTGGTACCTAACCATGTGTTGATGGAAACTTGTAGACCGGATGGGATGTGTTGTGTTGTCCCGTCTGTGTCACTCTTAAGGACTGTTCACTTTGTGGGCCGACAGTCAAGATTGAACACATGCCTTAGACTTAGCTGGCCGGATATGTTGCTTCCGATGCGAAGCCTTGTAGCTATTCGAGCCGGGAATCAGTTATAATGTCGTGCATACTATAGGAAGGACGTTGTGCGGGGGCATCGTATGACCAAGGGCAGGCAATGGCCTGATGCATCCTGGCAACCGGTTGGTCCCTGAGTATGCGGTTTACATCAGACCTGAGCTTCTCGAATGGCATCAACGGTGACATAAAACTCGCTTGGCCGGTGAGTGTGGTTTGTGTGAGGAATATTACACTCTGTTTAGGAATCGATTCGAATCGTCATCTCTCTTGGATAGTGAGAAACTGGACTGCATGTGTCACACTGTAGTAATGTTACTATGGAACTTGATGATGGACTACCCGCAGTGGGTACTCTAAAACGATACTCTAAAGTTTTAGAGTACGAATATAGAGTAAAAACTGCTGCACTGGGTACTCTAAAACGATACTCTATCATTTCTCTCACTCTATATTTAGAGTAGTACTGTGCTTACTCTATACTCTATAGTGGCGGGCCCCACTAGCTAAACAAAGGAAAAAATGCTATAACTCACAAACCAAAAATCCAAATTAAATTTCGATTTCACCATTAAATTCATCTCAATAAATCCTTCAAAACTAGATCACACATGGATATATTTAGATAAAGTGACAAGTGGGTCCCACAGTGGATAGAGTGGATAGAGGATGATATAGGGGATGGATGGGTGCGGGAGAATTGAGTATAGAGGAGAGAATCTTGCTGACTAGGACGTATAGAGGATGAATATAGAGGTCCATGAGTGCGGGTAGTCTTATGAGGATGAAAGGAAAATATGATATGGTTATTAATGATTGTTTAATCTTATACAAGTGATTGCTCTAGTATAGGTGCTAATCTAAACATGCCTAATTGAATAGGTTAACTTGATGCTAAAGAATTAATATGCAAGTTCTATGCTTAAGCTTTTATGCAAAATGTTGTTCACTAAGCTCCACAGATAAAGCCTTGCATAATCCTTGAGAGTCATTATTTCTGGTTTATGACGGGTAAGTCTAGCTGAGTACATTCTCGTACTCAGGGTTTATTTCCTCTTGTTGTAGATGGCCAGATGTTTGTGGGCTATTGCGAGAACTGCTTCTATCCCGCTGTGGATGAAGAGTAGGACCATGGGCATTGTCGCTCCTTAGTTCTTATCTATGATGCTTTTGGTTGGTTATGATCATGGACTGGCACCGTACTTGAACTCAATGGGTGTGTGATGTTTCAAACTATTTGCTTCCGCTATTGTATTTCTGAACTGGTATTGTAATAACTTTATGTTGAACTCCGATGTATTCGAACTATGTGTGAACTTTATGTAAAATGTGATGTGTGTATGCTGAACCATGTATGATCTTGGCTGCATGTTGTTGTTGGTTCGAAATCCTTCGTGGTTTCGATGGACTACCGGGATTATTTGGGCTCAAGTATAACGGTTTGATCACTCCGGTGATTGCTTTTATGCTTGATCTCGTATAATTTGGTCGGTTCTGTTACTGGGGACTTGCCCTAGGAGACGCAGAGGACCTTGCAAACAACATTAGCACTAGACATTGGTTGTTGCCCATCAACAATAGGTTCTGCTTGCATAGTTTCCATAGCTTCCTGTGAAATTCAATCAGTAAAACGTTATGTTACAGATAGTGGAAGAGGACTTCAATTGAAAACCTAAGTCATTAATTCATAACAAGTAATGCATAGGTCTTCCTCAGCCTACTACTTATAGAGATTACATAAGCTTCAGTGGATTTTAGTAGATTTCCATAACACTAGGCTCCTGCCATGTTTCCTTCTTTTATGGCAATGGCTTTAGTAGATTTCAAGGAAAGCAAAAGAAGGTACTTACAACCGCTGTCTTGCAGCATCGCTCAGGCCCTTTTTACTACTGGTGTGGAAGTCCCTGAAGACTTCCATAGCATTAACATCTTCATCAGGTGGACCATGTTGTTCTTTCAATCTTTGATCGTGTTCTGCTGCCTTCCTCTTATTCTCCTTCTGTTCACATTGCACATGAGTTTCTGTTTATATTTATACAAAGGCAAGAGTAACAATAAAACACAACCATCACTCACAAATGTTTGCAACTGGACAACATAGGAGCGAGATCCTGTAGTAGTCTGGTGGTACTTAACTTTTGCACGGTTTCACTTGTTTTTCTCAAATATTTGTTATAGCTTCATTTGTGTCAGACTGCAGCACAAGTAGACCATAGCCAGACTAGACAGGAAATCGATGGGTTCATACACACCTTGTTCTTAGCATTAGACCAAATCTCGACAAGTTAACACCACTATGCACCATTCATGGACGGGATATGAGAGGTCATAGGGATCTGATCAGCAGGGATGCTATTGAAGTAGTTTTTCCTCAACCCGTAGCGTGTCTGTCGCTGACTGCATTACATTCCAGCAAGCTTCTTTTGTTGGTGGGTGAGCCTTGTTAATGCGCAGCCTTGACTGCACAGTGGTGTAAATGAAAAGTAAATCTGTTAAAGTTGCTCAAAGCAGAGTAGAATATCAAGAGGGGATACCCATACATATAGTTAGCCTCACCACAAATTCTCCATAATGGACCTCACCGTCGGGTTTCTTGTAATGTTTCCAATGCGTCAAAATTGGTACTTCATGCCTGACTTCTACACCTGCCTCTGAGGCAAACTTGGCAGCTTACATTGGATCATGTGGCCTTCTGTTCTCCTCGACAACAGAGATGGGCATTGTCGTGCGGTCGGAACCACAACAAGCATCGTTTTAGTTTGATTCAGCACGTGGCTTGGGCCTGATGCATGCTTTGAGGTGTTCGATTAGAGCAAGGTTAATAATACCCGTTGCTGGCGGTAAGGATCCTTATAGCCTACCTCTCAGCCCACCCATATAGTTGTTAGCTCTTTAGCATTAATACATGGCTCACCCGTCTCTCTCACATAGTTTCTCAGTTCTTGTGTCTAAGCTGGCTATAAGTTTACAGCCCGCTTCTCCTCTCTCTTCTCTCCTCTTGTAGCACCCGGTTTTAAGAAAAAAACTAGATACACACCATATGTGAGCCCAAGAAGTCAAATCACACATATGTCTACAAATAAGGGGTAATATCAAAGATAATACTTATAATATTATATATTAACACAAAGAATATAACCTTAGATAGCAGACAACGGAAAAACACTCTGATCTTCAGATGAACGCTCGAACTCCACAGGGACAACTGACTAGTTGATCAAAGCCTAACTGGTGTGGTTGAAATAGCAAGAGTGAGCACATGTTGTACTCAGCAAATATAACATGGGGTTCATGAGGCTCAAAAGGCATGACATGGGTTTAATTGCATATAGCTTTTAGTTGGCAAAGTTTTAGCATATGAGTAGCAACAAATTTTCTTATATCCCTCAATAAATAGATGATCATGTAAAGTGAATAATGAATAGCAAAAACATAAATTTAATACAGTTCAATAGTGATCATTTATTCTGTAAGAATCCCCAAGGCCGCTCGTGTCCGTGAGCACAGCTGATATATCAGTTTTACACTTTGCAGAGGTTGTACACTTTCATTGTGAGTCGTGATTCCCATAAGCCCGAGGTCATGACTCGCCAATGGGCAGATAGGTTTCACTATGAAGTCTTTCTAAGGTTCGTCTAACAAGTTAGGGCCATAAGATTCACTTGGCAAGCAAATGTAGGAACCCCCTTTTCAAATGGCACAATTCCATCCCGGCTATACTCATAAGACTAGAGGCTGTCCTACACCCATCGTGGCAAGTCTTTCTTATGCCATAAAGGTTACCACTAACAAGCTAGAAAAGGTCCTCTTATATCACTAAAGCCAGAGCCATATGGCCCATACAACTGTATTGTAAGTCCCGAATGATCACTTACAAATAAGTCCTTATGGAGAGGAATCTAGAGCATCACAAAAACTATGCTCTAGCCTTTTGTTCCTTGTTGCTAAAAAGTAATTTTTTACTGTTATTGCATATTCCATTAATCAAATTACAATATCATTGTTTATGTGAGCACTAGCGAAAGCTACCCAAAGCCATCACCATAGGAATCAAGGTACAAGATCAAATCTAAGGCATCCTTAACAAGGAGAAACATGCATAATGAATTTGTTGCATAAATGGTTATTAGGAAACAAGGATGGTCCCATGCTATACTTGCCTTAAACTTAGATCCTTCTTTGGGTAGATTTGTAACCTCCAAAGAACTGCTTCTTGATCACCACGTAAATCTCACCAATTGGATATGATTATAAAGCACCACACAAGCATCCAAGCACAAACATGCATAGCAAACAAAGACTATAGATTAGAGCAGTACACCAATCAATTAAAGAGGTTTGAAAACTAATCTACGTATTGCTACGAACACATAGACATGAAAAGCACGCTAATCGGAGCTACGGTGCAAAAGATACAACTACCGAAGGATTTACTTTAATAAAATAATAGATTAAATCTCACCTCAAATTTCAAAAGTTGAAAACATACTGAACAGTAGTACCATCATGTAGATTACGTAATTACGAATCCAACGCAACTTGAATGGATCAAATCAGAGTTAAAATGGAGATTTTATAAGCAAATTAAGATAGTGGCAAATCTATAAATGTTCTGAACCTATTTTTGAATTTAAATAAAATTCGGATTTTAAATTAAGCCGAGGACTGCGGGTACTATTTAGTAAAAAGGGAAGTGTAACACCTCGGTGTTACGCAAGCATTAACATTTCAAATCATGAGCATAACATGTCATATCATTCATAAGCATATGTAGTAAGATTATACCTTTAGTGAAATAAAAGCTTGGAAAATAGTATTCATAACATGATGTGATAATGTGCTAATTACATTCATCAAATTTGTGCAACTATAAATTTTATATCACTTAGAATTATAGCTAAGATTTTTGGAGCAACTAAATTACTCGAAGTTTTGTCAAAAACTTGTTTTAAAAATGTTATTTGAAAATATTCAAAAATCCTCCCTAAATTAGCTTTTATTCTACAATTCAAAATCTATAAGAGTTTTGCGATTGGCCCCTTAATCAAAGTTGTAGAGAATTAAATTCTAAGCAACTTTTATTATTGTGCCATCTTCAGAAAAGGTCCTTTTCTTGCTCAAAATGAGGTTTGAAAACTGTATTTGAAATTTGTTTGAAAATAGAAAATGGAAAGTCAAATTCTAACCTAAGCAGGCCACCGCCTCGTTTCCGGCCCGCTGCTGGAAGCGGCCCAGCTCCACGCGCGCGCGCCCGCGCTCGCGTCCCGCCTCGGCCCAGCCCAGTTCGGCCGTCTTCTCCCCACCCCCCCCGCTCGCGCCGCTCCCGCACAGGCGCGCCACGCACCCGACCGCGACAGAGCGTGCGAGCCGCGTGGCGGCCATGCGACGGCGAGCTTGCCACGCGTCGCCCTCGCCCTGCCATCCCGCCAGCTCGTGCGTGTTCAAAGCGCCCTGGCCGACCCCTTTTTGCCCCCTCGCTCTCACTCTCGCTACTCCTTCGCTCCCCCTCTCCAAAACCCGAGCGGGCGAACTGCTCGCCGCAGCGAGCTCCGCCTCCGCCGCCGTGTTCCGGCGACGCCAGTCCACCGCAGTTCGATTGCTCGTGCACGGAGCTCTGCCACCCTCTTCCCTCCTCCGAACGAGCACCATCATTCCCTCGCTCGCTCCGGTAGGGCACAATTTTTCCACCCCCCGCCGCGCCACCGCGAACGGAGCCGCCGCGCTCGCGCTCCGGCCACCGGCGCCTCCGCCCCTCCCCATCTCTCTCGAGCTACGCGTTTGTGTTCACCGTGTCCCCGCGATGGTGTTGCGCGCCTCGCCTTGTTCGCTCGAGCCCGGAGGCAGCCGCTGGCCGTCGGCGGCCGTCGCACCGCCGCGGTGGCGAGCACCCGCTCGGCCGTGCGCACTGCCCCGCTCGCCTGCGAGTGAGGCGAGTGGCTGGGCCGGCCGGTCTCAACGGGACACGGCCCGTTTTCGTTACCGCCGCGCGCGCATCTCTGGGCTGAGCAGGCCGGGCCGTCTGCCCTTTTTGATGTCGGCCCGTTTTAAAACAAAGATTTCAGTTTTTATTTTCTTTTATCAATTGGAAATAAAAGTGCTTAGAAATTATTTGGGTGATTAAATGTGCTCCAAAAATTATGAAATAAATTTGTATAAGTTCCTTACAACTAGATGTACCATGTAAAAATATTGCATGTAATTTTTGCACTACTTTTCTGTAAGGTTTTTATTTAACTTTGAAAATTGCTATTTTCTTGTTAAATGGATAGTAAATTGTGGAAAATTCAGAAAAATATGATTCTAAGTTTGTTAACCTTGTTGTGCCATGTACTTGCTAGGAAAAATATGTCTCTTGCATGTTTAGTAGAAAATTTGTGAGGTGTAGTTTAAGTGCTTTTTATTGCTAATAATTGTTATTTTTGTTAAATAGAGAAATATGAATAAAACATGCAAGTAATAATTTTTGTACAGTGATTATTTACTAAGTAGAATCCAGGAAAAATGCTAAATCTGTTGTTTGATACTTTTCATAATACAAAGTATTTTCATGCTCATTTTTAGGCCTTAGCTTGTTATTTTTGTATAGACAGTTCTAGTAATCCAAATGCAATGAAATTTTGTGGCATGCTAGAATTGATGATAGTAATCCACTGTAATTTTCTAAGATTTTTCTGTGCTACCAAAATAGGTGTTGCTGTTCAAGCCTAGTGCAAACTAGGGTTTACATTCAATCTTTGATGCAAGATTAGTTAGTAAACTATGCTTTGGTGTATCTTAGAAGCATCTTAAGTGTCAAGGTGCCTTTGCATGATAGAGAATAGTGGTGGTAGTTTATGAGTACATGTTCTTGGATGATGTAGACTACCTTGTAGAAGAGTCGTAAGTTCCACGTAATTCAAACAAAATAACATGCTCATCTACATCTCATTCATCATCATCATCTCACGACATCCCTGCAATGCACCTAGGCATCAGCACTTATATTTTTGCATCATACAGGATCGCAGGAAGTGAACCCGGTAGCAGTTCCGGAGGACCCGGAAGAGCAGTCCGAGGTGCAAGAGCAGGAGGCGACCGAAGCCGAAGAGGAGGTCGGTGAAGATCTTCCAGAGTGCCCCGACCACCGTCCGAGCTCTTTTGAGAGAGGCAAGCCCCGGAGCATTTCTCTCCCGGTTTGCAAATAATTTATTATTGACTTTACTTAATTTGATGCATTACGTTTAGGAGTTGTTTGCAAACATTGCGGCATTATACCTTGTTTCACCTTGCTTTACCCGATTCTTGTTACTTTGGTGTCCGCGGTCAATAATTGCTTAGTTTGCTTAGACCGGTAGAAGTCGGGTGATTGCCTGTCATCCGCGAGCTATAGGAGATTACTTGGATCTATGTGAAAGATGTGTCATTTGAGAATAACTAAGTGTCAAACGGAATTTGAGACCGGGCGAAGACTTGCAGGGTTTCGAACTGTAGTGTTCTCCGTCTGAGTCGATTAAGGACCGACTGTTGTTGGGCCTCGAGTCATGTTGAACGCATGCCTCACATTTAGCTGGCTGAATAATGTATGCTTTTGGAAAAGAATTGTTAAGTTGAAAATGCTTTTCTTACAAATGAGTCAGCTACCCCACCAGAAAGCCTATCATGATCCTTGGTGTCACTTTATTTTTGGTTCTATCGGGTAAGTCTAGCTGAGTACCTTCTCGTACTCAGGGCTTTGTTCCCACTTGTTGCAGATGGGCAGATGTATTACGGCTACTGTATCAACTGCCTCTATCCTGCGATGGGCGAAGCTTAGGACCATAGGCAATGGTCATTCGCTACTTCTCGTCTGATGCTTTTGCTGGAGATGATCATAAGCTGGCACTTTATTTTAAACACTGTGTGTGTGCGTGATTTGAACTACTGCTTCCGCTACTTTTATTCGAACCTGGTTTGTAATAACTATGTTTAAACTCCGATGTATTTTGTGCCGCGAACTTTTATGTAACTTATGATGGTGACCGCTAAACTTAGTATGATCTTGGCTGTTATGTGAATTGGTTCGAAATCCGTCGGGATTTCACGGACTACCGGGTTATACGGGCTTAAGTTTGTTAAATTGTCCGCTCGTTGGATGATTTTCCTACTTAATCTCGTATAATTGGGCGGTTCTGTTACAGCTGGCATCTGAGCATGGTTTAGCGTGATTACTATTCATAAGTGTATTTAAAACAAAATTTTGTTTAAAAATGTGATTTTCAAACTAAAAGTGTGCCAGTGGTTATATCCTGTATGCCCAGTTAAGGACTCTAGGTGGCTATTTAAGTACTAACTTGGGGTTCTTGCACCATATTTCTCTTTTCGTTGCTCATACGGCGTGCTATTGTATGAGTGCCACTTAATTGAGTGGTAATGTATGGATCAGTTGCCTCTACGCTTCGGTAAGTGTGAGATGTGAGAGCATGATCGGATACACCACCGATCTAGGGAGAGTGCTCATATGATACTAAAATAATTACATGTTCTACACATGTTTTTATGAAAGTATCGCATGTGTGGGTGTTCCATCCGTTGAGGCGATGCCGTCAATAGGATGATGTGTTTGGGTAGTTACTACCGTTGTACACGCATCTGGGGATTCGTGTAGAGCATGTAAGTAGATTTACCGCTTTCATGCATTCATGGGATTTGGGCTGAAATGAATTTTCTGCAGGTACATAACAACGTTTTCGTGTAGAACAAATTAGTTACGTATATGAGGGATCGTTTGTATGCCACCGAATTCATCGTTAGATGTTCTTATTTTCTAAGTTTGTTAGAACGTAAGACTCGCGCATGCATCATATTGCCTGTGCATTTCATTCATAACATGCATTCCTCCCCTTATAAAAGGATTATCCCATTTTGATAAAAGTGATATCAACTTAAAATATGTTCTCACCGTTTAATTAAAACTTGTGCTACAGATGGCCCGCACGAAGCAAACTGCCCGTAAGTCCACCGGCGGAAGAGCACCCCGTTGCCAGATGGCCCCACGGGAGCGCCGCAGCACGGACACTTTTCTAAGCAAGTTTGGCATGCCCACCTTGCTTTGGAGAGTGCTCCATGATGTGGGGTACCCGGAGGGTCAAGAGCCAGTGTACTCTTAGAGTGAGAGCCACCTAGCTGAGGATGGACTTGCGGTAGTGGAAATCACCGTCCCTGCTCTTGGTGATGCGCCAGAATGGGATGGTTGGCATTTGGAGTTTGAGGGACACACTCCAGTTGAGGGTGCAGAGGGCGCAGCCTTTCGTGTCATCCGAGACATAATGAGCAGGTTTCCTAATGAGTTGGCAGCAGCTTTGGCTGGTACTTTTCTGAGAGATGATCCTCGTGGTGCCATTTGGGTGCAACCGCAAGGAAGTGCCCTGGTTAGAGGCCCAAGTGAAGGACGGGCTAGTGAAAACCACGCTATGAGTGCCATGTATGCAGCCATCAGAGCATACCATGGTCTTAAGAGTACCTATTGGACCTTGACTGGTCTGCGTGGTGATGACCAGCTTGAAGCAAGGAAGCAGACGAAGAAGCATGCACGTGCTATAGCTAGCTTGCAGGAGCAGTTGGCCGACATGAGCTTGCAGCGAGACCGGGCTCTCGAGAGAGGTGAGAGTGCCATGCAGCGGGTGCAGACGTTGACTCAGGCCAACAGAAATGCAGACCGCATGATGGGATAGCTAGTTCAGGAAAGGAATGAAGCCTGGAATGAGAGGGACCTTCTGAGGAAGAGGGTCGAGGAGCTAGAAGAGTATAATGCCAACTTGCATGAAGAGTTTCATGCCCTCTACAACGGGGTGGGCCCGTATGCTCCTCCGGACGCCGCCCATATGGACATCGACGACGATGCCGCTTCTGATGGTAGCAATGGTGACGCCTCCGACCTCAACGACGGCCCCGAAGAGTAGGCTAGTGCCCTGCGTTCGTAGCTAGGCTCTGTCACGATGGCTTTCTTTTGGTTTCCATGTATCGTGTTGTATCCTGTTCGATCTTGAGACTGGCGATCTTTTGGAACTCGGTTGTGTATGCGATGCCCGAACGCATAAAAGTCTAGTGTATGTATGCTGGCAACGTGGTTGTGTTGGACGTGATGTGGTATTCGAAGTAACGTGATTAGTGATGTTGTTTTAATTGGAATGTAATTATTGTGCCTCTGTTTTATTGTATGACTTGTTCTCTCCAATGAATTCAGTATGGCATGATTGTTCATTCAACTACAATTACTACAACTTCGCTCAATTATTACTTGTTGCTGGAATATGCAGATGGCAAACACTCGCCGTGCCACGTATGAGGCCATTGAAACCGGTGGTAACGGTGCAGGGGCTGGTGGGAGTGGTGCAAACAACGTCAACCACCATGAGCCATAGCCAGAGCCACAATTGCCCCCTCCTCCACCGCTCACTGCAGAGGTATTCTTCGCGCAGTTCCTTGGAAGCCAGCGCAATGCCGAGCAATCGTAGAAGAATATGGAAGATTTTCTGCGTACCATCGCCGAAAATGTTTAGAGAGGTAATAATCAAGGTGGTGGCCATGGAGTGAACCAGTACAGTAATTTCAAGGACTTCATGGATACTAGGCCACCTATTTTCAAGGAAGCAACAGAGCCACTTGACGCGGAAGAATGGATCAACACCATGGAAGATGAGTTCCGCGTGTTGAGGCTGACCGAAGTTCTAAAGACAGAATATGCTGCACATCAGTTACAGGGACCCGCAGGGATGTGGTGGAAGCATCACCGCACCACTTTTCCCCCAAATGCACAGATCTCATGGAGAGAGTTCACTGAAGCTTTTCGTGGGGTCTACATTCCACCAGGGCTGGTTGAAATGAAGTTAGGAGAATTCTTGGCTTTAAATCAGGGTACCAAAACCGTGACGCATTATTTGCATGCCTTCAACAACTTGTGCCGTTATGCTCCAGACATGGTCGACACAGATGCAAAGAGAATTGCTAGTTTCAAGAGAGGGTTAAGTCCGAAGATGATGAAGCATGTGGGTACCAATACCCGCGCCAGATTCAATGACTTTGTCAGTGATTGTCTGAAACAAGAAAAGAACAACAACGCCTACACTGCATCTAAGAATCGCAAGAGGGTGTTTGAGTCAGGACCATCACAGTCCAGAGTTCTCACTGCAAATCGTTCTTCTTATCGTCCGTCCGCTCCAGGTGCAAGGTTCAGGCCGCCACAACATAAGACCCAGAACTACAAGGGACCACAGAAGCCGTACAAGATGGCCGTGCCGCCAGCAAAGATCACCGCAGCTGCAGAACAGAGCAATTCCAAGGGAGCTATAGGATCTGCTGGTACAGTGAAAGGGCCCTGCTACAATTGTGGTCAGCCAGGCCACTTTTCAAAGTTCTGCCCTTATCCGCCTAAAAAGAAGCAACAGGCTTACACTGCTCGTGTACACCACACCACCGTGGATGAGATTCCTGAGGGAGAGCCTGTAACTGCCGGTAAGTTCCTTGTTAACCATCACCCTGCAGTTGTTCTATTTGATTCTGGATCCTCGCATTCTTTTATGAGTCAAGCATTTGCACGGAAGCATGAACAACTATGCACAGAATTGAATTATGGTTATCGCATAAGTTCAGCAGGGGCTGATGTTTTAACCAATCAGATGGTTAGAGGGGCAACCCTTGAGTTAGGTGGTCGAAAGTTTTGAGTAAACCTGGTAGTTATGCCTGGACTAGTTTTGGATGTAATAATAGGAATGAACTGGATGAAGAACTGGGGAGCGGTCATAGATACAAGCAGTCGGATGCTTACCCTTAAGGATCCCCAGATAGATGGTACTTTTCAGGTGCCATTACCCAGGCGAACGGACCTTGTAAGTATAACCTGTGCCATGGAAGTCATTCCTATTCACCAGATCCCGGTAGTGTGTGAGTTTTCGGATGTGTTTCCAGATGAGTTACCTGGTCTTCCTCTAGATAGGGATGTTGAGTTTGGAATTGAGTTGATCCCCGGGACAGCTCCTATCTCAAGGAGACCCTATCGGATGCCTCCAGATGAGTTAGCTGAGCTGAAGAAGCAACTGGAGGAATTATTAAAGAAGGGGTTTATCCGACCAAGTAAGTCTGAATGGGGATGTCCTGCATTGTTCGTGAAGAAGAAGAAAGAGGGTACTCTGAGGATGTGTGTGGATTATCGACCTCTTAATGCTGTAACTATCAAGAATAAGTATCCCTTGCCTTATATCGACGTTTTGTTTGATCAGTTAGCTAAAGCCAGAGTGTTCTCCAAGATAGACCTAAGATCAGGGTATCATCAGATAAAAATTAGGCCGCAAGATGTCCCGAAAACTACCTTTTCTACCAGATACGGGTTGTACGAGTATCTTGTTATGTCTTTCGGCTTAACAAATGCTCCTGCCTATTTCATGTATCTAATGAATACGGTTTTCATGCCAGAGTTGGACAAGTTTGTAGTTGTCTTCATTGATGATATTCTAGTATACTCTGAGAATGAGAAAGATCACGAAGAGCATCTGAGAATTGTCTTGACCAGACTGAGAGATCATAAGTTGTATGCTAAGTTCAGCAAATGTGAATTTTGGTTGAAGAAAGTTCCTTTCCTTGGTCATATTCTATCTGAGAATGGAGTTTCGGTAGATCCGAGCAAAGTGCAAGAGGTTATGGATTGGAAAACTCCAACCACAGTGTCGGAAGTCAGGAGTTTCCTAGGGTTAGCTGGATACTATTGCCGATTTATACCAGACTTCTCGAAGATTGCCAAACCAATAACAAGTCTGTTACAGAAAGACCACAAGTTTGTGTGGACAGGGGAGTGTGAGACAGCTTTCCACACCTTGCGGAAACTGTTAACCACTGCTCCAGTTCTTGCGCAGCCCGACATCGAAAAACCTTTTGATGTGTTCTGCAACGCATCGAAAACATGATTAGGCTGTGTTCTGATGCAAGAAGGAAGAGTCATTGCTTATGCCTCCCGTCAGTTGAGAAAACATGAAATCAATTATCCGACACATGATCTTGAGCTTGCCGCTGTAGTGCATGCCTTAAAGATTTGGAGGCACTATTTACTTGGTAATGTATGCAATATTTTCACCGATCACAAGAGTCTCAAGTACATTTTTACCCAACCAGAATTGAACATGAGACAGCGAAGATGGTTAGAACTAATCAAAGATTACAACTTGAATGTACAGTATCACCCTGGGAAAGCCAATGTAGTAGCGGATGCTTTGAGTAGAAAGTCACATTGCTTGAATATGCAGCCCTTACTCGAGGATGGTTTTAATCTAATGCACCCTGCCGTGTTACATAGTATTCAGATCAGTTGCTTCTTGGAGAGTAAGATAATAGAAGGCCAGAAAGCAGATAAAGGGATATTTCACATCAAAAAGAAAATTAGAGAAGAACCCTCAAAACACTTCAAAGTGGACGAACGGGACGTGTTGTGGTTTGACAACCGTCTTGTTGTTGCAAAGGATAGAGAGCTTAAGAATAAAATCTTGGATGAAGCTCATCTCTCTAAGTTATCCATTCATCCTGGCAGTAGTAAAATGTACCAAGAACTAAGACCTCGCTATTGGTGGACAAAGATGAAGAAAGAAATTGCAGCTTATGTGGCCAGATGTGACACATGTTGTAGAGTGAAAGCTATCCACATGAAACCTGCCGGATTGTTACAACCTTTGTCAGTACCTAGTTGGAAGTGGGATGATATAAGTATGGATTTCATCACAGGTTTGCCCACTACTCAGAAAGGCTATGATTCAATTTGGGTAATCGTGGATCGTCTTACTAAGACAGCCCACTTTTTGCCTGTCAAGACAGATTATAGACCACCTCAATATGCCGAGAAGTATATTGTGGAGATTATGAGATTGCATGGAATACCGAAGACTATAGTGTCTGACAGAGGGTCACAGTTCACTGCTCACTTTTGGGAGCACATGCATAAAGGTTTGGGAACTAGTTTGATTCGTAGTACTGCCTATCATCCTCAAACAGATGGTCAGACTAAAAGGGTTAATGCTGTTTTAGAAGATATGTTAAGAGCCTATGTGTTGTCTTCCAGGGGTTCATGGGAGTTATGGTTACCCTTAGCAGAGTTCGCTTACAATAATAGCTATCAAGAAAGTATTAAGATGGCACCTTTTGAGGCTCTGTATGGCCGAAAGTGTAGAACACCTCTAAACTGGATTGAGCCAGGGGAAAGAAGATATTATGGTATTGACTTCGTGGAAGAAGCCAAAAAGAAAGTTCATATCATTCAGCAAAATATGAGAGCAGCTCATTCACGTCAGAAAAGTTATGTGGATAAGAGGAGGAGACCACTTGTGTTCGAAGTTGGTGACTATGTTTATCTAAAAGTCACGCCCATGAAGAAGAAGCGGTTTGGAGTACATAGAAAGCTTGCCACCAGATTTATAGGACCCTACAAAGTTTTGGAAAGAAAGGGTCCAGTGGCTTACAAATTGGAGTTACCTGAAGCAATGGGTGCTATATTCCCAGTTTTTCACGTATCACATCTCAAGAAGTGTTTGCGCGTTCCAGAGGAAAGAATTGAACCTCGAGGCATAAAACTTAAGTCAGATCTGGTGTATCGTGAGCAGCCAATTCGAGTTTTGGATTCTAAGGAGAGGGCTACTCGAAACAGCGTGGTGAAAACGTATAAGATACAGTGGAGTCATCATGATGAAGGGGATGCATCTTGGGAAACGGGTGAATACCTACAAAAAGCATACGAAGATTTTTATAATAAATGGTTCGTAACCCAAATCTCGGGATGAGATTTTTATAAGGGGGGAGGGCTGTAACACCTCGGTGTTACGCAAGCATTAACATTTCAAATCATGAGCATAACATGTCATATCATTCATAAGCATATGTAGTAAGATTATACCTTTAGTGAAATAAAAGCTTGGAAAATAGTATTCATAACATGATGTGATAATGTGCTAATTACATTCATCAAATTTGTGCAACTATAAATTTTATATCACTTAGAATTATAGGTAAGATTTTTGGAGCAACTAAATTACTCGAAGTTTTGTCAGAAACTTGTTTTAAAAATGTTATTTGAAAATATTAAAAAATCCTCCCTAAATTAGCTTTTATTCTACAATTCAAAATCTATAAGAGTTTTGAGGTTGGCCCCTTAATCAAAGTTGTAGAGAATTAAATTCTAAGCAACTTTTATTTTTGTGCCATTTTCAGAAAAGGTCCTTTTCTTGCTCAAAATGAGGTTTGAAAACTGTATTTGAAATTTGTTTGAAAATAGAAAATGAAAAATCAAATTCTAACCTAAGCAGGTCGCCGCCTCGTTTCCGGCCCGCAGCTGGAAGCGGCCCAGCTCCGCGCGCGCGCGCCCGCGCTCGCGCCCCGCCTCGGCCCGGCCCAGTCCGGCCGTCTTCTCCCCCCCCCACTCGCGCCGCTCCCGCGCAGGCGCGCCACGCACCCGACCACGACAGAGCGTGCGAGCCGCGTGGCGGCCATGCGAGGGTGAGCTCGCCGCTTGTCGCCCTCGCCCTGCCATCCCGCCAGCTCGTGCGTGTTCAAAGCACCCTGGCCGACCCCTTTTCGCCCCCTCGCTCTCACTCTCGCTACTCCTTCGCTCCCCCTCTCCAAAACCTGAGCGGGCGAACTGCTCGCCGCAGCGAGCTCCGCCTCCGCCGCCGTGTTCCGGCGACGCCAGTCCACCGCAGCTCGATTGCTCGTGCACGGAGCTCCGCCACCCTCTTCCCTCCTCCGAACGAGCGCCATCATTCCCTCGCTCGCTCCGGTAGGGCACAATTTTTCTGCCCCCCGCCGCACCACCGCGAACGGAGCCGCCGCGCTCGCGCTCCGGCCACCAGCGCCTCCGCCCCTCCCCATCTCTCTCGAGCTACGCGTTTGTGTTCACCGTGTCCCCGCGATGGTGTTGCGCGCCTCGCCTTGTTCGCTCGAGCCCGGAGGCAGCCGCTGGCCGTCGGCGGCCGTCGCACCGCCGCGGTGGCGAGCACCCGCTCGGCCGCGCGCGCTGCCCCGCTCGCCTGCGAGTGAGGCGAGTGGCTGGGCCGGCCGGTCTCAACGGGACACGGCCCATTTTCGTTACCCCCGCGCGCGCGTCTCTGGGCTGAGCAGGCCGGGCCGTCTGCCCCTTTTTGATGTCGGCCCGTTTCAAAATAAAGATTTCAGTTTTTATTTTCTTTTATCAATTGGAAATAACAGTGCTTAGAAATTATTTGGGTGATTAAATGTACTCCAAAAATTATGAAATAAATTTGTATAAGTTCCTTACAACTAGATGTACCATGTAAAAATATTGCATGTAATTTTTGCACTACTTTTCTGTAAGGTTTTTATTTAACTTTGAAAATTGCTATTTTCTTGTTAAATGGATAGTAAATTGTGGAAAATTCAGAAAAATATGATTCTAAGTTTGTTAACCTTGTTGTGCCATGTACTTGCTAGGAAAAATATGTCTCTTGCATGTTTAGTAGAAAATTTGTGAGGTGTAGTTTAAGTGCTTTTTATTGCTAATAATTGTTATTTTTGTTAAATAGAGAAATATGAATAAAACATGCAAGTAATAATTTTTGTACAGTGATTATTTACTAAGTAGAATCCAGGAAAAATGCTAAATCTGTTGTTTGATACTTTTCATAATACAAAGTATTTTCATGCTCATTTTTAGGCCTTAGCTTGTTATTTTTGTATAGACAGTTCTAGTAATCCAAATGCAATGAAATTTTGTGGCATGCTAGAATTGATGATAGTAATCCACTGTAATTTTCTAAGATTTTTCTGTGCTACCAAAATAGGTGTTGCTGTTCAAGCCTAGTGCTAGCTAGGGTTTACATTCAATCTTTGATGCAAGATTAGTTAGTAAACTATGCTTTGGTGTATCTTAGAAGCATCTTAAGTGTCAAGGTGCCTTTGCATGATAGAGAATAGTGGTGGTAGTTTATGAGTACATGTTCTTGGATGATGTAGACTACCTTGTAGAAGAGTCGTAAGTTCCACGTAATTCAAACAAAATAACATGCTCATCTACATCTCATTCATCATCATCATCTCACGACATCCCTGCAATGCACCTAGGCATGAGCACTTATATTTCTGCATCATACAGGATCGCAGGAAGTGAACCCGGTAGCAGTTCCGGAGGACCCGGAAGAGCAGTCCGAGGTGCAAGAGCAGGAGGCGACCGAAGCCGAAGAGGAGGTCGGTGAAGATCTTCCAGAGTGCCCCGACCACCGTCCGAGCTCTTTTGAGAGAGGCAAGCCCCGGAGCATTTCTCTCCCGGTTTGCAAATAATTTATTATTGACTTTACTTAATTTGATGCATTACGTTTAGGAGTTGTTTGCAAACGTTGCTACATTATACCTTGTTTCACCTTGCTTTACCCGATCCTTGTTACCTTGGTGTCCGCGGTCAATAATTGCTTAGTTTGCTTAGACCGGTAGAAGTCGGGTGATTGCCTGTCATCCGCGAGCTATAGGAGATTACTTGGATCTATGTGAAAGATGTGTCATTTGAGAATAACTAAGTGTCGAACGGAATTTGAGACCGGGCGGAGACTTGCAGGGTTTCGAACTGTAGTGTTCTCCGTCTGAGTCGATTAAGGACCGACCATTGTTGGGCCTCGAGTCATGTTGAACGCATGCCTCACATTTAGCTGGCCGAATAATGTACCTTTCGACCGCGAAGCTGGGAGATTATTCGGGCCGAGTGGATTGCCTGCAATGTACCGGAGCAGTAGTGGCAGGATACGGGGGCGCGATGATAAGGCCAAAGAGCAGTCGGGCGGCCCCTGGGTACATGTGGTTCCTGGCAAACTCACGACTTTACCTGACTAGTTGACTCGGTGACCAATACCTCACTTTAGCGGGTGAGTGAGGTTTGTGTGAGGAATAAATTACCAGCTGGTTAATAATCGATTCGAATCGCCATCGTTCACTGGATAGTGAACACTTGACTTGAGCTACTTCATCGTAGTAATATTGATGAAACACTTGGATAGTTATGTGAAAGATGACATGATACTATTGTTAATGATCGTTGGTAATCCTTACTTGCTTAATTACCTGTTACTCTAGCACAGGTGCAAACATAGTTGACAGAGTAATAAAGATTAAATTACTGCATGCTTTTGGAAAAGAATTGTTAAGTTGAAAATGCTTTTCTTACAAATGAGTCAGCTACCCCACCAGAAAGCCTATCATGATCCTTGGTGTCACTTTATTTTTGGTTCTATCGGGTAAGTCTAGCTGAGTACCTTCTCGTACTCAGGGCTTTGTTCCCACTTGTTGCAGATGGGCAGATGTATTACGGCTACTGTATCAACTGCCTCTATCCTGCGATGGGCGAAGCTTAGGACCATAGGCAATGGTCATTCGCTACTTCTCGTCTGATGCTTTTGCTGGAGATGATCATAAGCTGGCACTTTATTTCAAACACTGTGTGTGTGCGTGATTTGAACTACTGCTTCCGCTACTTTTATTCGAACCTGGTTTGTAATAACTATGTTTAAACTCTGATGTATTTTGTGCCGCGAACTTTTATGTAACTTATGAGGGTGACCGCTAAACTTAGTACGATCTTGGCTGTTATGTGAATTGGTTCAAAATCCGTCGGGATTTCACGGACTACCGGGTTATACGGGCTTAAGTTTGTTAAATTGTCCGCTCGTTGGATGATTTTTCTACTTAATCTCGTATAATTGGGCGGTTCTGTTACAGGAAGGGCTCTTTAACAAAATATCCAGCGAAGGGGTATGGTGAGATTTGAGCCGTTGGATCTAACTTGTGCGGCTCAGATTAGATGAGAGGGAGAGAGGGGATCCGGCTGGCCAGAGAAGAAGGCCAGTGCAATGGTCAGCCATGGCTGGCGGCAAGGAAGCTCGCCGACACACACGGTTAGGGCCCTAGAGGCCACAGTTCGGCTTGGGAATTGCACAGGGATAAAGAGGGGATCAAGGCGAACTTACCAAGCACAAGAATGAGGTCGGGGATGGACCGAAGGCGGCGCTTGGCTCGGGATGGTGGGCGGCGAAGCTCGGTGAACACCGGTGACACGACATGAGCCAATTAGAGAGAGGAAAAAGGGGCTCGGTGACTTCGAAAACTTGAGGCGAAGCTCAGGGAATAACTCACGGCTCCTTTGACGCGACGATTTCGACAAATCAAACTTGAGGTTGGTGAGTTAGGGCTACGGCTATGCTCTTGCTCGATTGGAGGTGAGGCTTCTTGTTTAGGGTTTGATAGGGAGGCAGTGCGGGCAAGGGGCCACTATTTAAGGGGGCGTCGGCGTGGGGCGCAACACGAGGACACGGCGCGGTGTTGAACTCCCAAACGGAGGTGTCTGCCTCGATCAAGAGCTTGAGGTGGGGGACGACACTGCTGCGTGGGCCCAGCACGTCAGTGACACAAGAAGCGGGCCCTGGTCGTTAGCTGAATTGAGAAGGAGGAGGGGAAAGGCGGGCTCGTGGCTTTAGCTGGTAGGCCGGCCCGTTTGCGTTGTGTGCGGGCGAAAGGGTAAATGAGCTGGGCCAGTTACCTGAGTGGGCCACGACAAAGAAGAGAACCAGCAGTTGGCTCCTTCAGCTTGGGCGAGTGAATGAGGGAGAAGCAGGCCTCGGCTGGGCCGAAAGCCAGAGAGAGGGAGAGGTGAGACTGAGCTGGGCCTTGCTGGGTGCTAGGCCGAGGGAAGGAGAGAGAGCGGGCCTTCGGGCCAAAACGAGAGAAGAGAGAATTTTCCATTTTCTTTTCTTTTCTTTTCAATTCAAAACTATTTTCAAATCATTTTGAATCCATTTGAGTTTTGGATCAAAACCACTCATCACAATAAACCCAATGCTCCGGCATGAATGCAAGAAAAAATGTTGCTAACCCCTATGATGAATTTTAATTTAATGAAAAAAATTAGTTTCCTATGTTTTCATGAGCACAAAAATTTATAATTAAATCATTTTAGCTCTATTTCCAAAGAAGCAAATTTTGGGGTGTTACACCTCTTCTCTCCTCCACGTCAGCAATTAATCTGCTTACAGCTTGCTATTATACTTGCTCTTAAAATAACTGGCTGCTATATTGTGGGATATTACGTTGTAGCTAACTAAAGAGATCTAATGGTAATGTGAGTGGTTAGTCATTAGTTATTCAGTCCTTGTGGATTGCTGGAGACAGTAAATTTCTTATCTTATACTCCCTCTATTTCAAATTGTAAGGACATACTATGTGATTATAAAAAAGTCCTATTGTAAACTTTCATTATCAAATCTTAATACGCTTTATATAAATAATTGGGTGTAGTTTGTTCTTAGATGGCGCAGATCTGTTCCATATATTGTGTTTAGGATATTCCTCTGAGATTATTAATTTTTCAGTTCACTTGACTAGTTGAATATAATATGTTTTCTTACGTTTCTATTGGAACATCATAGGTTAATCCAGTACCGGCGGTACCGCCTGTTGCTCGGTCCAATGATCACAAGCTCAAAAGGCACGTATACGGAAAAAAAAGACTTTTAGATTTTCTATGTAATTAGATTTGTAGCTTTCTTAATATGTCATCTAAGCGGCAAACCACCTGCGTTATCGTAGCGTGGGCAAAAATTCGTGCTGCGTGCAACGTATGGGCATATATCTAGTAAAATTAAAAATACCAATTGACTTTCTGCCGAGAAAACGAAACAAGTTTGTGCACTCTTGGTACTTGAGGAAAAGCAACATGTATTGTAATAATGATTTGTTATTTGTTTTTTCTATTATCGAATAATAGATAACATGTGAATCAACCTCAAAATGTCTTTTATAATCCAATTTTTTTACAAGCAACAACACCTATGCACCACGAGTACTAGGCCGTAGCCCGGGAGAGCAACGACGAGGAAGAGTGTATCTATTCTAAAAGATTGAAGGTGGAAGAGTATGTGGAATGAGGCCAAGAGGTGGACCCAGACCCGGCTTAAATAGACCAACCTTGAAGATAGAGAAGTGGAAAGGAGTAGCTAAGATGTGTGATTCTTGTGTTCTTGAGTCCACCCAAGCCTCTGGAGTCACGCACTCTGACACTACCACGAACAATAATGCTTGCCGCGGTTTCGACCCCGCGACAGATGGTTCAACTGTCGGTGCTAGAAGTTCCATCTACCGGTTTGATTCCTTTTCAAGCCTCCCTATCGATCCAACCGATGGTGGAAGTATCACGCCATCACTTCTGTGTTCTACGGCAGTGAAACTGGCGATAGTGGTAACTCAATCGGTAGTAGTGGATCATACATTTCATTGAAGCCAATATCTTGGAGTTAGACAAAAAATCATTTATTTGCTAGGGATTCATAGTTCTATCTCCAAATCATCATAAGATAACTATAATAATATCTAAACTTTATTAGAAAAATTCTACAAACTTGCATGACATGGTTTTTGTGTATAATCTATGCATAAAAAATCAAATAATTTAAACAAAGTGGCATTATACATTATTAACAAATAAATACATCTCTCGCATAGTTATGTAACTATATGAGAGATGCATCATTTGTGAATAATGTATAGTCAAACTTTGTTAATATGATTCGAAAATTTTATAGCAAGATAATAAAACCATATTATGATCTCACGTCAAATTTTAGGATTTTCAAACATCTTTAACATATTATTGTTTTTTTCTGTTGGAGTCGCCAAAATATATGTCAAGCATTTCATTGGGTGCCAACCTCCAAGAAAATTCAGTAACACCCAAGGAAATGATAATTTACTTGACGATTTAGAATAACATCTAAGGAAATAGGTATTTTCCTTGGCTGTTAAGAATAACACTCAAGGAAATAGTAGTTTCCTTGGCTGTTTAGAATTACAATCAAGGAAATGAGTAATTTTCTTGGTGGTTCTTAGAAACCATCAAGGAAACACCCATATTCCTTGGCGGTTTGCTTCAACCTCTAAGGAATATATGTTTCCTTGAGTGTTCGTTGGCACCGCCGAGGAAACTGCCCTTTCCTTGGCGGTTTGATTTTGGCCCTCAAGAAAATTCTGGGCCCTCAAGGCAATTCCAGTTTCCTGTAATGTCTGGGTGTGGATTTGCAACCTAGGTGCGGTGGTGTTTAAGCGGTACAGGGCTACAGTAAAAACAAACGGATTAGCGCTTTCTATGCGACGGCTTGGTGAGGCATAGCCAGATCTGTGTGTGCATGATGGCGTCGAATCTACAACAGGTGGAGTTCTTGCAGTGATGGAGACCAGATGTGTAGAGGCGTGACTGCTAAGAGGCATTCACGTGTGGAATCTTGCAGAGAGTGTTTGTTCGACTGCCATGGCCGATGAGACAATGGTCTGCGTGCGATGGTGATGGTCGGTGCATCAAGGATGGGGATGACCATGTTGAGGACTCGAGGAGCAAGTACCCATGCTGATGGAAGGTGGCCAGGTTGAAGATATTGGCACAGGATTAGAGAACATGGCTTCTGTTTGGCAGTTGTGGGCGATGGTTTGGTTGGGCCGTACGCAGGTAGTGACCGTGAAGTTGGCAATAGGACGACATTTTTTTTCGCGATCACGCCCGTCCCTGGACGCGATTTTCATTAAGCAGAGAAGAGTCCACCCAAAACAAACAGCAAGTCTGGTAACCAAGGTTACCGCAACGAATGAAAATAAAGGATCCTCACCCCTCCACTCAGAACAAACGGCATAGTAGGGCGTACTACATCATAACAAGATGGCGTCCTAACAACCGAACCGCACACGATCATCCAGCCAGAAGCGCGGCTAGGCGCCGATTACCGGCGACACACCACAACTCCGCTTCCTCCTGGATCGCCAGTGCCAACCGCCCTGCCAGTGTGATAGCTCCATCAAAAGTCCTGCCATTCCACTCCTTCCATAATCGCCAGCACACAAGAAAGACGAAAGAATCAAAGCCCCTTCGCCGGACACGGGGGGTCATCTTCCTCGTGCGCAACCACCACTAGATCACACGCTCCTCCAAGCCGAAGTCCAGACTGTGCAGACCAAGCCATGTGAAGCAACGGTGCCATACCTCCCTGCTGTACACGCACCCTACCAGGATATGGTCGATGGTCTCACAGCCCTGGTCGCAAAGGATGCACGTACTCATCACCTGCAGTCCGTGCCTGAACCATCGCTCAGCCGTCCAGCAGCGGCCGTGCAGCACAAGCCAAAAGAAGAAGCGAACGCGCGGCGGCGCCATGGTCTTCCAAATTTGCTTGGCACCCAGCAGAATGGTCGACTCAAAGAACATTGCGCCATACGCCGACACAGCCGAGTAACTCTGGTCCGGTGAGAACGTCCAAGAAAAAGTGTCAGGTCGGTCCTGGAGCTCCACCTGATCAAGAACGTCATAGAGCGCAACAACCTCAATCACCAGTTGCATCGTAGCAGCCCCAGATATGTGTTGTACCCAAGCATAGCCAGACAGGGCCTCGGCGACTGTGGCCATTCTCCTCCTTGGCCGCACCGCCGCGAAGACCGTCGGCACAATGTGTTGGATACTCTTCCCCTCAAGCCAGCGGTCCATCCAGAAGAACACAGACGTGCCATTGCCCACCGAAATTTTCATTGCCGCATAAGCAAGGGCCAAGACCCCACGCTCTGACGTCCTTGGCGCCCGCCCTTGGAGCCGGTCCTGCCAGACCCAACGTGCACGGAACGCCATGCCAGCACGCCTCAAATCGGTGATGCCCAACCCACCCAACTCCTTGGGCAAGCATACTGTCGGCCATGCCACCTTGCATTTTCCACCAGCCACTGAGGACGCACCCGCCCAGATGAATCAGCGCCTGAGCTTGTCGATGGCCTCAATCGCCCAAGGCAAGAGCGCCAAAGCTATAGCCGTATGGACGGGTATGGCGGAGAGAGTGGCCTTGGCCAGCGCCGTGCGTCCAGCAACGTTGAGCAGCCCGCCCTTCCAAGCGGGGATACGAGCCGCCACCTTGTCGACGAGTGCCTGCTCATCAGCTCGCCTCAGGCGGAACACTGATAGCGGGATACCAAGGTAGCGTACTGGGAACTCAGCCACCCCACATGCCAAGACCTCCTGCACACGTTGCATATCCAACTCAGTACAGTGCATGGGGGTGGCAACGCTCTTGTCCAGGTTGGAGAAGAGGCCTGAAGCTAGCCCAAAGATCCGAAGGATGGCCTTGATCGCCTGTAGGTCCGTCTCCCCAGGCGAGACAAAAATGACCACGTCGTCTGCGTACAGGCTCACTCGGGAGCCCTCCAATGCCTGAATCGGTGAGAGAAGCCCCTGGTCCTCCACCCAGCTGAAACATCTATTGAGCACCTCCATGGCCAGGACAAACAACAACGGCGACAGAGGATCACCCTGGCGCAGCCCACGGGCATGACATATACGGCGGCCCGGCCTACCATTGAGCAATAGGACGACATGGGGGAGGTGGCCAGCAAAGGTGTGTTGTTGATGTGACCTGTGTGGTGTGGCGGTTGGCAGTCCTGTATTGCGGTGGGTGGTGCAAAGGTGCTCTTATACAATTCCTAAACCGAAGAAGCAAAATCCCCTATGGTATCACTTACAACCTCAGCGTCAGTGTTGTGTATGCTATGTGGCATCCTCTAGGTTTAAGTTAGTGTACATACATGTAGCACTAGTAGACAGGTGAGTTTCAATCCTGGTTGGGAAACCCCCTTTAGTCCTGGTTTCGCAACCGGGATTGCGGATCCGGGACTAAAGGTCCCGGCTTTTAGTCCCTGGTCACACAACCGGGACTAAAGCCTATCCTGAAACTAAAAAAATAGTTTAAATCCCGAGAGACCGCTCTTACAGTGCGTGAGATTCGAACCCAACACCCCTTGCCTCACGCATTGCTTTTCTACCAACTCAACTGCACACCACATCTGATAAAGTCTTGGATGCTATCCTTTTGAATTCACCCGTGGGGGACCTTTAATCCCGGGTGGGAGACCTTTAATCCGGGTTTGTGACACCAACTGGGACTAAAAGGTCACCCTTTAGTCCCGGTTGGTGTTACCAACTGGGATTAAAGGTTGGCCTTTAGTCCGGGTTGGTAACACCAACCGGGATTGAAAGGCAACCTTTAGTCCCAGTTGGAACCACAGACCAGGACTAAAGGTCCCTACTGCAAAAACCTGTTGTGCTATCCGTTGGACAGAGGATTCTAGTCCCGATTGGTGGTTCCAACCGGGACTAAATCTCTTATTAGTCCCGGGCCAAATTCCGAGCGAGACTAAAAGCCAAGATCAAAAGTATGTTCTCTACTAGTGTAGGTAATTTAATCTAGAGTATGGGCAAGTATGGCTAAGGCTTTAAGGGAGGAGCTGGCCGATGGGAGTATGAACTCACGTCCCACACCAGGCCTCCAGAGAAGGCCGCACCATGGTGGCGCAAAAAAATGTATGTGATTAATACGCAGTATTCAGTAAGGGCAGTAGATGAATAGGCTACCACGGGAGCATAAGAAAGTGTTGCGCCATCGAGAGGGACTCATAAGCAAGTGGTTTCCTCCTTGGCCCTCACGTGAGAGCCCAGTTGGCCTTGCCGCTAGAGAAAGAAAATAACACTTTTTGCTTAGTGCAGTGTCAACACAAACATAAATGGGAATGAATACCACTGTAGCCTGGAAAACATAATCAAATACTTCAACTGTATGGTTCACGTAAGGTAACACTGCCAGTGAAGTGTTTTGTGGGTCACGCCCTGAAACGATTACAGCACGCCTTAACGAAACAGAAATTAACATTAGTAAATACCACCGTGGAATGTTTCCAGTGCAAAATAGCCTTCAAATAGTACCATCCGTGCCAGTCATCACCCTGTCTCGTTTGCGTCACGCATTTTGGATTGGAAGGAATCCAATAAACCCAGTGGACTTCTGCTATAAATTATACAGATGCAAGTGGGGCGGTCCACCAATACATGGTTGTCAAAACTATAGACTCAATTAACTATGTAAATTTAGACTTTATTAGTTTGATTTTCTTCTATATTTGTTTACTCAGATTCCAACAGAAATTAATTCTCTACGAAATCTGTGCTATGAGTTTATCTCCAATAAGGTGACACCGATCCTACTTATCTGTAACTAACCATTTTTGACCATTTGATCTACATTGAACCATCTAGATCGACTGCTAGAGTATTTTTTTTTATATATTCAGCTACACATGAGGGATATATGTAGTCATTCATGAGGTTAGACATAGATTAAATGATTCCCCCATTTGGGATGATTTGCTCAAAGTTAAGGACATATATCTGCAAGGGAGAAGTGTGATAACTGGGAATGGTGAGTTGACTAGATTTTGGTTGGACCCTTGAGTATATGAAGAATACGGATGCAAACGGCGCGGGCCGCACCACTAACCCGCTGGGCTACCTGCGCCGCAGTCCCTCATCAACCCGTGCCGCAAACCCGCGAGCTAGGAGCGGGTCGACGCGGTTTGTCTGCATAGACCAACGGTGCTGCAGCATCCCGCAAGAAGTGCAACTGCCAAGGAAGGGAGGAGGACAAACAGAGAAAGCAGCATCGTTTTTGGGCAGCTAGCCTGGGCAGAAGAATGCGGAGGGGAAGCCACGGTGGAGGATACGGACATGCCAGCATTGATGCAGGCCGCGGCCACCTGCGCCCTTGACCTGTTTTAAATTAACTTTGATGTCGCTGACTACTACGCCATCCTCAGCCACATCGTCTTGACGGCACAACGGTGGAGGACCCTGGCCCTTGGAGTTGACGACATCGGAGTTGGAGTGCAGGCAAAGGTGTCGGTGTCCTCGTCTTCTTTGTCAGCACCGGCAGAGGAGGACGCCACGGCGGCGTGGGGGTCGTCATCAACCATGGATGGGTCGGCCGAGTTAACGGTCGGCAACATTGTGGCGGACACGAAAGCCGCATAAGCGTCAGCGAGTCATGAGGTATGCGGCGCGCTACGCGGGCTGCCGCGAAACCCGCAATGCAAGTGGCGTTATGCGGGCCGCCGCATCTGCCCGCAAACTGCCTCGTGGCTGCTGTGGACGCGGGGCGGGCTGACCGCCACTGCGCCATTTGCAACTGTAATGAAGAACCTTTATATTTATCTGCTCCTGTTCTCTTTGAATTGTGTGAGAATAAGAATGTTACTGTTGCACAGGCTTTAGGTGGGACACAGATTACTTTTAGAAGATGGCTGTTTGATAACCTGAGAACTGACTGGGATAGGATTTGGCATGATGTGTCAAATTTTCAGTTATCTAGTAACACAGATTCTATAGTTTGGAAGTTTGAGAAAAAGGGCGAATTCTCCGTTAATTCTGTTTATGATGCTCTCACTAAATCTTGTACTGGAGTCTATCACAAAAGAATATGGAAAGGTAAAATTCCTGAGAAATTGAAAATCTTTCTGTGGCTTATGACTAATGAAGCTGTTTTAACCAAGGAAAACTTGAGGAAAAAAAACTGGCAAGGTGACCCTAGCTGTGTTTTTTGTGATTGTGTAGAAACAATTTCACACTTATTCTTTCAGTGTCCGGTTGCCAATGTTATTTGGATGATAGTGGCTAGATGTTTCAGTGAAAATAACATTCCTATAAATCTTGATCAGTGTTGGTTGTGGTGTGAGAAATGGTTCCCCTTCAGCAAAAAATATCATACATGGGGTGTTGCGGCCATCTGTTGGGCGATATGGAAAGGCAACAACAAAGCTGTTTTTGAGAAAAAAAATTAATCAAATCTCCTAGCATGGCCGGCTCACGAGGGAGCACATCAATAGTGGTCCTGTGCCACCCCAGACATCGCCCACGTCGCCCCGGATGTCGTCTACGCCGCCGGGTGCTTTCCACATGCATCCCATGTGCAACATCCGATCTACTTTTGAAACATCCAGCTGCAACAGTTGCAACATACAAAAGAAAACATATGAAACACATGAAACAAGCGTTTGAAACACTTACGAAAACGCCTGAAAAACATTTGAAAACCATTGCAAACATATGCAACAATCTAGATGAAACACTTGCAACCATTGCAAACATATGCAACAATCTAGATGAAACACTTGCAAACATACGTATGAAACACCAGAAAACACTTGAAACATATACTTGCAACATGGATGTATATGCAACATCTAGATCTACTTTTGCAACATCTAGACAAAACACTTGCAACATTTGTCGAGAATAGTGAAACATTTGGAACATAAGCTTGAAACATACGTGTATAGCCATTACAACATGTGCAACATCTCAATCTACTTTTGCAACATCGATATATAACACTTGCAATATACCTCGGAACTATCTGAAACACTTGAAACATTTGTTTTGCAACACACACATTAATTGTTTTTATATGTATATCTTGATGATGCTCCATTCTAGAAAATCAAATTTGGTTGCACAATTTACTGACCAAAGCAGGCCATTATTACGTATGTTTATGTAGAAGGTTTCAAATTAGTACATGAATCAAGAAATATCATCTCTGATTAATTGGTTGCACCTTGCACATATATATCTACACACGGCAGAACTGGAAAGTCATAATCTTCAGTGATACCTCTCCACAAAGCAACAGAAAAAATCTCTGCGCGCCAGGGCATCCTCCGCTAAGTCTGGCAGTGGTTATGCTTTGTTGTTGTGTCATATAAGTCTTAAGCCAGGAGCCGGTAGTGATATAACACTGCAGGTTAGAGCGAAGAACTAGAAGTTATAGTCAAATCATCACTATTATGTGTTGAAAGGCTGCTCATGCATTTAACTCAATTGTATGTTGTACGCGTATCGTTAACTAATACTCCATCCGTAAAAGCATGCAATTCTCATATTTCAAGGAGTCAAAGATATTAAACTTTGACTAAAATTATATAAAAAAGTACTAACACCCATGAGACAAAATAAATATCATTAGATTAGCCATGCAAAATGTTTTTATAATAAATTTATTTAGAGACATAGATGCTAATAATATTTGACTGGCACGGTTTCTTGGACCGAGGGAGTAATAATAACACAAACCATAAAAAGAGATAATGAACTATTTGTAGCTGGCTTTCTGGATCCATAGCAAATAAATAGCAAGGTTCCTAGCGCTCGGACGTCTGATCAGGGCACTAGCGTCCGGACGCTGCCTGCACAGGGAGCGAACGAACGCCTAGCGCGTTAGGCTCGTGAGGAAGCGCACCAGTAGTGGTCCTGCACCGCCCAGGACATCGCCCACGCCGCCCCGGACGTCGTCCACACCACCGGCCGTTTCGCACGCGCATCTCATATGCAACACCCGATCTACTTTTAAAATATCCAGATGCAACATAGAAAAATAAAACATATGAAACACTTGAAACAAGCGTCTGAAGCACTTACGAAAACGCATGAAAAAAAATTAAAAATCATTGCAAACATATGCAGTATCCAGATGAAACACTTGCAAATATACGTATGAAACACCTGAAAACATTTGCAACATATATGCTTGCAACATGCATGTATATGCAACATCTAGATCTACTTTTGTAACACCAAACAAAACACTTGCAACATTCATCTAGAACAGATGAAATATTTGTAACATAATTGAAACATACTCCCTCCGTCCAATAATATAGTGTATTGTAGCATTCAAAATTTGTCCACAAATATAAGGCATTCTAGAGAACAAAAATCAATTTTGCATTAAATATTTTTCATTTATCAACCAATCACCATAATCACCATTAATCACGTTGACGATGGCTTCTGATTAGGAAATAAAATGAGGGTACATGTGTCTTTTATGTTCTCTCTTAGTTTGTCTTATAAAATTCTTAGAATGTACTATATTATGGGACAGAAGGAGTAAGTGTATAGCCATTACAACATATGCTACATCCCGATCAACTTTTGCAACATCGATATACAACACTTGCAACATATCTCTGAAACACTTGAAACATATGTTTTGCAACACACACATTAATTGGTTTTTATATGTAGATCTTGATGATGCTCCATTATAGAAAGTCAAATCTGGTTGCAGAATTTACTTTCCAAAGCAGGCCATTATTACGTACGTTTATGTAGAAGGTTTTAAATCAGTATGAATCAAGAAGTATTCATCTCTGATCAATTGGTTGCACCTTGCACAGATATCTACACGGCAGAACTGGAAGGGCATAATCTCCAATGATACCTTTCCACAAACCAAAAGAAAAAAAAATCTCTGCGAGGCCATCCTCCGTTTTAATGACCAATGAAATTCGCGGCTAAAAAAGTGGAGCAACTACACAGGAACTACGAGTATATAATGCTACGGCAAGCCTTGATCATTTGTGTGTATGTGCTAGCAGAATCGTCTGTAGTAATATCCTCAGAGGCGACAATGACAACCGATCGTAGCAACACCAGTATTCCGCTCCTCGTGCTCCTGATGACGATCATCTTCTGGGCCGCACCACCGGTCGCCGGGGAGCCACCCAGCGTGGTGCCCTTTGCGTGCAAGGATGCCACCACCGCAGGCGGCGGCACATTCACCGAGGCCTTCTGCTTGTCGACGCTTCAGGGCAGCAAAAGCAGCGTCGGCGCCGCGGACTACGCAGACCTGGCCCTCGTCGCGGTGGACCTCACCACGGCCAACGCCACGGCCACCGAGGCCAAGATCGACGAACTTCTTGCTAGCAATAACATTAGTGGTGCGGCAGTCGTCGAGGGGCTGCAGTCGTGCCGGGCGCTGTACGGCACGGTGGTGCGGCAGTACCAGCCGGAGTGCCGCGCCGCCGTGAAGAACGGCAGGTACGGCGACGGGAAGGCGTGCCTGGGCAGGACGGCGCAGGCGGCCGCGGCGTGCGAGCGGTGGTTCCAGCAGCGGAAGGTGGCGTCGCCGGTGGCCACGGAGGACGCCTTCCTCGCCGAGCTCGCCAACCTTGCCATCGCGCTGGCTTCCATCGCCAGATGATTGATATATACATACACGCCTGCTGCATTATAATCGCAACAGTGCATATATTTGTTTCACATTTCCTAGAATCCAGTCGCCTGATTTCTAGCAAGATTTCAGGCGACGCTTTCTTCCTGGGTGGACGCCAACGGAGCTGGACGTGGCGGGGCTGCAGCGGGGGGAGCACAAGGCATGAAGACCTCGCCTGAGAGGTTGAGAAAAATCAGACGCCTGGGTTATAGCAAATCCCTATTTGTTTTCTTCATTGTCATCGGGTTTTTGTTTTTTATCATAATATAAAGAGGGTTGGGACTCTATTTCTTCACGTTGATCAACTGATGGACGCGCATAATCTGACAACAGCACGAGCATTTGGGCACAATATAATCCTCTTTTCTATTCTAACCGGACTACGCGGATAATCCGCTCCACAGACAACACAACAATACAAGCTTTCAAAAAATAGACTCTAGGCGCCCTTGCTTCCTGCCTTTGAACGTGATCGTTTCGGTGTTCGGCTTGTTCTGTTTCACAGCAGCTTTAATTTGCACTGTGATCTTATTTGATAAGCTGAAACTAAACTCAAATGAGCGTGCCCATATGCATGTTCTAGTTGATGATCGAAGATTAATTCGACGCCGTTGCGTCATTCGAAGTGTACATGTACCACTACACCAGAACAGACAATCTTTGTCTAATACACTGCACCAGCAGTGATTATGCTTCACTGCCGGGTCGTATGCCTATCTACGATGACCCAATAGTTAAGACCCCCCTTCACTGTTGGCTCAACCTACGAGCCGGCGGTGACATATATAACATTGCCGGTTAGGGCCAAGAACCATATTTATAGTCGGATCATCATTCTTGGTTGCTAAAATCACCTTGCAGTGATATATTAATCCACGATCAAGGTTTGGCCCAGCAACCAAATAACCATTGAAAAACAGAATATCTTCATAAGTTATTTGACAGTCAAGACACCCTTTGGGTAAATCTGATATGGAAAAACATTCCAGAATGGCAATACCATGTCACACAAAGAAAGGGGCATTCTGGTGGAAACACATCTTGAACCTGCTGCCTGATTTCAAAGAGCTGGCAGTTCCACAAAAAGAAATGGTGAAACCTCTTTATTCTAGCAAGATAAATGAACTAACACTACTCCTACACAAATGATTTTTGGAGACGGTGCCCAAACATTAACGGAGGCAGGTACAAACTCCAACCACCTCCTAAAATGCTGGGCTGGGCTATAACGGAGGCGGTCACTTTTATTTACCGAGGCGGTCACGTTTACCCACCTCCTAAAATCGATTTATGGAGGCGGGCACCTTAAGACAACCACCTCAAAAAGTGGCCTATTTACGGAGGCAGTCGTCTTAAGTTGCCCGCCTCCATAAATCTATTTCGGAGGCGGGCACACTATAAGGCCTGCCTTCGAAAAAGGCCAAGGCCCAACAGGCCCAGACGAGGCCTGATATCCATCTTTGATATAAATAGAGGAAGTTAGGCACTCTCACTCTCTTCCTCTCTGTCCTCAGCTGACTCCCTCTGAGAGGCGCTGTGTGCCCCCTCCGACTCGGGCCCCTCCCTCTCCCCCGTGTCCTCTCCCTCCCCCAACGCCCCTCCCTCTCCCCTAGCGCCGCCTCCTACGATGGCGCCCCTCTCTCTCCCCCACGGCGGTGTCGGCGGCGTGGATCTCGGTGGTGGAGCTCAACAATGGTGGCGGCCCGACGCGGACCCAGCTCGCACACCCGGCGGCGGCGTGGCATCCCGACGCGGCCCCCAGCTCACGCACCTAGTGGCGGCGTGGAGGATCCACTCTTCTCTTCAAGCTCCACTGGATCTGGCGGCGAGTTCCACTGGATCTAGTGGGCGTGGAGGAGGCCGGCCCTGATCCGCTCTTTGACACAGGTAACTGGATCTAACTAGATCCGCTCTTCTCTTCCTCACTCTCCATCTCTCCTCGC
The DNA here is from genome assembly GCA_038087645.1 of Saccharum hybrid cultivar R570. Taxonomy (NCBI): domain Eukaryota; kingdom Viridiplantae; phylum Streptophyta; class Magnoliopsida; order Poales; family Poaceae; genus Saccharum; species Saccharum hybrid cultivar. The sequence goes on along the minus strand of JAQSUU010000347.1, from coordinate 8,214,276 downwards.
TCCTCTCTCCCTCCCTCCCTCTCTTTCTCCAAGCGCTCTAGATCCGCAGGCGGCATGGAGGTGCATCTATGGATCTGGTGTGGAGGAGGCCGGCCGCGCCCGGATCCAGTGAGGAGGAGGCCTGATGCGCCTGGATCCGGCGACTGTGGCGGTCTGTGTCCCTGTTCCTACATGCGGCACGGCGGGGCCAGATCCGGCTCGGGAACAGGCTCATCGACGGGCTCATGAACGGGCTCGCCAGTGGGTTCGTGGATTTTTTTTGTTTTTTATTATCTATTAACCGAGGCGGGCATTCTAAAGAGCCCACCTCTGTTAATCGATTGATGGAGACGGGCAAAGCAACCGCCTCAGTAGATCCTCCATTATCAGTGACCTTTGATTGGAGATGGTTGCAATGCCCGCCTCCATTAATCTAGTTTGTCCGTCTCCATTAATCATTTGTGTAGTAGTGTATTCAAGTCCTTGCTATTTGAGCACCAAAACTCTTTTCTTTTGCAAGAAACAAGCCCATATAAGTCAAAAGTATCTTCAGAGCCAACATGAATTCATTCAATTGTTTTAGTTACCTCTCTCTCAAGCTGCTAACTTCTCAGATGCAGACCATTCAACAAAGCATGGCTATAACGATGTTAACTAAAGATGAAGATACCTAGGGTCATAGTTGGGGACCCAACACCTTCTCCTCATCACAAATCTACAAGGCTCTGGTTGGTCATTCTGTGGTAGATCCCACTTACAAATGGCTATGGAAGAGTCACTGTCAGCCGAAACACAAAAGCCTTCTTCTGGCTTTTGATCAACGATCATCAATGTACTCAAACCTCCTAAGAAAAAAAAACATGCATCTAGACACTTACAATTGTGCGTTCTGCATCCAGCTGGTGGAAGAAACCTCACAAGTCACAACATCTCTTTCTTGACTATCAGTAAGCAAGTAGGTGTTGGAGTTCCATCAACCTTGATGTTCCAGTAAACTGCAGTTCCCTAGAAGTGAAACTAAACTGCATTCGCAGTTTTTCATGGCGGAAATAATCGTTATGAATTGGACAATCTGGACAGCCAAAAGTGAAACTAAACTGAAATGAGCGTGCCTATATGCACGTTCAAGTTGTTGATCGAAGATGAATTCGACACTATAGGGTCATCCAAAGTGTACATGTACCACTACGCCAGAAGAGGCAAGTGCTGCCACGTACACTGCACCAGCAGTGATTATCAGTTACTTCAGCTGACAGTAAAGGCCTCCTTTCACTGCTGGCTCAAGCCACGAGCCGACAGTTATATTATACTAGCACGGTTGGGCGTGCTTGGGCGCGCTGCCGCCGCACCCGTGATAAATAGTGGTAAAATTATTTTAAATTTGGCTGAGCAAAAAAAGAAATGAACAGTAAATGTTGATGTCGTGTTACAAACGGTGTCAATGTCTCGTCATAAACCGTGTTGAACGCATGCCTCGTCATAAACAGTGTTGAACACCTCGACAAGAACAGTGATAAACAGTGTCAGAGGTGTTCTCGGGCCTCCAAATAACTTCTGATCGAGGGATACTTGTATAGCACTGCCAGTTAGAGCCAAGAACTAGCCATGACAGTCGAGACATCACTACTGGTAAGGCTATTCCGCATCTTCTTCGACTCTGATTGCCGTCAACAAGAACTCGTGTGAGCCCTTGCAAGACGGGACCATGTGTGCTAGGGGCGTCAATCTATGCCTTATGAAGAAGAAATGAGTAGAGACGACTAGAGATTCGGATCTCGAGAGAAGAATGCCGATGACCGCACGGATTGCCGAGCAGGATGTCAGGGAGGATGGAGCGTGCACACGCGAGCGGCTGAGCAAAAACTCGAGGAAGTGTGGACACGGACTGACGGACGTGATGAGTTAAGTGTGTGCCGACAGATGGTTGGGCTTAGCTAGTGTTTGGGCTAAAGGTGAGTGGGTTGGTTGGCCTGAACGATGGGCCGTATGAAAAATCAGGAGACAAATGTTTTCTAATACTAACGTGTCCTGTATTGCTATGGGAGAAAATTTCAAATGTTAATGGAAACGACTACGAATAGTACATATCTACGTATGTTTTATCCTTTCTATAAACTTTCATTTATTTTATGATGACTATGGTATCCGTAATACAAGTTACTGCTATGGTTAGGACGTCTGTTTCGTCCAGATGCGCGTTAGTGGACCTCGACGTCCGAACGGCCCAACAAGCATCAGTGCCATCCGCACAGAAACAAAAATAAAGAATTGCCGCTCTCATCTTCTTCTCGAATCACTGCTATTTTCCCATCCATTCTCGAACCAATTCTCTGCGTCTACATCGCCACGGCTTGCTCCACCGCGACTGTGCTGCCACGCACGCCCACACTGCCGCGCCCCGTATGCAATGCAGCGGCATGCTGCACTATGCCCGAGCGCCGCAGCTTGCTTTCCTGTCACCCCACGGCCATTCACCACTCCCCGCCAAGTTCTTTAAGCTGACGTGGCGTGGTCCACGGTGACTGCTCTGGCGTGCCATTCTTCACCATGCCCAGAAACTTGCCTGTCGCCATCCTCCCTCTCCACTGCACCCGAGCGCCACTTGCTGGCTACCGCAGATCCCCACCAAGTAGGCCATGGCTGCCGGCAGTGCCATATGTTTGTTTCAAATGTGTTTCAGAAATTGTTTGCAAGTGTTTCATCTATATGTTACGTATGTTGCAATGGCTATATACGTATGTTGTAAGTATATGTTTCAAGTGTTTCAGTTGTTTTAGATATATTTTTCACGTGTTTCATCAGTATGTTTCTTATGTTTCATCTGTATGTTTCATTTGTTTCGTCTTGATGTTGCAAAAGGATTTGATGTTGCAATGGCTACACATATATGTTTCAAGTGTATGTTCCATATGTTTAATCTGTTTCAGACGTATGATGCAAATGTATGTTCCAAATGTTTCGGCTATTTTTAGATGCATGTTTCATGTGTTTTATCTAAATGTTGCAATGACTATACAAGTATGTTTCAATAGTATACTGCATATGTTGCAATGATTGGACGGATGTTGCAGAAGAGATGAGACGTTAGGACGGGGGAATTAGCGTGGCCGAGACAGTGCGCGGCGGAGGACGGGGGGCGCGGTAGGGATGGCGCCGTGGCGGGGGGAGGAGCGCGGTGTGGTGGAGCAAGGAGCACTACGGGCTTGACCCTAGGGGCACAACCGAGATGGGGATCGAGTCGCGGATGGTCGGACGCGGTCACTGGGGCAGGATCAGTCGCGGGCGGCTAGACGCGATTTGCTAGCGCGGGATCTGAGATGCGAATGTGGGGGACATCTAATGCGAAGCGGTTGCAGGCGTCGGAGCTGCGTCCAAACGCGAGCTTGGGGCCGAACGTCTGGGGGCTGGCCCTGCCCTATAAGTTAATGATAGCAATAATACAATAATATCCTGTTGAGCTTATATCACATTAAAATATAATTTTTTTCTTCTATTGCAAAGCATATAAAATTTAAACATAAATATATAATAACTTCTATTTTCAATATATCCATATGTTGCTAACCGAGCACCCAGACTTTTTTGAGGACCCATAAAAATCTGTATTTATAATCTCTAACTAAAGTTGCTAAGGATTTAGTCGTTGACATATTAAGAATTGGTCTGTCTGTCGATGATTATGATAGAATAACCTATCTTGATTTTTCATATGGTAGCTCCCGTCAAGGATTGTAGAGATACATTTATTTAGATTGTATTAGACAACAGACTACTCAAGTTTTTGACTGTTTGATTAGATAGACTGTCGGCTGATCTAGATTTTAATCAAATAAGTTCTCACTAATACATAATTGACTTTTAGAAGCGTCTTTATTTTTTAGTAGAGATGGCTCTATCTAAGTCAGATGAAGATAGACTTTATACAACATTTTAGTTTAATTTGCCATTCAATATTTTTGAATTTTTTGAACGACCTCGGTTAGAAAAATAACCAAAACCAAAGTTATAGATCTTGAAAAGATCTAAAACATGGTAGTTGATAACTTTTTGCATTTGAAATAAAATTAGATTTGAAGTCCTAAAATTTTGAAATTCAAAATTTTTAAATGATCTCGAATGGAGAAACAACAAGAACCATAGTTGTAAATCTCAAAGAGCAATGCAACTTTGAGATTGATAATTTTTTCTTTGAAATCATGTATCCAAGGAAAGTTCTTTTCGAATTTCTTATTTTAAATTTTTTCTTTCAAATGACCACGGATAGAGAAACGGAAAAGAAATTGTATTATTACTCTATGATATCTATAACTTTCTAGTTGAATTTGTTATTTAAATTTGTTTAGGGTCTCAAATATACCCTAAGTTGTATATAAGTTCCCTTACGTTGTATGCAATACCCTAAGGGCTCCTTTGGATGCAGGGCAACCAAAACTACGTGGATTTAGGCCCCCAAGGGGCATTCTCCCCTGCGCTTGCCATCCCTATCCCCAGGAATCAAAATCCCCGGCTACCGTTTGGAAAACACAAGGATATAAATCCCGGATGACCAAAATATATTCAAAATAATCAGAAAACGCAAAGAAGATAGAGATGACGTTTTCTCAAGCTGAAACTTAGTACCACAAATAAATTTAGTACTATACATAATTACAATCATTTGCATATGCTTTCAAATTATGGAAGTAAAAACAGACATGTAGCTACATCCACTCCAAGCAAGAAATAAACATAAAAGTAAAAAGTGGCATCATGGCAGTCTGATCTCATAGCAGATTTGATGTATGGTACATCATCTTGATGGTGTATCTTGTCTCTTCGGAAGTCCTGCATGCATCAACAAACATTTTGTCATCACAGAAGTTTGGAACAATGATGAAAAATATCTCCATACAGTTGATGGTTAAGAAGATTGACAGCTAATGATTTTTCACATAAACTTATATACAACATAGGTTAATTGAACAGCTAATGAAAAATAGATTGAAAGGAAAAAAGCAGATAAAAAAAGGAAGAGGTCAACAAATGTAGTCAGCAAGAAGAAAATATATAAGAACAAGACAAACATATGGACTGAATATTGAAAAGAAATTGATGGACTGAACATCAACTTCTCCTATTTACAATAATGGACAAATGACTACTTAAAAGAAATCTAAACAATAAAAAACATTCTTTACACTACTTAAAATTGCTTCAGAAAAGCATATTCTTTTAGGCAGCCATAGACAAGATGACTTTGCCTCAATGAACTAAGGTAGTATGATTTCCATGGATCTGCCCGCAACGATTAAAAAGAATTGTTAATCACAGTATATAAGACTGTGGGAATAGCTGTAACCCAAAGCTAGCAATGAAGTTCAGATTACCCACAGATCTGCGCTGCAACTAATCCTGCCAGTCACGCACACTCCCACAGATTGTTGACAACAATCTTCTAATCTGCTCAACATCCCACATCATTAATAAGTTCAGATTACCCAAAGGCCAAATCCTACCTTGAGGAGCACAGTGTCACTGCAAAAGAACTGCAGGCTTCCCACAGTGTCAGTCATCGGTGCAGTGTGAAGACGGAGTTGCCGTTGCTGGCCTCATTGACAAAAACCGATTCGGTGACTTCTTCCTTTCCAGGATGGCCGTCAAGTAGTCCTTCTCTTCCTGCACACGCCGTCACCGGAAAACAATTACCAAACGAATCCACCACCGGAATATCGTCTTGTACCAACATAGTAACAAAACTGGACAGATTAAAATGATGAACTAGGTTTAAGATAACCAGCAGAAATAGGTCTGCTCTTTCAGAAACTGTTAGTACAGGCCTACAGTTAGCACCAGATCGCCACAAGATTGTTTAGGAAAAGCAGCATTGGTTCAGATACACTGTAAAAATATAATATTGGTAATGGAAGAACAACATTCAAGTGAAAATGTGTTGGATCATTCAGAAGACAAGGAATAACATGATATTTTACCAGATTAACCCGAACTTCCAAATGTCAAAGGAAAGCTTCAGAGATGAGCTCCAGTTATTGTTACTGAGGACGAAAAGAAGATATTCCCCAAGGATTAATCAATGGATTGCTAGTTTAGCTTAGCCTGGTTCCTATCGGTGTTAGCCCTGCTTTTTTTCTTAACTTTTTTTTTGTAGCTTATTAATTCCTCTACCCTTCCCCTGCTGTGTGCTTGTACTTTGGGACCCTGCTTTGCCTTTATTTATTTTTTTTATAAATCTGCTGTAGGCGTGTGCAAGCCCCTCCAGTTTCATTAAAAAAAACATTTCAAGTGAATTCAGCAAAATGAAACTCAAAATACTGAATATTAATTTCAGCAGTACTAATTTCTCATCTCAGGTAGCAGTACTAACTAAATCAGAAATTATATTTCTTGTGAGGCAGAGAAATTGATTACCATTGTTTTTCCTTTGATCAACGACAAAAGGCTAATTTCTTGTAACCACAGGTAGCAGTATTAATAAAGTACTAATCCAAATTAATTTCTTGCGATCTCTACCTCACGAGATCACAGGTAGAGGTATTAGTTCCTTGTGATCACAGGTAGCAGTATTAATTTCCTTAACTGAAAAATAAGTACGTGATTAGTACTTTATTTTTCTCTGATCCCAAAGCTAGAACTAGATCACAGGTAGCAGTACTAATTTCTTGATCTCGTGAGGCAGAAAACGCTAGAACATGATTCAATCGAAAGTAGCAGCCATGCCCAAGAACCACGACCCAGTTCACCCATCCATCCATCCATCCATTCGATTTGATTCTAAGAAGTGAAGGGTGAAGACCAGCAGATCTAAGAAAAACACACAACAAGAGGATCAGGATGAGGCGCCCACCCTGTGCCTAGGAGACCACGAACGGTGCTGATGGCCGGGGACGTAGCAGGTGCAGGTGGAGATGGCGGCGACGACAGCGTGATGAGAGCAGCAACGATCCAGGGAAGTGCGCCCGGATCAAAGTCGGAGCAGGATGCAGGAGTGCCGGCGGCAGCATGAGGAGGGCCTTGGGCGGCGACGGTTGGCGCAAGGGTGGGAGACAGCGGCGCTGAAAACCCTAGCCACCATGCTTTCCTGGGAGATGCAACACGGGAGTAGCAAGCGAGCGAGTGACGGCCGACGTGGAAGAAACAACACGACTTCGGAGGCGTTTATTCTGAGCCGCGTGGATTGACGGGGTGGGGGTGGAAGAGGCACCGGCTTATTTTGACCCATGAGATTTCCAAATGGTGCCGCAAATCGCAGTGGGGAGCAGCGCCACTGGCCTCTCTTCACCTGCAGATCAAGCCGGTATCCCCGCGGAGATGCCCCTATCCAAAGGAGCCTTAAGGCCTTGTTTGAATGCGCATGTATTCATCATAATTCACATGTATTGAAATGAATTGGAGTGGAATTAAACTAAATTCCATTCCATTCAACCTTACCAAATGTGGATTCAGGTGAATACACATGCATCCAAACAAGACCTAAGTTGTATATAAGTTCTCTCCACCTGAAGATTGCATTCACTTAGGCAGTTAGGCCTAATCCATTCTGGGCCTAAGAACGAAGCGCATAGTGTTGGACCTGGGCCGCATGCACACCTGTGCGAAGCCTGCCTTTCAGAATTCGAAACTTCAGATCGCACAGCCTCGACCGTATCTGTTGACGGAAACTCAGGCCTCGTTTAGATACCAAACTTTGGGGGCAAATTTTGCATAGTAAATATCACGTCACACTGTAGTAATTTTATTTTTACTAGCAAAATATGCCCGTGCGTTGCAACGGGGCATACAATTTATAACTCGTGACTACGATTCTTATAAAACTTAAATGACTGATTCTCCATCTCTGCGTCGTCGTGCACGCTGCAGTTCTAAAAAATCGATGAATTCGTTAGACTGAGACCGAAAGTAATAATCAGAATAGAATACATACTGTAGGCCCAATATCGATTCGTTCTTCCTCTTCATGTCGTCAGGACGAAGCGTTTCAGAGCTCGCTTCCGTCATCCATGGCATACGAGCAGTTCAGGCGTGGATCTAGCGATTTAAGGGGATGAACCTCTCAGAATTCAAGGTATGGCGCCATACCTAGACATACCGGATCCTCCGCCCCTGGGAGATGGGACTTTGGCAATCGGCAGCTCCTCCACGTGACCATCAACTCCATACAGACAGGATCTCCTCCAGGGATCCTCCGCCTCACACCGCACAGGCCTCCGAGCCTGATCTCACCCCTCCCCGTGTCAACTTCCTCGCCTGGCCACGCCCCTCGCCACGCCGAGCTCCGCATCGCTGCCGTGCTCGTGGTCTGCATCGCCGTCAGAGCCCAAGTGACCTCGCTGTTGGCTCCTCCGTGATTTTACCAGATGACATGCACCAGCAGCCAGCAGGAAGATCTGGTTCCACGCTAGCTAGTCCCTCCCCGCCGGCCCCGTCTCCCCGATCACCGCCGACGCAATGTTCTCAATCACTTGCAGGGGTATGATGATCATCAGCACGTTCTTCTCGCGCTCCTGCACACACGCACACACGTATGATTTATCGTCTATCGTTGGTCGTTGCGTGCAGATGATGCAGCATGGATCGATCAGAGGATCAGACGATGACGACGCATGCTAGCTCATGCACCTGGATGTAAGGTTTCAAGGACCAGCCAGTGCCATTGAGCACGAGGACAGTGAAGAGCAGGATGCCCTTGAAGAAGCCGAACACGTAGAAGGCGACCTCCCACCCCACGCCGGTGCGCTCCACGTACCACTGGTCCTCGGCGGCGCACACGAGCTTGAGCGCCTTGAACAGCAGCAGCGTGCCCATCACGGTGTGGATGCGCTCCGCAGTCCTGCGGACACACGAACGGAGAGGGGAGGGGCCAGTCAACGAGCATGGCGTGTTTTAGGGATGGCCATGAGGGCCTGGAGAAGATCGCATGCATAAGCACCCAGAACAAAGAGGTTCACGTGGAACTTACATCTTCCTTTTTCTTTATTAACATGCATGGGATTACCTTTTCTCACGTAAACAACCAGGATTTGATGTACCTGATATTGTCTTGCATCTCTTATCTATACTATAAAGGAGCGAAGAAATTAAAAAATATCTGTTACCTAAAAACTTCCTACCCACCTAAGATCTTATCCGTCAGATGTGTTTTGATTTTGCATCCAATGGTTGATATAGATCTGACAAGCGGACCCAAAAATGAGAAGGACGATACTTACGTGACAAAACACGCTATCATGTTGTCGATCTCCCCCCGCTCCATAATTTTTTTTACGTGCTAGGAACCTACCCGCCCGTGTACCCAACCTCCCTTCCTTCTCTCCGTTGTGAACCGTCGCGTCGCTCCGCTTCCGTGTTCGCTGGTGGCGCTGCCCGCGGCTTGTCTGGACGTCGTGCGCTGCCGCGACCCGCGAGACCCATAACCGCCGCGGCCTCGCAGAAGTTCCCTGCACGAAGGCTCCTCCGGCAAAAAGAAGAAACTTACCAACAGCTTCCGAAAAAAAGTAAGACGCCCGCCGGTGGCCGGTCCCTAGATGTTGAATGCTGCGGTGCCGCATCGTGGCTGCTAAAGGCGCGGGTCGCCGACGACCGGCCACCGCTAGCCATCCTCGTCAGGTCGGGACACTGGGAACGGCCACGCGTGCAGTCAACATCATCCACGGTAGCAGGTCTGCTAACTCGATGCCCCTTCCACCCTGCACTCTCCCTATCTCTTATCATGTGATAAATCCCGAGTATTCTTTTCATGTGATAAATCTAAATATTTTCATGTATACCAGTGGTTCAAGTCCAAATCAGTGTTGTTCGCATTACTGTGTGGTATTTTACTTCCCAAGATCAAAGTACAGATTATCTTTTCTTTCTTCAGTAGAGTGTCCATTCCGTGATTCACCTCCCTATAACCCGGATCTCCTCCTGTCCCAAGTCCAATCCACGCCGATCAAATCTCTCTAGCTTGCATCCATGTCCCGATCCACGCCGACCCGATCTCTTAGCATCAATGGCTCGCCTCCACAGCCGCGGAGGTCGCCGAGGTCGCGTCTGGCATGGGTGACGGAGGCAGCGCACGCTGTGGCCACAGCATCGCACGAGGCGAGCAGCGGTTGCAACGCGCAGGTCGAGTAGCGGAGGCAACGTCGGGGATTTCTGCCGCCGCGGCTGTGTCGTGGGCGGCGGTATAGTAATGCCTTGAAGAAAGATGTTGGTTTAGAGAAAAAGGAAGTACAACGATGGTGGATATTTCGGAAGAGAAAGAATGATCTATTGTCCAAGGTGCTTTGCAGATTCTTACAGTTGCTGATTGCCTAACTAGCAGAACGTCAGTGTTAGTGTTTATTGGATACAGCTTGTATAGTTCTACCTAAATTAGTTTATACCTGTATGCAGGCTAGGTCAAATCATGAATTCACTCTGCATGGAAGATTGGCTATTCCTTGTGAAGATTTCAGAAATGCTCTCTTCCATTTCGATTTGTTTATCCGTTGCCCCTTTTATTATCCTTAACTTAATTCCTTAAATTATACTAGCATACATCTTTTTCTATTCATTTCTGGTTGTGCACTAAAGACTTATTACCAATTCTAATATCCCCTGCTAAGAGCATAGGTTACATTCTGCTAATTGTTAAGAATTTTGGCAGGTATTGTTCCCTTATGCAGGCAATCTTCATGCTGCCAAGAGCAATGTGTGGTGATAATCCAATATGCTTTACACAGGTATGTTGCAAAATTCCTGTCCACTCTATGTTTTACTGTACACAATCCAAATAATTGGCATTTTCCAAGTGAGGATAACAGTAAACATTCATGATATTTTCCTTTTGGAGTTTGCACAATACTAAATGTTTTAGATGTTTAACTTTGTTAGTTTGCAAATAAACTCTGAAATAATGGAGCAGCATGGATTCACAAGGAACACATGATGGACAATAGCTGAAGAGGCTCCACCACTAAATTACATGTAATGTTATTTGTAAGAAGAATTTTTAGCCGAGTACTAAGTATTGCAAATAATCTCTATTAGCCCTTATTCATCATTGAGCTCCCATTTTGAAAATTATGCAGCAACTTATGGTGAAGTTGACAAGTACAGTTTCAGCTCTTGATGCAGAATTGGAGTACTCCCTAGAGGCACCTTTTAACTTGCAGTGCAGTTTTTTAATTTTCTTCTCCCTGGTAATTATCAAAAGGGGCATAATATTAGAAGTTCTTTTGGACAAAATATTTTTTTTGGATAAGGGACAATGTTAACGAAAGGGCCTCTTGTAAAAGGTTTAGGAATCCAGTGCAGCATCTGTTGTACTTTTATACTGAATGATGATGATTGCATATCTGAAATCACACCCTCATGACAAATTAAATAAATAAGCTAGAACCTATTGCATGTTATTTGTGATACCTTTATGATACTTGCAAGGTGCCCAGGGGTACCACAGTAAAAAATTATTCATCATTGGTTAATAGGATTATTTAGTATAAAATCTATACCTAAAAAGGATAATCTGTTCTATACTATACTGCCTTTTTTTGTGAAATGAGCCAGCATGTTGTTTATCTTATTAGGAGATCAGTAGCTAATTTATGTTTGTCATTTATAGATATAGATCATTGCAAGTTGTTTTGTGAGGATACTGCAAGGAGCAGGACCTTTTGTCACTGTCAAAAAAAAAAGTTGAATTATGCGTCGTTGTCCAAAAAAAAAGTTCAGTTATGCATCTTTGTGTATGGATCTTAACTCCTATAAGCTTTGACTGGTTACTCATTACACTACATTGGTTAATTTCTTCAGTGGACTAAAGCGCTTTAAGAAGCTTAATATTAAGTGTCTTGCTTCCAATTTTCTGGGTAATATGTTCCTTTTGATACTAATTGCTTCCAATTTTCAGCTAACCATTCCTTTCCATGTATTTCTTGCTTCAGATTCCCATCGACCATGTAAAAGTCATATCTCAGTAATTTTGATTTTAATTGATTTCCAAATTTGATGGTTCCTATACAGATTTCCTTTTTTTAGTCTTGCCAGTGAATAGTTAATTGATTTTCACTCATGTTGTCCCTTGCACGTGCAGATCAGAGCCTTTTCTTGCCACTCCCTGATCTTTTCATGATTGACCATAGTTAGCTGATAGGTGAAACTGATAGCAAAATTTATATGGTTTTTGTAGGATAGGAGGTGAGATGGTATAGACAATCTGCATATGTTGCTCTTTGTTATATCATTTCTACTGCAGGTCTACATATTCAAGGATTTATTTCCATGGAATTTGCAAAACTATTTCATGGATTAAAATAATGCAGGCAGCCTCAGAAGCTTGTGGATTTGCTGTTATCTTCGTTGATATCTATATGGAAATTTCATGGGCCTCAAATAGTCAAATGAATTTTAGTAACTAATGGACCAACGTTGCTACCTACGCTCATCAACAATTGAGCAAGAACATCCCAAGGTGTTGTCGAGTAGACGATGATCTTCTGATTGGGCAATAGGAGACCGAGTCCGAGTAAAGGTCAGGAAATTTCTAACGGTCTTTACCACACGTCTTGAGATGAACCTAATAAGGGGAGTTATATGTATACATGCGTGTGTCATATATAGAGCTGTAATTAGCACATCATGAACTACAACATCAAGACACCAGAAAAATAGCTAGCATGAACTGCCACTACATTTAGACGATGGTGCTTGATTTGGTGAATTTTGTATATTTCTGCCATGTAATTATGCTTGATTTCCCATCACACTTATATTTGGGTTCTAAAATATTGCAATACAGCCTACAATCTCAATTTTTCCTTGCAACAATACGACATTGCCTGTCATAAGCATACACGTGCGTGTCGCACGTGCATTTCCACTAGTACATGTATAAGCATGTATAAGATTAGGAGTCTTACTTACATCTTATGCGAAAATTTTGCCTCTTTATTATTAGGTATAGATAGATTTGGTAATAATTGTTCAAACATTGATTAATTAGGCTTAAAATATTCGTCTCGCAAAGTACAACAAAACTATACAATTAGGTTTTTATTTCATCTATATTTAGTACTCCATATATGTGCCGGTATTTTGATGTGACGGAGAATAGGAATTCTGCATAGTGAATTTGGTGGCCAAATTTTGGTATCTAAACATGGCCTCAGTAGCAGAGGACGGCGCCGTGGTAACACAGCCGTGTCCTTTGCATTGGCACGTCATGTTTGAGACAGCACCGACTGGGGGTATCCTCTCGAGGTGATAACTGATTATACTGTAATAAATAAATCCAGCTGCATGCGTCACTTAAAATACGGTTTATGGTTGATTGCTATCTTTTTTTTATCATGTGAAAACCGCCTATCGTATTTTTAGGTCCGTCTCGGTAGAAGTTTCACTGGGGTTTTATTTGAATATAATAGCCTGCCACATATACACTTTTAATGATATGTCAACGTTTTAACGAAGAGATAGAAGAATTGGGTTTTATGGGGTTAAACTCTCTTAGCACAGTTACCAACTCTCTATAAGTCATAGAATTAAATGTCTTTGAAACTATGAAATAAATCTTTTCATTGAGAGTGAGTGTTTTATCCAAGTTTCATTTCATTTTATATGACATTGCATTCTGGGAGACAACAAAACAAAACTCTCTAATGAGACTGACCTTAGGAGAGACTTCTTGATCATCAAGCCATTTGCTCCTAGTTAGAGATGGAAACGGATCGGATACGGTCGGATATCACTGATATTAGATTTGTTTTCATATTTTTGTCCGGATTCGGATTCAAATACAGATAATGCCAACTATGTCGGATTGGATACAATTGGATATTGACATCATAATTATGCAATTTGAGTATTCGGATACGGATACGGTATCGGATGTTGAATCTCTGGACTCAGATACGGACAGATCTAAACCCATCTAAATAGATTCGGTCTCGAATACGGTCGAAAAATATATGTACAGTTTTCGTCCCTACTCCTGGTTCAGATTATAGATCCAATATATATAAATAGATGGAAAATGAATGCATTCAGAAAGGACGGTCCATACGTCAGAAGAGCAATTAACCCCGCACCGCCGGCCGCCAACTGCCGCTCCGTGCTTCCTCCTCCAAGCTCCGCCACTGCTCTCCGCCATCCCCCTGCTCCACCACCGTCCCCCGCTGCCGCGGCAGCCACTCGAGTCGGAGAGAAGCTGAGGGACTGCAAGTTCTGAGCTAGCGCCGGTGGCCTCTCCATCCCGAGTGGTCACCACCGAACATCGCCGCCGGCTGCTCTGACCACGGAGCCCACCTCCCCTGGCCGTACCGCCGACTCTGCGCAAATTCGCGCTACCTCCTCGGCGTCTCGTTGGCGCTGACGGAGGTTTCCACAAAACCAGCCTGTAAGCTGCTCGACGTTTTGCCGGAATCTGAAGCTCCTCGCAACGATACACAACAAGGCCTCCTGGCTGCTGGGATGGATCTTCCACTCCCTCCTCACGTCCTTGTCCCTGTCTGAAGTCCCTTTGTTAGGATGCCTCCCCTCGCGGCCGTCACTGCAGGTGCTGCTTTCTCTGCCTTCGTTCTGAGTAAGTTTGGGAAACCCATTGCTGCCATCTCCTCTTCTTAGGGCTTCTCCCTGCTTGTGGCTTTTGGACGCTGCCATTTTCATTTGGATTCCATCTTTGTTGCGGATTCTCTTTGCTCCATCTTTGGCTGCCGAGCTGATGACCTCCGTGTTTCTGCCTTGGAGGAAAGAGTCTTCCTCTTCTCTGTCTCCTACAAAGAGATTGGCTTTGAGATTTATAAACTCCGTTCTTTTGCATGTGATGAATTTGAGTTGTTCTTCCAACTCTTCAATGATTCGGGCCTTGCTTCTGCTCACCCTTTTGGCTTCGGATAAGCCACCTGCTTCTCCCTGGGTGGAAATCAGGAAAAAGGCGTCGTTTGCAGATGTGGTCAAAAGACCTCCGAAAGTGCTCACCAGTGCAAATTGATAGTTCGTAGTTCGTTGGATTCATTAGATCGGGGTATCATCACAGTAAGCAGTAATCGAAACATGTATTCGCGAGCTCTAAACAACTATTACTATAACTACTAGGAAGAGGAAATGAGAAACAGTGGAATGCGCAAACCATCGCTAGGAGCCGCAGCAGCCGATCCGGAGGAAGTGCCGATGTTGGAATCGTTCGCCGGAGGAGCCATTGACGCTGCGCGGTGAAGACGGTGGCGGCTTCCTGTCACTGGCTGCGCCCCTCTCAGATCGGGAGTCGGGAATGTCGGTGGGAATGGCGGCTGAAGACAACCTCGTGTCCTGAGCCGGCCAGCCCCCACCTCTATTTATGCGCAGTGTGACGGGGGCCCACCAACCATATTGGATTGGGCGCCCCCGATCAGGGCGCGAGAACAAGGCCCATTAGGCCGTTGGGCCTAATGACGGGGAGATCAAAACCTAACATTCTCCCCCTTGATCTCTCATCATCTTCTTTGTTCTTTAATTTCATACTCAATCTTTCGATTCATATTTTTCTTGTTTCTATCCTATTCCATTGCAGATTAGTGCATTGAACTGTTTCATCGTCACAGCAATTAGTGCCGTTAGACTAACAGCTACAACACATTTCTCTGTTTTGGAATGAAGTTTCTTCTGGGCCCTTCGTATGTTCGGGAATCATAGGCTTTCCCTTAAACCCATGCCGGCTACGTGTTCTCTGAACACGTTGGGTGGTAAGCCCTTAGTGAGCGGATCCGCGAGCATTTTCTCTGTACTTATATGCTCAAGATTTATAATATGATCCCGAACTTTATCTTTTACAACATAGTACTTTATGTCAATGTGTTTGGCAGCATCACTTGACCTATTGTTGTAAGCATATTGTACCGCTGGGTTGTTATCACAATACAACCTCATCGGTTCATTTATTTCATCAATAACTTTCAATCCGGGTATGAATTTCTTTAGCCAATTCACCTGCCCCGTTGCCTCATAGCATGCTACAAACTCGGCATACATTGTCGAGGATGTAGTTATTTGGAATGAAGTTTCTTCTGGGCCCTTCGTATGTTCGGGAATCATAGGCTTTCCCTTAAACCCATGCCGGCTACGTGTTCTCTGAACACGTTGGGTGGTAAGCCCTTAGTGAGCGGATCCGCGAGCATTTTCTCTGTACTTATATGCTCAAGATTTATAATATGATCCCGAACTTTATCTTTTACAACATAGTACTTTATGTCAATGTGTTTGGCAGCATCACTTGACCTATTGTTGTAAGCATATTGTACCGCTGGGTTGTTATCACAATACAACCTCACCGGTTCATTTATTTCATCAATAACTTTCAATCCGGGTATGAATTTCTTTAGCCAATTCACCTGCCCCGTTGCCTCATAGCATGCTACAAACTCGGCATACATTGTCGAGGATGTAGTTACCGTTTGCTTGGAGCTTTTCCACGATATAGCCCCTCCTGCGAGAGTAAATATATATCCTGACGTGGATTTTCTTTCTTCTCCCGCATAATCGGAATCTGAATACCCCTCTATCTGCAGGGAATCAGATCTTCTATACGTTAGCATGAGGCCTTTCGTACCCTGCAAATAACGCAGGACTTTCTTCACCAATTTCCAATGTTCTATTCCTGGATTCTTTTGATATCTGCCAAGTAACCCGGTGACAAAAGCCAAGTCAGGGCGTGTACACACTTGAGCATATTGTAAACTTCCAACTGCTGAAGCATACGGTACCGCTTTCATTCGGTTAATCTCATATTCATTCTTGGGACATTGATGTTCCCCATATCTATCGCCCTTGACAATAGGAGCAGGTGAAGAACTGCAGCGTGCATACAAAATTTCTTCAAAATCTTTTCTATGTATGCCTTTTGCGACAGCCCCAGTACCCCCTTTCTTCTATCTCGGTGAATCTCTATTCCCAAAACAAACGAGGCCTCACCGAGATCTTTCATATCGAAGTTTGAGGACAAGAATTTCTTCGTTTCCATTAGTAGACTGACATCACTGCTAGCAAGCAGGATATCATCCACATACAGGATTAGGAATATATACTTCCCATTCTTGAATTTTGCGTAAACGCAATTGTCCTCAACATTCTCTTTAAACCCAAAACCTTTTATCGTTCTATCAAATTTCAAATACCACTGTCTTGAGGCTTGTTTCAATCCGTAGATTGATTTCTTTAGGCGGCATCCCATATTTTCTTTTCCTTTTACAACAAAACCTTTCGGTTGTGCCATATAAATATTTTCTTCCAAATCCCCGTTAAGGAACGCCGTTCTTACATCCATTTGATGTAACTCCAAATCATAGTGGGCTACAAGTGCCATTATAATTCTGAAGGAATCTTTACATGAGACTGGAGAAAACGTCTCATTGTAATCAATCCCTTCTCTTTGCGTAAAGCCTTTCGCCACAAGTCGCGCTTTAAATCTTTCTATATTCCCTTGGGAGTCATATTTTGTTTTGTAGATCCATTTACAACCTACTGTTTTGGCTCCCTTAGGAATAATTTCTAAGTCCCAAACTTTGTTGGTACTCATTGATTTCATTTCATCTTCCATGGCCTTAAGCCACTTTGATGAGTGGTCGCTTCTCATGGCTTCTTCAAATGAGGTGGGATCATCCTCCATCTGAAATTCTTCTGTTTCATAAACTTCATAATCATTAGAAATAGCTGACCTTCTTGTTCTTTGAGACCTTCTAGGGGCCTCTGGCACTTGTTCCACATTGGGCTGTTGTTGTTCTTCCTCATGTGCGACGTTTGGTTCTATGGGGTCCTCAAAGACAGCCTCCTCAAGGACAGGTTCCTCATGTTCATTTATTGTCGCCACGGGAGAACTTACAACAGGTGTTGGCTCCACAGTGTCCTGCACTGTCGGCTCAACAGCAACAGGTAGCGTAAAAAATGGTTCTTCAACCATCGGAGTGGGTACATGTACCCGTTTCTCCTGTAGGCTTATTTCTCGTGCTACCATGCTCCCCCTGATCATGTTATCCTCCAAGAACACAGCGTGTCTTGTTTCTACAATCTTCGTATGTCTGTCAGGACAATAAAATCGATATCCTTTCGATCTTTCTGGATAGCCAATGAAATGGCAGCTGACTGTCTTGGAGTCTAACTTTCCTATGTTTGGGTTAAACACTTTTGCCTCAGCTGGACAGCCCCACACACGCAAATGGTTAAGTGAGGGTTCCCTTCCTGTCCATAATTCATACGGTGTTTTAGGCACCGATTTGCTTGGTACTCGATTAAGTATGTGAATGGCGGTTTTCAGTGCCTCCATCCATAAACTAATCGGTAAAGTGGAGTAACTTATCATGCTTCTTACCATATCCATTAAGGTACGGTTTCGTCTTTCAGCCACTCCATTCTGCTGAGGCTCCCCCGGTGTGGAGTACTGTGCGACTATGCCATTTTCCTGTAGAAACTTTGCAAACGGTCCAGGAATTTGGCCATATGGGGTATGTCGCCCATAGTACTCTCCACCTCGATCTGATCGTACTATCTTTATTTTCTTATCATGCTGATTTTCAACCTCAGCTTTAAATATTTTGAATTTATCCAATGCTTCCGATCTTTCTTTAATTGGATAAATATAGCCATAACGAGAGTAATCGTCTGTGAATGTTATAAACGAATCATAACCATCCACGCTTTTCACAGGAAATGGACCACATATATCAGTGTGGATGATTTCTAAAGTTCCTGTGCTTCGTTTGGCATTTTTCTTAATTTTCTTGACATACTTTTCTTTGATGCAATCAATGCATTGTTCTAAATCTGAAAATTCTAAGTGCGGAAGAATTGATTCTTTAATTAGCCGTTCCATTCTCCCCCTCGAAATATGGCCCAAGCGACAGTGCCATAATTTCGAAGAGGCATCATCAATTCGCTTCCGCTTCTTAATTACATTCGCAGATGGGGAATCATTCATATTCTCATCGCATACATTGTTCGCATTTTCATCAAGAGATAATAAATAAAGTTTGTCTTGTCGGAAGGCAAGACCAACACATTCATTATTAACAAGTATCTTACATTTGCCATCACCAAAATGGCAATCAATTCCATCATCATCGAGTTTCGAAACACTTATTAAATTTCTACGCAAAGAGGGAACGAAAAGTACTTCTTTAAGTCTAAGTACAAAGCCGTTGTTCAATTCTAAAGATAAATCTCCAATTGCTTCAACATCGGCTTGTACTCCATTCGCAACTTTAATCGTTCTTTCTCCTCTTTGCAAGGTTCTCGTCCCACTTAATCCCTGTAAGGAATTTGCAACATGAGTAGTTGCTCCTGAATCAACCCACCAAGTGGATTTTGCATAACATAAATACAGGGATTCATCTACAAATGTAATAAATTCATCACCTCTTTTCAGTAGAGATTTCAGGAAGTCTGGACAGTCTCTCTTGTAGTGTCCCTTCTTGAAGCAGTGCTTGCATTGGTCCTTTTCTGCTCCACCATAGGAGTTGCTCTGCTGATTCTCAGGTTCCTGGGGTTTCTTTCCCTGTGAGGAAGAGGCCTTGTCCCACTTGGGTTTCCCCTGTGGTTTAGAATTCTTGTTATTGAAGTTCTTTCTTTTATTATCCTTCACAAAATGAGCGGACTCACTCTGTGAGGATTTTATCCTCTCCTCTTCTTGAGCACACATGGAGATAAGCCTTTCTATGCCCCATCTTTCAGGCTGCATATTGTAGTTCACAATGAAGGTATCATATTCTTTTGGCAAAGAAGCAAAAATCAAATGAATCAGGAAATCATCTTCCTTCAAATTCATTTCCTTTAGCTTAGACGCCGTAGTGTTCATCTTCAAAATGTGCTCTCTTATGCTACCACCAGTATATTTCTCATTCACAAGCTTCTTAATCAGTGAACTTGCTGTGGCCTTGGTAGACCCAGTAAACTGACTCTTGATTTTCTCAAGATATTCTGTGGCAGTAGCACATTCAGGGATTGAGCCCCTTATCTGTTCTTCTATGGTGGCTTTGGCCACCAACAGGCACTTGCGATTGGAGAGAGTCCATTGCCTATGTTCAAGGTCATATTTCATTCTTATCTCAGCATGATCACGCTTTCGAGCAGCGAAATCAGCGTCAGATTCATTATCACCTCTCACCGGGTCCTCTGGCTCAGTAGGACACGGTGAGGTGATGGCAAAATCGACCTCTCCCAACGCAAGTTCCAGTTCATACTTCTCCCGCCACACACGGTAATTGCTCCCGTTGAGTGTCGGGATGTTAGCGATGTTCATAATGCATTTGCCTCCTGAAACCACATCAGATTAAGTGAGTAACATTTATACATAAGATCATACGCTTTAACTCAACGTTGGTCAAATTAAAACATATAATTCATTTATGCAATAATTTTACATCACCGTTGGGCAGAAATAAAATTAATGCACAATTTTCATGAATCAAAATCATAATATTGTTATTAACAACGTTGGTCAGAAAATAACAATACTACAATTCATCTTCAATTATTCATTTTTCAAAACCAAATTCTCCCGTTGGTTCGAATTTGATAATGAAAATAAATATATCAAGTATGCAGCGGAAACAATAATAAAATTCTCATAATATTATTTTCCAGAAGCACTAAAATTTCATTATTTCTGAGCAAAACGTCGTTGGACAAATTTGCACGAAAATTCTTATCAAAACTTCATTCAAATTCATTCATTTATTTATCAAATTCATATAAATATTGCTTCTGAAAAAAAAATTGAAAAACTCTTTTTCTTCTTCAATTTGGCCCGTAGGCCTTCTTTTTCCGTGGCCTGGCCTGTGGCGCGCAGCCGGCCCATGCCTTCGATCGGCCTGGTTCGGCCCAGCCGCCCCTGGCAGTGGCCCAGCGGCCCAGCCAGCCCGGCAGCCAAGGGTGGCCTGCCAGCCGTGGCCGCTTGGCCCATCAGCGGCCCGTCAGCCCAGTCGGCCGACGCGCGGACGCGAGGCGGCCCAGTTCGGTGCCGTGCGGCCCAACTGCGGCCCGGCTCGGTCGGTCGCTCGATCGTGGCCGTTCAATGTGATCCGACGGTGCGGCGCCGCTTTCGGGAGGTTAAAACTCCAACGCCGGCGCTTCCAACCCTAAATCCACTTCATTCTTTCTCTCCACCGTTCCCAGCACAGCCGCCGGCCACCACCGGCCGGTAGGAAGTCGCCGGAGGCCCGGTAGGAAGCGGCCATGTGCCACGACCGCGCAAGGGCGAGCACTGCCGGTCTCTTTCCTCATTCCTTCTTCTCAGGAGACGGCAGCCGCTCGGCGGGTGGAGGCCGCCGGCCGGTTCCTCCCTTCTTCCTTTTCCTTTCTTCAGTCGCAGCCGGCTCCGCCCTGTCTCATTCGCAGCGCGCGCTCGGCAGACGAGCACCGGCCACCATGGCCCGGTCATGATGGAGAAAGTTGGCGCCACCGCACGGCCCTTGCCGGCGTGCGCGTTCCCCTCCGGGGTTGAGCGCGCCGCCGTCAAGATGCCGTGTGGGTGGTGCCTCGGATTTCGTGCCACGTCATCAAGTCCAAAAACTCGGCCGAGCAGTGGCTTACCACCGACGGTGGTCTTCTTTCCACCTCCCCCGCGCGCACTGGTTTCCCAATCCGCAGTGAATCCACCCCGGATCGAGCGATTCCTTCGTTTAGGGTTAGGGTTTCATCGTTCTTTGATTCGATCTGTTCATTCCCGATTTGAAATCGGTTCACCCGATCTAGATTCTTCGTTCATACACCGTGGCTCCGGTACCAATGATAGTTTTCGTAGTTCGTTGGATTCATTAGATCGGGGTATCATCACAGTAAGCAGTAATCGAAACATGTATTCGCGAGCTCTAAACAACTATTACTATAACTACTAGGAAGAGGAAATGAGAAACAGTGGAATGCGCAAACCATCGCTAGGAGCCGCAGCAGCCGATCCGGAGGAAGTGCCGATGTTGGAATCGTTCGCCGGAGGAGCCATTGACGCTGCGCGGTGAAGACGGTGGCGGCTTCCCGTCACTGGCTGCGCCCCTCTCAGATCGGGAGTCGGGAATGTCGGTGGGAATGGCGGCTGAAGACAACCTCGTGTCCTGAGCTGGCCAGCCCCCACCTCTATTTATACGCAGTGTGACGGGGGCCCACCAACCATATTGGGTTGGGCGCCCCCGATCAGGGCGCGAGAACAAGGCCCATTAGGCCGTTGGGCCTAATGACGGGGAGATCAAAACCTAACACAAATCAGCTCCCTCTTGGTGCCAGACCATCCCCCAGTTCTTCTGTTCAGATGGGCAATCATTCTATCAAAAATGCCAAAGAAGGAAGATTCTCTGTTTTTGACAAAATTCAGTTTCCAAGACGTTCAGTGTTCGATCGTTTGATCTGGAAGTCTTCAAGTTCTTCTGCTAGGTCTAACAGAGTTCATGGAGTTCATCATGGTTAGCGTCCTCAGGCTCATTTTCCTCAGTCTAGCCCTCGGCCAGGTGAGCCTAACCAGTCAAAGCCAGATTTGAATTTGGATTTAAACTTGGGTCCTCTGGAAATGGGTTCGGCGGCCCATTGCCCTCCTCTGGTTCAGACTGAAGATTTCTTGTCTACTGTGCAATGCCGGCGGTGCTTTTCCTCGTCTCATACGAGGCAAGTGTGCACTCACCCAATTAAATGCCGTGTCTGCTTGGCCTGGGGCCACATTGCAGCCTCCTGCCCTTAGCAATGGCAAAAGCTTCAAGAATCTTTAGCAGGCCGTTTGCTTGATAATTTCTCCAGATTTTACTCCTCAGGTCCAGATTGCAGTAATTGGTTCAAGGGTGCGCCTATGACACTGGGCCCATCGACGCCGCCTCGATTCACCTGCTTTGGAGAAGTCTGAGGCATCCCCTCGCCTCCCCAAATTATACCCTAGCCGTCGACTACCCAAGATATTGTGGACACTGTGCTTCCCTCTTCAGCAGAAAAACCCACTGCCATTGCTCCGCCATTACTTGATCTCAACCTTGGACACTCTACCACCCAACCTCCAGCCATGGCTTTCTAAAGAGCAAACCCCACCGCTTTTGTTCCTCATGATTTTTTCCCATTGCAGGTCCCGGGTCACTGCCCCATGAGCCGTACGGTGGTCTTACGCCCTCGCGCCAAGAACCAGGATCTTGCAATCATTAACATTGAGCCACTTCCAGGACACCAAGTAACTTTTCAAGCTATAAGAGGTGTAGTGGCATACTTTCTGCTAGAAAGAAGGATTGCTTTCAAGACCATCTAGCTGACGCACCTGGGTCAAGCTTATGTTAGGTTTTAGAATGTGTTTGAGAGGGACCAGCTTATCCAGGTTGGCCCTATTCCTTTTGGGGATGTCACGCTGACCTTTGTGGAGCATAATAAGGGGAGAAACTGGCAAGCCATCAACTTCAACATAGAGTGTTGGCTCATGCTGTTGGGGTTTCCTCTGGACTTTCGTGAAGATGAATTTGTGGTAAATGCAATCAGCTCCTTTGGAAGAGTGATTTATTGGGTGGATAATCCTGATCACCTCCCAAAGCTTCTGGTAAGAGCCCGCGTAATTAATTATGAGTCTGTTCTGTAGTTCCTGGTGATGACAGAAGGGGAAGGTTTCCAAGGGGAATCTTGGACTATGCAATGTGAAATCATCCAAGGGAATATGTTTGGGGGACTGCCAGTTGATGAGGATCTAGCACTAGGCCCAAATGATTTTTCTCCTAGAGGGCCATATGACTTCTTTGGGTTTGGACAGCAAGGACCCGGCCATGCTTTCTACCCTTCTCCCAACCAGTAGAATGGGCCACCCACCATGCACCCTAGCAATGCAAGTGGTTAGGATCAGCCCATGAACCAGGCAGGAGATTTGGAGGCATGGCTTGTTAATGCTCCTCTAGCTTAGGAATTTGATCTCAATGCACCTCCTCAGCCACAACTCAACCTCAATGAGCTACTAGACCTACGAGAGATGATTGTGGATCCTGTTTTCCCTACTGGGATTGAGGTCAGTCATGCAAAGGAGTCGATTCAGATTAATGAAGAAGAGGAAGAAGCTGCTGATGAACAGGAACTGGATGAAATTCTGAATGAGAATCTTGATCAAGAGCATGAGGTCCTAGATGTGTTGGAAGTCAATATCCTTGTCCTTGACCATCCAATGGTAAATGTGTTCCCTCTAGAAATTGAAGAGGCTGACTTAATGGATGATGCAGCCCTGCAAGCCGCTCAGGACGAGCAAGAAAATGAAGACAACCCATAGGCACAGAACATTTTTGTTGGTATGGTACAACTATGAGCTCCTTTTGGAACTAATCCGGGGCTTGAAAGCTGGATGTAGAAGAACCATAAGGCTACCTTCAAAGACCCATCTAGTGTATGGGCCAAACACTTTGCACCTCAGGATGGGAAGACTCCTACTTGCTTTGTGCCCTCTGAGTGTGCCAATTTCTTCACTATAGCCCTACTCTCTCCTATGATGTTTGGCACAACCAAAGATATCCTTAGCTCAACCAAGCTAACTATAGCCTTGGGGGACCAAGCTAATGTTGGCTTCTCCCTCCCTCCTATCTGTCCTAGAAAAGTTCCACCCTCATGCTAGAT
This sequence comes from Saccharum hybrid cultivar R570, assembly GCA_038087645.1. NCBI lineage: Eukaryota > Viridiplantae > Streptophyta > Magnoliopsida > Poales > Poaceae > Saccharum > Saccharum hybrid cultivar. The sequence goes on along the minus strand of JAQSUU010000347.1, from coordinate 8,189,766 downwards.
GATGGATATTGAAACAGATATCACCTCATCTGAAATGGAAATTGAAATGGAGCATGATCTAATGGAGCTGCTAGATAATTCAGACACACTGGTGGCCAGTACTCCTATTTCTTCTAAGGCAAGAAAGAAGAGTTGGCCCAGAGTTGTTGTGGGATTGTCAGGTGCGCCGAAGCCCACGAATCAAAGGCCAGAAGATGCGCTTAAGGACCCCATATGCAAGGACAAGCGTTGCCTAGGCTACAATGCAAGCCCACCAGTGCTATCCCCCAAGATAATCAGGAAGCTAGTTTCTTCACTGTGTGTAATTCAGAAGCTTTGTCTGATGAAATTCTGTCCAAGAAGATGAAGGCCACCCCTATGGGGACCCCTAAAGCAGTGAATCCAGAAGATGAAGATGTTGTTGATGAAGATGAACACCAGGAGAACTGAACACTCCCATAGAGGAAGGCTCTGGCCCTTTGTAGTACTTATGTTATGCATAATCATACTTGGTCATGATACTTTCTTATGTCTTAATTATGAATCCTAGAACTCTTAGTAAATCCTGGAATGTTCTTTCCTGGAACATTAGGGGAATAAATGCTAAAAACAAATGGGAATCCCTTAGAAACAAAGTTCTAGAAAGCCAATGTGAAGTCATCTGCATTCAGGAAACTAAAAAAGAAAGTTTTGACATTTGTTTTATTAAACAGTTCTGTCCACCCTCCTTTGATAGTTTCTGCTTTCTCCCATCTATTGGGGCTTCTGGAGGTCTGTTAATTGTTTGGAAGGGCTCTGTTCTTGTTGGGACCCAGATCTTTAGTAACAATTATGCTGTTTCAGTTCTTTTCTCCTCTGTGCACAACAATGACTCCTGGATCTTAACAAATGTTTATGGTCCCTGTGATTCAGAGGGAAAGAGAGATTTCTTGGACTGGTTTCAGAACATTCAAATGTCAGAGGATGAGAAAATTGGTTGATAGTAGGGGATTTTAATTTGATGAGGAAACCTGAGGATAGGAACAGGCCTGGAGGGAACATTGGTGAAATGCTACTTTTTAATGAAGCAATTAGTGCTTTGGGTTTAGTGGAAATCCCTCTACATGGAAGAAGATACACTTGGACAAATAAACAACATCCACCCCTCTTAGAAAGGTTGGATTGGTTCTTCACCTCCAATTCTTGGACTTTGTCTTACCCCTACACTATTGCAAAAGCCCTAGTAATGGAAACCTCATATCATTGGCCCTGTGTGATTGAAATCAGGACCTCTATTCTAATAGCAAAATCTTTAGATTTGAGAACTTTTGGATGGAGTATGACAACTTCCCCAATCTGGTTGCAGATTGCTGGAATGGTAATTTCCCTAAAAGTGATCCTGCACTCCTTCTAACTGCAAAGTTCAAAGCCCTGAGAGCCTCTCTTAAAGCATGGCAGTCCTAACTTTCCAACCTGAAGACTTCCATCTCAAATCTAAAATTGGTAATCTCATTTATTGATTGTATTGAGGAATGGAGAGATTTAACCATACAAGAATGGAACTTCAGAGCTTTAATCAGTGATAAACTTTCAAATATGCTCCGTCAACAGAAACTATACTAGAAACAAAGAGGAAAGGTTACATGGGTAAAGTTCGGTGATGAGAACACTAAGTTTTTCATGCCATAGGAAAAACCTCATTACTACCCTTGTGGATAACTCAGAAATCCCAATTCACAGTCATGTTGAAAAGGCAGATCTCATTTGGAGAGAATTCAAAGATAGACTTGGCACATCTACCTTTGTGAATATGCTCTCTGATCTGCCCTCTCTTCTGTATCAGGATACTAATCTCTCTTCTTTGCAAAGTATTTTCACTGAGCCCGAGATTGACAATGTTGTCAAAAATCTTCCTAGAGATAAGTCACCTTGGCCAGATGGCTTTTACAATGAGATCATTAGAAAGTGCTGGCCTATTATCAAACATGAGTTCTACAATCTTGGTCTTGGGTTTTCTCTCAACAACATCTGCTTGAAGGGTATCAATAGCTCATATATCACTTTGATCCCCAAGGTTGATGGACCTACAAAAGTTTCTAATTTTAGACCAATCTCACTGTTAAACTCCTCTATCAAAATCCTACAAAGTTGCTTGCTAATAGACTCCAGCCGTTCATCACAAGTCTTGTCCACAAGAACCAATATATGGGTTTATCAAATCCATAACCATTCAAGACTATTTGGCTTGGACTTTTGAGTATCTCCACATCTACCATAAATCCAAAAAGCAAATGATTATCCTCAAGCCGGACTTTGAGAAGGCCTTTGATAAGATTGAACGTAGGGCAATGATAGCAATTTTCAACTCTGGTACTTCTTCTATGCTGCTTAATGGAGTTCCTGGAAAAGTTGTTCACTGTAAGGGAGGAGTAAGACAAGGAGATCCTCTGTCCCCTCTTTTGTTTGTCTTAGTTGCTGATCTGCTATAGTCCATCATCAATAAATCAAAGGACCTAGGTCTGCTCAAGTTGCGAATACCCCTACAATGTTCCAATGACTTCCCAATCCTATAATATGCTGATGACACACTGATCATCATGGAAGGTTGTGCAACTCAGCTCTTCACTCTAAAGGCCCTTCTTTATTCTTTCTCTAAATCAACAGGCCTGAAAGTGAATTTTTAGAAATCCATGATGGTACCAATTAATGTATCACCAAAGAAATTGAATCATCTTGCCAGGACTTTCGGATGCTCAACTGTGAATCTGCCTTTGTCACACCCGGTTTCTAAAGAACAAAACCAGGTTAATCATATGTGTGTCTAGGAAGTCCACACATATGTCAGAATGAAAAATTATCAGAAACAATGTTATTATATAACATATACATAGCTATATTAACACTTACATCAGAGTATCGTGGAACAGTGACTAAACTTCAGGCTCCATTCTTCTTAGGGATGGCTGACTGGTAGCTCCGTATGCCAAACACTTCTGAAAGACTTCTGGAAACTCCACTACCTCTTTATCCTTCTTCTGAGCAACACCTTACTACACACTGGGGTGTGGTGGAAATAGCAAGAGTGAGTCCATATCGAACTCAACAAGTATAACACAGGGTTCATGAGGCACAAAAGGCTAGACACTGTTTGACTGCGTTTAGCTTTTAACCATCATATAATTAGCAATTGAGTAGCATCAAGGTATTCCAATTTCCATTAATGAACCAATGATCAATTGTAATAAGGATAATGAATAGCATTAACATGAGCATAATAATAAGTTAGGGCCATCAGATTCACTCGGCAGGCAGATATAGGAACCCCCTTTTCAAATGGCACAATTCCTTCTCGGTTATACTCATAGACTAGAGGCTGTTCTACACCCAACGTGTCAAGTCATTCTTACGCCATTTAAGGTAACCACTAACAAGCTAGAAAAGGTCCTTTAAACAACTAAAGCCAGAGCCATATAGCCCTCACAGCTATACTGTATGTCCCGGATGATCACGTACAGATAAGTCCTTATGGAGAGAAATCAGAGCATCAAAATAACCCACATGCTCTAGTCTCCTTTTCAACAGTAATAAAATCATCATTAAAGGTTGGTCGCTTAATTCATTAGTCCAATTACAAGATCATCGTTCATAATTAAGCACTAGCAATAGCTACCCAAATGCACAACCCATAGGTGACAAGGGAATAAGATATCAATAGCTACGTTATAATCTCTATGGTTGTCAAGGAGGACACATGCATATGTATGATAGTTTCAGTGAATAGGACAACAAGGATGGTCCCATGTTATAGTTGCCTTGATCAAAGCTTTCCTGATGATACTACTGGTCTAGCTCAAAATAATACTTCTGATCGTCAAGAAACTGCTCACCGTCTATACTCGACCATCAAACATCAACACACAATCATCCGAACAATCATACACGAAACAAACAAAGAGACATAATTAAAACAGTACATCAATAGTAGCAAAACAGTATAAAAAGTTTGTAAAACTCTTCTACACGTTACTACGATCACACAGACGTAAAGATCATGAAATTTGGATTTAAAACGTGAAAGTTATGAATTTTCTAAGATTTTCTATAGATAAATAATTACTTTAATATAAACTCAAAAATTAAATTTTCCAAACCTACTGTACAGCTACACTAACATGTAGAGCTCGCAAATACGAACCTAACACAACTTGAACGGGTCAAATCGGAGTTAAAACGGAGATTTTATAATTAAAACAAGTTTAGTGGCAAAACTGTAAATAGTATCATCTTCTACCTTGGGCTTGGAGGAGCTCCGGTCAGCCATGCTGAAACCACGCCGGAGAGAAGCAAGATAAGATGGGACTCGATGAAACGGCGATGGATTCATGCAAACGGATATACCACGGTGTAGAGAACGACGAGGGCTGCCTCTTGGTGGTGGTGGCTGGCGTTGAGACACGACGGTTGGGCCAGAAAAGCTCGTCGGAGAGTTCGCCGGAACACAAGCTGTAGATGAAGAACTTTGGCAAGGGGTGGAGGGAGCTACGAGCGACGGCTCGCGATAAGGGTTGTACTTCTGAAACCAGGGCGTCGAGGGCTACGCCGGCATATATATAGTTGTATGGTTTGGAAACTTTTGAGAATTTCTTAATTTCGGGATTATTTTAATTTCGTGAATAAAAATAATTCCAGAAAATGTAGAATTACCTTTTTGGCCGCAAAAAATAGCCCGAAGCTCAGAAAAATCACGGGAAAAGTCTTGGAGACTCTCGGGGAGATAAGGAACTCAACCAAATGAGTTTGGGCTCATGAAAAGATTGATGAAGAGATCAAGGAAAAAGATTAAGCTCATGGAAATTGAAATTTTAAATCCAAAAAATACCAAAAAGTTTTTCGATGAGAAGTAAACGTCGTTCTATGGTATTTTGAAAATAATAGCACTCACCAACACCAAAGACAAGCATCACACAAACACCACATTATCAAATTCATATGGAAAAAGTTTAAAACCATAATTTTCTATATTTAAATTAGCAGCAACTTAACTTATCTAATAAATTCATTCAGATATTGAAATCATTTATTTTATTTAGTGTTTTCTAAGCACAACCCAAAATTGAAAATTTTGGGGTGTGACAGCCTTTCACCTATTTGGGGCTACCTCTAGGTCTTACTAAGCCAAAAGTGGAAGAGTTCACGCCTATTGTTAGTAAATGTGAGAGAAGACTGCTATGCACCTCCATATATCTATCATAGGTTGGGAGACTACAATTGGTAAACTCCATGTTTCCTGCCTTGCCAACATTTTATATGTGCAGTTTTTCCCTCCATGTTACCATCAAAGAGCAGATTGACAAATGTAGAAAATATTGTCTATGGAGGGGTTTTGATGAAAACAATAGAGTTAATGCAAAAGCTGCTTGGACTTTGGTGACCACTCCCAAAGAGGAAGGAGGGTTGGGAGTCCTGGATTTGAAGACTCAGAATGAAGCCCTCTTGATCAAGAATCTACACAAGTTTTTCAATAAACTGGACCTTCCTTGGGTGAAACTCATGTGGGAGAAGTATTATAATAATGGGAAATTGCTAGGCCAAGTCAAAAAGGGATCATTTTGGTGGAAGGATGTTTTGAAGTTACAGGATAAATTTAAGGGTATGACCACAATATCTGTTCAAAATGGTAGTACATGCCTTTCCTGGGATGATCTTTGGTTAGGCCAAATCCCAAAGCAAGCTTTCCCAGAACTTTACTCCTTTTCAAAAAAGCCCAACATGACTTTGGCCTCTAAACCCTTCTCTCATTGACACTTTTAACCTTCCTCTCTCTGTGGAAGCCTTTGGAGCTACATTAATTTCATCCCAGGGGATGTTGATGATAATTGGAGCTACATTTGGGGAACAGCTGAGTACTCATCAAGAAAAGCCTATAGACATCTGTCGAGATCAAGTCAGGTACACCCCTCCTTTCAGTGGATTTGGAAATCCTATTGCCAACACAAACAGGTACACCCCTCCTTTCAGTGGATTTGGAAATCCTGTTGCCAACACAAACACAAGGTTTTCTTTTGGCTGCTAGCACATGACAGATTGAGTACTAGGAATATTTTAAGGAGAAAGAATATGCATCTTCAGTTTTATAACTGCGTATTCTGTAATGAATCGGTGGAAGAAACAGTAGCTTATCTATTTCTACAGTGTGATTTTGCAAAGGCTTGCTGGAATCTTGTTGGATTGAATATTCCACACTTGCAAGATCCCTTTCAGATTTTAGAAGATTTAAGGGCCCAGCTCAATGTCCCTTTCTTCATGGAGATAATTATCATTTTGTGCTGGAGTATTTGGACCTCAAGGAACAATTTCATTTTCAGAAATGAAGAAGCAACAACAGATAGGAGCATTTATCTTCGAAGAAGTCTTCAGCCTAGTTATTCTTTGAGCGAAGAAAAAATACAGCACAGAAATTAGTTCATGGCTAGAACAAAGGATGTAATTGATCTTATCTTTTTCATTTCCTTTTGGGTCTCTTGAACCCTTCCTGTACTTAACTTCCATACGTTTGTTTTAGTTTTCTTAATAAATTACTAGTAGGGGCGCAAGCTCCTCCTGTTTTCTCAAAAAAAATATATAGTATTTCATATTTGTACATTATTAATGCTTACAAAGTGGTGCCTCGGCTGAGGATGTTGATGAACATGCTATTGGAATAGAGGCTGTTCGGTACAACTCTAATAAAACAACTGCATTTTCTACAACCACGTATCATTGGAGTACAATATAAAATTTGCATGCACAGGCAATTATCTTTTAACATACACTTCCAACTTTTCTGTAGTTCCACACATATTCAGAGCAAACGTAGCACCCAATTTTTTTTTTCAGTCCATACACAAAAGGAAGGGGCATTTTCACTCCGATATTTTGACACCAGTACGTTCAAAAAGGCAGTTTAAGTCCTTGGAAGGAGTTGAATTTTATACCCATTCGGGAAAATGATCACTCCCATGCGGCCTACTTCCCCGCCATCGATATTCTTCCATCTGTTTAGATCAGAGTTCACAAGCCATGTCAACAGGCTGCAACTTTACGAATGCGCACGCACGCAAGCATTATAGTTAGAAGTCACTAATTACCTGTACTTTGTGACCAGAACGTGAAGGAAAATTGCAGTAAAAAGCTTGCTAAAATCTGTGGCAGGGCATGTCCGTATGCCTAACCCAAATGGCATAAAACTCTTCAGTAGTGTGCTCCGTTTGGACTCGTCCTGTGTTTTCAGATTTCTTAATCTTGTTCATAATAGTAATGCGGATGCTCAAGAGTTATTGTTTCTGCTTCGCACTCACCTGCCACCTCCATGGGTTAAACTTGAGAGGATCTTCAAAAAATTTAGGGTTTACATGAACCACCATGGGGCATACCATGACCATCCAACCAGATGGAATTGTATAGCCTGCAACATGAAGACAGTAATATGGATCGGAACTCATATACTTATTACATTACATACGCTGACAAAAAATTAAAAATAGCTCAAGATAGAAGGCTAGCTAGGCCCTGTTTGGAGCTCCAGCCAGCTCCGGCTCCGACTCCCCCAGCCATTGTAGCAAGGAGCCGGAACTGTCTAGAGCTACGTCAAACAAGGCCTAGAATGTATTCAGTAACTGTATTCCAAATTCCAATAATGCATGGGACTGCTATTTAGCTTAAAACACCATCTATCACTAGTAGAGAAACGACTTTCGGTTTGCACCTTTAGTCTCAGTTATGTTGGGGTTCGGGACTAATGTGAGCATTAGTCCCGGGTCTAAAGTTTACAGGCACCAAAGTTCCTTTTATCCCGGTTGGTAACATCAATTGAGACTACAAGCCATCCTTTAGTCCCGGTTGGTGTTACCAACCTAGACTAAAGGTCAACCTTTAGTCCGGGTTGGTAACACCAACTGGGTAGTCTGCTTGGTGTCACCAACCGGGACTAAAGGTCTCCCAGCCAGGACTAAAGGTCCCCCACGGGTGAATTTAAAAGGAGAGCATCTAGGACTTTGTCACATGTGGTGTGCAATTGAGTTGGTAAGAAAGTTATGCACGAAGCATGGGGTCTTGGGTTCAAATCTCACGCACCACAAGAGAGGTCTCCCAGGATTTAAACTATTATTTTAGTTTCAAGAATGAGTTTTAGTCCCTGTTATGTGACCCGGGACCTTTAGTCCTGGATCCGCAGTTCCGGTTGGAAAACAGGGACTAAAGCCGGTTCCCAACCGGTATTAAAGCCCACCTATATACTAGTGTATATATAATATATGTAACTGAAATCGTTTTTTCCAAAATAATTGTAAACAATATATACCATTCACTTGGACGTCTGTCATTGTTTTCCTGAAAACACCTGATATATGTAACTGAAATCGTTTTTTTCCAAAATAATTGTATACAATATATACCATTCACTTGGACGTCTGTCATTGTTTTCCTGAAAACACCTGGTGTGGCATTACTCATTCGGGTTATCTCGTTCACAACCTTCATGCAGAATTGTTTCACTTGAGTTATTAGAAATAAAAAGGTCCTAACACAGTGCCTTAGACACCATGTGTATGGAAAGATATTTGACTTAATGGTAGTATAGCTTAGTTAATCACCATAGGTGTGAATGTTAGTGACTTGTACTCCTCCCATGTGATCCCAGAACTTGCTTCACATCTGTTCCTCACAATTGCTTCATGCTCCTCCTGAGGAAGTAGGAATTCAGTCTGTGAACAGTGTACGTACGGCGTGGTTTAATTAAAAGTTTGTTATACCCTTCTAAATGTTTGTACCCATACATTTTTCGCGAAAAAAAAACACAATAGATACAATTGTATATATGCTTATGTAAGATGACATATGCTACAGTTCTATACCTCGAGAGCTTTGATAACTTCGGGGTTGTCACTGAGAAACTTGAATGCCAAGGTGAGGATGGGTGCGAGAGTTACGAAGCTGGTAAACAGGAGTGCAACCAATGCATCTGTAGCAAATTTTTCATCTATTGTCGGCTTCTCAGTCTGGAGCTCTTCAACAATTAGTTCAAGAAAATCGCCATGTTTCACGTCAGGTTTGGTTAGCCTCTTTCTCAACAAATTTGACATTATCATCTGCATATTTCTCCTCCCCTTCACACAAAAAGCACAAACATACTTAAACATATATAGGCCCCGTTTGGTTGAGCTGTGGTTTTGAAAAAGCTGTCGTGAGCTGTGAGATGTAAAAAAGTAGCTATGGGAAAAACAGAAGGTCGTTTGATTAGGCCGTGGAAAAAGTATGTGTAATGTCCCTAAAGGCTTGATAAACTGTTTATATGCAAATTGCTCATAAATAATTATTTGATTCACTTATTGTATGTAAATGATTATTTTGGAATTCTAAAAAATGATTATTTTGGAAAGGAAAAATTAAATTATCTAAGTTCACTTATTCTCATTGAAGGCATGAGTATGTATTCCCGTATGTTCTCCATGGAACAGAGCAGGCACGGCTTCGCGTCTTGCCGCGCGCGGTCGGACTCTGGCCTAGCCGACTGCTTCGCGTCGTGGCCATCTCGCCGTTGACGGCAGCCCCGTCTTCCGCAGGGCGTTGGCGGAGCAGGCCAGACCTGGGAGCTCGCACAGCCGGACCTGGGAGCTTGCGCGGCCGGCCTGGGGCGGAGCAGCGGCCCGATGGGGAGGAGCCGGACCTCACGCCGCCGCCGCCGGAGATGGGGGAGCAGCAGCCGGCCATGGGGACTCGCGCGGCCGGACGTGGGAGCTTGTGCAGCTGGCCTGGGGGCGTCGGCGGAGGGAGCAGCGGTCTGGGCGGAGCTCCCGCATCTCGGCGAGGGGAGGTGATGGCGACCGGAGTGGAGCTAAGGAAGGGGCCGCGCCATCGGAGCCGCTCGCCGCACCGCCAGGCCGCAGGTGACGCGCCACCGGACCGGAGCTGAGGAAGCCACAGGGGCTGCGCCGCCGGACCGGAGCTGAGGAAGCCGCAGGGGCCGGTGCCGCTCACCGCGCCGCAGGGGCCGGTGCCGTCGGAAGGTGCAAATATAAACGGAAGAAAATAACGATTCGTTTCTGTAAGAGAATAGAACGCTCAGTTCATCAGATGTTCAGTGTACATGTACTTATACATCTTGCCGATCATTCCTAGCCGATCAATTCTAACTAACCTGCATGCACGGCTCAGCTGAAGACTAGTGACTAGTAGTTACACAGTTGAGTTACAAGAGGAGGAGCAGATCCTACGCTAGCTAACAGAAGCCTGAAGAATCGGTCGCTGACACCCCCGCAGTTAGAGCATCAGGTGATCGAATGCACAGACTGTCTCTGAACTCGTTGAACAATGGCGTTGGAAGGCCTTTGGTCATGATATCAGCAATTTTGGTACCAGGTTGGTATTGGCAGCACCTTGAACTGACCGAGGGCCACCTTCTCTCGCACGAAATGGATGTCAAGCTCGACATGCTTGGTCCTGCGATGGTGTACTGGGTTTTGTTGACGACGACGTGAAGCTCTCGAAGGAGATTACAGAGCCAGCAGCACTCCGCAGCAGCGTTGGCGACCGCCCGATATTCGGCTTCGGCACTCGATTGCGAGACCGTAGTCTGTCGCTTGGACGACCACGACACGAGTGAGTCACCAAGGAATACACAGTAGCCAGACGTCGAACGCCGAGTATCTGGGCATCCTGCCCAATCAGTGTCTGAATATCCCTTCAGTGTTGTCGATGGAGTAGCCAAGATGGTGATGCCGGTGTTGATGGTGCCGCGCAGATATCGCAGGATCCGCTTGACAAGGTTCCAGTGGACGTCACGAGGAGCATGCATGTGAAGGCACGCCTGGTTCACGCCATAGGCAATGTCCGGACATGTGAGAGTGAGGTACTAGAGCGCGCCGGTGATACTGCGGTAGAACGTGCCGTCTGTTGCAGCTTCGCCGTCCTTGGCAGACAGCTTGGGCTTGACTTCACCAGGCGTGGATGCTGGTTTGCAATTCGCCATGCCTGCTCGTTCCAGAATGTCTTCTGTGTACTGGGCTTGGTTGAGGTGGAAACCAGCATGATCACGTCGCACCTGTATGCCAAGGAAGAAGTGCAGCTCACCAAGGTCCTTGATCGCGAACGCTTGCCGAAGCTGGTCGACAACTTGTCGTAGAAGTGCAGGCGACGAGGCCATGATTATGATGTTGTCCACGTAGACCAGGAGGTATGCCACGTGCACGCCATGCTGATAGATGAAGAGAGAGCTGTCGGAGCGTGACGTAGTGAAGCACATGCGAAGAAGTTGGCCACCAAGTCGAAGGAACCAGGCCCGCGGCGCCTGCTTAAGTCCATATAAGGACTTGACGAGCTGGCAAACATGGTCAGGGTGGTCCTTGTCGACGAAGCCGGCAGGTTGATGGCAGTAGACGCGTTCGGCGAGGTCACCGTGCAGAAAAGTGTTCTTGACGTCGAGCTGATCGATGCACTGGCCACCGCCGTGTCGCCGCGAGGTGAAGCACAGTCCTGATGGTTGCCGGCTTGATCATTGGTGAGAAGGTCTGATGAAAATCGACCCCTGGGCGTTGCGAGAACCCGCGCACAACCCACCAGGCTTTGCGGCGTTCTAGGCTGCCATCAGGTTTTATGTAATTATTAATATTTGTATTATACAACCGTAGGATGCCAAAGCGTGGAAAAACTAGTAAACCAAGGTAACCTCAGCACCTCTTGTTATATTATGGTTTCATTGATGTACAGCAAATGGGAAACCTTAGGTTTAGGGTTTAATGTTCATTGCTTTCAGTTCTTATAATGAAATTGGTTCAATTGTAGTTATGGCCAGATGACCGGAAATGCCTTTGACCCATTGCCTCTGTCTAGTGGTGTTCCAGTGCCCATGTGCTTTTGCGGTGATCCTTGCAAGGTAGCCAAGTCCGATGAAGAGGACACGTATAGGCAGAGGTATTGGAAGTGTGCCAATTTTGCGTTTGACCCTACATTTCTGTTGGTGCTTCTTAGCTTAAGAAGGAAAGTTCGCAAGCGCACGGAAGTACTGTTGTAGCACTTCACCCGGAAGTATTTAGGGTATCGTATTTTCCCAAAGAAACGGTATTGTAAGTAGTATCTTAGCTAGTTTACCTAGAAGAACAAAATGAAGGGTAACTTGGGTAGTGAGGTTCTTCTAGGGGCAGAAACCTTAAGTGAAGATAACTTTGCTACTACAAACTCACTTCGGGCACCGGTGAACAGTTGGTCTACCAAGCGTTGCCGGCCTAAAGCTCTACACTGTATCCGAACCTGAGGGATTACGAAGGACGGATATAGCTGTGACCACCTGCCGCCTACCCCTTAACTATGAGATATGAGGCAAACGAAGGTAACGTGTAGCTTAGACACCACTTCTACACTAACCGTTACTACTCTACCGTTGGCCAAGAACTTCCATCTTTATTAGACGTCCTCTACTAGAGCACCCGTCACGAGGACAGACGACGAACCCAGAAGTAAGTAGCAATAACGATAACTTAACTTAGGGAATCAAAACTGAAAGATGAACACGAACTTCTTCCAATTAGTAAGACAAACGTAGAGGTACAAGTGTATAGGGGCCTACAAGTCCGGCACTCCATCCACCCGAGGTACAATGCTCACCGAGTACACGAGGTAGAAGGTACCGCTACTCGGCTATTCCTCTAACTCTTTCCCTCTCTCACTCCCTAACTAGTCGCGGCATTTTTCGCGGAAAATTCGCTGCTACGCGGTCGGCGGTTTCGAACTCGTGACCTCTCCCTCACACGATACCTCCTCTGCCACCTGCACTACACACTCACATGCATCTATATGTCGTTTCGGTTACTCAAATATTATACTAAACCAAGTGAAAATTGATTGTTTGAGGCCCTAAATGAATTCAAATCAAAAGGTTGTCAACTACAAAGTTTCATAACTTTTTGATCTCTACATTTTTCATATATAAAGTTTTTCCATTCGAGGTCTTTTGAAAAATTCAAATTTCAAAATTTTGAATTTCAAACGTAGTTTTGCATGACAAGATTAATTCAAATGAAAAAGTGGTCAACTACAATGTTTCATAACTTTTCGAGATCTACAAACTTCATTTAGGAAGTTTTTCCATCCGAGGTCTTTTGAAAAATTTGAATTTTAAAATTTTGAATTTCAAACGTAGTTTTGCATGACAAGATGAATTCAAATGAAAAAGTGGTCAACTACAATGTTTGATAACTTTTCAAGATCTACAAACTTAATTTAGGAAGTTTTTCCATCCGAGGTCTTTTGAAAAATTCAAATTTCAAAATTTTGAATTTCAAACGTAGTTTTGCCTGACAAGATGAATTCAAATGAAAAAGTGGTCAACTACAATGTTTCATAACCTTTCGAGATCTACAAACTTCATTTAGGAAGTTTTTCCATCCGAAATTATGGTGCTAACATTGTTCACAAATCTTATATATCTCTCTTGTAGTTTCATGAAACTACATGAGAGACATATAGATTTTGTGAACAACGTAATTATTACTTTGTCGAATGAAGAAATGACCAATATAAAGTTTGTAGAACATGAGAAGTTATGAAACTTTGTAGTTGAAAACTTTTTTATTTGAATTCGTTTAGGGCACCAAAACGTGGTTTGAAAAATTGCTTTACCGAGTGTTTTACTTTGGCACTCGGCAAATAAGCCTTTGCCGAGTGTTTTTTTTGTACTCGGCAAAAAAACTTCTTTGCCGAGTGTTTTTTATTTGACACTCGGCAATGCCTTCTTTGCCGAGTGCAGAGGCTTTGCCGAGTGTTTTTTATTTGCCGAGCGTTTTTTATTTAGCTCTCGGCAAAGCCTTCTTTGCCGAGCGCCTAAAAACAACGCTCAGCAAAGAAGCGGATTCCGCTAGTGAGTGTAGCAGCCACCCAATCAATAGTGTTGCGCCACAGATACATGCATAGGTAACTAGCGACGTCTCCATATCCTCGTGCTTCTGATGCTACTCTAGGTAGGCAATGGAATTAGGCTTTCTTGCTAGCTTAATTTTGAATGAGAGATCCTAGGAACATACTCCCTCCGTCCCGATTTATCAGTCGTTCTAGCATCAGGAGTGTGTCCCGATTTATCTGTCGTTCTAGGCTACTATGCGTTGGTCCCATAGCTATGTCTGCATGCAGTCTTATCCTGTCGCCCACGGCCATCCCACCTCCCTCTATTCTTAGCGAAGCGAATAACAGCAGAGGAGAGAGATGGCACCTACAGTGTCACTGGCTGCCACAATATCACTGTCATGCGTACTGATACATAGGGGTATCTAGCTCCTTTAGCCTTTATCTTGGTCTTCGTGATTGGCTTCCGACGACACATAAAACAGGATAGAGGGAGTATATAGGAACATCGTACTGTTGCTTAGCGAAGATATTTCTTGCAGGTGTAGTGTCGATGTCTGTGTCGGCAAGTACCGTTGTGCTCACACTCCACTGCCATTAGGTCTAAATTCAATTTATGGCGACAGAGACGTGTGCTATCGTTTAGTTTTGTTGGGGGATGGACCTTCGGGCACCATCCAAAACGGACTATTCCAGGCCTGGAACCGTTCCTGCACCGTATAAATTTGTGAAGCAAAGCATTCGGCTGGGAATCAATCTTAGATAACTGAACGAGGCCTAATATTTTTTTCCAGTCTTTCTTAGTACCAAATCAAAAGAGGGCAGCTTCTCTGATTTTTTTTTATCAAAGACAAAGGATTTAGATGATATAAGAGCAATAACCCCCAGCTGGCAGCCATAACAAAAAAAAACCAGTAATTCTCTAAAGGAGTCAAACTAAGACTAATCACTTTTGCCGGCCAATCACAGAGCAATACTTTATCTATACCTAATAATAAATCACGAAAATTTCTGCACTCCTTTTTATTTCCACCTCAAAATTTCTGTAACCCACCCTTTTATTCCTGCCCAACGCGACTCGGTCTCTGGCTCTCTGCCCCGCACCCGGCGCGCCTAATCCCTCTCCCACACGGCCCGCACCCCTCACGTGCGCCCGCTCCTCGCTTTGTCTGCTCGCGAGGGACAGCAGCGCATGCACCTGCACTGCACTCCTGGTGGCACAGCGCATGCACCTGTCACCTGTGTAAGCCACCGGACATACAGCATATACTGTATATTAATTCATGCACATGTGTACGAAGCTCGCACCGCTTTTTATTTGCATGCATGCATATTTAAAAGCAAATTAATTCATGTGTTACTATTTTTTCATTTTTATTTGCATGCATGCATATTAAGGAGAAACTAATTCATGTGTTAATTCGTAAGCCATGCATTGAGAAGGAAATTATAAATCCACATGGCTCCAAATCATGAGTAATTCAAGGATTCAAGATAAAAGGAAACCGAGATGAAAAAGAACTCTAGAAAGGTACGCAAAGACAGAAACTCAAGTCCAGAAGATCATAAATAACCGTCCAAAATATATACAAGAAAAATCCCCAACCAAGCAGATCACGCTCACCCTTACATCAATCTTGCCGCATCACACGACGTCTTGAATCCTTGGAAAAGAACAGAAGCGTGGCCGCAAGGAGAGTTTGATCTGCCTAACCGGCTGTCGATCCACAAACACTTGGCTTGATGGTGGGCAAGACCCGGCGTGGCGGACTTCGATTCATCCACCATGCAAGCAGGAAGGGGCAGATCTCGTCACCCCGCACCAACTGCTGGCCGCGCGGAGCACCGCTGGGCGTTGGTTGGGCTCGCAACACCACCGTGCTGCCCGCCTCGACAGCCGCCTGTCTGTGCAGCAGCGTGACAAAGCCAAGGCATGGCTCCTCGCAGGTAGCACAGAGCTAGGAATCTAGGTCGCGCACGGCGCACCCTGTCCAGCCGCCCACCACGGTGCGGCGTTGCTGGCACCGGCGTCCGATCGTCGGTAGGTAAAGACGCAGAGGGCCAGAGGATCTAGCTGGCCCCCATCTTCTCTCCCATCGCTGGCGCGGGGGGTGGCTCTGCGGGAGTGCTGTGCTGCTTCGTGGTGGTGCCCGCGACCATGAGACTAGGAGGTTGGGTCGCTCTTGCTCGAACAATTGGATAGGGGATCAGGGGACTAGAGTGGCGGCCATGGCTGGGAAGAGGAGGCTGAGACCTGGTAGCCGGATAAGGTTAGTGACTTAGGGTTAGCTTATATATATATATATATATATATATATATATATATATATATATATATATATATATATATATATATATATATATATATATATATATGTGTGTGTGTGTGTGTGTGTGTGTGTGTGTGTGTGTGTGTGTGTGTGTGTGTGTGTGTGCAGCGAACTGGGCCTTTACATGCTCCATGGGCCTTAAACGTTTGGCGATGGATCAATGGCTAAATGAGATATATTATATTTATTTGTTTTTTGAAGAAACATATTTATATTTATTTGTGAATAACTCAGAAATTTTAAAACTAAGCTCCTCGCACAACTCGACGAGAAGGTGCAGCTCTCCCCCTACATTTGTTTGTTAGTTGAGACTTATTCGATGTTGTAGACTTGAGGAGACGTTCTCACTATAGGCTTGCAATTTGAGCCTACAATAAACTTTAATGTGAAAATTAGTGATTAGACTACTGATGAATTTTGGATAAACTTTTGGTATCTGAAATTGAGAATTCGGGACATAATAGAATTATATTGGTCTTACGCCTAGCGTTCTTTTCTCAGCCCCTTCGATATATTTTTTCTATCCGCCACTCCCCACTATCATTACAACTCAAAGCAAGGAGTAATTGACGATATTATAAATCGATGCAGACATGTAAGTCAATTAAAAATCAGTTTTGATAATTTATTATTTTATCTTGATAAAAGAGATCTATACAATTATGAGTTATCGGAATTAGTGTTTTTGTCTCTCCCGTCGCAACGCATGGGCACATTTGCTAGTTTGAATAATATTGGTATGTCTCAGATTTAGCATCAAGGGTGAAAGTCGACCACAGCAACAATAGGCCAAGCAAAATCTGAGAGCTTACTTCTTTTCAACCAAAGATAAATTCACAGCAACAAGGTAGAATATAATATGGACATATCAAATAATTCCAGTTGATCAATCTTGATTAATAAAACCTAAGCAGCAAAAGTGACAGGATAGACGGATCGGCTTACAACCGGTGCAAATCAATTCACAATAATGATAAGTACAATAGTAGAGAATAGACTTTCGGTTTTCTGCGTTTAGTCCCGGTTGGGATTGGGCCCAGGACAAAAAAAAGTCCCGATTGGAACCACCAACTAAGACTGAATCCCCTGCCTAACGGATAGTGTAGCAGGTTTTTGCAGCAGAGACTTTTAGTTCCGGTCTGTGATTCAAACCGGGACTAAAGGTTGCTTTTCAATCCCGGTTGGAACCATCAACCGGGACCAAAGGTCTCATTGGCCTTTTATCCCAGGTTTTGGCTCCAACCGGGACTAGAGGTTGATCCTTCAGTCCCGGCAGGCTCCACCAACCGGGATTAAATAGGTCCCCACCTATATATTTGTGTAGATTGTTTTTATTTTGTGACAAATTTTAAACCTTAGAAACTTATTTGTTTTGGGACAGAGTTAGTATATATATTAAATTTCAATTCTGTAAAATATGACAACTGAGGAAAGTTTTAGATATATAAAAATCTCTCTTTCTAGAACTAATTGATACATGTGTCATCTATAGATGTGGTAGATCCTTTTATTTTGCAACTTTAGACAATATATGATTTAATTATTAGCATAAACTGAACTTTTTTATGCATTTTAATCCACGTGATTTGTTTGTGGAACAAGTTTTCTTTGCATGGTAATCGCAAGAAGGGACTGCAGACCCACTTTGTAGTGCGTGATGAGGGAATTTAAAACCATTTATTTTTTAAGGCTAATTGATTAATTTAAAAAGTCAAGAAAATCAGTAGTTCAGATTTATTTGAGGTATTACTCCCTGCTAATTGGTAAAGGAAGTACCATAGCATCGTTCGTTGGTTTTAGAGGACACAGTGGTGTTCTCTCGCGCACACACGATATATATGATTTTTGTTGAAATTTATCGAATTTAATCAACTCATTAGATTCTTTTATGACACTGTAACATTAATTGTAAGTGGCAAAACATCAACAGTGTCGCTTACCTGCATGCATCAGTAAAATGTTGTTCCTGGGAAGTATAATGGGAAGGATATCAACCCCTGGAGAAATGCACTGTAATTCTTTGTCAATTCTCTTGACTCGGAAGGATTGAGGCTAACCAACTTCTTAGCCACCAGATCAATAATCATCTATCAAAAAAGGGCCACAACAAACAGATCTCAGGCCATTGCTAACAGTTCCAATTATCATGCCTGTTGGCACCACATAATAATTCATTGCTAACAGATCCAATTATGCAAAGGTGTTTAGTATGAGTTCGAGATTATTTTTTTGACATTCAATAAAAAGTTGATTTTTTTATACTCCGTCTAATCCTCCTTTTTCCTTCTATAGAAAGGACTTCAGATATTTACAAATACTAACAGTTATTAATATTTGAAGATAAGGTGAACATAAAACTTATTAACTGCCCATTGATTGTTGATTACTTCTATATGCGTAGATTATTCCTCAAAATGCTGATCACACCATTTGTTCAATAACTCCAGCTACATTTTATTTTAACTTGACATTTTAAGTACACTATAACCATTAATTTCTGGCAGCGCACAAAGGAAGAAGCAAACTCAGCTAACTTATGTGTCCATTTCTTCCCAATGCATCAACAGGTCTGTAGCTTGCCGCGAATGCGGTGAGGGACAAGAAGACCCATGTCATGGCGCGCCACATCCAGCTTGCTGTGCAACGACGTGGAGCTAACCAATTTGCTGGATGGTGCCACCATCGCAAATGGCAAGCAATTTGTAGTGACATGCCAATTTGCAGCTCTGCTTGTGTCCTCTGTTGTCTGATCTGCTGGTGAAAATGCATGCATTTCGTGTAGTGTCGTGTAACAATATCTTGCAGATCAGACACATGGAGAAATGTTGATGATTTTTTTGATTGATTTTGTATGTACATGTCGATTAAATTTGTAAGGTGCTACTTTGGTCCTTTGATTTTGACTACTGCCACAAGTGATTTTGTAATATAAGTTTGCATAACACATGGTTTATATGGTTTTAATTACTACTCAGATTATACTATTTTAAATAGATGAGCGTATAATATTACTACTTGGCTTATATGGTTTAAATTCACCTATGGTCAGAAGGATTACTCCTGTTGCTGCTATTCCTAGTCCAGCTCATACTACTAAGGAGTATTACTCATTTAATTAAACAATTACTACTAAAGCACCTGTCAGGTAGTCAATTCTGCTTAAGAAATTTACGGCTGTCAGGTAGTGTTTTACAGCAAATTTGGTCTCCTGCTGAATCGCCATGCATTGCCAAATTTTTGTTTTTTTACCCTTTTTTTTAAAGTTTTTCACAAATACGTCCCTGATAGTATCCTTCCAAAAACTGGACCCAGACCACGACGCCATTAGAATTGGCACCGTGGTGACATGTCTCGGCGCAAGAGTAATTGGCGCCTTGGTCTGGGGCTGACATCATCAGCGTGGGCGCAAACGTGGCAGTGATGTGGCAGCCAGCTAGGCGCTAGATATCTTGGCGCCGATGTCTTTGGCACCGAACACGGTGCCAAGATCTGTGGCGCCGTGGTAGTGTTTAAAATCAGCACCCAACTTGTCTGGCCGAGGCTCCTTCCTTTCCTTCCTTCTCTCTTGGGTTTTTGCTCTCCCCACTTCGCCCTACCTCTGGAATCGGCATATTGGACCTTGAAAACTTGGATTTGATCCATATATCTTCAAGAGCAAGGTATCCTCGCTCCCCTTCTAATTTTCTTCGCATCGATTCGGTATATATTAGTTGTATTTCGCAACTGAAGAAACGTCATTACTTAGGGTTTTATGTAATTATTAATATTTGTATTATACAACCGTAGGATGCCAAAGCGTGGAAATACTAGTAAACCAAGGTAACCTCAGCACCTCTTGTTATATTATGGTTTCATTGATGTACAGCAAATGGGAAACCCTAGGTTTAGGGTTTAATGTTCATTGCTTTCAGTACTTATAATGAAATTGGTTCAATTGTAGTTATGGCCAGATGACTGGAAATGCCTTTGACCCATTGCCTCTGCCTAGTGGTGTTCCAGTGCCCATGTGCTTTTGCGGTGATCCTTGCAAGGTAGCCAAGTCCGATGAAGAGGACACGTATAGGCAGAGGTATTGGAAGTGTGTCAATTTTGCGTTTGACCCTACATGTCTGTTGGTGCTTCTTAGCATAAGAAGAAAAGTTCGCAAGCGCACGGAAATACCGTTGTAGCACTTCACCCGGAAATATTTAGGGTATCGTATTTTCCCAAAGAAACGTTATTGTAAGTAGTCTCTTAGCTAGTTTACCTAGAAGAACAAGATGAAGGGTAACTTGGGGTAGTGAGGTTCTTCTAGGGGCAGAAACCTTAAGTGAAGATAACTTTGCTACTACAAACTCACTTCGGGCACCGGTGAACACTTGGTCTACCAAACGTTGCCGGCCTACAGCTCTACACCATATCCGAACGTGAGGGATTACGAAGGACGGACATGGCTGTCACCACCTGCCGCCTACCCCTTAACCGTGAGATACGAGGCAAACGATGGTAACGTGTAGCTTAGACACCACGTCTATGCTAACCGTTACTACTCTAGCGTTGTCCAAGAACTTCCATCTTTATCAGAAGTCCTCTACTAGAGCACCCGTCACGAGGACAGATGACGAACCCACAAGTAAGTAGCAATAATGATAACTTAACTTAGGGAATCAAAACTAAAAGATGAACACAAACTTCTTCCAATTAGTAAGACAAACGTAGAGGTACAAGTGTACAGGGGGCCTATAAGTCCGGCACTCCGTCCACCCGAGGTACAAGGCTCACCGAGTACACGATGTAGAAGGTACCGCTACTCGGCTATTCCTCTAACTCTTTCCCTCTCTCACTCCCTAACTAGTCTAGCTAGAAGCTAATGAAAATATGTGTAGCCCTTCTTCTCGAAAATCTCTCACCCAATTTTTAATCTGCTACTGCCTGGTGTTGAAGCTAGGACAGTAGAAGAACCTGTTCTCTTCAAAAAGGCACCATCAGTTACCGTGATTGTTGCAACAAAAATTGTCTCCGATGATCGTGCTAAGGAATACGGACAAAGGACCTGTTGATTGGGCTAAAACTACAAGCAAGGTTAATGTCAGGGCACTCAAAAGGACATAGAGCTCTCTCAATAAGGCAAATGTAAGTCATTCATCAGAACATCCAGGCAAAAGGACAAAGAGCTCTCACAATAAGGCCGCTAATTCCTAGAGATGAACCAAATGATGGCAACCCCAGAGGCAGATGAGGAGGGTCCAATGTATGTGCACAGGTCTAGGGGTCCTAAAGAAATTTGGTTTCTTGAAGCAAAAATGAACCATCCTGTGATTCAGAGGGGATAACTCTGTCATATCTTTGCTGCAGGACACATCGGACATCGGCAGTGTTCCTGTTGCCACCAGTTCATATTTTATCATACAGCTAGGAGCTATAACATTCTCAGTCGTCACAGGTGCCAATGTGTTGATGGGACTACCTCTCCACTCTATAAATAAATGTGGCTTCAGTGTGCATATATATAAATGAATGTAGCTTCAGTGTGCGTATATATAAATAAATGTGGCTTCTTTTCCTGTAGAAATAATGTCTCCAAAAAAAATGCAGAACATATATTGCTGTACTAGTAGTGTCCTGCTGCTGCAGGACCAGGGTTAGCATAATGTAAACAATCATTACTTAAACAACCATGACCATGACACTTGCAGGACATACTGCACTGTCCACATGCTCCAGCTGATCTTTTGGTTCCTGCTAATAATCCTACTACGAGGAAATACCATGTCATGGATCATCCAATTCTTTACAGGCCATAGCAATTTGGGTTTTTTACTTTTTATTCTTACAAAACTACAGTTTGTCATTATTCAACAATATTGTGTAACATAACAGACGCCTCACAATATATAAATACGTGTCATCAGATCATCATCATTGCAATAGAATCGTTGTTATTAGAGAATTTCTAAAATTCAGAACATTGTTGCATTCAGGCATGTCCGAACCTTCAGGAAAAAAAAACTGGAAGGTAACGCGAGTCAAATCTTGCACCGCGAACAGAATGTTTCTTCATCATGGCAGTAGATGAGATCCTTGCTCCAGCACATTTTTAACTTCACATACTGTTAGTGTTCTTGGAGACTAGCTTGGCACACGACAGTCTCCCACATCTCTGAACAAACAATAGTTATTTGCACCAATACTCCATGCATTGTGATGAAAACTACAGATTCAGTTTGTTAGTCTCAATAACCGGTATTTTTGTTAGTGCCTGTGTAGACCCAAACCAGTGCTCGATCCCTCAAATGTACCCTTGACATCTCGGAAACAATGCATAATAATCCTAGCTTTTCTACTGCGACAATATGTTGATGCTTTTAGGCACAATGACTTGATACTGGCTCCCGTATCACACAAGTTGCTGGTCACTAGAAGTACAAACAAGGGTGTTTCCTGACAATGGACTTGCCTCAGACGTCAGCGATACCTTAGCACCCTTGAACATCGTTGGCGTTGCTGATGCCTCCGGTTCCTATTTACTTTGACAGCAGCCAAAGCCCTATCTATCCGGCCCACTGGGCCACACCAATACTCCGATCCTAGTCTTTCCATCTCGTACACTTACCTATTCCACCAGAAATGTAGATGTGCCGAAGAGAAAAGTTCAGTGGTATTTATATATAAAATGTGATTTCTTTCTTTTTTTAAAAAAGTGAAATAATAACTCCTGTGTCTACATGTTGTTGATACCAGTGCACCGGTCACCTATGAATGGGGCAAGTGAATAAATTCGCAGTTATATATAATTTAGCATAAATAGAAATTACCTGTGGTGTTTTATCTAAGATTTGTGTTGTGATAGACCATCCCTCTCCTATATATTACTACAAGAAAACCCCCCACGTAGATACGTTTCCTTTGCTACACTTTTGAAAAGCATGTCTACATCTTGAGCAGTCCCAGTACTAGATACGCTTATTGACACGTTTTAACAAAAACGTACCTACCTCTCAAAAGGTTCCACAACTAGACACGATTATTGACATGTTTTTAAATAACGTGTCTACATCGGGTGCTAAACACGATTCTTAACATGGTTGAAAAACGATAATAAAGCCTACTACATTCCTTCTATACCCGACGGCCCAAGAGAGCTCAGCAGCCGGTGGCCCAACTCGCCCCCGAAAAGCACCAGCGCCTCGTTCGGCTGGCTGGTGGCTGGTGGCTGGTGCTGATTTGTTGTGAGAGAAAAATACTGCTGGCTGGCTGATGGCTGCTGGCTGGTGCTGAATTGGTGTGAGAGAAAAACACTGCTGGCTGGAGCCAGCCAGCCAAACAAGGCCCCTTATCGTGCTGCAGAATACGGTAGCGCACGTCACCGTACATCGCCCACTCCTCTGTTTTCTCCCATTTTCTCCAAACCCTAGCGGTTGGCGGCGGCGGACTCCGGCGAGGGCGCATCGGCGGGTGGCAGGACAGCGGTGAGCCGACGCTCTACGTGCGCACGGGCGGCATGGGCATGGGGCTGCGGGCGGAGGCCGCACCTGACGGCTGGCGCGAGCATCCAGGGCGCCGAGCGGAAGGCCGCAAGGGCCTAGGGCGGTGCCGCTCATTCGCCCCCAACCAATCAACCGCGAGGCTGCGAGAGGGTCAGTTCTCATGTACGCTATTCTTGATGCTTCTGACTGTTCTAATTTTTTGGCTGTGCAGTTCAGTATATGTTTCTTGATGCATCTACAGGTGACTCTAGATAACTGATAGGAGAGATTTCATCAATGTGTCTCCTACTAAATGCAAATGTGTCTCCTACTAAATGCAAAATTTTGTAATAGGCAGTATGCAGTATTTAATTTTAGATGCAAAATTAGTGACTCTAGATAACTGATAGGAGAGTTTCATCGATGTGTCTCCTACTAAATGCAAAATTTTGTAATATGCAGTATGCAGTATTTAATTTTAGATGCAAAATTAGAGTTTAGATGTCAAGTTTCAGAATACAATCATCATTACCTCGGCATGGAAAGGTACATGATTGCACCCCCTGTTCGATCAATTCACATATCCAATCTGATGATGATGTGGGCCAGCTTAAAGAAATTTCTTTTCTGAATGCTTTAAGCACCTTCTTATTGTTACATATCCTCAATTTTCATAGGCTTAGGAAAAAGGTATCACCTCCAACAAAGCCAAAGGTGTGATCTAGTATTTGCTTGCTATTGGATCTTGATTCAGCAATGTCAGATTTTAAATTTGCAATGTGTTAGATGATTTATCTGCCAGTACCATTGCCTGCCAATTAAGTATCTTATGTTGAGTTGTACATACGCAGGTTTCATACTTTGCCAGGACTATTGCCTCTCAGTTTCAGATTTAAGCTACGGAATTTTCAGCTTGATGTGGCTATTGAATTCTCAGATATCTTGAGATTGTATGGACTTGGGTAGCTGCTTGATGTGGCTATTGAATTTTCAGATATCTTGACTGTATGGACCTTTTTTTTTTAGGAATAGACTGTATGGACTTGGGTAGCTGCTGTTTTCTTTCTTCAAGTTCAGTTTTATATATATCGATTATTGTTGTTTCCGGTACTAATTTTTATTGGGACTGCAGAATAGCCAAGCTTGACACAAGTATTCGAATGATTGAGGTGCTTCCTAAAGCCAAACTAACTATCTTGTTAACTCATGTTGCGGCCATGGAGTATCAACATCAAAATGATTACATATGTCCTCTTGTTTTATGCATGACTTCCTTAGCAATGTGAGTTAACTTTTATGCTCTCTATGTCCTGTTAATCCATGCACTATTTATCAGACTCATAAATCAGCCACTTCAGTTACTTTTTAGCTAAGACCCTTTTTTTCTAAATTCATCATAGAAATTTATATAATGTTGTATTTATTTAATCTGTAGGATCATGGAAGCTTGTCAACAAAAGATGTTGAACCAAGAAGCAAAGATTGATGATTTGCGAAGATTGAGGATTGAAGTGCAAGTGTCTTTAAGCACTGATATTTTTAATAGACTAGATCCCAATGTATAAAATTTAAGGAAATATGTAATATCTACATGTTGTATGTGGTGGATGCTTGACTCTGTTTGCTCTAATATAAAATGAAATCGCAAGTGTCTCTCTTTATTTATTATATATGGTGCTCAAAGTAAATATGGTTATGCATGTATATTAAAAACAGTTCAGCAAACTATATTAGCAATAAGAAAAAAAAAAGAAAAACAAACTTTGCTTGACACAATTTAAAATGTCTCTACAAGATGTAGATACATAATTCATCGTCTCTAGAAAGCGTCTCATGTCTTTTAGACACGCTTGACATCGTCTCTAGAAAGCGTTTCATGTCTTCTAGACATGCTTGACATCGTCTCTAGAAAGTGTTTCATGTCTTCTAGACACGCTTCACAAAATGTATCTACATTTCCTGACACAGTCCGTGCGGAGACGCTCCAGACACGCTTTGGTAAAATGTGTCTATACATTATTAGAGATGAAATAAAGCGTATCTAACCTAGAAAAAAAAGCGTATCTAGAGGGGGTGTTTCTTGTAGTAAGTAGACATTTATATTTTGTTGCATAATTTTGGCTTTTGTATCATAAATAGCAACTTGATGTATGGTGACATAGATCATATAATCCTTGGCTAATTTTCTTATTTAGTTCTTGAAATAGGATGTGTTGATCATTCACAACACCATTCCACGTAAGCACTTGCATAGTGTGAACATGAATAATCGAGTTGTTTCTGAGGCCTGAACCAGGTTTGATGGGAAGCCGATGCTCAACGAGCTCTTGGCTTAATCCAGACATCTCTGTGTAATTCCATGCAAATCAATCAATATATTCATTGAGAGATGAAATTAGCTCAACTTTGTAATCGGCTTTTAAGTTTTGGTTTATAAACATTTGCCTAGGCACTGAGCCATCCCATTAATATCATCTTTTTTTCCAATGGGTCAGCTGACATGAAACCTTGGCCCAACTTAAGGAGCTCATCAAAGTTATAAATAGCTTCACCGGCATCGGTCTTAGAAGTCTAATACTGTTCAACACATACTTATCAATTCCATTTCGGAGGTCATTCTGGTTTTGTCTTTGGAATGGTACATTTCGATACCGGTGCATTCCGGGGTACCGTTCCGGTTTTATTAATTTATTAATTATTTAGATTTTGTTTGGAATGTATATGAGTTTTTTTTAAAAAAAATGAGAAATCACACAGGTAAATATTACCTCATAAAAATACAACAACAGGAGCTTGGGCCGGCCTGCTAGTGTGCCTTGGGCTGTTACCTGTTACCTTGCTCAACAAGGACCCGACCACTCATTCAATCACAGCTTCACGTCCAGGTTTGACGAACACAACATGCTTCGCCGCCGCCTACCTCCAGATCTCCCATTCCAATTAGCAAGGCAGCAAAGCAAAGACGGAAGCCATGAGTGTTGAGTTCTGGAGTGCGAGTGTCGTCACTGTGGTGAGGAGTCATCATGCGCCTGGCCGCTCGGCATCAGCAAGCTGGAGCGCAAGAACAGGACTCGAGCGGTCGTCCATGGCCCTGGGCGTTCGGCATCAGCAGAGCCGGAGTGCAAGAGCAGGCCTCGAGCAGTCGTCCATGTCGTGACACGCGAGGCCGAAGAACAGGACTCGAGCATCTTCCTCCTCGATGACAGTATCGGCATGGACGAAACGATGGATCCCGCCTGGAATGGCCGGAATTGCCCGAGCTGGCCGGAATCACCCGGTATCAAGCCTGGTACAGGACACAGCTTCTTCTGTACCGGTTTGCGGGGCGGTACGGGGCATACCGGCCGTTCCGGGCGGTACCGGAACGGAATTGATAACTATGGTTCAACACCATCTTTTAACCATTCTAAATTAGCATCCATTGATGATTACATGATGTTATTGAGTCGATTATCAATTGACTTCAAAGAAACAGTGTTACACCTGGTTTTAAGGACAAAACCAGATATACACTATATGTGAAATAAAGAAGTCAAAATCTCACATATAGCCGTAGATAAGTGTAATATCAAGAGACAAATGCTTAATAAACATAACGCAATAGCATAAGATATAACCTTAGAGAGCAACACAGCGGAAAGACAACTCCGAACACCGGGTGTAGACTTCACTCCAGGAACAAACTGACTGGTTGATCACAAACCTAAAAACTCCATAGACTATCTTGAGGTGTGGGAAATAGCAAGAATGAGTCCATGTCGAACTCAGCAAATATATCATGGGGTTCATGAGGCTCAAAAGATTTGACACGGGTTTACTGCAATAACTTTTAGTGAGACATCTTTTAGCAATTGAGTAGCAACAAGTTTAATATAAGCCCAAATAACCCCATGATCATGTAAACGATAATAATGTATAGCAAGAAACAATAATCATTAGTGAGCATCAATATCATCAGTATTATCATTATCATCAGTGTCATCATTTATTCTGTAAGGGTCCAAGGCCACTCGTGACCGTGAGCACGGCTGATATATCAGTTTTACACTCTGCAGAGGTTGTACACTTTCACTGTGAGTCGTGATTTACCCTTTTGCCCGAGGTAGCTAATCTCTTGACCCACTTCCAAGGAAGGTCGGCAGGGT
The DNA here is from genome assembly GCA_038087645.1 of Saccharum hybrid cultivar R570. Taxonomy (NCBI): domain Eukaryota; kingdom Viridiplantae; phylum Streptophyta; class Magnoliopsida; order Poales; family Poaceae; genus Saccharum; species Saccharum hybrid cultivar. Next base: position 8,162,019 of record JAQSUU010000347.1, on the reverse strand, counting down.
TCGCTATGAAGTCTTTCAAAGGTTCGTCTAACATGTTAGGGCCGCTAGGTTTCATCAGTCAGTCTGTGTGATACAACCACGCAGGGATCCACAGTCTGCTTTTTCCCATTTGCGCCACAAGGGTAACCTCTAACAAGCTAGAAAAGGTCCACATACTTGACTAAAGCCAAAGCCATATAGCCCTCACAGTTGTACTGTAAGTCCCGGATGTTCGCTTACAGATAAGTCCTTAAGGAGAGAAACTAGAGCACCATAAAAACAACGTAATGCTCTAGCCCCCTTGAGCCTTGTTGCTATAAAGCATCTTTTAAACGTTGATTGCATATACCGTTAGTCAAGTTACAGATCATGGTTATTTATCTTGAGCACTAGCATAAATACTATCTAAAGCAATGTCCCATGGGTGTCAAGGTACAAGATACAAAAGCTAGGATATCCTTAGGGGTAACAAGGTAGACTTATGCACATGAATTAAGTGTATTAAAGGTGAATAGGAAACAAGGATGATCCCATGCTATACTTGCCTTAAACTATGATCCTTCTTCTAGTCAAAACTTCAGAAGAACTCCTTCTTGATCAACACGTAAAGCTCACCGACTGGACAAGATCATAAAGCACCACACAAGCATCCGAACAGACATGCATAGCATACAAATAGAACTAAATTAGAACAGTACACCAATCAATAAAAATACTTGAAAACTAATCTACGCATTGCTACGAACACACAGGCGCGAAAAAGCACGCTAATCGAAACTATGGTTGAAAAGATATATCTACCGAAAGATTTTGTTATATAAAACGGAAAATTATAGGTCTCATTTGTTTTAACTATATAAAATCATATAGTTCATTTGTTTTAAAATACTTTTTATAGGTATTCAAAAGTGTCTTAGGCCAAATTACATTTAAATTTAGAAAACTAAAGGAGAAATCAATAATATTTTATTTATAAATCTAGTTGTACAGTTATTAATCAAGTTAGATCTAAACTATAAAATTTCAGAGATTTTGATAAAGAAAACATTAATACTAATACGTAGTTCATATTGTTATAAATCCATTGCAATTTGAACGGACTAATTCGGAATTAAAACAAATAAGTTATGAATTAAATGAGATTTTCTTTAGTAAAATAATAGATTAAATCTAACATCGAATCTTAAAGGTAGAAAACCTAACCAACAGTAGCACTAACAGTATAAAAAGTTTGTAAAACTCTTCTACACGTTACTACGATCACACAGACGTAAAGATCACAAAATTCGGATTTAAAACGTGAAAGTTATGAATTTTCTAAGATTTCCTATATATAAATAATTACTTTAATATAAACTCGAAAATTAAATTTTCCAAACCTACTGTACAGTACTACCAATATGCAGAGCTCGCAAATACGAACCTAACGCAATTTGAACGGGTCAAATCAGAGTTAAAAAGTAGAAGATATGGCCTAAACAAGATAGTGGTAGTTTTGTAAATACCTAGAATTTTAATTTCGAAAATAAATCAAAATCTGGTTTTTAGTGTGATCTAGACAGTGGAATTCAAGTAAATACCTCTTCTTCTTCTTGGAGTAGAATATATGCTCACGAGCAAGTAGCCTGGTAGCTTCGTCGGACGGCGGCAAGAGAAGGAGGAGAAAATATAATTTACTACACGAGAGATTTCCCAACTAGAGGCTCCTCTTACGGTAATTTTTGGTGTGCTTTGCCCATGGGGTAGGTACGTATATATAGGGAGGCAAACTCTCCACCTCCATGTCAACCAGCGATATGGTGCTAATTGACGTTGCACCGTCCACCTCCGCTAATAGGCCTAAGTAATCATTTAAGCCCATTAGTAAATAAATGTATGGGCCTTTGAGATTTATTAGGATTATTGCACATGGGCTTTGAGTGTTGGAAAACAAATGAGAGATTTATTATTTTCGGAATTAATTATTTTCATGGATAAAATAATTCCAGAAAAGTCCATAATTATTATTTAAGCCGCGAAAAATACTCTGAAAGCTCCGAAAATTCAGGGAAATTTTCCAAAGACATTATGGAACATGAGGAACCCAAATAAAGTATTTGGAGCTCACTAAAAGGTAATTTTGGAGCATTTAAAAATTAGATTATGCTCACAAACAAGTGAAAACAAACTACAGAAAAAGTCAGAAAAATTCCCGAGAAGTTTGTAGAGGTTGATTGACGGATGAGAAACAAGGAATTTGATTGTATAAAAATAATATATGTATATCGGAGAAGGAAAATCGACCTAAACGCATTTTGAAAGAACAACTTGAATTCATTTTGATCTTTGGTCAAAACCAAGCAATACAAAAACACAAATGCATCAGCATGTATGCACAACAATGTTGCTAAACCTTCTGATAGATTTTAATTTAATGAAAAATATTATTTTCCTATGTTTTCATGAGCACAAAAAGACATAATTAAATCATTTTAACTCTATTTTCAAAGAAGCAAATTTTCGAGGGATTTCTCCAAGTTTCGAGGGAATTCTCCAAGTGTCCCTAATACACTAAGAAACTTGAAATTCAAAGCCCATCTTTGGTTGTTTGCTGGAGCTTCCAAGCTTCAGGGTCATGTGTATTCGAGAAAAAAATAAAAAATATGCATGTAATTTGTCAAAATATATGAACTTGTGTGATAGCATTGACTGTTATGCATATGGACCATTAATTTTTTTCCTTCTTCTTTTTTGAAAATAGATAATGGAGGATTGAACCTCCTAGTTACCAATGTTCAAGAATAGCCAGACGAGAACACAAGTCCAACAGAAAAAACAAAAGCAATAGGCAACCCCAATCTGATCCAATGTGTTTGCAGGAGTAGAAATCGGTGTTTTTGTATTTCATATATGTTCGTTGTAACAAGAGAAATGTCTCTTGAGTCTAGAGAACTTCTGCACTTAGGGCCTGTTTGCAGCACTTCAGGCAAAGAGCTTCTAGATATCTGATTTTGGATGTCTGGAAGTGTGATCCCTACCTATTGCTGGCCTTGCCTAGCAGGCAGCAAAAGCACACAGCCCCTCTTTTTCCTATCCCCTGCTCAAGCCAGTCTCAAGTCCTCCTGGTCGGTGTTGCTCCTCCCATGCATGTCAGTGAAGGATTTGATATTTCCAGCCTGTATAGATGTTGCTTCTAGTACACTATCGGCTCTTCGAGTACAATATCTGTTTTGTAGACTCACCTGTCCTAACAGCCTCTACTATGCTCTCAATGCATCTAATTCCTATGTCACATGTACTCGATTATGTGCTTCCTGTTACAGCCGGTATTATCTATTACCCTTAGCATTGTGCTCATATTGCTCAGGCCACACACAATCTATCATGGAGAGTTTATTCGGATGGTGAAACAGAACTGGACCTGGAGGTATATAAAGAGTGGAACCAAAATGCACAATCCAATTTTGTTTGATCTGTGACACATGTGAGTAATAAAATACAACAGCGTATTGATTTGGATAGTTAGTATATATATATATATATATATATATATATATATATATATATATATATATATATATATATATATATATATATATATATATATATATATATATATATATATAAGTTATTCTGTAGCCACCTCTATTTATGATAATTTTATATACTAATTTACGATAATGTCAGTATATATTTACGATAGTTGAATTACTATAACACATGAGGATATTTACCATAATGTTATAGTAAATCACATAGTAAGGAGTTACTATAATCTCATAAATTAGCATAACAATTATCGTAACTCAAAATTGGATTGTGCATTATATATATAGAACTATTGTGCATAATACAGCTACTGTGCATAGTACACTAGTGGCAGAAAAAACACCATAGATACAAACATCCAAATCTCATTATTAAATTATGATATGATTTGTCCCAAATAAAATAAGGTATATTCATGTTGCGAGCATTCTAGCTAAGAAACTGCAACAGCCTTTTTATATCCTTCCCTATTGACAGGGATAGATATTTTGGTGGAAAAAGCCCACCAATAGCTTCTTTTTTCTACAACTCTATTATATTAAGACATGAAAAGCACGGTACAAAGGATTGCGAAGACAGGTCCCAGGAAGTACATGTGTAGCTCCATAGCTACAAACATAGAGTGAACGCAGTGACTTGTAAAAAACTGCAGTCTTCGGTTCCAGAGTAGCCAACACAGGAGATGTCATCGCTGGGGGAGCCAGGCCTCAAGACAGAAGTGGCCACAACAATGACATCTAGGATTCTGATTATCGCACTCCAATAGTACAGTCAGTGCTCCCCTTGACTGTCTGATTGGCCTGTGTCTTCGAGGATTTAGAATCTTGAGCCGTGGATTTTGATTGCGCATAACCGGACTCAAGATATAGGCTCTGTATCTATCAACGTTGGATCTGAGGACCATCTTCGATCAAAATCGGAGGTCAACCCAAACGATGATGGAAACATTGCCCCTACTGTGTGTGCTTTCATCAGAAAAGTAGAGCTTCGAAGTGTAATTGAATGTACCCTTTAGTGTATAACCAAAAAAAGTGCTGAGGAATGCCTGGCCATATCCAAACTATAGCTTGGACACATACACCAGAGGATGTAATATTTGGCCTGGAACACAGCAGAGCACCGTCGATACTGCTGCTACAGAATCCTGCATGCCCAACACGTGGAAGATGCAGGGCCTACAGCACATTCCCACTCTGCGCCTGCAGCAAGAAGTCGTCTGGGTTTTCCGCCGCCAGCCTTGGGCTGTCTCCTCCAGAGACTTTAACATTAATAAGTTGGTTTCATATTTTGAAAGAGGAAGATGTTGTATACACATGTTGACAAAGAGTTGACCAAGACTTAAAGTGGTTTATTTGTTTTTTTTGCAAAAAGATTATGGGGTTTGTATTAGAAACTAAGGTGAGAAAAGTGGAATGTTGACTTATTAGTTTGATCGACAAACCACATACAACACATCAACAAGAAATATTTAAGAAAAAAAATTAAAAAATGGGCTTTTCATTCCATGTGAAACCACCAGTTGTTAGTGTGTAATATCTCTCAATGCAGCGCTACTTCTATACACTATGCATCATGTATGAATGGTGTTCGATCATATGATGTGCCCCAATGGCTTGTTCTTCTCCTTTGACCTTTGCCATGTTCCCTCTAGGTAAATTTCAGTCTCAGCATGCTGGTGTATGCCTAAGGTCCTTCAATCATTCCAAAGATCTCAAGTTGAAGCTAGGAGAACCTATTCTCTTTAAAAGTTACCATCAATTACAGTGACTGTTGCTATTGGGGAGGGAGGTGGGTGAAGCCTTGTGCCCGAAGGTTCACTAACCGCATCTGACAATACTTTGCCAAACCCGTCACCGCAGGCGCAGCAGCGGAGGTCCAGGCGCATGCGAAGGCTCCCAAAGAAGGACCAACCAGGGGACCGACGCCAAAAGCCAGGTGGACCTTCAGCAAAGGTCGACGAGACGATCCCTCACCTGAAGACCCTGAAGACCCTAGAAGGCCTTCGGACGGGGAAGGCGGATCGAGTCTTGGTCTAGGATTTTGAAGGCCTCCAAGGAGGAGACCGAAGACGGCGCATGGTTGGTCCCCAAGAAGGCCCTCGGCGGACGAGCCTTGCCAATTCCCTGGTAGTTGAAGGAGAAGACCCTCAAAACCGAGACGCCCAGACTGGGATGAGCTACCAAGCAGGCCGGGGCCTTAATTGGACAAGGACCCATTTGGGAAGACGGTTGTACATGTAAAAGTCACTTAGGCCCTTGATACCCTGTACTCAGGAGAAGGAAGAACATGCTAAAACATGCTCCCTTAGCTGGCAAAGGGCAGTCGTGTACTTGTAAATGTGTGTAACCGTATCTTAGATAAGGGAGACACGAACCTCAATGAAAGGGAGATGAATTGGCACACCTACCAAAAATACTCTCGGCTCGGCTATCATGCTTGAACCAGCGAAGGCTAAGCCTTCGCGCGCCTGACTGCTGGCTTGAGCAAAGCGATAGCAGGCCTTTCGTCCTGTCGGATCTGCTAACCCTAACAGTTGGAATAGAAATTGTCTGGGTGACTCGGTCTTATCTTAGCAGCAGCACATATTGAACACCGTTGTTGTTCCTGTTGCCTCCGGTTCCTATTTCTCTCAAAAAGTAACGAGCTCAGCTGCCATATGTGCATGTGACTACCTCTTCACTCTAGTTTTCCTACTCTTCCATTTGGTATATACTTACTTGTGTCGCACAAGAGAATGTGAACGAACAGAAGTGACCGCACTTCAGTGTGCATTTATATAAAAAAAATGGATGACATAGGAGTACTAGTAGTGTCCTGCAGCTGCATAAAGCAAATAATCATTACTTATACAGCCATGCCAATTAAATGACTACGGTGGAAACAAGCAGCAAAAGTCCAGCTTTAGCTTCTTTCTAGCTAGGAAGAAACACCAGTACACATTTGAAACAAATACACGCACTAAGAAACAAACACATTAAAAGTTTAAAACTGAAGTTCAAGACCATAACTAAAAGACCATTCTTTAGATGTGAAGAATTGCACAGCTCTTGATTCTAGTAACTTATGTCAAACATGGTGTCATTGTTGGGAGTATGCCCTAGAGGTTATCATAGAGATGATTGTATTGCCTTGTATCCATGACATATTATGAGTCTATTGAATATCCATTAAAGACAACTTGTATCGATTAGCAATTATGTGAATTGTTTGTGAAACTCTTTTACTTGTATGATTATTCTAGAATGGTCCCTGATCGGAGTTCATGTTAGGACGCACATGAATATTAGATCAGCACATTATTAGTTGATGACTATGTTTCACAAGTCCTAGACATAGAGTGTCACACCCCAAAATTTTCAATTTTGGGTTGTGCTTAGAAAACACTAAATAAAATAAATGATTTCAATATTTGAATAAATTTATTAGATAAGTTAATTTGCTGCTAATTTAAATATAGAAAATTGTGGTTTTAAACTTTTTCATATTAATTTGATAATGTGGTGTTTGTGTGATGCTTGTCTTTGGTGTTGGTGAGTGCTATTATTTTTAAATTACCATAGGCCGACATTTGCTTCTCATCTTAAAACTTTTTGACATTTTCTGGATTTAAAATTTTAATTTCCGTCAGCTTAATCTTTTTCCTTGATCTCTTCATCAATCTTTTCATGAGTCCAAACTCATTTAGTTGAGTTCCTTATCTCTCCAAGAGTCTCCAGGATTTTTCCCGTGATTTTTCTGAGCTCCGGGCTATTTTTCGCGGCTTAAAAGATAATTCTAGATTTTCTAGAATTATTTATAGTCATGAAATTCATTAATTCCGAAAATAATAAAATCTAATCCTATTCCAACTTGGATTTAACCTTGTGCATATAAATATATGCCGGTGGCCTCCTAGCCTCGTTGGTGATCATGAATCTCTACTACTCGTCACAAGCCGCCGCCGCCGCGATCTGTTCATATGTCCAGTCGATTGGCTTTCCACAGTGTCCGCGACTCCGTGTCTTTGCGTCGCGCCGATCTTGCCAAGCCGATCTCGCCGAGCAGACTTCCGCCGCTGTTGTTCATCACGGTTCCATCGATCGAGTCGCCGTTTACATCTGCTTGCCGCTAAATCATGTGAGGCCAGGCTTCCTCTAATATTATATCAATCTTCGATCACAACAGCAAGTTAGCCTTCTTTTTTTTGTCCTGTGAATATGCTGCTGTCGATCTCCTCCAATCTTGACCTCATCATATATCCTTGCCACCGGTGCAGCGCAGCAGATGCCGCTTTAATGGTTTCCGGCTGCAAGTCGCTGCAGCGTGTTCTTTGTTGCGTTGAACCACTTCACATCGATCTGCTCAGTGTTTGTCGTCATCCACCTTTGGATTCTTTGTTGTTGCTTCATCAGCGGTCATCATGAGCAGGGTGAGATGATGCCTCTTCTTACAATTCCTATATACATACATACGATGATCATGAAAACGTCTATCACCCGCACTCACATGCAAGTATCATCTAGAGCAAGTGCAGTGTGCAAGTTCAGTCTTGTCAGGTTTGGAGAACAGAATGTCCATGACTAACAAGTTCATTCAAATTATGTTAGATTTTTGTTGGCTTAATTTACGTACTGGTACCATGCTCATATGTGTGTGAACATTATAATTTAAAATGTGAAATTGATTAATGTTTATGCAAACGTGTTTTTAATAAAAGCAAAATAGGATAATGTCGATCTTTTCTAATTGATTGTTAACTTGATTAATTCCATATAAAATGGGTTTCATCATAATTTGTTTAGGCTAAACATCGTCAAATGAAACTCGTTTAGATGCCCTCACATGATAATTAGTTTCTGTAAGCTAAAATTTAATTGGCGTAGATGATATCAATTTTTTTTATATAGAAATAGAATATAACTAGTTTTAACCCCGCCTTTTCAAAAGGAAATATATAATTTCTAAATTAGTTACCTCACATGAATTTGTTTAATTAAAACAAATCCCGAAATACAATAGAAATATGTATACACATACAATCTTGTTTAGGCCATATCTTCCACGTTCTAACTCCGATTTGACCCGTTCAAGTTGCGTTAGGTTTGTATTTGCGAGCTCTACATGTTAGTGTTATTATACAGTAGGTTTGGAAAATTTAATTTTTGAGTTTATATTAAAGTAATTATTTATCTATAGAAAATCTTAGAAAATTCATAACTTTCACGTTTTAAATCCGAATTTCATGATCTTTACGTCTGTGTGATCATAGTAACGTGTAGAAGAGTTTTACAAACTTTTTATACTGTTTTGCTACTGTTGGTGTACTGTTTTAGTTATGTCTCTTTATTTGCTTTGTGTATGATTGCTCGGATGATTGTGTGTTGATGCTTGATGATCGAGTATAGACGGTGAGCAGTTTCTTGACGATCAGGAGTATTATTTTGAGCTAGACCAGCAGTATCAACAGAGAAGCTTTGATCAAGGCAAGTATAACATGGGATCATCCTTGTTAACCTATTCACTATAATTGCTATCATATGCATGTGTCCTCCTTGGCAACCTTAGATATTTTAACTTAGCGATTGATATCTTGATTCCCTGTCACCTATGGGATTATGCATTTGGGTAGCTTGGCTAGTGCTTGATTTATGAACATTGATCTTGTAATATGACTAATGAATATTGCAATCAACCATTAAGATGATTTAATTCCTGCTACAAGGGGACTAGAGCATTGTGTTATTTGTTTGTTGCTCTAGTTACTCTCCATAAGGACTTATCTGTAAGCATTAACCGGGATTGACAGTACAGCTGTGAGGGCTATATGGCTCTGGCTTTAGTTGTTCAAGAGACCTTTTCTAGCTTGTTAGTGGTTCCTTAAATAACGTAAGAATGTCTTACCACTTTAGGTGTAGGGTGAGCCCCTGTCCTTTGTGTGTATAGGCTGCGAGTTGTGTGCCACTGGAAAGGGGGTTCTACATCTACCTGCCGAGTGAATCTAATGGCCCTAACTTGTTAGACGAACTTTTGAATGGTTTTATAAGGTTTCTGATGTTTTGGGCCTTGCAAACCCATGCATTTGAAAGTCATGACTCACAGTGAAAGTGTACACCTCTGCGCAGAGTTTAATAAACTGGTATACTAGCCGTGCTCACGGATACGAGCGGCCTTGGGTATTCTTACAGAATAAATGATCACCATTGATATATCATGCTTAATACTGTTTTTGCTATTATTATGCCATGTTAATGCTATTTTATTATTCTTATTACAATTGATCATTTATTCATTAATGGGAATTAGTTTACCTGGATGCTACTCAATTGCTAAGTAAATAATGATTAAAAGTTAAATGCAGTAAAACAGTGTCTAGCCTTTTGTGCTTCATGAACCCGGTGTTATACTTGTTGAGTTCGACATGGACTCACTCTTGCTCTTTCCACCACACCTCAATGTGCAGTGAGGTGCTGCTCAGAAGAAGGATAAAGAGGTAGTGGAGTTTTCAGAAGTCTTTCATAAGTGTTTGGCATACGGAGCCCCCAGTCAGCCGTCCCTGAGAAGAATGAAGCCTGAAGTTTAGTCACCGTTCCGCAATACTCTGATGTAAGTGTTAATTTATAGCTATATATACGCTATATAGTAACATTGTTTCTGATACTTTTTCATTCTGACGTATGTGTGGACTTCCTAGGCACACATATGGCTTACCTGGTTTAGTTCTTTAAAACCGGGTGTGACATAGAGATGTCAAACTAATAATATGGACACATGTGTGACATATAGGCTGGACTGACCCAATGTGAGATGTTATTGTCTCGATTCACATCATGTGCGTTATGTCCTTAGACCTGAGATTATTGTATATACTCAAGATGTGAAATGACCTACTTAGAGACTATCAAACGCTACTCCATAACTGGGTAATTATAAATGTGGTCTTCGGGTTTGTCAAGAAATATGCTGTGAGACATAGACAATCAAGATGGAATTTACCCCTCTCTATGTGAGAGAGATATCAATAGAACACTCTAATGATTGGATCAACAAATGCATGGCTGTGCTTAGGTTAAGTGTTAACCTATGAGTTGGATCAAATATCATGTGGCAAAAGGAATAACATGTATATGGTTTGTGGTGGTTCATCTGATGTAATCTTTGTGTACACATAGAGTTGACACGTCTTACTAGAGACCGCTATTAACAAATGGCCGAGTAGGAGTACTCGAGCCACATCTACGTGTGCATGAACCCATAGGGTCGCACACTTAAGGGGCTGGAAGCCCAATTCGGGTTGAACCCAAATTTGACTAGGCTTAGGGTTTTCTAATTGGGCCTCCAACTTGGGGCTGATTAGATGCGCCTATATAAGAGAGGGGGGGGCGTGGCCAGGTGACCACGCCATTGGGCAGCCGCCGTCACCCCCCACGCTCACGCCTACTGCTCCTCGCGGACCTAGCAGTCCGGAGGCGCAACGCTTCCTCCCCATACGTGTGGGATATCTTGGAGGTGCTGCATCTAGAGCACAAGGACAAACCGCACGAGAGGGGCGATCCACGAGTGGAGGGTGGACGTGATGGACGACCATGCAACTGCATGGCACTGCTACGACCCGTTCGACTACATCGAGTCGCTTCTGCTGCACCTGCGCGTCTGGTGGTAATTCCGTAACCTGTAACTAGTAGTAGATCCTAGTTTATGAGGTCGAAATTTTGATTTTATGGCTAGCGTGCACCCTCATAACCCTTCAGTCATTCCTTATGATCTGAAATGCCCAGCTAAAAGCTGCTTCCCTAGATAATAAAAAGAAGATTATGTTGGCAACCATGCAATTTTGACCAACTACTAAAAAGATGATTGGTATATCATGGTTGTTGAATGCCAAACAAAATAAACACAGCACGTCTTAGGAACCGGGCATAAAGACACTTAAGGAAGATGTTGGATAGTTTTCAGGCTTACTACGGAGCGGACCACACTCTGAGTCTGCCAATCACATCCTTAGCGTGGCTTGACGCTTGCAAGACATATTGCACTCTCCACAGCTCCAGATGATTTTTAGGCTGCTGCTAATTGATACTAGTATGCAAGGAAATATAATGTCATGGATGATACAAGATTGTGCAACATAAAGACACCTCACAACAAATACGTGTCAAATCATCATAATTAATTCAATATATAATCATTGCAATTAACTTGTTATTGGAGAATCTCGAACAGGTCAATACATCATGTCAAGGAAAAAAAGGCAGCACTTCGCATCCAGACATGACCAAACCTTCAGGAAAAAAAACACCAGGAAGACAAACACGACTCAAATCTTGCACTGAGAAGACAATGATGTCTCTTCATGGCAGGATATATAGATCCTGCTTGCCCCACCACATTTCTAACTTCATACTAATAGTGTCCTTGGACACAACGGTCCCCACATCTCTGAAGAAATGGTTATTTGCGACAATACTCCATGCACTGTGATGAAAACTACTGATTCAGTTTATCCGTGTCAATAAACGGTAATTTTGTCGGTGCTTGTGTACACCCAAACTGGTTCTCCGTCGAACCATGACATTTTGAAAGTAATGCATCACCAAGTAATGTCTGTTGCTATCAAATTTTACATCCAAGCTGCATCACGTACAGTCATCGATGTATGGTCGCAAATCCCAAATTAGACAATAACACTCCTAGCTTACTTGTCAGTAACGTACACTGTCATTGATGTATGACAGTGCCAGTCAAGTACAGAAGGATAAGCAAGTGAATAAATTCGCAGTTGTAAGATGCATCTATCAAGCGGAGCAGAATTAATCACAGAGATTACTTGCCTTGCTGCTCGATCAGCACAACACAATGGGTGTGGTGTCATTCATGTTTCATTAGGCTATATATGCTCTCCTGATGCATTATATTAATTGATTCACCCTCCATTGTTGTTTATAACGTAAACTAATTAAATTCAGCTCGTAATGTGTCAAAATACATGAATGAACTTGTGTATAACATGGAATGCAATGCATTTGTAGTGTTGAATTTTCCTTCCATTTTCTAGGAGAAAAGCCAAAAGGATAACAGTGGTCGGCCTCAGAGGGGAGGAGCTGTTGCTTGGATCGCCTGCGCTATGACTGTCCAAATGGATGAGTTTGTCTGCCACTTTTCAGGCGATTGGGGGGTCCCAATTTTTTTGAAATTATATTTGTGATATATTCCCTAGATGGATGTCCTCACCTTTTTTTACCCTGAACCAAACACAATGGCTAGTTTTCATTACTGAAGAATCGCCATAGTCAACAAGTCCAACCAAAAGAATCATATGCTAGCTGATGTCCCCAGTCTTGGACCAAACATGTTTGCTTCAGCTGCAGAGTGTCTTTAATCAATGTCGATCATAGGTTGTAGCTAGCAAAAGTTCGTGGACTCAAGAAAAGTCCTGCACTTAACTAACAGATGTTGGTTGAAATTGTAACATAATGCTGGTTGTATTGGCAACAAACCAGGGTGATATTAAAAAAACTTATGCCTGCCCCAGCTGCTTTGAGTTCCTCAGTTTTGAAGGTACTACAAAACAGTACCGCTGTTTCTTGTTCTCAGCTGAAGGTAACCTCTAGTGCTTGAGATACTCCCGTGCAAGCGAGTGAAAAAAAACGAAATTTAATTTGAATCTGGATAACTTGTAGCTGCTACTGGCATGCATGCAAACTTCATTTGAGATATCCAACAAGTTTGGTTTTCCGGACAGATCAATGTGCAACGATCCATCCAAAATCCAAAGCTTATAGCAGCATTCAGTTGTTATCAGGTGACTAACACTTGTACTGTCATACAGCTCCACGTATCATGATGCTCAAGTCATCTCACACATTTGCATGACTGGCTCGTGCAGCAACAAAACACTGGGTCACGCCCAGCACCAGCCCATGGTGGATGTTAGCATCCGGGGAACTGAAAACGCAGCCTCTATCATCCTCTATCAGCCTCTAAATCCTATATAGATATGCCTCATACACTTAATTGCGGACTTGCTCTTGTGGCTGCTACCTTTCACCACGGGAGAATTGAAATTTCCCGAGTGTCTGTGGCTTCTCCGAGTGCCAAAAAAACGTGCACTCGGAGAACTAACTCTTCCCCGAGTGTTGCACTCGGGGAAGAAATGCACTCGGGGAAGAGAGGCTTCCCCAAGTGCCCCAGATTTATAGGCACTCGGGGAAGAATGGCACTCGGGGAAGGTCCTCTTCCCCGAGTGTTGCACTCGGGGAAGAGAGGCACTCGGGGAAGAAAATTATACATGACGGCCAGCTTTCACACGCCGTTATGTTTTTTTCTTTTTTTTGTAAGCTTCCCCGAGTGTCAGAATTTGGCACTTGGGGAAGATTTTTTTTGTTTTTTTGCCCCAGTTTTTTTTGTGATGCCTTCCCACATTATTTCAAACTCCTTGTTCAAATTTGGAATAATTTTGACTTTGTTTGGTATATTTCATTAGTTTTTTTCGTTTCTTTGAATTTTTTTTTGCACACTTCCGATTTGAACTATAGGTGCATGAAATAATGGAATATGGTGATTCAAAAAATCATATTCATGTTATTTGGTGTATGTTGAGTCCGTTTCCAGGAAGCCACATGAAATGTCAACCATCTTGTCGCCGTACCATCGCGAACAACTTGCGGAAAAAGTGTATTTAAATTATATAAAATCTAAACGAAGTCCGAAAATCACGAAACTTGACTGGGCGTCGTGTTATAGCATGTACAGGCTATGATAAAAAATTGAGAAGGTTTCGAGCAATTAGCGACATCGGATGCCTAAAACCCAGACATCTCACATCTCCACGTGTGATCACATGAGATCACATGAGGAGATGTCTGGGTTTTAGACATCCAACATCGTTACTAGCTCGAAACCTTCTCAATTTTTTATCATAGCCTCTACGTGCGACAAAACGACGCCCAGTCAAGTTTCGTGATTTTTGGACTTCATTCAGATTTTATATAATTTAAATAATTTTTTCCCGCAAGTTGTTCGTCATGGTACGGCAACAGGAGGCTCGACATTTCATGTGAGTTCCCGGAGACAACCTAAACATACAACAAATATCATGAATATCATTTTTTAAATCACCAAATTCCAAAATTTTATGCACCTGCAGTTCAAATTCAAAGTGTGCAAGAAAATTCAAAGAAACGAAAAAACTAACGAAATATACTAAAAAAATTCAAAATTGTACCAAATTTGAACAAGAAGTTTGAAATAATGTGGAAAGGCATCACAAAAAAATGAGAGAAAAAAATAAAAAAAAGAAAAATTCTTCCCCGAGTGCCAAATGTTGGCACTCGGGGAAGAGGCTCGTTCCCGAGAGCTAAAACAGCGGCGCTCGGGGAAGATTTTTTTAAAAAAAGAAAAGTCGCTGGCCCAGCCTTATCCACCCCTGCGCTCCCCACCAGACAACCGCGCCCCCACCCGACCGCGGCTCCCGCACGTCGAACGCCGCCCGCCGCCAAGCGTCGCCGCCTCCGCAACTCACGCCGGCGCCGGCGAGCCCCCGCGGCGCCGTCCCCGCCGGCGAGGTCCCCCTCGACGTCCCCCTCGCAAGCAGCCCCCCTCGCGAGCAGCCCCCCCGGCGAGCCTCACCCCCCATGACCAGCCCCCCTCCCTCCCGGCTAGCCCCACCCTCCCGCGAGCAGCACCCCCCGCGAGCAGCCCTCCCCGGCGAGCCCCACCCCGCGAGCACCCCCCCTCCCGGCGAACAGCCCCACCCCGCGAGCACCCCCTCCGCGGCGCACACTTTCATTGTCCACAGCCGGGCTTCCCACTCGCGATGAGAAGCGGAGACTCGCCTTCCTCCAGATCCGGCGGCACCACCTCCTCCGGATCTGCCATGGTGGAGACGACAGCTGCTTACCTGTTCGCGATGAGGTTTACACCGCATCAGTCTCGAACTCATCGGCCACGGCCAGGTACACATCACCCCTCCTGCACGTTGTGTGCCCCCAATCCATGAGTCCATCCATCCATCCCTCTTCACCTCGATTCTGATTCAGCAGGTGCTGTGGAGTTGAAGGGGTGGCGTTCATCTCTAGGGAGCTTCTGTCAGCTGCATTAGCGGTAGAGGATTGATCTAGCGGTGAGGAGCAGGATTACAAGCTGGATCTCGACCTTTGCCAGGTGAGTTCAAGTTTTTGCGTGGGTACCTTCTGGACGAGCGCTACGAGAGACGAGACGTCTGTTAGCTTGCCCCCTTATACCACTAGATTTGCCTGATGATATGAGTTCTCAAGAGTTGAATTTTTTATGTCAGCAATTTTGGGTTGACAGATAGATGCTTCTAGCTGCTCGGGGAAGAGGTGATCCCACAAATATCTGCTTGGTCAGAACTAATAGTTTGTAGCTCTATACAATGCAGTCAGATTATTATGTACTAATGACAATGTTTACTTGTACACCATACTATAATTGGGTATGCAGCCTGGGCAGCCTGGGAACACGATCTCCAGAATGTGCTAATTTGGATGCATCCAATGTTAATGTGTGCTCTCATTCTTAATGTGCTAATTTGATATTGGTCGAAAGTCTTGCATGGAGAAAAGATAAATTTAATTTCTAAATGATCGTCATCCCATGATTTATGGAGTTAATTATCTTGATAGAACAATACATTTTAGTAAAATAGAAAAAGGTTTTTGAATCATTAGTTTCCTGTTACTTTATACAACTCAGCATGCATGGCTGACATCTCCTTTCTCATTTAAATGTTCCTTTCTATGATTCTCTGTTTTCTTCTCTTTTGTTTTTTGGTTATTTTGCCCTTTTCTGTTATATTGTGTAATTGCCTGTAGGATTTCCGTTTCTTGCTGATGAATAGAAAAGAAGGAATCACATTGTTTGTTCTCCAGCATCTCTTCAGAATGGATTTCGTTGGTAGGTTCTTTGTTCCTCTGGCCTTTCCTCTGTTTCCAATTTTATTTGGCTCACTGCAATGGATTATTAACCATTAACATGGTAGCGCATTCATACATTGAAGAATGTCTTTTATGTCTGGATTAATGTACTTATATACATGTACAGTACCTGCACATGTATATAAGTAAGCTTCTCTTTACTTTCTCTACTTTCAAAGTGCAATCATTATATGCTGAAATAGCTTTTGATATGAATAAATATGTAATTTCCATGTAGCATTGATGTTCTCAAGAATTCTAGAAATGCACTTATTTGAGACGTGGGGAATAGATACTAGAGAGGAGTACTACTAGTACTATACCTTTTCTTTTATTAGGCCCAATGCATGCTGATTTGGAACTGATGCTAGGTTTTGGTATGCCAACAAGAAAATAAAATCTAGGAATTGAATGGTGTGCTCACCTGTGATTGTAAAGAACAATGGTAACGTTGGTCACTCTTCTGCAGGCTAATGAGCTGCGCAAGCCCTGTATTTAGAATTGTGACAGGTTTAGGTGATTACTAAAACAGCACAGTGATAACTGTGTTGAACATGTACAGTATTTGTTGGAGTGCATCCTGTTTTACCTTTAGACCAGACATATACTCCCCATGCTGTTGAAAATACTGGAAAATGTTTACTTTTTTTGCGAGGAAAAAATTTGTAGTTTTGCTGCCATTCTTTTTGATCAAGAGTCATGATGACAATGATGACAATGATGTTACTTGTAAACTTGTTGGAGCGCAAATTATTTTGATGAATGTCAAATTGCAAATCACACCATGTATCTTTTTCTATAGAATATTTGTATGGTTTGACTTGCATCAAACCACTGACTGCTCTTGACAATCTCCATATCAAACTTTGGTCAGTTTATAGTCGTAGGAAAAAAAGATTTGTCTGGTTAGCCTGTTGCTTGGTAGTTCTTGTGTTGTTATATGCTATGCAGATAGTTCAATCATGGCTTTGCTATTAAAAGAATGCTAACAGCGGAAATATACTAAAAGGTTATTGCCAACATTCGCATTCGTAGGAACTTTGCCTTTGTACAGTATGGAAAAGCAAGAGGAAGCTAGTGCCGCTGTCAAGAACACTGACGAGAGGTATTCTTATCTTACTACTACTAGCCATCCTTCTGTCGTTAGTATGTTGTTTTGTTGCTGCTGCTCCCAGTGCCTTGCCAATTATGTTTCCTACCTCACATGTATCTGAAGCTGCTTCTAGATTATAACTAGGGAATTCTTTTCTTTTCAATACAATGGGGTGTATCCCTCTCTCCTGGAGTGCACTGTAGCAGCCAGCAGGAAGTCAATTACAACAAGCTGACCAGTTTATCGGACTTTGATATTAGATTGCATAAATCAATTATAAACCCTTGATGGTGTTTATGTACACTTGTAGACTAATTTCAATCCACGAAAAAATGCAGACCACCATTCCTTTACATATATGAGTACACAACACTGTGGCTATAGTTTCACCCACTTGGCCCACGAGGTGTAGCCATGCCCTTCTGAATGGTGTAATCCAATCCCAAGCAGCAGCTCAACAGCTCACAGTGAGGTGCCTTGACCGGGTCATGACTTGGATTAAAATATCTTAAGATAGGAGGAGGAAGGTAACAGAAAAGGGGCTCACTCCTGCATCCATCGAAGTAGTACTCCATCGAGAGTAGTAGTCATCCAGTTCATTGGCTCTCCACTCTAGGTTGAGGTCTCCCAGAGAAACACCAACCTTTCTACCAGCACAAGATGATGACTTGATCACCATGGAGAGCGACGTGGGGTGAGAAGGAAGGGGGCTGAGCAGGAGAGGAAGTCAGCAGAGAGCCCAAGTGCTTGCAAGCAAATCCAGAAGCACATTTGAAGCAATCAAGACCTGCAGGAGAAGAAGCAAGTGTTTGAGGGGAAACTAACCCAAGATTGGAGCTAAATATCATCAAGACTAAAGTGAGGTTTCACCTACATAAACTAAAGTAAATTTTTCCCTTGACTGTCAAGAGCACAGAACACATGCCTTGACCCATGAGGATAGACATCTTTACTGTACTAGTTTTGCATATCAAACATTTTTATATCTTGCCACTCACGTGCAATCTCTTCTCTTTTTTGCAGCATCAATCGGCAGCGTCGAACCATGTCGAACCATGTCGGAGGCTCGCCGGCATCGCAAGTCGGGCCATCCCCAAAAAGACAGGAGTCGGGAACACATGCTGGTGCGTCCCAACCTTCATAGTCGCCGTCAGTTGCCTGCGGGGTCGTTTTTATGTATTGAACTTGTAAACTACGAATATTGTGTACTTTGAACAAGTGGTTTGTAATAATATTGTCGATTTCGGACAAATTCGGTCGTAAGGGATATATAAATGTGGTTTGTGATATATTGATGTTGATTTTTGGATTGTGATATATATATATATATATATATATATATATATATATATATATATATATATATATATATATTCTTTGTTGTTTACATGAAAAAGCCAAAAAAATTTATTTTCGGTGGTGGCTTCCCCGAGTGCCTGGTAGAAGCACTCGGGGAAGAGGGTTTTTTTTTTTAAATAAAGAAACAAATTTCTTCTCCGAGTGTCGCATGAGAGGCACTCAGGGAAGAAATTTGTTTCTTTATTTAAAAAACCTCTTCCCCGAGTGCCTCCCATGCGACACTCGGGAAAGAATTTTTTTAAAAAAAAATCAAAATTCTTCCCCGAGTGTTGCACTCGGGGAAGAAATTCAAAAAATAATCCTGACGGCAACGGTCGTTAGAGTGGATGGCGTCAATTCTTCCCCGAGTGCTGGGACGGCACTCGGGGAAGCCTTCTCCGAGTGCATGTTTTTTAGCACTCGGGGAAGAGCTCTTCACCGTTACGAGATTCTCCGTTGGCTCTTCCCCGAGTGCAACACTCGGTGAAGCCTTCCCCGAGTGTTTTTGCCTCTTCCCCGAGTGCATTAGGCACTTGGGAAGCGCCAGCCTCCTGTAGTGTTTGCTCACGCTGCACACAATGCATCATTTGTTTTGAATCGAAATCTGAACTGAAGCTGCGCATTGGGAGGTATACATACAACATATAAATAGAGGAACCAAAATGCATAGGCCAATGCTGTGCCCTTTGATTTGTCACTCGTGGGAGTAAATGCAATAATTGTCTAGTGTCAGACATTATTAGTGCCAGTGTCTTTCATTAGTTTCTCCAACAGAATCATATTGTTAACAACCAGGCCACCACATAACCAATTCAACTAAGCCTTGGGATCTTTATCCTTTGGCTCCTTGTTATGGTTCCAACTCTTGTATGTCTTGCCAATGAAAGCATCCACAACAATCATGCATCAAAGGCATAATGCAATGTCCAGATATGTTCTTTAGGCTGCTGCTAAACCCAAGTACTTACAAAGAAATATCATATCCCATTAAGACTAGATTCAAGTTTTTTCAGAGCAAAGAAGTTTGGCATTCTTTTGTTTGAACCCCATGGTTGTCATCATCAATCAACACATAATGTAAGTAGAGACGAGATTAGACAAGATAACACATACTGCAAAAAAACACTTGTCATATTATAATCATCAAAGCAATAATCATGTAAAACTATTATAGTGGTCAAGCTTGCTAATAGTGTAAAACTGTAAATATCTCCTCCAGCAAAGCTTGAGCTGTGCAGAAGATTAAAAATTGCAATAATTGTAACAGTATAAGAGGGAAATCTCCTAAGGCACTACCAATGTGCATTTACAACCACAGTGTCTGATAAAAAGAGAAAGTACTATATTGTACTATTGTTACATAGTAAGATGCATGAAGGGGTGGTCACAATGAAAGGCTAATATATATCACTATATTGTATAAAGTCATAAGGAAAGGATAATTAAAGATCTCATGATTAATGAAGGAAAAATTACACAAAACCTGTCTAAATAACTTAGGAAGATTGTAAGCTCAACGGCAACCTCTAGCATAGCACTAACACTAGCACAGCAGGAGCTATATATAGTTCTCATTGTCATGCTTGTACGACAACATTTTGATCGAACGGCTACCATTGACAATGCATTCAAGAAGAACATGTTCCTTAACAACAACATTATTTGCCCCTAGGGTGGTTATGCCATGCAAACGAGAGCAGCACCATACAGCTAACCATGAGAGAAGTTAGAATGCACTACAAGCAATGTGTCATTTTGTGACCTATATTTACTGACAAGAGGTCAAAACGCCACTAAATCATCCATTTTATGATGTTTTTTTATGAGAACTACTTAGTGACAGAAAAAATGCATGTCACAAAAAAAATGTCACACAACTAGTCCAATTCCACGATATCTGCATTGTCATGAACCCTAATTTACTAATGTCATAGGTCTGTGACAGGGGATTTACATCACAAAAAAAAATTATCGGTTTTTTAAAAATGTTGTTGTCCTAGTCGATAGATTCCACTGGAGGCCACGTGGCCAGGTGCCCTATTTGTGTGCTGCCAGGGAGGCCCATCTACACGTGTGGCCCAGCAAGCGCGCGCAGCCAGGTAGGCCCATATGCTCGCGCACGGGTCCAGCGATCCCAGCGAGGGCATAACATTGTTTTTCAAAAAAAGGAGGGCAGCACGGAGAATCAAACTCGCGACAACACCCGTGTGGGTGGCATGGTTAAACCACTGAGCTATGCAATTGTATGTGATAGTAAGAGCACTTTACAGTATATGTCCTATAGCAAAATTGTACCCATATCCCTGATGTATGGTTGTATTCTGGCTCTTGACTTGTGAGCATGAGCATGACGGCGCGCAGGGCAGGGCACGGCGACGTGGTGGGCAGCATGCAGTGACATGTTATAAGTTGTTTCCCTTAACTATCATACGTGTTCCTAATGTCTCTAGCTCCTACTTTTCTCTGACAGCTACCTCGTCGCTGAACAGGATCGGATTACCTCTCCACTCCAGTATTCCTATTTTTGGTTTCCTACTTGAGTTGTATTTTGTTAGACTGCTGCCTCTTCCATTATCTAATTAAAATAAAATGTTGAATGGGGCAAACAAATATATGTGTAGTTTTATGGAACAAAATGCATCTTAGGTACCAAGAGGACTAGAATTAGTCCCACATCTTACATATCTTACTGCTGGCCAAGCATCACATAATTCAAATGGCTGATTTACAAAGTCCATTTGCCAGAGGCGGTGGCCAGCACTATGTTTATAAGTCCATTATGTCCACCTTTGCTGTTCAATTTTATAGTAGTGTCATAACTCATAATGCGTCCGCATTAATAAGTGATTTACGATGTCACACCCGGTTTTAAGGACAAAACCAGACATACACTATATGTGAAATAAAGAAGTCAAATCTCACATATAACCGCAGATAAGTGTAATATCAAGAGACAAATGCTTAATAAACATAACGCAATAGTATAAGATATAACCTTAGAGAGCAACACAGCGGAAAGACAACTCTGAACACCGGGTGTAGACTTCACTCCAGAAACAAACTGACTGGTTGATCACAAGCCTAAAAACTCCAGAGACTATTCTGAGGTGTGGAAAATAGCAAGAGTGAGTCCATGTCGAACTCAGCAAATATATCATGGGGTTCATGAGGCTCAAAAGATTTGACACGGGTTTACTGCAATAGCTTTTAGTGAGTCATCTTTTAGCACTTAAGTAGCAACAAGTTTACCATAAGCCTAAATAACCTCATGATCATGTAAACGAGAATAATGTATAGCAAGAAATAATAATCATTAGTGAGCATAATATCATCAGTATTAATATTATCATCAGTGTTTATCATTTATTCTGTAAGGGTCCAAGGCCACTCGTGACCGTGAGCACGGCTGTTATAACAGTTTTACACTCTACAGAGGTTGTACACTTTCACTGTGAGTCATGATTTACCCTTTCGCCCGAGGTGATCAGCCTCTTGACCCACTAGGTCGGCAGGGTTCACTATGAAGTCTTTCAAAGGTTCGTCTAACAAGTTAGGGCCATTAGATTCACTCGGCAAACAAATGTAGAGCCCCCTTCCAAATGACTCAATGACGCGCAGCCTATACACATAAGGACAGAGGCCGCACTATACCCGATTCGTTAAGCCATTCTTACGCCATGAAGGTTACCACTAACAAGCTAGAAAAAGGTCCTCATACTTGACTAAAGCCAGAGCCATATAGCCCTCACAGTTGTACTGTAAGTCCCGGATGTTCGCTTATAGATAAGTCCTTAAGGAGAGAAACTAGAGCACCATAAAAACAGCCCAATGCTCTAGCCCCCTTGAGTCATGTTGCTATAAAGCATTTTTTAAACGTTTATTGCATATACCATTAGTCAAGTTACAGATCATGGTTATTTATCTTGAGCACTAGCATAAATACTACCTAATGCAATATTCCACCGGTGTCAAGGTACAAGATACAAAAGCTAGGATATCCTTAGGGGTAATAAGGTAGACACATGCACATGAATTAAGTGTATTAAAGGTGAATAGGAAACAAGGATGATCACATGCTATACTTGTCTTAGAACTTGCTTTATGCCCAAAATAACTTGCTCTAAAAAACCTTAACTTAATCTTTCATTTGCAACTTCTGGCACTCAGCTTCTGGTCTTCATCTTCGAATCTTCGGCGCTCACGGATAGTCTTTCTTCTACTCGTAGATCATAGCAACCCAACACACTAACAGGCATACAAACAAACAAATAGAGACAACTAAGAACAATACACCACACAAGAGAAAACAGCGTACTAAAAGAGAACTACCGACTACAGTCACGAGAACATAAGAAACGCCGATAACGGAACTACGAGGGAAAAGAAACGACTACCGAGAGTTTATATTATAAAAGAAACAATTACACGCTTAATTATCTTAATTGAATAAAAACCACGTGATAGTTATTAACTCAGATTACTTAAATTATATTCTAATTCCAAGGTGAGTTAAGACCAATCTTATTTTATAAATATTGCCGTATGGATTAAGCAAGTTCAACTTAAAGTTCGCAATATGAAAAGGGACATGTGCATACTTAATAGTGCCTAATATATACAACTTGTTTTAAGTAATAAGAAATTAAGAGTGGACTTATGTAGCAATTAATCATATTAATATTTGTATAGAAAAATCTTTAAGTACATCACCTATGTTGCTTTTAATTTGGAAAGCTGGTTACATGCATATTAAACAATTTAATATTTGACTATACATCGAAAAATACATGTGACATGGTAAACTTCATCCCTAACCTGTAGTTTATGGTCGGCACGGTCGTAACGCAACCAGAACTGAGTTAAAATTAGATTGCTTTTAATTGAGAAGCTATTAAATAAATATATTAATCTAATCATTATTTATAATTAATAAATTTATAATCAAGTGACATGATAAAGGTTACTACTATTGCATAGAGCGCGACGACGTGAATCTAATGCAACTGGAATGACTCGAAACAGAATTAAAACGTAAATGATATGGCCTAAACAAGATTATATATGTATACGTATTTTTATTGTATTTCGGGATTTATTTTTCTAAAGGAAAATGGCAATAAAGCGTAGCATGATGTAATGCTGATGTCAACAAGTTAAGAACGAACCAGAGCACCCATGGCACTCGGCCGGCTGCTCGCTCCGCACCACCCAACAGCACGTGTCACGCGCGCACACAGGACGCCCACAGACCAACGGACGTCTGCTCAGCTCGACAATGCCCGAGACCTTGAGGTCGCCAGCAGCAGCGCGAATGGCGCGGTGACGGAGGAGAGCCTCACGCTGCACTGCCCGGGCTTCGCCAGCCTCAAGACCTCCGAGGCCATCAAGCTCGAGGACGCCGCAACGCTGGCGCGCTCCTTGCCCATCCTTACGATAGTTTTTGGTGTGCTTTGTCTATGGGGTTGGTACATATATATATATATAGGGAGAAAAACTCTCTATCCCCACGTCAACTAGCGATACGGTTCTAATTGAAGTTGCACCCTCCGCCTCTTCTAACGGGCCTAATTAATCATCAAAGCCCATTAGTAAATAAATGTATGTGCATTTAAGATTATTGCACATGGGCTTTGAGCGTTGGGAAAATGAGAGATTTATTATTTTCGGAATTAATTATTTTCATGGATAAAATAATTCATGAAAAGTCCAGAATTATTATTTAAGTCACGAAAAATACTCTGAGAGCTCTAAAAATTTGGAGAAATTTTTCAGAGACATTATAGAACATGAGGAACCCAAATAAAGTATTTGGAGCTCATGATAAGATATTTTGGAGCATCTAAAAATTAGATTATGCTCACAGACAAGTGGAAACAAACTACAGAAAAAGTTGGAAAAAAATTCTGAGAAGTTTGTAGAGGTTGATTGACGGACGAGAAACTAAAAGTAGTGATTTAGGTTACAAAGAAAATATTTTAGGAAACTCCCAACAAAAAATTGAGGTGAGAAACAAGGAATTTGATTGTAAAAAAATGATATACGTATATCGGAGAAGGAAAATCGACCTAAACGTATTTTGAAAGAACAATTTGAATTTATTTTGATCTTTGGTCAAAACCAAGCAATACAAAAACACAAATGCATCAGCATGTATGCACAACAATGTTGCTACATCCTAAGATGAATTTTAATTCAATGAAAATTTTGTTTTACTATGTTTCATGAGCCCAAAACATTCATAATTAAAATCATTTTAGAAGAAGCAAATTTTAGGGTGTTACACACGATCAATTAAGTTCTTTTTATACATAAATGTGAACTTCAATTCCATGAAAATATGCATGTAATGTGCTATAATAAAAAGAGTAAACAGGAGACGTCAACACCGACTTCAACATGCCTCTCCACTTCGGCGTACTCCCCGCTCCGTCTCTCTCCCCGTAAGCGCCAACAGGTGGGCCAACAGGACCGCTCTACCTCTCAGCGCTCTCGCTCGTCTCTCTCGCTCGTCTCTCGTTGCCTCTGCCCTCACCCTCGCAGTCTGGCCCCCGCCCCCGCCGCCGCCGTCACTACCCCCACTCTCTCTCCATGGAGCGCGAGGTTGAGCACCGCAACCGCGAGGCCAAGCTCCTCGCGCTTGCGCGCCTCCACCCGGTCTCCACCCTCGACACCTCCTGCTTCCTCTCTCCTTGCCCGCAGGCGTCCTCTCCCACCGCACAGTCCTCGCTCCTGCAGATGTGGCGGGAGCTCGAGCACTGCCGTGCCGATGCCGCCCACCCCTTCGACCGGGAGGCCTCCCTAGACAACGCTGACTGTGACCGCGAGCGCGTGCGCCAGATCGTGCGCCGCCTCACGGACACCGCCGACGGTCCAACAGCCACCGCCGCCACCGGGGACTGGCTTGGCGAGACGGATAGGTAGAGGTCAGTCTCGTAAGGGAGTGGGTGCAGATGGCCAGCCAGCCGCGCGACTACTGTGCGGGCGCCAGAGTTCAGACTATCGTTTGATGGAAAAATATCGGTGCCCCGCGGTAGAAACGAATTTCGCGAATTTCGGTGATTTTCGGATTTTCTCGGTGCAAAAATATGCCCAAACCAACTTTGAAAAAAATAATGAAATCAGTCTGAAATTTGAATGAAAAGGATGAAATTTTTGAACAAAATCAACGAAAATCGTCCAAAATAATTGAATTAATAGACCAAAGTAGTTAACGTCAATTACTATTTCAAGTCTGCATTTTTTGTCAGAAAATTCAGTCTGAACCATCATTTAAGCAGTGCCTACATCTGACTCTGAATCGATGAAAACAACACGGACGAAAGGGCCAACTCCTATAGTACCTGCTGCTTTTCATTCCCGCAGGTTATGCCTCTGCAGCGCCATCACGGTGGTGATGTCTCTAGCTGCGCCGGCTGTCCTCTCATGGCCGGGCTCGAATCAGATTGGGAATCAGAAAGGCAGATGCGCAGGCAGAGGAACGCGAGGATGGAGTCGCAAGAGATGGGACAGGAGCCGCGCTGCCTTGCGTGCGCGATGGTCGAGCGCGTACGCCTCCGCCAGCTCCATTCCTACCTGTGCCGGAGCAAGCAGATGTAGAGCAGAGAGCCAGAGAGGAGGAGAGAAGGCTGGCGGCGGCTGAAGCTCTGAGCAGGAGAGAGAAATAAAATTCCCGTCGGCTAGGGTTTCAGATATGACTTTATATAGTCAGGAATGGATAAGTGGGCTATATGGACCTTGCTGGGCCAAAAACAAATTCAAAACAGGCTAAAATTTAGAGGCCGGCATAGCAGTTTACCGGGCCTGGCCGGTAGAAACGCGCACGCAGGACGAACTTCCCACAGGCACCGACAGGAACAGGCAAGGGGTACCGGAGGCTACGAGGCCGGTAGGCTCCCATGTCCCATGTCATGTCGGAGTTTTCTCGCTACAGCTCCGTGAGCGTGCAGCTCCATTCACGGCTTTGCGCCGCTCCGTGCACACGCTACGCTCTGCTCTGTGCTGGCGTGCTCCCAAGTTTCGGCACCCAGGGGAGACGGCGGTGGGCGGAGGCTCCACTTCCTGCTGCAACGAGCACAATCCCAATTCGATTCAAGGTCGAGCCCATGACAGGCCTGACGAGCGTTGACGGGTGCGCTCCTGCTGCCGCTCTAGATCTGCCCTGCTCCGTAAAGGTGACTCATTCAGCCATTCTTGCTTCTTGAGGATGGTTGCTTCTAGCTTTCTAGGACTAGCAGCATCTTGCTACATCTGCTCCTACATCTGCCTATCTATTGTCTTCGCTATAGATTTGGGAGCAAAAGGTGTCGTAGTGAAGCTGATTAATAGCCATGGTTTCAAGGACAAGATCATAAAAAAAGGTGCGTTCATACACATACATGAATGATTTATTAAGTTTTGTTGTTGAGAAAAGCAGTCTTAGATGTAAAGTAAAAAAATTCTGTTGAATATGACACCTGCATCCTACTGTTGTGTTTGTGAATCCCTTTGTGACTGTCAAGTACCATAAATGATGGTATTTCATTATCAACCAGGCAACAAGGAAACTTGACATATTTTTTTAACGGAATATATATAACATTTATGAGGGAGATATAGTTTTTTAGCAGGATATAGTTTCTGTCAATACTTTTTACATGCAGTCCATATCCTAAATTAGCGGCAGCACACATATTAAACCTAAATTGATGAAAGTATCAAATTGCTTCTTGCAGGTTGTGGCACCATCTGGAAATGGAAGAGCGCCAGATGCCATTGCCAATGTGAATGCAAGTGAGAGGGAGACAGAACCTCATAAAGAGGCTACTGGTGTAGATGGTGCTGAGACTGGGACTGGGTCCCCAGCCAGAAGAAGTCCGGCCACCAAAGTCAGGGCTCCAAACAAGAAAAAGAAGACCTCACTGATTTGGAATCATTTCACTGAATTGTTTGTTGAAGAAAAGGCAGATGGCATAGTAATCATGAAGAAGATGGCATAATGAAATTACGGTGACAGCATTATAGATCATGATGATGGTAACAACACTATGGACCTAGAAGAGGAAGACAGATTACATTTGCTTCAGGTTACTCTCTATGCCTTATGTATTTTTTTTCAGTTTATGACCCTGTGTGTTTTCAAATGTTGCAACACAATTATGGTTATTATTCAGAATTTCAGATAGTTAAAAATGAAATGGTAAATGGAAAAAATAATTGTGTCAATTTGATGTATAATATCTAATCTGTGCGACCTAGAATATTTTTTGTACATGTGAATTCAACATCTAATCTGTGTCAATTCTTATGATCTCCTATCATTTTTTATGGTCTCATATCTCATCATTTTATTGTAGGCGAGCAGAGGTGTCTCACAACTTGTTGTTCTCCTGCCTGTTGGGTGTGCCATTGCCTACTGCTGCTTAATTTTATTGGTTCAGTACTTCACTTATATGAGCTCAATATCTTGTACTTTGATCAGCAAGCTTAATGTCATGTACCTTGATCGGCAAACTCAGTGTAGACCTATTCAGTGTCACGTACCGTTGGCTGTTGGGAGGTGCTGCTGACTGCTTTTGTTGTTTGGATTTACTTCATTTGATCTTATGATTTTGCGATCTGAGATATTATTAGTAGTGTACT
The DNA here is from genome assembly GCA_038087645.1 of Saccharum hybrid cultivar R570. Lineage (NCBI taxonomy): Eukaryota > Viridiplantae > Streptophyta > Magnoliopsida > Poales > Poaceae > Saccharum > Saccharum hybrid cultivar. The sequence continues at coordinate 8,133,552 of JAQSUU010000347.1, read as the reverse complement.
TTGATTTTGGTCCACTTGGGTTATCGATGAACTTAGCACTAGAATTTTGTTTGTCTCGGATGAATTTACCGATATTCACTTTGAGGATTGAGTAAATATCTGAATGCGGATCCACATTCGAACCATTCGTTTTGTATTTGTGTTCGCATACGCATCTGAACTAAAATATGGTAAAAGGTGGCATCCGCATTAGATTCCATGCGTATTTGATCCATTTCCATCCATAGTTAGAAGCATAGGACTGACACATTAAAAGACCATCTGGTGGCTGCAGGGTCATTTTCAGTAAAACTGATCTCAGGTATGCCAACATATTAAAAAGACGCATCCATGTCATCTTCTGTGTATGCTAATTTCTTTACCTGATTCTATTCATTACTTGAACGTTGTGGTTCTAAATTTCAGTTTTGTTCCATTGCCCAGGTGATGTGTTCTGACTTCTGAAAAGGATCGATTTGCACTTTTGAATGAGTGTTATATGGCTAGCTGTAACTGGTTGCAAAATCAATTATCTATGAAATATGGTACCTCATGTTGCATATTTGTAAGGATACTTCTCTATGATTATTGCAAAAATAAATATTCTAATTATGGTTGTTTTGACAATGTTATTAAAATTGATGATTGTTTATTTGAATGTGGCTCAAAATAGTACATTACGAAGCTGGCTTTTTTCTGTTGTCTGTTCATTTTGATCCACTATTTTTTCTGTACTCTTATTACGAGGAAAATTTTGAAGCTCCGGGCCCACTATTTTCTTCGTACTCTTATTGCATTGAAAGTTTTGAATCTCCTGTAGCAACGCACGGGCATCTGCTAGTGTGCTATAATGTACGAACATGAGTCATAGCATCGACTGTGACGCATATGGAGAATTTATCTTTTTTCCTTTATTTTTTTCTGAAGAAAAGCTAATGGAGGATCTAACCTCCTAGTTACGAGTTTTGAAGAATTGCCACAGTCCAGAGTAGAAGTCAATCAAAAGATCAAAGATAATAGGCAACCCCAATCTGAACCAATATATGTTTGCAGGAGTAGCAATCTGAGTTTGTCTTTCATGTATGTCGGTTGTAGGAAGAGAAACAACTCTTACAGCACTTAGGGCCTATTTTCTGAAATTCAGGCAAAGTTGTCTGGTGCTGGGAGAGTCCTCAAGCATCTGATTTTGGAAACTTGGGGATATGATCCCTACCTAGGGCTAGCCTCTGCTTGCAAACTGCAAAGAAACACAGCCCTTAGCTAGCGGATTCTGGTGGTATTAGACGTAAGCTAGTCGCATCTCTGTTTGCTGTCCCATTCTCAAGCAATGTCTCAAGTCCTCATCCTTGCTGCGCTGCTCCCATGCATGTCACTCAAGAAAGGATTGGATATTTGCTTCCAGGAGAGATGTTCCTTCTAGAACTCTATAAGCTCTCTGATTACAGTATTGGTTTTCCAGACACACCAGTTCTAACAACTTCTACCATACTCCCAATGCCTCTGACTCCTATGTCACATGTACTTAACTATGAGCTTCCTATTACAGTCGTTATCATCTATTGCAGGTAGCATTGTGGTAATCTACGCACAATATATCATCCAGTTTGTTCAAAATGGTGAAACTAGAACTGCAGTTGGAGGTATATATAGATTGGAGACAAACTGCACAATCCAATACCATTTGATTTGTGAAGCTATAACTGCACTTTGGAGGTATATAAAGAATTGAATACTACATACACATTACTGCTTCCATAATATATTATGGTTCCAGAATACTATCATGTACAATAGTAGTGGATTAATGGCTTTTCATTTTAGCTGTGTTACAGCTGAAAATTCATGTTGAGTTGGTGACCTTAGTTACTGTATATACTGCACTAATGGCACAAAAAATAAACACCATAGATTCAAACATTGGAATCTTATTATTAAATACATATATACGATTTGTCCCAAATAATACAACAAAGTAAAAGCTTATGAAATGTTCATGTTGTGTGCATTCTATCTGCACCCATCCTTTATATGGATGAATTTTAACTCTGCAACAAGTGAAGGAGAAAACAAAATATGCAATGGACTATAAACGGAACTTCGAACTTTGTTATATATATAGGTTAGGTAAGAAGAGCAATGATACCACTGTCCAGGGACTACAACATAAATTGATTGCCGTAGCTTTAGTCCTGCTTCATAGGAGAAACATGAAAGGAGCTGAGTGTACCGGTCAGGACCTACATAGCAATGTTGTAGACAGATAACAGTAAAGAACATGTAGCCACAGTTTTAGCACAAAGCAAGCATGGAGCAACTCACCCAGAATGATACTGCTGTGTACACTATAAAGATCTCAGGGGAGATTGCTCAGCAATATGTCACTTTCTTGTCCATTGTAACATAAGGAATGAGACAAAAAAATGAACAATTGTTAGATAAACTTCACATGCCTATTTTCTCTCAATACATCAACGTCCTAATTAATCATTTACCACCATGCCATGATGTACTCTTGTATGATGGCATATGAGTTATCTCGGTATTTCCTTCAGAAAAAAGTAAGATGAAAAAATTCATGAAATGTGCCTACAAAAAACAACTACTAAATACTGGCTACTAGAAATAGATTTGTAGAGGCAGACCACGTTTTCATTCGCCTCTAGAAATTGATTTCTAGAGGTGGCTGGTAATGTTTTCCGCCTCTAAAAATCAAATTAAGAAATTGTAAATTGGCCATAAAAGATAGCAAAAAATAAGCATAGTAATGAAACATCGTGACCGGATGTCATAAGTTCCAAGTCACGCGATTGCATGCCTGTAAGACGCATAGATGTGGTTCCTATGATTTTAACCACTCGAAGGATGACATCCTTTTGTATTAACATATACGAATGATGCATTGAATATTTGAGCAAACAAACAATTTTATATATAAAAAACCATCTGCAAGCTTAGATCTCATTGAGCTCTACAACTTCAATATAGTGTTTATCTTCAACTGATTTTGTTTGAAACTATTATGATTTTTTTGTGTGGTGTCTACTTTAGAGACGGGTCACCTTATCAACCATCTCTAAAAATGAATTTCAATCTAGAAAAATGACTCCACTTTCACAGTGTTCGAAAGCACCGATCGTCTCGAGTACCTTTTCTAATGACGGTTCAAGTTACTGACCGCCACTGAAAATGAAGGGCATTTCTAGGAATGGACGGAAACACCATTTATAGAGGCAGAACTATTTAGAGATAATTTTGTCCAACCCTTTCTGAATGAAAAGAGTAATGTATCTAAAATAGTTTCTACAGCAGTGACATTTATTTGTACCCTTTTCTAGTTTCTAATCTATGGTATAAAACAACAGAAATAGAGGAAGCATAGAAGCTAGCTCGACGATTGAATTTTTAATCTTCTCTAAGTGATGTCCTATCAATATATAGATTATACATGTCTGAACGGTGATTAGTTGACTACAGAGGATCCCCCCTGCACGCCCATGGACAATCCAGCACCTAAAGCTGCTAGGCGATGATTAGGGAATTGTTTGATTAATCTTTCTCTTAATAAGTTAGCTCACAATTGTTCGATTCATTGTATACCATATAACCATTTAGGGAATTTATGGAACATGATGCAGACAAATAAATATGCAGTTTTATGAAACATGATGCATCATATCTACCAAGAGGACAACAATTAGTCCCACAGCTTACAGTCCTACTGCTGGACAAGAAAACACAATGTTAATGGCTCATTTACAGAGACCATTTGCCAGAGGCGGTGGCCAACAACCATCTGTGTAAATCAATTTTACCCACCCCTGTAGTTCATTTTTGTAGTAGTCTCATAATGCATCCGCATTAAGTGATTCATGATTGATATAGTTCTTTTTATACATGAATGAGTACATTAATTCCTTAATAAATGAACAATATGCATGGTTCCAAATTATATGAACTGACTATGATTCATATGGACATTGAATTTTTCCTTCTATTTTTTTTATGAAAAAGGGTAATGGAGTACCGAACATCCTACTTACCAATGTTGAAGAGTCACCATAGTCCAGAAGACAAGTCCAACCAAAAGAACAAAAACAATAGGCAACCCCAACCTAAACCAATATGTTTCCATAGAGAATTGTCTTTTGAGTCTAGAGGACTTCATTACTGCAGGACTTTTTTCTGCACTTCAGGCAAACAGCTCCGTTGCCCTGTCAGGCTGCAAAGCAAACAGCCCGGCCCTCTGTTTCCTGTCCCCTGCTCAAGCGGTCAAGTCAGTCCCATGTCATACTGGTTCATCCTGCTACTCCCAAGCAAGTTAGTGAAGAAAGGATTGGATATTTGGTGTCAGTAGAGATCTTGATTCTAGTACAGTATCCGCTCTCTGAGTACAATACCATTTTTCTAGACACACCAGTTCCAACAGCATCTACCGCTTTCCGAATGCCTCTAACTCCTATGTCACATGTACTTAATTATGAGCTTCCTATTATGGCCATTATCATCTATTACCAGTACCATTGTACTCATGTTGCTAGGAACCGTGAAAGTAGAATTGCACTTGGAGCTGTTTGATTAGTAAACGTGCCTTGCACACTTGTACCCTAGTGCAGCCCATGGGCTTGCCTATCTGGCACCCCGTTTGGCTATATGTACTAAACATGGTCATTGATCAATCAATATCATGTTGTCCCTATTCATCCCAAATACGCTTACATGGTATCATAGACGGTAGGATCCTGCACCCTCCACCGCTTCTACAAAACCTAACCGCTGTTACCCGCGTCGTCGCTGAGCCCTACTCGCTGGCCACCCCCTCGCCGCAATCGCCGAGCCCTGCATGTCGGCCGCCCTTCTCGCGCTGTCGCTGAGTCCTGCTCGCGTTCATCATGCTCCGAACATCAATCTTCATGGAGTTCGGATCCAGCCTGAATGTTTTCCATGCTCACGCTCCAACTGTGGGGGAGTGTTAGATTTGTAAACATGCCTTGCACGCTTGTACCCTATATGTACTAAACATGGTCATTGATCAATCAATCACGTATTCTCCTCATTCATTCCAAATACGCTTACAGAAGCTAAATAAAAAGCGGAACTAAAATACACAATCCATGCCATTTGTATTATGACATGCGAGTAATAAATGCAACAGTCTAGTGATGGATAGATAGTGTAAGTACTCTGCTTCTTCAGTAGAATCAAATACTACATACATGGTACTGTTTGCCACATATCTCAGTAGTTCAACAAATCATAATACTATCATACACAATTGTTGAGGATTAATGGCTTCTCATTGTAGCTATCTTTCATCTATAAATTATGGTTCCTGTTTGCCACATATCTCAAGTATTTGCTTTTTTTCTATTTTTATTTTTTTTAATAAGGGAACAAAGTTTCAGCCTCTACCGTCCGGAGATGATACACAGCTGATAGTCACAGGGTACAAACCAACACCAAAAGGCTCACACATGCATGATAGAACAAAACAAGGTTCGGCCCAACTAGTGAGCGCAGCAAACAAAAGAAAACACTAAGCCTCAATACGACTCCTGAAGTTCCAGCCAAACTTCATAGAAACCGCCATAATTAGTCTCCCAATTTCTGCAGCCATCCTTGAACAAGGATCGCTCCTCCTCACTAAGCAGCATGGTATATGATAAAAGAATGTGTTGTGTCAAAATGGATGGCATCAATTGCCATGCCGATCAAACATTGGATTTTGATTTTTTGTTTTCTACTAAAACGATGGCAAATAGAGGTCAACCCTTGTTTCGATTGATTGAATCTTATCAAAAGAATTGGTGTGATTTCCTTAGCTCCTAGTACGTCAGTAGAGTAGTAGTTAGTTGTAGAATATGTTCTAAATTCCTATACTAGTTTCTTAGCAAAGACTAGAGAAGTGCATCCCAGTTGAAAACATGTGCTTATGATCCTCACTGAATGATGCGCTATGTATGACTGTTCTGCTAGGATGCACTCTGTTAGAAATTAGTTCCTCTTTTAATTGTCGCCTACTTGGCTGCTGCGTCTAGCTATGTAAACAGAGATGTGGCACCAGTCCTCTGGATTTTCCTTGAGAAGCTTCCATGAATCTCAGTCAAGCATGCATATTATTTGCAGCTCGATATTGTGTGGATTGCTCAAATTCAGAGAGAGCGAAACAATCCACTATGCTCCCATGGTTTAGGTCGATGCTATTGATAGTTCACACTCCAGAAGTTCATCCAGTTTCTCCCAATGCCTCCAATTCCTAGTCTGCTAAATTGGGAGCTTCTCTAGCTACTGTCGTCTTCTAGTGCCAGTGAATAGTGATATTGTCCTGTCTCACACATACATATAGAGACCATCTTCTAATTTGAGCTCTGTATGGAGATATATATGGCGAGAGCAACACAAAATCATAAATTCCATCTGCAAGTGACTCGTGTGAGCACTAAATGCATTGGGTCTTATATATAGCATTGTTGCTTCCGGTATTTAACAGTCTCCAAGATAGTTACAAACATGACAGATACCTCACGACAAATATGTTTCAGATCATCATAATTGCAATATATATAGTTACAAACATGACAAATACCTCACGACAAATATGTTTCAGATCATCATAATTGCAATATATATAACCATTGTTGACTTGTTATTAGAGAATTTGTGACAAGTCAATGAATCAACAGGTCAAGGAAAAATAAATGCAGCACTGTGCATTCAGACATGTCCAAACGTTAAGGGGAAAAAATACCAGGAAGAGTAACGTGAGTCAAATGTTGCACCAAGAACACAATGATAAGTAGATCCTGCTTGCTCCAGCAAATTTTTAACTTACTGACAATGTTATTGAACACAATGCAATGGTCCCCACATCTCTGAATAAATATATGGTTATTTGCCACATTACTCCATTCAGTGCAATGAAAACTACAGATCGTCAAACCTTGACATCTGGAAAGCAATGCATCATCAAACTAATGCCTCTGACCATGAAATTTTACATCCAAGCTGCATCACGTATGTACACACTGTCATCAATATAACGTCACAAATCCCACATTAGACAATAATACTCAAAGCTTACTTGCCAGTCACGTGCACTGTCAATGATGTATGCCAGCGCTACTCATGTACGAATGGAGCAAGTGAATAAATTCACATTTACATAGAACAAGATGCATCTATCAAATAGACCAGAATTAATCACACAGCTTACTTGCCTTGCTGCTCGATCAGCAGAACCCAATGGGTTGGTGTGATGCACGTTCCATTAGGCTGTCTACACTCTCCTAATGCATTATATTAAGTGATTCACCCTTTATTGTTGCTTATAACTTAAACTCAACCTCATAATGTGTCAAAAAATTTGAATGAAGCTGTGTAATAACATGGAATGTAATGCAAATGAAGTGTTGAATTTTCCTTCCATTTTCTTGGTGAAAAGGCAAAAAGATAACAAAGGTCAGCCTTGGAGGGGATGAGTCATCACCTTGTTGCCTAGATCGCCTGAGTTCATCTGTGTAAGAACAGCTACAGCGGCGTCCAAAGAGGATGAGTGAATGAGTCCGGCCTTTTCTAGGCGAATGGGGCATCAAAACTTTTTTATAAAAATATTCATTATATATTCCCTAGCTAGGCGTGCTGACCTAGCTTGGCGCTCAACTAAACACCAACGGAAATAGGATGGACCCAGCCCATCCACATAGTATCTTTAACCAAACAATGATTAGTTTTGTCAGGTATCTCCCGGCGTTGATCACCGCAGGTGAGATCACGAACTCAATGAAGAACTCAAACTCAATGCACACATGCAAGATTACAAAACACACGAGAGAATTTGGTGCAGGTTTTTTCTGTTCTTCATTCTATTTATTCATGAGTACAATAGGCATGGTGAGCATGTCCATCCCCCTGGTCCACGACGCGGTGTTTCCCTTGAGCCCAGGCAGGATGGCAAGCGATTCCAGCGTTGCCCTCGTACGGTGCATGCAGCATCCACAAAACTGGAGCACATACGCATGCAATCAACACAGAGATAAATATATATGCAACTATCTAAACTAATATGCACACATTTTAGCTAACAAGTTTCCATATATTACTGAAGAATCGCCACAGTCCACAGGGTCCAACCTAAAAAACATATGCTAAGTCCCTAATCTCGGACCAAATATATTTGCTGCAACTGCAGAGTTTAGTGATCTATCAATGTCAGTTGTACCTTGTAGCTAGCAAAACTGATGATGACTCTGTAGACATGTCCAGCACTAACAAACGGATGTCAGTTCGAATTGAAACATATAGTTCCAGTTGTATTGGCAACAAACCACTACAAGAAACCTTTCATCTTTTGACATTTTCATCCATTTATAATGTCACAAGTTGAGTGTCTATAATGACAATTTGTGACATTTACGCAGTGGTTTTATGACATCGGGTTAATATATATTCATTATATATTCCCTAGCTAGGCGTGCTGACCTAGGGGTTGTTTAGTTGGTGAAAAAGTTTGGGTTCGGCTACTGTAGCACTTTTTGTTTTATTTGGCAATTTCTATCCAATCATAGACTAATTAGGCTCAAAAGATTTGTCTCGTGATTTACAACTAAACTGTGTAATTAGTTTTTTCTTTCGTCTACATTTAGTACTCCATGCATGTGCCGCAAGATTCGATGTAACGGGTACTGTACAAACTTTTTTGGGTTGCATGGGCAACTAAACAGCCCCTATATAGCTTGGCGCTCAACTAAAATGCAGAGGCCAATGCTGTCTGATTTGACATCTCCTGCGATGGAGTAAATGCAATTGTATAGTAATGATAGATATTACTGCCACTACCGGAGCCGGCTGCTTTGCCGAGCGCCGCAGGCTCTCGGCAAAGCCTCTAACGCCCTCGGCAAAGCCTTTGCCGAGCGCAGCTCTCGGCAAAGCGCCCTCCGCAAAAATTCGATCGGCAAAGGCTTCTTTGCCGAGAGCTGTTTATCGGACACTCGATCGGCAAAATTTTATCGGACACTCGATCGGCAAAAATTCGATCGGCAAAATTTTAAATTTCAAACGTAGATTTGCATGACAAGATGAATTCAAATTAAAAAGTGGTCAACTACAATGTTTCATAACCTTTCGAGATCTACAAACTTCATTTAGGAAGTTTTTCCATCCGAAATTGTGGTGCTAACATTGTTCACAAATCTTATATATCTCTCTTGTAGTTTCATGAAACTACATGAGAGGCATATAGATTTTGTGAACAACGTAATTATTACTTTGTCGAATGAAGAAATGACCAATATAAAGTTTGTAGATCATGAGAAGTTATGAAACTTTGTAGTTGAAAATTTTTTTATTTGAATTCGTTTAGGGCACCAAAACGTGGTTTAAAAAATTGCTTTGCCGAGTGTTTTACTTTGGCACTCGGCAAAGAAGCCTTTGCCGAGTGCTTTTTTTTTGGCACTCGGCAAAGAAACTTCTTTGCCGAGAGCCGTTTATCGGACGCTCGGCAAAGGCTTCTTTGCCGAGTGCAGAAGCTTTGCCGAGTGTTTTTTATTTGGCTCTCAGCAAAGCCTTCTTTGCCGAGCGTCTGAAATAAAACGCTCGGCAAAGCCTCCGGCGCTCGGCAAAGAAGCAGATTCCGGTAGTGTGCCACTATCTTTATTTGTTTATCCACTAGAATCATATATGCACACTGTAGATCATAGTACTTTTCAATAACAAGTCATGATTCTATTTTGCACCAGAAAAATAGGTTAATAACTGAGAATGGACAAAAGTAGTTGATTAATGGCATTCATTTCAGTTTTTTTTTGCGAATATCCACATTATTCTTGTAGCTCGAAGTTGGTGGTTGACTCTGGCTATATAGCCTAGCTAGTACGTAAGCTGTTGTGAATTCTTTCATCAACAAGACATAGTAGTTCTTGGGACTACAACAAGGAGCCCAATGATAAGGATCCCAAGGCTTAGCCAAATTTGTTGTGTGACGGCCTGATTGTTAGCTACTACCTCCATCCCCAAAACAGTGTCATTCTCGCTGGGGTCAGCCGACACTGATGGTTTCCAGCGAGCCTCTTATACCTAGGCCGTGTTCAGATCCCAAATTTGGGACCCCGAATTGGTACAGTGCGCATTAAATGCGCACTGTACCAATTCGTTTGTATTTGGTAAAAATTGTCCAAACTTTGACTAATTAGACTCAAAATGTCCGTCTCGCAAAGTACAACAAAACTGTGTAATTAGTTTTTAATTTCATCTACATTTAGTACTCCATGCATATGCCGACATTTTGATGTGATGGGAATCTTCTTTTTGCATAGTAGAATTTGGGGTTGAAATTTGGCATCTATACAAGGCCCTACTAAATTTTCAATGTGTAAGACCCCAGTGAAAAAACATACGACCCCAGCAGCCTGGCAGTCCAGCGTCCGTAGCTCTGGACCATCGATTGAATGAGTTGCAGCTCCAGGACACATATTGAACATTGTTCGTGTTCCTGTTGGGTCCGGTTCCTAATTTATCATACAGCAAGCTAGGAGCTTGCTTGCATCGTCACAGGTGCCATGTGTGGATGGGATTACCTCTCCACACTTGAATACTCCTACAATTCCATTTGACATATGAATGTGAACGAGAACAGAATTGTGGTCGGATATATATATATATATATATATATATATATATATATATATATATATATATATATATATATATATATATATATATATATATGCACACTGAAGTCCAGTTCCTTTTTTTTTCTCATAAAGCAATGAGTTCAACTGCCATGTGTGCATGCATGGGACTACCTCTTCACTCTAGGACTCCTACTCTTCCGTTTGGTATGTAATTACTTCTGTCTCACAACAATGTGAACAAAACCGAAGTGGCCGGACATCAGTGTGCACCTATATAAATATATATGGTTTCTTTTCCTGCAGAAATATCTGAAAAAAAATGCAAGACATAGCAGTACTAGTAGTGTCCTGCAGCTGCAGTGACGAGTAGCATTAAGCAGTAAATAATCATCATCACTTAAACAATCATGACCATTGCGCTTGCAAGACATACTGCACTGTCCAGAGTTCCTGATGATCTTTAGGTCCTGTTGCCAATAATCCTAGCTAGTACCAGGAAATACCATGTCATGGATCATCCAAGAAGTGCAAACTAGAGACAGCGTCAACACGTCAAGGAAAAAAAAAACAGCACTTTAAAGTACTAAATACTGGCTCCCATATCAGCCTAGCTGCCGGTGACAAGAAATGCAAACTAGAGTGTTTACTGAACATGGTTGGCATTGCTGATGTCTCCTGGTCCTATTTACTTTGACAGCAGCTCAATAAGCCCTGGTCACAGGGGGCTATGCATGGGACTACCTATCCCCACTTCAATACTCGTAGTCTTTCCATCTCCTGTACTATTATTATAAATAAATGTAGATGTGCCGAAGAGAGAAGTTGTAACATCTCAGATATTAAAAGCAACTAAAACTTGGTCATGAGCATCATTATGCATAATTACCAAGCATTGTTGCATAAAAGCACTCATATGTTGCATAGGTTGCATGGTAATGTTTCAGTAAGAGCATGTTCATGTTGCACCTACGATGTTTCATGTGTTGCTTTATCATGTTGCATTTACAAGGGTTCATATGTTGCCTAGAAATGTTTCACATAATATGTTAGGTTCCACAATAAGGTTTCATTAGTAACTCTGTTATGTTTCAAGTGTTGCATGTCGATGTTGCAATGATAATGTAATACATGTTTCACATGTTATGTCATGTTTCATGTGTTTTAGAGTAGTGTTTCATAAGATTGCATGAATAGTAACTCACATGTTTCATATATGTTGTTCCTATGTTTCAATGCTATGTTTCACATATACATGAAATGTTGTATAAGTATCAAATAGTGCTTAGTAATCTTTGTTAATTTATATAAGAAAAATTGCTTAAACAAATAAAATTTGGTAAATATAAACTTTATATTTCAAAGCATGTTCTATGTTATGGCATCAAAGTTAGGTAATATTTATAAGTCAAGCATGTTTAATTTTTAGCCCAAATATTGGATTTGATACTAAGTCATTTTGCCCAAGTCTTTGAAAATCAGTTATTAAGTTCAATTTTTGGGTGTTTATTAAATGAAATTTCATAAATAAAATATGCCCAACTTTTATTTGATTGCTTGGTCCTACACTTGATCTTTCTTAATGTGTGATTAGATGTAATGTTTGTTTATTGGTTGTTCTTAATTAAATTGCCAAAGTTTGCCAAACAAAATCAGTTTTAAAACCTGAAACTGAAACTCCCTTTCAGTTTCAATGAACCCTAGTTTGTTATTCAAAATCTAGAAAAAATTCGATTCTTTGGTATTTTGCCCTTAATAGAAGTTGGAGATCTTTGGTAGATGAACAACTTTTATTAAGGGAGATTATCAAGTTTCTACACAATTTTGGGAGAAAAAGGAGGAAGTAAGGGGTTTTCAACCTGTTCTAACTCTGAACTTTTATTTCAGTAAAACAGATTCAGTGTGACCCTCTTCCCAATTCAAAATCTCCAAAAATTACTCAGTTTTTCATGTTTGATCCTTTAAGCAATGTTGGAGGATGGGTGAACATAATTTCTTAAGGTTGATCCTCATGTTATTTTGAAAAATGGAGTAAGAGAGGGAGAGAGAGGGCTGTTTCAGTCGATGAACAGTAGCACAGTTAGCAGGTGACGCAGCTGCTTGCCGACGAGTCGCCGCCCTTCAACGCCGCTTACCTGTGTGTAGCCACGCAGCTGCCGCTGTGTCCAAGCCCGAGCAGTAGCTGTCGAGTACGTCTGCTTCTCACCCGCCGAGATAAGGTCGAGATGGATGCCGTTTTCTTCTTTCTTCCTCCTCCGCTCACCGCCGGTGATCTTGCCTCGCCCGCAAAATTCACCCTCACCAGAGCACCTCGATCCAATTGCTTCCACACACAGCTCCGGTTTGCCTTGGCGCTCCTTACAGGCCTGCTCGTCTCGCCTCTAGCCGCACAGAGCAACCGCGCGCCACCTTCTTCTTCCTAACCGTCCACAGCACCGCCGTGACCGCCTCCACCGTGGCCAGGTCACTACGGTGAGTCTCTCGCCGAGATGTTACTTGTTCTAGCTCCGGTTCGGCGTCCTGATGATCATCGGTCTCTCCTGTTTTTCTGTAGAGCCTCAGTCATGCCAGAACATTGACAAATTCACCAGTTCACGCCGCTGCTTTCGTCCCCGACGCCGACGAACGGGTTCGGTTCCGTCTCCGACCCATACAGCGAGAGCTCCGAGGTCTCGGTGAGCCACCGACGTTAATTCCTTCGTTAATTGTACCTCTACCGTGGCCTAACTGCCGGAACGCTAGTTCACCGGCATGTTCTGCCCGCCGGCCGTCGTAGTCATAGACAGGCTAGAATAGAGCCCTGTTTCTTTCAATTGATGGTATGGTTGAGTTCGTAGTGGTATAGCGAGCACGGTTGTGGTCTGCCTGTGGCCGGGAACATCACCATCACCGCCTTGGACGTCACCGTGGATGCTAGGGTGCCGTGGGGGTTGCTCTGGTGGGCTTGGTCAGTGCGCCTCATCGCGGGGAGCTCGTCGGAGTTCTCCCCGTCACCGGAATCCTTGCCGGCGACGAGAGCGCCGCCGTTCTACCGGACATACCGCGGCCGAGCGCGGGATGGGCCTGGTTGGCCTCGGGCCTTTCATGTCCGCGTGATGGGCCTGAGGTGGGCCGAGTGAGGTCGGGTGAAAAGAGTGTAAATGATTTTTCTTTATTTCCAGAAAATGTATTTTGTGCTGCACTTTGTTTAATTCATAGAAAAATAATTAGAGATGTTAAAGTCATGAAAATTTTTGGGTGAGCTGTTCATACTGTGTTATATCTAGGAAGAATATTGAATGATGAAAATGATTAGATTTTTGCATGATTTAAAAATAGCTCTTTTAATTAATAAATGCATGTTCTATGATTTTTGTAGGCAAAAATATAAAACCTTTAATCATGAAAATTTATGGGCATGAGTAATCTACTGTTATGAACCCACACAAAAATGTTTGGTACTGTTTGGAGATAAAATGAGTTGATCACTTAACTAGAGTTGCTTTTATGTATTAATAAAAATATAAAAATGCTTTCTATGAATCACTAACAATGTGACATGTGATTTTGGATTGCTTGAAGACCTTGGAGCAAACAACTTAATCCTTTACATTTCATGCCCATGATAAACTTATTAGTTAATAAATAAATGGTTTAGTTAAATGTTTAATTAGAAGATGTGTATTTATCAAACCTTGACATCTCTTGTATGCTAGAGTTGAATAAGTAATTATGTTTGGTAGATGCTTCTTATGAGTAATCTTCTTGGTCCATGGTAGGTTAATACTTATATAATAATGACTAATTAACTTGTTAAAGTAATAAATAAAATATTATACTTAAATAACTAGTTAAGGAAAGCAGGCGCTTAGGTCATCTAATGATCTTGGTTTATCATCATGGCTAATCTTGGAGTAATGTTACTTACACACTTTGTCTTGCTTAGGTAGTGTAATAAGATAAATGTTGCTCTCATGTTAACAACTCATTAACTGGTAATTAATAATTAAGATGCTTTATTCATGATAACCCTAGTTGTTTGGGAAGGAAAGTTGTACTCAACTTTCTTAACTCTATTAGAGCTCTACCATGCAATACATGTCTATCATCATACATCATGCATCATGGCATACATTTCATCATGGTAAGCAAAGCATCATTTATTACGTGTAGTATGTACGAGAGTGAGAAGACTTGTTTTGATCAAGTCTCAGAGTAGGTCCATCCATCAGAGGTGCTGGTGTCTATTGGAACTATCTCTGGGAACTAACTTCTCTGCAACCAAGGCAAGCCCCAGAGCCTAACCCAATTCTTGTATTTTTATAAAAGTTATTCACATAAGTCTATGTTTGATGCATTAAGTAGTAGGAGTTGTGTGATATACCGTTGTTGCATATCTTCCTTGTCTACTGAAAGGATCAAGATGCCCAAGAGGGGGGGGTGAATTGGGCTTTTCTAAAAATTAATTGCAAGAATTAAGTCCTATAAGCCGGAATTCACCCCTAGTGCCTACTTGTGTTCCTAGAGAGTCTACCGTTAAAAAGTTTTGCACCCTAGTTTCCAATCCTAGTCTAGCATGGCAATTCTAGGAATGTAAAACAAGCAATGAAAGTAAATACGAGAAAGTAATTGCTTGAATGTAAAGGGGCAAGGAACACGGCGATGTTTTTCCGAGGTATCGGAGAGTCGCCACTCCCCACTAGTCCTCGTTGGAGCACCCGCGCAAGGGTGTCGCTCCCCCTTGATCCGCGCAAGGATCAAGTGCTCTCTACGGGTTGATTCTTCGACACTCCGTCGCGGCGAATCACCCAAAACCGCTCACAACTTGAGTTGGGTCATCCACAAGCTCCGCCGGATGATCACCAAACTCCCAATCACCACCAAGCCGTCTAGGTGATGGCGATCACCAAGAGTAACAAGCTAGAACTCTCACTTGACCACAACGAGCCCAAATGAGGAGGTGGATGCACACTTGCTACTCTCGAATCACTAATGAGGAAACTCAAACTTTGATTCTCAAATCTCTATCCTCACTAGAGCTCTTGCACTCCCTTGCACTCTAAAGGGTTTTCTCAGATGTTTGAATGAGCAAGAGACCTCTAAAAGAGGTGGAGGGGTTGTATTTATACACCCCTCAGAGAAAACGAACCGTTACTTTCTGACACGGGGTCACCGGACGCGCCGGTGCAACGCACCGGACGCGCCGGTCCCCCGTAACGGTCAAAACCCGTTTTTGAAATCGAACCACCGGACGCACCGGTCAGGTAGCACCGGACGCGTCCGACGTGCAAGGGTGCTTACTGGACTCACACCGGACGCGAGGCCGCGTCCGATGCCTGAAGACCGGACGCGTTCGGTCCTCTCAGGACCTTACTGGACTCGCACCGGACTCGCCGATCAAGTCCAGTATCGCGTCCGACGGGCGTTCTCTCTCGGTGACACGTGTCGGTCGCTGACCACCGCGTCCGGTCCTCGCGAGGACCGCGTCCGGTGATCAGGGCCGAACCCTAACAGCGGTAACGAATACACCGGACGCGTCCGGTGTTCCCGAAGACCGCGTCCGGTGCCTGGAAAACAGCCCGAAACTCGTCGAAACGCGTCGCAACTTCAACCAAGTTGCTTCTAACTGAACCTTGAGCTAATCTAGGGTTGCCTAGCGCCAAGTTTAACAAGTGTGCATCACACCTAAACATAGGACTCGCCTAGGTCAAGCTACCCATTCATGCCCCTCTTTATAGTACGGCCAAAAGAGAAAAACGAAGATCCTAACGACTATTCCGAATGTGTCTCAACACTTCGTCATCCGGAACTAACCGTCCTTAATCTTGACGTCACTCTTTTGAAAACCGAAACGATTTCCATCAAGGGACACGAAGCCACAGTGCTCAAAGCAGTTATCACCTCCATGACCTAACTTACCAATGTTTCTGCAAAACACACGTTAGTCATGGTAATAAAGTGTTGTCATTAATTACCGAAACCAAACCTTGGGGCCTAGATGCTTTCAATCTCCCCCTTTTTGGTGATTGATGACAACACTAAGTTTCAATGGATTAGAGTGAAGGTTTTCGAGCATGCTTGGTTCACATAAGCAAAAGACAATAAGCATACAAGGTTAGGAATTGCTTATGTGCTCCAAGCCAAAAGAGTGTACTTCATAAGATAAGACAAAAAGCGTTAGTACACATAAAGATATAGCTCATAAGTAATCGGAGTAAGGCACGGAAGCACAACCTTAGAGCTATAGCTAAAACGGTGACATATATTAATCACAGAGACGAATAAGACACTAAGACTCGAAGCTTTATGACTCGACGACAATGTCACACGAATGCAATACTGAAAATAAACATGATATGCATGAATGTAGCACACGAAAAACGAAAACCCACTAACAAACTCCCCCTGGAATTACTCTCTCTCCCCCTTTGGCATCAAGCGCCAAAAACTAATCTAATCTGACGGGGGGACAGACGGAGTTGTGTCGGGTGCCGAGGTGCGCGGAGTGATCACGAAGTGAAGCGAATCCTCGGAGTCTGAGCTATCTGGCTGACCCTCTGAAGAGGCACGTGGCTGTGAAGCGGTCTGGGTCTGAGCAGGAACAGGCACTGACTGTGAAGTAACAAGTGGATCTGTCTGAGTAACCTGAGCCTGAAGTGCGCCAGTAGCTGGGGGATCTGTCGAGGCAACTGAAGAAGGGATGGTCTCTGTAGTCCCGGTCCCTGTCACTGGTGGAACGACTGCCTCGGAAGCTGACAACCCTGACGAAGTGTGAAACGTAGTCGTGTGCGAGGGTGTCGGCTGACCAGTCAACTCGCTGTAGGTGGCACTGAAGTCACCAAGAGGTGTGCCTGTCAGAAGGTGCGGGCGAGGCTGGTCTGACGGTGTAAACCCCGTATGGATAGGTGTGAAGCTCGGGGACTGAAAAGACTGGGGAACCTGCTGCTGTGGAGATGTAAACTGAAAGCTCGGCTGTCCCTGACTCGATGGACCGCTGGAATGCAAAGCCAGAGCCATGATAGATGCAGGCGGAGGAACCCCAACTATGATGAGATGCCGCAGAAGATCCATGTACTGCTGCTGACTCTGTCGCTGCATCTCAACCTGCTGCCTCTGGATCTCTAGCTGCTGTCTCTGAAACTCGTCCTGGCGAGCCTGTATCTGTGCTAGTGCTGCAGCTGTATCCTGTGCCTGGCGCTGTATTTGCTGCTGCTGCTGCTCCTGAGCCTGGGTCAACCTCTCAAGGATAGCCACCATGGCTGGGTCTGAGCGGGAGGCTGAGCCAGATCCACCGGCCTCGTGGTCGTGAGACCGAGGAGACCGGTACCTGGGGATGGGCTGGTAGTCCTCATCTGTGCTGTCTGAAGTGACATCCTCAGGTATCTCGGCAGGCTGAGTGTCAAGGTCTGCGAGCTCTGCCTCGGCAAGCTCGTCAACTCTAGCGTCCTGCTCAGCTGCTGTCTCAGGAACATCAGGGCGCTCACGCTGTCCTGGTGCTGGAGCCTGCTCTCTAGTAACTGAAGCCCAAAGCTGTCTGATGCCATAGTCAGGGAATGCTGTAGTAGTGTTGGCAATCTCTGCCCTGATCTCTGGTGGCATCTGGATAGCAGATCTGATAATGAAGCAAATCCAGTGGGCATAGGGAAGCTGACGGTTACCCTTGAAGCCCTCAGCAATGATGTCCTCCATCTCACTCAGGATAAGATCCCAGATATCAAACTGTCGCTGTGTCATGAGGTGGTGAACAACCCAGAGCTGCATCCTCGTCAGTCCCTCTCTGTAACCAAGTCTGGGCAGTAAAGTGCGTCTGAGTATAGCATCCAGAACTCGGGCAAGAGGCGTCAGGCTGGCAGGTGTACGACGTGACCCTTCGCCAAAAGGCTCGCGAAAACAGGGTCGAACCAGGTCGGTGGGTGGCACTGAGCCGCCGTGAGGGCGTCTGGGAGGTGGAGTCTGACCATAGCACAACTGGTGGATCCTCGTGTCAGAAGCAGGTAGTCTGAGGATCTCTCGAGCTCTGGAGCTGTAGAGTCTGTGGTCGCGGCCTCTGAAAGCAAAGTGAATGAACTCATGGGCAGGATCAATCCATAGAGAGGCGTAGAACTCCCTGACCCATGTGCCGCAGTAAGCACCTGTCCGTCCAAGTAGATCTGATAAGCCAGGCAGATAGGACAGGTGAGGACGGAGCTGCTCTCCCACAACATCAACCAATGCCTCTAGTCGACATACCCTCTGAGGTCTGAAAGCAATGACACTGTCAACTAGGGCCCTGTAGAAGTCCTCCTGAAGTGGGGTATAGAAACCCTCTGAAGCTCTGGCATCTCTGACAGGTGGAAACCATCGACTGACCTCCACAAACCTCAAGTTCTTCACCTGACGTGAAGAAGCACCCCTCAGGTCTAAGTGCACAACCGGGGGTGACCCTCTAACTCTGGGAGGAGGTCGTGCTCCACGACGCGGGCCCTCTGGCCTGGGTGTCACCTGTGAACGAGCACGTGTGGAGCGGCGACGTGGTGGAGACTGAGCTGCCTGCTCCTCTGTATCCTCAGTGGCCTGTGGAGCCTCAGTAGTCTGGGTAGCCTCAGTAGCGGGTGTAGTCTCTGTAGCCTGTGTCTGCTCTGAGGGTGGATCAACTGACATCTGCTCTGAAGGTGCTGTAGCCTCGGTGCCCTCAGTGGCCTCAGTGCCGAGCTGTCGACCTTCAAGGTGAAAGCGACGCTCGCCTATGTGCAAGCCACTGCGTCTGCCACCTCTCTCTGCCTGCTCTGCGGCGTCTGCCACAGCCTGAGCGACCTCTGCATCTGAAAGTGTCCTCCTCTTCTTCTTGACTGCAAACTTGATGCGCTTACCACGCGCAATCTCATCACGACGGGGAGGACTGTTGTCCCCGTCACCAGGAGCACCACCGGCGTTCTTGCAACGCACCATGCTGACTGACTGCCTGAAAGCCTCTGTGAGATGATGAACTGACACTCGAGAGGCTTGGCCTCAATCCGTATCCGCAGGCTTGGCCTCGGATTTAGCAAACAGATCTGACCCGACACACCGACTGACTCGCTGCACGTATGGAATAGAGAGATATACAATAAGCATATATATATCTAAAGATACGAAACCCTAGATAGCAAGCACGTGAGATACGAAGTGAAGCGACGCTAAGCTACCTCGGATCGACGAGACGACGGTGAAGGGACGAGGTGATCTAGTTTGCGAGAACTCCCGAGATCGGCGACCGAGCACTGAAACGACCAAACGAGATAGCGATGAAAGGTTATGGTCAACGGCAAGCCCTAACGAGAGAATTGAAAGGACTTGAATCGAAAACGGAATCGAGTCGAGCCGTTACCTCGAGAAACCCTAGGGTTGAAGGAAACCCTTGGCTAGGGTTTAGGGGTAAACCCTAGGAGGAAATCTCGGCCGAAGGATGGGATCGAGGTGCCCGGGCGCACGAGGGAGGAGCTGCGGCGCTGGGGAAGACCACAGCTGGTTGGCACACCGGCGGCAAGGTGGACAGCGGCGGTTAGCGGCGGCGCACGGTGGTGGCGCGGGCGCGGGCTTGCGAGCAGAGAGCGAGCTGGGCGCGGCGCGGCAGGGAGGAGCGAGCAGTGGGCGAGCTGGCGCAGCGCGATGGGAGTCACCGGAGAGAAGGAAGGAGGCAGGTGAGTGGCGGCTCCGGCGGATTTGTCACGGCGGGTCGGCGAGACAAGGCGGCGGCGGCGGATTCGTACGGTGAGGAAAAACAAAGTCACGAAGACGAACCGGTTTTATGAGAGCTGAGATCCGCTCGATTTGGAAGCACCGGACGCGGTGGTCAAAATCACCGGACGCGGTGGTGCAGCGTCCGGTGACACTCCAGTAAGCACCTGGAGTCACCGGGCGCGTTCGGTGTGGACAGACCGGACGCGGTCAGAGTCCGATGGCTGATTGCTCGGGAATTCATCGCGGAGCACCGGACGCGGTGGTGGTAGCCGGGACCGGACGCGGTGGTGGTCAGAGGCGCGTCCGGTGCAGCGTCTGGTGCCTAGATCTGGACTTTGTCTTCTGGAAAACCGGACGCGCTGGTGGACACCGGGACCGGACGCGGTGGTGAAGCAACACTGCGTCCGGTGCAGCGTCCGGTCGCTGTTTTTCGCCATTCTTCGTTCCGAACTTCGACGCGACTTCTCCCAATCAAGTTCCAATTCAAAGAGACACAAATAAACACCAATTGGAACCCGATATGAGTGACCTCACTCAAACCCTCAAATTTTTAAAATATTTTGCCTTAGGCTAGTATTATTTTTATGAAAATAGGCAATAAACACCCGAGGAGCAACGTATGGCCAAGCAATAGAGTTTTTGGACCTTTAGGAGCGTCAAATGCTCTCTCTATTCATGGACGAACACAGAGGTTGCTCAAAGCTAAACCGAAAAGAAACGACAAAACAAACAACCATGCATATGCAATGCAATACAAGAAAGTAAAGCTAGGTTGCTTGTCAAGTTTGATCCACGGTTAGGCTTCTTCACTCCTCCAAAGGAGGGTTATCGTAACCGTGTTAGCCAAGCCCTAAATGCATTGCGATAAAGTAAACGTGACATATGATACAATGCAATGCAAGGGACAACACGCGCTCATTTTTTAAAGTTACTTGAATCAAGCACATTAAGTTCACTTCTTAGCCTACAAAAAGTAGCCTCGTCCAAAGGTTTAGTGAAGATATCCGCTAATTGATTTTCACTTCGTACACCTTCTAGTGATATGTCATTTTTAGCAACGTGATCTCTTAGAAAGTGATGGCGGATATCAATGTGCTTGGTGCGAGAGTGTTGTACCGGATTGTTAGCAATTTTAACGGCACTTTCATTGTCACATAAAAGTGGCACCTTTTCAAGAACAACTCCATAGTCTAGAAGGGTTTGTTTCATATATAAGATTTGTGCACAACAAGCCCCCGCGGCAATGTATTCCGCCTCGGCGGTGGACAAAGCCACACTATTTTGCTTTTTAGATGACCAAGATACTAAGGATCTCCCAAGCAAATGGCACCCTCCGGATGTGCTTTTTCTATCAATTTTGCATCCGGCATAATCCGAATCGGAATAGCCAACTAGTTGGAATCTAGCTCCTTTGGGATACCATAGACCAATGCTTGGGGTGTGCTTAAGATATCTTAGGATTCTTTTTACGGCACTTAAGTGAGGTTCTTTAGGGCACGCTTGAAAGCGAGCACACATGCACACACTAAACATGATATCGGGCCTAGATGCGGTAAGGTATAACAAGCTACCAATCATAGAACGGTAGAGAGTTTGATCAACCGGTTTACCTCCCTCATCTAGGTCGAGATGTCCATTTGATGGCATTGGGGTCTTGATTGGCTTGCATTCTTCCATCTTGAATCTTTTGAGAAGATCCTTGGTATACTTTTCTTGAGAGATGAAAATCCCTTCTCTCATTTGCTTGACTTGAAAACCAAGGAAGAATGTGAGCTCACCAATCATTGACATCTCGAACTCCTTCGACATCAATTCACCAAACTCCTTGCAATAATCTTCATTTGTTGACCCGAAGATGATATCATCAACATACACTTGACAAATGAAGATCTCCCCATTAAGCTTCTTGGTGAATAGTGTGGTGTCGACCTTCCCGATGGTGAAGCCCTTCTCAATGAGGAAGTCCCGGAGGCGCTCATACCACGCTCTAGGGGCTTGCTTGAGCCCATATAGCGCCTTGGACAACCTATAAACATGATTAGGATATCTAGGGTCTTCAAACCCGGGAGGTTGATTGACATAGACTAGTTCATTAATAAAGCCATTTAAGAATGCACTTTTCACATCCATTTGATATAATCTCATATCATGATGTGATGCATATGCAAGAAGGATACGAATGGCTTCAAGTCTTGCAACGGGTGCAAAGGTCTCTCCAAAATCAAGGCCTTCAACTTGAGAGAACCCCTTTGCAACTAGTCTTGCCTTGTTCCTCACTACTATGCCTTGGTCATCTTGCTTGTTTCGGAACACCCACTTGGTTCCAATGACTCTTGCACCTTTAGGACGCTCTTCAAGTGTCCATACTTCATTGCGGGTGAAGTTGTTCAATTCTTCATGCATGGCATTCACCCAATCCGGATCTTGAAGAGCTTCTTCTACATTCTTAGGTTCAACACAAGAGACAAAAGAGTGATGTTCAACAAAAGAAGCTAGCTTTTGAGATCGAGTCATTACTCCCTTTGTAGGACTCCCTATGATGAGTTCTTGTGGATGAGCTTGAAGTAGAGGTGAGTTTCTTCTATCAACCACTTGAGGAGGTGGATGGGGAGCATCAACATCTTGTGCTTGTTCCTCGGCTTGTTCATGAGAGACATAAGTATCTTCATTTTCAACTCTCTCATTCTTGTCATCATCTTGAGGCACACGTGATGAAGATGGTGGATCAATGATTTGCACATCGTCTTCATCATCTTTTGGCTTGATGTCTCCCACCGGCATGTTCTTCATGGCCTCCCTCAATGGTTCATCACCTACATCATCACAATTCTCAATTGCTCCTTGGGAGCCGTTAGATTCATCAAATTCCACATCATATGTTTCTTCAACCAAACCGGTGGTATGGTTAAATACTCTATATGCTTTGGACTTTGATGAGTAACCAACAAGAAAACCAATATCACAACGTCTTTGAAACTTCCCTAGGTGTTGACGCTTCTTGTAGATGTAGCATTTGCAACCAAACACCCGGAAGAATGAGACGTCCGGCTTCTTCCCATTAAGCAACTCATAGGGGGTCTTGCCAAGAAACTTTTGGAGGAAGAGGCGATTTGAAGCATAGCATGCGGTGTTGATTGCCTCGGCCCAAAACTTCTCGGGAGTGTTGTACTCATCTAGCATTGTTCTTGCAAGGGTGATCAAAGTCCGGTTCTTTCTCTCAACTACACCATTTTGTTGAGGAGTGTAGGTTGAAGAAACTTCATGCTTGATTCCAATTTCATCACAATAAGCTTCTATGTTGGTGTTGTCAAACTCTTTGCCATTGTCACTTCTAATCTTCTTTATCTTGACTTCAAATTCATTTTGAGCTCTCTTTGCAAACTTCTTGAAGCAACTTGCCACTTCGGATTTGTCATGAAGGAAGAAAGTCCATGTATATCTTGAGTAGTCATCCACTATCACAAGACAATAGAGATTACCACCCAAGCTCTTGTATGTTGTAGGCCCAAACAAGTCCATGTGTAGGAGTTCTAGCACTCTTGAGGTTGACATGAAAGCCTTGGTGGGATGAGTGTTTGCAACTTGTTTGCCGGCTTGACATGCACTACAAGGTTTGTCCTTTTCAAACTTCACATCCTTCAATCCTCTTACTAGTTCTTTCTTCAATAGCTTGTTGAGAGTGCTCATTCCAACATGTGCAAGCCTCCTATGCCAAAGCCATCCAAGTGAGGTCTTGGTGAACAAACATGTCATCAAATTTGCATCTTCGGAGGTGAAGTCAACAAGATAAAGATTGTTATATCTAAAGCCTTTGAATATCACTTGCTTGTCATCTATCTTTGAAACTTCAACTTCATTTGGTGTGAACAAGCATTGGAAGCCAAGATCACAAAGTTGCCCAACGGATAACAAGTTGAAACTCAATGAAGCAACATAGAGCACATTTGAGAGTGAGTGATCATTTGATATTGCAATCTTGCCTATACCCTTGACTTTGCTCTTTGAATTATCCCCAAATGTGATCTTCTCTTGACATATCCCATTCTCTTCAATGGAGGTGAACATACGAGGATCACCGGTCATATGTTGAGTGCAACCACTATCAATAACCCAATGAGATCCACCGGTCTTGTAGTTCACCTACACACAAGAGATCAAGCTTTTTGTTTAGGGACCCAAACTTGAGAGGGGCCCTTGACTTTCTCAACTAGTGACTTGGCAACCCATATTTTCTTTGGCCTATTCTTGTTTGGGGGACCCAAAAACATGACTTTCATCTTTCCATTTGAATCTTTTCTTAGCATGTAATGAGCGTTGAAGGCAAAGGGTCTAGCATGCTTGGGCAAGGGTTGTGGTGGTGGAGTTTTGCATTCATGAGCAAAATGACCTTCTTGACCACACTCAACACATCTCTTTGGCTTGGGCTTTGACTTGCTTTGTTGTTGAGCTTTTGTTTTCTTCTCTTGATTTGCCAAGTACCCAATACCACTTCTATCCATCTTCATTACGGTGTTCATGAGGAGCTCACTTTGCAAATATTGCCCTCTTGTGAACTTGCTTAGGCCAGTCTTGAGATGCTCTTTTTCTTGCTTGAGCTTCTTGTTCTCTTCAATGAGTGACTCATTTGTTGTTTGCTTCTCAAGAGCCATCAAACCTTTAAGCTTCTTGTTCTCATTTGCAAGCTTCTCATTCTCACACTTGATCTTGGCATAATCATCATGGTTGCATGACTCAACCACACTCTTGCCTTTGCTACTAGAACCTTGCTCAATGCTTTCAATGATCAAATCATCACATGATGTAGCTATATCACACTTAACAACATTGTTAGTAGCATCATGCGTCTCAAGAGCAAGTTCATTAGCAACCACAAGACTATCATAGTCAATTTTTAATGTGGTGTATTTGTCTTTTAGAGAGCTATGTCTAGTGATGAGCTCATCATGCTTCTTCTCAAGTTTATCATGTTGATCTTTAAGCTCTTTGTTAGAGGTTTTGAGCTCCTTGAGAGTGGAAGACATAGTTTCATTTTGATCTCTAAGCTCACCACTAGTCTTTTGAGCATTTTCAAGCTTAGATGAGAGTGATTCATTTTCATTTTGAAGGTCATCATTTTCACTTCTTGTCCTTCTTATGATTTTAGTGTATTTGTTTAGCAATTTTACAAGTTCATCATAAGAAGGTGCATCAAATTCATCATCACTATCACTATCATCATCATCATCACTATCATGGTTTTGTACCTTACGTTCACCCTTGGCCATAAGGCATAGGTGAGTAGTGGATGATGATGGTGAAGAAGGCGGTGAAGGTGGTGGTGAAGATGTCGGTGAAGATGATGGCCCCATCACAAATGCGGCAACCTTCTCTTTCTCATCATCGCTCTCATCTTCGGAGGAGCCACAAGATGATTCAATGTCGGTGAGCCAATCACCAACAATATAAGCCTTTCCACCCTTCTTCTTCTTGTAGAACTCCTTCTTCTTGCCATCCTTCTTCTTGTATGGCTTGTTCTTCTTCTTCTCATCTTCTTCATCACTTGAATCATTTTTCTTGCCCTTGTTCTTGTTCTTGAACTTGTCTTTTGGTGGTCTAGGGCATTGATGAGCTAGGTGGCCAAGTTCACCACAATTGTAGCAATCCATCTCCGAGATGGGCTTTCTCTTGCTACTTGTGAAGAATTTCTTTTTCTTGCCATCGAACTTGATGCCACTCTTGTTAAGCTTCTTTAGCATCTTGGTGGTCTTCCTCACCATGAGTGCAAGTGATTCATCATCGATATCACTTTCACTTGAGCTTTCTTGCACGATCATGGCTTGGCCCTTCTTCTTCTTCTTGTCATGGCTAGCTTTGAAGGCCAAGTCTTTCTTCTTGGAAGATGATGAGCCCTCTTCCGGAGTGATGTGCATGTACATCTCATGAGCATTGATCTTCCCCAATACTTGAGTCGGTGTTGCGGTGGAGAGATCACTTTGATGAAGCACGGTGACAATGTGACCATACTTCTCAACGGGAAGCACACTCAAGATCCTCCTTGCAACATCCGATTGACTCATTTGAGTGAGTCCAAGAGCATTGAGGTCCTCTACAAGAACATTCAAGCGAGTGTACATTTCATTAGCACTTTCTTTGGGAAGCATCTCAAAAGAATTAATTTTCTTTAAAGCAATATGATAGCGTTCCTCACGCTCACTCTTAGTTCCCTCATGGAGAGCACAAAGATTTTGCCACAAATCATGAGCGTTCTTTGCATTACGCACACGATTGAAGATATCTTTGCCTAAGCCCCGGTAGAGTGCATTTTTGGCCTTTGCATTCCACCGGTCGTACTTCTCCTCGTCACCCGTGGGGTTTGCGGGATCCTTGATAGCGGGAAGCCCTTGGGTTGCGGCTCTAAGACACCCGACATCTATGGCTTCGAGATACGCCTCCATTCGGATTTTCCAATATGGAAAATCATCCCCCTCAAAGGTGGGAGGTGGTCCTTCCCCGTTAGACATCTTGCTCTAGGCGGTAAAGCCTAAATTAGGAGCAACACGGCTCCGATACCAATTGAAAGGATCAAGATGCCCAAGAGGGGGGGTGAATTGGGCTTTTCTAAAAATTAATTGCAAGAATTAAGTCCTATAAGCCGGAATTCACCCCTAGTGCCTACTTGTGTTCCTAGAGAGTCTACCGTTAAAAAGTTTTGCACCCTAGTTTCCAATCCTAGTCTAGCATGGCAATTCTAGGAATGTAAAACAAGCAATGAAAGTAAATACGAGAAAGTAATTGCTTGAATGTAAAGGGGCAAGGAACACGGTGATGTTTTTCCGAGGTATCGGAGAGTCGCCACTCCCCACTAGTCCTCGTTGGAGCACCCGCGCAAGGGTGTCGCTCCCCCTTGATCCGCGCAAGGATCAAGTGCTCTCTACGGGTTGATTCTTCGACACTCCGTCGCGGCGAATCACCCAAAACCGCTCACAACTTGAGTTGGGTCATCCACAAGCTCCGCCGGATGATCACCAAACTCCCAATCACCACCAAGCCGTCTAGGTGATGGCGATCACCAAGAGTAACAAGCTAGAACTCTCACTTGACCACAACGAGCCCAAATGAGGAGGTGGATGCACACTTGCTACTCTCGAATCACTAGTGAGGAAACTCAAACTTTGATTCTCAAATCTCTATCCTCACTAGAGCTCTTGCACTCCCTTGCACTCTAAAGGGTTTTCTCAGATGTTTGAATGAGCAAGAGACCTCTAAAAGAGGTGGAGGGGTTGTATTTATACACCCCTCAGAGAAAACGAACCGTTACTTTCTGACACGGGGTCACCGGACGCGCCGGTGCAACGCACCGGACGCGCCGGTCCCCCGTAACGGTCAAAACCCGTTTTTGAAATCGAACCACCGGACGCACCGGTCAGGTAGCACCGGACGCGTCCGACGTGCAAGGGTGCTTACTGGACTCACACCGGACGCGAGGCCGCGTCCGATGCCTGAAGACCGGACGCGTCCAGTCCTCTCAGGACCTTACTGGACTCGCACCGGACTCGCCGATCAAGTCCAGTATCGCGTCCGACGGGCGTTCTCTCTCGGTGACACGTGTCGGTCGCTGACCACCGCGTCCGGTCCTCGCGAGGACCGTGTCCGGTGATCAGGGCCGAACCCTAACAGCGGTAACGAATACACCGGACGCGTCCGGTGTTCCCGAAGACCGCGTCCGGTGCCTGGAAAACAGCCCGAAACTCGTCGAAACGCGTCGCAACTTCAACCAAGTTGCTTCTAACTGAACCTTGAGCTAATCTAGGGTTGCCTAGCGCCAAGTTTAACAAGTGTGCATCACACCTAAACATAGGACTCGCCTAGGTCAAGCTACCCATTCATGCCCCTCTTTATAGTACGGCCAAAAGAGAAAAACGAAGATCCTAACGACTATTCCGAATGTGTCTCAACACTTCGTCATCCGGAACTAACCGTCCTTAATCTTGACGTCACTCTTTTGAAAACCGAAATGATTTCCATCAAGGGACACGAAGCCACAGTGCTCAAAGCAGTTATCACCTCCATGACCTAACTTACCAATGTTTCTGCAAAACACACGTTAGTCATGGTAATAAAGTGTTGTCATTAATTACCGAAACCAAACCTTGGGGCCTAGATGCTTTCATCTACTAATTACTTATCGCATGTTACAACTTTATATAATAAATAGTTTTATGCTTAGCCCTGCCTAGATGATAAAAGCGATAAAGTAATGTTATCCTAAAACTTTGATGAACCTGAAGTATGAGGATGATCATGGCATACTTTTAATATGAGACCGGGCGGAACTGGTTGTCATGGTAAGTTGAGCAGACAGGTTCGCCTGGTCGTGCTTGTTCCGCCTGTGTCGATTGAGGACCGTTCGTTGTAGGCCTGTGTGTGGTTGAGACTTTGCTAGTACTAGCCACATACTTCGGTAAGCCTAATACCTTGGCTATTCCATTATGTGAAATGACAACCGTGCACTAGGAGTGTGGAGGTGGTGAGAGTAGCGTGTACCCATCCTGTGAATCCACCAGGAGTGGCGCAGGGAGGTGGTGTACTGTGCTCTTGGGTAGCGCTGGACCGGTTCATATTTTGGAGAATCCGAGTGAAGGTTGATATATGTAAGTTCGGGATGGCTCCGGGTCCAGACCTAGGCCTACATATGTCGTGTGCTAAGGAAACCCTAGCTGGGCCAAATCGATTCGAATCGCCGTTGCTTCTCGGAGAAGAAGTGTCACACCCATTTATCGACCAAATGGAATGCTTACCCTTATGTGCGCCCAGAGATCAATCACACATAAGTTCACAAATTATAACAGAAGTATCATGGCAAATGTTATTACATCACGATATTTAAACACTTAGTCTTAACATAAATGTAACGGAAGTATAAATAAAAATCTCTCGTGGTAGCTCCAGTCACAGGTACATTGACTGGTTGACAGCAAGACTAGTAATCCTCAGGGAAGTAGGCGTAGTAGTCACTATTACCTCCATCTGTTACCCATCCAGGATTTTTATCCAAATAAGAAAAATAAACAAGCGTAAGTACATCTCGTACTTAACAAGTGTAACATGGGGTTCATGAGGCTCAAAAAGGCATAATCATTGGTTTATCAGCATGTAGCTTTTAGTTAACATGATTTTAGCATATCAATAGCATCAAAAGGTCTCAATGTAAACAATAAACATATGATCCATGTGAAATGATTAATGAATAGCAAAAATATAACCATTAACAATTATCAACTATTCCATAAGGGTCCAAGGCCACTCGTGACCGTGAGCTCGGCTGTTATAACAGTGTTACACTCTGCAGAGGTTGTACACTTTCACTGTGAGTCGTGTTACCCAAATGCCCGGATTAATTACTCCCAAAACACTACCAAGGTGAGCAGGCAGAGTAAACACTATGAAGTCTTTCGAAGGTTCGTCTAACAAGTTAGGGCCATTAGATTCACTCGGCAAACAGATGTAGAGCCCCCCTTCCAAATGGCACAATAACCCGCAGCCTATACACATAAGGACAGAGGCCGCACTATACCCGATTCGTCAAGCCATTCTTACGCCAAAAAGGTTACCTCTAACAAGCTAGAAAAGGTCCTTCTATATGACTAAAGCCAGAGCCATATAGCCCCCACAGTTGTACTGTAAGTCCCGGATGTTCGCTTACATATGAGTCCTTATGGAGAGCAATTAGAGCATCACAAGTAACCCACATGCTCTATCCCCTTTAAACATTAATCAAAATCATCTTTTAATGTTTGTTGCTGAAAGGTCTAGATGGCTAGAGGGGGGGTGAATAGCCTTTTAAAACTTTCTACAAAGACAAACTAAACAAGTTTATCAATATAACAAATAGCGAGATGCGAGTTTTGCTTAGCCTACGGGGTGTTTGCAAGCCACCTATCCAATTCACAATTCTAGTATATTTTCACTCAAACGCACAAGTCAAACCGAGGAGGTAACTACCACTACAACTAGCAAGCTACACAAAAGAGCTACTCTAGCAAAGCTAACTAGCTAGCAAAGATAACTAAGAAAGTAATGCGGAGTTAAGTTAGGAGAGTTTCACCGAGGGGCGAAGTATTGAGCCAACCAATATGATCAACAATGAATACCAAGATAACCGAACACCGGGATCAATCAATCACAATATGAAAGTGATGACACGAAGATTTATCCCGAGGTTCACGTGCTTGCCGGCACGCTAGTCCCCGTTGTGTCCCTCTTCACCACGTGGTTCGGTGGCTAATCGGTCTCACACCGAGCCTCTCAAAAGGCACCACAAGAACCTACCAAATGGCAAAAGGTTGCAATGACACGAGCAATCCACTAATGTTGCCTTTGGCGCTCCGCCGAGGTAGGCACAAACCCCTTACAATCACCGGAGGTGGCCAAGAACAAACACCAACTCTTGCCAATGCCTCCAAGCTGCTCCAAGCCATCTAGGTGGCGGCAACCACCAAGAGAAACAAGAATCCCGCAGCAAATCAACCACCAAGTGCCAACTAGATGCTATCTCACGATGCAAATGCACTTGGATCACTCAATCTCACTTCGAATATGCAAAGAAGCAAGAGAGATGAGTGGGAGGGGAGTTGCTTAGCTCAAAGTGCTCACAAGTATGTTAAAATGTCCAGAGGGAGAGCCTTGAGCCGGCCAACGAGTATATATAGACGTACCCCTTCGAATATAGCCGTTAGAAACTGAAATCAGCAGCAGTCGCGCTCACCGGACGCGCTGGTCCAACTGACCGGACGCGCCGGTGCCGCAACGGCTAAAAATCGAAACACTGACCGGACGCGCCGGTCGCAACGACCGGACGCGCTGGTCGCAACGACCGGACGCGCTGGTCACCACCAGACGCGCCGGTCCCGTGACTCACCGGACGCGCCGGTCAACACGGAGTCGCGCAAAACGAACCAACGACCGGACGCGCTGGTGAACTGACCGGACGCCACAGTGACCGCGTCCGGTGGGAGTCCAGTAAGCTCCCTGGACGACCGGACGCGTCCGGTGGCCTGTGACCGGACACGCCTCGCGTCCGATCGAGCAACCGAAACACGCGCAGTTACTGGACACTGACCGGACGCGCCGGTCGAACAGTGACCGCGTCCGGTGCAGCGTCCGGTGCAGCGTCCGGTGCAGCGTCCGGTGCACGCAGTGACCTCCGTTCGCCTCCGTTTGATTTCCGACTTCCGGCGCAGTGGAAAATAGGCATTTCATTTCCCCGAAATCGCCTGAATCCCGCGCTCGCACGCTCGGCGGGAGGGAGAGAGGACCCCAAACCCTCTCTACCGCTCAAACTCCAACGCCGTCGCAAACGTGCTAACACCACCAAGTGATCATCACAATGTGCATGTGTGTTAGCATTTTCACAATCATTTTCCGAGGCGTTATTAGTTCTATCCAAATGCATATGATCATGAAATGCACATCTAGAGGCACTTAGGAGTTCAATAGCCGCGTCATTCCCCTCTTTATAGTACGGCTATCTATCCTATAATGTAACCACACCCACTAGGTGTCTTGGTTACTAAAACACAACCCTTAAGCATATACCTTTCCCTTGATCACGTAGGGTCGCGTCCAAATCCAAGTGTGGCCATCATGATCACCATGTCCATCTTGCCACCAACCTTGGAATGTACTAATCCTCATATGCTACATACAACTTAGGCATAGGATTAGTACATATGATCATGAATGTACTAATCCTATGCCTAAGTTGTATGTAGCATATGAGGATTAGTACATTCCAAGGTTGGTGGCAAGATGGACATGGTGATCATGATGGCCACACTTGGATTTGGACGCGACCCTACGTGATCAAGGGAAAGGTATATGCTTAAGGGTTGTGTTTTAGTAACCAAGACACCTAGTGGGTGTGGTTACATTATAGGATAGATAGCCGTACTATAAAGAGGGGAATGACGCGGCTATTGAACTCCTAAGTGCCTCTAGATGTGCATTTCATGATCATATGCATTTGGATAGAACTAATAACGCCTCGGAAAATGATTGTGAAAATGCTAACACACATGCACATTGTGATGATCACTTGGTGGTGTTAGCACGTTTGCGACGGCGTTGGAGTTTGAGCGGTAGAGAGGGTTTGGGGTCCTCTCTCCCTCCCGCCGAGCGTGCGAGCGCGGGATTCAGGCGATTTCGGGGAAATGAAATG
The DNA here is from genome assembly GCA_038087645.1 of Saccharum hybrid cultivar R570. Lineage (NCBI taxonomy): Eukaryota > Viridiplantae > Streptophyta > Magnoliopsida > Poales > Poaceae > Saccharum > Saccharum hybrid cultivar. The sequence goes on along the minus strand of JAQSUU010000347.1, from coordinate 8,101,077 downwards.
CCTATTTTCCACTGCGCCGGAAGTCGGAAATCAAACGGAGGCGAACGGAGGTCACTGCGTGCACCGGACGCTGCACCGGACGCTGCACCGGACGCTGCACCGGACGCGGTCACTGTTCGACCGGCGCGTCCGGTCAGTGTCCAGTAACTGCGCGTGTTTCGGTTGCTCGATCGGACGCGAGGCGCGTCCGGTCACAGGCCACCGGACGCGTCCGGTCGTCCAGGGAGCTTACTGGACTCCCACCGGACGCGGTCACTGTGGCGTCCGGTCAGTTCACCAGCGCGTCCGGTCGTTGGTTCGTTTTGCGCGACTCCGTGTTGACCGGCGCGTCCGGTGAGTCACGGGACCGGCGCGTCCGGTGGTGACCAGCGCGTCCGGTCGTTGCGACCGGCGCGTCCGGTCAGTGTTTCGATTTTTAGCCGTTGCGGCACCGGCGCGTCCGGTCAGTTGGACCAGCGCGTCCGGTGAGCGCGACTGCTGCTGATTTCAGTTTCTAACGGCTATATTCGAAGGGGTACGTCTATATATACTCGTTGGCCGGCTCAAGGCTCTCCCTCTGGACATTTTAACATACTTGTGAGCACTTTGAGCTAAGCAACTCCCCTCCCACTCATCTCTCTTGCTTCTTTGCATATTCGAAGTGAGATTGAGTGATCCAAGTGCATTTGCATCGTGAGATAGCATCTAGTTGGCACTTGGTGGTTGATTTGCTGCGGGATTCTTGTTTCTCTTGGTGGTTGCCGCCACCTAGACGGCTTGGAGCAGCTTGGAGGCATTGGCAAGAGTTGGTGTTTGTTCTTGGCCACCTCCGGTGATTGTAAGGGGTTTGTGCCTACCTCGACGGAGCGCCAAAGGCAACATTAGTGGATTGCTCGTGTCATTGCAACCTTTTGCCATTTGGTAGGTTCTTGTGGTGCCTTTTGAGAGGCTCGGTGTGAGACCGATTAGCCACCGAACCACGTGGTGAAGAGGGACACAACGGGGACTAGCGTGCCGGCAAGCACGTGAACCTCGGGATAAATCTTCGTGTCATCACTTTCATATTGTGATTGATTGATCCCGGTGTTCGGTTATCTTGGTATTCATTGTTGATCATATTGGTTGGCTCAATACTTCGCCCCTCGGTGAAACTCTCCTAACTTAACTCCGCATTACTTTCTTAGTTATCTTTGCTAGCTAGTTAGCTTTGCTAGAGTAGCTCTTTTGTGTAGCTTGCTAGTTGTAGTGGTAGTTACCTCCTCGGTTTGACTTGTGCGTTTGAGTGAAAATATACTAGAATTGTGAATTGGATAGGTGGCTTGCAAACACCCCGTAGGCTAAGCAAAACTCGCATCTCGCTATTTGTTATATTGATAAACTTGTTTAGTTTGTCTTTGTAGAAAGTTTTAAAAGGCTATTCACCCCCCCTCTAGCCATCTAGACCTTTCAAGTGGTATCGGAGCTGTGGTCACCGTTTGCAAGGCTTAACAACCTCGGTGCAAGATGGCTCAAGTTATGTTCAACCATGTTAATGGCAAGCCTCCATTCTTTGATGGCGTCTCTTCCTTTGATCATTGGAAAAGGAAGATGAAGCAATATCTAGGCAATATACATGAGAAGGTTTGGGATGTGACCAATGAAGGATACATCATTCTTGATGAAGAAAATCTCACTCCAAATGACCGCATCAACAAACAATGCAACACGGCGGCACTTGACACAATCTACCGTGCTATTGATGACAAAGTATTTGAGCAAATCAAAGATCTTGAAAAGGCAAATGAGCTTTGGATAAGGCTTGAAGAAACATATGAAGGCACTTCAACGGTAAAAAGTGCCAAGCTATATATGCTCAAGGACAAGTTCTCCACTTTCAAGATGAAGGATGATGAATCCATCCCGGAGATGTTCTATAGGCTCCAAGTCATTGTCAATGATCTCAAGGGGCTTGGAGAGAAGGTTGAGGACAAGGACTTCTCACACAAGTTCTTGATGTGCTTACCCAAGAAGTTTGCCACCTTGAGAAGAATGATCTTTAGAGAGGGATTGGACAAGGTCAAACCAACCAATGTGCTTGGAGATATAATGACCGATGCTCAATACAATGATGATGAAGATGAGGTAGAAGAGAAGAAGGAGACCAAGGTCAAGCAAGAGAAGCACATTGCATTCAAGGCTTCATCTTCTAAGGGCAAGAGCAAGGTGGAGAGTGATGATGATGATCCATTCGATGATGAGACCATGGCCCTCCTAGTGCACAAGATGGGGAGGTTCATGAAGAAGAAAGGATATGGGGCAAGGAAGAGAAGGGATTTCATGAAGGCAAAGGAGGTGCTTTGCTACAATTGCAATAGCCCCGATCATATAGTGGCAAAGTGCCCCTATGAAGATAAAAGATATCATGATGGGGAGTTGAAGTTGAAGAAGAACAAGAAGGACAAGAAGGAGAAGAAAGAGAAGAAGAGCTTCACTATCAACAAGAAGAAGAAGGGTGGTGGTTATGTGGTCACTTGGGATAGTGACAACTCCGATAGTGATGATGATGAAAGCTCTAGTGATGATGAGAGGACCACTCGACGAGCCATTGCAAACATCGCCCTCTCCAACAAGTCATCCATCTTCGACACTACATCGACATGCCTTATGGCCAAGCCTACCAAGGTAAAATATGATGATAGTGATGATGATTCTTGTGCTAGTGATGATTGTAGGAGTGATGATGAGGAGGATGAGGACTACTCCAAGGATGATCTATTGGGCATAATAGATCAAATGAGTAAGGGCTACAAGAGGACAACCAAGAAATACAAAATCTTGGAACAAGAGCTCATTGCCAAGAGCAATGAAAATGATGCCTTGATGGAGGAGCTTGTTGCTCTCAAAAAGAGTAAGGAGTGCAAAGGAATTGAACAAGAGCTCAAAGCTCTTAGGAAATCCTTTGATGAGCTAGAGGCCTCTCGTGAGTGTCTAAAGGAAGACCACGAGGACCTTGAAGTTGCTCACACTAGGCTTAAGGAAGCCCACTCCTCTCTACTTGAGCTCATCAAGGAGAAGGACCTCAAGTTGGAGAAGCTCATGAAGGAAGCTAAGGAGGAGCAAGTGATTGTCACTTGTGATATTGGACTAACATGTGATATTATTGATGATTCTTTATTTGTTGGTCCTACTAATGCTTCATGTAGCTCATCATCATCCACCACAACCAACTCTACCTCTACTACTAGTGATTCATCACTTGTGGTTGAGAATGAGACTCTCAAGAGAGAGGTGGATGATCTCACCCGCGCTTTAGGCAATGCCTATGGTGGGGATGCCCGCTTGCTAAAATGCTTGGGTAGCCAAAGGTTCTCTCTTAACAAAGAGGGTTTGGGCTATACTCCCAAGAAGGGCAAGGCGGCCTTTGCTACTCCAAAGTCTCGCTTTGTGAAGAGCAATGGTCGTTATTGCAATAGATGCAAGCAAGTTGGGCATCTAGAGATTAATTGTAATAAAATGAACAAGAACAACAACAAGTTTCATGCTAAAATGGATTACATTCCTTTTGATTCTTGTTATGTGCTTACCAAGGGTGAGAAAGGTGTGCATGCTAGGTTTGTTGGTACACCAATTGTGGGTCCAAAGAAGAAGGCCATTTGGGTACCAAAGAGCTTAGTTACTAACCTCCAAGGACCCAAACAAGTATGGGTACCTAAGAAACATTAATTTATTTTGTAGGTAAGTTACAAGGCCGGAGGAAGGCATTGGGTGCTTGATAGTGGGTGCTCTCAACATATGACCGGTGATTCAAGAATGTTCAACTCTCTCAAATCAAATGATAGTGGCATTGATAGTATCACATTTGGTGACAATAGCAAGGGTGATGTGAAGGCTCTTGGAAAGATTGCAATCTCAAATGATCATAGCATTTCCAATGTGCTCCTAGTTGAAAAGTTGAACTTCAATCTTCTCTCGGTTGCTCAATTGTGTGATCTCGGTTTCAAGTGCATATTTGGTGTTGATGATGTGGAGATTATTAGTGTTGATGGCTCTAATTTGATCTTCAAGGGCTTTAGATATGAGAATCTATACTTGGTTGATTTCAATGCTTGTGACACTCAACTTTCAACATGCTTGCTCACCAAATCAAGTATGGGTTGGTTATGGCATAGAAGACTTGGTCATGTTGGCATGAAGCAATTGAACAAGTTAGTGAAGCATGACTTAGTTAGAGGCTTGAAGGATGTCACATTTGAGAAAGATAAGCTATGTAGTGCATGTCAAGCCGGAAAGCAAGTAGGCAACACTCATCCATTGAAGAGCATCATGAGTACTTCCAAGGCATTTGAGTTGTTGCACATGGATTTATTTGGGCCAACTACATACACAAGCATTGGTGGCAACAAGTATGGGTTTGTGATTGTGGATGATTTCACTAGATATACATGGGTATTCTTTCTTGTGGACAAAAGTGATGTATTTGACATATTCAAGAAGTTCATCAAGAGAGTGCAAAATGAGTTTGAGACCACAATCAAGAAAGTGAGAAGTGACAATGGAAGTGAGTTTAGAAATACAAGAATTGATGAGCTATGTGAGGAGCTTGGAATCAAACATCAATTCTCGGCCAAGTATACACCTCAATCAAATGGCCTAGTTGAAAGGAAGAATAGAACTTTGATTGATATGGCAAGATCAATGTTAAATGAGTATAATGTGAGTCATTCATTTTGGGCCGAAGCAATCAACACGGCTTGTTTCTATAGCAACCGCCTCTATTGCCACAAGTTTCTAGAGAAGACACCATATGAGATCTTAAATGGAAGAAAGCCCAACATTGCATACTTTCGGGTATTTGGTTGCAAATGTTACATCTTGAAGAAGGGCAATAGATTGAGCAAATTTGAGAAGAAATGTGATGAAGGTTTCTTACTTGGTTACTCCACTACTAGCAAAGCTTATAGAGTTTGGAATTTGGCTAGTGGTTTACTTGAGGAAGTTCATGATGTTGAGTTTGATGAAACAAATGGCTCTCAAGATGAGGAAAATAACTTGGATGATGTGAGAGGAACTCAATTGACCAATGCTATGAAAGAAATGGATATTGGTGATATTAGACCAAAGCAAGTGATTGATGTGGATGACAATAAAGATCAAGTGCTCCAAAGTCCAATTACACAAGCTAGTGGCTCTCTAATGCAAAATCAAGCTAGTACATCATCTCAGGTGCAACAAGATCAACAAGTGGCTAGTTCATCATCTCCAACTCATGATCAACATCAACATCCAAGCAATCAAGTGCAAGTGCTTCAACCAACTAACATTGCAAGAGACCATCCATTGGATTCCATTATTGGTGACATACAAAGGGGAGTTCAAACTAGATCAAGATTGGCATCGTTTTGTGCTCACTCTTCTTTTGTGTCAATGGAAGAACCAAAGGACATTGATAAAGCATTAAGAGATCCGGATTGGGTAAATGCAATGCATGAAGAGCTCAACAACTTCAAGAGAAATGAAGTATGGGAACTAGTTGAGAGGCCTAAGGATCACAATGTCATTGGAACAAGATGGGTCTTTCGCAACAAGCAAGATCAAGATGGAATAGTAGTAAGAAACAAAGCAAGACTAGTGGCTCAAGGTTACACACAAATAGAGGGTCTTGACTTTGGTGAAACATATGCCCCGGTTGCTAGATTGGAAGCAATTAGGATCTTACTTGCCTATGCTTGTGCTCATAATATCAAGCTATATCAAATGGATGTGAAGAGTGCATTTCTCAATGGGTACATTCAAGAGGAGGTGTATGTGGAGCAACCTCCCGGTTTTGAAGATGACAAGAAACCCAACCATGTATACAAGTTAAGGAAAGCTTTGTATGGATTGAAGCAAGCACCTAGAGCATGGTATGAAAGATTGAGGGACTTCTTGCTATCTAAAGGATTTGTCATGGGCAAAGTGGATACTACTCTCTTCACCAAGAAGATTGGGAAAGACTTGTTTGTATTGCAAATATATGTTGATGATATCATCTTTGGTTCAACCAATCAAGATTATTGTGATGAGTTTGGGAAAATGATGGCAAAGGAATTTGAAATGTCAATGATCGGTGAACTTAGTTTCTTTCTTGGACTTCAAATCAAACAAATGAAGGAAGGAACATTTGTTAGCCAAACCAAGTACATCAAAGATATGCTCAAGAAGTTTGGCATGGAAGATGCAAAGGGCATTACAACCCCAATGGGCACTAGTGGAAGTTTGGATAGTGACAAGAGTGGCAACATGGTGGATCAAAAGCTTTATAGATCAATGATTGGTAGCCTACTCTATGTGACGGCATCAAGACCCGATGTGATGTTTAGTGTATGCATGTGTGCAAGATTTCAAGCCTCACCAAGAGAAAGTCATTTGAAGGCAACAAAGAGAATATTGAGGTATTTGAAGCATACACAAGATGTTGGATTATGGTATCCCAAAGGTGCAAGCTTTGAGCTAGTTGGATATTCGGATTCCGACTATGCCGGTGACAAAGTGGAGAGAAAGAGCACTTCCGGGACTTGTCAATTGTTGGGAAGATCACTTGTCTCATGGTCATCCAAGAAGCAAAATAGTGTTGCACTATCTACCGCCGAAGCCGAATACATTGCCGCGGGTAGTTGTTGTGCACAAATCTTGTGGATGAAGGCAACATTGAAGGATTTTGGAATCAATTTTAAGAATGTTCCATTGCTATGTGACAATGAAAGTGCCGTGAAGCTAACCAACAATCCGGTTCAACATCAAAGAACAAAGCATATTGATGTTCGTCATCATTTCATTAGAGATCATCAACAAAAGGGTGACATTGCTATTGAGAGTGTGGGCACCGAAGATCAATTAGCCGATCTATTCACCAAGCCACTTGATGAGAAGAGATTTCACAAGCTAAAGAATGAGTTGAACATACTTGACTTCTCCAACATGAGTTGATGCACCTCATATATGGCATGCCTCTCCTTCGAGCCCCAAGGTATAATTGGTTGACATGTCATACATTCTATACTAAGGACATGTTTAGTGCATCTAGTCATGATTTCTTATGTTCTAGGCTCATTCATGAAAATCAAATGAATTTGAAGTTTATATGGTGCCACTATTGTTTCCATGACTTGTATGACCTAGTGGTAGCATATAACTTGTTTAAGTAGCTTGTGATCCTAAGTGTTTAATCTAGATCACTTGTCTAAATATTTGCTTCAACATGGTGCATGATAACCCTTCTAGTGAGGTGTGAAGAAGCTTGCCCTTGGATCAAACCGAAGCATTTTATTTATGCAAGCAATCTAGGTTGAATCACAAACTTGATCCTCACCCCATAATTCAACATGATAATCTATCTAAAATTGGTCCCTTGTGGTCATTGGTGCCAAAGGGGGAGAAAATGTTGTTCACAAAGATAGAACTCAAAGGGGGAGAAAATGTTGTTCACAAAGATAGAACCCAAAGGGGGAGAAAATGTTGTTCACAAAGATAGAACTCAAAGGGGGAGAAGCACAAAAGGGGAGAAAATGATAAAAGAAGGGGATCAACTAAAATTTTGAGCACACAAGTAGGGGGAGCAAGCTTTTAAACATGAATGTTGCATTTCTATGTGCACTTCATATGTATGATGCATAGTTATGCATTTCTTTTTCTCCGATACTTTGCTTGTGTGGTGTTTTGCTAGTATAATTTGAATGGTGTATTGAAGTACTAGCATGAATATGAAGTAGTTAGATTGTTCTTGCTTCATGTTTTCCAAAGTGGTACTAGAACCTTGCTTATAATGTTGATCTCACGAGGTTTCTAGCTTTGTTTGTGCTTTTCCAAGTGATATCTAACTTCACAAGGTGCTAAGATGGTGTTTATCGCTACTCCGATGGTATCACGCTTCAAAGGTCTATAATCCAAAACACTTAGCACCTATTGATAGTCAATGCTCCTAATCTTTCCTATCTAACATGTATGCTTCCAAAATCCAAACATATAGCATACATGTAGGGGGAGCCATTGCTATCAATTTGAATTCATGATCACTTGTCCATACTTCTTACACATGGTAATATACTTGGACAATGTGGCATGGGTTCAATAAAAATTTTATCATAATATCTTTGTGAAAGGGTTGTCACCAATTACCAACAAGGGGGAGATTGAAAGTCCTATGTTTGGTGTTGGTAATTAGTGACAATGCCTATGTACTAATCCTATGCCTAAGTTGTATGTAGCATATGAGGATTAGTACATTCCAAGGTTGGTGGCAAGATGGACATGGTGATCATGATGGCCACACTTGGATTTGGACGCGACCCTACGTGATCAAGGGAAAGGTATATGCTTAAGGGTTGTGTTTTAGTAACCAAGACACCTAGTGGGTGTGGTTACATTATAGGATAGATAGCCGTACTATAAAGAGGGGAATGACGCGGCTATTGAACTCCTAAGTGCCTCTAGATGTGCATTTCATGATCATATGCATTTGGATAGAACTAATAACGCCTCGGAAAATGATTGTGAAAATGCTAACACACATGCACATTGTGATGATCACTTGGTGGTGTTAGCACGTTTGCGACGGCGTTGGAGTTTGAGCGGTAGAGAGGGTTTGGGGTCCTCTCTCCCTCCCGCCGAGCGTGCGAGCGCGGGATTCAGGCGATTTCGGGGAAATGAAATGCCTATTTTCCACTGCGCCGGAAGTCGGAAATCAAACGGAGGCGAACGGAGGTCACTGCGTGCACCGGACGCTGCACCGGACGCTGCACCGGACGCTGCACCGGACGCGGTCACTGTTCGACCGGCGCGTCCGGTCAGTGTCCAGTAACTGCGCGTGTTTCGGTTGCTCGATCGGACGCGAGGCGTGTCCGGTCACAGGCCACCGGACGCGTCCGGTCGTCCAGGGAGCTTACTGGACTCCCACCGGACGCGGTCACTGTGGCGTCCGGTCAGTTCACCAGCGCGTCCGGTCGTTGGTTCGTTTTGCGCGACTCCGTGTTGACCGGCGCGTCCGGTGAGTCACGGGACCGGCGCGTCTGGTGGTGACCAGCGCGTCCGGTCGTTGCGACCAGCGCGTCCGGTCGTTGCGACCGGCGCGTCCGGTCAGTGTTTCGATTTTTAGCCGTTGCGGCACCGGCGCGTCCGGTCAGTTGGACCAGCGCGTCCGGTGAGCGCGACTGCTGCTGATTTCAGTTTCTAACGGCTATATTCGAAGGGGTACGTCTATATATACTCGTTGGCCGGCTCAAGGCTCTCCCTCTGGACATTTTAACATACTTGTGAGCACTTTGAGCTAAGCAACTCCCCTCCCACTCATCTCTCTTGCTTCTTTGCATATTCGAAGTGAGATTGAGTGATCCAAGTGCATTTGCATCGTGAGATAGCATCTAGTTGGCACTTGGTGGTTGATTTGCTGCGGGATTCTTGTTTCTCTTGGTGGTTGCCGCCACCTAGACGGCTTGGAGCAGCTTGGAGGCATTGGCAAGAGTTGGTGTTTGTTCTTGGCCACCTCCGGTGATTGTAAGGGGTTTGTGCCTACCTCGGCGGAGCGCCAAAGGCAACATTAGTGGATTGCTCGTGTCATTGCAACCTTTTGCCATTTGGTAGGTTCTTGTGGTGCCTTTTGAGAGGCTCGGTGTGAGACCGATTAGCCACCGAACCACGTGGTGAAGAGGGACACAACGGGGACTAGCGTGCCGGCAAGCACGTGAACCTCGGGATAAATCTTCGTGTCATCACTTTCATATTGTGATTGATTGATCCCGGTGTTCGGTTATCTTGGTATTCATTGTTGATCATATTGGTTGGCTCAATACTTCGCCCCTCGGTGAAACTCTCCTAACTTAACTCCGCATTACTTTCTTAGTTATCTTTGCTAGCTAGTTAGCTTTGCTAGAGTAGCTCTTTTGTGTAGCTTGCTAGTTGTAGTGGTAGTTACCTCCTCGGTTTGACTTGTGCGTTTGAGTGAAAATATACTAGAATTGTGAATTGGATAGGTGGCTTGCAAACACCCCGTAGGCTAAGCAAAACTCGCATCTCGCTATTTGTTATATTGATAAACTTGTTTAGTTTGTCTTTGTAGAAAGTTTTAAAAGGCTATTCACCCCCCCTCTAGCCATCTAGACCTTTCAGCAACAAACATTAAAAGATGATTTTGATTAATGTTTAAAGGGGATAGAGCATGTGGGTTACTTGTGATGCTCTAATTGCTCTCCATAAGGACTCATATGTAAGCGAACATCCGGGACTTACAGTACAACTGTGGGGGCTATATGGCTCTGGCTTTAGTCATATAGAAGGACCTTTTCTAGCTTGTTAGAGGTAACCTTTTTGGCGTAAGAATGGCTTGACGAATCGGGTATAGTGCGGCCTCTGTCCTTATGTGTATAGGCTGCGGGTTATTGTGCCATTTGGAAGGGGGGCTCTACATCTGTTTGCCGAGTGAATCTAATGGCCCTAACTTGTTAGACGAACCTTCGAAAGACTTCATAGTGTTTACTCTGCCTGCTCACCTTGGTAGTGTTTTGGGAGTAATTAATCCGGGCATTTGGGTAACACGACTCACAGTGAAAGTGTACAACCTCTGCAGAGTGTAACACTGTTATAACAGCCGAGCTCACGGTCACGAGTGGCCTTGGACCCTTATGGAATAGTTGATAATTGTTAATGGTTATATTTTTGCTATTCATTAATCATTTCACATGGATCATATGTTTATTGTTTACATTGAGACCTTTTGATGCTATTGATATGCTAAAATCATGTTAACTAAAAGCTACATGCTGATAAACCAATGATTATGCCTTTTTGAGCCTCATGAACCCCATGTTACACTTGTTAAGTACGAGATGTACTTACGCTTGTTTATTTTTCTTATTTGGATAAAAATCCTGGATGGGTAACAGATGGAGGTAATAGTGACTACTACGCCTACTTCCCTGAGGATTACTAGTCTTGTTGTCAACCAGTCAATGTACCTGTGACTGGAGCTACCACGAGAGATTTTTATTTATACTTCCGTTACATTTATGTTAAGACTAAGTGTTTAAATATCGTGATGTAATAACATTTGCCATGATACTTCTGTTATAATTTGTGAACTTATGTGTGATTGATCTCTGGGCGCACATAAGGGTAAGCATTCCATTTGGTCGATAAATGGGTGTGACACTTCTTCTCCGAGAAGCAACGGCGATTCCAATCGATTTGGCCCAGCTAGGGTTTCCTTAGCACACGACATATGTAGGCCTAGGTCTGGACCCGGAGCCATCCCGAACTTACATATATCAACCTTCACTCGGATTCTCCAAAATATGAACCGGTCCAGCGCTACCCAAGAGCACAGTACACCACCTCCCTGCGCCACTCCTGGTGGATTCACAGGATGGGTACACGCTACTCTCACCACCTCCACACTCCTAGTGCACGGTTGTCATTTCACATAATGGAATAGCCAAGGTATTAGGCTTACCGAAGTATGTGGCTAGTACTAGCAAAGTCTCAACCACACACAGGCCTACAACGAACGGTCCTCAATCGACACAGGCGGAACAAGCACGACCAGGCGAACCTGTCTGCTCAACTTACCATGACAACCAGTTCCGCCCGGTCTCATATTAAAAGTATGCCATGATCATCCTCATACTTCAGGTTCATCAAAGTTTTAGGATAACATTACTTTATCGCTTTTATCATCTAGGCAGGGCTAAGCATAAAACTATTTATTATATAAAGTTGTAACATGCGATAAGTAATTAGTAGATGAAAGCATCTAGGCCCCAAGGTTTGGTTTCGGTAATTAATGACAACACTTTATTACCATGACTAACGTGTGTTTTGCAGAAACATTGGTAAGTTAGGTCATGGAGGTGATAACTGCTTTGAGCACTGTGGCTTCGTGTCCCTTGATGGAAATCATTTCGGTTTTCAAAAGAGTGACGTCAAGATTAAGGACGGTTAGTTCCGGATGACGAAGTGTTGAGACACATTCGGAATAGTCGTTAGGATCTTCGTTTTTCTCTTTTGGCCGTACTATAAAGAGGGGCATGAATGGGTAGCTTGACCTAGGCGAGTCCTATGTTTAGGTGTGATGCACACTTGTTAAACTTGGCGCTAGGCAACCCTAGATTAGCTCAAGGTTCAGTTAGAAGCAACTTGGTTGAAGTTGCGACGCGTTTCGACGAGTTTCGGGCTGTTTTCCAGGCACCGGACGCGGTCTTCGGGAACACCGGACGCGTCCGGTGTATTCGTTACCGCTGTTAGGGTTCGGCCCTGATCACCGGACACGGTCCTCGCGAGGACCGGACGCGGTGGTCAGCGACCGACATGTGTCACCGAGAGAGAACGCCCGTCGGACGCGATACTGGACTTGATCGGCGAGTCCGGTGCGAGTCCAGTAAGGTCCTGAGAGGACCGGACGCGTCCGGTCTTCAGGCATCGGACGCGGCCTCGCGTCCGGTGTGAGTCCAGTAAGCACCCTTGCACGTCGGACGCGTCCGGTGCTACCTGACCGGTGCGTCCGGTGGTTCGATTTCAAAAACGGGTTTTGACCGTTACGGGGGACCGGCGCGTCCGGTGCGTTGCACCGGCGCGTCCGGTGACCCCGTGTCAGAAAGTAACGGTTCGTTTTCTCTGAGGGGTGTATAAATACAACCCCTCCACCTCTTTTAGAGGTCTCTTGCTCATTCAAACATCTGAGAAAACCCTTTAGAGTGCAAGGGAGTGCAAGAGCTCTAGTGAGGATAGAGATTTGAGAATCAAAGTTTGAGTTTCCTCACTAGTGATTCGAGAGTAGCAAGTGTGCATCCACCTCCTCATTTGGGCTCGTTGTGGTCAAGTGAGAGTTCTAGCTTGTTACTCTTGGTGATCGCCATCACCTAGACGGCTTGGTGGTGATTGGGAGTTTGGTGATCATCCGGCGGAGCTTGTGGATGACCCAACTCAAGTTGTGAGCGGTTTTGGGTGATTCGCCGCGACGGAGTGTCGAAGAATCAACCCGTAGAGAGCACTTGATCCTTGCGCGGATCAAGGGGGAGCGACACCCTTGCGCGGGTGCTCCAACGAGGACTAGTGGGGAGTGGCGACTCTCCGATACCTCGGAAAAACATCACCGTGTTCCTTGCCCCTTTACATTCAAGCAATTACTTTCTCGTATTTACTTTCATTGCTTGTTTTACATTCCTAGAATTGCCATGCTAGACTAGGATTGGAAACTAGGGTGCAAAACTTTTTAACGGTAGACTCTCTAGGAACACAAGTAGGCACTAGGGGTGAATTCCGGCTTATAGGACTTAATTCTTGCAATTAATTTTTAGAAAAGCCCAATTCACCCCCCCTCTTGGGCATCTTGATCCTTTCAATTGGTATCGGAGCCGTGTTGCTCCTAATTTAGGCTTTACCGCCTAGAGCAAGATGTCTAACGGGGAAGGACCACCTCCCACCTTTGAGGGGGATGATTTTCCATATTGGAAAATCCGAATGGAGGCGTATCTCGAAGCCATAGATGTCGGGTGTCTTAGAGCCGCAACCCAAGGGCTTCCCGCTATCAAGGATCCCAATAAATTCGGAGCAAGAACACCGGAATTAATCGCACACAAACTGTTGAGTTACCTTCCATTATCTTTGAAAAAGTCAAAAGTTAATGGAGTTTTAAATATCTTAGTTTCCATTAAGAATCGCTATATATAGTCCACAGGTCCCACGAAAAGAATCATATTGTATATGCTAGAGCCCACCAATCTTGGACCAAACATATTTGCTGCAGCTGCAGAGTGTCTTTTTTGTTTTGCGAGACCCAGTTACAGATACAGACGCTCACATACATGAACACACACTTACCCTTATGAATGCACGCATGCACACCCTACCTCTATGAGCACCTCTGAAGAACCAAGTTAAAACGGCAAATCTTGAGATTGACAAAGTCACTACAGGTGCCTCGCTGTCGATGGGCACGTCGCTTACTACTGAAAGAATAGTGCCGTTAAATCCTGTAATAAATCTAGGAAAATGTGAGCACCCGTGTCAAGTCAGGAACTTAAGGAACTCAATCAACTGAGCTATGATCATTTCACTGCAGAGTGTGTCTTTAATCAATTAATGTTGTCAATCGTAGGTTGTAGCAACCAAAACGTACGAGGACTCTAGAAAAGTCCAGCAGTTAACTAACATATGTCGGTTGAAGTTGAAACATATCTATAGTGCCGGTTGCATTGGCAATAAATCAGGATGAAATTAGAAAGCTTATGCATGTCCTGGCTGCATTTAGCTCCTCTATTTTGATGGTACTACAAAGCAGTAGCTCTGTTTTCTGTTCTCGGCTCAAGCTAATCTCAAGGAATGATACGGTGTTTGAGATACTATAAGTATGTAAGCGAACCACATTCCAGATAACCATATAAGCACCTATTATTGCCTTGGGCAGCAATTTTCTGCTAGGCAATTTGGATCACAAGGAATGATACGGTGTTTGAAGATCCACCAAAAAGTTTTTTATAGGCTTTTTTTCAGGGTGACACATTGGCTTCAATTTTGGTCTTGATTATAGCACTTGGATAGAGACAAAGCCAGGCCTGTACCTTACTAGAATCAAGAGCCATGCACTTCTTCAAGTCTAAGGGATGGTCTTCCAATGACCCTCTTGGATTTTAGTTTTGAACCTATAACAATTTTAAATTCTTAGTGCATTTGTTCATATTAAGTGTGGTTTGATGCTTCTTCTTTGAAGAAAGCTGAAGGCAGATTTTTCATTATCTAAATGACAACCAACATATCTAAGCTTCGAGACCGATGGATGTGCAAAAATCCATCCAAGATCCAAGTTTCTATCATGTGACTAACGCGTATGACGCGAAACAGCTCTGGGCATCATTTTTTTCACGAACACACACAGGAGAACTGTATATTATTATGTTAAGAAGAATTAAAAGGGGGAAAGAAACTGCATACAACACCAGAAACTCAGTCCTTGGACTCTAAGAGAGAAACTAATCACCTTGAGAATAGTTTACAACGACCCCTGACCTACATAAACACTCACTCGAGTAAAATATACCTCTGGCACCTGCAGTGCCCGGCAACCTCAACTCATCAGAAACAAGAATTAAAACTGTATTTAGATTTGATGAAACACCATTGAATGCACAGCGATTTCTGTGATTCCAGAGTGTCCAAGCTCCTAAAATGAGAATAGAGTTCAAGCCTTTTCTTGCCAAGCCACCAGCAGCCCTGCTAGCTCGGTCCCACCAGGCTTCAAAGGATGTTTCACCAGTCTGGGTTGAGATGCTTTGCATGGCAACCTTCTACAGAAGGTCAAACCAAAAATCTTGTGCAAAAATATAGTCTACTAGAAGATGATTTAGTCTCAGCATCTTGGTCACAAAGAAGGTAATGAGAGGGATGGTCAACCCCGCCTAGCTAGCCTATCTACTGTCCAGCATCTATTGTGTGCGATAAGCCACATGAAGAAGTGACCTTTGCCCGGTGCCCAAGTCTTCCAGATCCTCTACCAAGAAAATAGTCACACTGATCCCTGGAATAAACCCATATTTGCTGATTTTGCTGTATACTGTCCACTTGAGCTGAGTTTCCAAATATGAGCTCAAGGAATTCCACGATGGCATTCACTGAAAGTGCACCTTGAAAGTACGCCTTGCAGATCCGAGATCCATGTCTAGTTTATGAGGCCTTCTAGGACAATGCGCTTATTTGCTCGTTCTTAGAAATGAGAGAAAACAAATGTGGGGCAATATCAGAAATACATCCACCATGAAGCCATCAATCTGTCCAAAAAAGCGTATGAGCTCCATCACTAACTTCAGAAATGACAGCCATTGAGAAGAAAGCTCTTACACATAAAGGAACATGAATGGGGAATTCTGCCCATGGACGATTTGGCTCAGTTTTTTCAACCAAAGCCGTCTCATTCAGAGGGCCCAACTGAGTTTCTGAAGATATGAGAGGCCAAGACTGCCAAGTTCAGGTGGGCGACATACCTTAGGCCATGGCACCAAGCAGCGTCCACCATTTACATCCTTCCTTCCTTTCCAAAGAAAACCTTGTCTGATCCTATCAATTTCTTTGACTGCCATAGCATGATAAGTCATCAACATTGAGGTAAAAACAAACTGAATCTGTCCACCCGTCTTTGTTAGAAGGTCACCTTTTCATCCAGGTAGGTGACCAGCAATCCGATCGATAAAAGGACGCACCTATTCCTTTGTCAACTTCCAAAGGGAGAGGGGAAGCCCCAAGTATTTGCATGGGAAATCAAGCAACTCATATGAAAGGTGATCTTATATTGTACAGATATCAGAAGAGGTGCATTGGATAGGTATGACGTTACTCTTATGTACATTGGTTTTGAGTCCTGATGTCTCACCAAACAGATTTATGATATCAAGGATTACTACAATGTCACTTTCTGTAGGCCGAAAAAAAAATCACAACATCATAGCATATAGGGAGATCCACTACTTTAGTGGTCAGGACACTATGTGTTGTAATGCATGCAAAGTCATTTTGCACTTTTGCGCGGTTGAATCAGGTAGCAACAAACCTCCAGATCACGCCTTCTGGTTTGCTTGTACCACCAGTCCACGCTGGATGACTCTGTCACAGAAACCGAAAACCTGGCATCTACGACACTCCCAATGCCTCTAACTCCTACATATATGTGCCGCATACACTTAATTATGGAATTCCTCATATGGCAGCTATCTTTGTTCACGTCACGCTACACACAATGTTTCAATTAGTTTGTTCTGAATGGTGATCTGAACTAAAGTTGTGCGTTGGGAGGTATATATAGGAACAAAAATGCAATTGTCTACTGATAGATATTAGTGCCACTGCACCATTATATTTATTTCTCCAATAGAATCATATCTGCACTGTAGTACTTCTTAATAACAATATATGATTCTAGTTCGCCACAGATAAATTGGCACATAAATGAGAACATTGTTGTGGACAGAAGTAGTTTATTAATGGCTTTGATTTCAGCTTGCTTGCAGCTTGAAGTTGGTGGTTGACTCTTGCTAGACTAGCTAGTAGAGTTTTGTTCTGGTACTCCTCAAACAGTTTATGCTAATCTTAACGCAGCTAATAATTAATTTTGCTATGGATCTAGTGTGGGCCCAGCCCTATCAATGCCCAATCCAAGTATTGGTCCAGCCCAGTGTGCTGCTTCGTGCTTGTTTGTTTTGGTCATGTTTACTCTCATCGTGCGTACCGGGGACACGAGACTGCATTGTCGCAATAAGGAGCCGAAGGATAAGGATCCCAAAGCTTATCAGAAATAGTTGTGCCCTGTCCTCTCGTTGTTAGCTAGAAGTGGAGTCTGTTTAGCAATTTGTTAGGTTACAACGTTTGTAAGACGAGGTAGATTTGTGTTCAAGCCTTAAGTAAGAATCAGGCCACATTTGGCCACTAGAAATGTTTCTATATTTCTCAAGAGAAGTGGCAGAATCACTGCCAACACAGTCTAACACGTGGCGACTCACCTTAGAATTGTTTCGCCAGTTGTACATACATATGCGGAATGGTAAGGAGGTGATTTCGGTTGATATGTTTTTGCCTCCACTTTGTGCTAGCAAACAGTTATTTTAGTAAATCCCTTTTAGCACAAAAGATTAAATTGGGTTGTATTTTAGTTCTCCTTTGCCAGGAAAAAAATAGAATTTTTTTGAAGCATATTTTTATTCACATGTTTTCAAAAAATATATATTTTTGTTATGAATGAGGATCCAACATTCTAACCTGCCAGCCAAATGGTCTCATAAAGTAATTTTGACTTATCATGGAAACATTTCTTGAATGAATCTAAATCCAAAACCTTCAAGGGAGGGCCAACCGAATAATCCATGCCATTTGTTATACATTGCTCATCAATAAATTCAAACATATTGCTGACAATTAGGCCAGCACATAACCAATTCAACTAAGCCTTGGGATCCTTTTCCTTCACCTCTTTGTTGTGGTTCCAACACTAGAATGTCTTGCCAATGAAAGCATCCACGATAAACATGCATCAAATGATCATGCTTTAACATCCTGGACCACGATACATGCTGAAAGCATCTAGGCCCCGAGGTTTGGTTTCGGCAATTGATGACAACACTTTATTACCATGACTAACGTGTGTTTTGCAGAAACTTTGGTAAGTTAGGTCATGGAGGTCATAACTGCTTTGGGCACCATGGTATTCATGCCCCTTGATGGAAATCGTTTCGGTTTTCAAAGGAGTGACGTAAAGATTAAGGACGGTTAGTTCCGGATGTCGAGGTGTTGAGATACATTCGGAATAGTCGTTAGGATCTTCGTTTTTCTCTTTTGGCCGTACTATAAAGGGGGGCATCAGCGGGTAGCTTGACCTAGGTGAGTCCTATGTTTAGGTGTGGTGCACACTTGTTAAACTTAGCGCTAGGCAGCTCTAGAACAGCTCAAAGTTCAGTTGGAAGCAACTTGGTTCAAGTTGCGACGCGTTTCGGAAAGTTTAGGGTGTTTTTCCCTTGACCGGACGCGGTCTTCGGCACGACCGGACGCGTCCGGTCAGTTCAGTTCCGCGACTAGGGTTCGGCGCTGACGACCGGACGCGTCCCTTGCGAGGACC